>JAZBNJ010000019.1:1510000-2760000 GCA_037349165.1 Choristoneura rosaceana
AACTCCTAACTAAAGACACACAACAACCTTCACCTAGTTCCTGATAATATAGCAATATATCACGCATCGAAATTACCCTGTATTATCTCCACCGTTGTATATGATGGCATAAAGTGTTTACGGCATTATGTTTTACTATATTTTACCCATGCATAATCGATAGATTCAACAGTTGAATAGAAATTCCGAGGGTTTCACAGAATTCCCAATGGAATTCCCAAAAGTTACATCGTAGGTGTCATAACATTGCATGGGAAATACTCGCGCTGATAAAAAAATAAAAATATATATACGAAATCACGAAATGGTCCCAAACCTGCCGGTTTTGCTAACGGCGCTGGACTTCTTTCGGGACAATTGGATGGCCTAGTGGTTAGAGAACCTGACTATGAAGCTTGAGGTACCGGGTTCGATTTCCGGTCGGGGTAGGTATTTGTATGAATAATACGATTGCTTGTTCTCGGGTCTTGTGGGTGTTTAATATGTGTTTAAGTATGTATTAATCTACATAAGTATACATATTTATCCGTTGCCCTAGTATCCATAGTACAAGCTTTGCTTAATTTGGGACTAGGTCAATTGGTGTCATTGTATCAAGATATTTATAATATGCATTAAAATCGGTTCACCTGTTTAAGAGCTATGGTGACACAGACAGACAGGCAGACACATAGCGGTCAAACTCACTCCTCTTTTTTGTCGGGGGTTAAAAAAAACATTCAAAGATTATGATGACTATAGTAGACTGAAAGAATACCTCATTGTAAAATTTCATGCCAATTTCGTTAAATCGAAAATACAAACTGAAATAATGCACAGAAAACCAAAAAAATAAGACCAGCAGCACTGGGAATCGAACCCAGGTCCTCGGCATTCCGTGCCGCGTGCTATACCGCTACACCACCGCTGGACAGCGGTACAGACACGAATTTCTCCTACGCACCACATATCTCAGCTTGTTTGTTTCTTATTTAGTCACAAGCAGCGACACTAGCGACATCTATGCTTTCTCATCGAGAAACTTTCAGCACTCCATTAATTCCGTTAAACTTTTAATACAATCGATAAGAAAATAACATACGATGATTGTACACCATTGTTTCAAAAGGAATTCAAATCGGTTTAGCTAAAAGTTATACATTTTGCGCCAACAGATAAGGCAAATAAGATGCTTGATAACCATTTAGGAATTGATACTTGGGCCTGGGTGGTTTTAATACTAGTAATTGATATTTGGAGAAACAATGGAGCAATAAATGGAAAAGTACCTTGTACAGTCACCAGCACTAATATCTGACACAACAAGCGTGCATAAATGTCTGATATGACTCTGTTTCTAGGGGCGGAAGGACGTGTCACATAAATAAATAAATAAATATCATGGGACACTTGACACCAATTGACCTAGTCCCAAACTAAGCAAAGCTTGTACTATGGACACTAGGCAACGGATAAACATACTTATAAAGATAAATAAATACTTAAATACATATTAAACATCCAAGACTCGAGAACAAACATTCGTATTATTACAAATATCTGCCCGGCCGGAATACGAACCCGGGACCTCATGCTTTGTAGTCAGGTTCTCTAACCACTTAGCCATCCGGTCGTCTATTTTTGTTCGGTTTTGTGTGTTCGTTTGGTCGGATATTTTTTTGCTCACACCGCTGTGGCAGATATTAATGCTGGTGACTGTAGCCATTCAGTGCCATTGACGCACATGGGCATCTTGGTGGATCCTGATACAATGCCGCGGACGCCGATGGGCGTTTGTTTACAGAAGAGGTGGCATTGCGGCAAAGTACGTAATGTGGCGCTCGGTAATGAAAAGGTTAAAAGAAGGCCTAGGTGAAGCTCTTTCTTATGTGAGAATAAAAGCTTAAATTAATAACCTAACCAACAAAAAGTTTGAAACCTTTGTCACTTGAAAGTTCAATATCTCGAAAACGGCTTAACCGATTTTGATAAAACATGTCTAAGAACCATCGCTAGGAAACCTGCTTTCAAAAAAAAGAAAACCGCATTCAAATCGGTTAACCCGTTTTGAAATAGAAACAGAAATAGGAATAGAAATATTCGCACTTCGCAAATTACACAAATACACAAAACAAAAAAAATAAGTAGTAGGTATTGTGGTTTAAGAGCTACGGTGCCACACACAGATACACAGACACACAGTTACACATAGCAGTCAAACTTATACCACCCCTCTTTTTGTGTCGAGGGTTTACAAAGATTTTAACAGAATCTTATCTAGTCAACTACCCATAAAACCTTTATGAGATCATCTGACTGACATATAATATGTCATTGAGCAATTGTCACAACATATAAACAACGCGGCGATTTGCAAGGGCTATCGAACATGTAGGTAGTCCAGTTACATATTTATCGGGACATATATAGAGTTGAGTTGCCTTAACCACTTGATGAATGTGAACGAGTATGTCGGATGTATAGTATGCCTTTGTATTTATATAATATGTGTATTTTACTTTAACATTTAATACAAAATTTGCTCAAATAGTATATTTTTTCCGTGTCCCCACCTCTTTGTTTTAACCGACTTCAAAAAAGAAATAAAATACATTTATACATAACACAAGACGCAACAATAGTATTAAGTACAAATAGAAAACACGTAGGAAAGTATGTGTCATTGTGGTTGTGAATCGGACACTGGCTCAGCATAATGCTGAAGCGTTAATAATAAACACCCCAGCGCTGATTTTCAGCCAGCACTAAGAAAGGAGGAGGTTCCATGTTCCAATATTTGTATATATTTTTTTATGTAGTATGTTCGCCGATGTTTCAGTCAATTGTGAAGCGATTTTGAAAATAGTTTTTTTATTCGAAAGGATACTCTTCTGAGTCGGTTTCACTTTTCGTTAATTTTTGTTTTAAATAACTATTCATGATTTCAATGCACCATGCTCTTCGCGGTAATCGCGGCACACCTGAAAGCACACGGCATACCGGTTGAAAACGTCTGCGTTAGACAATAGGGTCTCAGGATCACTTTCGCAGGTGGTAAGACCTCGTGCAAGGTCCGCCTTATTGCTACCACCATCTTGCTTGCTAATCCTGCCGTGAAGCAGCACTGCTTTGTTGTGTTTCGGCGTGGAGAGCAAGACAGCCGGTAAAATTACTGGAAGAGGTATCTTAGACCTCCAGGTTGGCAACGCATTTGCAATCCCTCTGGTTTTGCGGGTATCTATAGGCGGTGGTGATCTCTTACCATCAGGAGACCACTTGCTCCTTTGCCATCCAGTCGAATAAAAAAAAGTCGATCTTCAAAGCTATTTAAAGTGAATTGAAATATCAGAAACCTTTTTTTTTTCTCTGAAACCTAGTACAGTTTCACATCAATATAACTTATGACAGTGAACTGAATGAACTGATAATTTCCGCGAAGCGGCAGGCGCCTCGCGGCCGGCTTCGTAAACAAACATCGGTTATAAGTAGACGCGACTGAGTATACCTACAAGATATAGTGCGTCTAGATCATGGGTCGGCAACGCGCGGCCCGCGAGCCACATAAATAAATAAATAATAAATAAATATCACGGGACAATTGACAAGATTTCATTTTTTCAACACCTGTAAATTACTACAGGAATCGAAAGAGTTTTGCTTCCTGAACATGGCAAAATATTTATTATAATTTATTTCTCCATATTTGAAAAAATAAAAAAAAAATAAAAATGTATCTGAATTTGCCAATACTACGACAGAATAGATATGTTTCCTTTGCCTTTT
Source organism: Choristoneura rosaceana (assembly GCA_037349165.1). NCBI lineage: Eukaryota > Metazoa > Arthropoda > Insecta > Lepidoptera > Tortricidae > Choristoneura > Choristoneura rosaceana. The sequence continues at coordinate 1,513,763 of JAZBNJ010000019.1, forward strand.
GCACCAGAAAAAGGAGCTGTCATAATTTTGACGACTACTTCAGATTTACGCATGATTTACGTGATCTTTTTTTAATAGAGACTAGACAAAAGTAATGGTTCTATTATATCGTAGTTTTGGAGTTAAGCCGTTTTCGAATAAGCACATCTTAAAAAAAATCGGTCAAGTGCGAGTGCGAGTGACTCGCGCATGAAGGGTTCCGCACCTCCATACAATATTTTAAAAACAAATAGTTCAGTAATAATTTTTCTAAAAAAATGTTATACAAGCTTATTTCCTGGTGGTACTTTTTGTCCCTGGTTACCAAAGTGGGTAGTCGTCAAGACGAATCAAATGAGATCAAAATCGAGTCGTTTTATTACAGAGTTCCTATGGCCAACATCTAACTTCATCATCAGATCAACTCTATGTCACAATAATATTGCATTGTCATCGGATTTATACATGCGTGTAAAATTTCAGCTGAATCGGTTGAAGATATCCACTTCAAATTTGAGTTGAAAGATTCCACCCGAGCAAACATACCTCATCACAATAAGTTTTTGTCAAAAATTTCATTTTTGATACAAGCTTTTCTTGAAGAATGTACTTTTTGTTGACTGTACTTGCATTGTTATCTAAACTACATATCTGTACCAAAATTTCAAGTCGGTACTATTCACTATTGAGGAGTTCTCTCCTGCAGAAGCGATCCTGGCAGGACCACCAAAATGTCACCACCAGATTATTGTATTGTCACTAAATTTACATAAGTATGCCAAATTTCAAGTCAATCGGACCACTGAAGGTGGATGAAATTTAGCTTCCAAGATTTGACCCAAACAAACGATAAAAAAATAAATAAACAAACAGGGCAAGCTAAAGAAAAGCATCTAAATAAAATCCAAGATGTACTTAAGCACTTGTACGTAAGTATTTCAAATAAAAAATAATTTGATTTCTCATCCTCTTTGGTTCTGGCTGTTTGCTTCTGAAGCTATTGCCACCCAGGGCTTTAAAAAAAAAATTGGCTGTCATGCGGTTTATTCGCGGTAAATTCTGCGGACTTCGTGACAACTTTTATACATTCTTTTCACTATGTGGCCCATGTCTCCCAAAAGGTTGCCGACTCCTGGTCTAGATAAAGAGTTTCCTCATATATCGACGCATTGTATGTTAGTTAGGGAAAACTTCTTTAGGTGTAACTAATTCTGCCTGCGGTATAGCCTCAGAGTATATATAACTAAGCAAGCTATATGTATAAGTACTCTAACCCCCTTATTCATAAACGACAATCAAACCTATTTTAGTTAAAATGCCGCTAAAATTCGTTTGTCCTTATCTGTCACTTCGACATTTGTATTTGTTAGAAAGGGAGAAAGCATTTGTCAGTTAACATAGGCTTGTTAAGTTTTATGAATAAGGGGGCAAGTGCAAGTTGGGCGCAACAGGTTTTTTCAACCCCCAACGCAAAAAGAGGGGTGTTATAAGTTTGACCGCTATGTGTGACTGTGTGTCTGTCTGTGGCACTAGCTCTTAAACGGTGAGCCGATTTGAATGCGGTTTTTTTATTTGAAAGCAGTTACTCGCAATGGTTCTTAGATGTGTTTTATCAAAATAGGTTCAGTTTTTGAGATATTGAACTTTGAAGTGACAAAGTCGGGGGTTTTCCAACTTTTTGTTGTTTGCTTTGTTCAATAAACCAACACTGAAGATACAGCCTGTTAAAACTTCGTCATCATACTTAGAGATCATACTTAGAAATGAAGTCATGGGACACCTGAACTTTAATGAGGTTTATTTTGCAATTTTTTGTATGATTGACGAAAGAAAAAATAAACGTCCAATATTTTTTGATAGTCTAATTGACATACCTACCCAATTACAGTTTAGACAGCACGAAGATTAAGAGTTTTTGGAGTCTTTTTGTATTTTTTATTTAAACTCCAAAATTTGTTATTTTACGGTCATCCCGTGAGATCCAACGAAAATACAAACTGAAACACGGATGCACAGAAAAAAACCAGAAAAAGAGACTAGCGCTGGGAATCAAACCCAGGTCCAGCCAAGCATTCCATGCTGCGTGCTACGGCACAAGCACTGGACAGGAGTCTAGACACAAATTTCTCCCATGCACCACACATTTCGGCCTGCTTTTTTTCTTAGTCGGTTAAGCAGCGACACTAGCAACATCTATGACTATTTATGTAGGTAGGTATGTAAAGAATGTCGACATCTCGATGAGAGCTAAAACAAGTACAAATTTGGAGTAGACAGTATGCATTTAATTTTGCAGGTGGTAGGACCTTGTGCAAGGTCCGCCCGGATTGCTACCACCATCTTGTTCGCTAATCCGGTCGTGAAGCAGCAGTGTTTGCACTGTTGTGTTTCGGCGCGGAGAGTAAGACAGCCGGTGAAATTACTGGCACTTGATGTATCCCATCTTAGGCCTCTAGGTTGGCAACGCAGCTGCAATGCCCCTGATGATGATGATGATGACCCGGTATACAACTCGACGATTATCGAATAATTAATAACGAGCTGGCGGTAAATTTGGCTTGTTATCAAATCTGCCGTATTGATGTCATGTAAATACTGACATTGTGCAAGTCAAGTGCATTGAGTTATATTTGGGGTGTTGATATCAAGGTTAGAGGTGAAGCAATGCGTAAACAATTTGGTTTAACTTACGTACGCAACATATCTGCGTAAAACAGTTTTTTTTATGCGACTGGATGGCAAACGAGCAAGTGGATCTCCTGATGGTAAGAGATCACCACCGCCCATAAACAACTGTAAAACCAGGGGTATTGCAGATGCGTTCCCAACCTAGAGGCCTAAGATGGAATACCTCAAGTGCCAGTAATTTCACCAGCTGTCTTACTCTCCACGCCGAAACAACAGTGCAAACACTGCTGTTTCACGGCAGGATTAGCGAGCAAGATGGTGGTAGTAATCCGGGCGGACCTTGCACAAGGTCCTACCACCTGCACTTGTGAGTGAAAATAATAGGCTTTGACGTTTTAAGCGATACAAATGAATTTAATGAATTTAAAAGAATGTACTTTTGTTCGTAGTGAACCTATTTGTTCTATTTTACTCTGCCAATGGGTAGTAATTTGGGTCCATCGCTGTGAGACCGAAGAGAAGATGGCGAGATGACTTAGACGCATATCAAATAGAATAGCAGGAGCGTGCTCTCAATAGGGACAAGTGGCGGAAAGAAGGGAAGGCCTTTTCCCAGCAGTGGGACACTTTTGCAGGCTAACAAAAAAAAACACCGATTAATTCATCGTGGATGAGTTAATAGTGACCGTACCTGACCCACAATTTCTTTGTTTCCATACAAATAATATGCATACTGAATCCACGTGTTACAAGAAATACGGCTTGGCGTTAACTCAAAGATCTAAGAGCAATAATAAGATATATAGACTTGTTTTGGTTATGTGTGAATGATTAACTGCACGGCATTTGTATACGAAACAACGAGAACAGACTTTGTGTTTTTTTTATTTAGTTTGTGTAGAATGAACTAACATTATAGGTCAGTCGGTGAAATTGAGGGTATCTTGACTGGCGAAAGATCGCGAAGATGGCGAAAGATGGCGTTAGTACGAAGTTAGTTTGACGTTTACAGCCTTGCTTGTGATTGGCCCATTTCGATGTTCAATCCAATGACCCCATATTTGCCCGTGTTACAGGACACACCCGGTTTACGTGTGTGAATGTAATGATAATGTAAGTGCAAAACAAAAAGTACAATTTCCGACATTATTTTAAACTGTTACGGTGATATGAATGAACTATTTTTTTCTCACCCGCGAACTTACAATAGCTACGTCTATGCATCTGTAGCGACTCCTAGCGCCATCTAGTGAACAACAATAGAAACTTTGACCATGTTCTACATCGGGTGTACTGCCGTTTCGCCAAATTATTTTTCGCCAAATTTCACTTCCCAAAAAACTTATCGCAATAGTTTCATTTCCCAAAAGAATCTTTGGCATATTTACATTTCGCATTTTATTCATTTGGTCAAATTATCATTTGGCATAATTTTAGTTTGTCAAATTTTATTAAGACAAACGTTTATTAAGCAAACGTTTTATATTGGTAAATATTGTATTCCAAAAAAATGTTTGTTCAAAATGACATTTCGCACAAACCAACCACAAAAACCAATTGCTACCAGAAAAGTAGCTTATGTTAGAACTGCGTCTTCCACAGAAACGAACTGCTATCAGAAAAGTAGATGAGGTTAGACTGCGTCCCCCACAGAAAACGGACTGCTACCAGAAAAGTAGGTTAGGTTAGGTTAGAACTGCGCCCCTCCACAGAAACGAACTGTTCCCAGAAAAGTAGTTTATTATGTCATGCGATATTTTGGGAAGAGTACATTTTGCCAAACGATACATTTTACCAAATATTAATTGGCGATATGAAACATGACTAAGTAATTATTTGCGAAACAATAATTTGCCAAATAAAAATTTATTAACTGTAAATTTGCGATAAGTTTTTTTGCCAAATGATAATTTGGGTAAAATTTTTTGGGATGTGATACTTTGGGAAAAGTTTTTTGGCCATACATTAGTAATCCTCTACATCGCGCTATCGAAGTTTCTCAACGCGATCGCTAACATACAAATTCCGACGCTCTTCTTTCGGACTTCGGTCGCCAAGCATAGCACGTACCTACCTGGAGAGAGATCTCTCCATTGGAGCCTCCCCCCCATAGTTACATCAAATAATAATAATAATAATAATATCACCACCACTAAGCTGACCCGTTTCGGTCTCAACCAAAGTTCATCATCAGAACAATACATAATGCGCTCACTACGCCCATTTACCCTTTTCAGTTGACTTTAAGGTGGTTAACACCAAGATGCGGGTGTGATGACCTTGTTAACAATTGACAATCGTCAATTAGGTTTAACTGAGGCGGTATTGCAAGCGTTCGCGTTAATTGGCGTCTGCGTTTTGTTGCTCTGGTTTTATGTTACAGCGGCATTATTTCACTAATTTCTAGTCACTTTGCGCCCTTTTCTTAGGTTCGTAAAATTCCCTTTTCCAAAATGTGCACTATTTAGAATATAATAGAATAAATTTATTTGGTTTTAAAAAGTTTTTAGTACATGAAATCTAAAAGATCACAAACATTTTTCCCAGTAACTGCATTTCCAGAATACAGCGTAAAGTTTCTCAATTGATTGTATTTTTTTAAAAGCCCGTAACGAAATGTTTCTAATTCACATCAATCCATACTTACTTACTTACTATATAATATTATAAATGCGAAAGTAACTCTGTCTGTCTGTCTGTCTGTCTGTCTGTCTGTCTGTTTGTTACGCTTTCACGCCAAAACCGCTTAACCGATTTGGATAAAATTTGGTACAGAGATAGAATAGACCTTGGGAAAGGACATAGGCTACTTTTTATCCCGATATTCCCACGGGATAGGGATAAAATCTCGAAATAAGAACCTCTGGGCTTAGAGTCATGAAATTTGGTATGTAGGTAGTTGGACGTATGGAATAACACATAGGTGACTTTTTGACCCAATATTCCCACGGGATAACTAGGGATAAGATCTCGAAATAACAACCGCTGGGCTTAGAGCCATAAAATTTAGTATATAGGTAGCTGGACCTCTGGAATAACACGAAAGCTACTTTTTATCCTGATATTCCCACGGGATAGGGATAAAATTTCGAAATAATAACCGCTGGGCTTAGAGTCATGAAATTTGATATGTAGGGAGCTGCACGTCTGAAATAGTACATAAGCGACTTTTTGACCCGAAATTCCCACGGGATATCAAAGGATAAAATCTCGAAGTAACAACCACTGGGCTTAGAGCCATGAAATTTGGTGTGTAGGTAGCTGAACCTCTGGAATAACACATAGGCTATTTTTTACCCCGATATTCCCACGGGATATTTCAATTGCCACTACCAGAACGATTAGTTTACGCGTGCGAAGCCGCGGGTAAAAGCTAGTACATTATATAAGAAGAACAAGAAGATTAAAAAATCTGTTTTTTGTCTCTTTTCTATGTTAGGCCGAGGACCGATGTGCGATCTTTATCGCCGGGTGTTGTACTACACTATTGACTCGCCATATTTGACCCACCACTACAACCACGCTTTCTTGCAATAAAATTATAAATATGCTTTCGTTTTAACTTCCTGACATAAAAGCAAGTCTAGACGGGCGGAGCCAGACTAAATATTTAGCCCTACGTCAGAACTAGCAAACAAACACGCGGTATTAAATGTGCTATTTGATAGTCGTGCGTACATCCGCCATTACTTACGATTTGGTGAACTTATACGCGTAATTTATACAATTCATCATCATCATCATCTCAGCCGTAGGACGTCCACTGTTGGACATAGGCCTTCCCCATAGACCTCCAGTTGCTTCGGTTGGCAGCGGCCTGCTTCCACCGTGAACCCGCAGTTACAATTAATGCAATGTTATTAATTGCGTCTTTTTGTTGTTGTTGTGTTATGTTATTCATCATTATCGTCATTATCAGCCTATAGCAGTCCACTGCTGGACATAGGCCTCCCCCAAAGAGCGCCATTGCGCCCTGTCCTCGGCTAGACGCATCCAGCTTCTACCAGCAGCCTTTCGCAGATCGTCACTCCACCTGGCGCAGGGTGTCCTACACTACGTTTGCCAAGACGCGGTCTCCACTCAAGAACTCGTTTACTCCAAGCGGTCGTCGGTTCTGTGACAGATATGACCAGCCCACTGCCACTCGAACTTGCTAGTTCTCTGAGCTATGTCGATGACTTAGTTCTGTGTCGGATAGCCTCGTTGCGGATTCTATCTTTCAGAGAAACTCCGAGCATAGCTCGTTTCATAGCTCACTGAGCGACCTGGAAGTGGTGAATTAGCCGTGTTATGTTATTCATCATCATCGTCATCATCTCCGATGATAATTAGAAAAGTTAAAGACCCCAGTAGGTAATTGTAATTTCAAAGTTCACTGACGAGAGGGAGCAAAGTGCAACTTTTCTCTTCAAAGCTTTTCTAAGTGTTTTATTGAAAATGCAATTTTTTGAAGTTGATAATTGTAAAACCACGCTATTTTTTATTCTGGTTGCTCTTTAAAAACGTTTGTTCTCGAGTCTTGGACGTTACACTACGATACCACAAACAAACAGACAGACAGACAGAAAGACATAGGCATCAAGCTTTTTTACGCCGGGAGTTGAAAATTACATTGTTCACTTGAGAAAAATATTCCGAATTTGGCTTGACCATAATGCCGTTGAAACCAAAGGATTTAAATATAAAATTGTATTATAATTCGAATAATAAATATCTTTTTCCCTCATTCCATGCCAAGTCCTTTTACAAGTTTGAGATTAATGTGTTAATGTCATAGCGATATTCGCTGAATCAATTGACATTTCGTATGTTCCAAGTCACAAACTGTAGTGGACGACAACTAGTCCCGAGAACAAAAAAGTGTTAGAAGCGTTAACAATGAACATGGAACTACCGTGAGACTCACTCATATTAAATAAAAATGAGGGTAGTTTGCGCCTGTGTTAGTTTCGTCGGACAGTCGCGCGAGCAGAGCGGTGGCGCGTAGTGCGCGTGTTGAGGCAGCCGCCGGGTCGCGTGCTCCTTTGAAGAAGGGGTACGAAATAGCCCGAAACATGTCAAGCTAAACTCGATTTAATACGTGAGTTATTTGTTGCAATTTCATTTAATATGTGTTAACAATGCTGCGAAATCGACACTACGATAGAGCAACTATAAATGGAGCGTCTTTAAAGTACAACGATATTGACTAATGATTGCTAAGAAGAATGCACCGCAACCCGCAAGAAACTTGACAGAAAGTCATCGTTAGAAAACAAAATACGAGTACAATATTATATAAACTTTTCATTAACATCCCTAAATTGTGCGGTGCGACTTCCGGCTAGGGATGTGCCGTGCCGACATTAGAGTTCGCCACATCAGGTAGGGCTACCTATGTCTAAAAGAAGTCGTCTGCTTAAGAACAGGTTTACTTTCGTGCTTACGTATTTGCCGGTATCTTGTGACTTGGTCCAAGGTGCATGCCGAGGCCGACCTTACGTATTAGGACGGCGCACGCGCACAGAGTTAGCAATGAGCGCTCCACTAGATATTATCACTACCAGTAGTAGGTAGTATAGTATGTAAACTCTTTATTATTATTACACACTAGCTTATGCCCGCGACTTCGTCAGCCCGGATCTAGGTTATCGCGCGGTGGCAGCCTCTACCGGAATAAAAGGTATTCTATGTTAATCCTTGGGGTTCAATTCAAACTACCAAATTTCATCAAAATGGGTTTAGTGGTTTGGACGTGAAAGTGTAACAGACGGACAGACAGAGTTACTTTCCCATCTATAATATTAAGTAGGGATTATTGTTATTATTTTATTTTTATTTGGTTTTGAATTTGATAGGTTAAATTTTATTACTTTTGTTTGTTCCTTTTTTGGTGTTTATTTTTAATGAATTTTTGTCGCCTTCCGTGAAGTCGGCAAGCGGTAACATCGGAAGACCAGCGTTGGCCTCTACGGGCAACACTACGCTGAGCTGAGACCGTTTCGCGATTTCGCAAATACCTACTACTGAATGTTTTGTTTTTTGTGTAATTTGCGAAGTGCGAAATAAATATTTTCTATTTCTGTTTCAGGTGCTGAACTTGAGCACTTATTGTAACAGGTAGACGAAAATTATTAAGGAAAATTTGTAACAAAACGGACACATCCATACAATATTTTGGGGATACATCTGGAGACCCTGTTTTTCCAGCTCGCAATCATGAACTGAGTCTACCTTCCATTTAGAAGGCAGACTCAGTCCATGATTGCGAGCTTTATGTACGTCATTATGAGATGATGATTGATGACAAAATGAGCTGCCTAATTTACCAAATTCCATGTAGGTCTCGAAGAAACTACAACTCTGTATTACACACACTAAAACCATTTCCCTGTCTCACTAACATTGTATTTTAACATTGTATTGTTTTTGCTTTATTATGCATAACTGCAATTCCTGGCGTGTTCTTTTTCATTGCCTTATCTGCTTCGTGAGAAACGCCGCAAACAGTTTACTTATCACATGACAACAATGACGATATACAATGTTACAATACTGTGCTATATTGTCGCTTAATATGGTTACGCGGAATAGTTTTGTTTGATACGAAAGTTTTAATAGCTTTTTCCTAACGTGGTTTGTTTGTTTTGATTTGACTGCTAGTGGATTTTTTATAAGGTAGCATTCCGTTCTTAGCGACCGCGACGCGCGTCCGCGACTGGGTTGCGCGAACTACTGCTTAGTATCAATTTATATGGAGCACTAAACAAACAGGGTCGCGCGACGCGTTCGCAGGATTTGTTTAGTGCTCCATATAAATTCATACTAAGCAGTAGGTCACGCGACCCAGTCGCGGACGGGCGTCGCGGTCGCGCGACCCAGTCGCGGACGCGCATCGCGGTGTCATGTTGCAGTCGCTAAGAATGGAATGCTACCTTGAGTGAACTTTCCGTACAGAAAATAGGAGCTTGTAAAAAACATTTTATAAATAAAGCTGTGTTTGAGTTTCTTTTGTATTGTAAGTTCTATTATTCATCATGATCATTTTGGCCTAGGTCCCACCCTATGGAGGGCACGGGCCGCCTCTTTGAATGAGAGAGCTTGTGGCGTAATATTATCACGCCGGCCCGACATGTATTGTGAACAAATTTTAATAACTTTTTGATCATAAAAATAGAAAAAAAAAAATAACTATACACATACATACATTGCACGTAATACTTTGGTGGCGGAATAGAATCAGAAATGATGATATCCGCAGTAGAACTAAGATTACTGACATAGCCCGAAGAATTGCGAAACTGAAGTGGCAGTGGGCGGGGCACATTGCACGCAGGACTGATGGCCGATGGGGTCAGAAGGTTCTCGAATGGCGTCCGCGGACCGGGAGATGAGCTGTCGGTAGGCCTCCAACAAGATGGAGCGACGACCTGGCTAAGATCGCGGGATCGCGGTGGATGGGAAAAGCACAAGACCGGTCTGAGTGGAGAGCCTTGGGGGAGGCCTATGTCTAGCAGTAGACGTCTTTCGGCTGACATGATGATGCTAATACTTGTGCTACGGTGAATGCAGGCCGCTGCCTACCGAAGCAACTGGAGGTCTATAGGGGAGGCCTATGTCCAACAGTGGACGTCCTACGGCTGAGATGATGGTTTAGTTAAGTCACGTAAGGTTAAAATTTGTAATAAAAATGAAACATCAAAGTAAACTGATTTATTCCTCCCCTAATACGTAAACTCGTGACAAGTTCATACTCACGACAAAACGACCAACATTCTTAAATACTTATTACTTGTTCCACAAAGTTCAAAATCCTTTAACCGACCGCACGACCACCGTGTCAGAAACAAACTTTAATTTACAGTTTACCCAAGTCTTCTTGCTCGAGAAATAAGGTTTATATTTTAGTGATGGTGATGTTTTGTAAACTATGTAGGGTAGTTGTAACCACAGAACTAGTAATAAGAAAGATAGAAATGATATTGGCATTTTTTTAAAGATTTGATAAAGTATTTTAAATTGCGTACTTTAAGGCAAGTACGTTTAATTTGGTACCAGTCTGAATTTAAAACGGGAAAGAAACTACTAATATTATAAATGCGAAAGTTTGTGACTGAGTGAGTATGTTTATTACTCCTTCACGCTGAAACGGCTGGACGGATTTGGATGAAATTGGTATGTACATAGCTGGACATCTAGAATAAAATATAGGCTACTTTTATCCCGATATTCCCACGGGATAGGGATAAAATCTCGAAATAACAACCGCTAAGCTTAGAGTATTGAAACTTGGGATGGTTGTCTTTAATGCAACGTCAATGAATCACAATGCTAAAATTTTGTATAATAAAGCTTCAGCAGTTTCCTTCCATCAATATCGGCTGCTTATTTGTCTCACCTTCTGTCACTGAGCACACTTTTTTCCTTGTTTTCATAGAATTTAGTAGACTGCAGTACTCATCAATGATATAACCTTTCGAAATCACCACCCTGTGCAAGCATTTTGGATGAAGAACAAATTATTTGAAAATTTTTGTTGGCTGTCGGTGGCTGATTGGCGCAAGTCCTTCGCCGCGCGCTTTTTCACGTAAAAAAATCGGCTGTCATTGTCACTTTTGAACTTTCTGTAATGTGATACTGGTGCGATATCGTTCGGCTTTCGTAAACAAATAAAAATTGTGATATGTACAGATTGTAAATAGTATTTTGTGCGTAAACAATAACACATTTTGTTCACTGCAAGAAATATCTCTCGAAGTGGCAGTGCGGATTTTTGCTGCTTTACGTACCTACTTTAGTGCATGTCATGTATCGAAGTCAGCTTCATTGAATATGTTAACCCTTAATAAGGCAGAGGCGATTTAGCGACCACATGCATTTATTTGGAAATTCAGCCTTATTGTTTTTTATATAATTGCAATTATTGAAAATACTAGCTTTAAAAATATTCTTTGTCAGGTATGTATTTGATAGCTAGCTGCTTTTGACTCTGTGATAGTATGCCTAAATCTCTGTATATTGTACCTTAATAAGGCCCCATTTATACATACAAATGGGGCCTTATTAAGGGTTAAATTTATTAAGTATTTCTAGACTTAATGCTGCATAGAAGAAGAAATAGGTAGAGCATGGCCGTGGAAACAATCACTATATTTAAAGGTTTAATTTAACACCACGTTACGTTTTTTGACCAATTTACATAACAAAAATAAATAAAGGGATTTTTAGCTATGTGTTTTAGATTGCGCGACGTTTCTATTCCTTTTGTTTTTAGTTCTGTGGCAGTAACGGAGTTCCGACCGACGGTGGTATTTGTGACACAGGGTAAAAACTAGCAGAGACCATATACGCAGCTCTAACGATTATTACTACCACTGTAGCCTACCATGAATTGAGAGCACGCACAAAATAATCTACACGGATTACCTCCGTCGTAGTCAGTGCTCGCCATCTTACTCTAGTAGTAGTAATAGGGTAGAGACAGAATGATTGATTAAAAATCGCGAAGTGGAGGTGCCGGGATGATCGAAATAATTTAGCAGTATGTAACGTTTGATAGAATATTTTTTTGGTAGAAACTGTGCTCAAGAAATTTGGATATTATATATGCTTTTAAAACAAGAGTATGTTATAAATATAATTCAGGATGAGTGAGAGCTTAGCTACCCGAGCTTGATCGAACAGCCTTACGAATGTTTGATTTATTCATAATAAACTTTATTTTTTAAAAGTTTACAGGATCAGAGGATAAGTATTCTATGTATATGAATTGTATTTTATACTAAAATCGTAAGAATAATTTTTTTTAATCTTCTCCCCGCTGGCATGGAAGTATGAAATTGGGCAAGGCGTATGGTCTGACAGCAAAACAGCAAAAAATCACAAAATTACTGATAATCATAAAATAAGTTATTTTCATAGAAATATCAATTTATTTGGTCATTGTTTTTAAATTTGCATGCATCCCTTAGTGCACGGGTTTTCATTTTTTATCATAAAATAATCTTTAGCACATCAAACAGCCAAACCACCGAATACTCTCCCAAAACGCGATACAAAACCGTGTTTCTATACTTTTTTCTTTATTATTGTCCAAAAGGAAGCGGCTTGATGAGTGATACGCGACACGTGACGCATGCGCATGCACAAAATGACATAAGCACAACGTTGTAACCCATTGCAAAATGAACTTTGGGTGTGGACGCGCAAGGTCGATTTTGGCTTTGTCGCCTGAATGCAGCCGTTCAGTCTGTGAAATCCTAAAATAATATTTCAGTTCGAAACACTTCTGTTGCGTAAGATATAAAAGTTACGCAGAGCAAAGCAAGGATGGCGAAAAGTGAATTATTCGTTAAAGCATAGACTAATATAAAACTTCGCGTTCGAAAAGCTTTAAATTAGGAAGGTTTTTTTTCAGAAAATGTTTTCAAGCAAATCAAAATTTATAATCTGTATTTATTTGCTGTGACCTCGCACGGTAGCTTAAAAGTATTACAACATAACTAAATTCAGAATGGGCTAGCTATTAGTTTTCATTTGTTAACTATACATAATGATACTTAGAATAAAAAAATCACCCTCCATAATTTTTTTTTACCGATGCAATTTCCAACTTTTATATGTGTTGAAAATTGTGCAGGTGTTTAGGATACGTAAAGGACAAAAAAAATAAAAATATACGTATTTGCATTGTGTGCGTGATGTGTGTGTGTGTGTGTGTGTGTGTGTGTGTGTGTGTGTGTGTTTTGGGCGTACGCATGTTATACATACGCTCAAGAACACAACCCTCCCTCTCTCTTCTCACAAGAGAATATTTTCTTTATTGTCCTCACCGCCTGCTTTTTCTATCTCTACATCATCGGAGTGGCCTTAATTTGCTATTCTTGATAATCCGATCATCCAATAAGGACCGACGCCGGCGCTCATCTTTACGTGCGCTGTATATATTAAACTACCTAATTATTTAGCTTAGTGTAATGCAGTAGCGTGGCAAGGGATAAATGGCGCACGGTAGTGAAGCGCTACCGAGCGTCTCGCGTGACCACGACTCTGCCAAGAGTAAGCGACTGAGGAGAAGAAGAGAATGCAGTAGCGTGGAGTGAATATTTTTGTTAGGCAAAAGGGTAGTGTTCTAAAATATTCTAAACTTAAATACAAATGTTACTAAAGTTGTAGGCCTCATCCTTGCTTTCCATCAGACCTAATTGTGGCCAAACGCAAGCCTATATTGTAATCATAATCATAATCATAAATCATTTATTTGCTAGAATGTAGTAAATTGTGTAAAAAAAAAACTAGATAAAATAATAATTGTTATTTATAACATTTGCATGCCAGATGATGGTGAAATATGTGAACCAATATTGTCTTTTAATTAACACCTCTTGTATCGAATTTGAAGCGAAATAAAGTTATTTGTATTTGTATATAGGATAATACAAATATAAATACACATTATTCTAATCTAAATTTACAGCTACCCCTTTGATTTTATTTTTTCGATTGCTCTTCTCCACCACTCAAAGGTTGACTGGCAGAGATCACTTCAGGGATAAGTCCGCCTTTGTACTTAGCACTTTATTTTTGTGTGATATTTTTGTATTTCCTTTTTGTACAATAAAGAGTATATAAACAAACAAACAAATATGACGAAAATAGTTGTCTATTTTATATATTATACATAAAGTGTATACATATTTGTGCCCTTGACTGTACCTAGTGTCACCTGAAATGTGAGTGCTTCTTGGAACCAAGTCCCTGATTGCCCACACGTTAATCAGCGAGTGACATTCACCGACATCGGGGCCGTAGCTTTCTTCGACATAATTTTTCGGTCGACATTACTACTGACCCGCCCCCTGTTTCTAAATGTCATACGTATCTGAGTTTTTTGGGTAAATCGCAAGTGACGGGAGTTGAGCGATACACGAAATGCCGATCGGCAAGAGTACGATGTCCAAGAGCGAGATGGACGAATGACCTGGTTAAGCCGCGGATTCTAGGTACCGTGAACTGGGGTTACATTGATTTTAACACGTTCAGTTAGCTAATTGAAAAAGCAACATAAATACGAACTTTTCCGACAAAATACGATGGCAAAACATTATTCACTACATCTAGGTACGCTGCATTGCACCGTTTGTAACAACGGCGAATCGTAATACTGCTGCTGTTGCGTGGACGGATGTCGAAATAAACAAAAGAAAGAACTCGAAGTTATTTTTTTTTATATTACTACAAAAAGATTTTTGAATTCACTTAATAAATATAACGTCTCTAAACATTTAGTTGGATTATTTTATTTTAATTGTCTAACAAAGTGATAACCCTTACACTGGCTATTAAAACGGCAGCTTTCTTCAAGATCAAAGGAGTGCGAATTCTGTACGTAGTACTATTATTTATTCTGTGGTAATGGGTGCAAAAAAAGCTGTGTTTGGTTATATTAGTTGGGATTATTTTGAGAGAACTTGTTTGTATATATTTTATTTTTTGTTGTTTGTTAAATCAAAGTATCTAGTAGATAAGAAGTATGTTTTCAAAAGTATCTTGTTACTTCAATCTTAATTTACGAGTTCACTTGACTACAGCCGCGTAAATTCCTGGGTGATACTAATTATGACTGAGAATTGGGAATTAGGGTAAGGACACAGCATAAGCATAACAAACCGCTACCCTCCCGTGACTTAACACGCCCGTCCTCGACATTTGCGTCGAAATATGCGCGTTACGCAACTCCGGCGCAGGTTATCATTAACGCGTTCGTTAATATCGGGAGCCATCGGCTTGAGGTAAGTTATAGTCCGACGCAGGTTTTTATTTCGACTGGATAGCAAACGAGCAAGTGGGTCTCCTGATGGTAAGAAATCACCACCGCCCGTAAACATCTGCAACACCAGGGGTATTGTAGATGTGTTGCCAACCTAGAGGCCTAAGATGGGATACCTCAAGTGCCAGTAACTTCACCGGCTGTCTTACTCTCCACGCCGAAACACAACAGTGCAAGCACTGCTGCTTCACGGCTTATTCTGAGAGAAGGCCAGTTCCCAACAGTGGGACATTTCTATATAGGCTGAGATTGTCAGCTGCCCAAGAAAATCAAAAATTAGTATTTTGTGAATTATCTGTCCAAAAATTTTACAGAAAATCAAGTGATTTCTTACAAGTAGTTAAAATAAAAAGATCCCTCGAATTTCCAATTTATTATTTTGATAAGTAGGTATCATAACTTGTTTTTTTTTATTCGACTGGAAGGAACACGAGCAAGTGAGTCTCCTGGTGGTAAGAAATCACCACCGCCCGTAAACATCTGCAACACCAGGGGTATTGTAGATGCGTTGCCAACCTAGAGGCCTAAGATGGAATACTTCAAGACAAAAGACAACTATAAATACAACTTAAACTTGACTGCCTGTCATAAAGACAACTTCATTTTAACATATCATCATAAAATGATTGGAAAATCCAATCAGACAGCCCTCGCAGTGAGATGAGAGGACGAGCTAATTGTACGCAAAAACTCGTTGGTCACAATATAAATCAGTGAGTGATCAAGATTGATACGCGCTGCGGTAGAGCGGTAATCAGAAGGCATTAGCGCCCACCCGCGGGACAAGCTATACTGTGGACCACAGAGTTATCATCAAGGTAGAGTTAGTACATTCAACTGGGTTTATCTCCGGTGCGTGAGAAAGACATGCTTCCTATACTGCAAAAGTTACAAGCTATTCTACATAATTGTTAAGTTTCTCACAAAAAAGTGACAGAAAAAGATTTGAAAAGAAAGAATGAAAGAATGAATTTATTTACCTAAATTCGGTACAGCAAAAATAAATAAAATTACAGTTAAAAAACAGACAATCTTATTATATATTTGCTAACAGTAACAAAAAAAATGTTGCTTGTAACATAACTTGAGTGACACAAAACTAAGGCCTTTTTATAACTAAAAGTTAGGTGGTCTTACAAAATCAGTTTTGCAATAGCATCATTTTGGTCCCTAATTAGTAAGTTAAATTAGTTAAGCTATTATTTTTTTTCAGTGTAGGTTCCGGAAAATTAGCAACGCAGCATAGAGTGATAGAGTGAATGACTGAGGATTGTTAGGTATAATTGTGACAGTGATTTTTTTTCCTTTTAAGGCGCAGAAATCGAAAAAGATATGTTAAAACTAAACCATCTTAAAAGTTCTTTAAGAAATCCCGGTTACTATACTAAAAAGGTATTTGTGGAATGTCTAAAAATTCCTAACTTATTCTCACGGTAGCCCACAAAATGTACACATATGTAAAATGCATAATAAGTATCTTCTTCTTTCTTTCATACGCGGACAAAGTCGTTGCGCAAACTTTCCGCTAGAGGCGCTGTCCGTGTTTCCATACAAATTGAGATTTTAACGCGAACGCGAGGAAAATACACTTAGCATACTGAACACACACTAGTTGAGAGGTCGAAGACTACCTGTCTTCAGCACTATGCAGTTTTAGACGACAAGATGTCATGAAGTTTCCTGAACGATTTCCTTCCAAAAAGTCTTATTAGGCAGATCCTGATGAGACTGCGAATAATGAGAACGGGCAGGTACATAGTACAGACCACCTAGACTAAACTGAGTTTGACCCGGTGGTACCCTACGGAACCCTAAGAAAAAGCGCGAGACTTCGCAGACATCTCGTCTATTTGGGAGTTACGGGAATACCTAGACGACATTATGTGACAGATTAAACTTTAACATAAAATATCCCGCCGCCGCGACGTTTTTATATCGAACTACGGAATTAGTTTATGTATTTTAAGATGCCTCGAGCATTCGAAAAGGTCGTATGAGCACCCAAACAGAGCACAAGTCGGTTATTATAGAATCGTCGTTCGTCGTTTTGATTCTTATAATATAATTATAATATGAAATGTGTTATTAGTTCGAATAATTGATTTGTGTACGAGTATGTTTTGATAAAAACATTTTCGCTTGTTGAAACTTCAAGCTTGTGTGTTAGTAAAATTTGTCGACGCTTTTCGTTGGAATACCTACATCTCTGAATTATTTAGATTAGGAATTTTATTATTAACTCAGGGACTTTATACATGCCCTTGCTATATTTTAAGGCTGTATATTGTTAAGCTTATGGATTTTAAACTTGTATGTTTTTGGTTTAATTTCTAGTCACAGGCTCGCGACGTCGTAGTTCCCAAGACGATCCCATAGAGCGGGAACGGAACTAACGGAAGCAATACCATGCCCTCGGTACCGCTCTGCTTTCAGAACATGACATAAGTGCGAGTGAGCTAACTTTGGGGCCGGCAGACGTGTGCTTGCCTTCGGAATCCTAAAGCTTAATGGTTACTTGACCTGAAATGTATATTTATAATTATCCTAAGTTATAAGAATAAATTAATGTTCCCACGAACCTTATCACCCCGTCAGGGGATGATTTCTGGGACAAAAACTATTCTGTATCCTTCCCGGGTTTCAAGCCGGATTAACATAGAGACAGAATCATTTTCGCATTTCAAATATTAAAATAGATTTATACATTTGGTTCAACAATCGACTCTCGCGCAGGGAGTAACGCTCGAGTAGGATGTACGCGTTAATCGCAAGGCCATTGGTGGGGACCCATTATTGTGGTCGATCAGTACCTAATATATGGTGACAGTTGCAGCGGACGAAAATCGCTGTTGAATCGAGATTTGAGGGCTACTCCGAAACTCGAAACTTGAAGTTCGTGTCGTGCGGTCCGTCTGTCACTTATACTATTTAATACGAGAGCAAGAGGGACCGCACGATACGACAAATCTTATTATACGTCAAGTTTCAAATATTCGATTCAAATATTTACACGAGTTTTCGATTTTAATTTATCTTGCACTAGTGAATTCCGTTTAAATGTAATAGCTTTAAAAATATTGTTTACATATCATTAGGGTAGGATTAGTTATTAAAAAATATTATAATACGAGGAAATACATCATCTATGTGAATAATTTACCTTGTTTACCATATCTTAATGATAATTGGCTTACGGAATTAATGCCCACTTAAGGACTAATCTGTAGAAAATAGTAGTACCTATACCGAGTGTGGCCTTTGACAGGAGCAAATATAACTAAAACATCTCGTCAAACTGAACGACGT
The DNA here is from genome assembly GCA_037349165.1 of Choristoneura rosaceana. Taxonomy (NCBI): domain Eukaryota; kingdom Metazoa; phylum Arthropoda; class Insecta; order Lepidoptera; family Tortricidae; genus Choristoneura; species Choristoneura rosaceana. Next base: position 1,532,484 of record JAZBNJ010000019.1, read on the forward strand.
TAGTTCAGGGAGTTAGTTCGCTGTCAAACGCTAGAACAGGCACCCCACCCTTAACGATACAATAGCTTTTCGACCATATTTACATGGATTTCGGAAACTGTCTCCACATATATATGGCATAGGTATAATAAAATTAATTAGGAAACTATATTTTCTGTCACTTAAAATTAGATTTGTCTGAAAACTGCGATATTATTATATCTATCCCTAAGAAATATATTGATCATCAAATTAATCAAATCTGTCTCTAAGTATGAGTCATCAGATTAATGTAAGCCTGTATCCTAAATTATACTTTGATCATCAAAATTCGATCAGCAAAATAATAGATCTGTCACCTTATAAATAGGTAGATCAGTTCCTTTAATTCGATGCTTCTACCTATTCTACTAAGGTAGGTCTGGTTAGATACGACGACGAGTGAATCGAGGAGGAGTGTTAGTTAGAACTGCGACCCTCAGTGCGTGAGCCGAGTGAGCGAAGCGAGCGTACCGTATTAGCGACCGGCCAAGTGCCAGTACCGAACATTTTTTGCTAATAAGTACGTATGATAAGTACAAATGTTTGTAGTAGGTACTTAAGTCTTGGGTGTTTGTGTGTATTTAAGTATATATATGTATGTATGTCTACCCATTGTTTAGCACCTATAGAACAAACTTTGCTTAGTTTGGGTCTGGGTCAATTGGTGTAATTTGTGAGAGGATATTATTATTATTATTATTTCATTCATTGTATATCATTATCGTCAAATTTCAGTTCAATTATTTGATCATCAATATTATTTTCCAGTGATTATAATTAATTTTTAGGCAGCCGTTACTATATTGTTTGGTGATTCAGTTTTAGTTTCACATAAATTATTTTGGAACCCTATAATTATTTGATTATCAATGTTATTTCCGAGTAATTTTTAAATAATATTTAGGCAGCCGTTTTAATATTATTTGGTGATTCAATTTAGGTGACAGATCTACTATTTTAGGAACAAATATTATTTATTAGGTCGCCGAAAATGCGTTTTTTAGGTGATCAATAAAATCATACCCATAAAATGATATGTCTCATTTATGACCGTGCGTAATGATTTATGCTGATCTGCTGGGTAACCCGCTAAAGTCATTAAGTCTTGAATATCTGAAGTTTTAATGAGCGATAATTAAGTGTGATACAAATAAAGTCAACTTTGAAATAATATGGCAAAGGTTCAATGAACTTCCTGAGGGAAAAAGTGTTTCAATATGATTCGTATTTTCAGCACGTTTTAAACTTTCTTTCTTTAAACAAAATACCACAGACAAGACTTATCACGCTAAAACAAGCGAGTAATATTTACCTCGACGTTTCGGCAACATTGCAGTGGCCGTGGTCATGAGTAGACTGACGTGTGGGGTGTTAAGTCTGCCTAGCAGCGCGAGTCCTTCGAACTACCCGCACTTAATCACAAATAGTACTGGCACTCGTATCTCGAACTACTCGCATTTTATCATTTTCAACCCCCGACGCAAAAAGAGGGGTTTTATAAGTGTATTTACCTCCTCCTCCTTGACCTCGAGGTAGGTAATATTACTCGTTTGTTATAACGAGGTTATAATGAGTGAAAATCACGAAAATTATAAACATAATATGCCATATTTCATCGAAAAGTCTCCAATAGTAGTCTTTTGCGGGTGGTAGGACCTTGTGTAAGGTCCGCACGGACGGACAAGCTTTCGCAATTATAATATTAGTGGGGTTTTGAGAGATTCATAAGATTAGGTCCACCCGGATTGCTAATCTTGCCGTGAAGCAGCAGTGCTTGCACTGTTGTGTTTCGGCGTTGAGAGTAAGACAGCAGGTGAAATTTTACTGGCTCTTGAGGTATCCCATCTTAGGCCTCTAGGTTAGCAACGCATCTAAAATCACGTATTGCAGGTGTCTATGGGCAGTAGTGATCGTCTCTTACCATCAAGAGACTCACTTGGTCGTTTTCCATACAGTCAAATTAAAAAAAAGTTTGAGCCTCAAAGAAAACACGCACAAAATATCGCATTTATATATCATTAGGATTTCTTTTCTTGATTAGCCCAAGTGCACTGCGTTTACACCTGTGTTTTTATAAATAACTTTATATAAAACGCTAAGTATAATTCATATACATATGTTAATATTTAATAGGACAGTATAACCAGCGGAGCGGGGAAAGAATAATGGTGGCCTGCCAAGGCGTAACGGCGCATCAAAAATTAAAAGATATTACTGTAATTGTATAAGTGTTTAAGGAATTTAAGAATATTCTAGAAGGTTTCAATGTGGAGTCGCTTATGGGCGTATTGGCTGGACGATTCATTTTAGAGGAAAGTGTTCTTTGCAGTCTCCTTCGTACAGTCCCAGCACCAATATCTGACACAACAAGCGTGCATAAATATCTGATACGACTATTTCTAGGGCCGGAAGGACGTGTCAGATATTTTTGCACGCTCCGCTGTGGCAGATATTAATAGTGATTGTATGTTCGGTTTCAATCGAAAATCTAAAAGTATAAATTTTACTGGCTTATTACAGTTTCCCAATCTTGATTCCCACACCTAGGAATCTGGCGTAATGTTAGACTAATCCTTTTCATACGCGTCCAAATCGTCCCTTCATCAAAAATATCAATAGGTAATATAAAAAAATCAATCCGTTCTTTTAAAATGGGTATATAGTTTGTAAACACTAATGGACGAATTACGTAATGATTATTTGATATAATAAAATTTACTAATACATTTTACAGGAGTGTTTTATTATGATAATAAACCTAATCTAACATAAATCAATATGTTGATTACGGGTCCTTGTCGGCTTGCATAATTGTTTCAAGTTATAATGTTGCATTTTGCCATATATATTGTTTGTCATGTAATTTTTTTTTCGGACTCCATTATTTACTTAGAAATGATATAAAACAAAGTTCAAAGTTCAAAGTTCAAAGTTCAAAGTTTTATTTGCTCGAATTATGGTACAAAAGATGTTACAAGAAATCAGTGTAGATCAACACAATTCACCATACATTGGCATGCAAATTTTATAATGGGATCTAGTAAACAATAATAATAATCACAATAATAATCATAGTACCCAATAATAATTCACAATTCATTAATTATCATTAAATTACATAGAATAATGTCAAAATATTATACATAGTTACAAAAAAAAATAAAAAATACAAAATAATCAATTAATATTATATCACCTATATTTATACCACTAGTCACAATTATTAATACTACATTTCAAAAAATTCAGACATACTATAAAAACATTTCTCTTTGAGCCAGAACCGCAGTTTGGCTACAAATATTTTATAAGTCAGCGCTCTTATATCTATAGGAATTTTGTTATAAATTTTTGCTGACATAATGAAACTATTTCTGTTACACAATGCTGTCCTGGAAAATGGTACTGTAACGCGATATAAATCCCTACCGCGTAACTTTGGGTTCTGGACTGGTTTGGCAAACATTTCGGGATTGTTTCTCACAAACTTTGCATGTTCCAATATATAAATGCATGTTAAGGTCAAGAGATTGTGCTTTCTAAATAATGATCTACATGAAACTAGTGGACCGACTCCACACACTGCACGAATACATCTCTTCTGAGTTAAAAACGCTTTGCTGACATCTGTAGAATTTCCCCAAATGATGACCCCATAGCGAAGAACAGATGCAACGTAGCCATGATAGGCTGCTAGAGCAGTCACTTCACCAGCCACATTCCTCAACCTGCGCAATGCAAAGACAAATCTATCGAGCCTAGAACATATGCTGTTTATTTGTGGCTTCCAGTTACAGAACCTATCAATCGTTATACCTAAAAAATTTACTTGATCACCGCTTTGTAAATGTTTCCCCTTATATTTAACATTTAAAGACATGCGTTGAGTTTTATAATTAGAGAACTGAATCCATTTTGTCTTTTCAGCATTCATTTTTAATTTATTTTTGTCTACCCATTGGCTTATGTCATCAATTGCATTATTAATTAAACATTCGTATGATATATATTTGTCATTGTCTGAAATAATAATTGATAAATCATCAGCGAACATTACTATTTGGTGTTTTGTTACTTGAACTATATCATTTATATAAAGCACAAAAAGGAGCGGACCTAAAACACTACCCTGGGGGACTCCTCGTGCATTAACCTGCATAGTAGATCTGTACTGTGTTAGTTCTTTATGTTGATTTAGTCTATTGATTTCAATACACTGGGTACGGTTGGTTAGATAACTTTCAATCCATTTATATGCGTTACCTCTGATGCCATAGTGTTCACATTTTTTCAAAAGTATAGAGTGATCCACTAGATCGAAAGCCTTTGACATATCAAAGAAGATCGCCACAGTCGGGATCTTCTTATTTATGTTGTCCGTGACACTGCGCAGTAATGAATATGCAGCGTGCGTTGTTGACTTGTCCTTTACAAAACCATTTTGTTCCTTAGCTATGATTTTGTGTTTTTCAATAAAATTACCAATTCGACTTTTCATAACTCTTTCAAAAATTTTTGAAAATATAGAGACCAAAGTTATTGGTCGATGGTTATTTAATATGCGTCTATCACCTTTTTTAAACAAAGGCTTCACAATGGATTTTTTTATAAGTTCTGGGAATGTACCTTGTAAAAAAGATAGATTTATTAGATGAGTCAGTATTGGAGTTAATCCTTTCACCGCGTATTTTAATATTTTCGTAGATATAGAATCAATTCCAACGGCATTTGTGTTTCTTAGTGATCTTATTACTTTTTCTACCTCATTCTCTGTACATGGTCTCAAGAATAAAGAATCATTAACCACTCCACCTTGCAATGTTATACTTTTGCTATTTATTTTATGTGTGTCTTTAGTAACATTGATAAAAAAGTTATTAAATGCTTCAGCTATGCCTTGACCATCACAAATATCCATCGAATCCACTTGTACAGATTCAACAAACCTAACCTTTAAGGTTCTAAAGTGACTATTTAAACATTTCTAAGAAATGTATGGTTTCAGGGGTAAAAAAATCACAACCAACAAAAATTATGATAAACATTATTTGACAAAAATTATGCGATTATATACGCAGTCATAGATTAAATGAACTAACAAGTTACACACCCATCGCCTAAGACTTAAATTTAATTTATTTTTTAATAAAATTTATTAATATTATTTTTGTTGTGATTAAGTGATATAAAATGAAACTACCGTGAGACCCATTTATATAAATTATTTGTAAATTGTATTATAATTTGTTTGTTATTCATTTAATATAAATTGTTTGTAAAATTACTACGATTTCTTCTCATAAATTACGCAATTTACAGCCTTCGCTATCAAAGTAATAATGGACATCAAATATTTCATTGATAAATAATATCCAACCTTGAATTTTAGTATCGCAGCGGTCATTGACTCCTCGAGTAGTACGAACTAATTACCCAGCCGACCAAAATTGGAGCTGAAACGTGACAGAAGTGGGTAAGTGCCTACTGGCCTGAAGATATAAAGTACTAGCTTTGCCCGCGGCTCTGTCCGCGTGGTATTCGGTTATTGCGCACTGTTCCCTCGGAAACTGCGCATTTTTTCGGGATAAAAAGTAGCCTATGCCACTCTCGGGCCCATAAACTATCTCTATGCCAAAAATCACGTCGACCCGTCGCTCCGTTACGGCATGAAAGACGGACAAACACACAAACATACTTTCGCATTTATAATATTCGTATGGATATGGATATTCTACGAGTATTGACTACAAATAAAAAAAAATCTTTTTTTCAATCGCAATAATTGCATTTTAAATGTTATTTAACGTGCAACTATTACAATTTTTTTTTATTTGTGGCCTTCTTGTATTATGTACTCGTATATGCGTATCTGAAAAATATATGATAAATTTTTTTTTATTAGACTTCTACGGTGTCTTTGAAAACTATTCTAAAATTCTTTGTTTTTGCCCGTCTGTCGTTGCTAAAAAAATTGATACAATATATTAAAAGATTGAATTAACTTTAAATGGATATAAAGCATAATAAGAAATATTTTTTTTGTTTTTAGTTTCCGAACGAACAATTATCTTGTGATATCCGACAACATGTTATAATTATAACATTGTCGAGTGAACCCGCGAATTTTTTTTAGATGGTTGTTGTGATAATCAAAGAGGTCTTACAAACTTTTCTAGAATGTTTTTATGTAGAAAGGTAGCAATTGGCAACACTCAAATTTATCGATTAATTATACCGCATTATAATCAAATAAGGCATCTTAGGTACTCAATTTGATATAGAAGCCAACTGTAGGAGCCGTGCGTTTCGCACCGACCGATTGTCAAGGAATGTTTTTATAATTATCATAAACATAAATTACAGATAAAACGGATAAAAAAACGATAAATGACGTACACTGAATTGTGTTACAAACAATTAAGTGACATTTGGAAAAAATGGATGCGCGCGAATCGTGATTATTATTAAGTCTAGAGTCGGTGGCAATTTATTAAAGTAATAAAACTTAAGCTAATAAATCAATTTCCAAGAAACAATACAAACAATCGCACATAAAATGCTGTAGTTAACGATGTATAGACATGGGTAATCTCGACTCCGAGAAGGGATATGTCTGATTCATATATTCCATCTCCCACAAGAAAAATAGAGTAAACTTTATACAATTATCGTGGAACCTCTAAAATACTACATATAAACATACATATATATATATATATATATATATATATATATATATATATATATATACATAAATAAATATAAATGTATATACACGGACATGACGCAAATTACCCCTCGTGTAGGGGCCAAACTGAAAATCAGCGCTGGACACGTCATGTGGTCAGCATTATGTTGAGTTTGGTACCCAGTGCCAACATGAATAATAATATAGCATTTGTAAACATTATCAATAAAAAAAGATATAAAAGTATAACTTATCAATGTATTAATTAACATTTTAAAGGCATTACAGTTTCATTTCATTTCATTTCATTCACTAAATCCGGCTCCGGTGTCGGTACCGAATCCGTTTATCGACTCCGACTCCTTTATTGACTCCAGTTCTTCTGAGCGATTATTAGTTTTTCTAGTGCCGATCCGTATCGGTTTGGTACCTACTGAAGTACCGATTCGTCTTAATGACTCTTTAGATTCTGTGAGTCACTTCGGATATACTTACTACTGGCGTAACGGCTCCGGGGAACGGCACTGAAATTGGTATCATGCTATCCCTCTTCCTCTTGTAATAAACGCTATTAGCGTGAGCGGGACGGCACATATCCGATCCAATCCGATGTGATTGAACGAAAGTGAAGTGAGTGCTGAATCGCCGATCGCGAGTCTCTCGATCCAATAGGTTGGACGGAGTTAGTAACTCCTCGGAGTCGATAAGATTTGAAAGGAGTCAATAAGGGATTCGGATCCGCTTAAGGATCTGACTCTTTTGAATCTTCAGTTCCGGATTCACCCATCTCTAGATGTGACCCTACGCGGGTACAGTTTTGCACTTCTCGACAAACAACAAAGTAAAGAACTTGTTGATGGTTTTGATAAAAAAGTAGATCGCAAGCCTTAATACCTAGAAAAGACGAAAACTAGACTCATGTTAGACGTGTTAAATTGTGAAATTAGATTAGTGCGTCTACAATCACAACTTTTAGGTCTAGATATACTTTAGGTTATAAATGATGAATGGTTGATATTTTAGGTTTAGGTATAGATATAGATCGACGCTTGAAAGTAGAAATCGATTAAGCGACATTTTTTTAAGATAGTGAGTTATATACATGTTTGAAATCAGTAAATTTTACTGATTCAAAATATTTATGTAACTCACTATCTTAAAAAACGTCGCTTAGTTAATTTCTCTTTTCAAGCGTCGATGCATGTAGAAGTAATTTGGTATCAAGAAATTATAAACTACAAATCATAAGATTGAACTGCAAACTGTTATCCAATCATAGCAAAGACCCTATCAATAACATTTCAGAAATGAAAAATATTAAGAAAAGCATTAACGAGAGTAAGACAGATGATATCCAGAGAGATAAACAAGTAGCGCAAACGGCGCCAGATCCAAAGGCAAGTGCCAAGATGATGAGTCGAATTGTTAACACTTGAGATTATCTCGAGAACACGTTGATGGGCGCTTATGCTTTATTAAATAATAAGCTTCTGCACTTGAACAACTTACTTCTAAGATGATAAAGGATTGAGGATGGAGAAACTAAGATTGGTTTTTAGAGTCTTTTTGTATTTTTTATTTCAACTCCAAATTTTTGTTATTTTAACGGGCATCCTTTAAATCACATACGAAAATACAAACTGAAATAATCGAACCCAGGTCCTCGGCATTCCGTGCCACGTGCTATACCGCTACACCACTGCTGGTCAAATTAAATTTCAATTTAGGTTTCACGGGATGACCGTAAAAGTAAATTTGGAATTAAAATAAAAAATACAAAAAGATAAAAAAAAATCTTCATGTATAACCGCCATGACCAGCCAAAGTCTTCGCCCGCACGAATTTTCATTAAGTGCAGTGAGGCCCTTGAGTCAAAAAGTTTGAAGATCCGTGATTTACACGATCAAAGTGTTTGTCTAACAAATTTTTTTAACAAAAGTTATACTATAGGAAAAAAACATAATGAATTTCACCTCAGTTCACTATTTAGTCACCTTCACTTGAACTAAACTAAACTGAACTATAAATAATAAATAAATCGTTTATTTCGATAACAGAACTAAATGAAACACAGCATCTGCTACAGTAGTTACTTTTAAATAAAATTATATATATAGTAACAGTTCACGGCCGTACAATTTATAACTCAGTTTTACGGAATTCTTAAACAAATTTCCAATAATTGGAAAATTACTACGTCTGTTATTGTTTGGAATTTTTCGCGTACGTTTGCCAATCACTTGTCGGAATGGTATGTGTTATCAAAACAAGTGAAAGTGATATTAACTCTAGTATAATGGGGAAAAACGGTTTGTTAAACACTGAATTGTTTTCGTGAACCTCATCTTTGGTGTGAGTAATGATTGAGATTTTCTTGCATCTGTTGCCACGGTAATAGGAGCTTTGAATCTACTTGGACGAGAAATTAATGATGATACAAATTTCATCGTAGACTGTAGGTACTGTTTGGTTACATTTGGCACAAACTATAGCAATAAAACCCTGCCCAAGCAGGGTCTCCGTTGGCAATCTACTGCCAGAAGACGACCAGGACGTCCTCGGACCACGTGGAAGCGATCAGTTGAGAAGGAGGCTGGCTCAATTGGTCTCTGCTGGGAAGAGCTGGAAAAAGCCGTGCAAGATCGAGCCAAATGGAAAGCCCTATGTCCCTAGTGAGGGATAACAGGAACATATTATCATCATCATCATCATAACAATAAAAATGTGACAACTTTGAAGAAATTTGGCAAGAATGTTCCTTAAGGATCATAAAGGTGCAGAAAGGTTTTTTTGTATACTCGAGGAATAGACAACTGGCCAATTTGATGTTACTGCTTGAGAGCGATACCCCAAGAAAGAGAAAGAAAGAGAAAGCTGTATGTTATCATTATGACAAGGTTAGTCTGCGTCCAGTCGAGGACAGGGCGCAATCGCACTCATTGGGGGAGGCCTATATCCATTAGGGGACTGCTATAGGCTAATGATAATAGTGGTTGATAACTGGGTCTGAAAAGGCGACCCAAACTCTATATTCAGACTTCCAATAGGTACTGGGCGAAAGCATATTTAAACAATAATGCTCCCTTTTAATTACTCCTGTCTATATGCCGATGTAACCTTGATTTATCATTGTTTCCTCGAACTTAATGTTGCACAATGACATCGGAGCTGATGATCCGAGACCCAATGACGTGATGTCACGACACGCTCTAGTTGCGACCTGTCCAAGCTCGTCTTAAATGCGTGCACTCCATTGATGTTTTCAATATCAGTTTGGACAGGACCTTTTTATTTGATGTTGACCAGCGATTGACCTCTCGCGATGGAATAATCCTATCCTACTAATATTATAAATGTGAAAGTTTGTGAGTGAGTGAGGATGTGAGTGAGTGAGTATGTTTGCTACTTCTTCACGCTTAAACGGCTGGACGGATTTGGATGAAATTTTGCAAAAGTTAGTTTACAATCTGGATTAAAACATAGGATACTTTTTATCTCGATATTCCCACGGGAATTCACGGGATAGGGATAAAATCTCTAAATAACAACCGCTGGGCTTAGAGTCATGAAATTTGGTATGTGGGTAGTTGGACGTCTGGAATAATACATAAGCGACTTTTTGACCCGATATTCTTACGGGATAAAGACCGAATAGTTTACGCGTGCGAAGCCGCGGGTAAAAGCTATTAATAAATAATAGTAAGAAATTTATTTGCTGATCATAAAGGTAAAATTCAACGATACAAGAGAATTACCCCGATTACCCCGAAACATGTCGAGCTAAACTCGATTTAAGACGTGAGTTATCCGGAACATTTATTTAATATGAGTGAGTCTCACGGTAGTTTTATGTCCAAAGATACAAGAGAAGCAGTGATTCTCACACTATATGGAGCCTGTAGGCACATGGAGATCCAGATCTTAGAGAATTAACAGAATGAGCAGCTCTTAATGCAGAATTAAAGGCACGAGGTGCTTATCAGGCTAAAAAGCCGTGAATTTACTTCCTCGGCGTAGCTTGAATTGTTAGTCAAGATGTTGATTAAAAAAAAAACGGTGCAGATTTAAAATCACGTTTATGAAAATAAAATAATGATGATGAAAATTAATAAAATAAAATATTTTAGCAATACCGTCACTGATTTTACAAAAAACAATTACTATGTACTATTATGCCATGAATCTATGAACTAAATTCACAAAACCTGGCAAAAAAATAAAAAAGAGAGAAGTTAAGTGTTAAGTTTTTTGCTTGGTGAAGTTTATTCAAAATAGTTTTCTCAATAGTAGCATTATGAACTTCTATTTAATAATTTGACATGTTAAATTTTAAATAAACGAATTGTGAATATGAACATCGACCGAGCGTACGAACTGACTCATTCTAAGTTCAAGACAGCTTAAACCATTAAGACCATTAGAACTCTCTCAAATTAACCTTATCTATTAATATAGCGTGTTTTGTTTCCTTATCCAACCGTGGCTAAGGAGGGTGAATTAATAAGGGACCACTTGCAAGCAGTCGACCTAAAATGGTAATGTAATAGTCACTTGTTTGACGAATACACCTGCCAACAGCGGGCGACTAACCTCTAAGGTACTCTTTCATATTGTTTTAATGGAAACAAACCTTGGTAAAGATGACCAGATTATAGAAAAAAAGGATTTACTGTCATGTAGTACAAATGCAAAATGGACAACTCGAAATTATACCACAGAATAAGTATAATACAAGACAGTACAAGTTATAGTACAAGACAGTACAGGAGGCAGGATTTTTATGCCTAAGCGTCACTTTTTTCGGCAGTGAAGCTTCTATACTTGTACTATTATTTATTCTGTGGTATAATTTTGAGTTGTCCATTTTCCATTTGCACCAAATGACAGTAAATCAAAAATTCTACATTTATGGAAGGTTTTTTAAAATTACTTTTGATATTTTAGAACGTTTCATATTCTGGTAGTGGAAACAAGTTTAGGAAAATGCGATTTAACTAGACAGATGTAGATTTTCGGAACCATTTTTAAATTCCCAGGTAATTTTTAGCTTCAAAGACATACTACATATATAGAAGTATAATATGTGGAAGCTACTTCTTGATGAAACGTTCAAATGTATGAGAATTCAAAACAGTTTACTTAAGAGCATGTGTTCAGGATCCGATGTGACGTAATCAGTTTAAATCTCAACTGAACACGCGACGATTCTACTGGGTGTCCAACGCGTGTTAGGACAAAATGTATGATGAAAGTAATTGAGGTTGACGCACTTACCCTATCACCTCTTGGACACCCCGTATCCTCGTCACATGTAAAGCACACTATATACACTAGCACTCACTGTAGCCCGGCTTGTAGACAGCTCGTATTCTCCTCAGCAGTTTCCCCGTTCTTTTCAACGGCGGCCCCAAAGCCACGGCTTGGTGGCCGTGGCGTTCAGCAAAAACGATGTAGTTCCTCCTGTTTTTTAACGGGACTTCGAATCGTCCGGTGCACTCGCGCGGATCTTGGGTGGGTAGTTTCAGTCGTATAACGGAGTCCTCTCGTGGCCAGTGTCCTTGTTGGCGGAGGACACGCTTGATCTGGACGGTGGCTGCGTCTTTGGATATGGATTGGATGCGAGCCTCAAAAGCCGCTGGGGCGCGGTAGGCACGCCAGGCGACGTCCGCCCGCTCGCAGTACAGGCGTCTGGGCGCAGCGAGGGTGCTTGCGGCGAGGCAAAGGAGGGCCCAGTACGCCGCGCGCGCGCAATTCATCGCGCCATCGCCGCAACTCTCGTCCTCAGGACGTGATCGCGCGACGGCGGCCCGCTCGCGACTACCAGCCGTGCAGTGACTCAGTACACTCAGCCCCCGCCTTCACCGAAATAGTCGATCGGCACGCGACTCGGTTTTATCCCGCGGGATAATTAGCCGATTGTGATTGAGGGTGGTGTGACCTTTTGATCTAGCTATGGTTTGTTTTGATAGTGAAGTGAAAGAGGCGAAGTAAAATGTAATTTTTGCGTTTTTCGACTTTAAATTATCTCTAGTTAGACTGGCTTTATCACGCATGGCGTGGATTAATAAAGAAATTGCTAGCTCTCCTAATCCGAGGGAATTGCAGAAAATCTCATTGTTATGCACCTTTATCGCCCGTAAAGAAATATCTACTAGATTTTTAGTCGGCAGAAATTAAGACTGCGTTGTCAATCAATTGAGTACCTAATCAAATTCTTTATTGCAGATTACAGTAAAATTACAAAGGTCTTAAAAGACTGAATTAATGTATTTTACATGACAATGTGACGCAAACTCAGCAAAGCTTGTACTATGGATACTTTTATTAGTGGAACTTAGATAAAATATATATGTATTAGTATAATTATTAGTCAGAATTCATGTAATTATCGTTGACTGTTAATATTTGTTTGTATACTTAATATAATAATGTCAGCAATGGATTAAACAGATCTTTACTAATTGAAGATTAAAGATCAAGATAAGAAGCGTATATTTAAGTACTCTAGTCTGGTGACTAGGGTAGAGTAGGGGTTTTGTTTATTTAGAAAGTCAATTATGTACAATTATTCCAAATAGCAAAAAATAAAACTAACCTTTCTAAATAAACAAAACTGTTATGAAATATGTCATCTGGTAGATGTATTTTTGATTTATTTTCGACTAGCTTTTACCCGCGGCTTCGCACGCGTAAACTAATCGGTCTGGTAGTGGCAATTGAAATAACCCGTGGGAGTATAGGGATAAAAAATAGCGTGTGTGTTATTCCAGACGTGCAGCTACCTACATACCAAATTTCATGACTTTTAGCCCAGCGGTTATTATTTCAAAATTTTATTCCTATCCCGTGGGAATATCGGGGTAAAAAATAGCCTATGTGTTATCCCAGAGGTTCAGCTACCTACACACCAAATTTTATGACTCTAAGCCCAGTGGTTGTTACTTCGAGATTTTATCCTTTGATATCCCGTGGGAATTTCGGGTCAAAAAGTCGCTTATGTATTATTTCAGACGCGCAGCTCCCTAGATATCAAATTTCATGACTCTAAGCCCAGCAGTTATTATTTCAAAATATTATCCCTATCCCGTGGGAATATCAGGATAAAAAGTAGCCTTCGTTATTCCAGAGGTCCAGCTACCTATATACTAAATTTTATAGCTCTAAGCCCAGCGGTTGTTATTTCGAGATCTTATCCCTAGTTATCCCGTGGGAATATTGGGTCAAAAAGTCACCTATGTGTTATTCCATACGTCCAACTACCTATATACCAAATTTCATGACTCTAAGCTCAGAGGTTCTTATTTCAAAATTTTATCCCTATCCCGTGGGAATATCAGGATAAAAAGTAGCCTTCGTGTTATTCCAGAGGTCCAGCTACCTACATACTAAATTTTATGGCTCTAAGCCCAGCGGTTGTTATTTTGAGATCTTATCCCTAATTATCCCGTGGGAATATCGGGTCAAAAAGTCACCTATGTGTTATTGTATACGTCCAACTACCTACATACCAAATTTCATAACTCTAAGCCCAGAGGTTCTTATTTCGAGATTTTATCCCTATCCCGTGGGAATATCGGGATAAAAAGTAGCCTATGTCCTTTCCCAGGGTCTATTCTATCTCTGTACCAAATTTCATCCAAATCGGTTCAGCGGTTTTGGCGTGAAAGCGTAACAGACAGACAGACAGACAGACAGACAGACAGACAGAGTTACTTTCGCATTTATAATATTATATAGTAAATAGTATATAGTATATATAGTATATAGTATAAGTATATAGTGTATAGTATGGATTTCGTTTTGTCTGACTGTCATTTTATAACGTAACGCTTTTGAGGTAGTTAAGTATAAGATAAAATTTCACAATTATGTTATATACTACGTTTTATTAAACATAAAGCTAACAATATAAGAGTCTTCTTTAGTTTAACTTATACCGAAAATTCAAAAGTAATTACGTGTATTTAAACAGAGTTTTCAATCCATTTTGTTTGTCTCCTAGTGTAGTCAAATAATTTATCTAATTCAAAATAATAGTAATGACAACAAAATCAATTAAATTCAATCACAAACAAATTTCCCCTCTCATTCTGAGAGGAGGCCTGTGCCCAGCAGTGGGACGTATATAGACTGGGATGATGATGATGAGAAACAAATTTACATGTCACGCCTAAACTGAAAAAAAAAGTCTGAAAAAAGTAAAAATATTCCTATATATTCTCGTGCAGTTCGTGCATTTTCAGGGTACAGTTAAAATACAACCGTGCAGTAAAACGATTATATATCATAGTTAAGCCTTTTTCTCGTAGCAAATCTACAATTACACTGACTCACAGCATCCCGTAGCAAGGTTTCATCGTAGAGGCTCTACGCTGTAGACGTCGCGTAGCTTTGACCTTGGTTCTACTTGACCTTGCGAGTACTATTACAATTTTAAGTTGCACTGATGAACTGTCACACAGTTTTGTGATACCTTAGCAGACTTTGGTGTACTGTAAACCAGATAGCAGAGTCAGTTGATCTGTTTCATTGCACTCTGAGTGAATTCAAGAGAGTTGCCTTACACATAATTCGCTATGTAGATTAACATTATTATGTTTATTCATAGTCAAAATACCATAACGGGACTTATCACGCTATTTTTACAAGTAATATTTACCTCGACTTTTCGGCAACGTTTATGCCGTGGTCACGAGTAGACCATGAGGGTAGTTGAGTAGTAGAGTGGTATTTTGACTATGAGTGAGAATCACGAAAGTTTAAAATGTTAAGTATATTATGTTTATTGTTTATTATTAAAGGGCCTTCTGTATCGAATTAGGTTTTATTCCTGTAATGATACTGTAAGTGATGATAATTTACATAAATAAATATCGTGGTGACGAGTCCATATTGGCTCGCAAAATTGTCGAAAATCATAATGAAGGCTCACCTGCATCTAAAGTACCTAATTGGTTATAGTTTATTAATATGGACTAGCTTTTGGTTATCACGTGCTGTTACCTCGGGAACTGGGCATTTTTAAGGGATAAAAAGTAGCTTATGTCACTCTCGGGCTCATAAACTATCTCTTTGCCAAAAATCACGTCGATCCGTCCCTCCGTTACGGCGTGAAAGACGGACAAACACACAAACATACAAACACACTTTCGCATTTATAATATTAGTATGGATTAATACGGATGGACTCTGAAAAATAATGGCTGATTCAATAAACTATGAAAGATATAATTTAACGTATGTCATAAACTCTTTTTTATCTAAATCCATTACTTGTTCTGAATTGTTATAAAACAAACCTAATTTCATCTAAAGCTCTACAGGTGACCATTTAAAAAATTCTAAAATAAAAACTTTTTTTTTTTCGGTGTTCAGGCGTGAAGAACACACTCCTACTAAAATTATTATTTGACTAACAAGAATTATGAATTTCAAAGATTATGCGACTAGATAAGTACACCCTGTGGTGACATACTGACATTGCTAACTTCACTGCCACCATGCAAAGCAGTAAGATACTTTGTCCCAGTACCACATTTAACAACTCCTGAATTTGTCACATTTTGTATGATATACATCCAATGTTCAGCGAAGAAAAAAATAAATAAAAACAATTCATAGTAGTTTTTGTGATATTTATACGTCTGTCTCTTTCTAAAACGCTTTTATAACTCTGTCATATCTATGGTCATATGTAAAGATTGCTTCTAAGTTCGATAAGATGCATTAAAAGTAGGACATGTGCTAAAAAACAATCACACACGCTCGCACATACTCACAAACTTTCTCATTTACACTTATCGAATGAAACAAACAAAATGAAGAATGAAGTTTTGTTGATTTTTAATTTATTTATGTACTCACATTAGTATTAAATAACTTTTACCTACCTATGTATATTTATGAACCTTGAGGTCTTTACATTGTTTTTGGTTTACCTGCATACTCATTAATGTATGACTGTTTGTGTTCTTAAAATAAATAAATAATAAATAAATAAAATAGTCTCAGAGACGCCACCAATGGCGGCGTCCATTCTGTCACACTTTTACTATACACATTTCTTAACATTTCATCGGAACTAGAGTCCAGCAAACAAATACCTTGGCCATTACGTGTCCGACGCACGCACGTGCGTTCCCACAAAGCCTTATTCCGGTGTTTTTGTCCGGTATAAAAAGCGTTCATTCATAATTTTGTGAATGGACGCTAGGGGCGGCTACCTGGGTGTTCACTATTCCGTCGGTTACGATTGAACTCACCGTTAGCTCGGGATTAAGGTTCCGTGGCGTATAATACGAGTTTTGTGTGAAATTGTACTCCGGAAGCGTTTTGTTTGGTACCGCGAAAACAGAGCTCATAACATACAAAAACATTACAGAGCTGGTAAATAAATATACTTACGGCGTTTTATAAAGTAGATTAGTGTCCAAAGAAAGCAAAAGAGAGTATCTATTGTCAACTAAAGACTCAAATAGAGCTTCGCTCGCGTGGGATTCGGTTAGGTATCTATCGTGCGCTATTCCCATAGAAACTGTGCATTTTTCCGGGATAAAAAGTACCTTATGTCACTTTCGGGTCCATAAAATATCTCTTCGCCAAAAATCACGTCGATCCGCCGCTCCGTTTCGACGTGAGAGACGGACAAATATACACACAAACACGCAAATACACGTAAATACGCTTTTTTTTTTATTCGACTGGTAGGCAAACGAGCAAGTGGGTTTCCTGGTGGTAAGAGATCACCACCGCCCATAAACATCTAAAACATCAGGGGTATTGCAGATGCGTTGCCAACCTAGAGGCCTAAGTTGGAATACCTCAAGTGCCAGTAATTTCACCAGCTGTCTTACTCTCCGCGCCGAAACACATCAGTGCAAGCACTGCTGCTTCACGGCGGGATTAGCGAGCAAGATGGTGGTAGCAATCCGGGCGGACCTTGCACAAGGTCCTACCACCTGCAAAATACACACACTTTCGCATTTATAATTAGTATGGATACCTAAAATTGTATTGAATCAAATAAGTAGGTAGATAAATACTTCGTGTATACACGTATTAAGTGTATGCCGTAGTATAAACATAGCTTAAAATTATTATTTAAGTCTTTGTTTTAGGCAAGAAAAAAGTTCTACTTTTTTTGGGGTTAAGAATTTTGTAATTTAGTTCAGAGAGCGATTGTAAATAAATTATCTGCCAAATATCCAACTTAGGAACACACTGAGTTACCGCATATTTATATTATGTTAAGAATTACGTTCAGAAATGTCCTTAAATTTCTTACTAGAGAAACATCATAATTTAAACGCGCCTTATTTCTATAAGTATGACTTTTTTAACATCCCTGTCTCACGCCATATTGGCGCTCCTTTACAAAGCTGTCTCCATCAATGGACACTAAGGTATCCATTGTTAGTGACACGTGGTGGCAATTACCGTGGCAGGTATTGACCGTGTTTGGCCAACATCTGGTGCCAACAGACCAACAATAGCCAACAAATTGCCACATCTGGGGTTGGTAGTGTTTTGTCTTCGATGTTGTCTTCGTTGATGACTTTGGTGTAAGTATGGTGAATAGTTTTTGGAGTTCTGTGTATATATGTCTCTGTATACACAGTGTATGTCACAGAGCTGCAGTTTTTACATCGTGAGGTAGACACTTGATATTATCAGAGACATCGATACCTTAGGTTCAATTGGCGTAAAGGACAAAATACAGGAAATGAGGTAACAGTTTTGGTTCAGAATTTCAAGCTCTATCAATCTGTATTGTTAAAAATTTGTTGAAAAGTTCTATCTTTACCCTTTACATTGACATGCCTAAACACCAGAAAAAAAAATATTTAATGGGTGTAAATATCAAATCCGCCGATCGCTGCCGCGGCACGCTCACTTTGCTCGCTCGGCTCGTGCGTTGTGGTCAGAATTAATACTAACCACTCTTTGCTTCGCTCGCCGTACCAAATTTTTCATTTTTTTTCGACATTATATCAATACATATTTAACCATGGTATAGAGCTAGGAATGTTGACGAATACGTTGCTTTAATCGATCTGCTGTATGGTTTGCAGGCACATCGTGATAATGCCTGGCTAATTTTTAGGCATATCATGAAATGCCGCCATTTCACGATATACCCAGGAATTTCATGATCTGGCGAATCTTATTTTATTGTTTAAATCATTTGTAAATATATTATTTGTTCCAATTAGTACTAGTTAGATTTATCGTATAAGTAAGTTGAATGAACAGGGCTTGAAAGTGACATATAGATACGTACCTACTAAAAAATGATTCCCAAATTTGAGACAGGTGTGTCACTAATGATAGTAATGTTTAGCTGGCGGGTAATGTCTTTATTGCGGTCTCGGTAGCGGTGATGGGATAAAATTGTCCGTAAACCACCATTTGGGGGAGACGCGGTGTGACAGGAATGTCACTCTACTTCAGTTTAAATGTATTCTCTCTTTAACTTAAGAGTTATACTCTTGTCGGTGGAGTATCTTCCACACATCCCTCCTTTGAGCCATGTTCTTGACCTCTTGATACTACTAAATAAAAAATACTAAATATTAAATGTACTAGTTGATTTAAAATGAATCCCACTAATATTATATTGTAAAAGTGTGTGTTTGTATGTGCGTGTGTGATCCCTACACTCTAAAGTCGTGTTTCCATCTGAGATGTGTAAGGATACTGTCACAATACGACTTAATCTTGTTACGTATATTATTATTGTGATACTGTGTTATGGGGAAAGTGTTTTTTATAAGAACCAGTAGGAACGCTTCATTTATCCATCTCGTTAGCTGTTTCCACTAGAGATGTGCTACGGGAGGATATAAAT
Organism: Choristoneura rosaceana; assembly: GCA_037349165.1. Lineage (NCBI taxonomy): Eukaryota > Metazoa > Arthropoda > Insecta > Lepidoptera > Tortricidae > Choristoneura > Choristoneura rosaceana. The sequence continues at coordinate 1,552,040 of JAZBNJ010000019.1, forward strand.
ATCATGGAACACTTCATACCAATTGACTAGTCCTAAACTAAGCGAAGCTTGTACTTTTCCAAAAATCTTGTGCAAAATTGGGTATGTCCTGATTTCAATAATTTCGCGGTTGAGAATTTTATTTTGATCTCGTAGGAATATTATTATTTATTATTATTTATAATGCACAGGCAGCTTATAGCTGATGGGTGCATATCATTGTTCACTTGTGTAATTGTCTTCAAAGTACTTATCAAGTCTGTTTTTAAAAGAATTCACTGAAGGTGCACTGATCACTGTCTCGGGCAAACTGTTCCACTGTTTCACGATGCGTTGATGCGTTGATATCAAATTAAATAAAAAAATACAAGTGATATTCCAGAGATACAGCTATCTATGTACCACATCAAAAGTCCAAACGATTTAGTGCGAAACACTAACAAATAACACACACATATGTATGTATAAAATTTTTCACATTTTTCAAAAATAGGTTTAAATAAATAAATCAAATAAATATTATGGGACAATAAAATTGACGTCGTCCCAAACCAAGCAAAGCTTGTACTATGGGTACTATTAGCAAATAATAAACTTAAAGTAGAGTCCCCTTTCATTCAAGCCGTCCCTTGAGAATCGGCCACCGCGGTCGTTTTCTCGTTAACATTGTAATTGTTTAAATTGTCATAATTTTACCCGCATACGTCGGCACATAAATATTTATTTATCCCCGGTACTTATCGAAGGGGGTCGATTCATGGGACTTTTACTTCGAAGACGGCGATTTTGATGATAAATTGTCGTGTGTGTCACCATCATCATCAACTGGAAGAAGTCCACTGTAACCTCCCACCCGAATCCTCCCCCCTCCCACTTAGAGCCACATCATCATCATCATGTCAGCCGAAAGACGTCCACTGCTGCAGCCTGGACATAGGCCTCCCCCAAGGCTCTCCACTCAGATCGGTCTTGTGCATCTCGCATACACCGCGATCCCGCGATCTTAACCAGGTCGTCGCTCCATCTTGTTGGAGGCCTACCGATAGCTCGTCTCCCGGTCCACGGAACTTAGAGCCACAATGAGAGATAACTCGCCATTTCCATTGCCCGGTTGCCCGCATCTCTCGCGGTGTCAGTCCACCTAGTGGCAGTCCTGCCAATGTTTTGTCTTCATTCGTAGTCATCACTCGAGAACTTTTCTCCCCCAACGGTTTTTTTTATTCGACTGGATGGCAAACGAGCAAATGGGTCTCCTGATACTCACCCTAAAATTAGAATAGAATTAATTCAGCAATACGAGCCAACATGTGAAGTTACCGTTTCTCTGCCGTTTCCCAACTAACGATTCCCAAATATTTCATTTACCAAACTGTCTCATTTTCCAACTTACGATTATCTATGAAACCATATTTATTCGGAACTTTTATCAAACAAACCTAACCCAACCTACTGTGTTCCATAAAACCAAAAGAAAATACACCGACATTTTGGTTTGTTTTGGATAAAATCGTTAGTTGGGATTTGAAACAGTTCGGCAAATTCAAATTCAAATTCTAAATCTTTATTGCTTTCACGTAGTGTACAGATCTTACAATAGACACAGTTAAGTTTAACGTGAACCCTGCAAGGGCATTGCAATCATTTAATAATATTATATAATTCATTATTTCTAATGGCACAAACATTTCATACTGAGGAATTAAATTAATTAACAAATGAAAGAGTTGGGAATTGTGAGTTGGGAAAAGTCAGGATACCGAAGTTACCATGTACACCTACAGACGGCCGCCAAATGGAGTCGCTTGGTTCGTTTCGTTCGCACCCGCAGTAAATATAACCCGTACGTTATGGCACTGCGTTACCACGAGTTACTCTCGAATGGAACTCGCCACAATATAAAGTGTAAATTGCAACCAGTTACTAAGTAGGCGTAACAAGTTAGTCTCTCGATTCTACACTGTTCGCATTCACGAAGCAGAGCACCACAAGCCATATCAAAAGTAACGGACGTAAAGTAAATGACGAGAAAATAAACACCCCCACTTTACCTCCATGGAAGGTAATAATTTTTTTTTATACGATTGGAAGGCAAACGAGCAAGTGGGTCTCCTGGTGGTAAGAGATCACCACCGCCCATAAACATCTGCAACACCAGGGGTATTGCAAATTTATAATTATATGTATCATTTTGTCCGCATAGTTTGCATGCAAAATTACAGGTTTCTAGCATTGATGGTCCCTGAGCAAAGCCGCGGACGGACAGACAGATAAAAACTAAAACCTGCTACTGAAAACTGCGACTAAAAACTGCTTGAACTCGGATTCTTTAAAACCAGGGTATTCATTTTTTAAACTCCCCGCTGATATTAAATGATATTGTAACGGATAACTCACGTCTTAAATCGAGTTTAGCTCGATATGTTTCAGGTTATTTCAAAACCCTTCATCACTGGAGCACGCAACTCGGCGGCTGCCGCAACACGCGCACTACGCGCCACCGCTCTGCTCGCGCGACTCGATTTAAGACGTGAGTTATCCGTTACAATATCATTTAATATGAGCGAGTCTCACGGTAGTTTCATGATCAAAATTCCCCGCTGATGTTGAAATGTAAGAATGTTTTAGTATTACGAAATAAAATATTTTTTCTTTTAAATAAAACGTATGGTTGTTTTGTTGGTAAGTAGGTGGGTGATACATCGGGAAGGGAGTCAAATTTAACTTGCAAGATTTGAACTGAATATACAAATATACATACAATAAATACATACAACGATACAGCGCGAACTAAACATTTTTTTTTTCAATTTTACAAAAAGTACTTGGGAAACCCTAACACTCCATCGGAACGTAGGTATTTATCTCAAAGAATATGCCTAGCTTCCATACTACTTTAGCTTATAGATATTGTGATATAGTTAAATGAAGAGTGTCTATTGGTTCATAAAAAACACATCTCTGATGAAATCGCAGCTTAAACCTATCAAACTCACACCCTCATTATTGGGCAGTTCAAGTGACTTACAAGTGACATTACCGTGAGTTCCATCGGTATCGCCTTCAGCAAGGTGATCTGAGTGCCCTCACCTCTAGCCCACGTGACGCGCCGTGACGTAGCCAGCTACTCACTCCACTTTTTATACTCCAACAGTAGCCAGTGCCATGTGGCAATGTTTACCTTCATCCTTCTTTGACCTGCGTACGAAATTTAGAACATACTGGGCAAATGTCAAATTGATTTGGTTGAGATTTCGCCCAGCTATATTGGCCCAGCAGCTATATAACGTCGCACATCAGGAATGAGACTTGAAATTTGGCAGACACATTCCTTGTAAGCCATGCAGTAGATTTTTAGGGTTCCTTACCTCGAAAGGAATAAACGGAACCCTTATAGGATCAGTTTGTTGTCCGTCCGTCCGTCCGTCTGTCAAGACCCTTTTTCTCAGGAACGCGTGGAGTTATCAAGCTGAAATTGATATCGAATACTCATATCTGCGGTTTCTTGAAGCCTTGAAAAAATCAAACTTTTAAGTCAACGCAATTTATACTCCAATTCAATAGAATCCGACAATCCTGTAGACACTTCCAGCCTACTAATATGAACACCGGGCTGCCTAAGGCTTTGTGATATGACTATTATTCTTTTTTGATTCCTTTTAGATGATAATTGCAACAACAGGGACATATATAATCAAGCGTGCCCACGTTAGAGTGTGTTAAATGTATAGAAAATTTAAAAGTTTAAAAGTTACAGTGATTAAATGACGTGATTTCATTCGTGCACTGAAAACCCATAGGGTACTTTCAGTTGTCCTAGAAACTTGAAATTTGGTGTAAAGGTAAGCTATTCAAAAATCTCTGAACGCTGTTAAAATTGTTTTTAAAATCAAAATAAAGTCTCCTTTCAGTAAAATTGTTTATTGACAATATTTAAGGTACTTCCCTTCCATGTGGCATTGTCGTGGGACGCTCTGTATATTTTTTGTACCCTTTTATTTGTCACTCTATTTTAAAAACTGCTAAATGATGCTCACACGCAGCCTGTGCTTGGTCCGCTATAGCGAATGACGGATGGAGGACGTCATTTTCATAAATCTGAGGAGTGCCGTGCGCTTGCCTCGGGCGAGGTGCGGATTGTGCGCAGTGGCTGCTGTAATATGCTATCAAAAACTTTGGAATTAAATTAGGTTAATTCAAGAAATACAAGTTTTATTTTAACTCTTTTTTTAGCATGTTTATTAAGAGCGTTTACATCTGCTCAGCTGGCGACGTTATTACGCGAGCTAATTGAAACAGATCGCTCTTAAGCGATAAGACCGTCTATTGCTTACCTTGTACTCTCTCTCTGTACCTATTTTATATATCGCTTACTATTTCTAGTGTACAATAAAGAGTCATTATATTGTATTGTAATTGTTTTAGTTCACTGATATGTACCTCTATAAAGTATTTATTAGTGTCCTGTGTGTATGCCTGATTCAATAAATTAGTGGTATTCAAATAAAGGATACTTGAATTTTGTGGATTGTAATTTGTAAACTACGTTTAAAGCATTTAAGAAATGGCATTAGCTATAGCTTGTTATGGATCAATTCTTTATCTTAGGGGCGGCCAATATTTTAGGTAGATTTTTATCGATCATTCCCGATATTCGTCTGATTGCCTCGTTCGCCGATAGCGCCTGAATCCATAAATTATTCTGCCGAAATGGCGGTAGTCTTGCAATATTTTAATAATACACGCATAAAGCCTTCTTTGCACATTGGTCTAAAGTGCAAGGCCAACAGGTTGGGCCAACGTTGGTTCAACTGAGGAATGTTATTCACATTAGAGTGATTTCATGTATTTCCACCTCGTTCTCATGTATGACGTGCTTCAGTTTGGCCATTAGTCAACTTTGACTTGTGGGCAAAATAACTAATTGGCAGTTGATTAAGTCAGTGACAACATTGCCCGGCAAAGTAAATAGGAGTGATAACTGTTTCCAGTGTACCAGAAACACCGCAATCAGTTATCACTCGTTGGTTTTTCATTCGGTTTGTTGTTAATCATTAGAAAAACAGTAGCGTCCTTTTACTCGGCTTTGGTACACATTCAGGTAACATTTAATGAAGATAGGGGATAAGCTGCTCGAGTAAAGACCACAAACAGGGCGCAGAAGTACCCGAAATCAGAAACTCAGGATTACAAAAGAAGAAGATAATTTGTTTCTTCCTCATCCACCTTTGTCAAAGGGCAATGGAGAATAGCCGTGTGGTGTCGGTTGAGAATTACACCACCCCCTCTCTTCCCGTGGGTGTCGTAAGAGGCGACTAAGGGATAAACCGGAGGATGGGCAGCAGCGTCCTCCGCGAACGATCGGGTATTACTGCGGTCGCCAACCCGCCTGCCAAGCGTGGCGACTAAGGCATTTCCCCCCCATTAATTGGGGGAGGCCTATGTCCAGCAGTGGACGTTTTTCGGCTGACATGATGAATGGAGAATAAGGACGCTGTTTTGCAATACTGAGTCAACCTACTGTCATTTTGTAACACAATGTCAACTGTTAAAATTATTTTCTAAGGGTTGACATTGTATTGTAGAATTAATCAGGGTTGACACATTATTACCACACCGACATAGCCAAGCGAATTAGCTCGTTGAAGTGGCAATGGGCGGGCCATATAGCACGGAGAGCAGATGGCCGTTGGGGCCGAAAAGTTCTCGAGTGGAGGCCGCGGATCGGCAAGCGCAGCGTGTCGTTTTACTTCGAAGACGGCGATTTTGATGATAAATTGTCGTGTGTGTCACCATCATCATCAACTGGAAGAAGTCCACTGTAACCTCCCACCCGAATCCTCCCCCCTCCCACTTAGAGCCACATCATCATCATCATGTCAGCCGAAAGACGTCCACTGCTGCAGCCTGGACATAGGCCTCCCCCAAGGCTCTCCACTCAGATCGGTCTTGTGCATCTCGCATACACCGCGATCCCGCGATCTTAACCAGGTCGTCGCTCCATCTTGTTGGAGGCCTACCGATAGCTCGTCTCCCGGTCCACGGAACTTAGAGCCACAATGAGAGATAACTCGCCATTTCCATTGCCCGGTTGCCCGCATCTCTCGCGGTGTCAGTCCACCTAGTGGCAGTCCTGCCAATGTTTTGTCTTCATTCGTAGTCATCACTCGAGAACTTTTCTCCCCCAACGGTTTTTTTTATTCGACTGGATGGCAAACGAGCAAATGGGTCTCCTGATACTCACCCTAAAATTAGAATAGAATTAATTCAGCAATACGAGCCAACATGTGAAGTTACCGTTTCTCTGCCGTTTCCCAACTAACGATTCCCAAATATTTCATTTACCAAACTGTCTCATTTTCCAACTTACGATTATCTATGAAACCATATTTATTCGGAACTTTTATCAAACAAACCTAACCCAACCTACTGTGTTCCATAAAACCAAAAGAAAATACACCGACATTTTGGTTTGTTTTGGATAAAATCGTTAGTTGGGATTTGAAACAGTTCGGCAAATTCAAATTCAAATTCTAAATCTTTATTGCTTTCACGTAGTGTACAGATCTTACAATAGACACAGTTAAGTTTAACGTGAACCCTGCAAGGGCATTGCAATCATTTAATAATATTATATAATTCATTATTTCTAATGGCACAAACATTTCATACTGAGGAATTAAATTAATTAACAAATGAAAGAGTTGGGAATTGTGAGTTGGGAAAAGTCAGGATACCGAAGTTACCATGTACACCTACAGACGGCCGCCAAATGGAGTCGCTTGGTTCGTTTCGTTCGCACCCGCAGTAAATATAACCCGTACGTTATGGCACTGCGTTACCACGAGTTACTCTCGAATGGAACTCGCCACAATATAAAGTGTAAATTGCAACCAGTTACTAAGTAGGCGTAACAAGTTAGTCTCTCGATTCTACACTGTTCGCATTCACGAAGCAGAGCACCACAAGCCATATCAAAAGTAACGGACGTAAAGTAAATGACGAGAAAATAAACACCCCCACTTTACCTCCATGGAAGGTAATAATTTTTTTTTATACGATTGGAAGGCAAACGAGCAAGTGGGTCTCCTGGTGGTAAGAGATCACCACCGCCCATAAACATCTGCAACACCAGGGGTATTGCAAATTTATAATTATATGTATCATTTTGTCCGCATAGTTTGCATGCAAAATTACAGGTTTCTAGCATTGATGGTCCCTGAGCAAAGCCGCGGACGGACAGACAGATAAAAACTAAAACCTGCTACTGAAAACTGCGACTAAAAACTGCTTGAACTCGGATTCTTTAAAACCAGGGTATTCATTTTTTAAACTCCCCGCTGATATTAAATGATATTGTAACGGATAACTCACGTCTTAAATCGAGTTTAGCTCGATATGTTTCAGGTTATTTCAAAACCCTTCATCACTGGAGCACGCAACTCGGCGGCTGCCGCAACACGCGCACTACGCGCCACCGCTCTGCTCGCGCGACTCGATTTAAGACGTGAGTTATCCGTTACAATATCATTTAATATGAGCGAGTCTCACGGTAGTTTCATGATCAAAATTCCCCGCTGATGTTGAAATGTAAGAATGTTTTAGTATTACGAAATAAAATATTTTTTCTTTTAAATAAAACGTATGGTTGTTTTGTTGGTAAGTAGGTGGGTGATACATCGGGAAGGGAGTCAAATTTAACTTGCAAGATTTGAACTGAATATACAAATATACATACAATAAATACATACAACGATACAGCGCGAACTAAACATTTTTTTTTTCAATTTTACAAAAAGTACTTGGGAAACCCTAACACTCCATCGGAACGTAGGTATTTATCTCAAAGAATATGCCTAGCTTCCATACTACTTTAGCTTATAGATATTGTGATATAGTTAAATGAAGAGTGTCTATTGGTTCATAAAAAACACATCTCTGATGAAATCGCAGCTTAAACCTATCAAACTCACACCCTCATTATTGGGCAGTTCAAGTGACTTACAAGTGACATTACCGTGAGTTCCATCGGTATCGCCTTCAGCAAGGTGATCTGAGTGCCCTCACCTCTAGCCCACGTGACGCGCCGTGACGTAGCCAGCTACTCACTCCACTTTTTATACTCCAACAGTAGCCAGTGCCATGTGGCAATGTTTACCTTCATCCTTCTTTGACCTGCGTACGAAATTTAGAACATACTGGGCAAATGTCAAATTGATTTGGTTGAGATTTCGCCCAGCTATATTGGCCCAGCAGCTATATAACGTCGCACATCAGGAATGAGACTTGAAATTTGGCAGACACATTCCTTGTAAGCCATGCAGTAGATTTTTAGGGTTCCTTACCTCGAAAGGAATAAACGGAACCCTTATAGGATCAGTTTGTTGTCCGTCCGTCCGTCCGTCTGTCAAGACCCTTTTTCTCAGGAACGCGTGGAGTTATCAAGCTGAAATTGATATCGAATACTCATATCTGCGGTTTCTTGAAGCCTTGAAAAAATCAAACTTTTAAGTCAACGCAATTTATACTCCAATTCAATAGAATCCGACAATCCTGTAGACACTTCCAGCCTACTAATATGAACACCGGGCTGCCTAAGGCTTTGTGATATGACTATTATTCTTTTTTGATTCCTTTTAGATGATAATTGCAACAACAGGGACATATATAATCAAGCGTGCCCACGTTAGAGTGTGTTAAATGTATAGAAAATTTAAAAGTTTAAAAGTTACAGTGATTAAATGACGTGATTTCATTCGTGCACTGAAAACCCATAGGGTACTTTCAGTTGTCCTAGAAACTTGAAATTTGGTGTAAAGGTAAGCTATTCAAAAATCTCTGAACGCTGTTAAAATTGTTTTTAAAATCAAAATAAAGTCTCCTTTCAGTAAAATTGTTTATTGACAATATTTAAGGTACTTCCCTTCCATGTGGCATTGTCGTGGGACGCTCTGTATATTTTTTGTACCCTTTTATTTGTCACTCTATTTTAAAAACTGCTAAATGATGCTCACACGCAGCCTGTGCTTGGTCCGCTATAGCGAATGACGGATGGAGGACGTCATTTTCATAAATCTGAGGAGTGCCGTGCGCTTGCCTCGGGCGAGGTGCGGATTGTGCGCAGTGGCTGCTGTAATATGCTATCAAAAACTTTGGAATTAAATTAGGTTAATTCAAGAAATACAAGTTTTATTTTAACTCTTTTTTTAGCATGTTTATTAAGAGCGTTTACATCTGCTCAGCTGGCGACGTTATTACGCGAGCTAATTGAAACAGATCGCTCTTAAGCGATAAGACCGTCTATTGCTTACCTTGTACTCTCTCTCTGTACCTATTTTATATATCGCTTACTATTTCTAGTGTACAATAAAGAGTCATTATATTGTATTGTAATTGTTTTAGTTCACTGATATGTACCTCTATAAAGTATTTATTAGTGTCCTGTGTGTATGCCTGATTCAATAAATTAGTGGTATTCAAATAAAGGATACTTGAATTTTGTGGATTGTAATTTGTAAACTACGTTTAAAGCATTTAAGAAATGGCATTAGCTATAGCTTGTTATGGATCAATTCTTTATCTTAGGGGCGGCCAATATTTTAGGTAGATTTTTATCGATCATTCCCGATATTCGTCTGATTGCCTCGTTCGCCGATAGCGCCTGAATCCATAAATTATTCTGCCGAAATGGCGGTAGTCTTGCAATATTTTAATAATACACGCATAAAGCCTTCTTTGCACATTGGTCTAAAGTGCAAGGCCAACAGGTTGGGCCAACGTTGGTTCAACTGAGGAATGTTATTCACATTAGAGTGATTTCATGTATTTCCACCTCGTTCTCATGTATGACGTGCTTCAGTTTGGCCATTAGTCAACTTTGACTTGTGGGCAAAATAACTAATTGGCAGTTGATTAAGTCAGTGACAACATTGCCCGGCAAAGTAAATAGGAGTGATAACTGTTTCCAGTGTACCAGAAACACCGCAATCAGTTATCACTCGTTGGTTTTTCATTCGGTTTGTTGTTAATCATTAGAAAAACAGTAGCGTCCTTTTACTCGGCTTTGGTACACATTCAGGTAACATTTAATGAAGATAGGGGATAAGCTGCTCGAGTAAAGACCACAAACAGGGCGCAGAAGTACCCGAAATCAGAAACTCAGGATTACAAAAGAAGAAGATAATTTGTTTCTTCCTCATCCACCTTTGTCAAAGGGCAATGGAGAATAGCCGTGTGGTGTCGGTTGAGAATTACACCACCCCCTCTCTTCCCGTGGGTGTCGTAAGAGGCGACTAAGGGATAAACCGGAGGATGGGCAGCAGCGTCCTCCGCGAACGATCGGGTATTACTGCGGTCGCCAACCCGCCTGCCAAGCGTGGCGACTAAGGCATTTCCCCCCCATTAATTGGGGGAGGCCTATGTCCAGCAGTGGACGTTTTTCGGCTGACATGATGAATGGAGAATAAGGACGCTGTTTTGCAATACTGAGTCAACCTACTGTCATTTTGTAACACAATGTCAACTGTTAAAATTATTTTCTAAGGGTTGACATTGTATTGTAGAATTAATCAGGGTTGACACATTATTACCACACCGACATAGCCAAGCAAATTAGCTCGTTGAAGTGGCAATGGGCGGGCCATATAGCACGGAGAGCAGATGGCCGTTGGGGCCGAAAAGTTCTCGAGTGGAGGCCGCGGATCGGCAAGCGCAGCGTGGTACGTCCACCAACGAGATGGACGGATAACCTGGTTAAAGCCGCGGGTTCGCGGTGGATGCAGGCCGCTGCCAACTGAAGCAACTGGAGGTCTATGGCCTATGTCTAACACGTCCTATGGCTGAGATGATGACACATTATTGCATAACAGCGTCCTTCATCATGTCAGCCGAAAGACGTCCACTGCTGGACATAGGCCTCCCCCAAGGCTCTCCACTCAGACCGGTCTTGTGCTTTCCGCATCCACCGCGATCCCAAGATCTTAGCCAGGTCGTCGCTCCATCTTGTTGGAGGCCTACCGACAGCTCGTCTCCCGGTCCGCGGACGCCATTCGAGAACCTTCTGACCCCATCGGTTATCAGTCCTGCGTGCAATGTGCCCCGCCCACTGCCACTTCAGTTTCGCAACACAGCGTCCTTATCAATGTGTAAACTGCGATCTAATATCTGATATTTTGCCCAACGTGTTGGCCCAACATTGGCCGAGTGTGTACGGGAGGCTTAAGAAGAAATGCAATTAAATTTGGATCTGCGTGGTGGGTCAAGGTAGCGCGGTGGGTGTTTTTTGGACATTTTTAATTAGGGTTCAGTCCTCAACGGTGGTAACGGGACTCTCGCACTAAGAATCTACTGTCTTAAAGGCTAAAATTAGCATTGTATGATTTTAAAATACCAATAATAATCTACTCAATGATCTAACAGTTAGTTACAGTTTGGAATTGAAATAAAAAATACAAAAAGATTCCAAAAAACCAATCTAACAGTTACTGTCTGAGCTTTAATCTTTTGCGTTGTTATACAGACGTTAATTTTTATTTATTTGAATAAAGCTAACAATATCTATAATTGATAATAATAATCTTAGTAAGATTATAAATGCGAAATAGTCTATGGGTATTAGTGTTTTTAGAAAAATACTTTCATTACCATTTATTTAAACACAATATAATTACATAGACAATAAATAATAAAATGATAAGTTTCTGTTCAAAACATAGTTTTAAATTTAGGCTTTTTGCCGACTTTACTTACATTTAAAGTCACTCCGAATACTCGAAATCCCTTCCTCCGATCACCGAAAAAGGGTCTACACTTAGCATTGTGTTGTTACACAGTGGGTATAGCAACGCTGATTTTCTGCGGAGCCCAAATTTGAGCTACACGACAGCTCCACTTGTTACAATATAATATAATTAAACAGGTATTGAAATATAACCCACACACAAGCTAAGACGATGGAAGCGTGCAGAGCATCTGGGCGGGGTCTATGTAGCTCTAGTACCTCGGGAACGCGCGAGTGTCTACGCGCAATTGCCCTCGCGCGCAAAACGCTCCGTCTGGACCGGGTATGTATGTATGTATGTATGTAAATACTTTATTGTACATAAAACACAAAGTAATACAAAAAGAAAAAAAACAACAAATCAAAAGAGTACAAAGGCGAACTTATCCCTAAAAGGGATCTTTTCAAGCTAGCCTAAACTGGAAAGGAAAACTCAAAGATAGGCGAACAGTAATTTATGCACAGTGAGAAGAAAGAAATATATACCTAACATAAATAACTATACTTAATAAACAACAACCGGGTTTTTAGTTTTCAAAAATAATTGGAACCCTTCGAGTGCGTATCCGATTCACAGTTAGCCGTGTCTTTTATCATGTGATTTTATCAGCAGAAATAAGATCAGAAAATAATCAATAACCGTTTTTGACTTGAAATGCAGATTGTATACTTACGATCGCTTCCCTGCCGGCCGCGCGGCCACGTTAGATATCCGTTTGGGATATTGCTGTCTTTATCGCTCGTGGCATAAGCGCTCGCAGCCGTCCCCCCCAGGCACATCCCCTCCCACTTCTCCGCTTCCCGCTAAAGTATATCGAGATAGCTGTAGGCTTTTCAAGACTTGGGCGGTTGAATTTTGGGTTTCGTTGTCCTCATATTATACAGAAATCAATAACGTATTATACGAGTATATGCGAAAGTGTGAGTTTGTATGTTTGGCCGTCTTTCACGTCGAAATGAAGCGACGGATCGACGTGATTTTTGGCATAGAGATAGTTTATGGGCCATGGCAGAGAGTGACAGGCTACTTTTTATCCCGGAAAAATGCACAGTCCCCGAGGGAACAGCGCGCGATAACCGAATTCCACGCGGGCGAAGCCGCGGGCAAAAGCTAGTGATGAATATAAGTAGAAATTGAGATCCTAAAATTCTACTAATATTATAAATGCGAAAGTTTGTACGTCTGTTTGTTTGTTACATCATGTCTAATAAGCCGCTGAACCGATTTAGATGAAATTAGGTAACGACGTTTTTATCCAGGAAAATTGCATAGTTGCCGCGGGAAAGCGATAAACGAATTCTATGCGGACGGAGTCACAGGCAGCAAGTTAACTGATACAGTTTAAATTAACATAGATATAAAAAAAAACAATTTAAACATATACCTACAAACTAAGGCTTAATCATCTAAACTATAAACCAAGCTTAACTCCATTTCAATAGAATCTGACAATCCTGTAGACACTTCCAGCCTACTAATATGAACACCGGGCTGCCTAAGGCTTTGTGATGTGACTATTATTATTTTTTTAATTCCTTTTAGACGATAATCACAACAACAGGGACATATATAATCAGGTGTGCCCACGTTAGAGTGTCTTAAACATGTAGAAAATTGCCAGATTCTATTGAAATGTACTTTACTATGCTTCGTCATAAAAACTAACTTAAAACCCTCCCTCGTTCATTGTACCCGGCTCAAACGTCCCCATAATTTTTGTTGTTTTAAATCAGTAGTTCAACTCACCAAAATTTCGATTGTCCAAAAGCATGAATAACCTTTTAAAGGTACTAAAAAACGAAGTAAGGTGACAAACCAATGCATCGGCGGCGCTCCACGACGCCATCGCCCGCCAAATATTTCCTTTAACCTTTTATTTTACCCGTTTATTAGGGTTCCGTACCAATGAGTCCGTGGAGTGGTATTTTTTAACCCGCGACACAAAAGAAGGGTGTTAAAAGTTTGACCGCTGTGTGTCTGTGTGTCTGTCTGTGGCACCGTAGCTCTTATGCGGGTGGACCGATTTAAATGCGGTTTTTTTATTTAAAAGCAGGTTTTCTATTGATGATTCTTAGACATGTTTTATCAAAATCGGTTCAGCTGTTTTTGAGATATTGGAATTTGAAGTGACATAGTCGGGAGTTTTCCAACTTTTTGTTGGTTAGGTTATGTAACAATGCTGTTGCCTGCGACAATGTCCATGTAAAATTTGTTCATGTAATTTTCTGGGGTAAAGACTATTTTTATTCTATATCCTTCCCCGAGACTCAAACTATCTGTATACCGAATTTCTCTAAATCGGTTTAGCGGTTTAGGTGTGAAGAGGTAACAAACAAACAAACAGACTTAAAAACTTTCCAATTTATAATACTAGTGTGGGACTAGTAGGATGTGGTGTCGCCACAGATATAGATAACACTAGATAACGCAAACACCTCAATCTGTATGAAAACCAACAGTGTCACTTTTTTATATATAACGTGACGTCTCAAGAGCGAATTAGCGATGTGAATTCCCCGATGTCCGCGCAAAATCGATTCAAATGCTCCACTCGCACGCGCCGTGGGGCTCGAGTCAGTTAAGTACTTACTACTGGGCATGAATAGTCAATTAGCAGTCAGGCTTTGTATGTGGCTAACCCCGACGTTTGGTCGGTGTTCGGATACGCGAAGTAGATGCATTTGCGAAATCTAGTGTAATCTATATCTGTGGGTGTCACGGAACCTTTCGGGTGCTTGTCCGGCTTGCACTTGGTCAGTTTGTAGATATTTTAGGGTTTAGGGTCTTTTGCTAACTTCACCGCTCACAAATGAATATTCCAACTGGATTAGTTAAGGGATAGTGTACTTTAAGGGAAGCGAAAAATAGCGAAAAACAATATATTAACAATATTAATAAAACATTTTTTTTTTGATTTCTTGATATTTTGGTTTTTGGAATCTTTTTGTATTTTTTATTTCAATTCCAAATTTTTGTTTCTTTTACGGTCATCCCGTAAAACTTATGTCGAAAATACAAACTGAAATATAGATGCACAGTAAAACCAGAAAAATAAGGCCAGCACTGGGAATCGAACCCAGGTCCTCGGCATTCCGTGCCGCGTGCTATACCGCTACACCACCGCTGGATAACGGTACAGACACTAATTTCTCATATGCACCACATATCTCAGCTTGTTTGTTTCTTATTTAGCCACTTAAGCAGCGACACTAGCGACATCTATCCTGTAGCCCTCATAGAGAAACTTTCAGCACCCCATCGGAACTAACCGAACAAGAGATGTCTCTATTAAGCAATCAAATTAAGGTTGATTTTTTTTATATTTTTTATTTCAACTCCAAATTTTGTTACTTTTACGGCCATCCCGTAACACCCATATCGAAATTGAGTAAATCAATAAAATTTACTGATTCCAAACATGTATATGTTGTAAGATAGGACTTAGAGAGCCGGGATCGGACCTCGACATGATCAATGTGGGCATAACATGTGGGATTCGGGCAGAAAATGAAACAATTTTGAAAAACTAAACAAAAGTCCACTAATCGTGGTCAAAATAAAACCAAAACAATACGACACTCGTTCACTGAAATCTTAGAAATGCAACTATCATAACGATTCACAATAATCTTAAGGAAAAGCTTAGTTAATAATAAAGAAACGCGTAACAGTTCCTGAGACTGTCGGCTCGGGCCAAACTTCTTTTACAAAACTAACAATTGACGATCGCTTTTCCCGCGTCCAGCAAGGCTACCACGAAATTCGAAAATCGAAGTTCGTATCGTACCGTCCCGCTTACGCTTATGTCGTTTAATACGAGAGTGAGAGAGACGGCACGCTACGAACTTCGAATGTCGTGTTTCGGAGTAGCCCTTCAGATCTCAGGCTCTGTCAAGCGCGCCACGCATGGCAACACTGGCGTTTCGTAAGTGCTATAATGCCAATCCTTAATAAACCACGCATGGTAATGACCATACAAGGACCATACTCATAATTCTACGTATACATATATAACTCACTATTCCAAAAAAATGTCGCTTAGTCGATATTCTTTGCCTTAACCAATGCATGCAAAAAGTAGAGTTGTCAAGATTTACAACAGTAGCTTAGGTTCGGAAGGCAATTAAAAACGTTCCCAGAACGGCTGTGAACCGTTACAATAACTTAGTGGCGATCATTTAATTAATGGGACCAATATTTAACGATGTGGTTTACCTTGACCTTCAAAAGTGTGCGTGTGTTCTTGTATTATTTAACTGTCGTACGCTTAGTCCTAATCCTACTAATTATCATTATTAGTGTGAAATTATTTACCTCCCGCGTCGCCGGTGAAGCTTTAGAACTGTTTAAGAGCTCTTCGTTCCATTCTCCATACAAACATAGTCCCGGTTTCATTTGAAAACTAGGCAACAGAAGTAGATTTTGTAATTAATAAAGTATTAATTTTCTTAACTTTAAGAGAAGTTTCCCTGGCCTTACCATACGAGTAATTACGTCTAGTCCATACTTACAAAATTTCATCTATTACTGTTGCCTAGTTTTCAAATGAGACCGGGACTACGTTTGTATGGAGAATGGAATGAGGAGACTGAGAAGTAGATGAAATTTTGAAACTTCTGAGAAGTAGAAATTTTATAAGTATGGTAATTATCTATGCCTGTGGTTTTCAGATTTTCATATAAATGTGTAATAATATCAGAATTACAGGAGCTCAAAAGTCGACAAAAAAAAAAATGTCAACTTTGCACGAGAATTACAGACTATTAAAGCATTTTTACAAAAATCGAAAACCACAGGCATAGAAAATGTAATGAAGATCTTGATTGTAAAATATCATTGATTTCTGTGCTATACTTTTCGTATAATAATGAGGACAACGAAACCCAAAATTCAACCGCCCAAATATTGAAAAGCCTACAGCTATCTCGATTATATACATTAGCGGGAAGCGGAGAAGCGGGAGGAGATGTGCATGGGGGGGGGGGGCTGCGAGCGCTTGTGTCACGAGCGATAAAGACAGCAATATCCCAAACGAATACCTAACGTGGCCTCGCGGCCGGCAGGGAAACTTCTCTTAATGTTTTATTTATTTATTGTTGTACCAACAGTAAACTGCGAGTAAAACAAATACTCTGCTCACCTGCGACTTTATAGTAGGTATCTACGTTTTTTTTTTATTCGACTGGATGGCAAACGAGCAAGTGGGTCTCCTGATGGTAAGAGATTAACACCGCTCATAGACACCTGCAATCCCCCTGGATTGCAAATGCGTTGCCTGCCAACCTAAAGGCCTAAGATGGGATACCTCGAGTGCCAGTAATTTCACCGGCTGTCTTACTCTCCACGCCGAAACACAACAGTGCAAGCACTGCTATTTCACGGCAGGATTAGCGAGCAAGATGGTGGTAGCAATCCGAGCGGACCTTGCAAAAGGTTACCACCTGCAATTGCAATGCAAGAAATGTGGTGTTCATGCAGTACCATAGTTGGGTTACTCAGAAGATAAGCTCTGTTTGAGTTTGCAACGCGTCGTGTAGTAGTGGTAATGGTAATTTATTTATAACGCAGTAATTAGGTACGTGAAGTGGTGAAGTGGCAGTGGGCGGGGCACATTGGTCGCAGGACTGATGGCCGATGGGGTCAAAAGGTTCTCGAATGGCGTCCGCCGACCGGGAGACGAGCTGTCGGTAGGCCTCCAACGAGATGGAGCGACGACCTGGTTAAGATCGCGGGATCGCGGTGGATGCGGAAAGCACAAGACCGGTCTGAGTGGAGAGCCTTGGGGGAGGCCTATGTCCAGCAGTGGACGTCTTTCGGCTGACATGATGATGATGATTGATATGGATCTCCGCAAGGTAACGCCTGATTCAATAAATTATTTGACTGTACCCTTTTAAACATAGTAACAGTGATCCAAATCAAAGCTTCCACGCCGTCAATGGCCACGCTTGGCGGCGGCCAGACGGCTAATTGCCGCGGTGCGCGGGCGCACAGACCGGAACGCGCTGAGAAAGTGAGGCTTTATACGAGTAGCAGTTGTAACTGGAGCCGGCAAACAGCGGTGTCAACTCCGGACTGGGTGTTGTCTTACTATTTAGAACTAAGCGACCGACCGTGAAAATAATAATAATAATAAATATCATGGGACACTTGACATCAATTGACCTAAGTCCCAAACTAAGCAAAGCTTAAGCAGGCAACGGATAAACATACTTAAATATAGATAAATAAATACAAAAATTTAAAAGTAAACAAAAAATTGGTGTCAAGTGTCCCATGATATTTATTTATTTATTAAATTGGAATTGAAATAAAAAATACAAAAAGATCCCAAAAACCAATCTTAATTTTGATTCTTTAGTAACGATATCTCTTGTCCGGGTGAGCGGTTAGTTCCGATGGAGTGCCGAAAGTTTCTCGATGAGGGCTACCGCATAGAGGTCGCTAGTGTCGCTGCTTAAGTGGCTAAATAAGAAACAAACAAGCTGAGATATATGGTGCATAGGAGGGATTCATGTCCATACCGTTGTCCAGCGGTGATGTAGCGGTATACGCGGCACGGAATGCCGAAGACCTGAGTTCGATTCCCAGCGCTGGTCTTATTTTTCTGGTTTTTGTGCATCTTTATTTCAGTTTGTGTTTTCGATGCTTAGACTATGTTCCAACGATGTGTTGCGAGAAATGTGTTTATCATTAACCAACAGGAACGCTTCATAAATGAAGCTTGCTCTGATCAGCTGTTTCCAGCAGAGTGGTGCTGTGCGAGGATAGGTAAATGAGGCGTTTCTGTTGGTTTATGAAAAACACATTCCTCGCAACCCATCCTCGCACATCTCTGGTGGAAACGCAGCCTTATCAGCATTATATCAGCTGTGATACATCCACTGTTGGACATAGGCCTCTCCTGTAGAATCCAGTTGCTTCGGTTGGAAACGGCATCCACCATGAACCCGCTTTAAGCAGGTCATCCGTCCATCACACTGGTGGACTTTTCTCTTCAGTGACTGAGTCCTCCACAGACCTCCAGTTGCTTCTGTTAGAAGCGGCACCCACCTTAGACCCGCTTTAACCAGGTCACCCGTCCATCAAACTGGTGGACATTTCTCTTCAGTGACTTAATTCCCCATAGAACTCCAGTTGCTTCAGTTAGAAGCGGCACCCAACTTGCACCCGCTTTAACCAGGTCCTCTGTCCATCACGTTGGTGAACTTTTCTCTTCAGTGACTAAATCTCCCACAGACCTTCAGTAGCTTGCGTTAGAAGCGGCATCCACCTTGAACCCGTTTTAACCAGGTCCTCTGTCCATCACGTTGGTGGAATTTTCTCTTCAGTGACTAAATCCCCCGTAGACCTCCAGTTGCTTCGGTTAGAAGCGGCATCCACCTTGAACTCGCTTCAACCAGGTCACCCGTCCTTCTCGTTGGTGGATATCTCTTCAGATTATAGGGCGTGATGATGATGATGAAATAATTGCTAGCTTTCTTGTCTGGTGGGAGTCACGGCTCACCCCATTCGCTATCTTTATTGCATATCACCCTCGGGGACGCCAAGCGTGCAAACCGCCATATTTATTGCCGGTCCGTCTTCATGTCTTAATTGTTGCCATTTCAAAGGGTATATTTAAACGATGGTTGACTTAGCATAGTCTTCGAAATTTAAATACCACAGAAATGCTGCATACAGGAAAGCGTTTTAGAAAGAAAGAGATGTATACATTTTTAACAGAATCCCTTTTTTTTTCGCAACACATTGGGTGTATGTCTGTATTTTTGTAATAATATCAGGATATGCCAAGTTCAGGAGTTGTCAAATACCTTATTGCCAAATTTCGTGTCAAGTCAACAATAAAAGTGGACGAAGATCAAGTTGCAGGTGGTAGGACCTTGTGCAAGGTCCGCCAGGATTGCTACCACCATCTTGCTCGCTAATCCTGCCGTGAAGCAGCAGTGCTTGCACTTTTGTGTTTCGGCGTGGAGAGTAAGACAGCCGGTGAAATTACTGGCACTTGAGGTATCCCATCTTAGGCCTCTAGGTCGGGAACGCACCTGCAATACCCCTGGTGTTGAATTGTTTATGGGCGGTGGTGATCTCTTACCATCAGGAGACCCACTTGCTCGTTTGCCATCCAGTCAAATAAAAAAAACAAAGTTGTTTTTTTACACAGAAATAGGCTAACGTTTGGCCACAATCTTCGTTCTTTCTAGTTTCAAAATCTAGATTTGAAGACGTCTAGATTGTCGCGATCGAGGAATCTAGATAGGGCAGGACTACAGGCAAGGAATTCCACTCCATAGCTCTCCAGAAAATAAAAGACGATTAAAAGCGCTTTGTGCGAATTTTAGGGATGCTGACAACATAAGCATAGTAGAGAAAAGGAGCAGTACACCGTCTTTAAAATTCAAATTCAAATCATTTATTCAGTAAATAGGCCGCAATTGGCACTTTTACACGTCATTTTTAAACTAAAAGCGCTTTCGGAATGACCATCATTGCCAAAAGGAATACAACGCAAGAAACTTTTCAGTAATTTTTTCAAAATAAAATAATTACAAATAAAATTCTTAAAACTACAGTATACAATTAAAGAAATAAATACAAAATACTAATATTTTTTTTATTTTACTGGAAGGCAAACGAGCAAGTGGGTCTCCTGGTGGTAAGAGATCACCACCGCCCATAAACATCTGCAACACCAGGGGTATTGCAGATGCGTTACCAACCTAGAGGCCTAAGTTGGAATACCTCAAGTGCCAGTAATTTCACCGGCTGTTTACTCTCCGCGCCGAAACACAACAGTGTAAGCACTGCTTCACGGCAGTATTAGCGAGCAAGATGGTGGTAGCAATCCGGTCGGACCTTGCACAAGGTCCTACCACCTGCAAAAATAATAATACAGGGATGTATGGGGTCCTTTAGTTACAAAACTAAACACTAACCCCCTTATTCATAAACGACAATCAAACCTATTTTAGTTAAAATGCCGCTAAAATTCGTTTGTCCTTATCTGTGACCTCGACATTTGTATTTGTTAGAAAGGGACAAAGCATTTGTTAGTTAACATAGGCTTGTTAAGTTTTATGAATAAGGGGGTAAATATCTACGTTCAGTTCAGTGGAAGTGTATAATGCTTCCACCGTCATAATTTTTTATTTAAATATTTTTTTCAATGAAAAGACTCGTCAAGATTGTTTACCCCTTTTCTAATGCTAAAAAAACTAAGTATAGTGAGACATAAGCGTCTGGGCCGTCGCAGCCTCCGCGGCGCCGCGCGTGGCGCCTGCGGGACGAGCCTTAACGATTCCGTTTATTAGCCGCAGACGGGCTTTAGAGGGCTTTTACAATAAACGGCTAAGGACACACCCCTAGACGCCAATTATACTATCAACATTATAGGCTACTACAGCTTGACTGATAACATACGCCTAGAAACTGACAAAAATAAATTTAAAAAGATCCTTAAAAAATATTTAGAGAAGTCTTCCTTAAGACATAAAGTACATTTCAATAGAATCTGACAATTTACCTTGTGCAAGGTCCGCCCGGATTGCTACCACCATCTTGCTCGCTAATCTTGCCGTGAAGCAGCAGTGCTTGCACTGTTGTGTTTCGGCGTGGAGAATAAGATAGCCGGTGAAATTACTGGCATTTGAGGTATCCCATCTTAGGCCTCTAGGTTGGCAACGCATCTGCAATCCCCCTGGAGTTGCAAGTGTCTATGGGTGGTGGTGATCTCTTACCATCAGGAGACCCACTTGCTCGTTTGCCATCCAGTCGAATAAAAAAAAAATTCTAGACATTTAAGACACCCTAACGTGGGCACACTTATATGTCCCTGTTGTTGTGATTATCATCCATAAAATTATTACTCTTCCTTTGGCTTTGCCGTAGTCGAGTAAAAATGAATCACTAAAGAATAATAGTGACATCACAAATAATTTATTGAATCAGGCGTTACTTTGCGGAGGTCCATATCAATGAACTAAAATAATTAAATTATTAATTTGGTAACATTATGCATGAAGCAAAATTATTTCCGGTTTAATGGACATTATTATTTACAAAGTGATGGTTTAGCAATGGGGTCACCTTTGAGTCCATTAATGGCAGACATTTTTATGGATTACTTTGAAAATCAGTATATTGTAGGAAATAATAATATTGTATATTATTATAGGTATGTTGATGATTTAATTCTGTGTTGGAGGGGAAGTAGGAGGCAACTTGATTTATTTGTGGATAATATCAATAACAAACATGTAAAAATAAAATTTAAAAAAGAAATAGAAGAAAATTTTTCGCTTAATTTTTTAGATTTAACAATTACGAGATCAAACAATAAACAACAATTTAAAATTTATCGTAAAACCACATACACAGATGCTGTGATACCAGCATCATCTAATCATCCGTGGCAGCATAAGTTAGCAGCCTTTCATTGTTATGTACATAGATTATTAACTGTACCTCTTTCTAGGGTAAATTTTGATTCAGAGTTAAATACTATTTATCACATAGCAACGTCAAATGGCTATACGAAATCGATGGTAGATGGTTTGGTTAGGAGGAAGCAAGCACGGATAGTGAATAGCATGCTTCACGCCGGGTTGCCTCCTCAGTCTTCTAACAAATATAGGTGTAGTATTTCATATGTTGGTCGTTTGTCTGATAGAATTTATGACATTTTAAAATCTAACAATGTTAATGTAGCCTTTAAAACTAACAACTCTTTGTACTCTAAACTTTGTAACCACAAAGAGAAGATGGATAAAGGAACTAAATCGGGTGTATACAAGCTCACTTGTAATGACTGCAGTAAAGTATATGTAGGTCAGACCGGGCGCAGTTTTAATACTAGGTTTAAGGAGCATGTATCGGCATATAGGAACGGGCATCCTGATAGATCTAATTTTGCCAAGCATCTGTTGGAATTAAATCATTCAATATCGGACTCAGATTCGTATGAAGTGTTACATTACTGTGACAAGGGGTTTCGTCTTGATGTGTTAGAATGTATGGAGATAATTAGGTACAATAGTATGGGGTCTATTATTAATGAGCAAATAAATTTAGTGTCATCTCCCTTGCTACGGCTTGGGTCTAATTTTAGCAACGGTAGTTATTAAAACATGCCTTGACAATAAATAAATAAAATTAAAAAATCAAGGTAGTTTTGTATCACATTTAAAATTTATTAATATTTTGCGGGTAGTTTTTTGTTTTGTTTGACAAATTAAAACAGTGGTGGTGGTTTGTTAGTCTAACAACTGGTAGCATGGTGTACGGTTGTGTCACTCTGAGGATGAGCTCTGGTTGAGTTCGAAACGCGTCAGTGAGTTGTGGTGGTGGTGATAGATGGGTTTGTGTAATTTGTGTGTGTTCGTACAGTGTGGAGGTGGAGGAACTGCATGAACACGCATAATTTGCATAGACTTAGCTATCTTAAGATCGCGGGTGAGCAAAGAAATTATTTTAGTTCATTGACATCACAAAGCCATAGGCAGCCCGGTGTTCATATTAGTAGGCTGGAAGTGTCTACAGGATTGTCAGATTCTATTGAAATGGAGTTTAGTTGTAACAATAATTATAAAAAAATATGTAATTATTACAATCCATCCATCCATACTAATATTATAAATGCGAAAGTAACTCTGTCTGTCTGTCTGTCTGTTACGCTTTCACGCCAAAACCGCTGAACCGATTTGGATGGATTTTGGTACAGAGATAGAATAGACCTTGGGAAAGGACATAGGCTATCTTTTATCGCAAAAAAGAGGCTTTAAGGGGTTAAAATAGGGGGTGAAAGTTTATATGGTGGAAGTTCGTCGCTGTCGAAGATAAAACTATGAAACTTGGCATTTAGGCATTTAATATACTATCCATATCCATACTAATATTAGAAATGTCAAAGTGTGTTTGTATGTTTGTATGATTGTCCGTCTTTCACGCCGTAACGGAGCGACGGATCGACGTGATTTTTGGCATGGAGATAGTTTATGGGCCCGATAGTGATATAGGCTACTTTTTATCCCGGAAAAATGCACAGATCCCGAGGGAACAGCGCGCGATAACCGAATACCACGCGGGCGGAGCCGCGGGCAAAAGCTATTCTTATAGAGACTGTATCCTGCAGATAAACTGTGTAAACAGATGGGTATGTATTATAATACCGATAAACGAAAGACCGAATTTCACAAGACCTATGGACGGAAGGCCGAAAATTAAAACGTCGAATGGATATATGGCCGAAAGTTTGAAATCCCGAACACACATTTGACCGGAAGCCTAAAACCCGAAGACTACAATCCCGAAGATCAAAATACCTACACCCGAAAGACCGAAAAATCATAATACCGAACAGTCATAATCACTACAAATAAAATAATCGACAATCAATATACCGAAACCATAGTTACACCAAAGTCTGCTGTATCTATTTTTAATTGACAACATTCTGACTTTTTCAAGCGGGGGTAGATTGACATTTATCATTTTCTGTGCTGTTACAAAAAAATACCTAGCATCGAAGGCTAAGTCGGGAGCTACGCTGCGCTTCGCTCCCGCCTTAGCCCTTTGAACCTAAACTATCCGAGTCGTTTCTGCTCCGAAACGTCTTCCTCGCTCGCTCCGCTCGCTCGCTGCTAGCGAGGTACCAAAAGTATGTGTCATAAGGACATCCCATCGATGTCATTTGTTTTAAGTCCTGGGGCTCCCCTTTGGTACACCCCAGCTGGTGCCTCGCTGACAGCGAGCGAGCGAGCAGGACTTCTCAGGGCAGAAGCGACTCGGATAGTTTAGGTTCAGAAGGCTAAGGCGGGAGCGAAGCGCTGCGTAGCTCCCGCCTTAGCCTTCCATGTTAGGTTTTTTTTCGTAACAGCACAGAAAATGATTATTATGGTACTGTGAATGCCAGTTAGTTCGGGATTTTGTACTTTTGGTCATTTGAAAGTAGATATTTTGAGCTTCGGTGTATTGATTATCGGCATTTTGTACTTTCGGTATTCTGAATTTCGATGTTTTAAGCGTCGATATTTCAACTGTATGTAACATGATTTTTCGGTATTGTAATACAGTATCCCTTTTCGGGATTTTGTACATTCGGTCATTTGAAAATAGATATTTCGAGCTTCGGTGTATCGGTTATCGGTATTTTGTACATTCGGTATTCTGAATTTCGATGTGTTAAGCGTCGGCATTTCAACTGTAGGTATTATGATTTGTCGGTATTATAACACATACCCAAACAGATTTGCAGGAATAGAAATTAAATGATGCGTTTTACTCCAGCTACGTAATTAAAAAAATAGGGATGTTGACACCACCAATCAACTGACGTACTTTTTATGAATTGTCAAAACACTATTCTCCCATAGAGTTTTAATGGCAATAGCGACTTATGACGTCATAAGTCGCTATTTGTTCGCCAACTCAATCAACTAACTATTTATTTATTTTAAAGCAACAAAAAATCTAATTTTATAGTAAATCGAAAATTAATCTGGTTTTCAGGGCTAAAAAAAAGCGTTGTTTCGTGCCTTCGAATTATTTTTTAACTAGCTTTTGCCCGCGGCTCCACTCGCGTGGTATTCGGTTATCGCGCGCTGTTCCCTCGGGAACTGTGTATTTTTTCGAGATAAAAAGTAGCCTATGTCACTCTCGGGCCCATAAACTATCTCTTTGCCAAAAATCACGTCGATCCGTCGCTCCGTTACGGCGTGAAAGATGGACAAACACACAAACATACAAACACACTTTCGCATTATAATATTAAGTATGGGTGGCGTCAACATCCCTATTGTATTTTTTTTTATTCGACTGGAAGGAAAACGAGCAAGTGGGTCTCCTGGTGGTAAGAGATCACCACCGCCCATAAACACCTGCAACACCAGGGGTATTGCAGATGCGTTGCCAACCTAGAGGCCTAAGTTGGAATACCTCAAGTGCCAGTAATTTCACCGGCTGTCTTACTCTCCGCGCCGAAACACAACAGTGCAAGCACTGCTGCTTCACGGCAGCCACTCCAACAAAAAATTTCACAACACAGCAGCAATAAAGTAAGAAATATAAAGTGAGAAAAAAAATCATTAATACTCTTCACCCACGTCGGGCGGTCGTAAAACGATCAATTTAGGCAAAGTCTGAAATGGCCAACGACCACCCAGACCCATTGTCCGGTGTCGCTGGGGCACGCAGTTTGCGCTGGTGTGCGTATGCTGATTTGGTGGCTTAGCGGGGCTGGCGTTACTGAAAACTAAAGCAAACTAAAAAACAAAATTTTCCAAAAAAATAGAACCGACTACAAAAAACCATGAAAATAATGTTCTACCCGTGTGAAGTCGGTGCAATTTTTTTTTAGTACCTATTTGTTGTTATAGCGGCCACAGTAGTACATAATCTGTGATAATTTCAAGTATCTAACTATTACGATTCAAGAGATAGAGCCCTGTGACAAACGGACGGACAGAAAAAAAATTATATCAGACTTTTTAAACAATTACTTTTCTCAGCTGCGAGCTTACAATAGCTACGACTATGCAACAAATGTATGTTCATGCAGCTCCTCTGCTTGCTTACTGTAAAAGCACACACATAAATAACACAAACCCAACTATCACCGTACACTCACCGCTGACGCGTTCCGAAATCAATCAAAGTTCATCCTCAGAAAACATAACCGTTCGCTATGCTACCAGAATGTAAGACGAGGTGTTAGAAGTGTTATGTTAGGTTTGGAGTTTCTGAGCTAAACTGTGTATAAACAATCAGACATGGCGTGACTTTGTGCCTTGGACCTTGAGCAAAATTATCAGCCGGAATGTTGTTATAAAAAAAAGTTTTCATACTCATTGAACAGCACCCCTGGCACGTAGTGTTGATGTTATCCATGTCTCACCATTGTGACCCACCTACACAATTACTACCACATGTATCAAAATTTTTGTATTAAATAAATAAGCTTTTATTTTTATCATTACAGGTAATCGAAACGGACATCGGGAAGAGCGAGTCCTTCTGACACAGGTGTACAAACGCCTACTAGGAGGCATCCGTATCATACTCTAAAACGTTTACTTTAAATGAATAATTATTATATGTCATTAAAAATTACAGCCGCTTGGTGAAACCGCTACTATCGCTTTCGCTTTGAAGCCTATCGAAACGTTCGAAACCGTCGAAGCCCCGCTAACCCCGGCGTACCGTGGGAACTATTCTGCAATTAATTCATCTCCCCCCACCTCTGTATTTATTTGTGTCCCCAACTTTTTGCACCAGTTTTTGTAATTATTGTTGTACTTAACAAGTGTGAAGATTGCGACGATAGGGTGTCTAATGAGTCTAGATAATGATTGTCTGTTGTTTTTATGGTTGTTTAGATTTAAAATGAAGTCTAGAAAATTAATACTTTAACAAGTTTGTATTTAACGAACCGCAATATCAATGCTTGGTGCTTCTTCACGACAACTTATTTTATAAAGTTTAGGCTGATAGGGACCGAAGCTTAGTACTGAGTTTTGGCCGTTTAAGATGTATTTAAGTGTGTCTCTATCTATATGTTTATCCGTTCCTTCCCGTCCATGAGGGAGGCCTATCGCGGTACTGCAGTCGCGAGACCCCCTTAGAGGCCGTGTAGAGCGCGCGTTTGTGTGTGTTCGTTTTTTTTTTTATAATAGGGGGAAAACGAGCATGCGGGTCACCTGATGGAAGGCAATCACCGCCGCCCATGGACACCTGTCAATACGAGGGGTATCACAGGTGCGTTGCCGGCCCTTTGAGAGACTGAGAGGCTCGTTTTTTAAAGATCCCTAAGCTGTACCGCTCTGGAAATATTTTCCCAGGAAGCTCATTCCATTTTTTAGTTGTGCGTGGAAAAAAGTTTCGCTTAAAGCGGACAGTCCTAGATTGCCAATCATCGATTTGTTCGTAGCATCCCTACTGCTTTAGCTTATATATACATATATTGTGGTCTAATAGTGGACGTCCTATGATGATAATCTATTCATTGGGATACTTCAAACATGTAGACATGGGGAAGATTCTGTAGAGCAACTTGTGGCGCAGGAAAGAGTCAATGGCAAAAGATCATGAGGTTGTTCTTCTACGCGATGGACTGACCAGATAGAAGTCCTAAAAATAGTCCTCTCAACCCTTGCGTAAGAGAAGCGACCCATCCATCCCATGCCCATTATTATAAAAGCATCTATCTGAACAGCCTTTTAAGGGTTCCGTAGGCAAAAACGGAACCCTTATAGTTTCGCCATGTCTGTCTGTCCGTCCGCGGATTTGCTCAGAAACTATCAATGCTAGAAAGCTGTAATTTTGCACGAATATATATTATGTAAGCTATGCCGACAAAATGGTACAAAAAAAAAATTTTTTTAAAGGTACTCCCATAGACGTAAATTGGGGGTGATATTTTTTCTCATCCAACTTTATAGTGTGCGGTATCGTTGGATAGGTCTTTTAAAATTATTAGGGGGTTGATAAAACGATTTTTCAATTCAGTAATTTTTTTGCAAAATATTCAACTTTAAAGTGCAAGTTTCATTAAAATCGAGCGTCCGCTCCCTCTAAAAGCTAAACCGGTGGGTGGAAAAATTTGGAAAATTCGAGATGGTAGTAAATATATCAAACTTACAAGGAAAACTGTAACGGTTAAGTTTTCTTGGGAATTGTTATTAGTTTAAGAGTAAATAGCAGCCTGAGGTACAAAATATACCTAAACTTGGAATAATATTCCGTACAAAATACGAAATCCTTAGAATAATAATTACTTAAACCCGTGGCGTGTGGTGTCGGGATAGAATTATACCTCTTCATTTTTTTTTTTTTTTTTTTTTTAGTTATTAATTACAATTTACAAAAATAACAACTTGAAGATATTTTCGCCAAACTGCTAAGCAGTTTGTTGGCGAAGACTTTCGAAGATTTCTTCCGTGCATGTCGTAAGAGGCGACTGAGGATATAGGTTAAGGTATACCGTGGGCGACAGGCTAGCAACCTGTCACTATTGTACCTTTTCAAACTTAATACCTAAAATTGCTGAAAGTGGCTCCGAAGCGGTAACGTTTCGTGTGCTCTGCCTACCCCATTTGGGAATACAGGCGTGATGTTTGTATGTGTGTGTGTACGTGTGTAATGGCATGCTAATAGGTATATCAACTATAGAATAGTCATCACGTCCTCACTCCAACCATAATCCTTCATTGGCTTACATAGCTATTTAAAGACGGGTCCTACACCGTAGAAGCGAACGTTGCATTCCATGGATTCTTTAGATCACGGTATAAGAGACAAGTGATTGGCGATTTTTATGCTATGACAATTGTATACGCCTGCGAAGAGATCCAATGGTGGGTGTCAAGTTCTCAATCTACACTGTAACACTACCATGAGTTTACAGTGATCGTACTCGATAGCGACGGCGTAAATTATTTGTATGGAGAATTGTACTGTGCTTCTACAAATAATTTACGCCGTTGCTATCGAGTATGGTCGTAAACTCATAGTATGGACCCGCGTGGTAATGGCCCAAACCGTGCTGAGATGAGATGATGAATGTTATATCTACTGGAATGTTATTAAGTACATTTATATTTTTTGATGCTTCAAAAAGTTATATAACAAGAATAATTTAGAATACATTTTTTTTGTTTATTCATGTAGAAAAATATAAAACTACTTATCGACGGTTGAGAAACTCATTGAAGCACCATTTTTAGCTTCCGAAACCAATAGAATACAATGACTGGTTCAAAAATATTTTTAAACAGATGTAGTGCTTAAAACGTTTTTGTTCTTTGTATATATTATTATTTTAGCATTCTTGAAATTCTTTAATAAATTAACAATTTGTGCTATGTAAAGTACAATTGGCCGTTCACTTACAGTCACACTCTTGGTGTTAATTTGTTCTTTGTAAAGAACACGAGGACTTACGAGGTTAAAGTACTAGTAATAGGAATACATTAGTTTACAACAGTTATATCGCTTCCAACCGAGGCAACTGGAGGTCTATGGGGGAGGCCTATGTCCAACAGTGGATGTCCTATGCTTAATTATGATGAGTATGAGTTATTATTATTAATATATTATTATAAGCCTTCTATCAGATATTTCACAGTTGGTTGGGCTCTTTAGTTGACTGTTTCATTGGTTGTAATATCTGTGTGCTTTTTTAATTTTCATAGCAAAGGCCTCCTCTGACTCCACTTTTCTCGTCCTCGTCAAGTACTGCCCGCCACAGTGATGATACTGAATATGTAGGTACTACCGCTATATTGTACCATGGATGAAATAGAGTATGGATTGTTATTCTCCATACTAAAAAACGTTCACCGGAACAAAGCCAAAATCCAGTGTTAATGCTAGATGGCGCTGAGACTTTTACTACATTATATCTAGATGGCACTAAACGCAAAATAATAACGCATTTAATCCAGGGAAACGGAGCTGAGATTTTTCCGACATTATATCTAGATGGCACTATTCACGTAAATACTTTAGCTGTCAAAAAACCACCTTTATCTTTATGCAGTCAACCAAAAAGGTCAACACATCAAATATATCTGAACAACATAGAAAAATAGGTCGAACATTGATAAAAAAAACCGGCCAAGAGCGTGTCGGACACGCCCAAAATAGGGTTCCGTAGCCATTACGAAAAAATTAAGTAATATTTTTCTAAGGATTTCGTATTTTATACGGAATCTTCCAAGTTTAGGTATATTTTATACCTTACGCTGCTATTTACTCATAAACTACTATAGTTCTCAAGCAAACTTAGCCGTTATAGTTTTCCTTGAAAGTTTGATATAATGACTACCATCCTGAATTTTTTCAAATTTTTCCACCCACCGGGATAGATTTTAGAGAGGGGGGACGCTCGATTTTTATGAAAATTTGCACTTTAAAGTTGAATATCTCGCAAACAGATGACTGAATCGAAAAATCGTTTTAGCAAACCCCAAATGGTTTTAAAATACCTATCCAACGATACCCCACACTATAGGGTTGGATGAGAAAAAAAAAATCACCCCCACTTTACGTCTATGGGAGGTACCCTAAAAAAAATTGTTTTTGAATTTTTAATTGTACTATTTTGTCGGCATAGTTTACTTATATATCCGTGTAAAATTACAGCTTTCTAGCATTGATAGTCTCTGAGCAAAGCCGCGGACGGACAGACAGACAGACAGACAGACGGACAGACAGACAGACAGACAGACAGACAGACAGACAGACAGACATGGTGAAACTATAAGGGTTCCGTTTTAGCCATTTTGGCTCCGGAACCCTAAAAATATCTATGCTAATTTCAGGTAAGCGATGTGACAATCATCGAAAACAGTACAGTATTGTCATCACATACATCTGTCTCACATTTTTCTCTTCAATAATTTGACAGATGCATCTCTAGCTGTAGCATTAATACGCTAAATAAATAATAATACGGTAAATGCCCTAATGGGCATTTCTATCTACCATGAGTTTATCTCTCCGATTTCAACAAACTTTGAAAGATAGACTCAGTCCATGATTACGAGTCGGACGGAGCAAAAACGGAACTGACTGACTATCGAAGCAGTGTTTGGTCGTGTTCAAACGTAACCCGAAGGAGTTTCTGCGTCGTTTCGTGACCGTGGACGAAACGTGGGTTCACCACT
Organism: Choristoneura rosaceana; assembly: GCA_037349165.1. NCBI lineage: Eukaryota > Metazoa > Arthropoda > Insecta > Lepidoptera > Tortricidae > Choristoneura > Choristoneura rosaceana. The sequence goes on from JAZBNJ010000019.1 coordinate 1,583,457, forward strand.
ACACCCCCAGAATGAAAGAGCAGTCGAAGCAGTGGATTTTACCGGGTGAACCTGCTCCAAAGAAAGCAAAAACCGTCCCATCGGCTGAAAAGGTCATGGCGAGTATTTTTTGGGATTCCCAGGGTATTATACATATGGAAAAGGGGAAAACGATAACAGGGCAGTACTATGACAATTTATTGGCTAAATTTGACTCCGTGTTGAAAGACAAACGACCCCATTTAAAAAAGAAAAAAGAACTGTTTCATCACGACAACGCCCCGGCTCATTCGTCCAGAGTTGTGACTGCGATTTCTTTTTGTTTCCCAACCTAAAAAAAAAATGGCTTGGTGGTAAGCGATTTGGATCAAATGACGAAGTCATTGCCGCCACAGAGGCCTATTTTAATGACTTTCCAAAATCATACTTTTTAGATGGTTTAATAAAGCTTGAGTATAGGTGGAACAAATGTATAGAGTTAAAAGGTGACTACGTAGAAAAATAAATGCATAAATACAAAAAAAAAAGTGTTTTCTTTCCATAACCGGGTACTTTTCAAACAGCCCTCGTAATATGTCAGATTGCGGATTCAAATCAAACTCCATAGTAATAAGCTCACACGTAAATCGTGAACAATTCTGTAATTGCTGCGAAAAAAATTTGGCGCTTGAAGGAATATAACGCCATCTAGTATTATCTTCTACAAAATAACGAAGTTTAGTAAACTCACAGAGGTACTTTAAAGAGTTGAACATTATTGCCACCATGCTAGATAGAGCAATGTCGCCACTAAAATTATGTATTAATCCGGTGCAATACATCTGGCGACATCTAGTTCGTTCTTTCGTACTAAGCAACGAGGAACTATCTTATGTATGGAGACTGCACGTCCATACTATACTTCGTCCATGATTGTACAAACCAGTTTGACTACTTCAAGCTTGACTCGCTCCCGCTACCTCCTTTAATATAAACCACATCTCGAGACGGCCGATGTGAGAATTTGCATCGAATGGACTTAGGACGAATGCAGCATCCACCGGTACACTTTGTGTCTTATATTCGTTTTTGTGTTCCTGATAATATATGGAGACATCGCCACATCTACAGGCATTATTTGTTTTGATATAACCTTAAGGAACGGACTGAATTTCCATCAAATGGACTCTAACTAAACTTAGGCGAAGCCTTTATAGGACATTTATAGGACCTGTAGCTTCGCTGGCGCAAAACCATTAGTATTTCTACCGCAGCGGACAAAAGAGCTGATGATCTTGAAACCGCTAAACCGATTTTGATAAAACATATCTAAGAACCATCGCTAGAAAACCAGCTTTCAAATAAAAAAAAACCGCATACAAATCGGTCCACCCGTTTAAGAGCTACGGTGCCACAGACAGACACACAGACACACATAGCGGTCAAACTTATAATACCCCTCTTTTTGCGTCGGGGGCTAAAATACACATAACTTGGTTACAAACAGAAAAGTACAAAGTCGGACTTATCTTTGAAGATAAGGGGGGAAGGGGGGGGGGAGTAAAAGGGGCCGGGATTTATTTATTTATTAGTAATGGTATTTGAATTGAGATTCTGAGATTTAATTACATTTTTATGGACGTTCTCGAAAGTTACATAGATATTGTATTTATTAAAGTTAAACTAAGTGCTATTGCAGCTGATAGACGTTCATTGTTGAACAAATGCCTCCTCCTTAGAATTTCATAGTTAATGACAATAACCACCTAGTAGGAGGCCTGCCAAAGCTTCGCCTTCTGTTTCATAGTCGCCACTCGAGACTCTTTCTCCCGCAACGAATACCTTCGAGCTATGTGTCAGCGAGTTAGTTCTTTCGCGAATTTCCGTATTTCGGATTCTATCACGCATTTAATGAAAGAATGGATGGATTATGTCATTCATCTTTCATTTTAGTGCCGAAAGTAGGTTAATCCATACTAATCTTATAAATGCGAAAGTGTGTTTGTGTGTTTCTCCATCTTTCACGCCATAACGAAGCGACGGATCGACGTGATTTTTGGCAAAGAGATAGTTTGAGGTCCCGAAAGTGACATAGGCTACTTTTTATTCCGAAAAAATGCACAGTACCCGAGGGAACAGCGCACGATAACCGAATACCACGCGGGCGGAGCCGCGGGCAAAAGCTAGTATATATATTTTTTAAGTAGCCTGTATAGTGTCCCACTGCTGGGCAAAGGTCTCCCCTCTTGACCAGTATATTATTAAATTGGTTTATTGTTTACTGCTTTTGGCCGCCATTTCATCCGCCAAGAATTCGTATGTCGCCATCTCGCGGGGACTAAGTATGTAATTATGCTACGTTCCAGAGCCATAGTCCAACTTCGTACCAAATTTCATTTAAATCGGTTCAGCGGTTTAGGCGTGAAGATGTAACAGGCATACAGACGGACACAGGGAGTTATGATCCCATGTAGGTATAATACTAGTCTGTTTGTCTGTTGACTATGTGTATGTAGACTCCGTCCTATCCCGCGGGAACTTAGCAAGTTTCTGAGATAAAAAACTATCCTTTGTCCTTCCCTATATAGGGTTTCAAACTATCTGTATACTGAATTTCATCTAAATCAGTGATTTAGACGTGATCGTAGCGTTTGAACAAACAAACAAACAGATTTGCAAACTTTCGCATTTATATAAGTGAAATAAGATGATAAGATTTTATTAAATTTCTAAAAACTAACTAAGTACCTATTAAGTGCAGACAACGACACTTACACACCTATTAAATGATATTGACCGGATTACTCACGTCTTAAATCGAGTTTAGCTCGACATGTTTCGGGTTATTTCAAAACCCTTCATCAATGGAGCACGCGACTCGGCGGCTGCCGCAACACGCGCACTACGCGCCACCGCTCTGAACAGAGCTCTGCGCAGATTTAAGACGTGAGTAATCCGGTCAATATCATTTAATATGAGTGAGTCTCACGGTAGTTTCATGATCAAAACTTACACACCTTTTACTAAAACTCTCAATCACCGTAAGCATTCACACCTCAATCGCCTCGAACTTTCTCACCGGCCCATCCAAAATAAACGCCTGACTCATTAAAAGCGTCAGTGAGAGCCGACAACGTTATAACCGAAATAATTCACGTAAACCGAAACGTGATTTACCCTCAACGAGGCGGATTATACAATAGTACTGGGAACGAGCTTTGTGTGAATCGGAGCGTTTGTCATACAACACGTTCGGAAGACGGGGTGTCTTTGACACTTTTTTGGACGTTTCGGTGTTTGACGGAAGTCACGGATTGTAGCCGCGAAAGGTGAATTTTGACGTGTTATTTGTCACTTGAGCCGGTTAACTTCAACTTGTATAAGTCCATTCCACCCTCTTAAGAAAGTATCTACCTTATTTGCATTTCCTTTTGATACCAAAATCGTAAAATTCTTAGCTTTGGACTGAACTGTATTAAGCATTAAGCAACTCACTTGGCATTGTGATTTTTTAGCGATATTATAGAAATAGAATAGTAATAGAAATAGAAATAGAAAATATTTATTTCGCACTTCGCAAATTACACAAAAACACAAAACAACAAAGAAACATTCAGTAAGTAGTAAGTATTTGCGAAATCGCGAAGCGGTCTCAGCTCATCATAGTGCTGCCCGTAGAGGCCAACGCTGGTCTTCCGCTGCGACCGCTTGGCGACTTCACGGAAGGCGACAAAAATTCACTAAAAATAAACACAAAAAAGGAACAAACAAAAAGTAACAAAATTTAACCTATCAAAAATTCAAAAGTAAACAAAAATAAAATATTATCGGCTTGAATCTAATTTTCGTTATGGAAATTTTATCAAATTATATCGCTGAAGAGTTTTTTAAGCCGCGACTTTGCACGCGTAAAAAAAACTGTTGCAATTCCCAAAAATTACATCTTGGATTTGGTAAATGTTGCGCAAAGAAACCCGCGCCGAATTTCATGTCTGATCCTACCGGTTGAAATTTAACGCACTGGCTACGATTTCAAAAAAAAAGAAAACATTTTACTCCTGAAAATATATTTTTTTGCGTCTCTAAACGATAAAAAATAAATTGATTTTTCTCGCAATCGAAGTGAAAAATAGAGTTTTTACTTCGAGACTAAAAGTAAATATAAACCCTTGGATAAATAGACACCCTCGCTAAAGCTCGGGTGGCTAACCACCTCGGGTATACACGGTGGCCCATTTATATCGGTCAGTATGGGCAAAGTCTGAAACTATACGACATATGAAAATTTCGTCTTAGAAACTATGACATCGATTTTAATAACAAGAAAAACTGCATTCATGCATTTAAAAAAAAACTGTATTCAGCTCGGGAATTGAACCCGGTTGTTTTGAAAAAAAAAACTTACACTATTTCTATTTAGATATCGATTGTGTACGTCTTACATTATGTCTAAAATGAATAAAATGCATTTTTTCACATTCTTTAATTTATTTTACTAGGTGTTCGAAGTGTCCACCGTTACAATATTCAACAAATTCTGGTATGTAAAATTGTCTCTACGGTTGTTTGTACCTCTTTGCTGTAAAATCGATGTCATGGTTCCTAAGAAGAAATTTTCGTACGTCGTATAGTTTTAGACTTTTCCATACTGAGCGATATAAATGGGGCACCCTGTAGGTATATTGGCTTATTTTAGTCCCACGATAAAAAATATACTATTTCGATACAAAGAATATATTTTTGCCTGACACGTTACTATTACAGTCATGATATGACACGGTAGGGGTAGAGACCTTTATATTCTACATTTAAATACTTTTGACTTTGACTTTAGGGAACCCTTATGCGTATCCCGACACACACTTGGCCGTTTCTCTCTCGTTATAGATGTATCTTTAAATTCGGTTATCAAGTTAACAGTTACCGTATTAGGTGCGCGAGCGATGCGCGCGCAAATTAATCGGACCCCCGTACTACGGCTCGTTAGGCGGGCGCGCTCCGGTGCCGGACCGCCGGTTGCAAACCGTTCTATTTTTAACCCCCCACGCAAAAAAAAATCCGGTGAAGGAAAACATCGTGAGGAAATCTGCGAAGCAATTCAATGGTGCGAGTGAAGTGCACTGGGCCCGCGAGGGAACTACGGCCTAAGCACTCTCATTCTGAGAGGAGGCCTGTGCCCAGCAGTGGGACGTACATAGGCTGGGATGATGATGATGATTATGACGCAAAAAAAGGGGTGTTATAAGTTTGACTGGGTGAATTTGAACGCGGTTTTTTTATTAGAAAGCAGATTTTCTGCCGATGGTTCTTAGATGTGTTTTATCAAAATCAGTTCAGCTGTTTTAAGATCATCAGCTCTCTTGTTTGCTGCGGTAGGAATCTTAGACTCATAATGGGTATTTCATTTACTTTACTTTCAAACATAATTCAAAAAAAGGTGGGACCTAATTTTTTTTATTGGTTAGCAGCTTTTCCAGCAATAGGTAAGTAAATAAAAAAATAGTCCTGGTAACCCTTCAATAATGGTTGACGAAAAAAAAGACACCCTTTACGTCTGTGGCCCCCCACAGACGTAAAGGGTGTACCCTAAAAAATTTTATAAGTATAGGTATTGATACCAAATTACATCTTTCTAGTACTTACTAACGTCTGAGCTTAGCCGCGGACAGACAGTCATAGCGTAACTATAAGAGTTCGTAGTTGACTACGGAATCTTAATAACCTAACCAACAAAAAAATTTAACAAAAAAGTAAAACCGACTCCAAAAAAATGAAAAAAAGAACAAGAAATGGAACCGACTACAAAACCCTTGAAAATATTTTTATAGGTAGTACCTACTAACTCGAAGTCGGTGACTCAGCACGACCCAGCAGGAGTGGATCAATAGGCGTCTATTACCTACATACAATGGGTTTCAATCACTCCTGCTGGGTCGTGCTGAGTCACCGACTTCGAGTTAGTAGGTACTACCTATAAAAATATTTTCAAGGGTTTTGTAGTCGGTTCCATTTCTTGATATCTTTTTAATTTTTTTGGAGTCGGTTTTACTTTTTTGTTAAATTTTTTTTATTTCTCACTTTTTAGTGATTCGTAGCCAAAGTACGTCTCACAACGATTCCATTAAGCCCAAACACGACTAACTTACGTTGTTTTATAACAGAGTTCCGTTGCCTACCTTCTGGCTTCAGCATCAGATCAGTTCGAAAGAATCATTAACTTAAAGCTTCTTGTTACTCGCTTATCTAGATATGTTAATCATGATCGTTTATAGACGAGCGAGTATTACTTAGCTTCGACGAGTTCCATTGGTCACCTATGGTCTTCTTCATCAGGTCCAGGTTACCAAATGATACTTTCTGAATGTAAATGCTTACTTTAACACTAAAAATGCCAAAATCGCCATAGGTGTGCCTATAAAAGTTGAGGTTTGCCCTCAATTTCCCTAGGATCCCATCATCAGATCTTGATTTGGTGACAATGGGACCACCTCAGAAGAATACCCTTTCGAATAAAAAAAGAATTTTGAAAATCGGTCCACAATTGCCGGAGTAATCGGTGAACATACATAAAAAAAAAAAAAAAAAAATACAAACATTGGAACATAGAACCTCCTCCTTTTTTTGAAGTCGGTTAAAAAGTTGGAAAACCCCCGACTTTGTCGCTTTAAAGTTCGATATCTCAAAAAAGGCTGAACCGAGTTTGATGAAACATGTCTAAGAACCATCGATAAAAAACCAGCTTTCAAATAAAAAAAAACCGCATTTAAATCGGTCCACCCGCTTAAGAGTTATGGAGCCACAGACAGACACACAGACAGACAGACACACTGACAGACACACAGACAGACACACAGACAGACACACATAGCGATCAAACTTATAACACCCCTTTTTTTGCGTCGGGGGTTAAAAATGAGAATAGTAAATAATTTAAAAATGAGAATGATAAGTAATTTCAGTTCAACTGCCGGACCTTATGGATTACGCGTCGCGATTTAGTTTATTATAATAATACTAGCTTTTGCCCGCGGCTCCGCCCGCGTGGTATTCGGTTATCGCGCGCTGTTCCCTCGGGATCTGCATTTTTCCGGGATAAAAAGTAGCCTATATCACTCTCGGGCCCATAAACTATCTATATCCATGCCAAAAATCACGTCGATCCGTCGCTCCGTTACGGCGTGAAAGATGGACAAACATACAGACATACAAACACGCTTTGACATTTATAATATTAGTATGGATATGGATACTATATTAAATGCCTAAATGCCAAGTTTCATAGTTTTGTCTTCGACAGCGACGAACTTCCACCATATAAACTTTCACCCCCTATTTTAACCCCTTAAAGCCTCTTTTTCGCGATAAAAGATAGCCTATGTCCTTTCACAAGGTCTATTCTATCTCTGTACCAAATTTCATCCAAATCGGTTCAGCGGTTTTGGCGTGAAAGCGTAACACACAGACAGACAGACAGAGTTACTTTCGCATTTATAATGCTTTTACCCGCGGCTTCGCACGCGTAAACTAATCGGTCTGGTAGTGGCAATTGAAATATCCCGTGGGAGTATAGGGATAAAAAATAGCGTATGTGTTATTCCAGACGTGCAGCTACCTACATACCAAATTTCATGACTTTTAGCCCAGCGGTTATTATTTCAAAATTTTATTCCTATCCCGTGGGAATATCGGGGTAAAAAATAGCCTATGTGTTATTCCAGAGGTTCAGCTACCTACACACCAAATTTCATGGCTCTAAGCCCAGTGGTTGTTACTTCGAGATTTTATCCTTTGATATCCCGTGGGAATTTCGGGTCAAAAAGTCGCTTATGTATTATTTCAGACGTGCAGCTCCCTACATATCAAATTTCATGACTCTAAGCCTAGCGGTTATTATTTCAAAATTTTATCCCTATCCCGTGGGAATATCAGGATAAAAAGTAGCCTTCGTGTTATTCCAGAGGTCCAGCTACCTATATACTAAATTTTATGGCTCTAAGCCCAGCGGTTGTTATTTCGAGATCTTATCCCTAGTTATCCCGTGGGAATATTGGGTCAAAAAGTTACCTATGTGTTATTTCATACGTCCAACTACCTATATACCAAATTTCATGACTCTAAGCCCAGAGGTTCTTATTTCAAAATTTTATCCCTATCCCGTGGGAATATCAGGATAAAAAGTAGCCTTCGTGTTATTCCAGAGGTCCAGCTACCTACATACTAAATTTTATGGCTCTAAGCCCAGCGGTTGTTATTTTGAGTTCTTATCCCTAGTTATCCCGTGGGAATATTGGCTCAAAAAGTCACCTATGTGTTATTCCATACGTCCAACTACCTACATACCAAATTTCATGACTCTAAGCCCAGAGGTTCTTATTTCGAAATTTTATCCCTATCCCGTGGGAATATCAGGATAAAAAGTAGTCTTCGTGTTATTCCAGAGGTCCAGATCCCTACACACTAAATTTTATGGCTTTAAGCCCAGCGATTGTTATTTCAAGATCTTATCCCTAGTTATCCCGTGGGAATATCGGGTCAAAAAGTCGCCTATGTGTTATTCCATACGTCCAACTACCTACATACCAAATTTCATGGCTCTAAGCCCAGAGGTTCTTATTTCGAGATTTTATCCTTATCCCGTGGGAATATCGGGATAAAAAGTAGCCTATGTTCTTTCCCAAGGTCTATTCTATTTCTATACCAAATTTCATCCAAATCGGTTCAGCGGTTTTGGCGTGAAAGCGTAACAGACAGACAGACAGACAGACAGACAGACAGACAGACAGACAGAGTTACTTTCGCATTTATAATATTAGTATGGATATCAAGCGCCATATAAATCTGCCTAAAAGTTCATTACTTAATACTCAGTTGCGACGCATTTTTGAGATAGGTACATTTTTTATGCGACGTCTTTACGTCACTCCCGGATTGTGTTCGAATCGCTCAACGGTATAGTGCCTATTAAATTATTGGAATTATACCTTTATAGTTTTTGTGGTACTAGTCGTGGAAATAAAGTTTTAGGCAAAGTTAGGCGGCGAAAGGCATAGTAGTATCTGATTAAAACTCGCGAGTGTGGAGCGGAGTGCGCCCGCGCAAAGGGACCACCGCCTGCGCGGCGCGAGCTCTGTAATCCGAGCGCGCGCGCAGCGGCCGTTTATTGCTGTGCGCCACTCGCGTACATAACACGCTGGAAAAAAAAGGATAGCTGAACTAGTTAGGCTATTTGACGTTTAGCCAAAATTTACTTACTAGTTAGGAACCAAAATTATGCTAATATTGTAAAACTGATTTTGTAAGACCTATCACCTAACTTTTAGCTACTAGTAAGTCTTAGTATTATTGTAGTCACTCAAGTTATGTTTCATTTTTTTGTTACTGTTAACATTTTTTTTTCCAGTGTACAGTACAATACTGAGTCTATATCCTCCTGAGTCGCGTATGTTATAACAACAACTTAACACTAAGGGGCCATTTCACCACCCATAGATTAATTTTATTTGATGGATAAATGTGATACCGTCTCCATCTATTCGAACAAAACAAATAGAGACGGCATCACATTTATCCGTCAGTCAGATTTAATCAATGGATGGTGAAACAGGGGCACAAAACACAGATAGTTCGGAAATCAATCTCCACACAAGTACGCTATAACAACGCACACATAGACACTGCTCACGGACACGATATCTCGGACCGGTTGGGACCGGTGCGAGCGCAAATGCCATCCGCTTTAGACACGCGTCTGTGAATTTTTTTGTGCAATAATGGACCAACAAAAAAAAGTTATTATAACTGCTCAGTAGACGGTTGTTTAAATTAAATAATAGTGAATTTCGTCAGTAAAGAAATCGTCGCAAGCTATTTTCTGTGACAAATATATAATATAAGTATTATCCACGGTTCTGGGCCACACATTGTATATAACACAAATTACACGCTATACATTATTATCATCATCATCATCATCATGTCAGCTGAAAGACGTCCACTGCTGGACATAGGCCTCCCCCAAGACTCTTCACTCAGACCGGTCTTGTGCTTTTCGCATCCACCACGATCCCGCGATCTTAGCCAGGTCGTCGCTCCATCTTGTTGGAGGCCTACCGACAGCTCGCTATACATACATTAAACATGCTATACATTATATTGAGATAAAACACGCTTGTCGAAGATCCAAACCAATTAAAATTAAAACCGATCGCCCGTTATGCGGCACGCCAACAAAAGCTCCTCGCAATTTTTTTCCACTTTATTTTTCGGCCAAAATTGAGTTGTACGGGTACTTTTTTTACTTTTTTGTCCTTCCCGGCGGTCCCTTCGCTGTTTATTTATAAAAACTTCAAAATACAGGGCAACGCAAATTGGGTGAGGAAGTGTTATAAGGGTTTTGTGACGATTCCATTTGTGTTTGCCCACTGGAGGAAGTTATTTAAATATCTACATTAAATAAATACTTACAGGAGTTTTATGGGGAGCTCGTAGTGTTCTTATACAATCCGGTGGCAGGTAAAAGTGAGTGTCAAATTATATCTTTGTAAAAATAAGTAAGTAATAAAATCGTATCGGTATATTTCACACGCTAGACCAGCGCTAGGAATTGAACCCAGGTCCTCAGCAATCTGTGCTGCGTGCTATTCCCGTACTCACCGCTGGACAGGAGACAGACACGAATTTTCTTTTCCTTTTTTCTTTTTTTTTGCTGGTCTATTTTTCTGGTTTTTCTGTGCATCCATGTTTCAGTTCTTGTTTTCATGTGAAATATATACTTTCACGGGATGACCGTAAAAGTAACAAAAATTTGGAGTTGAAATAAAAAATACAAAAATACTCCAAAAAGTAATTTTAAAATTGTATCGGAACGAAAACAAGATCAAGTCCGGGTATTATGAAGAACTGGTGCAGCCAAAGGCGTTGTCAAGAGCAACTATGTAAAGGCACCAAACCAAGTCCTAAGTCTTTGACTTGACTTACTTCATCGATCATTCCCGTACGTCGAAACCGAAACGAATGAACTCACCAATACCTACAACTTATACTTGTCTCACTCTCCATAGTCAACTTGCAGCTCATCGAAATTTTACCCATTTAATTTTGTAGCACACCATAAAAGCGACAAATCTTTCATATAAATTCCTTCCCACCGTCAAGTTAACCAGCATAACAAGCAAGAAACATTTTTATTAATCTGTGGAAATTCACACCAAACGGCCCTAGAATTCAAAATCTAGAACACGAATTCTAAATTTAAATTCGATCAAAGAGCGCGGATACGGAAGCGATATTCCATTAGATATTTTATCGGGCGCTCTCCCTAACGTTCCATTAGGTGTTTTATCCTCCTAGAATCGGTGTAAATATTATTTTTTACTTTGGTAATGGCTATGAGCAATATTGGGGGATTAGGCTTAAATCCTTATAACCCAGTTTTTCCCGATGGGAATCTATTAAGAACTTACTCAATAGTTTTCGTTATGGTTGCAACATCGTGTCGATATTTTTTACTTTTACTTCATAATAGGTGTTGCCACTATCGGTCATTGTCATGATTTTATGACCCGCCTAAATACAACTCGGAATACCTAGATTTAGTTAGCTACGATGCCATTTTACTATTTTTAAACTAAATTGTCTACGTATTTATTTATTTCATAAATCAAAACACTTGTTAATTTTTCTAGCTAAAATAAAGTGTATTATATTCCAAGGTACGAGTTTAAGTGAGGTAATTAAGTTACCAAATTATACTACGAAATATTTAATAAAAAAATACAATAAATAACTCTATAAGGTTGGTGGTCTGGGTGAAGCAATGGACCTTATAATGGTCTTAGTGAAATCTTCTAGGCAATCTTTTAAAAAGAAAGAAGATAGAAACATGTCCTGACTAGCCTAAACGTCTACGCCTTACTAAACATTAGACGTAGGTACCTACTTGAACAAAATTTTTGAAATCCTCTGAAAAGTATAGCATCGCGAAATAACGTAATTAACTTGCCTTCAGAAACTTATATTGTTTTTCCCTCTCTTAAGCAATCAATTAACTATTAACCAACTACAATAATACAAATTACAATTAGACCTATATTATATTACAATATATTATCTTGCTCATTTAACAGTGAAAATAAAAAAAGTTCAATGCTAAACTTTTAAACTTTCAGCCTCAGTACTCTCTACAGCGCAATCTAGCGGCGGCTAGGTGGACTAATAAAAGCTCCAGACTGCGGAAGCGTTTGTACTGAGTTTTTTCGGCGTTAACTTTAAAGCTCATAAATCATATTTTGAATACGAAATACCAAAGAAAAGAGATTCTGTTTGCATTTGATAATTTCCTTGACACATACCATCTGGAAAACGAATACAAACTATATTAATAAAAATGTATGAATAAACATTTTGATTACACTGCCATCTAGCGTTAAATAGCTGAAGCTCCGTGTTATAGTGCGTAGCTAGGTACTGAACGCAAAGAACCAGTAGAACATTGTAGTGGAAGTGGAAGAGACTACATTGTGTATTTTAAGTTTAATAGATGGCGCTTTTATATGTTTTTTTTTTGTTTGTATTTTAGTGGAAAACTGGACTACATTTTAGCATCATACCCGATGCCGATTTAGTGACTAGTGGCTACTTGCTGGAAACACATAAGTAAATATCGAGTTAGCGTTAAGCTCAGTTTGGTAGTGTCAAAATGTATGGAACTGTCAAGCTCAAGCCAGGTTTAACTGCTAAATCTAGACTTATTTTTTCCTGCAAGACGGCCTAGGTTATTAATTGCGTAAACTGTTTTAAAAAATAATGATTGGTGCAATTTTATTTATATAATATTTTCTACTTTATTTTAGTGAAACTATCAATAGGATGCATCATATCAATCGTTGTATGGACCACCAAAAAGAATCACTAAAGAGCATAAAAAATGATTTTTTATAGGATAAAGTCGTTGTTCGCTGTCTTCCTATTTGTCAAGACCCTTAGCGTGTACGACCACTAAACTTATTTATAAAAAAATATTATTATCCTGTTTATATCCCCAAAAATTATGTTGACAACAATAATTTCTTTGTTTCTTTGTCAACCGTATCGTCTCGATTAGACTTCGCAATTTTAGCTGCCAGACGTAAAATAATAATAGGGATGTACCATCGATAAACGAATTTTATATCGATAGTAGATTATTTGTTCAATTGGACAGTCTCAAGGAGAAAAAAAATGACTAAGCCGTAAGTTAGATTAAACTAAAAGAATTTCCTTGCTCACCCGCGACCTTACGATAGCTAAGCTTATGCAAAAATATGCGTGTTCATGCAGTTCCTCCACCTCCACACTGTAAGAACACTCACAAATTACACAAACCCATCTATCTTTTATTTTATCTATATTCTTTTAGTTCATTGATATGGATGGACCTCCGCAAAGTAACGCCTGATTCAATAAATTATGTAAGAAAAGCTCGTACTATGAATACTAGGCAACGGATAAACGTACTTATATAGATAAATACATACTTAAATACATATTAAACATCCAAGACCCGAGAGCAATCATTCGTATTATTTATAGAAATATCTGTCCCGGCCGGGTATCAAACCCGGGACCTCGAGCTTCGTAGTCAGCGTCTCTAACCACTTGGCCATCCGGTCGTCAAAATATACGCGTGACACGGATCTTTTGATAGGCTACTTGAATAATTATTAATTTCTTTTCATTTGACAAAACTAATAGTCTAACCAACAGTTGGAAAAGCCCCGACTTTGGCACTTCAAAGCTCAATGTCTCAAAAATGGCTAAACCAATATTGATGAAACATATTTAAGAACCATCGCTAGAAAACATGCTTTCAAACACAGAAAACCGCATTCAAATGGATCCACCCGTTCAAGAGCTACAGACGGATACACAGACAGACGCACATAGCAGTCAAACTCGTAACACCCCTTTTTTGCGTCGGGGGTCAAAATACGTATGCAATATTTTTTGATGATGATTTTTTTTTTGACAAGTACCTACTATCATCTGCAAAAATTTGTGATTGTTTGTTTGTGTGGGTGTATCTGAACAGATTTGGTTGACATTTTGTGTGTGATCTGGCGGATTTTACGATCGGCCGCCGACAGATATACATGTTACAAGACGCAATGACATCAAAAATGTACAGTCAACAAAAAGCACGCTCAGCATATGAGCTTGTGTTAGACTGTATTTTTTTTACTTAATCTGATTTTTTTATTTTTTACGAACAGGTGACATTGATGTCAATGGGCAAAAATATTACAACAAAGATTTTTTTTTTATCGACAATTTGATCACGACACTAGGACAACCCTAGGGTTGTCACTAGATGGGTTTACAAGCCCAATCAAGTGGCGACGCCGCGGCTAACTGCAGCTCTCTCGGGAGCCCTAACGAGCCCAGTGGAACTAAATATAGTTAGTATTAACTGACGGTTAACCATGGAACTAATAAAAAGAGATATAACAAATCACTACTTTAAAAAATCTCGTATCTCAAATCAATACGTCAACAAAATTGACTCTTGAAATAATGTTCATAAAGTTCATTCAGTAAAATTATCGATTTTGAGATACGGGCTTTTTTCAAAGTAGTGACGAAATGTTATCGTTTGTATTTTCTTGGCAGTAGCCTGATTTTCGCTTTATTGCATTCTTGGTTTTCATTTAATTACAAACTATAAATTTTTCTTCTTCTCAATTCCGCGCAGCGACTGTCTGAATTAATAATAATAGAAATAAGTTTAGTTTTTAAGATAAATTAAATTACATCAAAAGAACGTTATATCAATTGTTGTTATATCCTTTGTTCCGCACCGCCCAGAATTACCTAATTCCGAAAAAAAATTTGCGCCATTTAAAGTGAAAATGCTCGATAGCGTGTATTATCTATCTATATATATAAAATTCAAAGTCCTGACTGACTGACTGACTGACTGATATATCAACGCAGAGCCCAAACCACTGAACCTAGAGACTTGAAATTTTGCACATAGATACCTTATACAATGTAGGCATCCACTAAGGAAGGATTTTTGAAAATTCCCACGGGAACGGGAAAAATCGGGATTTATATATTCGAAGCCCAAACCACTGAACCTAGAGACTTAAAATTTTGCACACAGACACCTTATACAATGTAGGCACCCACTAAGGAAGGATTTTTGAAAATTCCCACGGGAACGGGAAAAATCGGGATTTATATATTCGATTCTGAGTGACCCTATCTCAGTAACTATAATAACTAGACTCTTTAAATTTGATAAAAAAATAGATATAAATAAATATGATATGTTAAATATGAATTTCAGGATTTTTGGAAATTGCCACGGGATAAGGAAAAAACGAGATTTATATATTCAGTTCAACGGAATCCCATGAACAATAATTTCTAGACTCTTCAAATTTGGCACAGAAGTAGGTAATTAAAATAGTAAAAAAATGTTTTAAGGATTTTTGGAAATTCCCACGGAATAAGGAAAAAACGAGATTTATATTTAGTTCAACGGGATGGAATCTTCGTTTTCCTGGTCGTAGAAAATTGTAATTTAGCATTTAGGTTCCTTTGGGGGGGTGTAGGGGAGCACTACAAAAGGATTTCCCGAAATTATGACGGGAGCGGGAAAAACGGGATTTTTCGCTTAACGGATGCAAAAAGCTGAAAATCGGCATGTAGATTGCTTGGGGAGTATTAAGAGCATTGAGAGTGGAGTTTACAAAATTCCCTCGGGAACGGAAAAAAACTGAATTTTTCGTTTTAATGGTCATAGAAAACTGAAAATTGGCATATTCATATTGGCATGTAGGTTATTTGGGGAGTATAAGGGAGCACTACAAAGAATATCCCGAAATTCTGACGGGAACGGGAAAAAACGGGATTTTTCGTTTGACTGGACGCAGAATGCTGAAAATCGACGTGTAGATTGCTTAGGGAGTGTGTAGAGGAGCATTGAGAGAGGACTTTAGAAAATTCCCGAGGGAACGGGAAAAACGGGATTTTTCGTTTTACTTTACTGGTCGTAGAAAGCTGAAACTTGGCAAGTGGGTTCTTTGGGGAGTGTAGGGGAGCGTTGAGAGAGAAATTCCCGAAAATTATTACGGGAACGGGAAAATCGGGATTTTTATTTTTCTTTCATATTTATTTAAAAAAAATCTTTTTTTATTCGAAAGAGTCCCGTGAGATAGCCCACGGAAATCCTATGTCCCAAAGGTACGAAGTAGCGTGCAAAAAATAAACCTGAAGATGTGAAACAGGGCTTCAAAATCGATTTTTAATTCGAAAATTTGCAAATGTGATTCTCTGAAAAATCAATTAAAACACGAAAATGAAGATCGTAGAAAGTAAATCTATGTTACCCCTAATTTAACGCGAGCGAAGCCGCGGGCAAAAGTTAGTTACGTATGTATTACTATCAAATACCAATATCTGATAAATCAGTGCAAAATAGGCTTACGTTTGGCCTGAATCTCGCTCGATGGAAGGCGAAAATGAGGCCTAAGATGGTACACGTTTGCCTAGAAGATGTCTGTTCACTTTTACCTTCGACTTCGAGTTCGACTCGCACTCGGCCGATTTTTATTTTCATGGACTTTCTGAGACGTCAATTAACTAAAAGTTTTACTAGGTTTGGTGCCACCGGCCCGAAATCCCCACTTCAATATTGGTTAATAAAGCAATGATCATCACAACTTGGCACCAGCACGCCACCATAATGTTCGTTTTCCCACAACTTCCTTGGTATTAAAACTACTAAAAACTACCAAAAACAAATGAAAGCTACCACGAATGTCTCTACCACATTAATCCTATTAGATCTAAAATACCACCGCACTTCTATTACCCGGAAACAGAGTCGATTTTTGTGTAAATCTTATTTTAGAAGTGGCAAATAAAAGTTGGTTCTTGTTTTGATGATTTCAGACGAAGATGTAAAGAAATTGTATTGGAGTTTTAATCTTGTTTGTTTGTATGTTTATTGTTGTACATTTAGCTTTGACTTATTGCATAGTTCTGTTTGTTATTAAATTGTTTTGCTAGGAATTGTTGTTTTGAATGTTATGTCGTTACTGGGACAGAGTTAGAATCAACAGCCGTTACTTGTTACTGAGAGTGTATTAATGTTTTTTTTGTCTCTCGTTCGTTTTTATTCCAGAAAAAAATAATGTTTATTTTTTCTAAATAGACATCCGCGTGAACGATTCGATCTGAACTGTTTAAGTAAAGTTTTTTTTAAGATATCATAGTTATTTTTCCACCTGTGTGGTCTCCAGTTAGTATAACACCTCTCCATTTCTTCCGTGGATGTCGCAAGAGGCGACTGAGGATATGGGTCTTCTTTTCTTTTAAAATATGGCTTTTCTGTCCTAATTAATAGGACAATTTTGCCAGTGTCTAAGTATGCTCATTGAGAGGCAACGTTGTACGGTGATTGTAACTTGATAGTAAAATTCCAGAAACCACGTGGAGACAACTTGCGCATTAAAAAATGTCAGACACGAGAGCAATATAGAATTTTGTGATCACTGTTTACTGTTAAGGTTAATCGCCGCATAGACCACTATCAAAAATATACCTACTTCAACTAGCCAAAGAAACAGAAATAGCAAAATTAGATATTGTCTACATCCGCCATGTTCGAATGCTTAGAAAAAAAAGAAATGTGTTGAGTGAATGTGTTGTCACTTGTCAATCTTGTATATAAACATTATCAATATGTGTGTTAAATTCTTTATGAAATACCTTTATTATTAGCATGACATACAAAATCCTCCATACTTACCCATTTTTTTCAAATCGTACTCAAACGTCAAAGGTTATGATGAAGGGCTATTCGGCGCGATAACTCACCGTGTTTGCGTCGCATAGCAAATGAGCCCTAACGTACGCTTGCGCTGCAGAATGGCCCTGATATACTGTATTGTTTGGTCTGTATGATAATTTCTGTGTAAAAAAAACAATCATGATAGCGGTGGTTTGAAGAGAAAAAATATCTTTAGACTTTAGTCTCTTGTACCTAAATATATGTCTTACTAGCTCTTGTCCGCTTCGCCCGTGTGGAATTCGGTTATCGCGCCGTTCCCTCGAGAACTGTGCATTTTTTCGGTATAAAAAGAGGCCATGTCACTCCCTGGCCCATAAACTATCTCTATGCCAAAAATCACGTCGATCCGTCGCTCCGTTACGGCGTGAAAGACGGACAAACACACAAACATACAAACACACACACTTTCGCATTTATGGATAACAGTTTTATTACCCTGGTGTTGCAGATGTTTATGGGCGGTGGAGATTTCTTACCACCAGGAGACCCACTTGCTCGTTATCCTTCCAGTCAAATTAAAAAAAATACCTTTATACCTACTAAAGTTCAAACATGAACAGCGACAAGGTCGTGAAGTGTAATAATAGCTTTGACTTCGATTGTAGATGCCTAAATATTTTTTACCCCCGGCGCAATGTGTGTGTGCCATGGCACCGTAGCTCTTAAACGGATGGATCGATTTGAATGCGGTTTTTTTTATTTGATAGCGGGTTTTCTAGCAATGGTTCCAAGCTATGTTTCATCAAAATCGGTTAAGCATTTTTTGAGATATTGAACTTTAAAGTGACAAATTCGGGGGATTTCCAACTTTTTGTTGGTTAGGTTTCATCTATTACATTTCGCCTATTACCCTATTCTGAAGTATTATGAAGTGTTGCAAGGTTAAAAAGTCTGGAAATGCCAAAACAATTTAATAAACCAGTCAAGCGCGTATCTGGCCAGGTGTAGTATAGGGTTCCGTAAAAATTTGCGGCAAATATTTAATATTAAGTTTAAGTGGATTTTTTAATTTTGGTTTTTTCTCATCATAATCATTTATTCAACTGTACTAAAAAAAGCTTACCATTCTTAACCCCCCTAATAAACACATCACCACCATAACACCATCAATCACGAATCAACCCCCCCACTGCCGCATAGATTGCGATAGCACTGAATTACTGATTGACCATATAAAAAACGGCAATTTATCATTTTTATCGCTGGAAAAACATGTTTATGAGCATCTTAAGAGGGCAGGAGAGTATTCCGGAGGTTTTTATTATTTTCCTTTTTTTTTGTTATATAAAGTTCAAGTTGTAAAATTCTTAAAATTTACAATCGAAATTGACGTGCCACATGAGAGAGACATTAAAAAAGTAACTTTTTAGGGTTCCGTACCCAAAAGGTAAAAACGGGACCCTAATACTGTATTACTAAGACTCCGCTGACCGTCCGTCTGTCCGTCTGTCCGTCCGTCACGTTGTAGCTAGACAGTTGAAATTTTCACAGATTATGTATTTCTGCTGCCGCTATAACAAAAAATATTAAAAACAGGATAAAATAAAAATATTTAAGGGGGCTCCCATACAACAAACGCGCTTTTTTCCGTTTTTTACTCGATATTGATAACTGCAATATTCATAGAATATTTAGTCGTATACCTATTCACTTTAAAAAAAATTAAATCGATATAAAATAAATGTTTGAGAAGGCCACCAATACAAAAAACGTGTTTTTTTGCTAATGTCAAATGTTCATCATCATCATCATGTCAGCCGAAAGACGTCCACTGCTGGACATAGGCCTCCCCCAAGGCTCTCTACTCAGACTACTACTACTCTTGTGCTCTTCGCATCCACCGCGATCCTGTGATCTTAACCAGGTCGTCGCTCCATCTTGTCAAATGTTGTATATAGATAATGATACGGAATCCTTCGTACGCGAGTCCGACTCGCACTTGGCCAGTTTTTCAAAAGTTATTTTGCTAAACATTTGTCAATTAAAGACAATTTAGTTACAGACTTAATTTTTTTTTACTTAAGTTTAATTTCACCTGGGCTTAAAAATAATCATTGAATGACGTATACTTTATCATTAAATGGGATTACTAATGTATGGCCAAAAAACTTTTCCCAAAGTATCACATCCCAAAAAATTTTACCCAAATTATCAATTCGCAAAAAATCATTTGGCAAAAAAACTTATCGCAAATTTACAGTTAGTAAATTTTTATTTGGCAAATTATTGTTTCGCAAATAATTACTTAGTCATGTTTCATATTGCCAAGTAATATTTGGTAAAATGTATCGTTTGGCATAATGTACTCTTCCCAAAATATTGCACGACATAATAACCTACTTTTCTGGGAACAGTTTGTTTCTTGTGGAGGGGCGCAGTTCTAACCTAACCTAACCTACTTTTTTGATAGCAGTTCGTTTTTGCGGGGGACGCAGTTTTAACCTATAATCTAACCTACTTTTCTGGTAGCAGTCCGTTTTCTGTGGAGGACGCAGTCTAACCACATCTACTTTTCTGATAGCAGTTCATTTCTGTGGAAGACGCAGTTCTAACATAAGCTACTTTTCTGGTAGCAGTTGGTTTTTGTGGTTGGTTTGTGCGAAATGTCATTTTGAACAAACATTTTTTTGGAATACAATATTTGCCAATATAAAACGTTTGCTTAATAAACGTTTGTCGTAATAAAATTTGACAAAGTAAAATTATGCCAAATGATAATTTGACCAAATGAATAAAATGCGAAATGTAAATATGCCAAAGATTCGTTTGGGAAATGAAACTATTGCGATAAGTTTTTTGGGAAGTGAAATTTGGCGAAAAATAATTTGGCGAAACGGCAGTACACCCATTAAATGACGTATACTTTTACACTTTATAGTATTTTTTATCTCGCTATTTTTTTATCTCGCAAAATCCCAAAGTTGCTTCGAATGAAATCAGTCAAATACCAAAATGATCTATTCTCGCACAATTTTCATAGCAATTTATCGCATTACAGCTACGGACGTTTTCGGCCCCCAAAATACACCCCCGTAGAACAAAATAATCATTGGGCAGTTATAACCTCCCCCAGGCATTGTTTCCTAACTATAAACGAGATATTGCTACTGATATACCGGGAGAAAGTTTTTTAGTTAATATTAGGGTGCAACGTGATGGTAGTAATGTGTTTCAAAGTTTTTGGAAAGAGTGATTTATCGACTGAATTTTTATTAGTTATTTAGTTTGTTTTTTTTCTTCAGAAGTTTTATTCAGTAGGTGCACAACTCTATAGTTTTCCTTAACCATGTCAAAAATAGTTTCTTTGTGTAAAAAATAATAACTAGCCCCTTTTTTATCAAATACTTAGCTGAAAAACAAGCAGGCGGGTTACCAGGTGGTAAGTAGTCACCGCCAGTAATGCAGGTGGTAGGACCTTGTGCAAGGTTCGCCCGGATTGCTACCACCATCTTACTCGCTAATCCTGCCGTGAAGCAGCAGTGCTTGCACTGTTTGAAGTTCCAGTACAAGATCTTGCCGCAACAAAAAGTAATTAATTACTTAAATTAATTTTGAACCGCAAATAAGCTTTTAGAATGGAATAAGTACGCTTATTGGTTATCACTACAGAATAGTTTCAAAGGCATTCGTCGTAACGAAGTGATCCGACAGAGGACCAAAGTTATCAACATAGCCCACCGCATTAGCACACAGAAGTGGCAATGGGCCGGCCATATAACCCGAAGAACCGATAACCGTTGGGGTAGACGAGTTCATGAGTGGAGACCACGGATCGGCAAACGTAGCGTAGGACGCCCTCAGACTCGGTGGAGCGATGATCTTCGCAGGGTAGCTGGCAAGAGCTGGATGAGAGTGGCCGAGGATCGTGCTGTAGCGTGCCATGGGAGAGGCCTATGTCCAGCAGTGAACGAACACAGGCTGATGATGATGATGATGATGATTCGTCATTTAAACGAAAACGATTTTCTCGATTATCAAATATGGTTCCATAATTCACTATAACGCTTACCTATACATTGACTTGAGCTTGAGCATTAACGATGCAAAATAGGAGCCCCGCGCGGCGGTACAAATATTCTTGAGCAAGTCGAACAATCGTTAAAAACTCAACCCTTTACTGCCAAATTAAGCTTTACATAAGCTCGGGCACTTAGACAACACATAAAAAGCTCTTCCACTGATAACGAGCTTTATGTCTCACTCTGACTCAGTTCGTATTCCGAAGGTGTTGCCAGCCGTTACGCGATATAGATGTTTAAGAGCATTTCATATTTTATTGTAGCAAGCTTTGCGGTGTACTGTTAGATAGGGTTGCTAGCTGCTATTGTAAAAAATGGCGTTCAAACTAGTGGCTTTGTGAAATGTAAACCTCCTCAGTAAGAAAACAAAATGATAGAAAGGAAGGAAACATTTTTTGCAACGTGGCAGAATGAAAAATAAAATAAACAAATTAAAAAATAATGCCGCTCTTAGTTTGTCAGCGCAGTCTGTTTTCAATCTGCGATATGCCTCTGCCATTTTAAGGAAATAAAAAAATGTATCGGTAAAAATGTCTAATGTAAAATTACTATTACATATATTTAACCCATGTTGGGTCCCACTGTTGGGAAAAGGCCTCTCCTCTTGACTTCCACATCTTGCTATCCAGAGCTGTACTTGGCCTTTTACTCAGTTCCGCGTCCAGGTCATCTCACCATCTCCGCCTTGGCCTAGCAACCTTGCCGTCGGTGCCTGTCATACGGTACCCACCATGTGGCTTTGTGCGCCCATCTTTGTGGGTGCATTTGGCATATGACTATTTAGTTAATTTGTTTTGCATAATAATATAACTATTTACTTAATTTGTTTTTAGTAATAGTTTGATTGAATTGTCACTCCAGAATCCATGGCTGTTGCAGCAGCCCCAAAGTATTTACTCACCTGAAATTAGTAAGTAGCAAAATTTGCTGTATAATATCAGTAAGTAACTAAGTTCTCCTATAGATCCCCTCATTGCTAATTTGAGCTCTTTCCGTTGCCTTTAGAGTGGTCTACTGCCTTATAAGCTTCCGTAAGGGACCATGCCTCATTTCTATACGTCATTACTGGCAATTTAACATTATCACTGTTGAAGATTATCAAGATGTCCACTGTTGAAATCCTCCTCGAACGCCAATCAATAACAACTTTCCATCTGCATGGCCAGCAGTTGTCCGCAAGTTTCTCTCTGTGTTGGTCCACTTACGAGTCCAACTAATACTGGGTTTCCTGGTTCGTGATCACCACTCGAGAACATTTTTCCCCAATCGGCGAATAACTAACTAACTAATTTGGCTCAGGGACCCAAAAAGGGTCTTGGCCTCCGAAACGAGAGCATGCCCTCTGTCCCGATCGTGCGCAGCCTCTTGCCAGTCGTCAACTTCAAGACGTCGCAGATCCGCCTGGACACTGTCCTCCCAGCGGTACCTGGGTCGCCCAACTGGGCGGCGACCAGTCGGTCGTCCCACGTACGCTCTTTTGGCAGCCCGATCTTCTCCCATTCGTAGTTAGGTGGCCGATTTTGTTACGCCGATGATGTTGGGTTCAGCCACCAGCTCCTGGATCTCTATGTTTTTACGGATCCTCCACGTGCCGTCGTCTCTCTTGACAGACCTTCCTTTCCGCTACAAAGAGTTGATATTCCTCCAATCGGCGAATACACTATTATTAAAAAAAAATCAAAACATTTCAACCCTGACATCTCAGCTTTATCGCGATCACGTCGCTAGCTCGCGCCTTGCATATTTCTCTAGCTTATCGCTCTCTTAATTAATTGCGCGGAGCAGAGATTTTGGCCGCGGCCCCGCGAGCATGTTAATGCAAAAGTGTGGGAGATACGTGACACCCGTCATAAGTATATGTAGTTGAATTCTAATCATGAAACTACCGTGAGACTCACTCATATTAAATGGTATTGTAACGGATAACTCACGTCTTAAATCAAGTTTAGGTCAACATGTTTCGGGTTATTTCGACAATAAACACTATCAAACAATATCATTTAATATGAGTTGAATTCTAGTTAACAATCCTAGCAATATTTGTCATCAACATCGTCAGTCTAAAAATGTCCATTGCCGGATAGAAGTCTCCCCCAAAGAACATCATCATTTTCTTCATCAGGCTCATTGGCCTGCATCTGTATCCGTAGGGATTTCTGCAAACTTAACTAGGCTCTGTTAGCCTAGTAATCATGTAGGCTTGGAGGAAATTCGGTATGGAGATAATATTTAGAATATTCCTTATTATAATAGTAATACAAGATCGGGCACACAACGTAAAAAATCCTAGATCTGAAGAGCGGTACAGGATATCATTTCTTATGTAGACAACATCGTTATCGCTGTAATCATATAATTATGGTCTATACGACGGCACCACTAACGATGGCTTTACAATCATCCATCATCATCATTATGTCAGCCGAAAGACGTCCACTGCTGGACATAGGTCTCCCCCAAGGCTCTCCACTCAGACCGGTCTTCAAAGGAGCACGCGACTCGGCGGCTGCCGCAACACGCGCACTACCGCCACCGCAGCAGCCGCCGAGTCGCCGAGTCGCGTGCTCCCTTGAAGAAGGGTTACGAAATAGCCCGAAACATGTCACGCTAAACTCGATCTAAGACGTGAGTTAACCGTTACAATATCATTTAACATGAGCGAGTCTCACGGTAGTTTCATGTTTAAAAAATGGCTTTACAGCTTGATACCTTATGTGTATTTATGTATTACTCTAAAACAAATGCGAAGATCGAGGCCTTAGCTTCTAAAAACAAAAGAAAATCGTCCATCTAACCTCCAACCTGCCAATAACAGTAACAATAAAGGCAGTAAACCCCAGAGTTGCCTCTCTAGCTTCCTGCCAAAGGAAGTCAGGTACGTAAATGTGTAGGCAGAAAAATCCAACTCTATCCTTTTATATCAGCAATAAATCTATGTTATCGCAAACGGAATCAGATGAGCGGTGTCGCCTCCTATCTGGTGAAGTTTGCCAATAAATAGGGTGAATCTGCATAACTCCCGCGAGTGTGTCGAGTTATAGCAGCGAGAGGGCGACGGAGCAACCGAGTATGGATGTGGCATTACAATAATACTAGAAAGAAAGAAAGAAAATGTTTATCGGCATATAAAAAAAAACCGGCCAAGTACGCGTAGGACTCTCGCACGATAGACGGACAGACGGACGGACAGTGAAGTCTTAGTAATAGGGTTCCCATTTTTACCGTTTGGGTACGGAACTCTAAAAAGATATGTAGGTACTTATATAAGAACGTTCTTGAAGCCAAAAAGGCCTGGCTCAGCAACGCTGTGATACTAAATCATAGCGCTGATAATGATAATTGAATATGTCCTCGTAATCTCTCGTAATATTAAAAATTAAAACTCACCCTTCAATGATAAACCTGTTCCTGTTCTGTTCTGTTCTGACTGCTCCATCATCAGAACCTGGTTTTCTTGGTCAAAGTACACCCTAAGACTATTTTAACAATCCCATATCCGGCTAGGTTATGCTGGTCAGTCGTAGATTTTCAGTGTGTAGCTTTTAGGACTATCATCAGAGCTCGATGGTACCATATCCCCCCACGCGCCAACTTTGACGTGCTTCATCTTTGTCATTTTAGTATAACAAACAATATTTTGTGATTATTTAGGATAGACTAAATGAAATATTATATTTTTCACCCAGAAATGTATTCAATTGGCAAACTTCAATACCACAGCAACAGGTTCGAACACAATACACAGCCCCTTAGCTACTCGTAGTAAGAGAGAGAGAGAGAGAGGAAAGAGGCTCGATTTAAACATATTCGACACGCAAATAAAACACTAAAGAGAAAAAAGTCGAATAGTATAAATTGGGACAGCAATACAGGAACCATTTACCACATAAAACATACATACACTGTGACGACATGAACGTCAGCGGAAAGTAAAGATGCCTTCTCCATCCAAGGTTTCTTATCACCCCAGTGAACCCACTCGGCCGAACATAAGAGAGTTCGCACAGAACCCTCTTCCTGCGCTAGAACAACTGTTTGTTTGTCTGTCAGAGGAAGCTTATGTAGAGAATATGCATATTCGGAGCTGAAATTTGTATGTAATGTTATTGTGACTATGTAGAAGTTTTGAAAGTTGGGAGTAAGAGACGTGGTGGTGAAAGGAACGTGCTTATTTGTTAGTTACCACAATGCTAATTCCTGTTGTTTAGTCGAAAAGTCGTTTTCCCAAAGATAAGACATTTTTTTATTCGATTGGATGGCAAACGAGCTAGTGCGTCTCCTAAAGGTAGAGATCACCACCGCCCAAAGACACCTGAAACACCAGGGGGATTGCAAATGCGTTGCCAACCTACAGGACTAGGATGGGATACGTCAAGTGCCGGTAATTTAACCGGCTGTTTTACTCTCCACGTCGTAACATAACAGTGCAAACACTGCTGCTTTACGGCATGATTAGCGAGCGAGATGGTGGTAGCAATCCGGGCGGACCCAATCTTATGAACCTCCCAAAACCCCACTTACCCCACTAATATTATTAATGCGAAAGTTCGTAAGTCTGTTTGTTTGTTTGTTACTGCGTCACCTCTAAACCGCTGAACCGATCTAGATGATATTCGGTATGCAGATAGTTTGAGTCCCGGGGAAGGACATAGAATAGTTTTTATCCCGCAAAATTGCATAGTTCCCGCGGGATAGCGATAACCGGAATCTGCACAGACGGAGTCGCGGGTAACGGCTAGTAATATGTATTATAAAAGCAAAAGTAATTTGTTTGTCTGTTTGTTACCTATTCAACCTTAAACCGCCAATTTTTATGAAATTGGGATAAAATTTGAAAATCTCAACCGCTATGATTAGAGACTTATATGAAAACGTTAAGTAATGAGTTCACAATGTATCTAATTTATGGGAATTCTCATGGGAAATCAGTAAAATTGAGGAATTTCAGTTCAGCAGCTATATTTTTTTTTTTAGTTTTTAATAAAATCATGCGATCAGCCCTAATGGCTATAAGCAGATGACCTATCAGTTGCGTATGAATAGGGAGCTACTCCCATTGGAGTACAGCCCTTTATATTTTTGTGGTCAGTTTATGTTCTGATCTGACCATCATTATCAAAGATATCTCGTCTCTTTTTTAGACGACGAGTAAGTTCTGGTAGAGCAAAATCAAAATCAAAATCAAAATCAAAATATACTTTATTTGCTAGAATACAGTCAAGCGGATGTTCATATATATGTCTTACAATTTGTGTGCAGTGTATTCTGCCTGCTAATGGGCATGCAAATATTTAGCCTTAATTACAGTCTTAACTTTAATAAATATCATGAGGCTTATAATCTAAATATTCTTTTATGGAGTAAAATGCATTCTGAGTCAAAAAATTGAATAAAAGTTTCTTAAACTCTTGCCTTTCAGATGCTCTTATAAATTCAGGTAACTTATTATACAATCTTGGTGCCATACCGAATACACTTTTTGCACATAGGGCTGTTTTTGATCGTTTGTTTACGATTTTATGTCGCTGCCGTACACTATTAAAAACAGAAAATTGGTTAATATTTGACTTAACGTACATAGCTGTTTCGAATATATATAAACAGGGAAAAGTTAGTATTTTTAATTCAATAAAGTAAGGCTTGCATGATTGAATTGGTTTAAGTCCACAAACAGAACGAAGACACTTTTTTTGAGCCTTAAATACCAACTCCCGATCAGTCGAATTGCCCCAGAAGATGATACCATAACGTAATGTAGATGTTATATACGCATGGTAGGCGATGAGTACTGCAGGCCGACTTACTTTTTTACTTAAATTATACAACGCAAATGAGAATCTATTTAATTTCTTACATATAGTGTCAACTTGATTTTTCCATAGCAATTTATTGTCCAAACTTAATCCTAAAAATTTTGTATTACTCGTTTCTTCAATTATATGATTGTTATATGTCACAGTTACATTAGCCATGCTATTGGTCCTTTGATAAAAATTCATTATTTTGGTTTTATCTAAATTTATACACAAATTATTAAGATTTAGCCAATTGATTATTAATTCCAATGCATTATTTATATTTTTTTGACATGTCTGTGAATTTTCTCCAGTCAGTACTACTGTGCTATCATCGGCAAACAGAACCATTGGGTGGTCAATTGATTGTGGCAGATCATTGATGAAAATGAGAAACAATAATGGGCCTAGTATGCTCCCTTGCGGTACTCCCTGACTAATTACTCCAAAATTGGATGAAAAAGTAACCTCAGATTTTGTTTTCAAACATATATGATTTAATTGTACCACTTGTTTTCTACCAACTAGATAAGACTTTAAAAGATTATAAATATTTCCTCGCATTCCATATTTATACAGCTTTTTCATCAAAATATTATGGTCAACCAGGTCAAAAGCCTTAGTTAAATCCATGTAAAGGGCACATACTGGTCTTTTTTTATCCATATTTGCCATAACTACCTGTAGTAAGTCAAAAATAGCCATATTTATTGACTTATTCCTACGAAATCCCTTTTGTTCTTGCGCAAATAGATTATTGGACTCAAAATATTCAGTAATACGGTTACAGATTACCTTTTCAATAATTTTTGAAAAAATGGGGAGGAGAGCAATCGGCCTATAGTTATCTATATTTTCTTTGTCTCCTTTTTTAAAAAGTGGTCGCACAATTGCTATTTTCAACTTTTCAGGAAAATCGCCCTGTAATATACACAAATTTGTAATATAGCTAATAGGTGATGCTATTATATGTGCTACTCTTTTTATTATTTTTGTGCATATTCCATCATAACCAGTGCTGTTGCTATTTTTAAGAGAATAAATTATATTGAGTATTTCATTTGGACTTGTTGGTTGCATGAATAAAGAGCGAGATGAATCATATGTCAGTGTGCTATATAGATTATTATTGTAATTTTTAGCATTATTTATTATTTTAGCTTTTTCTGTAAAATGATTATTAAATTTTTGTGCGATTAATTGAGGATTCGTTATCAAATTACCGTCATGTCTTATACGAGTGATATTTTCCTTGAGTTGCACAGTTTTGGCATTATTAACAATGTTCCAAGTCGCTTTCGATTTATTTGCTGAATTTTTAATGTAGTAGTCATTTTGACTCTTTTGTGTTAGTGATATAACTCTCCTTAAACGCTTGGAATACTGCTTGAAGAGCCTTTTGGTGTTGTCGTTTGGACATAGTCTATATTTCCACAACAATGCTCTCTTCTTAATACAGCACTTTTTTATTCCTGCGGAGATCCATTTAGATTTTTTACTTGTAGTTATTTTAATTCTAACAAAGGGAAAGCACAAGTCATAAAACAATTGGAATAGATCTATGAAATTATTGTAGGCCTCGTTAGCATTATTTGACATATACACGCAATTAAAGCCCAAGCTTTGTAAACATTCACTAAACTTAATTATATTCTCCGTAGACATGTCTCTTCTTTTTACGTACCAATGTGACAGTATACAAGTTTTTTTGGCTGGGCAATTCATAATTTGTGCAGTGTGATCTGATATGGCAAGGTCAATGACTTCTGTTTTACCACCTCGGATGTTATAAATTATATTGTCTATGCATGTATTGCTCTGTAATCTTGTGGACTCAGTTACGCCCACTCTGAGATTGTAACTTGCAAGCAAATTCTAAAATTCAGTCGAAACTCTAGTTCTTTTTGAGATATCGATATTGAAGTCACCACAAACTACAATTTTCTTGCCCCTAGTACACATTTTAGAGCAGCAGCCATATTTAATGATTTACGTGCGCAAAACCGCGAACACAGTCTTTAGGTATTATGCGTGATACCGAACTAAATCTGCACGACATCAGTGGGTGTGTGTGTGTGTGTGTGAGTTCATTTCAAAAGTCTGTCTTACATAGTGATGGTCACACTCAAACCAATCTCAAGCTTTATTTAAAACAAATATTAATAGGTAATATCGAAAATGGAGCACCCAATATGGCGGGCACCTAGCTGCCAATATGGATATTTCATATTTTCCTCGGACCTATCGTATTTTTTAACCCTCATACATCGGGAAACAAAGACTTAAGTATTTTGACTAGAAAAGACAAAAAGAAGCATTTTTTAACACATAGTGTGCAAATATTACCAAAATACCTAGGTTCTTAAAAAGAAGGGAAATGTACGGATCACCTGCGTCCACGTAAGTATGTCCGTACGACTCAATCAAGAGGTTGCGTGAGGGATAGAATTGATACACGTGTTGTTGGAATGACGGTGTATTAAGGACTGCCTTACTAGGCGGCGCAGCCGCCTCTACCCTTGTCGCCTAGCTATACATCAGTTGGTATCGTGTGTCCCTATACCATTCCCCCCTTATAACAAAAAAAATTAAACTTATACTAAACGTAACACTGGGGCGTACTTTAGGCACTATAGCACTTAGTAACCTACGCGTATACGTGCATAGTTATGCATAACCAGCTCCTGGTACTCCTTGCTGTTGCATTGGTGCTCCTTGCTGCGGCATTGCCGTGGGCACCACTAGTTGCTTCTGCACCCAGCCCTTGGCGGTTTTCCTGCAGCGGTACCACAAATAACACATCACCAGTATGCCGAACATGACCGCCACAGCACTCAACACTAACATGATGGAACCCAATCGCTCGTGAAAGTCGTTGGTTACCGTTTGGGTTTGCGTGATCACACTGTTACCCTTGTCGGTTTCCTTGCTCTGCCCCCAACCCATTATGAAAAGAAGAAGGTTCAGAAGGTTGCGTGTTCAAATCACGTCGGGGTCACCAGTGTACGGATCACCTGCGTCCACGTAAGTAGGTCCGTACGACTCAATCAAGAGGTTGCGTGAGGGATACAATTGATACACGTGTTGTTGGAATGACGGTGTATTAAGGACTGCCTTACTAGGCGGCGCAGCCGCCTCTACCCTTGTCGCCTAGCTATACATAAGTTGGTATCGTGTGTCCCTATAGGAAACGTACCTTAATTTTAATATCATCCCGATATTTCAATGCAGTTGTACATGGATGATAATGTAGTGCTGTCCCCGGTTCAGAACAGGATGAACCCATCTTCTCCCGTGTTTGTCGTGAAAGATGACTATGACTAAGGGATCTGATGAGCAGCGCATTCTACTGCCAACTTGGAACTCCAGACTCCAGCTCTGCGTTGTGGAAGTCAAGGAGAAACTACCACACTATTTTCCCAAGAAAATCGTCTTGAAGTTACACTACTGACTTTGAGAAGAGTGTAATGACTTAGAAATTAATATTGTGTAGACTGCGCTCAATCTTTCCTCATTCTTGCGCGTCGTCTGCGTGTACTTTCATTATTATCATCATCATAATCATGCTCTGCATCTAGTAAAAAATATATCTAATATAATTAATCGAGAAACATTAAAAACTGTGACTGCATAAAGGTTACAGTCAACAATTTACTCTTGCTCTCTCTTCTCCCCTTGTTGTCCTCTACCTCGTCCCTTTCTTCTTCTTTTCTCCCTCTTCTTTTTTTTGTATTTTTTTCTTCATTGTTTGTTTACTCTTGCTCTGTCTTTGTTTTGTTCTGTGTGTATTAATTTGATTGTAGTCTTATCTTTTCCAAAGATTTAACGGCAGCTTTTTACTACCAACCAAGTTTGAAAACTTTTGAACACTTAAATATTCTTTTATGTATATTATCGAT
The DNA here is from genome assembly GCA_037349165.1 of Choristoneura rosaceana. NCBI lineage: Eukaryota > Metazoa > Arthropoda > Insecta > Lepidoptera > Tortricidae > Choristoneura > Choristoneura rosaceana. The sequence continues at coordinate 1,614,967 of JAZBNJ010000019.1, forward strand.
ATATTGTTTCGTTTATCGACTCATGGGCTTAAGGCAATTATGGTTGCCATACGTGCATATTATGTAAGTAAATCATAATTAAAATAAAAACATAGTGTTTTTTAATTTATTTATCTCAAAAACTGAAAAGGAAGTACCTACAGAATACTTACTAAAACAGTTTTGGCTAACTGCGTAGGAATTTGTTAGAAGAAATTAAAAAAAAAAGATCTCACGGCCATTTCTTTTTTCAAGACATCCATGCACTAGTTTCGATGTTTTTACGTCGCCTCGAGCGTAGAGGTGATGGGGGGCGGCGCGGGCGCGATCGGCTTCGAACAAGGTAATAGCATATTTCAACCCACTGATAGGCACTGGACTATCGACCCATATGTAGACAAAATATAGAGATGAGATGGAGGTAGTTGGGATAATGGGGACCGTTCAGCAGTATTTATTTGAAATGAGTTTGTAAAAATTACATTTTTCACTTCAGCTCTGTATATATGCTGGACTTAGGTGACGTAGAGCATTTTTTTAAAATTTGATTTAAGACCAAGGCAATCAGACGCCAACGGCCACGAATGAAAAAGTTAATCCATACTAATATTAAAAATGCGAAAGTGTGCATTTTTGTATGTTTGTGTGTATGGTTTGTCCATCTTTCACGTCGAAATGGAGCGACGGATTGACGTGATTTTTGGCATAGAGATAGTTTATGGGCTAGAGAATGAGATAGGCTTCTTTTTATCCCGGAAAAATGCACAGTTCCCGAGAAAACAGCGCAGATAAACGGATTCCACGCGGGCGAAGCCGCGGACAAAAGCTAGTAATAATATATGTGTTTAATATTACATTTTAACTAGATCAGTACTTTAAACAAAAATATAAGTTTAAGTTCCTTTTCATCATCATCATCATCATCATGTCAGCCGAAAGACTTCCACTGCTGGACATAGGCCTAAGTTCCTTTTGTATCGTTTTATTTATGTACATACATAACTTACCTTAGTTAGATAGGTAAGCTAGCTGGCTTACTATACAGGGTAGGTAAAGAGGCGGGAGCTTCAGACATGTTCAGACATGTTATTACTGGCGTGTCCAGGTAATGCTCGGATACTGCAGAAGGTGAAAAATATTGGTGTCCGACCTGACGGCTCATATTCGTAGAGGGCATAATATTTTGGCTTATATTAGCTCGTATGTATGTTCGGTGTCTATTATGGTCAAAAAATATTTGCTTAAGCATTAAGGAAATTAAACCTAGTAATGTAAGAATAAACATTCGGTGAGGGTTTCCAAGACAGGCTAGTGGACGCTTGTGTCGTTAGGTTTCACAACTTTGACATTTGCTTCCCTTTTCTGATTGGCTACATAGCTATATTATATAGCTAAGCCGAGTATAGACTTGCAAGAAGGGGATTCGATTTGTAGCATTCGAACATGGCGGATGTAGATAATATCTAATTTTGCTATTTCTGTTTTTTTGGCTAGTTGAACTATAATTTTGATAGTGTTTTATGCGACGATTAACCTTAACAGTGTACAGTGATCACAAAATTCTATATTGCTCTCGTGTCTGACAATTTTTAATGCGCAAGTTGTCTCCACGTGGTTTCTGGAATTTTACTATGAAGTTGCAAAAACTACAACTACCGAACAACGTCCCTCTCAAAGAGAGTACTTTGACACTGGCGAAATTGTCCTATTAATTAGGACTGAAAGCCATATTTTAAAAGAGAAGAAGAAGAAGACTTGCAAGAAAAATCCTGCAAGTTGCATTACATTGCGGCGCTCGATTGACCACTACGTCTACTACTACTATTACTACTACTTCGTTGGTTTTACGGCCTCGCAATCTAATGCTACTTGCACGATTTTTTTTGCAAGTCTAAACTCGGCTTAGGAAATCAAAAAACCCGGCTCCTCTAAAACAAGAAACAAAACAATTTTCGATCTAGGAATTTGTTAAGTAACATAAAGTTAACAGTAGGAACCCATGCAAAATTATCAGCTCAAAAATTTTAAGTAATTCTGCACTTGATCAAAATATTTTAGGAATTTTGATAGTACTTGTGGAAAGTTATCTGTCTTTTAATTGTTCTCCTAATACTAATTATTAGATTTTTTATAGGTCCATTTCTAAATAACTATTTCCTAGCTTTAGCTAAAATGCAAAATTATTGTGTAAGACCGTTTGTATTTAATAAATAATTAAAAATACTGCACTGCATGATAAACTGGATGATGTGTGCCTAAAAGCAATAAATATATATTTTTGAATCCGAAATAAATATTTTTGAGTTTTAATTTGAAAAAACTTTTAGTCACGTGTGCAGTGAGTAAGTAAGTATACGCAAACACATACCTTTCGGACTGAAATTAAACAAACTACATTAAAAAGTAACTAAAGTATCTAATAATAATATAGTTATAGTGCTTGTTTTAGTCTTAGCCTTAGGTGGTACTTGCGGAGCCAAAATATATTTTTCTTTCTTTCTTTCTTTCTAAACTATTTGGAACAGTTGACAAATAAAAAAAAAATAGGACATGTTTAAAGTTTTTCTAAACCGCTACCACAGCAACATAATCGCAATATTCCCCTTCGAACCGACAGGTACGGTATATTGAGCCATTATTTACATACACGGGGGCCGGAAGCGTGGGCGGCGCCGGAACGGGCCCGGAGGCCCCCAGGGGTTCCGCAAGGGGTCGCTGTCGAACTCTTCCACTACCTAATTATTTGTCAAATGTATAAACACTAATAGTGGCACTTCACTTGGTGTTTTGTATTCGCTTGTGCTTTTGACATCTCCATCGCTCATGCTGGAATGAGATAGTGCATCTCATTCGTACACGAAAATATTTCGGTGAATAATTTTGGTAAATATTTCGGTGAAGGGTCAGCTTACAAAAAATTTGGAATGAAGTTTAAATGCGATAAAAGTCAAAAATCATGATTTTTTTTGATACATTAAATTAATAATACCTATAACGTATTAGCTTTCTTTTAGCGGTTTGAAAGTATATATATTTTCAGATAATAAAACGTAGTATACAATTTTTTTTAAAACAGATTTACAATATTATTAATGTATCATTATTAACTAACTTAAATTTATCATTATTTTATAAGGCATACACGTTGTCAAGAGATGTCGCCGGCATGGACCCTAGAACGCAGGCCGCATTACCTCTTTGAATAGCAATCCCTATTCTTTGCGCGAGGTAACCGCCAGCTCTAGAGTCCCCCGAGGCCAAAACTAACCTTTTAGACAGGTCTTTTAAGACTTTTTTCTTGTGTGTTGACCACGGTCCCATCGTTTCAAAAGCAAGCGTCGCAAATTCATGGTAGTCAGTCAAACCAGAATATTTTCGGCGCTTGCTGATCTGAGCCTCGGCAGCTGCTCCAGCTCTGAGCGCGGTGCCCTGGCGGATATGGATTAATGTCCCTTCGGGGCATCCCCTTTCATGCCTTTATACATCCATATTCAGTTTTATGGATTTAGGTTAAGAAAAGTGTTAGAGAGCTAATTTTTTCTGCCAACAAACTGTCATGCAGTTTGGCAGATAATTTATTTAAGAAATCTATTCTGCTCATTTGAGAAAACAAAGATTTTTTTTTTTCCACTGGATGGCAAACGTGCAAGTGAGTCTCCTGATGGCAAGAGATCACCACCGCCCTTATAGATCTGCAACACCGGGGGTATTGCAGATGCGTTGCCAACCTAGTAGAGGCCTAAGATGTGATACCTCAAGTGCCAGTAATTTCACTGGCTATCTTACTCTCCACGCTGAAACACGACAGTGCAAGCACTGCTGCTTAGCGGCAAGATTAGCGAGCAAGATGGTGGTAGCAGTCTGAGCGGACCTTGTACAAGGTCCTACCTTACGTTCCTTTTCTGCTCGCGCGAGCAGAGCGGTGTGGAGCGTAGTGCGCGTGTTGCGGCAGCCGCCGGGTCGCGTGCTCCTTAGAAGAAGAGCTACGAAATAGCCCGAAACATGTCGAGCTAAACTCGATTTAAGACGTGAGTTATCCGTTACAATATCATTTAATAAACTATATTATATACTACCTGATTTTTTAATAAACTATAATAAATAAAGAAATTACTTGTTCAGTCGTGGTATTTAGCTTAGTGGTTTGGCAGCCTCTCAAACAGAAGGTTATAGGTTCAAACCTGTCTCGCACTTTACAGTTTTCATAATTTACGTGAGAAATCGCCGGCAACGCTAGTTGTGCCAACGGCACCGCTGAGTGGAGACCATTTCGGCTTCACATCATTATTTGTTTGTTCTTCTACCTAGTCTTTATCATTTTGTAAATGTATTTTCTCATTTTTTGTCATGATGTGTTGGCTGAATAAACATATTTCTATTATATTCTATTCTAAATCATATTTGAAATTCTCAAAAAAACCAACGTTTGTATTTTTCATACGCGTCTATCCCGACCGGGAATCGAACTTGAGGATTCCATCCAATTACTTAATACTCGGGACAATGTTTTTACCATAAGAGTTATTTTTATGCGCATACAAGAACATACGGGGAGGCTTTTACGTCGGATTGGTCCGCATATTGTCGCCTGGGTAGATGTGGCCAAGTAGAACAATTTGATTTAGATGTGGTATTATTATGGATTTAATTACAACAATCAAAATAATGTGCGTGAAATGTCGGTGGCTACAAATATATTTACAAATATAATTACAAAAATACAACACAACAACAAGTACAACAAGTACAGTATAGTTACAAGTATAGTCAGTTTTCACCTATGTTTGCAAATAAATCACTTTAACTTTGACTTTTGACTTTGAAATAGTTATCCTCTAAATGTACAATCTACAACACGAGCATAAAATGAGCCATTTTACCCGAGACGTTCATATAGCCACCCGAGCCGGCACGTCGAGGGTAAAATGGGTTTATTGGTCGAGTGTTACACTCTGCTGAGAGGAAATTAAATAGCAACAGTGGAAATACCTCACTTGCCAGGTACTTTGTGATTTTCATGCATTGATTTATAATTATAAATTTGTAGTTTTATTTATTTATTTGATTGATTTTTAGTTTTACATAAAATAAAAACATATTGAAACTTTTTGTTTATGGCTATTTACACCTTGTTCTTAAACGACGATTTTACTTTTTGCACTCAAGCATAAAAAGTAATTTTATGTCGCCTAGATGCAGCATAATATACCAACTTTACGAGCATGAGAACTGAAAAATATTTTTTTTTCGTGGTTCGTTCGTATAAGAATAAACCAAAATCTTAACCAGGATTAACACATAGGATAGATTTTTCCCCACAAACTTATGGCTCTCCCACATTAGCTGTTATAAGTGTTCTATGCAATTAATATTATAAATCCGAAAGTGTGTGTTTGTATGTTTGTCCGTCTTTCACGTCAAAACGGAGCGACGGATCCACGTGATTTTTGGCATAGAGATAGTTTATAGCTGAGAGAGTGACATAGACTACTTTTTATCCCGAAAAAATGCACAGTATCCGAGGGAACAGCGCATGATAACCGGATTCTACGCGGGGCAAATAGTGGGTTAAAGCGTTATAAAACATTTGTGTTTTGAATATTTTTTTTATAACATTTTATAACAAATTGTAACAAATGTTATACCTACATTTTGAACCACACATATATATTTTGATTTTTTTTGTTGTTTTTTTTTGTCGGGCTAAACTCGATTTCAGACGTGAGTTATTCATTACAATATCATTTAGTATAAATGTTATTTTTATCATGTTATATAACTTTTAAAATGAGATTTTAATAAAAGCCTCATCCATAAAATTCTACGTTCTATTTTTGTCACCTACCAGTTGCCAAACTATAAAGTTGTCGGCTACCGCTTGATATATTTGTTTCGCTATTTTGTTAAGAAAACTTAGAATATTGTGAAACTTGAAGAACATAAGATGGTGAAGTTATCGTGCCGAGTCGCCAATTTGAGTTGTTTCTATTTTTGGTATATCTATATGCACAATACAATACAATACAATAACTCTTTATTGCGCACCAAAATATAGCAAAAAATTACAGAAAACAGGTATACACACAAAGACTTTCTGAGGTAAGCAATAGGCGGCCTTATCGCTTCAGAGCGATCTCTTCCAGGCAACCTCAACATACAATATACAATACAACATCAATCAACATACAATAGGGATGTTGACACCACCAATCAACCGACGTACTTTTTATGAGCTTTCGAAACACAATTCACCCATAGAGTTTCAATGGCAATAGCGAATTATGACGTCACTATCCGGCAACTCAATCAAGTATGATATGTATGGTATGTATGATATGTTAGTATGGTTTTGCTCGTATGTATGTATGTATGTAAATACTTTATTGCACATAAAACACAAAGTAATACAAAAAGAAAACAACAAACCAAAAGAGTACAAAGGCGAACTTATCCCTAAAAGGGATCTTTTCAAGCTAACCTAAACTAGAAAGGAAAACTCAAAGATAGGCGAACAGTAATTTATGTACAGTGAGAAGAAAGAGATATATAACATAAATAAATATACTGAATAAACAACAATTAGTATGACAAATTATATATAAACATATATACATATATACATATATATATATATATATATATATATATATATATATATATATATATATATATATATATATATATATATATATATATATATATATATATATATATATATATATATATACATATATACATATATACATATATACATATATATATATATATATATATATATATATATATATATATATATATATACATACACATACACTATACCTACCATTTAACTGAAACACGATACACGCTTACACATTATGAGTATTTTTTTTTTTTAATTTTTTTTTTATTCTACTGGAAGGCAAACGAGCAAGTGGGTCTCCTGGTGGTAAGAGATCACCACCGGCCCATAAACATCTGCAACACCAGGGGTATTGCAGATGCGTTGCCAACCTAGAAGCCTAAGATGGAATGCCTCAAGTGCCAGTAATTTCACCGGCTGTCTTACTCTCCACGCCGAAACACAACAGTGCAAGCACTGCTGCTTCACGGCAGGATTAGCGAGCAAGAAGGTGGTAGCAATCCGGGCGGACCTTGCACAAGGTCCTACCACCTGCAAAACAACTAAATAATAAAAATAATATACAATACAAATAAATAATAAAAATAATACAGTTACTTCCACAGTTTCTTCAATCTGTCCCTGAACGATGCCACAGACGGGGCCTCCCTAATGTGCAAAGGCAACTCGTTCCACAGCTTCACCGAATGGTGAAGGAATTTTTTTTAAGCAACAAAAAATCTAATTTTACAGTAAATCGAAAATTAATCTGGTTTAAAATAAAGCCTTTTTTTTACTGAAGTTGTGCCTTCGAATTATTTTTTAATGACGTCATCATCCTTATTCTACACCAGTCTTGCGAATATTGCATTACATAGCTTTTTCCCGACAAGCAACTGTCCAAACATATTTCCGAATATTGTATTGTATATCACCGTCTCGGGTAATATTTTAAAGTGTGTCGTGTAGTTTCTGGTAGGCACCGGTCGCATATATCACCACCCGTCGCCACTCGGCCGTTGGGGGCTTATTCTGAGGGATAAATGGTAAATAAGAAGCGGTTAGTATTCCATCCATGAAATAAGAGAATGAGGGTTTCTTGACACGCGATCCGAAATATCGCTAGATGGCGTTAGTAACGTGAGAGTCGTTTGATGTTACATACAGTCATGCATGCGATTGGTCCGTTTCGTTATTTAACTTTTTTTTCTCTAAGATGGTTGAATTTGTTAATAAAACTTTGATTCAATGATCAAGTGCGGCTGTAAACAATAACTTCGTGTATCTGAATATTGCATTGTAAATGATGAAAATGAAAAATGAAAATGAAAATGAAAATATATTTATTTCATGAAAAACATTTTACATAATTAAGGGTTGGGGCTTCCTATTAAGTAAATATTATACTTGTATCAGGAAGCCCCGCACCTCTATAACACAAGTTGTGGTTACAATAATGATATTTAAACCAACTTCATATTTAATATATATTTGCATGTATACTTGTGTACGTATGGTAAATAAATTATTTTGACTTTTTGACTTTGACTAACCAATCACAAACATGACACAAGTTAAAGTTGTTAAACGGAACTTACGATACTAGGTATAGTGTTTTCATTATTACATGGTGCGGGTGATAAAAATCAAGAACCATTAGGTCCCATCACTAAACGAGTCTCTACGGTGCTACACATAGCGATCAAACTAATAAAACCCCTCTTTTTGCGTCGGGGGTTAAAACCAGGAGTCGGCCCGGATTAGAAAATAATTAATTCTTTTTTTTTTATACGACTGGAAGGCAACTGAGCAAGTGAGTCTCCTGGTGGTAATTCGATGTAAAATGAAATATACAATAGTTCTTTGGTAATTCAGTAGTGATATCGTTTCGATATCGCATATTATTACCGTAATAGTCTCTTACGTCCGGACGTTACTAAGGTTTTGATTGAAATTTACTACTATATCGTAGGGCGGTGCAATAAGGCACTCTCGTGATTAAACAGATTCAGCATATTCAATAAACGGGGATATGATTTTATTCTATCATTTAATACGGTAGGGCGTTAAAGAGATTCGTTTTTAGGGTTCCGGATCTTAAAAATAAATAATGGAACCCTTGTCTCGGGCAGCAAAGTGACGTTTGCAACTAAGCAATGACGACATTTTTAAGTCATTTTAGGGTCGTCAGTACAATATACGTCATTATAGAGACGTTATACTTACGTACTATTAGAGCCAGTACAAAATACGTCATAATAGAGACGTCATAGATGCGTTCTATTAGGGTCAGTACAAAATGCGTCGTTATAGAGACGTCATTCTTACGTACTATTAGGGTTAGTACGTCACTTTGACGCCCGCAAACTGACGTCTTAAGACAAACTGACGTCTTTTCATGGGAGTCCGCGTCGTCAAGAACTGACGTAATGTAAACGGACGTCATAATGACGTAAAAATGCTACCTACGAACACTTTGTTAATCATCTGTCAAGACAAGACTCTTTTTCTCAGGTTTGTTTTCTCAGAATTTTTTGCCTAAATATATTGCGTACTCCCTTTAGCTGAACAGAAGCCCCCTTTATTATTATTTTTTAATATTTTGTGACAATTCTTGTGGCTTTGGGTCAACAAGATGCCTTTGTACGTTTACTTTGTACCTTTGTGAATCGTGCCTTCTGTACTTATGCTATTACTCACTCCGTGGTATAATTTGGATTTGTCCATTTTACATTTGGACCAAATGACAGAAAATCATATTAGGATTTTTATGTGCAGTCAGTGTCAGTCTAATACCAAAAAGTCATCAGAAAAAACAAGTCCAATTTGTTGAGACTATCTAGTTGAAACAAAATATCATATTTCATATCTCTGTTGAACTGTTGGAGAGCATTAAAATTCCAGCTAATATGATTAAATTGGACAACGGAACGCAGTGGACGTGTCACGGAGCGACGGGTTGTGAAGTTAGGAAGATATTGTTCGTGGGAAACATTTTATTAAATCTATAATCTAGATTATACACGATAGTGCCGCGAGAGTTGAAGTAATGATGAGATTACAAACACAGCTACAAAAGAACTTTTTTTTAATTCGAGTGGATGGCAAACGAGCAATGGTCTGCTGATGGTAAGAGATCACCCGCCCGTAAACGTGTGCACCACCAGGGGTATTGCAGATGCTATGCTAACCTAGAGGCCTAAGATGGGATACTTCAAGTGAAAGTAATTTCACCGGCTGTCTTACTCTCCATGCCGAAAGACAACAGTGCAAGCACTGCTGCTTCACGGCAGGATTAGCGAGCCAGATGGTGGTAGCAATCAGGGGAAACCTTGCACAAGATTGCACAAAAGGACAATGAATGAAATGAATGAGTAAATTTCAGAATCCTGCTATTATTACACGACATATTGTAGTTCGTAAAAGAGATAGATCCGTCCTAATCCAAAATCAGCACGTTGGGACGTCTTTTGACTGACGACATCAAGCCGAATTTTAAAATGCTTTGTATAACTATTTCTCTTGTCTTTTAAATATTTTATTACTGTTTATTATTACCATTTCTGCGTCCTTTGTAACTCTCAGTCGCCATTAACTAGATTGCATGATGTCATCTACAGAGCTGTCACATATGCCGACAAGTTGCGTCGGCAATATGAAGATACCTTATTTGGACTGAGTTCAATTTTTTTAAGCCACTGGCAATATAAGGACTTGCTTTAGTAAATGCTTTAGAAGTCGGTGAATTGTTTTTTCGTAGAAAACATTAGAAATGTAACGTTTTTAGGATTTGGGAGAGTCATCATTGTCAACATCACTCCAGCCTTTATACGTTACACAGCTGGGCACAGGTCCTTTTTAGAATGAGAGGGGAAAGGGTCAATGTGTGTAAAAAGCTTCACATACACTTCATTTAATTGCTTCGCAGGTATCTGCAGGTTTCCTCGCGAGTCTGGATATTTCTAAATTTCTTTTTCTCAGTTCTCTGCTGTTTTGCATAATTATTTTTTCTCAAATGGTTCACTTTGGGATGTTTTGTTTCCCAAGTCATGATTTTCACTGATATTATTTTCGGATTTTTCATAAAACAAGCCTAATCTTTACTGTGCTGTATAAAATCGGTTTCGGAAAAATATGATGATTGGCAAACAATTAATTTGCGAAAAGGCAGTACACCCTAGTAGACTTCTTCCGAATGATGATGATGAAGATGAATAACCCTACACAGGGCGTGGCCTGTCACACGTTTCTGGCAAGTTTTTGAAAAGATTTTCTACAGAAAACTTTGTAAAAAAAGAACACGCAGGAAAAAATCAGGTAAAACCTACAAATGCCCATCATAATTTTGTACTCACGTCTCGGCCTATAAACATAAACTATAATAATTAAAATATGTCGGTCCGCGCGGCAATCTGCGCCGAGTGGTGGTAATGAATTGGCTAGACTGTGATTGATGCGGTTCGGCTGTGTCATCCACTAATGGCGGATACGCACTGTAGGAAAAACGAGCGGTTTTAAAGAACGTCCAGAAAAACGCCTGAAATAATTCAGTGATTGACTTCGTTAGACATCTCAACGAGCCTTAGTACATTTCTATGGCCAAAAATTACGAGAGGCGATCCCAAATGAAATAGCAATAGGTTAGGAAAAGAGAGACAGTAATGAAATAACTAATCAATGAATTTTTAAATTTGCTTTTTGGTCGCGACACGAAGAAGCTGCATGAACTCACATTTTTTAGCATTTTTTGATATCGTAAGGTGAGCAAAGTAAAATAATTGTTTTTAGTTGATTATTATGGGTCCCCTCAAAGTAACGTCTGACTCAATAAATTATTTTTAAATATGTAATTAATATTAGTACCTGTTCTTTCTTCAAACAACACAATAGAACAACCAATCTCTTCTGCCTAAAGTATTGCTAATAAATTGCAGTTTACTCGTACATTAAATTGCGGATGGTTTGAGGAAATTTATCCGATCCTTTCTTTCCAGTATGTTTCAAAAGTCAGCTCAAAAAAAAAGGAAAAAGGCCGAAATAAAACGCTCCGCGATAAATCGCAGTGCGTGTAAATATTAAGGGGGAGTCAAACGAATTTCATTACACAACGAAATATGATTCAGAGTCCGGTGAGCCGGAAAAGACGTTTAGCTGCGTAAATATGGGTGCTGTGTTTGTTCGACTGGCTGTCGCGTCGTAAATATGCTAGACGGTTGTAGTTTTTAACCCAATTCAAAAAAGGAGGCTCTTTTTGCCTGTATGAATCTAAAACTATCTCTATGCCAAAATTCACATCGATCCGTCGCTTCGTTATGGCGTGAAAGACGGACAAACACACAAATATACAAACACACACACTTTCGCATTTATAATATTAAGTATGGATGTAATTGATGTAGGTAATAAAAAATTGTTGCAACTTTGAATGACCTAGATGAAATCTAAGTACCTTACATTTATGTTGATGCCTAGGTGCCTAACCTACATATATATCACGAGACAGAAGTGGATTATCGCGCATTTACATTCTGACATTGATTCTGGCCATGATTATAGTTATTCACGGACTCAGTTCTGCCCTATTGCAGCTAATACCGGCCGCCCATCGCCGCCCTGCGTCATTGGTAGCCAATTAACAGATCCCCAATCACCTTCCTACCATAGGTCCTCGCAGATTATCTTTACATTAGATCATGTGAATTGATATTATGTGTTACAGGGCATGGTCTTAGCGTAAGATTACCAGGAAAATTATGGAACTATCTTTTATTTGATCGAAATATGACTTACGTATAATCCACGTAGGTATAATTTTTGTAGCACAATTCTGCAGATACTTACTTTATAATAACTATGCAGTAAATGTAGCATTTATATTTATCATTTACACATTATATCAAAATTTATTATACTTACTGTGTATTAGATGAAATAAATATTTCGTTAACTAGAAAATATGCATTATACTTAATTTCTAGTTTTACTTAATTGTTCAGTGTATTTATTATATTCTGCTCTTCTCATTAAAATATCATATTTCAAATCCAGTAATATTTCCTGAATAATACGAAAAGAGCAAGTGGTGCACGATAGGAGCGGCGAACTTGTCCGCTTGCACGCAGTAGGCCAGTAGAAGCTATTTACGATTTAAATTAAGCCATCATTGCTAGCTTTACGGAGTCAGCAAGGAATATAACTATATAAATTTTAAGCCACATAAGCGTATCCATTTTTAACTAGCGAAACACTTCTGCTTCTCTTTTTGTTTTATTTCTGTCCTCCTCCATCACAAAAACGGTTATAAACTTGGTTTAAGCTTGAAAACAATATTATAACACCGTTTATAACAAACTCTGTAGTCAATTTATCCCGTTCTGTCGCAGCCGCGGGCGAGTTGAGATTGGAATATGCAAATACCCGCAAACTGAGGGTAGTTAAATGACGCGAGCTCTGATGGCTTCCATGCCATCCTGAGGAACCCGCTTCGATGTTGAGCCAGGCCCTGAAGGGCTACTCCGAAACACAACGTTCGAAGTTCGTGTCGTGCGGTCCCTCTCACACTTATACTATTTAATACGAGAGCGAGAGGGATCGCACGACACGAACTTCGAACGTTGTGTTTCGGAGTAGCCCTTCTGTATTAATAATACTACGAAGTGGAACACTCGAATTTCGTATTGCCATCCCGCTGACGTTTATGTTATTTTATACGAGAGTAAGAGAGACGGTGCGATATGAACTTCGATTTTCGAATTTCGTAGTAGCCCTGCTGGTTTGTGGCAGTGCTAAGATTATCTTAAATGTTGTAGCTAGCTTTCGACTGGCCAATAATGACTGTGAATGAGTTTGTTTTGTTTGAAATGAGTCCCACTAAAAAAAAAAAAACATGGTGGCTTGCCGGAACATTATGCTAGGTGGAACTCCATTCATACTAGGTTTTTGATGTTTTTATACTGGGTGACCTTAGCCTCTGGACAAATACGAATACTACTGGTTTAGCAAGATATTTAAAATCAAACTGCAAAATATCATAACAATCAGTCCAATATTTACCGAAAAAACTAACGGTTTTCAATGTATCACTTTGGAGCAGCCTGTGTATTTGGATGATCTGATTTCATAGTTTTTTTTTCTTGTCTAATTAATCAAATAAATATTTTAAGATATGGCTAAGTATCAGTCTTATCCATGATTTCATTATTTGTCCAGAGCCTAAGAGATCACCATGTATGTGCAAATGAATGTTTCTGTCTCGCCCTTACTCTCTCTTTCTCTCTCTGTCTGAATACTATGACACTCGATTTGGTGGCACATAAAAATAATTTATAGGAACCTACAGAGTTTCCGTCAGACTCAAACTAGGCTGAATGCATAACATACAGGGGGCAGTCACATGTGCACTGATAATTTACAATCGAACCCAATCGAACGCTGTCATCCGCCTAACTTTGCCTAAAGTCCATTGCCACGACTAGCACCACAAAAACTATAAAGATATAATTCCAATAATTGAATAGGCACTATACCGTTATGCAATTCTTATTCTTATTCTTTTTTAAAATATGGCTTCTGTCCTAATTAATAAGACAATTTCGCCAGTGTCTAAGTATTCTCTTTCGAGAGGCAACGTTGTACGGTGATTGTAGTTTTTGTAACTTGATAGTAAAATTCCAGAAACCACGTGGAAACAACTTGCGCATTAAAAAATGTCAACCACGAGAGCAGTATAGAATTTTGTGATCACTGTTCACTGTTAAGGTTAATTAACGCATAAAACACTATCAAAATTATACTTCAACTAGCCAGAGAAACAGAAATAGCAAAATTATATATTGTTCACAACCGCCATGTTCGAATGCCACAAATTGAATCGCAATTAAGCAATTCGAACACAATCCGGGAGTAACGTAAAGACGTCGCATAAAAAATTTAAGTATCTCAAAAATGCGTCAAAGCTGATTTTTAAGCATGTATAATGAACTTTTAGGCTGATTTATTATGGCGCTTGGTATAGGTTCGTGGTTAGCTAAAGCTAAAGGTGACGTGGATTATTGATCCTATAAGGACTGTGTTATTTCCTTTCCATTAGAAGAAGACGCATCAACAAGTTTTAAACCGAGGCAACATGTGGCGTGTGGCACTACGAATTACGAAAATCGAAGTTCGTATCGCACCGTCCCTTTCACCCGCGTATTACATGACATAAGCGTCAGCTGAACGGCAACATAGCTCGAGTTTTTTTTGCGTGTGCGCCTAGGATGTAGGGTTGCCAGTTGCCACAGCCACAACGCGTGAACAGCCCGAGGCGCTAGCATTGTGTCGGCGCGTAAATCAGTTAGCGAAGATTGCTTCAGATGATGATGTGCCACGATCTATGGGCACGCTACTGTTTAGCAGAAATAGGGTTGCCATATAAATACAAGCCGGTGGTTCACGGTATATGCAGTGCTCTTGTGTAAGTTTTTGGTTACGTATTTAACTTACAGGAGACAGAAAGAGCTGGCAGTTTCCTACCACAACGTTTCAGCATAGCTATACAGCGAGGAAATGCTGCCAGCATCTTTGGGTCCATGCCGCGGGGGGTTCCATTTACTAATTTTTTCTAAGTTATAGTTTAGTTCTTAGTTACTTTTATTTTACTTTTAGTTATAATTTTAACTTAGTTTAGTATAACATGTATAATGAAAATTATTAATAAACTTTTAAATTGCCTAAATAAACATAGAATATACTTATGTATCAAAAATTTGTAGCCGGGCACTTACACTAAGGGCACAGGCCACTATCAACCGAAGCAACTGGAAGTCAAGAGGTTATGTCTAAAGGCTGACCAGGTAAGTAAAAAACCTGACGCGAGGGCAGCACTTCTACGTTTTATATTGCAAAATTCTTTACACTTACTATACGATACCTATCAGTCATATTGACAACGGTGTCGGTGATGTTATTTAAAAGAATATTGTCTACTACCTCAGACTCTTTCTATGACAAATGCTTTTATACATTGTGAATTATTTTCCTTCCAAAGCTATGGATAATCTTCGGCATTTTAACGCACAAAAACACGAAATAACGCTTTAAAATATCACGCGCAAACAACGTTAAACTTTGACAGCAATAGACACATGACATTTGAATTTAGTGTTACCAGTGCAAGAAATTAGTTGTATTGGTTTTTCGCAATATGGCGGCCTTCAACTGCGGACGTCACACGGCTGTTATGATAATACTGATGATGATGACAAGTACTATCTTTCAATTTACTGCACTGTGGTAGATTACTCCACCTTTACTTTCTATTAATATTATATATTTCTATTAATATTATTATTAGGTCAATTGGTGTGAATTGTCCCGTGATATTATTATTATTATTATTATTATTATTGTGGCACACCTATGTCCGGAATGTAGAGTTGCCAGTTGCAACAGCCCCAACGTGTGGCAACACTAACATTGAGTCGACGCGTAAATCATTTAGCGAAGATTGCTTCAGAAGATGACGTGCCGCGATCCACGGGCACGCTACTGTTTAGCGGGAGTAGGGTTGCCACATAAAATACTACCGTTTAACTGGGTAGTTTCTTGGGTGAAAAATAAACCAGTTAGATTATAAATCTGAAAATCTATTTAGCCGATTTACATACAGTACAAATTCATGTGCACAATTACATTTGAAATTTACCGCGAGCTTTACAGTAGGTAAAGGTGAAAAAATACTGTGGAAACCTGTACAGGCCAGAAGGGCTACTCCGAAACACAACGTTCGAAGTTCGTGTCGTGCCATCCCTCTCGCTCTCGTATTAAATAGTATAAGTGTTAGGGGGATCGCACGACACGAACTCCGAACGTTGTGTTTCGGAGTAGCCCTTCTGTTCTCAATTCAAACCGTAAACCCTGTCATCTTGAGAAGAGGCTTGTGACTAGAGTGGGACGTATAAAAATAAGACTAGCTTTTGCCCGCGGCTCCGTCCGCGTGGTTTTCGGTTATCGCGCCCTGTTCCCTGGCAACTGTGCATTTTCCGGGATAAAAAGTAGCCTATGTCACTCTCGGGCCCATAAGCTATCTCTATGCCAAAAATCACATCGATCCGTCGCTCCGTTACGGCGTGAAAGACGGACAAAAACACAAACATACAAACACACTTTCGCATTTATATTATTAGTATGGATGGATTATGCTGTGATGGGTTACTCATAACACAACCGTGTCTGCTTTTTCCTAAAATAGGGTAGGTTGTTTTTCAGTGGCAACCCTGCGGCAACTTAACTCGGCACGTTTAGCCCAAAGGGTTCGACAAATTGCCCGCTAAAAACAACGGCATTAGCAACCCGATGCATTTACACTCATAAATATTAAACGGTTAAGGGGCGAAAAGTAACTTACACTTTATTGTGTTAGGGATTTTTTTACTAGGTATTATATTCTACACGTGAATTTTACTGCGATTTTTGAGCTTAGAGTTGAGGGATAATGAAACCTAGTGCCAAATACGTATGCAAAGTTTACGTTGTGGGCACAACGTGGAAACATACCTTCTTATATGGATAGTAAACAACATACATAAATAGACATTAAAACACTCAATTAAGACTTGAAAAAAACTGACGTATTTTTCATACGAAATATCTTCCGCGATTGCGAACATGACCTGGGACCTTAAGTTAGTAATTAGGGTCTCTAAACCTCGGTTATTTTTATCTAGGTATCTTGATGTTGGTATGATTTTTGAGACATAATATACTAATGCACAATGTTCATAATTTCAAACATGAAAAGTCGAAATTTATGCACTGCTAGTTACTGGATTAATTTGCAGAAAAAAAGACAGAAACCAAGTAGAGTGTGTATGAGTGGGTGTTGCAAGTAGAGTGGGCCAAAAATCATATTTTCGTGCAAGAAACAACAATTACCGATACTAGAAGAGTCAATGCATATTCAAAGGTCTTTTGTCTGTCAATACGAGTATACCTTTTGTTTTCTTTTTGTAAGTCTTGAAGTATCTTACTGTGGTTTTACTACTGGCAAGTCACTGGCCACAGGTATATCAAAGAATCTTAAAAAGAAAAAAACTTCAACTGATATTCGTTCGTCTTTTAAACTAGCAAACGTCAGGCAGCCTCATCTCCAAACACTGGCAGGTTACACCCTCGGCTTTATCGCTGGCCATAAACAAAACATTCTCATTCCGTTCCATTTGACGAGTAAAAACGTTTGAAAACATTCGAAACGTTCGACATTAGGCCGTATCTACATTAACGCGTGACCACACTCTCGAATGCTTCAAGTGCGAAATATTACCAAAGGCGCGCTTTTCCATAAGCCATTAGCAGGTGAATTCTGTTAAAGCGAAGTTATGTTAATAAATATTCTATAAGGAGAAAGTATGAGTATGTACTATCAAAAAGTTAGAACAGTCACGGGCAGTAAATCTGATAGGTCAAAGCACTCAAATATATCAACGTACTTAACTCTGTCTACATAAAAGCCAGAGTATTTTGAATAGTTTGTTACTGAACCAGTGAGCTACATGTTTTGCCACATTGAAATTACCGTTAGGTGAGATCAGATATGAATCCTGGTGATACTTGTGTGGGCAATGGTTACAGATTTTTCAGGCTCGGGTGGTTTGAGACGAAAGTTTCTAAAATATGTAACATTATTGTGAATTGGAGCATTGATCAATCTTAAAATTATATAATTATTGAATATACTCGTAGTAACGAAAACTTGCTATATATAGGTCATTTTTAGCAGTGGACGGTGGTTTAGTTAAAAACCTGTTTTCATCATTTTTTCCATAATTATGGCAAAATTAACATTGGTTTTAAGGTTAGGTACATTTTTATAGCAACGTCCCCTTAACAACCAGTTTTTAGAATTCGAATATCAAATCCGAAGTTCGGTTGCCTCCCGTAGCGGCCCGTAACTCGCGCGCTCACTGATTCGTTAAGATAAGATAGCAGCAGCGAACGAGTTGAATAGTTGCTTCCGTTTAAAATTCGCGGGCCCAGCGCGGAATGACCCGCGTTCGAACTGATTTTAGGATTTAGATGCGTTTTTGTTTAGGTTCGAGTGTGAGGATTGGAATTGTTTTTTTACGGTTGAATGGTTTTTGCTGTTAGTGGCCAGGTTCATTGAAAGTATCTTTTTTTTTCTGGAACAAAATTTAGGAGTAGGCATGGAGTTAACTAACTTTTAAAACCTATACCAGAGAGCACGTACTCTGCGTTCAAGTGTGTAAAAAGTACGAATGTTCTTATGTTCATTGAGTAATGTACAAAATAATAACATAATAGGTAGGTACCGGAGAGACCGAACTGTGTTCAAAAAACACGATGTACGTGTTTATAAAATACGTGACATAGATAATTCGAGTTTACGCCCCCAAAAAATACTCAAAATATACCTACGATGCACCTAATTTTATTAATTCATAAGACATTTAATTATTTACTAGATTATTTTAACATTAAGTATGTCATTTAATTACTATTTGAAAATATAAAAATCTTGTTATTTAAATAATCCGTAAGACTATAAAAACATTCCCCCAGTAACCATTTTATTAATTTACATTTATAGAAAGAAATAGAAACACAGAAATATTTTATTCGCTCTTCGCACATTAAGTATAAAAAACAATAAAAAAATATATATGTGAAAGCGCGATACGGTCCGAGCTCAGCATAGTGTTGGCCGTGGCGACATTTAAACATGTTTCCAGACAGAATTTTTAAATATTGTGGTACTTAAATGATTAAAAATGATTATACTCATATTATTATATTTCTCTTACCTATCAAAAACAAAATTAAATTGGAATTTAACCAGAGGCCTTATTAGCCTGGTCTCAGGATCGACATAAGTCATTAACTTCGCGTTAATTAGGGGCGAAGTTGGTTGCACCGATTATGCTCGGAACAAAGTTACGCAGTTTACTATGGCGGGTAACGCCGGCTGAAGCATGAATTATTTTAATAGTATATATCTTTAAATGAGCAATCCATACTATATACTTACTACATCTACCGGGTGTGGCCTGTAATACGAGCAAAAAATTAAAACATAGATCGTCCTCGTTAAACTGAACAACATTAGTTGAACGACTTTTAACAATAATAATGGAGTCTTTGTATTTTCTTTTTTTCATACAAATTAAATACTGCCATCAATGTACGCCATCCTAGAACACAACTGACGTCACCTGTCACGGTACAAACATCAAGCATTTTGCTTTACATTGCTTCTGTGAATAAACTTAAAAGTTTAATAAAAAAAAAAAAAATTTAAAATTCGCTGAACTAGGATTTTTGGATGTTTGTTACGAATTAACTTAAAAACTACTGGACCGATTTTAAAAATTCTTTCACTATTAGAATGCTAAATTATTCCAAAATGCCACAGATTATATTTATTAACAGAAAAAAATTAGGGTTCCGTACTTAATACTACAATAATGTAACACAAAGTGTAAAAAAAGTTGCCATAAAACAACTTTTATCGCATGTGCTATCGAAACTATTGATTTTTTTACGATTTTAAAGAATCAAGATCTACAAAAAACTTCAAAATAGTATATGGTAGTTACTTTACTGTAACTACTTTTTTATTTGAAAAGTTGACAGAAATGATGACTAAAATCAGGCCATGTTATCCATACTTTTGTATTAATCCTTATCCAAATAAATAATTTTATATTCAAGATGCTTCGTATTCAGGGGAATTCGTTTATCTCTATCCCGCGGGAACTATGCCATTTTTCTTGATAAAAACTATCCTATGTTTTTCCCCGGTTCTCAAACTACATGTATACTGAATTCCAATTAAATCGATTCAGCAGTTTAGACGTGAAGAGGTAACAAACAAACAGACTTACAAACTTTCTCATTTATAATATCAGAGAGAGAGAAAGAAACATTTATTTACACATATTCTATACACTAAAAATACATTAGATAGAAAGAAAAAAAAATACATCGAATAGTATAAAGTGGGCCCCACACAGCATAATGCTACGGCAAGTAGCAACGCTGTTTTTCAGTGGGATTAGTAGTAACAACCATCAAATTATCCTCGTTCATTAATTACCTAATAAACATTCGAACGTCCAACCTCAATACCATAACACCCTAATTGGCTAACGGCCTATAAATCCGGAAAAACGGATACAGTCGTACCGGGGCCTGGCCCGGCGTAATGATCGGAACGGCCGCCGTTCTAATGCTGCCTTTTCCGGTACGGTCCGCTCTAAACCGGACAAAATTTTCACATGTCTGTACTAGGTTTAGTTGTGGATATTGCTTAAGAGAAGTCTCAGTTCCTCTCCATACAAACGTAGTCCCGGTCTCATTTGAAAACTAGGCAACAGAAGTAGATGAAATTTTGTAAGTATTGACTAGACGTAATTATCTATGCATTAACTTTTCAGATTTTCATATAAATGTGTAATATCAGAATTACAGGAGCTCAAAAGTCGTTAAAAAAGTAAATTGTGTACGAGAATTACAGACTATTAAAGCATTTTTACAAAAATCGAAAAACCACAGGCATAGAAAAAAAAAATTATAACAAAAAATTAAACTGACTACAAAAAACCATGAAAATAATTTTCTGCCAGTCTGAAGTGGGAACTATGGCCCAAGCCCTCTCATTCTGAGTGGAGGCCTGTGCCCAGTATTGGGTCGTTTATAGGCTGGGACGAAACTGAAATCGGTGCCTCAGCACAATCCAGCGGGAGTGGACCTATAGTCGTCTTCTTCACCTACATACCTACTTTATATATTAGACTTCAATCACTCACAATCACAAGTAGCTTTTCTGTAGCGGCTTCTGTGTTCGATTGAAATTCCTATATATTAATAAATACCCAACGGAATTTTCAAATATTACATCATGGTTTTCGTATCGTCTGTAAAGATGCAGAGCACCTGTGATAGTTTTCAGCTCTCTAAGCATATTAGGTCTACAGAACGGTCGTAAACCAGAGTTTCTTGACAGCTTTACATCTCTTTGCTTGCTTTGTAGAGTTGGGTAAATCCGGATCTGATGATTCAAAAGAGTCAGATTGTAGGACTCCTGGAGCGCGGAAGACCCCGGCCTTCCCACTAAAAACTCCCTAAAAATAGCGGCAGGGCCACAGGAACGCTTGTGGCTTACTTCTGCGACCCTGTCAGCGGCTGTCGCCCAGGCGACCCACCTCAAAGACGCGCTAGGATGGTAGGGCGCACGTTCCTTCTCTGTATTTCCCGTGCTTTCTGTGACGGACTCCTCCAAGTCCACACCCTAGTGATACCTAGTTTAACAAGTGAACCCCAACGGAAACATTTAATATGCCAATTGTAATTAAATTCGTTTAAACAAAATCCGCCGCACACCCCTGACTGTGGAGCGTGTAGTCATTAATTCAGTGGATCGAGTATTGTTTCCTGTAGGGCTACCACAGGTTTGATACGTTGATATTAAACGAGAAAAAAATGGCGTAATAATTCTGAAACAAATGGACGCTAGAAAACTTCTAATGCCGGTTTGGTATTGCTGGAATCTCACATTAAATGAAATTATAAATCAACGAGTACCCATTATTTAATGGAAATGTGATTTAAATAAAAGATTTTAGATGGGTAGCTGCTAATGCGTCAACAGATGTCGCCAGTGCGTCAACAGATGCCGCCAGTGCGTCAATGGTTGCTGCCAATGCGTCAACGGATGCAGCCAAAGCGTCAAAGGTTGTCGCCAATGCTTCATTGGCTGCCAGCGTTGTTCATTAATTGTTCTCTAGACATAATGCTGCACAGAAGAGAAAATAAGCCACGGCCTTGGTAACAGTCACTATTCGAAGGCTTAACTAACACCAAGTCCTAAAAATGCGGCAGCTGTACAAAATGACCAACGATACAAAAATGACGGCAGGAAATATCAGACTGATTAAGCAGTACTGTTTTATAATTGGTTGAATTAACATGATTCAAACGTGGTAACAATCATTGGAAATTTGACCTCAGTAGCATTATCATAAAACCAGCACACACACACACACACAGCAGAATTTTACCCGGATAAAAATCTTCCGATAAATATGAAAATTAAAGTGACAATGGGCGGGCCACATCGCTCGAAGAATAGATAAACATTGGGGGAGAAAAGTCCTCGAGTGCCGCCACGAACCGGAAGACGAAGCGTTGGCAGGCCTTCCACCAGATGGACTAACGACATCGTGAGAGTTGCGGGAAACCGGTGGATGCAAGTGGCGAGTTGTCGTTCATTGTGACGTTCTAAGGGCCTTTGTCCAGCAGTGGACGTCTTTCGGCTGATGATGATGATGATGATGAGAAATCTTCCTTCTTCTTTTTCTTCTTCATGAGAGATCGAAGCTAGTCTAGCAGAGGTTTGTCATATACTGATGATGTGATAAAAGCTATAAAACTACGTCAAATCGAGTGAGAATCGAGCGAGTTTTCAAAGTACCGCGGCGTTCCCGGCGGCTCACGGCCGGCGCTCGCTGAAAAAAGCTTTCATGACGCTGTATTGTCCGCAGAATCATGTCCGTTGACAGTATTGGCCTTTGTATTTTTGAATTAATTCGCGGTTTTTCAAAAATGCATGAAAAAATAGGTTAGGTAGGTGCTTCACTCATTAATGTCGCACCCTGTATACGTGTAGTACGATTATCACGGTATTGTGTCACCGGTCTCTGCAATGGGGTCAAAATTTTGAAGTAATTTTTGTATTATACTTGATGAAGGGTATGTTTTGAACTATAAGTACCTACTATATACGTAAAGCACAAGACCGGTCTGAGTGGAGAGCCTTGGGGGAGGCCTATGTCCAGCAGTGGACGTCTTTCGGCTGACATGATGATGATGATGACCTACTATGTACTTGTATTGTTGTCTTAGACTATAATAAGGAAATAAATATGATAATTATTGTTTTTCTTTCAGATTTCGAAAAATTTAAGTACTTTCGAGAAATCAATCCACTCAATGAAATTAAGAGCGTTTGTACCTGCTGAACTGGCAACGTTACATTTTTGTTACTTTTTCTCGATTATTCCATAAAAAAGTAATGAAAATTAAAAATTTTGTCTGATAGAATACTTCTTGATTAATAAGTTAATGGGTCTACTCCAATGATTATTGGTGACAGACTTTTATATTATTATTTTTTTAAACGAATTAATGAAAACTAATGTTTATAAACGGTTTTTAAAGAAAATAAAAGTGCTATAACGAATAATTATTGGAGTAGACACATTAACCTATATGTTAAGAAGTGTTCCATCAGACAACATTACGCGTTACGTATTTCGCCGCGATCGATGTTTGCTTGGGACTCTAATTAATTTGACGTGTTAATTGATGTTTGCACTATACGCTAATACATGATAGAGGTGAAATGCGACTAAAATTAATAGCGGCTAAAAAAACACGATTGAGACGTAACGAAATACTTAAATGCACGATCGAGGTGAAATGCAACTAAAATTATTAGCGACTAAAAATAAATGATTGTGACACAACGCTATAATTAAATAAATATACGATTGAGGTGAAATGAGATTCGGTGAAACGCTACCATGAATGTATGATTTTGAGGTAAAGTACTAATAAATGACAATGCTGGATAGAATACCACCAACAGCTATCAGTAATACAACACTGTAATAGCTCTTTTTCCCCATTGACATAAGTATTGCCAGTATTATTGTCAATATTTTACCGCTATCGCCACACCCGCCTTTATGTTCAGAAGACATTTTTGAATAAATTCCCTAGAAACAATATTTCCCCCGCGAAATGTACATATTTATTGCAATCGGAAATACGTTACGGTTTTTTATTTGTTGCATACCGTGTTTGTTTCGCTTTTGTTTATTTTTGTATGTATTTGTAGATGGATGACGTAACACAAGTATTTTATTAGCCACTATTGTTTTTTTTTTGTCAGATTTACACGGGCGACACTCTTTCCCGGCCCGGATAACACCGAGATGTAAATACCGGCCCTGTTTTTTGTGTACACGCCCATAGAAACTGACAGCAGCTTCTATGGGCGTGTACACAAAAAGCAGGGCTGGTATTTACATGTCGGTGTTATCCGGGCCGGGAAATAGTGCCACCCATTTACACCATGTTATTATCCGACTGGTCCAAGGAGGTTTATCTTCAGTGTGTAGTGAACCTACATGACAACTTTCTTTGATAGTGTGGTGGTTTTCAGTTGCCTTCCATACCGCAGTGCTGGACTCCGGAGCTCGTATTTGGCAATAGAGAACGCTGCTGCCAACTCTCACATCAGTTCCCGTAGTCGCCTTTTACGACACCAACAGGAAGAGATGGGTCCGTCTTATTGTAAAGCACGGTTTCCACCGCGAACAGAACGGAGTCATTTATGACTTAGTTTGTCTTACATCGACTAACTTCATTCATAGTCATAGAGGTTCGATGTAAGTATGTACTTAACTACTTTCGTGCAACCGATCGTTGTACAGTCACCAGTATCCATGTCTAAAACAATAAGTGCTTATCATAGCCTAAATTGAATAAAGAGATTTTGACTTTGACTTTGACTTTGAATCATTCATTCATTGAAGTGGCAATGTTCGAGCCATATCGCTCTAACACCCGTATTTATAAACGAGTCATTACTTGTTGCTAAGTAAATGCAATGGTGACTATGACTTGGCCAAGCAATCTAACATTTGACAGGTCAATTTTCAAGCAATAGCTCAACAATAGAATAAAAATCGTTTCTTAAGTAATTACTTTTACTCAAGTAATGGCCTTTACTTCTCTACCGGGTGTGGCCTGGAATACGAGCAAAAAATTAAAACATAGATCGTCCTCGTTAAACTGAACCACATTAGTTGAGCGACTTTTAAAAATAATGGAGTCTTTGAATTTTCTTTTTTTCATACAAATTAAATACTGCCATCAATGTACGCCATCCTAGAACGCAACGTCAGTTGTGACGTGAAACATCAAACATTTTGCTTTACATTGCTTCTGTGAATAAACTTAAAAGTGTAATAATAAATAAAAAACGAATTATTTTTAAAATTCGCTGAACTAATGTTGTTTAGTTTGAGGAGTATGATCTATGTTTTAATTTTTTGCTTATATTACAGGCCACACCCGGTATAAATACGGGTGTAAGAACATATGACCGTCGGGGGAGAAGAGAAAAGTCCTCGAGTGGCGACCACGAACCGGAAGACGAAGCGTTGGCAGGCGTCCCATTGGACTGACCACATCGTGAGAGTTGCAGGCCGGTGGATGCAAGAGGCGAGTTGCCGTTCATTCTGGAGTTCTAAGGAGGCCTTTGTTCAGCAGTGAACGTCTTCCGGCTGATGATGACGGTGAATCTAAACGATTTCCTGGGTTATCTCCATGTACAAAAGGTTCCGCGGAAGGGCCACCCCGAATATTGGATCGCATTGTCTTAAAACCTTACCGGCGTAGTGACAGGAACTAGTTCCGTGAGTTATGGAGGACTTTTGTTATGAAGTTTATAGTTTTACGCGAGATAAGTCGGGGTCGGGTTAATGACTTCAGAATATTTTGTCCTTTTGTCGTGTATGAGACCTCTTACTAATGAGTAATGACTAGAGACCGGTAATGACTAGAGAGACTTATTGTTATTATTATATTGTTTTCTTTTAATTAATTTTTTGTCGCCTTCTGTGAACTCGCCAAGCTGTCGCAGCGGAAGACCAGCGTTGGCCTACACGGCCAACACTATGCTGAGCTGCGACCGTTTCGTGCTTTCGCATATTGTTTTTTTTTTTGTTTTTATGTATTTTTATTCTGTTTTTTATTTAATGTGCGAAGCGTGAATAAAATATTTCTATTCTATTCTATTTCCATTATATTTCTAGAGACAGGATTTTATGCAATTGCGGCCTCTAAAAGACTAGAGTAAAATATATACGAACTAGTTTTCGCCTGCGGCTTCGCCCGCGTAGTATAGTATCGCGGGCTGTTCCAGAACTGTGCATTTTTCCGGGATAAAAAGTAGCCTATGTCACTCTGTGGCCCACAAAGAATCTCTATGCCAAAAATCACGCCAACTCGTCGCTCCGTACACATAACCCTTTCGCATTTGTAACATTAGTATGGATTTTTTCCCATTTATTAATATTGTAATTTTTTTTTAGATTAGTTTCAAACATATAGAGCTAAACTCGACTAAAGACGTGAGTTATGCGATTATTTGTATATAGCTGATAGCTGAACATCTGGAATAACACGTAAGTAGTCTACTTTTTATATGTATTAATTTGTTACAGGTGTCTTATACCATACAAACGTTAATGAAATCCACAATGACATTTTTGGGAATTTCCATGGGAATATAGTGCAAATTCAATAGACAGATTTGGGCCAATCAACTATTTTACCGACACTTTGGGCGTCTCCTGCGTTACCAAAATTGTCTCCGGCGTTACCAAAAAAACGTACTTCCAATAACATATTTCACGGTTTAATAGGTTGAACTTACGTAGGATGGCATGTTTTCATGTACACCATCTCTTAAATTACACATGACATATTTACTTACAAAAATCTACAATTGTTTGAAAAATGTCGCAGACAGATTAGTGTCGGTAAAATAGTTGATTGGCCCATTTAATGGTTAAAGGGCGCGTAGACGCCGAAAAATTCTAGTTTTCAATAAAACTCAACTACTTAAATCAGATTCCGATATTTACAAAAAGGCAATAACTCAAAATGGCTGACATTCAATAAAAGATTGTGATCATATCACCAATCTTCGAAGACGCGAAAATTTATCTACTAATAGTAAAAGTGGATGGCCGGGTCATAAATTGAACATTACTGGCTGATGCATGGATCGACGGGCAAATTATACGCCCGCTTGTGTTACACCCCGGCTTTGCTCGGTTATTATTTTGTATTATTTGTTTCTAGCAACAGTATATGTTTGCCATATAACTAACCTACATAATATACCCTTTACTTTCGGAGCGTTTTGTAGATGACATGATAGTGCGTACAATCAGCAATTAATACGATAAAAAAGCGCATGTATTTTTTTTATTGGCCTGTTATACGGGTGTCCCACTGCTGAAAAGCCTCCCTTCTTGACCTCCGCATCTCCATATCCAGAGCCACATCCGGCCACTAACGTATTGGTGACGACCTAAAATAATATCCCTTCAAAATTTCTTCATCTTCAAAATCCAAGTCTAACTATCTTTATTTAATTTAGACTATAATAAAAACACTTATAAATGCTAAACAAAACAAAATCTACAATCATAGTCTAACATCTGGTAGCATAGTGTACGGTTGTTACTCTGAAGATGAGCTCTGGTTGAGTTCGAAACGCCTCAGTGTGGTGTGGTGATAGACGGGTTTATGTGATTTGTGTGTGTTCTTACAGTGTGGAGGTGGGGGAACTGCATAAACACGCATATTTTGTATACGGTCGCGTCATAAGGTCGCGGGTGAGCAAAGAAATTATTTTAGTTCATTTAGATCTACAATGTTAATTAATGACTTATACAAGTATTTCATCATGAGAGTTAAACCATCACCTCTGTGTGCGATTTGCCAGAAGGCAGACGACTTGTCACATTTGTTGTTGGAATATGCTGGGAATTCAGACTTGAGGAAAAGGGTTCTTGGGGGTTTGGGCCCCATGCACAATGACCAGGTCAATTGTTGGCTTTCAGAGCCAATATCTGACAAAGCCATTTGCATTTATCCCTTTTATATGTCTTTTGCTTAAGAAAATGAGCGAGCACCCATTAGGCTGACATGATCACCTGGAGTGTTCAAAACCTCAACAAAAAGAAGAAAAAAAAAGTATTTCATCAGGAGTCAGTTCAAAACCTTATTCCAATGAGTGACATACAAACACATGTAATTTAATCAGTATAACGTTAGTCTCAATAGAAGCCATTCTTTAGCTAAAACAGGATCACTCGCCGCTTGACAGTAATGTCTGATGTCTGATTTATTTGACAGAGAATGTGCTTTAGTTGATTGTTGGCGTGACACATTATTTCAATTGCTGTTAGTTATGGATTGAATTTAGCAACATTTTTATGTTACAGTGTAAGGTTTGATTTATTTTAAACTTATTTTTTAACTCTTTTACAATTATTAAGCACTTTCAATATTGTTAACACTGATAACATCCATACTAATATTGCGAAATATAATATTAAAAATAATGCGAAAGTGTGTTTGTATGTTTGTATGTTTATCCGTCTTTCACGCCGTAACGGAGCGACGGATTGACGTGATTTTTGGCATAGAGATAGTTTATGGGCCCGAGAGTGACATAGGCTACTTTTTATCCCGGAAAAATGCACAGTTCTCGAGGGAACAGCGCGCGATAACCGAATACCACGCGGGCGGAGCCGCGGACAAAAGCTAGTTTAATAATAAAGGTAGTTCAGAAGGTTTAATAACTAAAAAAATATAACAGAATGGTTTTAGCCCCGGGCTTTGCCCGCGGTGAATTCGGTTATCCCGCGCTGTTCCTTCGGAAACTGTGCATTTTTCCGGATTAAAAAAATAAACCTATGATGTTACTCTCTGGCTCAAAAACTACCTCTATGCGAAAAATCACGTCGATCCGTCACTCGTTTCGACGTCAAAGTCGGACAAACATAAAAATACACACGTTCACATTTATAATATTAGTATGGATGGATTAGGTACAGGCAAGAAGGTACAAAAAAAATGTTTTATTATTACAGGAATTTTAGTAGTAAGTCAAAGCCTAAACCACGTTGTAAACCACAGTTTAAACTCACAAAAAACTCATACAAGTTGCATTACATTGCGGCGCTCGTTTAACCACTACATATTCGTTGGCTTTACTGCCCCACAATGTAATGAAACTTGCACTATTTGCAGATCTGAATTTGGCTTACCAGTAGTTTTTCCACATCCAACCAAAACATCCTCAAACAGATTTAAAACTACAGCTTTTAACACAAACAATAGGGTTTAAGCGTATCTAAAATATGTAAATAAAATTAATTCTGCAACGTGAACGAAACGTATTTTATTTAGGCTACATTTAATTTCAAAGCATTTCTGCATTAGCAGACGGTTGTTTGGGAAAGATTTATTTCGTCTTATTTACATTTTGCAAAGCAATATATTTGGCGGAAAGCGAGTTATAAGGCTGTATCCATTGTTGAAACATAATTTTATAATGTCTATTTTAATTTTAATAAAGGAGGTGTATCAAAAATCATCCAGCTTCCCACCAATATCGTAAATGTGAACTTTGTGAGTAATCTTCTTCTTTTTAAAATATGTCTTCTGTCCTACTTAATAAGACAATTTCGCCAGTGTCTATGTATTCTCTTTCGAGAGGCAACGTTGTACGGTGATTGTAGTTTTTGTAACTTGATAGTAAAATTCCAGAAACCACGTGGAAACAACTTGCGCATTAAAAAATGTCAGACACGAGAGCAGTATAGAATTTTGTGATCACTGTTCACTGTTAAGGTTAATCGCCGCATAAAACACTATCAAAATTATACTTCAACTAGCCAAAGAAACAGAAATAGCAAAATTATATATTGTCTACATTCGCCATGTTCGAATGCCTCAAATCGAATCCCTCTTATGTATATACTCACAAACTTTGACAGTGACACGTGTCACGTGCATGCCAATGCCCGATGAATGACACCCTGCTGCCACCTTTATTGCTAATGACAATACTAATATCATAAATGTAAAAGTGTGTGTTTGTCCGTCTTTCACGCCAAAACGGAGTGACGGATCGACTTGATTTTTGGCAAAGAGATAGTTTATGGGCCAGAGAGTGACATAGCTACTTTTTATCCCGGAAAAAAGCACAGTCCTCGAGGGAACAGCGCGCGATAACCGCATACCACGCCGGCTAAGCCGCGGGAAAAACCTATATAGTTTGGTATATACACATTATGTAAGTTGGATGACAAATACAGTCAGCAAAAATAAGGTTTCTATTATTATTTTTTTAACAGAAACTTATTAGATGTACATCATAGTCATTTTTACTAGCTTTTGACCGCGGATTCGCCCGCGTTAAATCCGGTTATCGCGCGCTGTTCCCTCGGGAACTGTGCATTTTGACGGGATAAAAGTAGTTTGTGTCACTCTCTGGCCCATAAGCAATCTCTATGCAAAAAATCACGTCGATCCGTCGCTCCGTTTCGACTTAAAAGACGGACAAACATACAAACACACACAATGCGAAATTTTGTAATTTTGATTATTTGGATGACAATGGAAGTACAATCAGCAAAACGGGTTCTATTTTTTTTTATACAAACTAATTAGACATCATAATTTATTTTTGTATGTTTATCAAAGTCGTCTTGTTTGTTTGTTAAATCGTTATCTACTTACAATATACCATCCCTTTGAAATCATAACTAACAGTTCCGGGCAAAACGATGCCGTCTATTTAGCATATGAATTAAATACAATGAAATATGGTTAAAATTAATATGGATGTGTCCCGCGCTAGCATTACGGTCTGCGCCACTTGCAACCTTTGAATACTACCTTTGAGGTTGACTACAATCACAGGTCCATATAAATCTGTGACTACAATACAATAAAATACACAACACAATACAATATTATTTATACTTTGCAGGTGGTAGGACCTCGTGCAAGGTCCGCTCAGATTGCTACCACCATCTTGCTCGCTAATTTTCGCGGCTAGTACAAAGACTTTAAAGTCGAACTTTCAAGTTGACAGACACGTCTATTGGCATTATTGTTTTATGACATGCAAATGATTATCAACTTTAGGGTGGGTATGGTACTATCAGCCAAATAAGTGGTCTATCAATTTTATTATACAAGTTCCTATCAAATAAATGTCGCTAAGTCGAACTTTTAAGTTGACAGACACGTCTATTGGCATTCTTGTTCTATGAGATGCAAATGATTATCAAGTTTAGGGTGGCACACTACATATTTGGCTTATGGTACCTACATGCATGCCAAAGGACCACATATTTGGCTGATGGTACCTACTTGCATGCCAAAAAGTCTCTCGCTCCAGTGGTTTAGGCTATACGTTCTCTGTCAGTCAGTCAGTCACAGTACAGTTTTATAGGTACAAATAAAAAAATATTGACCTAATATTAATTATGCAGTGCCAAGTGCAACATTATTTTAAAGTAGAAAATAATAAGCGGACTGTGGCGGCAATATTCGAAGCATACATTAAGCTTTGTCGCGAGTTTGCCAACATTAGCGAATTTGAAGACGCATATTTTGAGTTTTAAGTATGCGGGGATTTGAATTTCAATCGGGAAATGGGTCGAGCTGGTATGAACGAGGTTTGGGTTTTAGAGAATAAGTGAAAAAATGATTTGATCCTGGACTTCACGAATGAACTTCTATAGATGTTAGAAAATACTTTAAAATCACAGAAATTAAATCGCATTCAAATCGGTCCACCAGTTTAAAAGCTGCGGTGCCACAGGCAGACATATATAGAAAAACCAAAGACACACACACACAGACACACAATAGCGGTCACACTTACACCCCTCTTTTTGCGTCGGGGGTTAATTATGATTAAAAATATCTCTTGAGAGAAGCACCAGGACAAAAAGATCAGTGTTACTTTATCAAGGTAAAAATACATACCTATTTCGTTCAGATAGCAAAGCAAAAAAATAGTAGTTTATGATATGAGAAAAAAACAAAATACAGTCTAGTGCATTTACAAGATTACAATATTAGCGCGTCGCGTTACAAATGACAAATGGATGGCACACTTCGATAATCAAATTCAAATTTGGAATCTGTTCCCTCGTTGGGTTCCGCTTGAGGGTTCTTTGCTTCAGTTTTGCAAGTCACCGCGTGATGTGGAAATGATGACGATTTGTTCGTAGAAAGGTATGGTTAAGTTTTAGTAGGATTTCAGTTGTATTAGTGGCTTAGATTAAAAAATAAAACCTGTATGATTTTTGACCATAATTTATTTGTCGATTGGTCCTTTTATTTTATTATTAATTTATATTATATAATTATATTTTATATTATACTAGCTTTTGCCCGCGGCTCCGCCCGCGTGGTATTCGGTAATCGCGCGCTGTTCCCTCGGGAACTGTGCATTTTTCTGGGATAAAAAGTAGTCTATGTCACTCTCGGGCACTTAAACTATCTCAATGACAAAAATCACGTCTATCCGTCGCCCTGTTACGGCGTGAAAGACAGACAAACATACAAACACACTTTCGCATTTATAATATTAAGTTAATATTAAGTATCAATTATTTAAACGAAGCCTGCCGTGAAGCAGCAGTGCTTGTACTGTTGTGTTTCGGCTGGAGAGTAAGACAGCCGATGAAATTACTGGCACTTGTAGTATTCCATCTCAGGCCTCTAGGTTGGCAACGCATCTGCAATACCTCTGGTGTTGCAGATGTTTATGAGCGGTGGTGATCTCTTAGTTTTGTTAGATTTTTTGACGTTCATAAGTGCTTATCATAGCCTAAATTTAATAAAGAGATTTTGACTTTGACTTGACTTTGACTTGCCACCAAGAGACCCACTTGCTCGTTTGCCTTCCAGTCGAATAAAAATAAAAATTATAATAATACCTTTAATCGAGCAAATATTGTATATATATATATATACAGGTATTACATTAAACTTTTATATAAAGACACTACTACCAATGCTTAGCTGCCTCGCACTTTTAAATAAAATAATTGCACGGAACCATCTTTTTTTAACAACAAGGGCGCTGTTTCCAGCCAGCCTGTTTTTGTATTGTGAAGATTGTGACTTTATTAACCGTGAAGGAATGACGCTCTTTAACCGATTTTCCCCGGTAGACACGTGACCCGGAACCGATGGTTCCGTAAGGGTGCCATACAAGGGTTCCATACAAGGACCCGGGGCTCCATACAGATTTGTATGCATTTAGATGTAAATGGGGAAGCTGGGGCGAACAGATAAACTGATACGGATCGCTTTCATTGAATTAAGTGTAACGTTTAGGATGCGATTAAAAATTAATTTTGATTTATGAGTGCGATTTGTTGGTGAGATAATGAAGCTGTCTGGGTGGCGGGTGTTGTGGCATAATGGTTTCTTGAGGAAGATAATATTTATTCTTTAAAACGTATTCTAGCTTAGGATTTTTATATAAAGGTATATACTTAGTGGGTTAATATGATGAAAAACGACACCTTAACAGCCTCTTCTATTTTAAGTTTGTTTATTGTGTTATTTTCTGTTACTTTTAAATAACTTAAAAGAAGTTTCCTTGCCGGCCACGCGGCCGCGTTAGGTATTCGTTTGGGATATTGCTGTCTTTATCGCTCGTGACATAAGCGCTCGCAGCCGTCCCCCCATGTACATCCCCTCCCGCTTCTCCGCTTCCTGCTAATGTATATCGAGATAGCTGTTGGATTTCCAAGATTTGGGCGGTTGAATTTTGGGTTTCGTTGTCCTCATATTATACGAAAAGTATTGCACAGAAATCAATGATATTTTACAGTCAAGATTTTTTTCGTAATGGCTACGGAACCCTCTGTTGGACGTGTTCGACACGCTCTTAGCCGGTTTTTTTTTCTGACAGGGGATAGGAATGTTACAGATTAAGATAAAAATGTTAAGCATTTACTTGGTCAACTATACATCGAATTTATAATCAAAACATACCCTAAAGTACGACGTTAAAATTAATATCTTGTGTATTTTCTTAGGAGATAATTTTCATGAAACAAAGGCTCGCCGACGGTCACTTCCTATTTGACATAGGGTTGGGACAATGGACAAACGAACAGACGGAAGACGTTAGTCACAGACTGCGCGTACGCAAATAATTCGTATAGTTATTATGTTATGCTTTGTGATTTTTTGTTATAAAATATACTTGGTAGAGGTACCCGCGTGGTGTCGGGTTAGAATTACACCTCTCCATTTCTTCCGTGGATGTCGTAAGAGGCGACTAAGGATATGGGTTTAGGTATAACGTAGGCGACCGACAGGCTACCTGTGAGCCTACTAGTCACTAGCTGTGAGCGCCTACTTCAATTCCCCATAGCAAAATATTATAAAATAATTTATTGAATCAGGCGTTACTTTTCGGAGGTCCATATCAATGAAAACACACACACACACACACACACACACACACACATACGCATATGTTACATAAGCTTAGCTATCGTGTAAGGTCGCGGGTGACCAAGGAAATTCTTTTAGTTCATTAAAACATTATTATTTTTAATGTTATTTACAAAGTATTATAAGTATTTCGCAGGTATTATAAAGACTTCTACACCAATTTTCCGCTACCTTTCCTTCATCTGCAGGTACTAGGACCTTGTGCAAGGTCCGCCCGGATTGCTACCACCATCTTGCTCGCTAATTCTGCCGTGAAGCAGCAGTCCTTCCACTGTTGCGTTTCGGAGTGGAGAGTAAGACAGCCGGTGAAATTGCTGGCACTTGCAATATCCCTGGTGTTGCAGATATTTATGGACGGTGGTGATATCATCATTAGGAGACCCACATGCTCGTTTTCCATCCAGTCGAAAAAAAAAACAAACCTCGTAAAAAATTTCAAATGTAGTTTCTGCAAACTGGTGCGAGTTCGGTTTTGAACCCATGATCCTGTGCACGAGAGGTCATTGGACAAACCACTGGGCTAGTAGTGTCATATATATCCAGAGCAGTATATCTTCACGTTATGCGCTCGCACCGAGAACTGTAATGGGTTGTGAGACGCGTCTGTCTTGAGCTAACGTCTGGCAAGGTACAGGATGCTACAACATTATTAATTATTTATTTATTTATTACAAGCAGACAAAAATAATCAAATCGTTGATGATACTACAGTACCGCGTAATTATCATTTTCCATCCCTACTAGTCCCTACTCCCTACTCTCTACTCTGTCTGTTACGCTTTCATGTCGAAACCACTAAACCGATTTAGATGAAATTTGGTATATAAGGAGTTTGAACCCCAAGGATCAACATAGGATACCTTTTCTTCCGATAGAGGGCGCCACTGCGCGATAACCTAGATCCGCGCAGACGAAGTCGCGGGCATAGGCTAGTAAGGTATAATTTTCACTGCACTAGTTAGTATAGGATTACTAATGTATGGCCAAAAAACTTTTCCCAAAGTATCACATCCCAAAAAATTTTACCCAAATTATCATTTGGCAAAAAAACATTTGGCAAAAAAACTTATCGCAAATTTACAGTTAACAAATTTTTATTTGGCAAATTATTGTTTCGCAAATAATTACTTGGTCATGTTTCATATTGCCAAGTAATATTTGGTAAAATGTATCGTTTGGCATAATGTACTCTTCCCAAGATATCGCATGACATAATAACCTACTTTTTTGGGAACAGTTTGTTTCTGTGGAGGGGCGCAGTTCTAACCTAACCTAACCTACTTTTTTGATAGCAGTTCGTTTTTGCGGGGGACGCAGTTTTAACCTATAATCTGGCGTACTTTTCTGGTAGCAGTCCGTTTTCTGTGGGGGACGCAGTCTAACCTCATCTACTTTTCTGATAGCAGTTCGTTTCTGTGGAAGACGCAGTTCTAACATAAGCTACTTTTCTGGTAGCAGTTGGTTTTTGTGGTTGGTTTGTGCGAAATGTCATTTTGAACAAACATTTTTTTGGAATACAATATTTGCCAATATAAAACGTTTGCTTAATAAACGTTTGTCGTAATAAAATTTGACAAACTAAAATTATGTCAAATGATAATTTGACCAAATGAATAAAATGCGAAATGAAAATATGCCAAAGATTCGTTTGGGAAATGAAACTATTGCGATAAGTTTTTTGGGAAGTGAAATTTGGCGAAAAATTTTTTGGCGAAACGGCAGTACACCATCGCAGTATCATGGACGAAATGTATACAATAAATGGCGCAGGTTGATGGTTTTGTAGCCATCATTCGTAAGAGAACCATCGCTCCATACCCGTAACCGCTTTAGCCCAAATAGAATCCTAAGCAAACTGACTGAGCGGTGGGTGGGACTCGCTGCTGTTTAAATAGTAGATGCAACTCCACACTTCTGTGTAACAATTGTAAGTATTTTGATTTTCATGTCATTTAATTCTATTGGTGTCAAGTGTCCCATGATATTTATTTATTATTATTATTATTTATTTATTTATTATCTTTTATGATAATAGATGTTAGATTACTATAAGTTTTATCGTTTGTAAGTCACATACAGTCATCGCTCGCGTGAACGGCTCATGGTAATGAATGTTTTCTATCTACGGATAATGTTTCCAACAATAAAATCGTAGTCGTTACAAACGTAACCTTTACGTTGTTTCAAATACCCGTGCACAATTTCACGTTTTTACATTTAGCAGTTGATATTTAATTATTTTAATTGCACAACACTGTGTCCTAAAGCCGTAAGTGCTTAAAAATAAAACTTTTTACATACACACACGTAGTCTCAAACTTTCGCATTTATAAATATACTTAAGTAGGTTTTTAAGAAAAAATAAAGACGCATTCTTCGAACTGTTAAAAATCTACACACTTTATTTGGCAGAGGGCGCCGCGGACTGTCCCTAATATGAATATTTTCTATTAAATTACTCACGGCTCGGCGCGTCGGCAAAAATATTGTTTTTGGGACACGCTGTGAACGCGCTGCTGGGACAAGGTTGTATGAGACATCTTTGCACTGACAATTGTATTGTACTAGTTGTGCCTGCGACTTTGTCCGCGTGGACTTAGATTTATAATAATAGTTAATGTTTAT
Source organism: Choristoneura rosaceana (assembly GCA_037349165.1). Taxonomy (NCBI): domain Eukaryota; kingdom Metazoa; phylum Arthropoda; class Insecta; order Lepidoptera; family Tortricidae; genus Choristoneura; species Choristoneura rosaceana. The sequence goes on from JAZBNJ010000019.1 coordinate 1,652,318, forward strand.
AAATAATGTTCAGCTTATATTTTATTGATTTATTTCAAAGTCAATATCTACTTCATGACAATATGTAAGTTGGCCCTTTCAGCACGAAGTTTTTAGGGGTAACCAAAATGGCAAAAACGGAACCCTTATAGTTTCGCTATGTCTGTCTGTCTATGTGTCCGTCCGCGGTTTTGCTCATGGCTATTAATGCTAGAAAGCTGTAATTTTGCACGAATATATTATGCAAACTATGCCGACAAAATCGTTCAATAAAAAATAAAAAATATTTTTTTTTTGGAGTAGTCCCATAGACGTAAAGTGGGGGTCTTTTTGAACCATTAAGGGTTGCTACAGAGATTTTTAGAGTCAGTGTTTTTTTTGCAAAATATTCAACTTTATAGTGCGAATTTTCATTGAAATCGAGCGTCCCCCCCTCTTAAATCTAATCCGGTGGGTAGAAAAAAAAATAGGATGGTAGTAAGTATATCCAAGTCACAAGGAAAACTATAACGATTAAGTTTTCTTGAGAATTATTAGTAGTTTAAGAGTAAATAGCAGCCTAAGGTATAAAATACCTAAACTTGGAATATTCCGTACAAAATACGAAATCCTTAGAAAAATATTACTTCTTTTTTTGTAATGGCTACGGAAACCTATTTCAAACGTGTGCGACACGCTCTTGCCCGGTTTTAAGTAATTTAATAACTCATCGGGTAGTCGGATAAAAAAGCTATTCTTTAATTTAAAAAAAAAACAGACAGCCTAACAAAAACGCATCACCATTCTAACTAGGCTCCCGTGAACAGCCACCATCCTAGTTTCCCATCCTATCCGGCACGGTTGTCGAGGCAATGACCCAACACCCGCGACATGGGCCCAATGGACCCGTCGCAAAATGGTATGTGACGATGGGGACAAAGTTGTTCGCAGACGTTTAGCCATGGTATTAGTCATGGAGCGAGTATAATGTAGGGGAAGGTAATTAGATTTGTGATTTAGTCATTTTAGTGGGTTTGATTTGAGTTTTCATTTGTTTGAGAAGAAATGCTTTCGTACTTTTAAAGGCTGTTTTAACCTCTTTTTTGCGTCGTGCAAAAATAGTTTTTTTTTTTATTCGACTGGAAAGCAAACGAGCAAGTGGGTCACCTGGTGGTATAAAAGATCACCACCGCCCATAAACATCTGCAACACCAGGGGTATTGCAGATGCGTTGCCAACCTAGAGGCCTAAGTTGGAATACCTCAAGTGCCAGTAATTTCACCGGCTGTCTTACTCTCCGCGCCGAAACACAACAGTGCAAGCACTGCTGCTTCACGGCAGGATTAGCGAGCAAGATGGTGGTAGCAATCCGGGCGGACCTTGCACAAGGTCCTACCACCTGCAAATGTGAGGAGTTTTCATTTGTTTGAGAAGAAATGCTTTCGTACTTTTGACTGTTTAAGAGAAGTCTCTTCGTTCCATTCTCTTTACAAACGTAGTCAACTTCCCGGTTTCATTTGAAAACTAGGCAACAGATGTAGATGAAATTTTGTAACTATGGACTACACGCAATTATCTATGCATGTAGTTTTTCAGATTTTCATATACCTAAATGTGTAATATCAGAATTACAGGAGCTCAAAAGTTGCCAAAAAAAGATATCAACTTTGCACGAGAATTAAAGACTATTAAAGCATTTCTATAAAAATCGAAAAACCATAGGCATAGAAAATATGATGAAGGTTAGTTCCGGTTATCTATTATACTTACTTGTAGCAAAACTAATAAGAAAAATCTGAAGATTTTAATTACTTATATGTGCCTATGTAAGTAACCATCTAAAATGACCCCACACTGCATATATTTTGCTTAGGGGAGGGGCTCAGCTGACAAATGGTATTCATAGATAGCTTTGCGGACTCTTAGTGCGTGAGTCAGACTCACACTTGTCTGTTTTTTTATCGATTTAGTTTTGGAAATATTTGAAAGTTCATCGTTAAGGGTTGAAATCAATACTATTAATTTTAGATCTACTATTAATTCAAGAAAATTTAATTAATAATGGGTCTTAGTGAATGTCAATACAAAATCACTAATACTTTGACCTGTGCTTTGTTATAAAATCGACCTCTGGTTTTGATGTAGGTAGCACATTGGCTTAGGCTAGCTTAGGCTTTATAGGTTAGCTCGAAAAGATCGCTTTTAGCGATACCTAACTTCGCCTTTGTACCTTTTGGTTTTGTTTTCTTTTTGTATTATTTTGCGTTTTATGTTTATATTTATGCGACTGGATGGCAAACGAGCAAGTGGGTCTCCTGATGGTAAGAGATCACCACCGCCCATAAACATCTGCAACACCAGGAGTATTGCAAATGCGTTGCCAACCTAGAGGCCTAAGATGGGATACCTCAGGTGCCAGTAATTTCACCGGCTGTCTTAGGTACTCTTCACGCTGAAACACAACAGTGCAAGCACTGCTGCTATGTACAATAAAGTATTTACATACATACATACATTGGTTCAATATAGCAAATATAATTCTACAAGTTTTTAAATATTATTTTTTCAATTTTTGTAAGTTTAAAAAAATACGTACAAGACTTTTTTTTAAATTATGTTAACATTGAGTAAGAAAAATGTTTTTTTTTTTAGGTAATTGAGTTAACCACCATAACACTAAGATGCATTTAAAATATTATCTTTACTACGACCCGCTAGTAAAATTCCATTCATGTGTTATGTTAATAGTTCTTACAAATGACGGGGTATGCATGGCTTTATTACTCACCCTCACATCTCGATTCGCCACACTACGCCTTGTTAGCGATTGTATGTTACAAATAGGGAAGCCATTAAATCAAAAACTATATCATCAGCTTGACTGAGATCTATTGCTCTCAATTCATCATTCAAATTAATTTGGGCATCACCGAAAATAAAACTGAAAACATCATCTTAAATATTTTAATGATTTCCTACTACACCTAAAATTATATTTACAAAATAAATAGAACACTTAAAATTTAATATTGCACATAGCGGATATATCTTAATGAAATAACAACAACGATTTAAAACGAATCGGGAATCCACAAATACCTTAAATAGTGCTGAACATTGACTATTAATTAGTTACAACTTTGAAAGTTCCAAGAGGGGTATGATATTTGCATAAGCTGCTCATTTGTGAATGAGCGAACCGTTATGGGGATAAAATTGCTTGCTTTTCTTGTTGAAATTCTGTGGGACATCATCCATGTCGCCTTCTTTGTCCTGGTGAGCCGTCATATGTCTCGTCAGATGATGCCTTTCTCTGAAACTCTCGTTGCAAACAGGACACTTCAACTTTTCTTCCCTTTTCCTCCTATTGGGATCAGATACCGCCTCGCTCTTGTGATGAGTACGCATATGATAGACAAGGTCGGACGTCATCCGGAAACTAATGCTGCATTTCGCACACACGTTCTGAGCCGGCAGAGAAAAAGCGGCCAACGTCGGCGGTAATAAGGTGCTGAGTATCGCCGCTGCTGGATTGGAAATAAGCGGGTTCACCGGCTCTCTTGAGGGCACTGGGAATTTCATAAAATCTGAATTTGGTGGTTGGAAATTTTGAACGCTAAATGGATACGCCGAGCCTGCTTGAAGGTAAGGAATGTCTGGCCGAAACGGCAAGAAGTTTAGCTTGTTAGGAGAAACTTGCGGTTTTGAGGAAGACTGCTTCTCTTGGTATTCCACTCCTTTGAAGGCGCCACTGGCTCTTGTTTGCATCGGACTTGTCTCAGGATAGTTAGGCGATGAAGAAGGAATGATGTGCGCCTTGAAGAAATTATTCCCATTTAAAAGCTGAGCTGGTGTCAACAAGTTATTGAAAGGGGGAGCTTTAGTAAAGGAGTTAGATGATTGGCTAGTCGCGGATAGCGGTGGGCTTACAGAGTTTTGGTACAGCAAGTTATCCGGGCTAACCGAAGGGTTAGGCGATCGCATGGAAAAGTTAGACACTTTAGTAAAAGCACTTCTCGGCGACATTTCAGGTTGTTTCTCATATCGGCTTTCAAATCTTGCTCTTGACTGCATACTGATCAAAGTTGGATCGTCGAATATTTTATTTTTGTATTCGGGTAGAAATTTGGGCTGCCTCGCCGCACTTTCATTGGAGTTTGGACGACTTCTAGACCGATCCGAATTCTCGGAGTCACTGCAATACATTGCTTTATTTGGATATTCATCTGTGCCAACGTCAATGTTAATATCGGAACCAAAATTAGGAGATATGTTGTTGTTGACGCGTATCCGTTCATCATCATGATCTTTCACGTCCATTGTATTTTCATTAGAGTACTCACTGTGTTTGTAAATTTCTGGTATTCTCTTCAGCGGTTGCTCCCAATCTTCATTGTTGAAAAGTTGTTTGGACACTCGCAGTTGCCTCTCTGGTTGTTTTGGCCGTAGTTTTTCATCCGGCATCATTAAAAAAGCGACATCAAATGACCTTTTAGAAGCCTTTCCTGGATTTAGCACCGTAGACTGCATCTCGTTTTTTGAAACTTGCGTTCTAGCACTTTCAATATTCAAATTAGTCTCCTTCGAATCAGGAGAAGCTTCTTTGTAACTTTGATAATTATTTTGAACGTCCATTGTCATTGTTTGATCATTTAATTAACGTCACTTTATGGAAAACTTTTCTCACTTATATCGCGGCTTCGCGACGAACACGCGTGCGTACCACCCGGCTATCACTTTACGAATGCGAGAGCAATATAAGGGTGGAAAATATATAAGTGGGGATTTAGTCTACCCTTAAACCTCTGAAGTTGGGAGGGCGTGGCGGAATCCACCAGTCAGCGCCGAGCGGGAGGCGTGAAAGAAACCCGCGGGCCAATCAGAGCCCGTTTCGACGATGAAGAGCAGGAAAGCTCAATCACCAGGTCAAGATAATAATAACTGCTTCGAATTGAGAGCGCATTGAGTAGCGGTAGGGTCAACTCGACAATTGCGGTATGATATTGAAAACCGCTAGCGTTTAACTCGCTTTTCAATATGGGTTCAATGCTAGCTACATTATTGTTCAATTTTGAAAACATGGACAACAATATAACCAATAGTTTGAAAACGATGGTCAGTTAGATTAGTATTTTTATGTCGGTATGTAAAGATGCATATTTTTTTAAGACTTGAAAAATATGTGCCTTTACATGTTACCTATCAAAAATAAAAAAAATCTAAATAAACGTTCAAGTAGGCATCACCATCATCACAATCATCATTATCATCCATGACGATCACCGTTGGGCATAAGCCTTCCCCCATATTTAGTTGCTTCAATTGGAACTGGTTTGCGTCCACCTGCGACTTAAACCAGTTCATCCTTTTACCATCGGTGGACGTCTAAAGCTGCGCTCACCAATCCGCGATTAAAAAACTTACAGTACTATGAATACTACGGATAAATTTGTTTTCGCCACGAAACTTTGTCCATTAACCTTCGATTTCCGTCCCGAGATTCCCCAAAAAAACTCCACCTATTATGATTGCAATAAATATGTTTTATATGTCGCATAAAAAATGATACCTCGCTATAGTCGGCCTAACCCCCGAGTGTATGGATGAGATTGCGAATAATGCTATTAGCACAGACGCTTCTTCTCAAATTGATATCCAACTTAAAACCTTTGCACACAAAAATAAGCTTTACTCCATCCAATTTAAGACTACATTTGGAACGGCCGACGATGCTAAAAAATAACTAAAGCAAGACACAGTGGAAAGAGTCTTAGATGAGGTTGAAGAAGGTTGAAATTTGGTTGCAGGAATGTTTATAGAAATGAAAAGAAGTCTCAAATGAGAGTTCTGTTCGGTAGTAACGATAATAAGATAGGCGCAGACGTTAAAGGAAAGCCATTTGTCACATTTTAGCCATTTTTTGGCCATTCGTTCTCTCGCAATGAAAGCTGTTCAAAGTATATATTTGTGGGTGTCCTTAATGACAGTTTGGATGTTGATAGATACTTTTATGTTGGTTAGACTGTAAAGTACAAGATGTGCCAGCGTGGTGCTTTTATAATAAAAGGCTAGTCCTAAAAATATCTACTTAATTCATCAGTTAAGTTCGAAGAAAATATAGCATAATATTTTTTCTTTTGTTATTCAAACACAAAATGATGAAGATATAGTTGAAGTTCTGCGTGACGTCACGCCGTGTGACACCTTATTAGCACGGCGTGATTTCATGGGCCCCACTCTCGAACTTTAACGCGCTTTATTTTTGTGATTTTTTTTTCAATGACAAAAGGAAAAAATACGAAAATTGTTTCTATACTAAGTACCTATGTCAGATTTTTTTTAAATGTGGTATTAATTTAGATGTAGTAATTAATAATCTTGCCGTCCCGATGACGTTTATATTATTTAATACGAGAGTAAGAGGGACGGCACGATACAAGCTTCGATTTTCAAATTTCGTAGCCCCCAGATCTTGACGTAACCAGTACACAGCCCCCGGTCGCGTGTTCTGTGCCATAATCTGCGGCACGCGGGCACAATTACTTATCAATACTTATCAGAGGTGTTGGATTCATTGGCTGTTTGCCGATAATATATAGGGATAAACATTATGGTGCTTATATGATTCTTAGGGGCTTCTAAGTATTTCCAATGGCTTATATTAACTGACAATTGTTTTACATAGAAAGTATCCGGGTCGCCATTTGATTGAAGTTTTTCTTTTGTTAAATCCAATACTATCTAAAAATGGTTTAGAAGAATAAAAAAAAACATTTTTTTTACAAAAAAATTAAACTGAATTCAAAAAATAATCACGGAATTTACTCGTAGTTTCTTAATTCATTTACCTAACCTTTGCTTCTTGTCAATGTTATCCTTGCGAACAATCAATCATAAAAAGTTTTGCGAGTCGGTGGCTATTATTTATTATTATTTTTTTATAAAAAAAAAATATTTTGGCCTCAATCTCGCTTGATAGAAGGCGAAGTTGACGTCTAGGATGGTACACGTTTGCCTAGAAAGTGTCTGTGTTCACTTTGACCTTAAAGATGTCCAGATTACAGCGTTCCGGAAAAACTGACCTCGGCAGAGAGTTCCACTCCTTATCCGTCCGCATAATAAAAGAAGAGGCAAACCGCTTCGTGCATAGGAGGAATGTCTACAACATAAGGGTGAAACTGCTCGTCGCGCCTGGTCGTTCGGTGACGGAAAGGGGAAGGGGGTATCAGGTTATGTAAAACCTCCGCACACTCACCGAAATGTAACCGATAAAAAACCGAAAGGCGGACTCGTCTACGGTATTCGAGGCTCAGAAGATTTGCCTCCCCGAGTGAGTCACAGTCTATGATCCTCTTCGCTCGGCGCTCCAACGAGTCCAAAGCATCCAGCTGATATCTAGCAGACCCATCCCTGAGATGGGAACAGTATTCCATGCAAGAGCAAACTTGAGCTCTATGATATATTATTGTAAGTCGTAACACATTTTTGTTAAGCTACCTTAGCACCGCGTGGGAACTACAGGGAAAGCCAGTCCGAGAGGAGACCTGTGCCCAGCAGTGTGTTGACTATAATACCCATTGCATATTCCCACGAGTGAAGCGAGTGTTTCAAATCACTATACAAACCATTTGTTGGTCCTTCGAACACTATCCATCAGTCGGCAGAACGTGTAAATCGATCGACTGACGTCGCAAACGTTTGTCGTCCAGTTAATAAGGTGTCAGGCTGTCGGGCCCTTCTTGGGATTGATAGATGGAAAAGCGTTGGTGTCTTCAGTTGATTCCACTATGTTTGTGAAAAATCGATCAATCCGGGAAATTATGCTGACTACATATTAATTTCTATGTGAAAGTTTGTGGATCGTGTTTGTTACTCATTGAAGCTAATTTTGTTGGATAGATTTTAATGTTAATTTCGTGTGTACATTAGGAATAACACAAGGCTTTTTTAGGATTCTGTTCCCGAATGACGACGAACGAAAACATATTAATATGACTGTCTCTCTATCTGTCAAACACAAGACTACACCTCACAATTATACTAACATCTCAGAAACCATAATCGATAGACAACTGAAATTTATATATAATGTGTAGCGCACTTTTATTTCCGCTACAAAAAAAAGGGAAGTCCCAATCAACTAATAAAAACTAATCAGGTTAGAAACCGGACACAGCTAGCTGGCACTGGATTTCTATAGACATGGCCGTTTATAGCGTACAGTCATCAGCACCAATATCTGACACAACAAGCGTGCATGAAATATCTGATAAGATTCTATTTCTAGGGCCGGAAGGACGTGACAGATATTAGTGCACGCTCCCCTGTGGCAGATATTAATGACTGTACTATTTTTTCTTTTACAAATATAAAATTTTACTCGCAAATATGATAATTTTTGCAGGTGGTTTTGGACCTTGTGCACGGTCCGCCCGGATTACTCCGCCATCTTGCTCGCTAATCCTGCCATGAAGCAGCAGTACTTGCACTGTTATGTTTCGGTGTAGAGCGTAAGACAGCCTGTGAAATTACTGGCACTTGAGGTATCCCATCTTAGGCCTCTAGGTTGGCAAGGCATCTACTGTACCCCTGGTGTTGCTAACGTTTATGGGCGGAAGTGATCTCTTACCATCAGGAAACCCACTTGCTCGTTTTCCATCCAGTCGAATTAAAAAAAAAGATTAATTGTATGTCGCACGGGCGGTACTGAAATTACGAACATCGACTCATTAAAGCTTCTAAAAGACTCTCGTTCGTAATTTCTTGTTTACCGCCCTTAAGACACACCAAATAAATAATAATAATAATAATAGTCAATAGTTCTGTTTTTGTTTTTTTTTTGTGTGTTTTAATGTGTTATTGTTTTGTATTCTTTCATTTGTAAGAAATATTTCAATAATAAACATATTTTGATAATAATAATAAAATAAATATCGTGGGACACTTGACACCAAATTGACCTAGTCCCAAACTAAGTAAAGCTTGTACTATGAATACTAGGCAACGGATAAACATAGTTATATAGATAAATACATACTTAAATACATATTAAACATCCAAGACCCGAGAACAAACAGTCGTATTATTCATAGGTACAAAATATCTGCCCCGGCCGGGAATCGAACCTGGGACCTCAAGCTTATGGGCAAATTTGACATGAAAAATTTAAATATGACAAAGTTGTACGTTGCCCGTTTCAAAATAAAATTTTAAAAAAAGCTTCGTAGTCAAGCTCTCTAACCACTTGGCAATCTGGTCGTCATAACTAATGTATTTTTTTTTATCTCCTTGCGAAAAACACACAGGAACTGGAGGTCAATGGGGGCTTTTGTCCAACAGTGGACGTCCCATTCTCGATGATGATGAAAACCGCAAATCATCAATATATCCATATATTTTTAAATCCACGTCCGTTCAAGACCAATATTGATTCTATCCACGCTGGCAAAAAACCGCGCCCTCAGTCAAACCGCTTTAAGGCCATATGTCGGCAAAAATTCCATAATTGCATTAAGTTACCCCAAGTAGAGCCCGTTTAATTACGAACTCCCACTTAGACATATGGGATGTGCGGGTCATACGAGAGTGCTTTGATCATCATTGGGAACGATTGTTGGGAGATTTACGAGTTAAGATTACGATTTGGAGTCTTTTTGTATTTTTTATTTCAACTCCAAATGGCGTTAGTGTCGCTGCTAAAGTGACAAATGAAAAAGAATCCAAAAGTTGAAATATGGGTGCATAGGAAAAATTCGTGTCTAGTCTCCTGTCCAGTGGTGGTGTAGGGGAATAGCACGCAGCACGGAATGCTGAGGACCTGGGTTCGATTCCCAGCGCTGGTCTATTTTTCTGGTTTTTCTGTGCATTCATGTTTCGGCTTGTGTTTTCGTGTGAAATATTAAACTTTCACGGGATAACCGTAAAAGAAACAAAAAATTTGGAGTTGAAATAAAAAATACAAAAAGACTCCAAATCGTAATCTTGATTTGATTGCTTAATAGCGACATCTCTTGTCCCTGGTGAGCGGATAGCTTCGACGGGAGTGGAAAAAATGTTTCTCGTTGAGAACGTAGATCCATAGATGGCGTTAGTGTCGCTGCTAAAGTGACAAATGAAAAAGAATCCAAAAGTTGAAATATGGGTGCATAGGAAAAATTCGTGTCTAGTCTCCTGTCCAGTGGTGGTGTAGGGGAATAGCACGCAGCACGGAATGCTGAGGACCTGGGTTCGATTCCCAGCGCTGGTCTATTTTTCTGGTTTTTCTGTGCATTCATGTTTCGGCTTGTGTTTTCGTGTGAAATATTAAACTTTCACGGGATAACCGTAAAAGAAACAAAAAATTTGGAGTTGAAATAAAAAATACAAAAAGACTCCAAATCGTAATCTTGATTTGATTGCTTAATAGCGACATCTCTTGTCCCTGGTGAGCGGATAGCTTCGACGGGAGTGGAAAAAATGTTTCTCGTTGAGAACGTAGATCCATAGATGGCGTTAGTGTCGCTGCTAAAGTGACAAATGAAAAAGAATCCAAAAGTTGAAATATGGGTGCATAGGAAAAATTCGTGTCTAGTCTCCTGTCCAGTGGTGGTGTAGGGGAATAGCACGCAGCACGGAATGCTGAGGACCTGGGTTCGATTCCCAGCGCTGGTCTATTTTTCTGGTTTTTCTGTGCATTCATGTTTCGGCTTGTGTTTTCGTGTGAAATATTAGATTTACGAGTTATATAAATGTCATCTGTGAGTGGTCTGGTAACAATTCTGCGCCTTTAAGTTTTTAGACTTGTTTATATAAAACTTATCCGTCTACACCCTATCTCACCCTGCTAACGTGCAAGTAAGGTCAATGTGTGAATCTTCAGCAGCATGAAAATTATTTATATTGTTATTGTCGTGTTGTTTGTGTTATTGATTTGTTGTTGTTGCGGTATTCTTGTTGTTGTGTGTTGTTGTTGTTATTGTTATTGTTGTTGTAGTGTTGTTGTTGTTGTATTATTTATATTGTTACTAGCTTCTGCCCGCGGCTCCACCCGCGTACCTAGTATTCGGTTCGGTTATAAAAAGTAGCCTATGTCACTCTCGGGCCTACAAAATATCTCTATGCCAAAAATCACGTCGATTCGTCGCTCAGTTACGGCGTGAAAGACGGACATACATACAAACACACTTTCGCATTTATAATATTACTAGCTTATGCCCGCGACTACGTCTGCGTGGATCTAGGTTATCGTGGCACACTCTATCGAAATAAAAGGTATCGTATGTAGATCCTTGGGGTTCAAACTACCTACATACCAAATTTTATCAAAATCGGTTCGGGAGTTTTGACGCGAAAGCGCAACAGACAGACAGACAGAGTTACTTTCGCATTTATAATTGTAGTAAGGAAGTAGAGATAGGGATAGTATGGATTTTAACGATGATTCTTAGACATGTTTCATCAAAATCGGTATTTAGGTAATTAGTTTTTATTAATTTATAATTTCGATTGCAATTATGCCTGGAAAGTTGGTCCTGATGACTCGTCCACTAATAATGTCAGCGACAGTCCTAAGTGAAACCTCATTAAATCCATTGTTAAAAACTTGTTTGTCTAGTTGCACTAATGGTTTGCAATTAATTTACCTGACGGGGGGAGTGGTCAGAGACTATGGAAATTTTAAAATTATGTCAGTTTCGGACGAACCTTCTGCTTTGCTTGACGTGATTTGTCGTGCTGTGAGAAGTTTAAAGATGTCACGGTTCGGATACTCTGTTGATAGCGACAGCGATATGTACTCGGAGATGGTGGACTTGGAAGTCTTGGAGGCCGAAGTAAGTTTTCATTCCCATTTATATGTATCTTATTAAAGTTTTCGACGAAAAAATACAAAAATAATTTTAGAATATATTAATTATTAGAAAATTTTAAAGACAGGATGTCCGTAAAAATAAAAATTTGGAGTTGAAATAAAAAATTCAAAAAGATTCCAAAAAATATTTATTATTTGGTGATTGTATCCTATCTTCGAGTGTTATTTGAATGATAATTAAATCCCGCAATTCTATAAAAAGTTGTGCATTGATTACAATGTATTTCAGTTTACCTATCTACTAGAAAAACTTAAAAATTTAATTTTTGTGTAATGAAGTATAACATAATATATGTATGTTTTCACAGGTCGCTCGAACTAAGGCAGCGGCTGTCCAGGCGCGGGTCATTGAGAGGCAAGGGCGCGATATTTTCCGCTCTATTATGGCCTCAGGTATTTGTATATCCCTACATTCGTGTTCGAATGATCGAGTACTACAAAAATAATACAAGTTTAATTAAAATTATGTAACTCACCAATTAAAACAGTACTGTGCTCTATAGGTCGTGGCCTGAGAGAGCGGAAGCGGCTTCTGATAAAACTGCGGACGCTGCTCTCCTCCGGGGCCCTGGCACGCCCTCTCCGCGAGCCGGTCGGAGAGGAACATTTTAAGCTGATGGAATTCTATGTAAGTTCAACTTTTTTTCACCAGATCTACTCTTGGTATTCATTAGTTATACCTTTATAAATAGTATTAATAATATGTATGTTAATTGATCGTTCTTCTGTTTTATCAGACATCGGTAATCCGGCCAGAAGTAGCTGCGGAATCTGTGCTGGCGGAGGAGAGAAGCGACTCCGTTTCCGTATCTGTAAGTTTTCTATCATCAATCTTCCTAAACTCTTTGTGTTTAACTTACAATTTTATTACTTACTGTATAAAGTGGGAGCGCCAAAGTTCGCATACTCTTCGATAGTCATACCGTAATTTTTGTCCGAATCATCGTTTGTCCGAATTTTTTTCGCACTGAAATCTTATATTTTTCAAAAAAAATTAAATGGTCATCTTATAGAAAACTACAGGTTAGGTTAGGTTAGGTTTATTTTATTAGAATTTTAAACAATCATTAGATTCAGAGAAAAAATAGTTATGACAAACGATCATTCTGACAAAAATTACATTCGGACTTTCAATAAGCATGCGAGCCGATATGGACCCGCATAAAGTAAATGCTTTCTTTTAACTACAGTCAAATATTGTTTTAATTATCCGATCTCATGGCAACTATTAAATAAATCTCCTTTTTTTTAGGATGACGACACAGAATCAGGGTCAGAGACTGAGGACGAGGATTTTAGAATGGACCCTCCTTCCACTCGTATGTTTGCACCTCCACCAGAGGAAATGTACGATTACGGGGAAGAGGTGGAAAATCCGCGTGCCGAGGAAAATATCAGTGACTTTTACGAAACTGATTCTGATTCAGAGGACGAGGGGCGGTTCCCAAATTTGAATGTAAATTATATTTAAGTTTAATTAAGATAATATGTATGTTAGTTTTAGAGTAAGTTAGTTGTAGTTTTCAAATTAATTTGTATATATTAGTTTTGTTTTGTTTGTTTGTTTGTGTTGTAAATATTAAGTTAAATTAAATGTAAAGTCATAGATGTACTTATTACAATTATGTTATAGACTAACAATGGATGTCATAAAAAAATCAATAGAAAAAAAAAAGAAATAACGGACAGAAAAAAAAAACAAAAACTGGATTAAAATATATTTATCTCAAAGCTATATCCATGACATTGTGACATTATTTTAATTAATAAATCAAAACAATTGTATGGTAAAATTTTACTTTGATGTAGTTTCATTTTCATTTGCTACCATTTTGTTAATAGATATACTGTATAGTGTAGTGTAAAAACCCAGGTTATTTGTCATTGTAACAATTTTAATGACTGGAATTGATAATGCGAATAACCAAATCAGCAATTGGCCGGCTTGCGGGGTTTAATTGTATTTAAAAGATTAGACCACGCAGGTGTCGCCGTACAATATTCCTACTTACTTAAATATAATTACTTCTTTATTTTTTTTTCCCTTTTCAAATAAACGATTTCTTTCAATTATGCTAGGTACTTCTGGCGTTCATGTTATCGCGATGATTTAGTTCGAGTACAGTTTGTTTTATTATTATTACGCAGTGGTCATACTCAAAACCAACGCTGTAGGTAGTTTGCCGCGGAATCAAACCAAATTTGGCCCTTTTGGCGTTATTTGGCACTCATTTGTTTGTTGTTTTTAGTTTTTTATGGTAAATCAAAATGTAAGATTTATTTATTTATTGTTTACGTTGAATCTTTAAAAGTTCCATTTGTCGCTTCAAGTTTTTATTCCAAACTATTATAATTACCTAGTGCCATCCACGAAGACGCGCGATTTTGTCAAAATTAGACATTAATGACATTGCAATAAGAACCACGGCACGCGTAATCGTGAATGACTCTACCTAAGTATAACACAGAGGTGACAGAGGTATTTATTGCGTTTGCTATCTCTTTCGTCACCAATCCAAAAGCCGTATATCTTTTTGGAATCCTTAATCCATGTATTCAGTTTTTTTGTAACTGTTTTCTAAGTAGGTACCTACCTATTTATTTTTCATTTGTATCACTTCTTTGTTTTATTTTTATGTTTTTATTTTATTTAAGTTCAATTTAATTATTTAGTTTTTTCTCTTTTATTTCATATAATATTTTGTATAATTTTTTCTTTGTTTTATACATAAATAAATATGTGATCATTCATTATTTTCACATTTTTTCATTTAAAAACTATTTTTTGTTTTCCTTTTTTTTTGTTTTCTTCTGTATAATTGAGTTATTTTATTGTATATGGGTTTGTGTTAGTGAATAAATGTCTACTTTCTGTTTCTTTGAGTTTTATTTTATTTTATTTTATTTTATTACCTTTTGCTGTAGCGTCAATAGAAATACACATGTTAATTTCAGCTATCTATTAAAGATAATTACAGTTAAGTTCTCGAGATATAGCTCCGTTTAAGACAGATGAGAGTGAGAGAGAGGGATAAATATTTATTTACACATATTAATACACAACTATCCTAGCCTATCTTTGAGTTTTCCTTTCTAGTTTAGGTTAGCTTGAAAAGATCCCTTTTAGGGATAAGTTCGCCTTTGTACTCCTTTGGTTTGTTGTTTTCTTTTTGTATTACTTTGTGTTTTATGTACAATAAAGTATTTACATACATACATACATACATACACACATTAAGAGGAAACAATGAATTAAAATGAATTTTGAATGGAAAGCTAGTACTGCTGAACAAACTGAACTTAACAAACTTACAATGCGGAAGCATGTATGGCAACACTAGGCGAGTTTAATCCTTTTTGATCAATTACACCAAGCCAGGCCAGAAATCTGGCTATTGCAGTAAATTATTAACAATCTTTTACTATCGATCCGTTGATCCGTCGCTCCGTTACGGCGTCAAAGACGGACATACATACAAACTCTTTCTCATTTACAATATTACTAGTTTATGCTCGCGACTACGTCTGCGCGGCTCTAGGTTATCGCGCGGTGGCACCCTCTATCGGAATAAAAGGTATCTTATGTAGATCCTTGGGGCCCAAACTAACTATATACCAAATTTCATCAAAATCGGTATAATAGTTTCGACCTGAAAGCGTAACAGACAGACAGTTACTTTCGCATTTATAATATTAGTAAGGAAGTAGGGATAGGGATAGTATAGATTTTAACGATGATTCTTAGACATGTTTCATCAAAATCGGTACTAAGGTAATTAGTTTTTATTAATTTATAATTTCGATTGCAATTATGCCTGGAAAGTTGTTCCTGATGACTCGTCCACTAATAATGTCAGCGACAGTCCTAAGTGAAACCTCATTAAATCCATTGTTAAAAACTTGTTTGTCTAGTTGCACTAATGGTTTGCAATTAATCCCGTATTTACCTGACGGGGGGAGTGGTCAGAGACTATGGAAATTTTAAAATTATGTCAGTTTCGGACGAACCTTCTGCTTTGCTTGACGTGATTTGTCGTGCTGTGAGAAGTTTAAAGATGTCACGGTTCGGATACTCTGTTGATAGCGACAGCGATATGTACTCGGAGATGGTGGACTTGGAAGTCTTGGAGGCCGAAGTAAGTTTTCATTCCCATTTATGTAGAGTTTTACTTTAGAGAAACACTTTAGTTGGCGAGATAAAATATAATTCTTAAGAAACTCAAAATAAACACAATCTTAATTAAAATAATAAAATCATCTACGTCCTTTCGCGCACACGTCCTACGTCTTTCTCCACGACACTCATTCACTCCATCTCCCTCATTCGATCATCACATTCAATCAGTCATTCAGTATACCACTCATTCCTACAGCTCGGCCGTCCTGCTTGTGCCTGTCCTCAGGCACACCGTACCTAAAGTTACACAATACCAAATATCTTTAAACTGGAAACAAAAATAAACCGTCACTCATCAAACTAAACAATGAGAACAAACTCTTAACATTAACGCCTAATTTCAACATAAAATCTCATTAAAAACATCTCATATCATTTTACCCAGTAAAATCTTAAAAATTCGTTTGATGGGTAGTCAGTCGAATACTTTTTGCGAAACCAAAAGAACATAAGAAATAAAAATTGTACCTTATGTGTAGTGCAGCATAACGTCTTTTGACTGACCCGCAGTTCATTGACCCCTAGGCCACGGCTTCATGTAATCAGCTGACGTGGAAGTACGAGTAGGCCCTTCTGTCGAACTGTCTGCCTTCTCTACGTCGTAGCGGTCCTTGCCCGTCACGGCTGTCACGCGGTAAGGTCCTAGAAACTTAGGTTTCAATTTCAAACATGTACCAAACTGCGTCCTCATGATAGCCACACGATCTCCAACGTGATACAATGTGCTAACTTTGCGTCGTTTATTGTAGTTACGTCTATTTTCTTCTTGCACCTTTAATATCTGCGCCTTCGCGGAACTTCGTAGCTGCTCTCGGTTACAGATATAAGCATCTCGTTCCTCTTGCAATAACATGTCGTATATTTCGATATCTTCCTTTGTTCGCATTTTCGTTCCAAACATCAGTTCAAAAGGTGTCGTATCGATACTTCTTTGATACGTGCTATTAAGAGCTGTCTGCAGTCTCGCAACGTGCTTATACCACAGTCCTGGATCTGAAATGCACAGCTTCGTCAATACTGATACTAAAATGCGATGGATTCTTTCAACTTGTCCGTTTCCTCTTGGGATTCCAGTCGTAATAAGCGTATGTTGAATATTCTCCGTCTGACAATACTCCTTAAACTCATTGCTCGTAAACGCAGCTCCTCGATCTGTAATAAGTCTATAAGGATTACCAAAAGCCTGTTGATGTATCCTTAGCTTGTCCAATGTCTCTTTCGCGGTTGTACTCTTAGTTGGGAATACCCAAACAAACTTTGTGAAAGCATCAACAATCGTAAGTATATAGTTATACTGCTTCTTTGTTTCAGATAAAGGTCCAATATGATCACAATGTAGTGTATGCAATGGAATACTGCCCTTATCAATGCAATGAAGAAAACCTTCTTGTTTTCCACTCTTCTTAGTCGCCAGCAGACACGGAATACACGTGACCATAAACTCGTCTATCTTCTTATGTAAATCTTGTATATAATAATCTCTATTAATTAATTCCACCATCTTCTTTTTTCCAAAATGTCCATTCTCATGTACTCTTTTTATGATATCACCTTCCATTCCCTGTGGAATGACTAATTGCAGTCCTTTGTACAGTATATCATTCTGCATACAGTAATCCATGTATGGTTTTTCTCTCAAAATCTCTCGAATCGCCCTTAAACCACAATCTAGTTCTTGAGCTTTCTTGATCTGCTCATGGAATTCTCTGGTAACTACTCCGACATATCTGCTCAAAGCATCAACATCATCTGTTACTAACTTAAGTCGTTCAACTGCTTGTGTCTCGTCCTCTGTAATTATAATGACGTCAGCAATGAAAATCAGAACAATTCCTATCGCAATCAAATCGAAAATCGCGTTAATAAATCTTGCGAACACCCTCGGACATACCGATAAACCAAACGGAGCTTTCAAAAATTCATATTGCCCGTTATGTGTCACAAACGCAGTATATTTAACAGAGTCTTCGTGAACTGTCAAATGAAAATACCCATTCTTCAAATCAATTGTACTAAACACCCTTCCCTTTGCCAGCTTATCAATATGATCTCCTATGACTGGCAACGGATATTCGTCTTTCACCATCTTTTTGTTTATCTGTTGGCAATCAACGAAAATTGTAGTGCTACCATCCTTCTTCATGACAAGCACTAATGGGCTAGCATATTCGGAATAACTTACCCGAACCACCCCGTCTTCTAGCCATTGCTTCACCTGACGCTCAACCTCTTGTTGCTCGGCCAAAGCCAGCCGTCGTGGTCGTTGCGCAACCGGGACGTCATCCTTCAATGTAATGCGCAACTGAACTGGAGCCTCCTTCGTCTTGTTAGGCCGATACGTCTCAACAGCTTGTCTTACCTCCTCTTGTAACTCTGGATCCTTCATGTAACCTATAACATCGGAAACGCAAAAACTACACATAAAGTTACGGTACCAATCATTACTAGACTTTAATAAAAGTACTAGACTGCCTTCCATAACAAACGTTACATTCTTCAAAAAATCTTGGCCTAAAATTATAGAAAACGGCATTACATTCCTAGGCACAACATGTAAAATTACGTCTTCGAAACATTGTCCGTCTATAAAAATGTTTGTTTTGATAAAACCTAACGAATGAATACCCGTCGAACCAAGTCCACTCAAAGAAATCACGCTCTGCTCATATTTTGGCGCGTTCAAAGCTTGAAAACAGTCAATCGAAATTAAATTAATGTCACTTCCTGAGTCTATCAATGCACTAATATTTTTTCCAAATAAAATAATTCCTTTCATCGGTTTACGATACGTCGGCCGTCCGCCATCATCCTTGACATTGTCGTTGTCACTCATGTCATTAGTTATGGTCGTCTCGTGTGGCGCCGTCATTGCCGCCATCTTGACCGAACTGAATGAAGTTTCGATCTCGTTCTGTCGTTCGCTCTTGTTCACGTTCGGAATGTTGTTATTTTCCGTTGCATTTGAATTCTTCTGAACACACATGTGACTCGCCGCTGATCCGCCATTTTGCCTTTGATGACTTTTACTTGTTCCTGCCGTCGATGCACATTGCGATGAAATGTGACCAAATTCATTGCACCGGAAACATTTTAGTCCTTTTGGCTTGTGCGGGCACTCATTGGACATGTGGTTACTCTCTCCGCAACTATAACACTTACTTTTCGGCTTGTTTCTAAATTCTTGGTTAGGCAAATTTGGGGTCTTCTTAGTTTTCGAATCTTCTTTGATCGTCTCGTAAATTTTGAATTTTTCTTTTAACTCAGAATATGTCGTCACTCCATACAACATCATCTTATTCAGTGGATCGTCTCTTATACCGTCGATGATATATTTAATCGCGACATAATCGGGCATCTTTCCTCGCTTACCAAGTTCTTTCATGATCAACATGTAGTCGATGCACGATTCGTCAGACTTCTTCACTCGAGAACTCATCATTTCGTGGATAGTCTTACTGTCAATCGTATCCGGGAATTCTTTTAAAAGACTAGTTTTTAACTCATCCCACGTCTTGTACATCTTCTCAGCGCGTAACCATAGTGCCGCAGTACCTGTCAACGACCGCCTTGCCATGAGTAACTGTTGTACCGGCGTCCATCCAAACACCTCGGCATTGTCTTCCACGTCTTGGATCCACTTGGTCGCAGGATACGTCTTATCCTGGCCGGAGAACTTTGGAACCAGTTCTTCTGTCAGATGCAACATGGCACCGCCCCCTCGTGATGATGACATCGCTTCTTCAAAAGAATCTTCAAATTCTACTCGCCGACTAATACGTCTTGTTTCTTTAGGCATTTTCCTCTTCACAAATTATTTTCAATCGTATTTTCGTCGTCTGGATTTTTCGTTTGACGTGAGCCGTCGTCGTCGTCTTTTGTTCTATGAACACGTCGTCGTCTGAAAAAATCCAGTTGGATCGCTGTGATCTCGGTCGAGCCCCCAAAAACTGTAGAGTTTTACTTTAGAGAAACACTTTAGTTGGCGAGATAAAATATAATTCTTAAGAAACTCAAAATAAACACAATCTTAATTAAAATAATAAAATCATCTACGTCCTTTCGCGCACACGTCCTACGTCTTTCTCCACGACACTCATTCACTTCATCTCCCTCATTCGATCATCACATTCAATCAGTCATTCAGTATACCACTCATTCCTACATTTATATGTATCTTATTAAAGTTTTCGAGGAAAAAATACAAAAATAATTTCAGAATATATTAATTATTAGAAAATTTTAAAGAGGATGTCCGTAAAAATAAAAATTTGGAGTTGAAATAAAAAATTCTCAAAAGATTTCAAAAAATATTTATTATTTGGTGATTGTATCCTATCTTCGAGTGTTATTTGAATGATAATTAAATCCCGCAATTCTATAAAAAGTTGTGCATTGATTACAATGTATTTCAGTTTACCTATCTACTAGAAAAACTTAAAAATTTAATTTTTGTGTAATGAAGTATAACATAATATATGTATGTTTTCACAGGTCGCTCGAACTAAGGCAGCGGCTGTCCAGGCGCGGGTCATTGAGAGGCAAGGACGCGATATTTTCCGCTCTATTATGGCCTCAGGTATTTGTATATCCCTACATTCGTGTTCGAATGATCGAGTACTACAAAAATAATACAAGTTTAATTAAAATTATGTAACTCACCAATTAAAACAGTACTGTGCTCTATAGGTCGTGGCCTGAGAGAGCGGAAGCGGCTTCTGATAAAACTGCGGACGCTGCTCTCCTCCGGGGCCCTGGCACGCCCTCTCCGCGAGCCGGTCGGAGAGGAACATTTTAAGCTGATGGAATTCTATGTAAGTTCAACTTTTTTTCACCAGATCTACTCTTGGTATTCATTAGCTATACCTTTATAAATAGTATTAATAATATGTATGTTAATTGATCGTTCTTCTGTTTTATCAGACATCGGTAATCCGGCCAGAAGTAGCTGCGGAATCTGTGCTGGCGGAGGAGAGAAGCGACTCCGTTTCCGTATCTGTAAGTTTTCTATCATCAATCTTCCTAAACTCTTTGTGTTTAACTTACAATTTTATTACTTACTGTATAAAGTGGGAGCGCCAAAGTTCGCATACTCTTCGATAGTCATACCGTAATTTTTGTCCGAATCATCGTTTGTCCGAATTTTTTTCGCACTGAAATCTTATATTTTTCAAAAAAAATTAAATGGTCATCTTATAGAAAACTACAGGTTAGGTTAGGTTAGGTTTATTTTATTAGAATTTTAAACAATCATTAGATTCAGAGAAAAAATAGTTATGACAAACGATCATTCTGACAAAAATTACATTCGGACTTTCAATAAGCATGCGAGCCGATATGGACCCGCATAAAGTAAATGCTTTCTTTTAACTACAGTCAAATATTGTTTTAATTATCCGATCTCATGGCAACTATTAAATAAATCTCCTTTTTTTTAGGATGACGACACAGAATCAGGGTCAGAGACTGAGGACGAGGATTTTAGAATGGACCCTCCTTCCACTCGTATGTTTGCACCTCCACCAGAGGAAATGTACGATTACGGGGAAGAGGTGGAAAATCCGCGTGCCGAGGAAAATATCAGTGACTTTTACGAAACTGATTCTGATTCAGAGGACGAGGGGCGGTTCCCAAATTTGAATGTAAATTATATTTAAGTTTAATTAAGATAATATGTATGTTAGTTTTAGAGTAAGTTAGTTGTAGTTTTCAAATTAATTTGTATATATTAGTTTTGTTTTGTTTGTTTGTTTGTGTTGTAAATATTAAGTTAAATTAAATGTAAAGTCATAGATGTACTTATTACAATTATGTTATAGACTAACAATGGATGTCATAAAAAAATCAATAGAAAAAAAAAAAGAAATAACGGACAACAAAAACTGGATTAAAATATATTTATCTCAAAGTTATATCCATGACATTGTGACATAATTTTAATTAATAAATCAAAACAATTGTATGGTAAAATTTTACTTTGATGTAGTTTCATTTTCATTTGCTACCATTTTGTTAATAGATATACTGTATAGTGTAGTGTAAAAACCCAGGTTATTTGTCATTGTAACAATTTTAATGACTGGAATTGATAATGCGAATAACCAAATCAGCAATTGGCCGGCTTGCGGGGTTTAATTGTATTTAAAAGATTAGACCACGCAGGTGTCGCCGTACAATATTCCTACTTACTTAAATATAATTACTTCTTTATTTTTTTTTCCCTTTTCAAATAAACGATTTCTTTCAATTATGCTAGGTACTTCTGGCGTTCATGTTATCGCGATGATTTAGTTCGAGTACAGTTTGTTTTATTATTATTACGCAGTGGTCATACTCAAAACCAACGCTGTAGGTAGTTTGGCCCTTTTGGCGTTATTTGGCACTCATTTGTTTGTTGTTTTTAGTTTTTTATGGTAAATCAAAATGTAAGATTTATTTATTTATTGTTTACGTTGAATCTTTAAAAGTTCCATTTGTCGCTTCAAGTTTTTATTCCAAACTATTATAATTACCTAGTGCCATCCACGAAGACGCGCGATTTTGTCAAAATTAGACATTAATGACATTGCAATAAGAACCACGGCACGCGTAATCGTGAATGACTCTACCTAAGTATAACACAGAGGTGACAGAGGTATTTATTGCGTTTGCTATCTCTTTCGTCACCAATCCAAAAGCCGTATATCTTTTTGGAATCCTTAATCCATGTATTCAGTTTTTTTGTAACTGTTTTCTAAGTAGGTACCTACCTATTTATTTTTCATTTGTATCACTTCTTTGTTTTATTTTTGTTTTTATTTTACTTAATTCTTCTTGTGTTGATTTAAAAGCTACTTTTTATTTAAGTTCAATTTAATTATTTAGTTTTTTCTCTTTTATTTCATATAATATTTTGAATAATTTTTTCTTTGTTTTATACATAAATAAATATGTGATCATTCATTATTTTCACATTTTTTCATTTAAAAACTATTTTTTGTTTTCCTTTTTTTTTGTTTTCTTCTGTATATTTGAGTTATTTTATTGTATATGGGTTTGTGTTAGTGAATAAATGTCTACTTTCTGTTTCTTTGAGTTTTATTTTATTTTATTTTATTTTATTACCTTTTGCTGTAGCGTCAATAGAAATACACATGTTAATTTCAGCTATCTATTAAAGATAATTACAGTTAAGTTCTCGAGATATAGCTCCGTTTAAGACAGATGAGAGTGAGAGAGAGGGATAACTATTTATTTACACATATTAATACACAACTATCCTAGCCTATCTTTGAGTTTTCCTTTCTAGTTTAGGTTAGCTTGAAAAGATCCCTTTTAGGGATAAGTTAGCCTTTGTACTCCTTTGGTTTGTTGTTTTCTTTTTATATTACTTTGTGTTTTATGTACAATAAAGTATTTACATACATACATACATACACACATTAAGAGGAAACAATGAATTAAAATGAATTTTGAATGGAAAGCTAGTACTGCTGAACAAACTGAACTTAACAAACTTACAATGCGGAAGCATGTATGGCAACACTAGGCGAGTTTAATCCTTTTTGATCAATTACACCAAGCCAGGCCAGAAATCTGGCTATTGCAGTAAATTATTAACAATCTTTTACTATCGATCCGTTGATCCGTCGCTCCGTTACGGCGTCAAAGACGGACATACATACAAACTCTTTCGCATTTACAATATTACTAGTTTATGCTCGCGACTACGTCTGCACGGCTCTAGGTTATCGCGCGGTGGCACCCTCTATCGGAATAAAAGGTATCTTATGTAGATCCTTGGGGCTCAAACTAACTATATACCAAATTACATCAAAATCGGTATAATAGTTTCGACGTGAAAGCGTAACAGACAGACAGACAGTTACTTTCGCATTTATAATATTAGTAGGGAAGTAGGGATAGGGATAGTATAGATTTTAATGATGATTCTTAGACATGTTTCATCAAAATCGGTACTAAGGTAATTAGTTTTTATTAATTTATAATTTCGATTGCAATTATGCCTGGAAAGTTGTTCCTGATGACTCGTCCACTAATAATGTCAGCGACAGTCCTAAGTGAAACCTCATTAAATCCATTGTTAAAAACTTGTTTGTCTAGTTGCACTAATGGTTTGCAATTAATCCCGTATTTACCTGACGGGGGGAGTGGTCAGAGACTATGGAAATTTTAAAATTATGTCAGTTTCGGACGAACCTTCTGCTTTGCTTGACGTGATTTGTCGTGCTGTGAGAAGTTTAAAGATGTCACGGTTCGGATACTCTGTTGATAGCGACAGCGATATGTACTCGGAGATGGTGGACTTGGAAGTCTTGGAGGCCGAAGTAAGTTTTCATTCCCATTTATATGTATCTTATTAAAGTTTTCGAGGAAAAAATACAAAAATGATTTCAGAATATATTAATTATTAGAAAATTTTAAAGACAGGATGTCCGTAAAAATAAAAATTTGGAGTTGAAATAAAAAATTCAAAAAGATTCCAAAAAATATTTATTATTTGGTGATTGTATCCTATCTTCGAGTGTTATTTGAATGATAATTAAATCCCGCAATTCTATAAAAAGTTGTGCATTGATTACAATGTATTTCAGTTTACCTATCTACTAGAAAAACTTAAAAATTTAATTTTTGTGTAATGAAGTATAACATAATATATGTATGTTTTCACAGGTCGCTCGAACTAAGGCAGCGGCTGTCCAGGCGCGGGTCATTGAGAGGCAAGGGCGCGATATTTTCCGCTCTATTATGGCCTCAGGTATTTGTATATCCCTACATTCGTGTTCGAATGATCGAGTACTACAAAAATAATACAAATTTAATTAAAATTATGTAACTCACCAATTAAAACAGTACTGTGCTCTATAGGTCGTGGCCTGAGAGAGCGGAAGCGGCTTCTGATAAAACTGCGGACGCTGCTCTCCTCCGGGGCCCTGGCACGCCCTCTCCGCGAGCCGGTCGGAGAGGAACATTTTAAGCTGATGGAATTCTATGTAAGTTCAACTTTTTTTCACCAGATCTACTCTTGGTATTCATTAGTTATACCTTTATAAATAGTATTAATAATATGTATGTTAATTGATCGTTCTTCTGTTTTATCAGACATCGGTAATCCGGCCAGAAGTAGCTGCGGAATCTGTGCTGGCGGAGGAGAGAAGCGACTCCGTTTCCGTATCTGTAAGTTTTCTATCATCAATCTTCCTAAACTCTTTGTGTTTAACTTACAATTTTATTACTTACTGTATAAAGTGGGAGCGCCAAAGTTCGCATACTCTTCGATAGTCATACCGTAATTTTTGTCCGAATCATCGTTTGTCCGAATTTTTTTCGCACTGAAATCTTATATTTTTCAAAAAAATTTAAATGGTCATCTTATAGAAAACTACAGGTTAGGTTAGGTTAGGTTTATTTTATTAGAATTTTAAACAATCATTAGATTCAGAGAAAAAATAGTTATGACAAACGATCATTCTGACAAAAATTACATTCGGACTTTCAATAAGCATGCGAGCCGATATGGACCCGCATAAAGTAAATGCTTTCTTTTAACTACAGTCAAATATTGTTTTAATTATCCGATCTCATGGCAACTATTAAATAAATCTCCTTTTTTTTAGGATGACGACACAGAATCAGGGTCAGAGACTGAGGACGAGGATTTTAGAATGGACCCTCCTTCCACTCGTATGTTTGCACCTCCACCAGAGGAAATGTACGATTACGGGGAAGAGGTGGAAAATCCGCGTGCCGAGGAAAATATCAGTGACTTTTACGAAACTGATTCTGATTCAGAGGACGAGGGGCGGTTCCCAAATTTGAATGTAAATTATATTTAAGTTTAATTAAGATAATATGTATGTTAGTTTTAGAGTAAGTTAGTTGTAGTTTTCAAATTAATTTGTATATATTAGTTTTGTTTTGTTTGTTTGTTTGTGTTGTAAATATTAAGTTAAATTAAATGTAAAGTCATAGATGTACTTATTACAATTATGTTATAGACTAACAATAGATGTCATAAAAAAATCAATAGAAAAAAAAAAGAAATAACGGACAGAAAAAAAAAACAAAAACTGGATTAAAATATATTTATCTCAAAGCTATATCCATGACATTGTGACATTATTTTAATTAATAAATCAAAACAATTGTATGGTAAAATTTTACTTTGATGTAGTTTCATTTTCATTTGCTACCATTTTGTTAATAGATATACTGTATAGTGTAGTGTAAAAACCCAGGTTATTTGTCATTGTAACAATTTTAATGACTGGAATTGATAATGCGAATAACCAAATCAGCAATTGGCCGGCTTGCGGGGTTTAATTGTATTTAAAAGATTAGACCACGCAGGTGTCGCCGTACAATATTCCTACTTACTTAAATATAATTACTTCTTTATTTTTTTTTCCCTTTTCAAATAAACGATTTCTTTCAATTATGCTAGGTACTTCTGGCGTTCATGTTATCGCGATGATTTAGTTCGAGTACAGTTTGTTTTATTATTATTACGCAGTGGTCATACTCAAAACCAACGCTGTAGGTAGTTTGCCGCGGAATCAAACCAAATTTGGCCCTTTTGGCGTTATTTGGCACTCATTTGTTTGTTGTTTTTAGTTTTTTATGGTAAATCAAAATGTAAGATTTATTTATTTATTGTTTACGTTGAATCTTTAAAAGTTCCATTTGTCGCTTCAAGTTTTTATTCCAAACTATTATAATTACCTAGTGCCATCCACGAAGACGCGCGATTTTGTCAAAATTAGACATTAATGACATTGCAATAAGAACCACGGCACGCGTAATCGTGAATGACTCTACCTAAGTATAACACAGAGGTGACAGAGGTATTTATTGCGTTTGCTATCTCTTTCGTCACCAATCCAAAAGCCGTATATCTTTTTGGAATCCTTAATCCATGTATTCAGTTTTTTTGTAACTGTTTTCTAAGTAGGTACCTACCTATTTATTTTTCATTTGTATCACTTCTTTGTTTTATTTTCATGTTTTTATTTTACTTAATTCTTCTTGTGTTGATTTAAAAGCTACTTTTTATTTAAGTTCAATTTAATTATTTAGTTTTTTCTCTTTTATTTCATATAATATTTTGTATAATTTTTTCTTTGTTTTATACATAAATAAATATGTGATCATTCATTATTTTCACATTTTTTCATTTAAAAACTATTTTTTGTTTTCCTTTTTTTTTGTTTTCTTCTGTATAATTGAGTTATTTTATTGTATATGGGTTTGTGTTAGTGAATAAATGTCTACTTTCTGTTTCTTTGAGTTTTATTTTATTTTATTTTATTTTATTACCTTTTGCTGTAGCGTCAATAGAAATACACATGTTAATTTCAGCTATCTATTAAAGATAATTACAGTTAAGTTCTCGAGATATAGCTCCGTTTAAGACAGATGAGAGTGAGAGAGAGGGATAACTATTTATTTACACATATTAATACACAACTATCCTAGCCTATCTTTGAGTTTTCCTTTCTAGTTTAGGTTAGCTTGAAAAGATCCCTTTTAGGGATAAGTTCGCCTTTGTACTCCTTTGGTTTGTTGTTTTCTTTTTGTATTACTTTGTGTT
This sequence comes from Choristoneura rosaceana, assembly GCA_037349165.1. Classification (NCBI taxonomy): domain Eukaryota; kingdom Metazoa; phylum Arthropoda; class Insecta; order Lepidoptera; family Tortricidae; genus Choristoneura; species Choristoneura rosaceana. Next base: position 1,679,888 of record JAZBNJ010000019.1, read on the forward strand.
TTATGTACAATAAAGTATTTACATACATACATACATACACACATTAAGAGGAAACAATGAATTAAAATGAATTTTGAATGGAAAGCTAGTACTGCTGAACAAACTGAACTTAACAAACTTACAATGCGGAAGCATGTATGGCAACACTAGGCGAGTTTAATCCTTTTTGATCAATTACACCAAGCCAGGCCAGAAATCTGGCTATTGCAGTAAATTATTAACAACCTTTTACTATCGATCCGTTGATCCGTCGCTCCGTTACGGCGTCAAAGACGGACATACATACAAACTCTTTCGCATTTACAATATTACTAGTTTATGCTCGCGACTACGTCTGCGCGGCTCTAGGTTATCGCGCGGTGGCACCCTCTATCGGAATAAAAGGTATCTTATGTAGATCCTTGGGGCTCAAACTAACTATATACCAAATTACATCAAAATCGGTATAATAGTTTCGACGTGAAAGCGTAACAGACAGACAGACAGTTACTTTCGCATTTATAATATTAGTAGGGAAGTAGGGATAGGGATAGTATAGATTTTAACGATGATTCTTAGACATGTTTCATCAAAATCGGTACTAAGGTAATTAGTTTTTATTAATTTATAATTTCGATTGCAATTATGCCTGGAAAGTTGTTCCTGATGACTCGTCCACTAATAATGTCAGCGACAGTCCTAAGTGAAACCTCATTAAATCCATTGTTAAAAACTTGTTTGTCTAGTTGCACTAATGGTTTGCAATTAATCCCGTATTTACCTGACGGGGGGAGTGGTCAGAGACTATGGAAATTTTAAAATTATGTCAGTTTCGGACGAACCTTCTGCTTTGCTTGACGTGATTTGTCGTGCTGTGAGAAGTTTAAAGATGTCACGGTTCGGATACTCTGTTGATAGCGACAGCGATATGTACTCGGAGATGGTGGACTTGGAAGTCTTGGAGGCCGAAGTAAGTTTTCATTCCCATTTATATGTATCTTATTAAAGTTTTCGAGGAAAAAATACAAAAATGATTTCAGAATATATTAATTATTAGAAAATTTTAAAGACAGGATGTCCGTAAAAATAAAAATTTGGAGTTGAAATAAAAAATTCAAAAAGATTCCAAAAAATATTTATTATTTGGTGATTGTATCCTATCTTCGAGTGTTATTTGAATGATAATTAAATCCCGCAATTCTATAAAAAGTTGTGCATTGATTACAATGTATTTCAGTTTACCTATCTACTAGAAAAACTTAAAAATTTAATTTTTGTGTAATGAAGTATAACATAATATATGTATGTTTTCACAGGTCGCTCGAACTAAGGCAGCGGCTGTCCAGGCGCGGGTCATTGAGAGGCAAGGGCGCGATATTTTCCGCTCTATTATGGCCTCAGGTATTTGTATATCCCTACATTCGTGTTCGAATGATCGAGTACTACAAAAATAATACAAATTTAATTAAAATTATGTAACTCACCAATTAAAACAGTACTGTGCTCTATAGGTCGTGGCCTGAGAGAGCGGAAGCGGCTTCTGATAAAACTGCGGACGCTGCTCTCCTCCGGGGCCCTGGCACGCCCTCTCCGCGAGCCGGTCGGAGAGGAACATTTTAAGCTGATGGAATTCTATGTAAGTTCAACATTTTTTCACCAGATCTACTCTTGGTATTCATTAGTTATACCTTTATAAATAGTATTAATAATATGTATGTTAATTGATCGTTCTTCTGTTTTATCAGACATCGGTAATCCGGCCAGAAGTAGCTGCGGAATCTGTGCTGGCGGAGGAGAGAAGCGACTCCGTTTCCGTATCTGTAAGTTTTCTATCATCAATCTTCCTAAACTCTTTGTGTTTAAATTACAATTTTATTACTTACTGTATAAAGTGGGAGCGCCAAAGTTCGCATACTCTTCGATAGTCATACCGTAATTTTTGTCCGAATCATCGTTTGTCCGAATTTTTTTCGCACTGAAATCTTATATTTTTCAAAAAAATTTAAATGGTCATCTTATAGAAAACTACAGGTTAGGTTAGGTTAGGTTTATTTTATTAGAATTTTAAACAATCATTAGATTCAGAGAAAAAATAGTTATGACAAACGATCATTCTGACAAAAATTACATTCGGACTTTCAATAAGCATGCGAGCCGATATGGACCCGCATAAAGTAAATGCTTTCTTTTAACTACAGTCAAATATTGTTTTAATTATCCGATCTCATGGCAACTATTAAATAAATCTCCTTTTTTTTAGGATGACGACACAGAATCAGGGTCAGAGACTGAGGACGAGGATTTTAGAATGGACCCTCCTTCCACTCGTATGTTTGCACCTCCACCAGAGGAAATGTACGATTACGGGGAAGAGGTGGAAAATCCGCGTGCCGAGGAAAATATCAGTGACTTTTACGAAACTGATTCTGATTCAGAGGACGAGGGGCGGTTCCCAAATTTGAATGTAAATTATATTTAAGTTTAATTAAGATAATATGTATGTTAGTTTTAGAGTAAGTTAGTTGTAGTTTTCAAATTAATTTGTATATATTAGTTTTGTTTTGTTTGTTTGTTTGTGTTGTAAATATTAAGTTAAATTAAATGTAAAGTCATAGATGTACTTATTACAATTATGTTATAGACTAACAATAGATGTCATAAAAAAATCAATAGAAAAAAAAAAGAAATAACGGACAGAAAAAAAAAACAAAAACTGGATTAAAATATATTTATCTCAAAGCTATATCCATGACATTGTGACATTATTTTAATTAATAAATCAAAACAATTGTATGGTAAAATTTTACTTTGATGTAGTTTCATTTTCATTTGCTACCATTTTGTTAATAGATATACTGTATAGTGTAGTGTAAAAACCCAGGTTATTTGTCATTGTAACAATTTTAATGACTGGAATTGATAATGCGAATAACCAAATCAGCAATTGGCCGGCTTGCGGGGTTTAATTGTATTTAAAAGATTAGACCACGCAGGTGTCGCCGTACAATATTCCTACTTACTTAAATATAATTACTTCTTTATTTTTTTTTCCCTTTTCAAATAAACGATTTCTTTCAATTATGCTAGGTACTTCTGGCGTTCATGTTATCGCGATGATTTAGTTCGAGTACAGTTTGTTTTATTATTATTACGCAGTGGTCATACTCAAAACCAACGCTGTAGGTAGTTTGCCGCGGAATCAAACCAAATTTGGCCCTTTTGGCGTTATTTGGCACTCATTTGTTTGTTGTTTTTAGTTTTTTATGGTAAATCAAAATGTAAGATTTATTTATTTATTGTTTACGTTGAATCTTTAAAAGTTCCATTTGTCGCTTCAAGTTTTTATTCCAAACTATTATAATTACCTAGTGCCATCCACGAAGACGCGCGATTTTGTCAAAATTAGACATTAATGACATTGCAATAAGAACCACGGCACGCGTAATCGTGAATGACTCTACCTAAGTATAACACAGAGGTGACAGAGGTATTTATTGCGTTTGCTATCTCTTTCGTCACCAATCCAAAAGCCGTATATCTTTTTGGAATCCTTAATCCATGTATTCAGTTTTTTTGTAACTGTTTTCTAAGTAGGTACTTACCTATTTATTTTTCATTTGTATCACTTCTTTGTTTTATTTTCATGTTTTTATTTTACTTAATTCTTCTTGTGTTGATTTAAAAGCTACTTTTTATTTAAGTTCAATTTAATTATTTAGTTTTTTCTCTTTTATTTCATATAATATTTTGTATAATTTTTTCTTTGTTTTATACATAAATAAATATGTGATCATTCATTATTTTCACATTTTTTCATTTAAAAACTATTTTTTGTTTTCCTTTTTTTTTGTTTTCTTCTGTATAATTGAGTTATTTTATTGTATATGGGTTTGTGTTAGTGAATAAATGTCTACTTTCTGTTTCTTTGAGTTTTATTTTATTTTATTTTATTTTATTACCTTTTGCTGTAGCGTCAATAGAAATACACATGTTAATTTCAGCTATCTATTAAAGATAATTACAGTTAAGTTCTCGAGATATAGCTCCGTTTAAGACAGATGAGAGTGAGAGAGAGGGATAACTATTTATTTACACATATTAATACACAACTATCCTAGCCTATCTTTGAGTTTTCCTTTCTAGTTTAGGTTAGCTTGAAAAGATCCCTTTTAGGGATAAGTTCGCCTTTGTACTCCTTTGGTTTGTTGTTTTCTTTTTGTATTACTTTGTGTTTTATGTACAATAAAGTATTTACATACATACATACATACACACATTAAGAGGAAACAATGAATTAAAATGAATTTTGAATGGAAAGCTAGTACTGCTGAACAAACTGAACTTAACAAACTTACAATGCGGAAGCATGTATGGCAACACTAGGCGAGTTTAATCCTTTTTGATCAATTACACCAAGCCAGGCCAGAAATCTGGCTATTGCAGTAAATTATTAACAACCTTTTACTATCGATCCGTTGATCCGTCGCTCCGTTACGGCGTCAAAGACGGACATACATACAAACTCTTTCGCATTTACAATATTACTAGTTTATGCTCGCGACTACGTCTGCGCGGCTCTAGGTTATCGCGCGGTGGCACCCTCTATCGGAATAAAAGGTATCTTATGTAGATCCTTGGGGCTCAAACTAACTATATACCAAATTACATCAAAATCGGTATAATAGTTTCGACGTGAAAGCGTAACAGACAGACAGACAGTTACTTTCGCATTTATAATATTAGTAGGGAAGTAGGGATAGGGATAGTATAGATTTTAACGATGATTCTTAGACATGTTTCATCAAAATTGGTACTAAGGTAATTAGTTTTTATTAATTTATAATTTCGATTGCAATTATGCCTGGAAAGTTGTTCCTGATGACTCGTCCACTAATAATGTCAGCGACAGTCCTAAGTGAAACCTCATTAAATCCATTGTTAAAAACTTGTTTGTCTAGTTGCACTAATGGTTTGCAATTAATCCCGTATTTACCTGACGGGGGGAGTGGTCAGAGACTATGGAAATTTTAAAATTATGTCAGTTTCGGACGAACCTTCTGCTTTGCTTGACGTGATTTGTCGTGCTGTGAGAAGTTTAAAGATGTCACGGTTCGGATACTCTGTTGATAGCGACAGCGATATGTACTCGGAGATGGTGGACTTGGAAGTCTTGGAGGCCGAAGTAAGTTTTCATTCCCATTTATATGTATCTTATTAAAGTTTTCGAGGAAAAAATACAAAAATAATTTCAGAATATATTAATTATTAGAAAATTTTAAAGACAGGATGTCCGTAAAAATAAAAATTTGGAGTTGAAATAAAAAATTCAAAAAGATTCCAAAAAATATTTATTATTTGGTGATTGTATCCTATCTTCGAGTGTTATTTGAATGATATTTAAATCCCGCAATTCTATAAAAAGTTGTGCATTGATTACAATGTATTTCAGTTTACCTATCTACTAGAAAAACTTAAAAATTTAATTTTTGTGTAATGAAGTATAACATAATATATGTATGTTTTCACAGGTCGCTCGAACTAAGGCAGCGGCTGTCCAGGCGCGGGTCATTGAGAGGCAAGGGCGCGATATTTTCCGCTCTATTATGGCCTCAGGTATTTGTATATCCCTACATTCGTGTTCGAATGATCGAGTACTACAAAAATAATACAAGTTTAATTAAAATTATGTAACTCACCAATTAAAACAGTACTGTGCTCTATAGGTCGTGGCCTGAGAGAGCGGAAGCGGCTTCTGATAAAACTGCGGACGCTGCTCTCCTCCGGGGCCCTGGCACGCCCTCTCCGCGAGCCGGTCGGAGAGGAACATTTTAAGCTGATGGAATTCTATGTAAGTTCAACTTTTTTCACCAGATCTACTCTTGGTATTCATTAGTTATACCTTTATAAATAGTATTAATAATATGTATGTTAATTGATCGTTCTTCTGTTTTATCAGACATCGGTAATCCGGCCAGAAGTAGCTGCGGAATCTGTGCTGGCGGAGGAGAGAAGCGACTCCGTTTCCGTATCTGTAAGTTTTCTATCATCAATCTTCCTAAACTCTTTGTGTTTAACTTACAATTTTATTACTTACTGTATAAAGTGGGAGCGCCAAAGTTCGCATACTCTTCGATAGTCATACCGTAATTTTTGTCCGAATCATCGTTTGTCCGAATTTTTTTCGCACTGAAATCTTATATTTTTCAAAAAAAATTAAATGGTCATCTTATAGAAAACTACAGGTTAGGTTAGGTTAGGTTTATTTTATTAGAATTTTAAACAATCATTAGATTCAGAGAAAAAATAGTTATGACAAACGATCATTCTGACAAAAATTACATTCGGACTTTCAATAAGCATGCGAGCCGATATGGACCCGCATAAAGTAAATGCTTTCTTTTAACTACAGTCAAATATTGTTTTAATTATCCGATCTCATGGCAACTATTAAATAAATCTCCTTTTTTTTAGGATGACGACACAGAATCAGGGTCAGAGACTGAGGACGAGGATTTTAGAATGGACCCTCCTTCCACTCGTATGTTTGCACCTCCACCAGAGGAAATGTACGATTACGGGGAAGAGGTGGAAAATCCGCGTGCCGAGGAAAATATCAGTGACTTTTACGAAACTGATTCTGATTCAGAGGACGAGGGGCGGTTCCCAAATTTGAATGTAAATTATATTTAAGTTTAATTAAGATAATATGTATGTTAGTTTTAGAGTAAGTTAGTTGTAGTTTTCAAATTAATTTGTATATATTAGTTTTGTTTTGTTTGTTTGTTTGTGTTGTAAATATTAAGTTAAATTAAATGTAAAGTCATAGATGTACTTATTACAATTATGTTATAGACTAACAATGGATGTCATAAAAAAATTAATAGAAAAAAAAAAGAAATAACGGACAGAAAAAAAAACAAAAACTGGATTAAAATATATTTATCTCAAAGTTATATCCATGACATTGTGACATAATTTTAATTAATAAATCAAAACAATTGTATGGTAAAATTTTACTTTGATGTAGTTTCATTTTCATTTGCTACCATTTTGTTAATAGATATACTGTATAGTGTAGTGTAAAAACCCAGGTTATTTGTCATTGTAACAATTTTAATGACTGGAATTGATAATGCGAATAACCAAATCAGCAATTGGCCGGCTTGCGGGGTTTAATTGTATTTAAAAGATTAGACCACGCAGGTGTCGCCGTACAATATTCCTACTTACTTAAATATAATTACTTCTTTATTATTTTTCCCTTTTCAAATAAAAGATTTCTTTCAATTATGCTATGTACTTCTGGCGTTCATGTTATCGCGATGATTTAGTTCGAGTACAGTTTGTTTTATTATTATTACGCAGTGGTCATACTCAAAACCAACGCTGTAGGTAGTTTGCCGCGGAATCAAACGAAATTTGGCCCTTTTGGCGTTATTTGGCACTCATTTGTTTGTTGTTTTTAGTTTTTTATGGTAAATCAAAATGTAAGATTTATTTTATTATTGTTTACGTTGAATCTTTAAAAGTTCCATTTGTCACTTCAAGTTTTTATTCCAAACTATTATAATTACCTAGTGCCATCCACGAAGACGCGCGATTTTGTCAAAATTAGACATTAATGACATTGCAATAAGAACCACGGCACGCTTAATCGTGAATGACTCTACCTAAGTATAACACAGAGGTGACAGAGGTATTTATTGCGTTTGCTATCTCTTTCGTCACCAATCCAAAAGCCGTATATCTTTTTGGAATCCTTAATCCATGTATTCAGTTTTTTTGTAACTGTTTTCTAAGTAGGTACCTACCTATTTATTTTTCATTTGTATCACTTCTTTGTTTTATTTTTATGTTTTTATTTTATTTAAATTCAATTTAATTGTTTAGATTTTTCTCTTTTATTTCATATAATATTTTGTATAATTTTTTCTTTGTTTTATACATAAATAAATATGTGATCATTCATTATTTTCACATTTTTTCATTTAAAAACTATTTTTTGTTTTCCTTTTTTTTTGTTTTCTTCTGTATATTTGAGTTATTTTATTGTATATGGGTTTGTGTTAGTGAATAAATGTCTACTTTCTGTTTCTTTGAGTTTTATTTTATTTTATTTTATTTTATTACCTTTTGCTGTAGCGTCAATAGAAATACACATGTTAATTTCAGCTATCTATTAAAGATAATTACAGTTAAGTTCTCGAGATATAGCTCCGTTTAAGACAGATGAGAGTGAGAGAGAGGGATAACTATTTATTTACACATATTAATACACAACTATCCTAGCCTATCTTTGAGTTTTCCTTTCTAGTTTAGGTTAGCTTGAAAAGATCCCTTTTAGGGATAAGTTCGCCTTTGTACTCCTTTGGTTTGTTGTTTTCTTTTTGTATTACTTTGTGTTTTATGTACAATAAAGTATTTACATACATACATACATACATACACACATTAAGAGGAAACAATGAATTAAAATGAATTTTGAATGGAAAGCTAGTACTGCTGAACAAACTGAACTTAACAAACTTACAATGCGGAAGCATGTATGGCAACACTAGGCGAGTTTAATCCTTTTTGATCAATTACACCAAGCCAGGCCAGAAATCTGGCTATTGCAGTAAATTATTAACAATCTTTTACTATCGATCCGTTGATCCGTCGCTCCGTTACGGCGTCAAAGACGGACATACATACAAACTCTTTCTCATTTACAATATTACTAGTTTATGCTCGCGACTACGTCTGCGCGGCTCTAGGTAATCGCGCGGTGGCACCCTCTATCGGAATAAAAGGTATCTTATGTAGATCCTTGGGGCCCAAACTAACTATATACCAAATTTCATCAAAATCGGTATAATAGTTTCGACCTGAAAGCGTAACAGACAGACAGTTACTTTCGCATTTATAATATTAGTAAGGAAGTAGGGATAGGGATAGTATAGATTTTAACGATGATTCTTAGACATGTTTCATCAAAATCGGTACTAAGGTAATTAGTTTTTATTAATTTATAATTTCGATTGCAATTATGCCTGGAAAGTTGTTCCTGATGACTCGTCCACTAATAATGTCAGCGACAGTCCTAAGTGAAACCTCATTAAATCCATTGTTAAAAACTTGTTTGTCTAGTTGCACTAATGGTTTGCAATTAATCCCGTATTTACCTGACGGGGGGAGTGGTCAGAGACTATGGAAATTTTAAAATTATGTCAGTTTCGGACGAACCTTCTGCTTTGCTTGACGTGATTTGTCGTGCTGTGAGAAGTTTAAAGATGTCACGGTTCGGATACTCTGTTGATAGCGACAGCGATATGTACTCGGAGATGGTGGACTTTGAAGTCTTGGAGGCCGAAGTAAGTTTTCATTCCCATTTATATGTATCTTATTAAAGTTTTCGAGGAAAAAATACAAAAATAATTTCAGAATATATTAATTATTAGAAAATTTTAAAGACGGGATGTCCGTAAAAATAATAATTTGGAGTTGAAACAAAAAATTCAAAAAGATTTCAAAAAATATTTATTATTTGGTGATTGTATCCTATCTTCGAGTGTTATTTGAATGATAATTAAATCCCGCAATTCTATAAAAAGTTGTGCATTGATTACAATGTATTTCAGTTTACCTATCTACTAGAAAAACTTAAAAATTTAATTTTTGTGTAATGAAGTATAACATAATATATGTATGTTTTCACAGGTCGCTCGAACTAAGGCAGCGGCTGTCCAGGCGCGGGTCATTGAGAGGCAAGGGCGCGATATTTTCCGCTCTATTATGGCCTCAGGTATTTGTATATCCCTACATTCGTGTTCGAATGATCGAGTACTACAAAAATAATACAAGTTTAATTAAAATTATGTAACTCACCAATTAAAACAGTACTGTGCTCTATAGGTCGTGGCCTGAGAGAGCGGAAGCGGCTTCTGATAAAACTGCGGACGCTGCTCTCCTCCGGGGCCCTGGCACGCCCTCTCCGCGAGCCGGTCGGAGAGGAACATTTTAAGCTGATGGAATTCTATGTAAGTTCAACTTTTTTTCACCAGATCTACTCTTGGTATTCATTAGTTATACCTTTATAAATAGTATTAATAATATGTATGTTAATTGATCGTTCTTCTGTTTTATCAGACATCGGTAATCCGGCCAGAAGTAGCTGCGGAATCTGTGCTGGCGGAGGAGAGAAGCGACTCCGTTTCCGTATCTGTAAGTTTTCTATCATCAATCTTCCTAAACTCTTTGTGTTTAACTTACAATTTTATTACTTACTGTATAAAGTGGGAGCGCCAAAGTTCGCATACTCTTCGATAGTCATACCGTAATTTTTGTCCGAATCATCGTTTGTCCGAATTTTTTTCGCACTGAAATCTTATATTTTTCAAAAAAATTTAAATGGTCATCTTATAGAAAACTACAGGTTAGGTTAGGTTAGGTTTATTTTATTAGAATTTTAAACAATCATTAGATTCAGAGAAAAAATAGTTATGACAAACGATCATTCTGACAAAAATTACATTCGGACTTTCAATAAGCATGCGAGCCGATATGGACCCGCATAAAGTAAATGCTTTCTTTTAACTACAGTCAAATATTGTTTTAATTATCCGATCTCATGGCAACTATTAAATAAATCTCCTTTTTTTTAGGATGACGACACAGAATCAGGGTCAGAGACTGAGGACGAGGATTTTAGAATGGACCCTCCTTCCACTCGTATGTTTGCACCTCCACCAGAGGAAATGTACGATTACGGGGAAGAGGTGGAAAATCCGCGTGCCGAGGAAAATATCAGTGACTTTTACGAAACTGATTCTGATTCAGAGGACGAGGGGCGGTTCCCAAATTTGAATGTAAATTATATTTAAGTTTAATTAAGATAATATGTATGTTAGTTTTAGAGTAAGTTAGTTGTAGTTTTCAAATTAATTTGTATATATTAGTTTTGTTTTGTTTGTTTGTTTGTGTTGTAAATATTAAGTTAAATTAAATGTAAAGTCATAGATGTACTTATTACAATTATGTTATAGACTAACAATGGATGTCATAAAAAAATCAATAGAAAAAAAAAGAAATAACGGACAGAAAAAAAAAACAAAAACTGGATTAAAATATATTTATCTCAAAGCTATATCCATGACATTGTGACATTATTTTAATTAATAAATCAAAACAATTGTATGGTAAAATTTTACTTTGATGTAGTTTCATTTTCATTTGCTACCATTTTGTTAATAGATATACTGTATAGTGTAGTGTAAAAACCCAGGTTATTTGTCATTGTAACAATTTTAATGACTGGAATTGATAATGCGAATAACCAAATCAGCAATTGGCCGGCTTGCGGGGTTTAATTGTATTTAAAAGATTAGACCACGCAGGTGTCGCCGTACAATATTCCTACTTACTTAAATATAATTACTTCTTTATTTTTTTTTCCCTTTTCAAATAAACGATTTCTTTCAATTATGCTAGGTACTTCTGGCGTTCATGTTATCGCGATGATTTAGTTCGAGTACAGTTTGTTTTATTATTATTACGCAGTGGTCATACTCAAAACCAACGCTGTAGGTAGTTTGCCGCGGAATCAAACCAAATTTGGCCCTTTTGGCGTTATTTGGCACTCATTTGTTTGTTGTTTTTAGTTTTTTATGGTAAATCAAAATGTAAGATTTATTTATTTATTGTTTACGTTGAATCTTTAAAAGTTCCATTTGTCGCTTCAAGTTTTTATTCCAAACTATTATAATTACCTAGTGCCATCCACGAAGACGCGCGATTTTGTCAAAATTAGACATTAATGACATTGCAATAAGAACCACGGCACGCGTAATCGTGAATGACTCTACCTAAGTATAACACAGAGGTGACAGAGGTATTTATTGCGTTTGCTATCTCTTTCGTCACCAATCCAAAAGCCGTATATCTTTTTGGAATCCTTAATCCATGTATTCAGTTTTTTTGTAACTGTTTTCTAAGTAGGTACCTACCTATTTATTTTTCATTTGTATCACTTCTTTGTTTTATTTTTATGTTTTTATTTTATTTAAATTCAATTTAATTGTTTAGATTTTTCTCTTTTATTTCATATAATATTTTGTATAATTTTTTCTTTGTTTTATACATAAATAAATATGTGATCATTCATTATTTTCACATTTTTTCATTTAAAAACTATTTTTTGTTTTCCTTTTTTTTTGTTTTCTTCTGTATATTTGAGTTATTTTATTGTATATGGGTTTGTGTTAGTGAATAAATGTCTACTTTCTGTTTCTTTGAGTTTTATTTTATTTTATTTTATTTTATTACCTTTTGCTGTAGCGTCAATAGAAATACACATGTTAATTTCAGCTATCTATTAAAGATAATTACAGTTAAGTTCTCGAGATATAGCTCCGTTTAAGACAGATGAGAGTGAGAGAGAGGGATAACTATTTATTTACACATATTAATACACAACTATCCTAGCCTATCTTTGAGTTTTCCTTTCTAGTTTAGGTTAGCTTGAAAAGATCCCTTTTAGGGATAAGTTCGCCTTTGTACTCCTTTGGTTTGTTGTTTTCTTTTTGTATTACTTTGTGTTTTCAAAGTCAAAGTCAAATCATTTATTCAGCAAATAGGCCGCAATGGGCACTTTTACACGTCATTTTTTTAATCTACCACCGGTTCGGAAAAAAAACCTCTGTTGAGAAGAATCCGGCAAGAAACTCAACGAGGTATTTTTTTTTTTTTTTTAAACAGATTCACAATATTTATAAATGACATCTATGTACTATACATTACAAGTATTTAACACAATTTTATTTTTAACACAGTAGGTTCACTATTTGAAGGGATCGCTAGTGCGGATCGGAATTATTTCCAAATATCCCTGTCCATGATATAATCGTTTACTTTATAATAAGCCTTAGATATTAATGTCTTTTTGACAGTAGATTTAAATTTTGTATCAGTTTCTTCAGTAATATTTTTTGGAATTTTATTATAAAAACGTATGCAACTTCCCAAAAACGACTTTTTGGTTTTAGCCAGTCTGTAAGATGGTACTTTAAGCTTCCCTGTGTTTCTAGTAGCCTTTGGCTTATCGACGTTAGTGGGAAAATCACATATGTTCTTCCTAACGTACATGATTATTTCAAAAACATAAAGCGACGGCAGGGTTAGGATACCAGTTTCCTTAAAAAATGATCTTAAAGATTCACGCGTCTTCAAATTATAAATTGCTCTAACTGCTCTCTTTTGCAAGATAAAAATTGATTCGATGTCTGCAGCAGATCCCCATAAAATAAGCCCGTACGACATAATGCTATTAAAGTACGCAAAATACACCAACCGTGCCGTCGCCACATCGGTTAGCTGCCGTATTTTCCAAACTGCAAAAGCAGCAGAGCTCAATCTACCCGCGATTGCAGTGACATGAGGTCCCCACTGCAGTTTAGAATCGAGTGTTATTCCTAAAAATACTGTTGATTTTACAAATTCAATAGTTTGCCCATTTAACTTTATATTAGAAATTGAATTCGAGTTAGATGAATTTATCAATGAGAATTTAATACATTTGGTTTTCTTAGGATTTAGTAACAAATTATTGGCAGCGAACCATGCGGATATCACGGACAGGGTTTCATTGGGTTCAGTGAAGTCGGTATCTTTTCTACTAACCTTGAACAGTAAAGACGTGTCGTCAGCAAACATAACGATACCCGACTTTTGGCTTACCATATAAGTTAGGTCATTTACATAAATAAGATACAGGAATGGGGCAAGAATGGATCCTTGCGGCACTCCCATTTCGACCACAGATTCTTCCGATACCGCTCCGTTAATCGCTACCTTTTGCTTTCTTTGTGTGAGGTAAGATTTAATGAGTTCTAAAGCGAGGCCACGAATGCCATAAAAATTTAACTTACAAATTAAAGTATCATGATCCACACAATCAAAAGCTTTCGAGAGGTCGCAGAATACACCTATAGCGTCATGTGATTCCTCCCAAGCTTGCAAAATGAATTTAACTAAACTATGACCCGCGTCTGTAGTAGACCTGCCTTTTGTGAATCCGAACTGCTGTGGATGCATGATTTTATGAGTATTAAAATGCGAGATCATTTGCGTCAGCATTATTTTTTCGAATATTTTGCTAAACGCTGATAGGATGGACACCGGACGATAATCAGAGGGATTATCTTTATCACCTGATTTAAAAATAGGAACTACTTTACTATATTTCATCAAATCTGGAAATACACCTTCATCTATGCAGCTATTGAAAATAAAAGCTAAAGTTGGAGCAACGACATCTAAAATAGACTGTAGAACCTTAACTGAGACGCCCCACAAGTCTTCCGTTTTTTTTACTTTCAATAATTTAAAAGTCCTAATGATGTCACCGGGAGAGACATGCGTGAATTTAAAGTTACTTATGTTTGGAATAGATACATTTTCTTTTAAGAGCGATTCAGCTAGCTTTGAGGAAGACGCGAGACATTTTGTCGTTTCGATGGGGATTTTAGAGAAGTAGGTATTAAACTCGTTAGCTACTTTAACCGCGTCCGTTTCTAATACGTTGTTAATCTTTAGTGATATAGAGGATTCCGCGTTCTTACGTCGACCGGTTTCAGTATTTATAATTTTCCAAACTGTTTTAATTTTATCATTAGAGGACTTAATTTTATTAGTTACATGGGCTGCTTTTACTTTATTACATATAATTTTGAATAATTTTGAATAATCCCTAACATACTGGTGGAAACGTTCATCAGTAGTACATGATTTCTTATCATAAAGATCATATAAGACGTCCCTACTCCTACGTATTCCAGGCGTAGCCCATTCATTGAATGACAGTTTGTTTCCTATTTTAATACGTTTTTTACTACACGTTTTATCGTATTCTTCGCATACAGTATTTAACAATATTTTGAAATTTTCGTTTGGGTTTTTAGTGCATACTTTTAAATTGTTTACTTTTTGCGCGATGTTTGTTTTGAGACGGTCAAGTCTTTGTTTGTTCAACGGCCTAATTTCTATGGTTTGATTAACACCGCCCCTAGCCCGAGGTAACTTCACTGTTTGAGCTTTGTGATCCGACCGTACTCCACTGATTACAGCTTTTTCTAAATACTGACAAGTTAAGCAAATGTTGTCTATACATGTGGTCGAAGTGGTTGTGACTCTGGTGGGTTCATTAAATAAGAAATTTAAATTAAAAGATTTTAAAACAGAAATAAACTGGTCTTTTTCAACGGATTGTGATAAAATATCGATATTAAAGTCCCCGCAAACCACCAGCGCTTTATTACGTTTTACTGATTTCCTTAGAACATCTTCCATAGTATTTATAAACAAAGTAATATTCGAGTTTGGTGGTCTATATATACATAAAATTAAATACTGTTCCGTTTCCGCAGAAGCGATCTCGCATACACGTTCAACAGAAAGGCTGGACAGGTCTTTGCGTTCTTTGAACTTTAAACCATTTTTCACTAATATGATAGACCCGCCACCTGCTGCAGATTCTCTGCAGAAGGCGCTAGCTATTGCATAATTATTTACATTAAATTGCATTGAATCTTTTTTTAGCCAGGTTTCTGTTAAGCAGATAATATCTAAGTTTAACTTTTCACAGAGTAATTCTAAATCTAATATTTTGCCAGTGAAGCGATTTATATTTTGATGTAGGAATGATAGACTACTTTGCTTCTCTATTGTCGGTGTAGGTAGTTTAAAGACACATTCGCGCTTGAATGTGTCGTCCTAACGGGGCTGGGGGAGGGGGAGTGATTTCCGAATACGGAATTAATAAAACATGCTAAGGATTTAGCAAGCTTGTCGGGGGTCAGTCGGTAGTCACTAATAACATTATTAGTGTCAAAAAATAAAACGTCACTATGACGGCTCGTCATCTTAAACAATAATTTGTTTAAACGATATAAATTATTGTTGGATTTGTTTAGAGAAGCAGAATAGGGAAACGCACCTATAATAATGTTTTTAACACCTAGTTTTGATAGGGAATCGAACCCAGTTTTTATGTCCGAATACCTAACGTCGGACCCGTCACTTAACATTAAAACAATGGTTGACTGCTTAGTCACCTGAGTGAGCATAATTTTTTCAATTATTTGTTTGAATGAGGCATTAGGCATACAGTTATTTATGAACAATAAAGTACTACTACTTAAAGTACTACTTTTATGTACAATAAAGTATTTACATACATACATACATACATACACACATTAAGAGGAAACAATGAATTAAAATGAATTTTGAATGGAAAGCTAGTACTGCTGAACAAACTGAACTTAACAAACTTACAATGCGGAAGCATGTATGGCAACACTAGGCGAGTTTAATCCTTTTTGATCAATTACACCAAGCCAGGCCAGAAATCTGGCTATTGCAGTAAATTATTAACAATCTTTTACTATCGATCCGTTGATCCGTCGCTCCGTTACGGCGTCAAAGACGGACATACATACAAACTCTTTCGCATTTACAATATTACTAGTTTATGCTCGCGACTACGTCTGCGCGGCTCTAGGTTATCGCGCGGTGGCACCCTCTATCGGAATAAAAGGTATCTTATGTAGATCCTTGGGGCTCAAACTAACTATATACCAAATTACATCAAAATCGGTATAATAGTTTCGACGTGAAAGCGTAACAGACAGACAGACAGTTACTTTCGCATTTATAATATTAGTAGGGAAGTAGGGATAGGGATAGTATAGATTTTAACGATGATTCTTAGACATGTTTCATCAAAATCGGTACTAAGGTAATTAGTTTTTATTAATTTATAATTTCGATTGCAATTATGCCTGGAAAGTTGTTCCTGATGACTCGTCCACTAATAATGTCAGCGACAGTCCTAAGTGAAACCTCATTAAATCCATTGTTAAAAACTTGTTTGTCTAGTTGCACTAATGGTTTGCAATTAATCCCGTATTTACCTGACGGGGGGAGTGGTCAGAGACTATGGAAATTTTAAAATTATGTCAGTTTCGGACGAACCTTCTGCTTTGCTTGACGTGATTTGTCGTGCTGTGAGAAGTTTAAAGATGTCACGGTTCGGATACTCTGTTGATAGCGACAGCGATATGTACTCGGAGATGGTGGACTTGGAAGTCTTGGAGGCCGAAGTAAGTTTTCATTCCCATTTATATGTATCTTATTAAAGTTTTCGAGGAAAAAATACAAAAATAATTTCAGAATATATTAATTATTAGAAAATTTTAAAGACGGGATGTCCGTAAAAATAATAATTTGGAGTTGAAACAAAAAATTCAAAAAGATTTCAAAAAATATTTATTATTTGGTGATTGTATCCTATCTTCGAGTGTTATTTGAATGATAATTAAATCCCGCAATTCTATAAAAAGTTGTGCATTGATTACAATGTATTTCAGTTTACCTATCTACTAGAAAAACTTAAAAATTTAATTTTTGTGTAATGAAGTATAACATAATATATGTATGTTTTCACAGGTCGCTCGAACTAAGGCAGCGGCTGTCCAGGCGCGGGTCATTGAGAGGCAAGGGCGCGATATTTTCCGCTCTATTATGGCCTCAGGTATTTGTATATCCCTACATTCGTGTTCGAATGATCGAGTACTACAAAAATAATACAAGTTTAATTAAAATTATGTAACTCACCAATTAAAACAGTACTGTGCTCTATAGGTCGTGGCCTGAGAGAGCGGAAGCGGCTTCTGATAAAACTGCGGACGCTGCTCTCCTCCGGGGCCCTGGCACGCCCTCTCCGCGAGCCGGTCGGAGAGGAACATTTTAAGCTGATGGAATTCTATGTAAGTTCAACTTTTTTTCACCAGATCTACTCTTGGTATTCATTAGTTATACCTTTATAAATAGTATTAATAATATGTATGTTAATTGATCGTTCTTCTGTTTTATCAGACATCGGTAATCCGGCCAGAAGTAGCTGCGGAATCTGTGCTGGCGGAGGAGAGAAGCGACTCCGTTTCCGTATCTGTAAGTTTTCTATCATCAATCTTCCTAAACTCTTTGTGTTTAACTTACAATTTTATTACTTACTGTATAAAGTGGGAGCGCCAAAGTTCGCATACTCTTCGATAGTCATACCGTAATTTTTGTCCGAATCATCGTTTGTCCGAATTTTTTTCGCACTGAAATCTTATATTTTTCAAAAAAATTTAAATGGTCATCTTATAGAAAACTACAGGTTAGGTTAGGTTAGGTTTATTTTATTAGAATTTTAAACAATCATTAGATTCAGAGAAAAAATAGTTATGACAAACGATCATTCTGACAAAAATTACATTCGGAATTTCAATAAGCATGCGAGCCGATATGGACCCGCATAAAGTAAATGCTTTCTTTTAACTACAGTCAAATATTGTTTTAATTATCCGATCTCATGGCAACTATTAAATAAATCTCCTTTTTTTTAGGATGACGACACAGAATCAGGGTCAGAGACTGAGGACGAGGATTTTAGAATGGACCCTCCTTCCACTCGTATGTTTGCACCTCCACCAGAGGAAATGTACGATTACGGGGAAGAGGTGGAAAATCCGCGTGCCGAGGAAAATATCAGTGACTTTTACGAAACTGATTCTGATTCAGAGGACGAGGGGCGGTTCCCAAATTTGAATGTAAATTATATTTAAGTTTAATTAAGATAATATGTATGTTAGTTTTAGAGTAAGTTAGTTGTAGTTTTCAAATTAATTTGTATATATTAGTTTTGTTTTGTTTGTTTGTTTGTGTTGTAAATATTAAGTTAAATTAAATGTAAAGTCATAGATGTACTTATTACAATTATGTTATAGACTAACAATGGATGTCATAAAAAAATCAATAGAAAAAAAAAAGAAATAACGGACAGAAAAAAAAAACAAAAACTGGATTAAAATATATTTATCTCAAAGCTATATCCATGACATTGTGACATTATTTTAATTAATAAATCAAAACAATTGTATGGTAAAATTTTACTTTGATGTAGTTTCATTTTCATTTGCTACCATTTTGTTAATAGATATACTGTATAGTGTAGTGTAAAAACCCAGGTTATTTGTCATTGTAACAATTTTAATGACTAGAATTGATAATGCGAATAACCAAATCAGCAATTGGCCGGCTTGCGGGGTTTAATTGTATTTAAAAGATTAGACCACGCAGGTGTCGCCGTACAATATTCCTACTTACTTAAATATAATTACTTCTTTATTTTTTTTTCCCTTTTCAAATAAACGATTTCTTTCAATTATGCTAGGTACTTCTGGCGTTCATGTTATCGCGATGATTTAGTTCGAGTACAGTTTGTTTTATTATTATTACGCAGTGGTCATACTCAAAACCAACGCTGTAGGTAGTTTGGCCCTTTTGGCGTTATTTGGCACTCATTTGTTTGTTGTTTTTAGTTTTTTATGGTAAATCAAAATGTAAGATTTATTTATTTATTGTTTACGTTGAATCTTTAAAAGTTCCATTTGTCGCTTCAAGTTTTTATTCCAAACTATTATAATTACCTAGTGCCATCCACGAAGACGCGCGATTTTGTCAAAATTAGACATTAATGACATTGCAATAAGAACCACGGCACGCGTAATCGTGAATGACTCTACCTAAGTATAACACAGAGGTGACAGAGGTATTTATTGCGTTTGCTATCTCTTTCGTCACCAATCCAAAAGCCGTATATCTTTTTGGAATCCTTAATCCATGTATTCAGTTTTTTTGTAACTGTTTTCTAAGTAGGTACCTACCTATTTATTTTTCATTTGTATCACTTCTTTGTTTTATTTTCATGTTTTTATTTTACTTAATTCTTCTTGTGTTGATTTAAAAGCTACTTTTTATTTAAGTTCAATTTAATTATTTAGTTTTTTCTCTTTTATTTCATATAATATTTTGTATAATTTTTTCTTTGTTTTATACATAAATAAATATGTGATCATTCATTATTTTCACATTTTTTCATTTAAAA
Source organism: Choristoneura rosaceana (assembly GCA_037349165.1). Taxonomy (NCBI): domain Eukaryota; kingdom Metazoa; phylum Arthropoda; class Insecta; order Lepidoptera; family Tortricidae; genus Choristoneura; species Choristoneura rosaceana. Next base: position 1,699,836 of record JAZBNJ010000019.1, read on the forward strand.
ACTATTTTTTGTTTTCCTTTTTTTTTGTTTTCTTCTGTATAATTGAGTTATTTTATTGTATATGGGTTTGTGTTAGTGAATAAATGTGTACTTTCTGTTTCTTTGAGTTTTATTTTTTATTTTTATTTTTTATTTTATTACCTTTTGCTGTAGCGTCAATAGAAATACACATGTTAATTTCAGCTATCTATTAAAGATAATTACAGTTAAGTTCTCGAGATATAGCTCCGTTTAAGACAGATGAGAGTGAGAGAGAGGGATAAATATTTATTTACACATATTAATACACAACTATCCTAGCCTATCTTTGAGTTTTCCTTTCTAGTTTAGGTTAGCTTGAAAAGATCCCTTTTAGGGATAAGTTCGCCTTTGTACTCCTTTGGTTTGTTGTTTTCTTTTTGTATTACTTTGTGTTTTATGTACAATAAAGTATTTACATACATACATACATACACACATTAAGAGGAAACAATGAATTAAAATGAATTTTGAATGGAAAGCTAGTACTGCTGAACAAACTGAACTTAACAAACTTACAATGCGGAAGCATGTATGGCAACACTAGGCGAGTTTAATCCTTTTTGATCAATTACACCAAGCCAGGCCAGAAATCTGGCTATTGCAGTAAATTATTAACAACCTTTTACTATCGATCCGTTGATCCGTCGCTCCGTTACGGCGTCAAAGACGGACATACATACAAACTCTTTCGCATTTACAATATTACTAGTTTATGCTCGCGACTACGTCTGCGCGGCTCTAGGTTATCGCGCGGTGGCACCCTCTATCGGAATAAAAGGTATCTTATGTAGATCCTTGGGGCTCAAACTAACTATATACCAAATTACATCAAAATCGGTATAATAGTTTCGACGTGAAAGCGTAACAGACAGACAGACAGTTACTTTCGCATTTATAATATTAGTAGGGAAGTAGGGATAGGGATAGTATAGATTTTAACGATGATTCTTAGACATGTTTCATCAAAATCGGTACTAAGGTAATTAGTTTTTATTAATTTATAATTTCGATTGCAATTATGCCTGGAAAGTTGTTCCTGATGACTCGTCCACTAATAATGTCAGCGACAGTCCTAAGTGAAACCTCATTAAATCCATTGTTAAAAACTTGTTTGTCTAGTTGCACTAATGGTTTGCAATTAATCCCGTATTTACCTGACGGGGGGAGTGGTCAGAGACTATGGAAATTTTAAAATTATGTCAGTTTCGGACGAACCTTCTGCTTTGCTTGACGTGATTTGTCGTGCTGTGAGAAGTTTAAAGATGTCACGGTTCGGATACTCTGTTGATAGCGACAGCGATATGTACTCGGAGATGGTGGACTTGGAAGTCTTGGAGGCCGAAGTAAGTTTTCATTCCCATTTATATGTATCTTATTAAAGTTTTCGAGGAAAAAATACAAAAATGATTTCAGAATATATTAATTATTAGAAAATTTTAAAGACAGGATGTCCGTAAAAATAAAAATTTGGAGTTGAAATAAAAAATTCAAAAAGATTCCAAAAAATATTTATTATTTGGTGATTGTATCCTATCTTCGAGTGTTATTTGAATGATAATTAAATCCCGCAATTCTATAAAAAGTTGTGCATTGATTACAATGTATTTCAGTTTACCTATCTACTAGAAAAACTTAAAAATTTAATTTTTGTGTAATGAAGTATAACATAATATATGTATGTTTTCACAGGTCGCTCGAACTAAGGCAGCGGCTGTCCAGGCGCGGGTCATTGAGAGGCAAGGGCGCGATATTTTCCGCTCTATTATGGCCTCAGGTATTTGTATATCCCTACATTCGTGTTCGAATGATCGAGTACTACAAAAATAATACAAATTTAATTAAAATTATGTAACTCACCAATTAAAACAGTACTGTGCTCTATAGGTCGTGGCCTGAGAGAGCGGAAGCGGCTTCTGATAAAACTGCGGACGCTGCTCTCCTCCGGGGCCCTGGCACGCCCTCTCCGCGAGCCGGTCGGAGAGGAACATTTTAAGCTGATGGAATTCTATGTAAGTTCAACATTTTTTCACCAGATCTACTCTTGGTATTCATTAGTTATACCTTTATAAATAGTATTAATAATATGTATGTTAATTGATCGTTCTTCTGTTTTATCAGACATCGGTAATCCGGCCAGAAGTAGCTGCGGAATCTGTGCTGGCGGAGGAGAGAAGCGACTCCGTTTCCGTATCTGTAAGTTTTCTATCATCAATCTTCCTAAACTCTTTGTGTTTAAATTACAATTTTATTACTTACTGTATAAAGTGGGAGCGCCAAAGTTCGCATACTCTTCGATAGTCATACCGTAATTTTTGTCCGAATCATCGTTTGTCCGAATTTTTTTCGCACTGAAATCTTATATTTTTCAAAAAAATTTAAATGGTCATCTTATAGAAAACTACAGGTTAGGTTAGGTTAGGTTTATTTTATTAGAATTTTAAACAATCATTAGATTCAGAGAAAAAATAGTTATGACAAACGATCATTCTGACAAAAATTACATTCGGACTTTCAATAAGCATGCGAGCCGATATGGACCCGCATAAAGTAAATGCTTTCTTTTAACTACAGTCAAATATTGTTTTAATTATCCGATCTCATGGCAACTATTAAATAAATCTCCTTTTTTTTAGGATGACGACACAGAATCAGGGTCAGAGACTGAGGACGAGGATTTTAGAATGGACCCTCCTTCCACTCGTATGTTTGCACCTCCACCAGAGGAAATGTACGATTACGGGGAAGAGGTGGAAAATCCGCGTGCCGAGGAAAATATCAGTGACTTTTACGAAACTGATTCTGATTCAGAGGACGAGGGGCGGTTCCCAAATTTGAATGTAAATTATATTTAAGTTTAATTAAGATAATATGTATGTTAGTTTTAGAGTAAGTTAGTTGTAGTTTTCAAATTAATTTGTATATATTAGTTTTGTTTTGTTTGTTTGTTTGTGTTGTAAATATTAAGTTAAATTAAATGTAAAGTCATAGATGTACTTATTACAATTATGTTATAGACTAACAATAGATGTCATAAAAAAATCAATAGAAAAAAAAAAGAAATAACGGACAGAAAAAAAAAACAAAAACTGGATTAAAATATATTTATCTCAAAGCTATATCCATGACATTGTGACATTATTTTAATTAATAAATCAAAACAATTGTATGGTAAAATTTTACTTTGATGTAGTTTCATTTTCATTTGCTACCATTTTGTTAATAGATATACTGTATAGTGTAGTGTAAAAACCCAGGTTATTTGTCATTGTAACAATTTTAATGACTGGAATTGATAATGCGAATAACCAAATCAGCAATTGGCCGGCTTGCGGGGTTTAATTGTATTTAAAAGATTAGACCACGCAGGTGTCGCCGTACAATATTCCTACTTACTTAAATATAATTACTTCTTTATTTTTTTTTCCCTTTTCAAATAAACGATTTCTTTCAATTATGCTAGGTACTTCTGGCGTTCATGTTATCGCGATGATTTAGTTCGAGTACAGTTTGTTTTATTATTATTACGCAGTGGTCATACTCAAAACCAACGCTGTAGGTAGTTTGCCGCGGAATCAAACCAAATTTGGCCCTTTTGGCGTTATTTGGCACTCATTTGTTTGTTGTTTTTAGTTTTTTATGGTAAATCAAAATGTAAGATTTATTTATTTATTGTTTACGTTGAATCTTTAAAAGTTCCATTTGTCGCTTCAAGTTTTTATTCCAAACTATTATAATTACCTAGTGCCATCCACGAAGACGCGCGATTTTGTCAAAATTAGACATTAATGACATTGCAATAAGAACCACGGCACGCGTAATCGTGAATGACTCTACCTAAGTATAACACAGAGGTGACAGAGGTATTTATTGCGTTTGCTATCTCTTTCGTCACCAATCCAAAAGCCGTATATCTTTTTGGAATCCTTAATCCATGTATTCAGTTTTTTTGTAACTGTTTTCTAAGTAGGTACTTACCTATTTATTTTTCATTTGTATCACTTCTTTGTTTTATTTTCATGTTTTTATTTTACTTAATTCTTCTTGTGTTGATTTAAAAGCTACTTTTTATTTAAGTTCAATTTAATTATTTAGTTTTTTCTCTTTTATTTCATATAATATTTTGTATAATTTTTTCTTTGTTTTATACATAAATAAATATGTGATCATTCATTATTTTCACATTTTTTCATTTAAAAACTATTTTTTGTTTTCCTTTTTTTTTGTTTTCTTCTGTATAATTGAGTTATTTTATTGTATATGGGTTTGTGTTAGTGAATAAATGTCTACTTTCTGTTTCTTTGAGTTTTATTTTATTTTATTTTATTTTATTACCTTTTGCTGTAGCGTCAATAGAAATACACATGTTAATTTCAGCTATCTATTAAAGATAATTACAGTTAAGTTCTCGAGATATAGCTCCGTTTAAGACAGATGAGAGTGAGAGAGAGGGATAACTATTTATTTACACATATTAATACACAACTATCCTAGCCTATCTTTGAGTTTTCCTTTCTAGTTTAGGTTAGCTTGAAAAGATCCCTTTTAGGGATAAGTTCGCCTTTGTACTCCTTTGGTTTGTTGTTTTCTTTTTGTATTACTTTGTGTTTTATGTACAATAAAGTATTTACATACATACATACATACACACATTAAGAGGAAACAATGAATTAAAATGAATTTTGAATGGAAAGCTAGTACTGCTGAACAAACTGAACTTAACAAACTTACAATGCGGAAGCATGTATGGCAACACTAGGCGAGTTTAATCCTTTTTGATCAATTACACCAAGCCAGGCCAGAAATCTGGCTATTGCAGTAAATTATTAACAACCTTTTACTATCGATCCGTTGATCCGTCGCTCCGTTACGGCGTCAAAGACGGACATACATACAAACTCTTTCGCATTTACAATATTACTAGTTTATGCTCGCGACTACGTCTGCGCGGCTCTAGGTTATCGCGCGGTGGCACCCTCTATCGGAATAAAAGGTATCTTATGTAGATCCTTGGGGCTCAAACTAACTATATACCAAATTACATCAAAATCGGTATAATAGTTTCGACGTGAAAGCGTAACAGACAGACAGACAGTTACTTTCGCATTTATAATATTAGTAGGGAAGTAGGGATAGGGATAGTATAGATTTTAACGATGATTCTTAGACATGTTTCATCAAAATTGGTACTAAGGTAATTAGTTTTTATTAATTTATAATTTCGATTGCAATTATGCCTGGAAAGTTGTTCCTGATGACTCGTCCACTAATAATGTCAGCGACAGTCCTAAGTGAAACCTCATTAAATCCATTGTTAAAAACTTGTTTGTCTAGTTGCACTAATGGTTTGCAATTAATCCCGTATTTACCTGACGGGGGGAGTGGTCAGAGACTATGGAAATTTTAAAATTATGTCAGTTTCGGACGAACCTTCTGCTTTGCTTGACGTGATTTGTCGTGCTGTGAGAAGTTTAAAGATGTCACGGTTCGGATACTCTGTTGATAGCGACAGCGATATGTACTCGGAGATGGTGGACTTGGAAGTCTTGGAGGCCGAAGTAAGTTTTCATTCCCATTTATATGTATCTTATTAAAGTTTTCGAGGAAAAAATACAAAAATAATTTCAGAATATATTAATTATTAGAAAATTTTAAAGACAGGATGTCCGTAAAAATAAAAATTTGGAGTTGAAATAAAAAATTCAAAAAGATTCCAAAAAATATTTATTATTTGGTGATTGTATCCTATCTTCGAGTGTTATTTGAATGATATTTAAATCCCGCAATTCTATAAAAAGTTGTGCATTGATTACAATGTATTTCAGTTTACCTATCTACTAGAAAAACTTAAAAATTTAATTTTTGTGTAATGAAGTATAACATAATATATGTATGTTTTCACAGGTCGCTCGAACTAAGGCAGCGGCTGTCCAGGCGCGGGTCATTGAGAGGCAAGGGCGCGATATTTTCCGCTCTATTATGGCCTCAGGTATTTGTATATCCCTACATTCGTGTTCGAATGATCGAGTACTACAAAAATAATACAAGTTTAATTAAAATTATGTAACTCACCAATTAAAACAGTACTGTGCTCTATAGGTCGTGGCCTGAGAGAGCGGAAGCGGCTTCTGATAAAACTGCGGACGCTGCTCTCCTCCGGGGCCCTGGCACGCCCTCTCCGCGAGCCGGTCGGAGAGGAACATTTTAAGCTGATGGAATTCTATGTAAGTTCAACTTTTTTCACCAGATCTACTCTTGGTATTCATTAGTTATACCTTTATAAATAGTATTAATAATATGTATGTTAATTGATCGTTCTTCTGTTTTATCAGACATCGGTAATCCGGCCAGAAGTAGCTGCGGAATCTGTGCTGGCGGAGGAGAGAAGCGACTCCGTTTCCGTATCTGTAAGTTTTCTATCATCAATCTTCCTAAACTCTTTGTGTTTAACTTACAATTTTATTACTTACTGTATAAAGTGGGAGCGCCAAAGTTCGCATACTCTTCGATAGTCATACCGTAATTTTTGTCCGAATCATCGTTTGTCCGAATTTTTTTCGCACTGAAATCTTATATTTTTCAAAAAAAATTAAATGGTCATCTTATAGAAAACTACAGGTTAGGTTAGGTTAGGTTTATTTTATTAGAATTTTAAACAATCATTAGATTCAGAGAAAAAATAGTTATGACAAACGATCATTCTGACAAAAATTACATTCGGACTTTCAATAAGCATGCGAGCCGATATGGACCCGCATAAAGTAAATGCTTTCTTTTAACTACAGTCAAATATTGTTTTAATTATCCGATCTCATGGCAACTATTAAATAAATCTCCTTTTTTTTAGGATGACGACACAGAATCAGGGTCAGAGACTGAGGACGAGGATTTTAGAATGGACCCTCCTTCCACTCGTATGTTTGCACCTCCACCAGAGGAAATGTACGATTACGGGGAAGAGGTGGAAAATCCGCGTGCCGAGGAAAATATCAGTGACTTTTACGAAACTGATTCTGATTCAGAGGACGAGGGGCGGTTCCCAAATTTGAATGTAAATTATATTTAAGTTTAATTAAGATAATATGTATGTTAGTTTTAGAGTAAGTTAGTTGTAGTTTTCAAATTAATTTGTATATATTAGTTTTGTTTTGTTTGTTTGTTTGTGTTGTAAATATTAAGTTAAATTAAATGTAAAGTCATAGATGTACTTATTACAATTATGTTATAGACTAACAATGGATGTCATAAAAAAATTAATAGAAAAAAAAAAGAAATAACGGACAGAAAAAAAAACAAAAACTGGATTAAAATATATTTATCTCAAAGTTATATCCATGACATTGTGACATAATTTTAATTAATAAATCAAAACAATTGTATGGTAAAATTTTACTTTGATGTAGTTTCATTTTCATTTGCTACCATTTTGTTAATAGATATACTGTATAGTGTAGTGTAAAAACCCAGGTTATTTGTCATTGTAACAATTTTAATGACTGGAATTGATAATGCGAATAACCAAATCAGCAATTGGCCGGCTTGCGGGGTTTAATTGTATTTAAAAGATTAGACCACGCAGGTGTCGCCGTACAATATTCCTACTTACTTAAATATAATTACTTCTTTATTATTTTTCCCTTTTCAAATAAAAGATTTCTTTCAATTATGCTATGTACTTCTGGCGTTCATGTTATCGCGATGATTTAGTTCGAGTACAGTTTGTTTTATTATTATTACGCAGTGGTCATACTCAAAACCAACGCTGTAGGTAGTTTGCCGCGGAATCAAACGAAATTTGGCCCTTTTGGCGTTATTTGGCACTCATTTGTTTGTTGTTTTTAGTTTTTTATGGTAAATCAAAATGTAAGATTTATTTTATTATTGTTTACGTTGAATCTTTAAAAGTTCCATTTGTCACTTCAAGTTTTTATTCCAAACTATTATAATTACCTAGTGCCATCCACGAAGACGCGCGATTTTGTCAAAATTAGACATTAATGACATTGCAATAAGAACCACGGCACGCTTAATCGTGAATGACTCTACCTAAGTATAACACAGAGGTGACAGAGGTATTTATTGCGTTTGCTATCTCTTTCGTCACCAATCCAAAAGCCGTATATCTTTTTGGAATCCTTAATCCATGTATTCAGTTTTTTTGTAACTGTTTTCTAAGTAGGTACCTACCTATTTATTTTTCATTTGTATCACTTCTTTGTTTTATTTTTATGTTTTTATTTTATTTAAATTCAATTTAATTGTTTAGATTTTTCTCTTTTATTTCATATAATATTTTGTATAATTTTTTCTTTGTTTTATACATAAATAAATATGTGATCATTCATTATTTTCACATTTTTTCATTTAAAAACTATTTTTTGTTTTCCTTTTTTTTTGTTTTCTTCTGTATATTTGAGTTATTTTATTGTATATGGGTTTGTGTTAGTGAATAAATGTCTACTTTCTGTTTCTTTGAGTTTTATTTTATTTTATTTTATTTTATTACCTTTTGCTGTAGCGTCAATAGAAATACACATGTTAATTTCAGCTATCTATTAAAGATAATTACAGTTAAGTTCTCGAGATATAGCTCCGTTTAAGACAGATGAGAGTGAGAGAGAGGGATAACTATTTATTTACACATATTAATACACAACTATCCTAGCCTATCTTTGAGTTTTCCTTTCTAGTTTAGGTTAGCTTGAAAAGATCCCTTTTAGGGATAAGTTCGCCTTTGTACTCCTTTGGTTTGTTGTTTTCTTTTTGTATTACTTTGTGTTTTATGTACAATAAAGTATTTACATACATACATACATACATACACACATTAAGAGGAAACAATGAATTAAAATGAATTTTGAATGGAAAGCTAGTACTGCTGAACAAACTGAACTTAACAAACTTACAATGCGGAAGCATGTATGGCAACACTAGGCGAGTTTAATCCTTTTTGATCAATTACACCAAGCCAGGCCAGAAATCTGGCTATTGCAGTAAATTATTAACAATCTTTTACTATCGATCCGTTGATCCGTCGCTCCGTTACGGCGTCAAAGACGGACATACATACAAACTCTTTCTCATTTACAATATTACTAGTTTATGCTCGCGACTACGTCTGCGCGGCTCTAGGTAATCGCGCGGTGGCACCCTCTATCGGAATAAAAGGTATCTTATGTAGATCCTTGGGGCCCAAACTAACTATATACCAAATTTCATCAAAATCGGTATAATAGTTTCGACCTGAAAGCGTAACAGACAGACAGTTACTTTCGCATTTATAATATTAGTAAGGAAGTAGGGATAGGGATAGTATAGATTTTAACGATGATTCTTAGACATGTTTCATCAAAATCGGTACTAAGGTAATTAGTTTTTATTAATTTATAATTTCGATTGCAATTATGCCTGGAAAGTTGTTCCTGATGACTCGTCCACTAATAATGTCAGCGACAGTCCTAAGTGAAACCTCATTAAATCCATTGTTAAAAACTTGTTTGTCTAGTTGCACTAATGGTTTGCAATTAATCCCGTATTTACCTGACGGGGGGAGTGGTCAGAGACTATGGAAATTTTAAAATTATGTCAGTTTCGGACGAACCTTCTGCTTTGCTTGACGTGATTTGTCGTGCTGTGAGAAGTTTAAAGATGTCACGGTTCGGATACTCTGTTGATAGCGACAGCGATATGTACTCGGAGATGGTGGACTTTGAAGTCTTGGAGGCCGAAGTAAGTTTTCATTCCCATTTATATGTATCTTATTAAAGTTTTCGAGGAAAAAATACAAAAATAATTTCAGAATATATTAATTATTAGAAAATTTTAAAGACGGGATGTCCGTAAAAATAATAATTTGGAGTTGAAACAAAAAATTCAAAAAGATTTCAAAAAATATTTATTATTTGGTGATTGTATCCTATCTTCGAGTGTTATTTGAATGATAATTAAATCCCGCAATTCTATAAAAAGTTGTGCATTGATTACAATGTATTTCAGTTTACCTATCTACTAGAAAAACTTAAAAATTTAATTTTTGTGTAATGAAGTATAACATAATATATGTATGTTTTCACAGGTCGCTCGAACTAAGGCAGCGGCTGTCCAGGCGCGGGTCATTGAGAGGCAAGGGCGCGATATTTTCCGCTCTATTATGGCCTCAGGTATTTGTATATCCCTACATTCGTGTTCGAATGATCGAGTACTACAAAAATAATACAAGTTTAATTAAAATTATGTAACTCACCAATTAAAACAGTACTGTGCTCTATAGGTCGTGGCCTGAGAGAGCGGAAGCGGCTTCTGATAAAACTGCGGACGCTGCTCTCCTCCGGGGCCCTGGCACGCCCTCTCCGCGAGCCGGTCGGAGAGGAACATTTTAAGCTGATGGAATTCTATGTAAGTTCAACTTTTTTTCACCAGATCTACTCTTGGTATTCATTAGTTATACCTTTATAAATAGTATTAATAATATGTATGTTAATTGATCGTTCTTCTGTTTTATCAGACATCGGTAATCCGGCCAGAAGTAGCTGCGGAATCTGTGCTGGCGGAGGAGAGAAGCGACTCCGTTTCCGTATCTGTAAGTTTTCTATCATCAATCTTCCTAAACTCTTTGTGTTTAACTTACAATTTTATTACTTACTGTATAAAGTGGGAGCGCCAAAGTTCGCATACTCTTCGATAGTCATACCGTAATTTTTGTCCGAATCATCGTTTGTCCGAATTTTTTTCGCACTGAAATCTTATATTTTTCAAAAAAATTTAAATGGTCATCTTATAGAAAACTACAGGTTAGGTTAGGTTAGGTTTATTTTATTAGAATTTTAAACAATCATTAGATTCAGAGAAAAAATAGTTATGACAAACGATCATTCTGACAAAAATTACATTCGGACTTTCAATAAGCATGCGAGCCGATATGGACCCGCATAAAGTAAATGCTTTCTTTTAACTACAGTCAAATATTGTTTTAATTATCCGATCTCATGGCAACTATTAAATAAATCTCCTTTTTTTTAGGATGACGACACAGAATCAGGGTCAGAGACTGAGGACGAGGATTTTAGAATGGACCCTCCTTCCACTCGTATGTTTGCACCTCCACCAGAGGAAATGTACGATTACGGGGAAGAGGTGGAAAATCCGCGTGCCGAGGAAAATATCAGTGACTTTTACGAAACTGATTCTGATTCAGAGGACGAGGGGCGGTTCCCAAATTTGAATGTAAATTATATTTAAGTTTAATTAAGATAATATGTATGTTAGTTTTAGAGTAAGTTAGTTGTAGTTTTCAAATTAATTTGTATATATTAGTTTTGTTTTGTTTGTTTGTTTGTGTTGTAAATATTAAGTTAAATTAAATGTAAAGTCATAGATGTACTTATTACAATTATGTTATAGACTAACAATGGATGTCATAAAAAAATCAATAGAAAAAAAAAGAAATAACGGACAGAAAAAAAAAACAAAAACTGGATTAAAATATATTTATCTCAAAGCTATATCCATGACATTGTGACATTATTTTAATTAATAAATCAAAACAATTGTATGGTAAAATTTTACTTTGATGTAGTTTCATTTTCATTTGCTACCATTTTGTTAATAGATATACTGTATAGTGTAGTGTAAAAACCCAGGTTATTTGTCATTGTAACAATTTTAATGACTGGAATTGATAATGCGAATAACCAAATCAGCAATTGGCCGGCTTGCGGGGTTTAATTGTATTTAAAAGATTAGACCACGCAGGTGTCGCCGTACAATATTCCTACTTACTTAAATATAATTACTTCTTTATTTTTTTTTCCCTTTTCAAATAAACGATTTCTTTCAATTATGCTAGGTACTTCTGGCGTTCATGTTATCGCGATGATTTAGTTCGAGTACAGTTTGTTTTATTATTATTACGCAGTGGTCATACTCAAAACCAACGCTGTAGGTAGTTTGCCGCGGAATCAAACCAAATTTGGCCCTTTTGGCGTTATTTGGCACTCATTTGTTTGTTGTTTTTAGTTTTTTATGGTAAATCAAAATGTAAGATTTATTTATTTATTGTTTACGTTGAATCTTTAAAAGTTCCATTTGTCGCTTCAAGTTTTTATTCCAAACTATTATAATTACCTAGTGCCATCCACGAAGACGCGCGATTTTGTCAAAATTAGACATTAATGACATTGCAATAAGAACCACGGCACGCGTAATCGTGAATGACTCTACCTAAGTATAACACAGAGGTGACAGAGGTATTTATTGCGTTTGCTATCTCTTTCGTCACCAATCCAAAAGCCGTATATCTTTTTGGAATCCTTAATCCATGTATTCAGTTTTTTTGTAACTGTTTTCTAAGTAGGTACCTACCTATTTATTTTTCATTTGTATCACTTCTTTGTTTTATTTTTATGTTTTTATTTTATTTAAATTCAATTTAATTGTTTAGATTTTTCTCTTTTATTTCATATAATATTTTGTATAATTTTTTCTTTGTTTTATACATAAATAAATATGTGATCATTCATTATTTTCACATTTTTTCATTTAAAAACTATTTTTTGTTTTCCTTTTTTTTTGTTTTCTTCTGTATATTTGAGTTATTTTATTGTATATGGGTTTGTGTTAGTGAATAAATGTCTACTTTCTGTTTCTTTGAGTTTTATTTTATTTTATTTTATTTTATTACCTTTTGCTGTAGCGTCAATAGAAATACACATGTTAATTTCAGCTATCTATTAAAGATAATTACAGTTAAGTTCTCGAGATATAGCTCCGTTTAAGACAGATGAGAGTGAGAGAGAGGGATAACTATTTATTTACACATATTAATACACAACTATCCTAGCCTATCTTTGAGTTTTCCTTTCTAGTTTAGGTTAGCTTGAAAAGATCCCTTTTAGGGATAAGTTCGCCTTTGTACTCCTTTGGTTTGTTGTTTTCTTTTTGTATTACTTTGTGTTTTCAAAGTCAAAGTCAAATCATTTATTCAGCAAATAGGCCGCAATGGGCACTTTTACACGTCATTTTTTTAATCTACCACCGGTTCGGAAAAAAAACCTCTGTTGAGAAGAATCCGGCAAGAAACTCAACGAGGTATTTTTTTTTTTTTTTTAAACAGATTCACAATATTTATAAATGACATCTATGTACTATACATTACAAGTATTTAACACAATTTTATTTTTAACACAGTAGGTTCACTATTTGAAGGGATCGCTAGTGCGGATCGGAATTATTTCCAAATATCCCTGTCCATGATATAATCGTTTACTTTATAATAAGCCTTAGATATTAATGTCTTTTTGACAGTAGATTTAAATTTTGTATCAGTTTCTTCAGTAATATTTTTTGGAATTTTATTATAAAAACGTATGCAACTTCCCAAAAACGACTTTTTGGTTTTAGCCAGTCTGTAAGATGGTACTTTAAGCTTCCCTGTGTTTCTAGTAGCCTTTGGCTTATCGACGTTAGTGGGAAAATCACATATGTTCTTCCTAACGTACATGATTATTTCAAAAACATAAAGCGACGGCAGGGTTAGGATACCAGTTTCCTTAAAAAATGATCTTAAAGATTCACGCGTCTTCAAATTATAAATTGCTCTAACTGCTCTCTTTTGCAAGATAAAAATTGATTCGATGTCTGCAGCAGATCCCCATAAAATAAGCCCGTACGACATAATGCTATTAAAGTACGCAAAATACACCAACCGTGCCGTCGCCACATCGGTTAGCTGCCGTATTTTCCAAACTGCAAAAGCAGCAGAGCTCAATCTACCCGCGATTGCAGTGACATGAGGTCCCCACTGCAGTTTAGAATCGAGTGTTATTCCTAAAAATACTGTTGATTTTACAAATTCAATAGTTTGCCCATTTAACTTTATATTAGAAATTGAATTCGAGTTAGATGAATTTATCAATGAGAATTTAATACATTTGGTTTTCTTAGGATTTAGTAACAAATTATTGGCAGCGAACCATGCGGATATCACGGACAGGGTTTCATTGGGTTCAGTGAAGTCGGTATCTTTTCTACTAACCTTGAACAGTAAAGACGTGTCGTCAGCAAACATAACGATACCCGACTTTTGGCTTACCATATAAGTTAGGTCATTTACATAAATAAGATACAGGAATGGGGCAAGAATGGATCCTTGCGGCACTCCCATTTCGACCACAGATTCTTCCGATACCGCTCCGTTAATCGCTACCTTTTGCTTTCTTTGTGTGAGGTAAGATTTAATGAGTTCTAAAGCGAGGCCACGAATGCCATAAAAATTTAACTTACAAATTAAAGTATCATGATCCACACAATCAAAAGCTTTCGAGAGGTCGCAGAATACACCTATAGCGTCATGTGATTCCTCCCAAGCTTGCAAAATGAATTTAACTAAACTATGACCCGCGTCTGTAGTAGACCTGCCTTTTGTGAATCCGAACTGCTGTGGATGCATGATTTTATGAGTATTAAAATGCGAGATCATTTGCGTCAGCATTATTTTTTCGAATATTTTGCTAAACGCTGATAGGATGGACACCGGACGATAATCAGAGGGATTATCTTTATCACCTGATTTAAAAATAGGAACTACTTTACTATATTTCATCAAATCTGGAAATACACCTTCATCTATGCAGCTATTGAAAATAAAAGCTAAAGTTGGAGCAACGACATCTAAAATAGACTGTAGAACCTTAACTGAGACGCCCCACAAGTCTTCCGTTTTTTTTACTTTCAATAATTTAAAAGTCCTAATGATGTCACCGGGAGAGACATGCGTGAATTTAAAGTTACTTATGTTTGGAATAGATACATTTTCTTTTAAGAGCGATTCAGCTAGCTTTGAGGAAGACGCGAGACATTTTGTCGTTTCGATGGGGATTTTAGAGAAGTAGGTATTAAACTCGTTAGCTACTTTAACCGCGTCCGTTTCTAATACGTTGTTAATCTTTAGTGATATAGAGGATTCCGCGTTCTTACGTCGACCGGTTTCAGTATTTATAATTTTCCAAACTGTTTTAATTTTATCATTAGAGGACTTAATTTTATTAGTTACATGGGCTGCTTTTACTTTATTACATATAATTTTGAATAATTTTGAATAATCCCTAACATACTGGTGGAAACGTTCATCAGTAGTACATGATTTCTTATCATAAAGATCATATAAGACGTCCCTACTCCTACGTATTCCAGGCGTAGCCCATTCATTGAATGACAGTTTGTTTCCTATTTTAATACGTTTTTTACTACACGTTTTATCGTATTCTTCGCATACAGTATTTAACAATATTTTGAAATTTTCGTTTGGGTTTTTAGTGCATACTTTTAAATTGTTTACTTTTTGCGCGATGTTTGTTTTGAGACGGTCAAGTCTTTGTTTGTTCAACGGCCTAATTTCTATGGTTTGATTAACACCGCCCCTAGCCCGAGGTAACTTCACTGTTTGAGCTTTGTGATCCGACCGTACTCCACTGATTACAGCTTTTTCTAAATACTGACAAGTTAAGCAAATGTTGTCTATACATGTGGTCGAAGTGGTTGTGACTCTGGTGGGTTCATTAAATAAGAAATTTAAATTAAAAGATTTTAAAACAGAAATAAACTGGTCTTTTTCAACGGATTGTGATAAAATATCGATATTAAAGTCCCCGCAAACCACCAGCGCTTTATTACGTTTTACTGATTTCCTTAGAACATCTTCCATAGTATTTATAAACAAAGTAATATTCGAGTTTGGTGGTCTATATATACATAAAATTAAATACTGTTCCGTTTCCGCAGAAGCGATCTCGCATACACGTTCAACAGAAAGGCTGGACAGGTCTTTGCGTTCTTTGAACTTTAAACCATTTTTCACTAATATGATAGACCCGCCACCTGCTGCAGATTCTCTGCAGAAGGCGCTAGCTATTGCATAATTATTTACATTAAATTGCATTGAATCTTTTTTTAGCCAGGTTTCTGTTAAGCAGATAATATCTAAGTTTAACTTTTCACAGAGTAATTCTAAATCTAATATTTTGC
The DNA here is from genome assembly GCA_037349165.1 of Choristoneura rosaceana. Classification (NCBI taxonomy): domain Eukaryota; kingdom Metazoa; phylum Arthropoda; class Insecta; order Lepidoptera; family Tortricidae; genus Choristoneura; species Choristoneura rosaceana. The sequence goes on from JAZBNJ010000019.1 coordinate 1,715,874, forward strand.
CAGTGAAGCGATTTATATTTTGATGTAGGAATGATAGACTACTTTGCTTCTCTATTGTCGGTGTAGGTAGTTTAAAGACACATTCGCGCTTGAATGTGTCGTCCTAACGGGGCTGGGGGAGGGGGAGTGATTTCCGAATACGGAATTAATAAAACATGCTAAGGATTTAGCAAGCTTGTCGGGGGTCAGTCGGTAGTCACTAATAACATTATTAGTGTCAAAAAATAAAACGTCACTATGACGGCTCGTCATCTTAAACAATAATTTGTTTAAACGATATAAATTATTGTTGGATTTGTTTAGAGAAGCAGAATAGGGAAACGCACCTATAATAATGTTTTTAACACCTAGTTTTGATAGGGAATCGAACCCAGTTTTTATGTCCGAATACCTAACGTCGGACCCGTCACTTAACATTAAAACAATGGTTGACTGCTTAGTCACCTGAGTGAGCATAATTTTTTCAATTATTTGTTTGAATGAGGCATTAGGCATACAGTTATTTATGAACAATAAAGTACTACTACTTAAAGTACTACTTTTATGTACAATAAAGTATTTACATACATACATACATACATACACACATTAAGAGGAAACAATGAATTAAAATGAATTTTGAATGGAAAGCTAGTACTGCTGAACAAACTGAACTTAACAAACTTACAATGCGGAAGCATGTATGGCAACACTAGGCGAGTTTAATCCTTTTTGATCAATTACACCAAGCCAGGCCAGAAATCTGGCTATTGCAGTAAATTATTAACAATCTTTTACTATCGATCCGTTGATCCGTCGCTCCGTTACGGCGTCAAAGACGGACATACATACAAACTCTTTCGCATTTACAATATTACTAGTTTATGCTCGCGACTACGTCTGCGCGGCTCTAGGTTATCGCGCGGTGGCACCCTCTATCGGAATAAAAGGTATCTTATGTAGATCCTTGGGGCTCAAACTAACTATATACCAAATTACATCAAAATCGGTATAATAGTTTCGACGTGAAAGCGTAACAGACAGACAGACAGTTACTTTCGCATTTATAATATTAGTAGGGAAGTAGGGATAGGGATAGTATAGATTTTAACGATGATTCTTAGACATGTTTCATCAAAATCGGTACTAAGGTAATTAGTTTTTATTAATTTATAATTTCGATTGCAATTATGCCTGGAAAGTTGTTCCTGATGACTCGTCCACTAATAATGTCAGCGACAGTCCTAAGTGAAACCTCATTAAATCCATTGTTAAAAACTTGTTTGTCTAGTTGCACTAATGGTTTGCAATTAATCCCGTATTTACCTGACGGGGGGAGTGGTCAGAGACTATGGAAATTTTAAAATTATGTCAGTTTCGGACGAACCTTCTGCTTTGCTTGACGTGATTTGTCGTGCTGTGAGAAGTTTAAAGATGTCACGGTTCGGATACTCTGTTGATAGCGACAGCGATATGTACTCGGAGATGGTGGACTTGGAAGTCTTGGAGGCCGAAGTAAGTTTTCATTCCCATTTATATGTATCTTATTAAAGTTTTCGAGGAAAAAATACAAAAATAATTTCAGAATATATTAATTATTAGAAAATTTTAAAGACGGGATGTCCGTAAAAATAATAATTTGGAGTTGAAACAAAAAATTCAAAAAGATTTCAAAAAATATTTATTATTTGGTGATTGTATCCTATCTTCGAGTGTTATTTGAATGATAATTAAATCCCGCAATTCTATAAAAAGTTGTGCATTGATTACAATGTATTTCAGTTTACCTATCTACTAGAAAAACTTAAAAATTTAATTTTTGTGTAATGAAGTATAACATAATATATGTATGTTTTCACAGGTCGCTCGAACTAAGGCAGCGGCTGTCCAGGCGCGGGTCATTGAGAGGCAAGGGCGCGATATTTTCCGCTCTATTATGGCCTCAGGTATTTGTATATCCCTACATTCGTGTTCGAATGATCGAGTACTACAAAAATAATACAAGTTTAATTAAAATTATGTAACTCACCAATTAAAACAGTACTGTGCTCTATAGGTCGTGGCCTGAGAGAGCGGAAGCGGCTTCTGATAAAACTGCGGACGCTGCTCTCCTCCGGGGCCCTGGCACGCCCTCTCCGCGAGCCGGTCGGAGAGGAACATTTTAAGCTGATGGAATTCTATGTAAGTTCAACTTTTTTTCACCAGATCTACTCTTGGTATTCATTAGTTATACCTTTATAAATAGTATTAATAATATGTATGTTAATTGATCGTTCTTCTGTTTTATCAGACATCGGTAATCCGGCCAGAAGTAGCTGCGGAATCTGTGCTGGCGGAGGAGAGAAGCGACTCCGTTTCCGTATCTGTAAGTTTTCTATCATCAATCTTCCTAAACTCTTTGTGTTTAACTTACAATTTTATTACTTACTGTATAAAGTGGGAGCGCCAAAGTTCGCATACTCTTCGATAGTCATACCGTAATTTTTGTCCGAATCATCGTTTGTCCGAATTTTTTTCGCACTGAAATCTTATATTTTTCAAAAAAATTTAAATGGTCATCTTATAGAAAACTACAGGTTAGGTTAGGTTAGGTTTATTTTATTAGAATTTTAAACAATCATTAGATTCAGAGAAAAAATAGTTATGACAAACGATCATTCTGACAAAAATTACATTCGGAATTTCAATAAGCATGCGAGCCGATATGGACCCGCATAAAGTAAATGCTTTCTTTTAACTACAGTCAAATATTGTTTTAATTATCCGATCTCATGGCAACTATTAAATAAATCTCCTTTTTTTTAGGATGACGACACAGAATCAGGGTCAGAGACTGAGGACGAGGATTTTAGAATGGACCCTCCTTCCACTCGTATGTTTGCACCTCCACCAGAGGAAATGTACGATTACGGGGAAGAGGTGGAAAATCCGCGTGCCGAGGAAAATATCAGTGACTTTTACGAAACTGATTCTGATTCAGAGGACGAGGGGCGGTTCCCAAATTTGAATGTAAATTATATTTAAGTTTAATTAAGATAATATGTATGTTAGTTTTAGAGTAAGTTAGTTGTAGTTTTCAAATTAATTTGTATATATTAGTTTTGTTTTGTTTGTTTGTTTGTGTTGTAAATATTAAGTTAAATTAAATGTAAAGTCATAGATGTACTTATTACAATTATGTTATAGACTAACAATGGATGTCATAAAAAAATCAATAGAAAAAAAAAAGAAATAACGGACAGAAAAAAAAAACAAAAACTGGATTAAAATATATTTATCTCAAAGCTATATCCATGACATTGTGACATTATTTTAATTAATAAATCAAAACAATTGTATGGTAAAATTTTACTTTGATGTAGTTTCATTTTCATTTGCTACCATTTTGTTAATAGATATACTGTATAGTGTAGTGTAAAAACCCAGGTTATTTGTCATTGTAACAATTTTAATGACTAGAATTGATAATGCGAATAACCAAATCAGCAATTGGCCGGCTTGCGGGGTTTAATTGTATTTAAAAGATTAGACCACGCAGGTGTCGCCGTACAATATTCCTACTTACTTAAATATAATTACTTCTTTATTTTTTTTTCCCTTTTCAAATAAACGATTTCTTTCAATTATGCTAGGTACTTCTGGCGTTCATGTTATCGCGATGATTTAGTTCGAGTACAGTTTGTTTTATTATTATTACGCAGTGGTCATACTCAAAACCAACGCTGTAGGTAGTTTGCCGCGGAATCAAACCAAATTTGGCCCTTTTGGCGTTATTTGGCACTCATTTGTTTGTTGTTTTTAGTTTTTTATGGTAAATCAAATGTAAGATTTATTTATTTATTGTTTACGTTGAATCTTTAAAAGTTCCATTTGTCGCTTCAAGTTTTTATTCCAAACTATTATAATTACCTAGTGCCATCCACGAAGACGCGCGATTTTGTCAAAATTAGACATTAATGACATTGCAATAAGAACCACGGCACGCGTAATCGTGAATGACTCTACCTAAGTATAACACAGAGGTGACAGAGGTATTTATTGCGTTTGCTATCTCTTTCGTCACCAATCCAAAAGCCGTATATCTTTTTGGAATCCTTAATCCATGTATTCAGTTTTTTTGTAACTGTTTTCTAAGTAGGTACCTACCTATTTATTTTTCATTTGTATCACTTCTTTGTTTTATTTTTATGTTTTTATTTTACTAAATTCTTCTTGTGTTGATTTAAAAGCTAGTTTTTATTTAAGTTCAATTTAATTATTCTTCTCTTTTATTTCATATAATATTTTGTGTAATTTTTTTCTTTGTTTTATTCATAAATAAATATGTGATCATTCATTATTTTCACATTTTTTCATTTATAAAATATTTTTTGTTTTCTTGTGTATAATTGTGTTATTTTTTTGTAAATGGGTCTGTGTTACTGAATAAATGTTTTCTTTCTGTTTCTTTGAATTTTATTTTATCTTATTACCTTGTTTTGTAGCGCCAATAGAAATACACATTAGTTTGTTATTTTCGGCTATCTATTAAAGATAATTACAGTTAAGTTCTCGAGATATAGCTCCATTTAAGACAAATGAGAGAGAGAGAGAGAGAGAGGGATAAATATTTGTTTACACATACATATTAATACACATATTAAGAGGAAACAATAAATAAAAATGAATTTTGAATGGAAAGCGAGTACCGCTGAACAAACTGAACTTAACAAACTTACAATCCAAAAGCATATTGGACAACCCTTGCAAGTTTAACCATTTTTGAACAATAACACCAAGTCAGGCCAGGAATCTAGCTATTGCAATAAATTATGAACAATCTTTTACTACTAATAGTTTCAGACGTGCCTATTCCATTGCTCAAAAACATGCGTAATACAATTGGCAATCCACAGTAGTTTTCATTAGTGCCCCCGCGCAGGGGTGAACGTCCCCCGAGTCCCGGGTCTGCATATGGCGTGTAAATGCGATCGTATTGCAACTACCCTACTTTTTACAAGTGCTATTGTTGAACTGCTGTGGTTTTCGAGCGGTGGATTATCGATAATTAAACGCTCTCTGTTTTTTTTTTGTGGTCTTTAAATAACGAGGAAGATATCGAGATATTAATGTAGTATTTGTAAGGATCAACTATTTTTTTAGGGCAGCTTGTTGCCATGGTAACGTCGGTTTTGTTCTGCGGACCTTGGTTTTACTGAAGCTCGATGTTTCGGCACAGTTGCATATAGCATGTCGTCTCGTGAGCCGAAATATCGAGCTTCAATAAGATCAAGGTTGTATGTACATACGCGGAACAAAACCCAAATCCATCCATACAAATATTATAAATGCGAATGTGTGTTTGTCCATCTTTCACGCCGTAACGGAGCGACGGATCTTTGGCATTTTTGGCATGGAGATAGTTTATGGGCCCGAGAGTGACATAGGCTACTTTTTATTCCGGAAAAAAGCACAGTTCCCGAGGGAACAGCGCGCGATAACCGAATACCACGCGGACGGAGCCGCGGGGAAAAGCTAGTTTAATTCATATAATTAGTAATGACCTCTAACCCTGTATTTGGTGGAAACGTCATTAGTATTATTGGATATTTAAAAAAATCGTAACCTAATCTAGATAACTTGAGATTTCTAATAGTAGAACTACCTTCTGAGTTGCTACACTTCTGAAGGTTTGGTCGTGGTCTCGCGTAAAGATCAGTTTCTACCTTAGAGAAACAAGCAAGCTTAGCAAACTATAGAGCGCGCGCATCTCTCTGCGTCCTCTGCAGCTCTGTGTAAAACGTAAGCAGATGATCATTTTTGCAGCTAGGCACTGCACATTTCACCATAATTACTTAATTAAGAAAAAGTAGAGAGAAACGATCAGCGCGTGTGACAGCGTGACACATGGCGTCGCTCTTGAAATTTGGAGTCTGTTCATACTTGTGCTTACCGTTCATACTAGCTAGCGTGCTCTATAGCTTGCTTATTATATACCACAGATATAGATTACACTAGATTACGCAAATGCATCTGACGACCTGGCTAAGATCTCGGGATCGCGGTGGATGCGAAAAGCACAAGACCGGTCTGAGTGGAGAGCCTTGGGGGAGGCCTATGTCCAGCAGTGGACGTCTTTCGGCTGACATGATGATGATGATGACGCAAATGCATCTACTTACTTCGCGTGTCCGAACCCCGACCAAACGTCGGGGTTGGTCCCATACAAAGACTGACCGCTAACTGACTAATCATGACTAGTGAGTGACTCGAGCCCCACGGCGCGGGCGGGCGGCGCATTTGAATCGACTTTGCTCGGACATCGGGGAATTCACATCGCTAATTCGCTCTTGAGACGTCACAGTAGATATAAAAAAGTGACACAGTTGGTTTTCATACAGATTGAGGTGTTTGCGTTATCTAATGTAATCTATATCTGTGTTATATATACTAAGGTTTCTACTGATGATGATGATCAGTAGATAATTTCTATCATTTGCGGCTAAATGGTACTAACTTTAGAACTATCATCCAAGCAAACACATCTAATGCAATCACTCTAAAGTAGACTTCGATTCGTCCCATTCATTTGACAGGTTGGGGATGGCCATTATGGTTATTGTGATCAGATGGCGCGCCAGCGCATATGTTGCGTGATTGTGAATAAGGGATTGAGTAATTTTGATACTTATTTTTTAAAGTGTATTAAGAGCGTTTACCTCTCCTACCACGGCCCGTCACCGAGGGAGAATATGACCACCACCCTCGAGCCCAGAGGCAAGCTGAATTGCTCCCAATTCAGAATAAAGGGGCTTATTATTATTATAAGAGCGTTTATAACTGCTGAGGCAGTAACTGGCTTTTGTTAGTTTTTCTCGATTATTCCATAAAATTAAAAATGTGGTCTAATAGAACTGTTCTTTATATAAGTTAATGTGTCTACGCCAATAATTATTCGTGATAGATTTTTGTGCAACTGCAACGCAATGCAACGTTGCCAACTCAGCAGGTATAAATTCTCTTAAGTAATCCGCTAAGCTAAATAGACCGACGACATTGGGACAATTAAAGGCAACCGATGAACGCAGGCAACTAGCAAGTTGTTTTTCATTGTGGCGTTCTAAAGGGAAGCCTTTAGTCAACAATGGACGTACTCCGGCTGATGATGATGATGGATTAGGATGAAAAAAGTCGGGTACTTAAGAAGCTAGACACAACATATAAGAAGCAATCATCATTGACATGGGATTAGAAATAAGTCATCATCATCATGTCAGCCGAAAGACGTCCACTGCTGGACATAGGCCTCCCCCAAGGATCTCCACTCAGACCGCTCTTGTGCTTTTCGCATCCACCGCGATCCCGCGATCTTAACCAGGTCGTCGCTCCATTTTGTTGAAGGCCTACCAACAGCTCGTCTCCCGGTCCGCAGACGCCATTCGAGAACCTTAGAGAACATTAGAAATAAGTACCTATCGATATTATTGTCAAGTCGAGTCTTACCGTATAATAAAACTTCCGAAAGTTTGTTTGCAGAATTTCCAGCCTTTCTAATTAATTATTATACGTAATGACTAATGTATTTATGTTAATTTAATCGATAAATAGAGTAAGTACTTAAAAAGTCATTAACTATACCAAAATAATGACGCACATTTATTTTATTATTAAAATCTTGTACTTATTGTAAATATCAAAACCTTTCCATCAATCTGTAAAACTATTGTCATCCTATACAATATGCATTATTGCATGGCTTGCCCAACATGCTATTTATTCGCACATGCGTTCAATAAACATTACAGATATCGTAAGAATATTACACAATTCTACGCTTTAAGTTCATTTTCATAAAGTTGAAAATACGAAATAGTTGTCACATTAAAACTATTATTTGCAATCAGAACTTTATTTCTTGAAAGTAGGGTATATATTTTAAAAAAGTTGGTTGAGCTTTCATGGTTATTTTTTCAATAGATCTGCTAAATATACTAACGAATTGCTTTTTCTATTATCGATCATTTAATTACGTGTTTATTTGTTCTTTCCAAGCACTATATCGGGGGCTCTTTCATATTTTATACACATTTTATTTGTTCTCGAACTATTACTTTCACGATATTGTCAGTTTTGTAAATTGTAAATATAGATTTTTAGGATTAGAATAATTTTTAGTTTTTTATTTATTTATTTGTGCTAATTAATGTATTTACATATTATTTTTTTGTTTTTAAATGAATTCCACAACTCGTTATAATGTATCAAAAGTGTCTAATATTTCCCACCTAAATTCACTTCTGCAATAGAAAGCTATACATTTATTTCTTCTTGTCCTTTCTTTATTTATATGTTGCGATAGTTGTGTTTTGAGTTGAGATTTCAAAGTTACTCTTACAGGCAATTCTTGCATTTTATTTTTAGATGTACTACAAGAAATTGCTTTGCATTTTGGCGTTTACTGTATGACCTTTCTGGTTTATTTATGCAACTAATGAAAGATTTTGACCAAAAACAATTTATAAAACCATATTATGTGAGAATTAGAATTCACTTTTATTTTCAAACTTAGCATTATTGATCAAAGCTTTCAGCAAGTGTTACTACAATACTATTCTCTTGAAAAACCATTTAACGCGTTGCATATGGTAATAGGGTTCTATAGGGGCGCATTGTCCGCGGCTGTTGCACCATATGGTCCAAAAATTCACAAACAAGTGTTCACTAAATCCTACTAACAATGCTTGCGATTATGCGTTCGAATTAGCTAAAACATTTAGCCAAACTAAAATGACATCTATCGAGTTGGTGAATAAAGTTGAAAATATTAAGCAGCTCTTGAAAATTTGATTATTTTGGAACGTTATTTGAAATGAAACTAAACCTACGAAGGAATAGAATTCAAATTTGATGATACATGAGAATTTGTCGATAGTAAAGATACCAGCACAACTTTTAAATACGGCACTACTATCGAACTCGATGTTAATCAAAATAGTGAAACAGATGAAGATGCACTGTTGGAAGTAGATGTTAAGGTTACTTTTGCAGTGAGAGCAGTTTCAAAAGAGATTTCCAAAATTATTAGGGTGAGTGATCCAAATATAGGTTTTGGAAAGGGGATGATTATAGTAGAATTGTATGAAGACCTATTGTTGGACACCATATGTTGGATTTGTATTAGTAGTATTTAGGGATATTGCAACGCATATTTTAATGGACAGGTGTTTGTTTGGTTTTGGAATTATCGAACTATATTGACTTTGTGGTGTTACATTGTTACGGAGATAAACGTTGGGTTATTACAAGTTATTAAGGTTATGGGTGGATTAATAAAATATTTGAGAGATAATAAGTAAAGTAAGTAAGTAATAATGTGGTTACCGTTAACACTGCTAAACAATATGTAGGTATCAGGGATATATTCGATATGTTTGAAAACTAAAAACTACTGAAAGCAGACTAGGTAGGTATACAAATAAAAATAATTTGATTTGATATTAATTTGATATAATATTTTCCCTTTTAGGGATAAGTTCGCCTTTAGTTTTATTGTTTTCTTTTTGTATTATTTTGTGTTTTATTTACAATAAAGTATTTACATACATAGGTACGTAAATTTTTGAAATGTGTTTATTACTACGCACATTTTACTAACAATTAAAAACTAACAAACAACTAACAATCTTTGAATTCGTTTCAATTTTTCTTATTGTTTACAGACTAGCCTTTGCCCGCGGCTCCGCCCGCGTGGTATTCGGTTATCGCGCGCTGTTCTCTCGGGAACTGTGCATTTTTCCGGGATAAAAAATAGCCTATGTCACTCTCGGGACCATAAACTATCTCTATGCCAAAAATCACGACGATCCGTCGCTCCGTTACGGCAGGAAAGATGGACAAACACACACACACACTTTCGCATTTATAATATTAGTATGGATTTACGGAAGCTTCGATGCGCGAGTCCGATTTGTACTCGGCCGGTTATTTTGAGTTGTAGTTTTGGTATACCTAAGAAAAAATAATATTTCGGTTGCTGGCCCACATGACAATTTTCTCGAACTTACCAATAGCAATCTTCCCAACTGTTCTCCCACTTCCATCTCTCAATCAAGACTTATCCCAGGAGAGTCGTCGGGAATCGTTCTTAAAAGATTATAGATTAGTCTTCGACCAACTAATCTGTCGAAGTTGACAAGACTCAGGAGGCTGAGGCAATTGAAGTTGCAGATGCGACCGCTTTGGGATCATCAGTCAATGAGAGGAAGGGTTCCGTATTTGATTAGAAAGAAGAAATGGATTTATTTATAACAACAAATATGTAGGGTACAAATATTTGTGAAGTTGATGCTGTTGTGTTTTAGTTGATTATATACTAGTGTGCAAAGATAAGAAACAAAAGAGGAGAGAGATAAAAGTATATTCATCATCTTCATCATCATGTCAACCAAAAGACGTCCACTGCTGGACATAGGCCTCCCCCAAGGCTCTCCACTCAGACCGGTCTTGTGCTTTCCGTATCCATTGCAATCCCGCGATCTTAACCTGGTCGTCGCTCCATCTTGTTGGAGGCCTACCGACAGCTCGTCTCCCGGTCCGCGGTTTATAATAAAAGTATATTGTAAGTATAAAAAAAATTTCAACTGGAATTTAAAAGAATATATTATATTTACAGCTTTGGAACATGTTTAACAGAATTTAGAAAAATATTAAGAAAGAAAATTATGAAACACAATATTTTCACTTAAGTACCTACTCGAAAAAAATTTAAAAGGTCTAAATACGGTTCTTGAAAATGTCAATTCTTTATGTAGGTAACGCAAAAATAGTTTCAAGAATTTCCAAAAATCTTTACGTGTAATAATTTCGGATTTCAATCTTACTGCCGAATCTGGGTATTTTTACTTTAAATGATGCAACTTTTTTTTTTTTGAATTAGGTAATTCTGAGTTCTCCAAGAACACTATATTTTAAAATTCTGCAAAGTAGAAATGTCCATCTAATGTTTTGCACGAATGAAACTTAGCGAGTCGAGAGCATGGAGGTCTTCAAAAAGGGGTATAAAAAGGTGTATGCAGGGTCAGCCACGCGCGAGTGATACTTCAGGGTGTTGCAAACGTTCCTAGGCGGCGGTAATTGCTTAACATCAGACCGTCTGCATGCCTGTTTTCCACCGACGTAGTATAAAAAAAACTGTAGACAAAGGCCAATATTTTATCAAATCTTGCAACATCAGCACAAAATTTACAAAACTGTTACAATTCATCCGAAAATATTTTAGAGATGCGACCGAAAACAAAAACAAACGAAAGGGAACTCGCTACTAGATGCAAATTGTGAACAATATGAGCGTGAAATATGGGTTCAAGAAATCCTGTTCTTGGTACAAAAAGCGAAAAACAAATGAACAGAAAAAGTTCTTGCTGAAAAAAAAAACAATGTCGTCGGAACACAGGGCAGGAAGAGAGCGTGAATAAGTACCTCCATTGTAGCAAAGAGGGTCCCTATTTTTATTTGTCTTTGTTATAAGGTTATTAATATTAGTGCTACCTTGTCTTCACCTTCGGAAGAGGAAGTATAGTGTAGGTTATACGTATAATTCAAAGGTGTTTATGAGAGGCTGTTAAAAATTAATAGCCATTCAAATTAATTGTACTTACCTATGACTTTAAGATTACAAAGAACTAGCTTATGCCCGCGACTTACTTACGACCGGAATAAAAGGTATACTATGTTGATCCTTGGGGTACAAACTACCTATATATCAAATTTCATCAAAATCAGTTCAGTGGTTTCGACGTGAAAGCGTAACAGACAGACAGAGAGTTACTTTCGTAATATTAAGTAGGAATTTGTACTAGTTACATTAGAAACGAGCTACCTGCCTAGTTATCAGCAAATAATTATTTTAGAGACAGTTACTTTCGCATTTATAATATTAAGTAGGGATTTGTACAAGTTACATTAGAAACGAGCTACCTACCTAGTTATCAGCGAATAATTATTTTAGAATACTTAACTATTTTTAAGATTTTGAAGAATTAAGAAGCCTATCCAGGATTTTTTTAGCAAAACCATTTCTACTATATTTAATAATATACTAAATCCATACTAATATTATAAATGCGAAAGTAACTCTGTCTGTCGGTCTGTCTGTCTGTCTGTCTTTTACGCTTTCACGTCGAAACCGCTGAACCGATTTTGATGAAATTTGGTATAGAGATAGTTTAAGCCCCAAGGATCAACATAGATACTTTTTATTCCGGTAGATGGCGCGACCTCACGATAACCTAGGTCTGCGTGGACGAAGTCGCGGGCATAAGCTAGTTTATTATAAAATACATTGCGTTCTATTGTCAGACCGGTGTAGATTTTTTAAAATTCGCATCTTTTACTAGCTAGTCCGTCGGTCAAGACCTCTCAGAAACGCGTGGACCTATCAAACTGAAATTAATATAAAATATTTACCCAAGGATATTCTTGGATACCTGTAAAATTACATGGAACCCTCAGCTTGCACTTCATAGGTTTTTCAGGACTTTAGACAATTACGGAACCCTTATAATTGCAACCACTATTTCTTCTATCAAAAAAAAGTTATTTCTCAATTATTATAACCATTTTTTTTATACGACTGGAAGGCAAACGAGCAAGTGGTTCTCCTGGTGGTAAGAGATCACCACCGCCCATAAACATCTGCAACACCAGGGGTATTGCAGATGCGTTGCCAACCTAGAGGCCTAAGTTGGAATACCTCAAGTGCTAGCAATTTCACCGGCTGTCTTACTCTCCGCGCCGAAACACAACAGTGCAAGCACTGCTGCTTCACTGCAGGATTAGCTGAGATTATATTAGGTATAGTAAAACATATCCCAAAAAACCGTAACATATATATATCAAATACCCAGCGTATTTCAACAACGAATTGAAAAGGAAGGAAAACACAATCCAAAAAATAACCCTCAAATGCTCATTCCACATTCACTGGCCCAGCGGGCCGATGATTAATGGACGTTTTTTGTTGATTTTCCCCCAGATTTTGCCACAGCCAAGATTCTTAAAAATCGCTGCCAAGTGCGTTGTTCAAGCATATTGATAGAAGTGAATTAATTCAGTTTTTTTGGTGGGCAGCGGCGTGAGAAAGAGTTATGGTATACGATGAGCAGACAGAATCTATTCGAGTACGGTTCTAGACGGGCGTATAGTGTTGGAGAGAAGACAAGTTTAGACGGATGTAGTATTAAAATTACGCTCGTAAATAGAATTAAATGTAAGTCTACTTTATTCTTAGCTCAAGGAAAAAGTAGAAAATTACTGTGAGTATACATTACTTATCGAAAATACAAACTGACACATAGATGCAAAGAAAAACCAGAAAAAGATACCATTATGTAATGGTGTGGCGGCTCAGAATGCTGAGGACCTGGGTTCGATTCCCATTTCCGATATGGATTTTAAGGGATGACCGTAAAAGTAAAAAAAATTGGAGTTGAAGTAAAAAATACAAAAAGACTACAAAAATCAATCTTGTACATTACTTATGAATGTACAAGTAAAATGAGACAATTGATCTTATTAAATCAGTTCCAAAGTAATTGAAGCTTGTAAGTATGTACCTACTATTGATAACATCTAATGGATAAACAGTAATACTTAAAAATTAAATAATCTAATAAACGATTCATTTCCTGATATGAATGAGAACCAATGTATAAATTCGATTCTATAATCACTTCATCAACCCTTTTACAAGATTCCAAAATATTAGCCACGGTGTCACACCAAACCGCGCACCATTTAGAGACAAAGGCCCCCGATGTTAATGTCTCAATTTAATGTTACAACCGTGTCCCCCTGGCCGTTATGGCCCCCGTCGGCTTTTGAACGGTTAATTCGATGGAAAGATCAGTTTGCTGTGTTTAACCCTGCTCGGCAGTTTCTTTATTTGTGTTGTTGTTTGATTTGTTTTAAAAATTGCTTTATTTTTAGACATTTTATGCTACAGCAATGACAAAGTTCCGAGTTACTTTAAGATCAATTTATATTAAGAAAATTATACTCGAAGAAACGAAAAGAGACTGTCGTTTGGAAAATAAAGTTTGCCATTCGTTATTCGACCAAACTGTGGACAAAGTCCTCTAGGGCTTAAACAGACGATCAGAAAACATTGTTTCTGTTATTATTTAATCGCATTGGTACTAAATCTGTTGCATAAATAGGTAGTAAAATTATATACATTTAGATACTGATCGAAAGGTCAAAAAAATTTTTATCAGAAACTAGGTAAAATGCCAAAATTAACAAAAACATTTTCTATCGCAGTACGAAAAATAATTTTCTATTAGTTTATTTATTTAACTTGAAATACAAGAATTTTAGAAAAAATAACCATATAAAACTTAACTATAAACTAACTACCTAACTTAAAAACTTAATACTATTTATTAGTACTTAATTTAGTACATTCGAATTGCTACCAGTAAACCTGTTAAAAGTTCTAAGACTGTCTACAGTAGTCCACCCTTAAGAAATCAAACCTGACAGCTTCATCCTCATACTAAATCCGTCAATGTTTTTTTTTGACGTATTCATTAACCTCCTAACACCCAGAGTCCTTTATAAAGGACTTATTGTAATTTTAAATTAAACTCTATCATAAATGGCATAAAGTTTGATGTTCATAAATCAAAAAATTGACTTCGGCGCTCCGGTATGTGAGTGACACGTGTCAGAGCTTACTTCTTAACGGCGGACTACTATAGTAACTAAGCAGGTACGTTAACAATCCAAATGTGTCAATCATCCAAATTCACACTGTAGCCAACGTCAACCAAACCCCTTTACAAAGCCACATCCGTATCAGCATAACGCTCAAACGAATGGCCTGCTGTCGGCCACCGCTAATTAAACAAATGGTCTAGAAACAAGATTGTGATATTGTCCTTTCTATAGGACACTCCCTTTCTAACACCGCAATACCCTTATAAAGCTATCTCGCTCCCCCTAAACGCTGGAGGAACGTCACTCATTATGTAAAATAACCCCCTTTGTTTGAGGGAGATGAGAGATAACAGTTTTTAGGGAAAGTCTTGACAGTTGGTATATGGAGACTGATTAAGATAGTCCCGTGTTTTTCTGAGACGCTTAATTGTTTGAGAAGTCTGCTTGTTTGCGGAATTTGTTATACACTAAGAGCTTAGACTGAGATATATGGTCAAAAAAAATAAAATTCTTTAACCCTAGGGAGCAAAGTTTTGTAGTTAAATACATTTCGAGACCATTTAACCCATATCTCGCCTCGGCCATGCAAGTACGCCTTTATTTGGAACTAAATAAAAAGTTTAATAAAAAATATTGTTGATAAATTTAATGATTCTAATCAAACTTTATATTGTGTATTGTGATAAGTTTATTTCCATTTTTTAGAGAGACTTTATTTTATTACATTAACAAAACGGTTTCCATTGCGCATAGTTTTAATCCGTTTGACAATGAAGATACTCCGCAATATATTACCAACTTTTGTTACAAACAATTTAAAAAACTTTTTTTAATTAAATGTCATTCATATGCGAAATACCGGTAAAAACTCATTTGTACCAAGTGCCAATAAAGTAGCAGATTCGAGCGCAGTCCCATATTGAAAAACGAACATTTTTCAATAAATCGCCCGGACGGGAACAAAAAAATACCTCATTTCATTACACCGACTCCATTAGTAAGATATGCCAAATTCTATTAAACTCTTTTTGGTAAAAGCGCTCGTTTTCATAATAAAACTCTTACTTTTCGAACATCGTATCTAAAGTCCCTAAGCTACTCCAAAACCAACCTTGTACCATCACACAAAACGATCGCATTGCAATCACGTGGTTTGAATAGCTACGAGGTTGAAGAAGTAAGCACTCGTAATTCCTTTTGCGAAAAATCGGAACAAAACACGACCCTAGCAGGGGCTAGTAGGGTTTGGAATCCGCAGGGTTGTTTTAAGTCGATCGCTGATGATTTTTCAAATACTGGGGTGAACAGCAAAGGGTGTTCGTTAAATTTAAATTTATGTTTCGTTAGATTTGATCGCGCTTAGCAGAATGCCGGTTTGAATGGTGTGATAGAACTTTTTTAAATGATTTATTTTGGCAAAGGGTTTTCCGGCGTTATGCCTTTTGATGTTGTGTTTTTTTATAATTCAAAATCGACTTAATTACTACACACAATATAAATCTTTGATTCTTATTGTTATGTGACCATAAATAGAACTGCGGCTTTATTATAAAAAGTCTAAAGCCGAGTTTTAAAAAAACGTATATGAAATCCATTCTTAGGATTTAAGATGATAAGGTAAGAATTATTTATTCCCTATTGTAGTACAGTCAGCTGCAGAGAAAGGGTACCCCCCTGTAATGGCGGTAAGTATATGGATACCGCCGTTACAGGGGGGGTACCTTTTCTCTGCAGCTGACTGTACAAGTTAGGACAAAACAAAAAAAAATCGCAATCCTACAAGGATTCCGTATAGTTTCGAGATCTCCATCCATCTCTCCGTCTGTCCATCCGTCTGTCTGTCTGCGACTTAGCTTAGAGACTGTAAGTGTTTGAAAGCTGTAATTTTTATGGATAAGCATTAATCACGTGATAATGTTAGTGATAAAATAAAACATTTAATAATTATTACAGGATTAGATGATGCCTAAAATCGTTTATTACGCGTCTTCAGGAACAACTCGTTTATTCGGGATTAAATATAGAGTGCAGGGCTACTACGAAACTCGAAACTCGAAAATACGCGACTCACAACTCAAAAAATTTAAGCTGAGTTTAGCCGCACCCTAAACAAGGACATTAGTGTAGATATTTAATTTAATTGACTTAAAATATAAATTTTTCAATTACTTTCATTTGCAGAACTAAGCATGCAATAAGCCCCAAATACTAAACCATTAAAGCTCAAACCTCGTTTGACTCTTCGATAAAACCATACCACATTGGAAAACCATTTCGGACAATAACTATAAAAATTAATAACTTACATCGAAAATTCTTTTGAAAGTGCAAACGCTTATTGACAGATATTGAACTAAATGTGTGTAGTTATTGGATTTGGTTTGAAAAAGCAATCGAGTGTAGCTAATGGTGAAATTATACGAATGTGGGTAACAGTGTGCAAGTTTTAGAGCGGGTTTACAGTTTTAAAATGTGCGGAAGTTTGCTCAACGTGAACACTGCGAAATTTTTCGAAGCATGAAAATAGGACACATAATTCGAAATTTAAATGAAATATTTTGTAATTTTTCTTTCTTGATGTATGTATGTGAATACTTTATTGTACAATAAACGTCATAAATAATACTCATCACTCACTTTTGTACCTTGTCACTTCTACGTCATACTCGTATTTGAAAAGCGATACGAAGTTGTGTAACGACTAAAAGCGACTTGGTACGGAAATGATCACTTATTTATGACGTGTACATACATAAAACACAAATATAATACAAAATGTCTGACCTGTCTGATGTCTTCCACGGCTAATTTTATTTATGTCAAAAGTACCTAAATAAAATAATCTACCTACGCAACCTTTATCTTCAGTTTATTAAACATATTTTTTTTTATTAATTAAATTGAATTAAAGAAGATGAAATTAATAAATGTTCTTATGTTTAATCTAATATTTTAAATTCTCGTGCCACAGTGCTTGTAACCAAACTTCTCGAAACATCTTGACCGGTTTTTATGTTTTTTTTTGTTTATATTCGGTAGGTCTGAGCAGAGATGTGCAAAATACTTTTAAAAAAGTATTTAAATACAAAATGCAAATACTTTTCTAATTTTGGTATTTGAAATGCAAAATACAAAATATTTTTGCTTTAAGTATTTTAAATACAAAATAGGTATTTTCAAAATACTTTATTCAAATAAAATACTTTTATATGAAACAAGATTTTGCGCGCGACTTAGCACGCGTAAACTATTCGATCTGGTAGTTAGTGTTGCAATTGAAATTCCGGGATTTTACAAAATTTCTCTGGGAATAGGGCATATAAGGCAAAGCTCTGCGACAGACAAAAGAGTATTAATACCTATAGAAATTATGACATAGGTACTTAGGTGAAAACCAAAAAGTTACACACCGTTAAAGATGCGTTAGCAGGTAGTTTAAATTTCCATTAACTTTTTCAAATGTATGATTAATTTTCGTGTCACAATGGAAAAAAAAAATTGTAATTATAAATACCTGCTGACGCAGCTTTAACGGCGTGCAATTCTTTGGTCTTCATCCATTTATTAGTAGCAAAATAACATGAAATTTACATCGTTTGTCACGATAGAGCTATATGTCCAAAAATTTAATTTAAATAATTATGATATTATGGCTTATGGCATCCTTCGTACAAAATACTCGAAAAACTGTTTACGGTTTTGTGCTAGTGCTGCACTCTGACGGCAGAAAATTGCAGTAATATTCCCTATTCCCAAAATTTTTATCATGATCTTCATTGACGTTGTAACAAGAACAACCTATCCAAAATTTAATGACTGATCTTTGGGTTTACCCAGCGGTTAAAATTATTAGATTTTATCCTTATCCCGTGAGAATATTGGAGTAAAAAGTAGCCAATGTGTTATTCCAGACATCCAGCTACCTACATACCAAATTTCATCCAAATCCGTCTAGTCATTCTGGCGTGAAGAAGTATAAAACAAAATTTTCCGTGGGAATTTCCGAAAATTACATCGTGTTTTTATAGACGTTGCATTTAAAAACAACCGTACCAAATTTCATAATAGCATATATAATATTAGTAGGGTAAGTTCTTTATTGATTATTTACTAGCTTTCCGTCCGCGACTTCGTCGGCGTTGAACTATTTGTTTGCGCGAAACACAATCTTCTACCTAATACTTATATGAAATTCTCGTGACACAGTGTTTGTGACCAAACTCGTCCAAGACGGCTTGTTTTTAGAGTTCCGGAGCCAAAATGGCAAAAACAGAACCCTTATAGTTTCGCCATGTCTGTCTGTCTGTCTGTCTGTCCGTCTGTCTGTCCGTCCGCGGCTTTGCTCAGGGACTATCAATGCTAGAAAGCTGCAATTTTGCCCGGATATATAAGTAAACTATGCCGACAAAACAGTACAATTAAAAATTCAAAAAAAAAAAAAAACTAAAAAAACTACTAAAAACTACTAAGTGACATCTTATTGTAATGAACATGACTTGACAATAAATAAATAAATAAATTTTTTTAGGGTACCTCCCATAGACGTAAAGTGGCGGTGATTTCTTTTTTCTCATCCAACCCTATAGTGTGGGGTATCGTTGGATAGGTATTTTAAAACCATTAGGGGTTTGCTAAAACGATTTTTCGATTCAGTAATTTGTT
The DNA here is from genome assembly GCA_037349165.1 of Choristoneura rosaceana. Taxonomy (NCBI): domain Eukaryota; kingdom Metazoa; phylum Arthropoda; class Insecta; order Lepidoptera; family Tortricidae; genus Choristoneura; species Choristoneura rosaceana. The sequence continues at coordinate 1,735,212 of JAZBNJ010000019.1, forward strand.
TGTGAAATATTCAACTTTAAAGTGCAAATTTTCGTTAAAATCGAGCGTCTGTCCCCCCCTCTAAAATCTAAACCTGTGGGTGGAAAAATTTGAAAAAATTCAGGATGGTAGTCAGTATATCACACTTCCAAGGAAAACTATAACGGCTAAGTTTGCTTGAGAATTATTAGTAGTTTATGAGTAAATAGCAGCGTAAGGTATAAAATATACCTAAACTTGGAAGATTTCGTATAAAATACGAAATCCTTAGAAAATATTACTTAATTTTGTCGAAATGGCTACGGAACCCTATTTTGGGCGTGTCCGACACGCTCTTGGCCGGTTTTTTTTTGTGTACAGTCACCAGCACCATTATCTGATGCAACAAGCGTGCATAAATATCTGATATGACTCTTATTTGTAAGGCCGGATTGACGTGTCAGATATTTTTGCACGCTTGTTGCATCAGATATTGGTGCTGGTGACTAGTATATATATTCGGTAGGTCTGAGAATGGACGTAAGTAAACTATTTGTCATACTTCTACGCGGACTATTTTCATAATTCCAGCATAAAAGTAGCGTATGTCCTATTCACCAAAATCAGCCAAGCGGATTAGGCTGCTTCCATCAGAGATGTGCGAGGAAATTAGATGGAACACAAACACACACAATTAGTCAGGGACGATTCATTACTTATTTATTTATACAAACTAATTTTTTATTATAGTGGCCCGAAAACAAGATATAGTTCAGTGTTGCCATAGTAAGAATTAAACTTATTAAAAAGTATTTTGTATTTTGCAAATACAAAATATGTCCTTAAATGTATTTCAAATAAAATACAAAATGCTTTTCTAAAAAAAGTATTTAAATACAAAATGGAAATACGTATTTTGTATTTTAAATACTAGTATTTTGAAAATGTCCCATCTCTGGGTCTGAGAATAGGAGATATTTTTCATACTTCTACGCGGACGAAGTCGCGGGAAACAGCTAGTTAATGTATATATGTTTTATTTATTTCGTTATTTTGAGTATTTCTGTTTCTCTGTTTATCGCACGTAATTTTAACTATGTTTCTCTTTATAAATTGTCTTCTCTTAACTATTGGTTAATTGAAAGAGATAAGTTTGTCTTTGTACTTTTCTTTGTATAAATATCTATATTTTTATTTGAAATGTTTTACGTGTAATAAAGAGTTCACATACCCCCATTAGGTACATAGATTAACAGGCACACCGAGTAGAAGGCGGGATGATTTAGCCATGTATGTAAGGGATTGGTCTGACACTGTCCCGTAGGGAAGTGTGGAGGTCAAGAGAGGCCTTTGGGACACTATACCAGGTTGGTAAAAAAACATGCCCACAAATCAGAAAAAAAAACGAACACTTAATTTTTGCAGGTGGTAGGACCTTGTGCAAGGTCCGCCCGGATACCTATCCCAATTTGGTCGCTAATCCTGCCGAGAAGCAGCAATACTTGCACTGTTGTGTTTCGGCGCGGAGAGTAAGACAGCAGGTGAAATTACTGGCACTTGAGGTATTCCAGCTTAGGCCTCTAGGTTGGCAACGCATCTGCGATACCCCCCCGGTGTTGCAGATATTTATGGGTGGTGGTGATCTCTTACCACCAGGAGACCCACTTGCTCGTTTGCTTTCCAGTCGAATAAAAAAAAATAGTTTTTTTTCGCCTCAAAGGTTTATCACAACTTGACAATCAAAACAACGTTACCAATATGATTTAATTTGCTGAGGATAGTTCATCAGACCAAACATACAGGGTGATGGATTATTCAAATCTGCAGCATAATATCGTCTTAGTTGCCGGGAGTTGAACATAATTTGAATGGCTCGTAATCCGAGATAGAGAACGCCGTGTATGGGATTAGAGCACAGCTCTCGCATATGCATGGGTGTGGACAGGGTGTTATGCTAGAATAAAAGCAACTCAAAGTCGTTTTTACGAGAAACGCAAATAAAAATAAAGGAAGCCCATGTAAAACAGTGGATGTCTTACGATTGATGATGATGATTTATTTATTTATTATTAAGATTTAAAAAAATGCGCTGTAAAATTAAACTTATACAAAAAAAAACACAAAAACACATTAAAAACAAAAAAATACGTAACGAAAGTAAAGTTGTTTAGGGATTTTTATCTTTCCTTCCCTAAAGCGACGGAAGACGGGAGTAATGAAATAAATGAATAGTATAAAAGTAATAACTAATAAATTATTTATTTTTTATTATGAGAGGAGTGGTAAACGACATTTAATACCTTGTACTAAGTATGTTATTTTGACAATTTCGCCGTAATCAAGGTTTTTGTAACATGTTAGTAAGCGCTATCGTAAGGTCCGATTGACAGCTTTGACGTTTGAATCACGATTGAGGACCTGAAGACTGTAAACCAGATACTACAGGCACTGCGAGCGCCATCTCAACATAACAATACAATACAAGGATTTTTTATTGTACACCATAATACAGTAAGCTGTCTGAAAACAGAGGTAATTACATGAAAGATTTTCAAGGTTAACACCATAACTACTTCATTTGAATACCTATTTTTAATCTAGAGGAAAACTAGACTTACCATATTAACTTTTATAGACTTATCTCGTATAAGCGAGTATTCAAACACGACCTGTAATTATGTCGCTTTGTCTTATCTGAAAGGGTGTTATAGATTCGCCCGGGTCTCCTGGATGGCTAAAGCCGGCTGACTGTAATGCCAAACGTACTCAGACTGTGTCGCCATCTAGCGATATTTTGCCTGTCCAGAAACTGTGGTTGCATTGCAATAAAAAACATCCTGTGTTTTGTGGGAGGCAGTCCGGCCCAGAGGGCTTATGTAAACGCTAAGACGGTGGGAGCCACATGTCCCTCTGCACCTGACGGTTGATACAGTCGCCTTTATTAACTACTAGCTTATGCCCGCGACTTCGTCTGCGCGGATCTCGGTGATCGCGCGGTGGCGCCCTATACCGGAATAAAAGGTATCCTATATTCATCCTTGGGGCTATCTACTACTACCTACCTAAATATCAAATTTCATCAAAATCGGTTCAGTGGTTTCGACGTGAAAGCGTAACCGACAGACAGACAGACAGACAGAGTTACTTTCACATTTATAATATTAGTAGGGATAGTTTCAGTAAGAAGTGGCGTGGCCTCACAATTGCTACTTCTCACATCATCATCACACAGGGGTTATGTATGACTTTCCCACAAAATAGTACACGTAAAATTGAAAAATCAACCAATAATGTACAAAATAAAAAACCGGCCAAGAGCGTGTCAAACATGCCCGAAATAGGGTTCCGTAGCCACTACGAAACAATTAAGTAATATTTTTCTAAGGATTTCGTATTTTGTACGGAATATTCCAAGTTTAGGTATTTTATACCTTAGGCTGCTATTTAGGTACTCTTAAACTACTAATAATTCTCCAGAAAACTTAACCGTTATAGTTTTCCTTGTAAGTTTGATATACTCACTACCACCAAGAAGTTTTTCAAATTTTTTATTTTATCAAAAATAAAAATTTGCACTTTAAAGTTGAATATTTTCCAAACAAATCACTGAATCGAAAACTATTTTTAGCAACCCCCCTAATGGTTTTACAAGACTTATCCAACGATACTCCACACTACAAGGTTGGATGAGAAAAAAAAAATCACCCCCTCTATGTCTATGGGAGGTATTAATCTAAAAAAAAATTTTTTTCATATTTTGTTGCACCATTTTGTCGGCATAGTTTACATATTATATTCGTGCAAAATTACAGATTTCTACCATTTATATTCACTAATAAAAGCCGCGGACGGACAGACAGACAGACATACTCGTACATGGCGAAACTACAAGGGTTCCGTTTTTGCCATTTTGGCTACGGAACCCTAAAAAAGGACGTATATGTACAACTTGTGGTTGCACCACACCACATCAAAAACACGTAAGCACAAACCAAAGCATCAAATAAATTTGAACGCACAAAAAGGGCGAACAGGTGGCGCCCGCGCCGCTAAACATCAGGGCTGGCACAATGGCGGCGTGTACGGGAAAGGGTTGAGGATGGATGGTTTGCGGACCCTGCGCGTTAGTCACGGTGTGGCCAGGTTATTAGACACTCCAATAATTAAAATTAGGTATATACCTTTTTGTCATTTAAAAAACTAGTTTTATTAAAAAAAATTGCATGGTCCAAGACTTCAGGGGCCTTCATGGAACCTTTTCGAAGGAAAAGTGATTACGATTTTCCTTGTTAATTAATGCGATGTCACTATGACGTTTACTGTGAAATGGTTGCAAGGTGGCTCATAAATGAAAGTCCTTGACTGTACTCACATTATCACGATGTTTTACATGGATAAAAAATCGATCTAGCTTGTCTTATCTCTGGAAAAACGCTTCTTAACCAGTTTTAGCCCGAGCAAAGCTCGGTCGCCCAGGTACATAGTTATAAAATAAAATCTTAAAAAAAAATAACAATACGTTATTTAATATTTATTTTATAACTATATTCAAATTCAAAATTCAAAATTCAAATCATTTATTCAGTAAATAGGCCGCAATGGGCACTTTTACACGTCATTTTTTTTAAACTACCAGCGCTTTCGGAAAGACCATCATTGCCAAGAAGAATGCGCCGCAAGAAACTTGGCAGAAAGTCATTTTTTCAAAATAAAATAATTACAAATAAAATACTTAAAAACTACAGTAAACAATTAAACAAAAAATCACAAAAAAAAATAATTAAATAATAATACAGGGATGTATGGGGTCCCTTAGTTACAAAATTAAACACTAACTATATCTACGTTAAGCGGAAGTGTAGAATGCTTCCACCGTCATAAATGAAAAAAAATAAAAATAAAATAATAATAAAAAAAAACTGAAATATGCATTTCAGGTCAAGTAACCATTAAGCTTTTGGATTCCGATGGCAAGCTCACGTCTGCCGCCCCCAAAGTTAGCTCACACGCACTCATGTCATGCTCTGAAAGCAGAGCGGTACCGAGGGCATGGTATTGCTTCCGTTCCCATAAGCTCTATGGGATCGTCTTGGGAACTTCGACGTAGCGAGCCTGTGACTAGAATTATTAAACTAAAAATATACAAGTTTAAAATCCATAAGCTTAACAATATACAATATAACTATAGCAAGGGGATGTATAAAGTCCCTGAGTTAATAATATAAATCCTAATCTAAATAATTCAGAGATGTATATAGTCTCTAAATGTCAAAGTAAACTACTTAATTAAACTAATTAAATTATACAATCATCAGAGGTGTAAAAAGCCTCCAAGGTCAAAAATCAATAATAATAATTAAAATAAAGAGATGGAGATGTATAAGGTCTCCAAATGTCAAACTAATGCATGTTTTTAAATTAAATTCTGCAATGCGGACAACGGCAACAGAACCAGAAACTAGACACGAAATGCGCCGGGACACTGCCAAGTCACACTTCACAACACTACACAATACAAATACACCGACATAAACACACACTCACACACACACACACACACACACACACACACACACACACACAAACACGAGTACATCACACATCAACACCCTCATCGCACATCAATCTTCATCGGCTTTCAGTTTTGGCCATGTCGCATTATCACATAAGTACTCCTCAACTTTATAGTAAGCTTTCTTCAGGAGTGCACTCTTTATGTATTCTTTAAAAGAGTTGTGTGGCAATTTCCATGCTTGTACGGGAACTTTATTGTAAAATCTCACGCAGTTTCCCACAAAAGATTTGCTTACTTTCCGTAGACGAAATTTAGGAACGGCAAGCTTATGCTTATTACGAGTATTGATATCATGTACGTCTGACACTTTCTTAAAGGACTCGATATTCTTGTGTGTATACAATATCACATCATGTATGTACTGTGAAGCTACTGTGAGGATGTTTATCTCCTTAAAGCGTTCTCTTAGTGAATCTCGGGAGCCAAGGTTGTAGATAGACCGGACTGCCCTCTTCTGTAGAATGAAGATAGTTTCTATGTCGGCTGCCTTGCCCCAAATCAGCATACCGTAGGACATTATGCTGTGAAAATAACTGAAATAAACTAGCCGGGCAGTTTCTACGTTGGTAAATTGCCTGATTCTTCGTACAGCATAGGCGGCAGAACTCAATCTAGCAGCAAGACCAGAAATATGCGGGCTCCATTGTAAATTACGATCTAACTTAAGACCAAGAATATATAATTAGTAAGAATATTAATTTTTATTTTATAACTAATATAATAACGTACCAATACACTGACCACATGTGTATTGCAATGTGCTGTGGTGTAAACATCGAGGTAATTATAGGAAAATGTCAAAAAGTTTGTTGTCTTTTATTTTAGTAAAATCGTTTTTCACAACATGTCGCTCTCACATCAGTCTAGTCAGCCACAGTTGTGCACAGACAGCTCGCCAAAATTCATCTGGGGCAGGCAGTGCGTATGCCTAAATGATTCAACGTCAAAGTCAAAATATCTTTAATCAATTTATTATTTTTATATTGACTATTTTTTTTATACCCTCCGGAAGCTGATAAAAATTGACCCGAATTAATAATAAATAACACCTAAGTAGCTATAAGTAAGCGTTTACAAATAAAATCAGAATGAAATTTTGGTTTGTCTTGAGGTGAATTAGATCACAAAACATTTTGTGTCAAATGTGGTGACATTAATGTTAATATCAAAGGGCGTAAAACAATCACCGCTATTGTCAAGGAGGGTAAATTAGGGTTGCTAAATAATAACAGGGCATTATTTCGCAACATATTTATTAATCTTTTTATACAGGTGTACCTACTGAACAAAAAACCCCTTGAAATAGCGCCATTTATTTCTAGTACTAATATTAATGTAATATTAAATTTATTTATTTCGGGCAACTTAGGCCCATACAATAAATACCTTACAGACTAACATACATATTTATAAACAATAATATTTAAATCTAATTTGGTGACAAAACGGCGTGACCCCGTTAAGTCACCGTCCCCGACGTCGCATTCGTCTGCGGCTTGGTGCCCCGGAACCGCCGGAACACGACGTCTTTCGGCCAGAAGGCAGCACTCGTGATGGTCCCCATCAGCAGCCGCAGCACGCGCACCACAAACGAGCTGAAGTGAAGTGCAGTACTAACGAGTAAGATCTCTAGTGTTCCTCATATTTCTTTATGGTGCCGAAACGTGGACAGTCAAAGAACGCGAGAGGCAAAGAATCGACGCTCTCGAGATGTGGTGTTTGAGACGTATGCTTCGAGTGTCATGGACTCAGCATCGCACCAACCTGTCCATTCTGGAAGAATTACAGGTGAAGGAGAGGCTATAATAATGATCCATCGATCCCATGATCGAGGATCCATAATAATGATCTCGTATCCTCTGATATTTCGGACATGTGACCTCGAGGGAACCAGTAATGCTCGACCCTGTACTGCTCAGCCATCACGATATACATACATATATACATATACATCATGATAATACGAACTTATTTTGGATTTGAATTATCAAGTTGTGCAATATTAGGTCGTGCATTATTAGGGTGTCCAAATTTTTGCTCGGCCTGTTAATGCTCGACCTGTTATTGTACGTCGTTATAATTGGAATCCAATCGAATCGAATTACTATAGATTTGTGTTAGATTAGGTTAGCGCCAGGCCCAAATTAAGTTATTTTCTACTAAATTTATTAACATTCGGTGTAAACGAAATACAAATGATCAATCATGAGCATTGATTACTTGCTGTCAAAAGTGTGCTCCGAATATTAGGTCGTACAATATCAGGTTGTCCAATAGCACCTTGAACATTATCGGTACAGGGTGATAAAGCTCGACCCGTATTCCAAGTGACATGTGATTGAATTATCAGGTCGTACAAAATCGGTCGAGCATCGACCAGGTCGTACAATAACTACACTCGTGGGGAGCACTCTATAGAGCGACTTTTGGTGCAGGGAAGGGTAAATGAGAAAAGATCAAGAGGACGTTCTCCCATGCGCTGGACTGAACAAGCACTTACAAATGTCAAAATAATCTACCACCGGTTCGGAAAAACCTCTGTTGAGAAGAATCCGGCAAGAAACTCAACAAGGTATATTTTTTTAAACAGATTTATAATAATTAAATGATATCTATACATCACAAGTATTTAACACAACTTTATTTTCAACACAGAAGATTCGCTATTTGAAGTGATCAATGCGGATCGGAATTATTTCCAAATCCCTGTCCATGATATTATAATCATCAACTTTATAATACGCCTTAGATATGTCTTCTTGTCATAGATCTGAATGTTGTATCCATTTCATTTCTAATATTTTTTGGAATTTTATTACAAAAACGTTCACATAAACCGCCTAGCCGTTTAGGCTACTGAAAAAAAAAAACGTAGACGTAGGTACGTTTGTACGCATGTTTGTTTGTATGCCATACAAACACGCACACATACGCTCGAAAAACTTAAGTCTACTTTCGCTAACGATGCACGCATGTCCTTTAAGCACCTAAATTTAAAATAAAGTATCAAGAAGGGCCGTCAACCCTACAGGGGTCGGTGACAATGCCCGACTCAACTAGTTATCTATTTAAACCTGGATTAGCACTCGATAAACTGTGATTAATATACGCGCCGACGGACAGTGCGTAGCGTTGGCAGAGACGGAAAATTAATTCTGTAATATATTGTATTTTCATAAACCCCGACGCAAAAAGAGGGGTGTTATAACTTTGACCACTATGTGCGTCTGTGTGTCTGTCTGTCTGTGGCACTGTAGCTCTTAAACGGGTGAACCGATTTGAATGCGTTTTTTTTTATATGAAAGCAGGTTTTTAGCGATGGTTCTTAGACATCTTTTATCAAAATCGGTTCAGCCGTTTTGATATATTAAACTTTGAAGTGACAATTTCGGGGGTTTTTCAACTTTTTTTGGTTAGGTTATATAGAATTAATCCTACTAAGATTATAAATGCGAAAGTTTGTGAGTATGTGTGTGTGACACTATACTCCACCCCAGCTGTGGGACACTTTACTGTTAGAGAGCCCTTAAAGGGATCCGCCTTTGTACAACTATCTCAAAGTTTATCAATTGTATTTTGTTTCTTTTCTTTTGTTCCATTTTTTCATCATGTTTTTTTTTCCATTTTTTATGCAAATAAAGATGATTATGATTATGATTATGTACCATCAGCCAAATAAGTGGTCTATCAATTTTTAAACAAGTTCCTATCAAATGAATACGTCGCTAAAGTCGAACTTTCAAGTTGACAGACACGTCTATTGGCATTACTGTTGTGGGACATTCAAACTATTATCAACTTTAGGGTGGTAGACCACATTATTCTGGCTGATGGTACAATAAAGAGTTTACATACATATACACAAAAACTTTCGTGGTATTTACAAATTGTTTTTTTTTTCACGTTTTTAGAAATAGAAAATAGAAATAGAAATATATTTATTCATGCCATTCACACCTTCAAATAAAAACAATAAAAATACATAAAAACAATATGCGAAAGCACGAAACGGTCGCAGCTCAGCATAGTGTTCAGCTGTGTGTGTTGTTTTCCTGTTCTAACTTGACTAACATGTACAAAATTATTAAATACAAATAAAGGTTTTCATTTCAATTTTCGAATTGTTTTCAGCTTTTCTCTGCCATCCGTACCAAAGGCCGGCCGCACACTCGCGAAGGCGTGCGCGGAACAGATAGTGCCGCGCAAAAGTGCGGATTACCGTGCGCGCTAATTTATAGCGTCGACCGTGTGCGGCTGGCTTAAAACGGGTGCCATGTGATTGCGGCTTTTTAAAATGAATGAATTATTGTTAAAATCTTAAGCCGAGTTTAGACTTGAAAAATCGTGCAAGTTGCAAGTTTTGTTCGATGTTATTTTTTAATTTCCTTCAATGTATGTATGTGTTCAATGTAATGAAGCGATAAGGCCGCCTATTGCTTACCTCAGAAAGTCTCTGTGTGTATACCTGTTTTCTGTAATTTTTTGCTATATTTTGGTGTGCAATAAAGAGTTGTATTGTATTGTATTTTTATGTGTATCGAATATGTATAAATAAATGTTCCTCTCTCTCTCTCTCTCTCTCTCTCTCTCTCTCTCTCTCTCTCTCTCTCTCTCTCTCTCTCAAGTTCCATTACCACTACAAACTCGTTGGCTTCACGGCCTCGCACCGATTTTTCTTGCAAGTCTAAACTCAGCTTTACAACCAGAGTAGATGAAATTTTTTTTTCACTTCTATGCTCGTAAAGTCCGTGTTAATTCTGGATCTAGGCGACATGGAGAAGCCTACCAAATCAATGATGATTGGTGAAGTTCCCAATCCGCAATAAAATTAGTCCGCGTGATATGGGAACTACGGCCCAAGTCCTTTCGTTCTGAGCGAACGCCTGTGTCCAGCAATGAAGCGATAAGATCAATATAGTAGGTAACTAGGTTATCATCATCATTATCAGCCAGAAAACGTCCACTGCTGAACAAAGGCCTCTCCCTTAGAAACAATGAACAACTCGGTAACTTCCTAAACATTTAATATTAGCACGTTTTGTATCCATTTAGTGAACTAGAATAAGAAGCCTCCATTTACAGTCACCCAGTTTCAAAACACGCTGCAAAAAGAACATTCTCGTTCGCTAAGCTTCTTACAGTCCGCCATTTGCACGAGCCGTGACGACGACAAAATGGCCGCCGTCGGTTCGAGGAGCCGTCCAATTTGAATATAGAACAGCATACGTCGCCCGCGCTCCACGACACTAACTCATCGGATTGTGTGAGATGGCGCGAGAATCGTAAAAATATATTCCTTTATTAGAACAAGAAAGACGCGGAGCGGTAAGAATACGCTTGAGATGTCTCCTCTATGATGTAACCATAAAATTAGATTTAGTCGGTCATTGATGAGTAGAAGAAGGTGAACCGCATGAACCATTCACCTTCCATGCATTTACGTTTCGTGAAGAACACCCTTACAAAATTGTAGGTGTGTTTCAAGACTTTTTGTTTGAAATTTCGTGATTTTACATTCGTTTATCCGTATGTGTACCTACTACTTCTTAAATGCAACTACACGCCACCACTCGCCAGTTGAGGACTTTTCTCCCCCATGGTTATCTGATCTTAGAGCGACGTGGCCCGCCCATTGCCATTTTAATTTGCATCTTCTTCGAGCTATGTCGATGACTTCACTTTGTCGCCAAACTTCCGTATTGCGGATACTATCGCACAAAGAAACTCCGTACGTAGCTCATTGCGTGACTTTAAGGCTCTCCAAGAGGCTACCACACCTGGCTGAAAACTTTAAAGGATAATTACTACTTCTCTCTTCTTCTTTGTCGGTATCTTCATTGCTGAAGGTCGTGTGTAGGCTGAAGTGATGACGGCTTTCCTACTACCTTCAAACACCGCCGCCGCCGGCCGGCCGGCGCTGCATTGCCTCGCTCTTGTACAGGGTGCACGGGCATCAATATCATCCTGGGGGTCATTAGCGAGAAGTCAGACTGTCCTATTTTGCGGCACTGGGTACGAGCACATTGTGCTTGTGCCAGGGTGTCCCTGAGGGTGGCAGATTTATAAATAAAACTAGCTTTTGCCCGCGGCTCCGCGATGAAAAGAAGCCTATGTCACTCTCGGGCCCATAAACTATATCTATACCAAAAATTACGTCGATCTGTCGCTCCTAAGATGGACAAACACACAAATATACAAACACACTTTCGCATTTATAACATTAAAGAATTAAGTATGGATTTTTACCAACGGTTATGAGAGAGAGAGAGAAAGAGAGAGAGAAACATTTATTAAATTTACATATATTCGATACACATAAAAATACATTAGATGGGAAGAATAAAAATGACATCGTATAGTATAAAGTGGGTCCCACACAGCACAAAGCCGCAACGCTGTTTTTCAATGCGACCCGTTTAAAAACTTGTGTCTTACGTGGACTTCTGCAATAAACTGCTTTTTTCTCTCATTACTTACTGAATCTTTTTTACTTCATGGCGACTCCTTGGTTCCCTTGTTCTGCCAGGGATCGTAAGGCCGCTAAGAATATGCCGGCCAAAGCGCGGCTGCGCGAGATAGCATGCCAATCCTCGGGGAAGATGGCCGGCGCAAAATAAAGACGCGCCATTTATCTTTATTAACATGGCGGTAGGTTTTTTGGGTGTTATGAGAGAATTTTGTGTGTAACGGTGACGTACGTGGTGGAAATACATAGAAGAGAGTATAATGAAATGAGTTAGTGGAAAATATGAGAGGTTTTGAGTCTTTTTGTGGGATTTGAATGAAATTCAACGTGTAGATAGCTGGACATCTGGAATAATCTTAGAGTATATATAATACTCTAACTAAGGGAATAACACAAAGACCTTAGAGTATATATAAATGTTTACTCTAAGACGAAGACTTATTTCCAGATATTCCCACGGTATTGCGATGAAATCTCGAAATCTCAACCGCTGAGTTAGAGTTTTTTTTTAATGTAAGGTCGATGAAAATCACAATGGAATATGGCGTTGAATTTCAGGAATTCTCACGAAATTTAGTAAAATCCCGTAATTTAATTAAACTACCGGACCCAATAGATTACGCGTGCAAGACCGCAAGAAAATATTAGTTTATAACAATTATTCTTCCTTTAGATATTGTTTAGATAGCAATGTCGATGAAAAGCACAATACAAATCTTGAGTTTGAGTAAAGTCCCGAAATTTCAATTAAATGCGGGTAAAATCTAGTTGTCCAATAAAGAAAAAGACCTAAATAAAATTGCGGACAAAAAATAATAATTATAAGCCAGTAAAAAACCCACTCCGCTTAATTTCTCATAGGAACGGTTCCCACCCTACGACACATGGCGGAAAACTGGTCAAAAACAATACAAACGCTCCAAAACCCACCCATGCAGTATCTATTACAACAATTAATAAATTTCTTTATTATTTTGATCGCAAAGTCAAGTACTTTAAGTACGAAACCATTTTAAATACGAAACCAATACTTTAATTCTATATAACAAGGTTGAAAGTTCACTGTTCAATGGGTACACATAACCTTGTCGAGGGGTGTAAGTGGTCATCGGTTTAAAACCGGGAACCGGGACAAGTACACTTAAAATTGATTTTGAGTGTCGCGTGAGGCATTTTGGAAATTAATACCGTTCGGATTGTTTTGTGGGAACTAGCTTTGCTGGGGTATATTTAAAATCATAATTAATCGAAAATACTATTTGGAAGTGTCCAGGGCGACTTCATTCGCAATCCTATTTTGTCACATTCTGAACTCGGACGTAATGCCATGACGTCAACATACATTTTTTTTTATTCCACTGGAAGGCAAACGAGCAAGTGGGTCTCCTGGTGGTAAGAGATCACCACCGTCCATAAACATCTGCAACAGCAGGGGTATTGCAGATGCGTTGCCAACCTAGAGGCCTAAGTTGGAATACGTCAAGTGCCAGTAATTTCACCGGCTGTCTTACTCTCCACGCCGAAACACAACAGTGCAAGCACTGCTGCTTCACGGCAGGATTAGCGAGCAAGATGGTGGTAGCAATATGGGAGGACCTTGCACAAGGCCCTACCACCTGCATTTCCTAAATCATCTTTATAACGTCTACATTTTTAAATCCTCAATTGCCTATCTTGTCCAGATTCCTGTTTAGTCCTCAGTCCTATCTCATTCACATCTCAGACATGTTATGTATCAACTAGCTTTTGCCCGCGGCTCCGCCCGCGTGGTGTTCGGTTATCGCGCGCCGTTCCCTCGGTAACTGTGCATTTATGGGATAAAAAGTAGCTTAGGTCACTCTCGGGCTCATAAACTATTTCTATGCCAAAAATCACGTCGATCCGTCGCTCCGTTACGGCGTGAAAGACGGAGAAACATACAAACACACAAACATACAAACACATTCGCATTTATAATATTATAAGTATGGACTTTAACCATGGCCTGATTTGGCCAAGAATCATTGAATTTGGACAAGTTGTCACTCAGGACCAAATAAGAATAGGGAAAAGGTAGAAAATTGACGAAAAGTAAAGCCTGATTCAATAATTATTTTCTCTTATTTTATTTTTTTAATGCTGTCCTCTGACATTCGTTCCGTTGCGGTGCTTTATGTATGATCGATAAAACTTTTAATTACCAAATTTTGCTTCTTACCATATTCTTACGAATATTATAAACGCGAAAGTTTGTATGGATGGATGTTTGCTTGGATGTTTGTTACTCTTTCACGCAAAAACTACAGAACAGATTTGCACGAAATTTGGCATACAGGTAATATATACTCTAGATTAACATATAGGCTACTTTTTATCCCCAATTAATAGTTCCTGTGCCTTTAATAAAGTTTTAAACTACATACTAATTCTACGCGAGCGAAGTCGCGGGCAAAAGCTAGTGTAAAATACTTCCAAAGTTCATATCATCAAAGAAAACTTACCCCAACATTAGTAACAGACAACGAATTTTCCCGTCATTTTAGTACAAATTTAAAGCCGAACCTACTTATTGTAACCCCCCATCCTCTCGGTGTCCCTGGACACACTATTTCAATCAGAAATCAATCGGCTTGAAGGTTCGCACCCAATATTTCCTAGCGCGGACTAAAAACGTAAAAACCCGATACGGTATTGCTTTCACAGCGAAGTGGACACAGTAATATTAACGTGGATAAGACACAAGATTTTCCCACTTTTTTTGTTTGTTATGCTCATAAATTTTGTATTTATAGCCAAGTACACTTGAGGTCCAAGATATCTTTATACTTTAGTTTTGCTTATCCCCTATGTAACCCATAGTAACAAAATGTATTATGTTAATTAGGTTAGCTGGAAGAGATCCCTTTTTAGGGATAAGCTCGCCTTTATTTAAAAAAAATCTAATGTATGAAATCGTATTACGATACAGATTTCTGTATCGTAATGACCATTACGATACAGCCGTGTTCATAATAGAATCCAAAATCGTAATGCTGGTCATTATTTATGGTTTTTGAACGCATAATAAACATTTCTGATTTTATAATGGAGAATTTACTATATGGGTGTAGAAAAAGGCCTTTGTTCAACAGTGACGTCTTCCCTATGATGATGATGAACAAAAACCGTCCATTCCAGAATCAGCTTCTCTTCCTGTCGCATCCCGTTTATTCCCTTAGCTGCTGGGTCAGCGATGTCGTAACGACTTTAACAAAATATGATTTGCCGAATGAGAGACGTTTTTAGCGGCGCTTTTTATTCCCGCGTGGCGGCGCAGACGGCGACGAATATGGAAGGGTTGAGACCTCCGAATATGGACGGCAATTTGACGGTAGGAACTGGGGTATATAAGTAAGTTAGATATATAAGGTATCTGTTAAGTCCAATAAAACACCATAATTTGGTAATTACGTGTATTGAGCTCTGTAGCAAATCACAAAGTAAGTTACAATGAATGGTATCAAACTACCCTCGCTTAGCCAACCTTATTATATAAACAAGGCAGACAAGTACCCGCATATTTGATACACAACATACCTTTCCCCCAAGTATGCAAACTCTCAAAACATAAATAAAATAAATCAAATTATTTTCTTCTTAACATTCAAATTGTTTGTATACTTACAAATCCAGTACAATAACTTAAAACTAACAATAACATCTTTGACTGAACTTAAACCAATATTCTAACTTTAATTGACATATATTTTACAACATAAAATTGCAATCTCGATTAGGCCTAGTATAAGGGGAGCGACCATGAATAGCTAGTTTATTTTTTACTTTTCCACCAGAATGACTTGGCTCCATTTCACTCGGTATACCTAGCATCTCTGCCCATTTATCTGAACTCGGTATCTCTATAATTTGTTCACTATCTTGATCAGAGGAGACGTCTTCCATCTCCCACTCCTGATCTTCCCTTTCCCCCTGTACAACGCTCTCTATGGGCTCATCATTCCTAACTTGTCCTTGGCTATCTTGTTCCGTCTGAGGCATCTGTGTGTCGGGTGATTGTTTCTTAAGCAACTGATCTATATGTCTATTAACCACATTTCCGCCTCCGATTTCTACTTTATAGCTAGACGGCCCTTCTTTGCTTACCATCGTACCTGGTAACCAACGTGGTCCACTACTAAAATTCCTGTACATGACTGCTTGTCTTACGTCTGTCTGTCTGTTCTTTTTTGTACTATTTCTTATGACTTGTTCTTCCCTAGTTTTACGTTGCCGCTCATGCGGGTTGATGCTGTCCAGTAATGTGCGCAAACGCCGGTTAAACAAAAGCTCAGCTGGACTCTTGTTAGTGGATGTACAAGGTGTAGCGCGAAGTCCTAATAACATGTTAGGAATTTTAATGTCCCAGGACATGTTATCCATTTTACGAAGTTTGTCTTTGACAGTCTGCACCATAAGCTCTGCCAATCCATTTGTAGATGGATGAAATGGGGCAGACCTGATGTGCTTGATTTTATTAGCTTCTAAGAATTCCTTCATTTCCGAAGAAATGAATGGCGTTCCGTTATCAGAAACTAACGTCTCACAAAGACCATGAGTGGCAAAAATCATCCGCAGATGCCGTATTACTGTAGCTGACGTCATATTATTGACGACAAACACTTCGGGCCACTTCGAGTATGCGTCGACAATAATCAAAAATGTTTTATTCTTATACGGCCCCGCGAAATCAATATTCAACCTAGACCAAGGTTTTGCCGGCGAGACCCACTCGTATGTAGTCTTCGGGGGCATATGCCTGTTTTCTAAACATTTTTCGCAGTTCTGCACTAAAGCTTCGACGTCATTATTCATCTGTGGCCACCAAACGTAACTTCTGGCTAGTGCCTTAGTTTGTACGATGCCACTGTGCGCTTTGTGTAAAGCTCGCAACACATGTTCACGTAAAGGTGAAGGCACCACTACGCGGCAACCTAATAAGATGCAGTCTTCATGCATCGATAGCTCAGCACGATGCAACCAGTATGGACGTAGTTGATCGTCTGATTCTTTGGCCGGCCAACCGCATAATATGTGATGACTTACCCGATTTAGAACCTTGTCACGCTTAGTAGCAGACGCTATTTGGTCTACATCAATCGGGAAGTCCTCCGGCGTCTCGGCCATGAGCAGTACATCGCACAACTGTGGTTCTGATTGCTCTGGGACTGGCTGCGGCCATCGACTCAGTCCATCAGCATTACCTATCTGTGGTCCTGGTTTGTATGTTATATCATAACTATATGAAGTAAGCAGTAAGGCCATTCTCATAAGTCGAGGTGACAATACATTTGGTATAGGTCTTTTCGGATCAAAAATCCCTAATAAAGGTTTATGATCTGTCACAATCATGAAAGACCTGCCCATCAAGTAGTTATGAAATTTACTAACTCCAAACATGATAGCCGTGGCTTCTTTGTCGAGCTGAGAGTATCGTCGTTCGTGCGCGTGTAGTGTCCTAGAGCCCATAGCCACAGGACGCTCCTGTCCGTCGTCCATGACGTGAGACAGGACGGCGCCGGCTCCGTACTCTGAACTGTCGCAAGTGAGTACCAGCGGTCTGTTCAGGTCGTAATGTACGAGCGTCAAGTCCGACGACAAAAGTCGCTTGGCAGTGTCGAAACTGTGTTGTTCACGAGCAGTCCATGCCCAAATCTGCGATTTGTCGAGTAGTCTATGTAGAGGCTCGAGAATGGTAGCTTTGTGAGGTATGAACCTCTCATAAAAATTATATAATCCTAGGAACGCTTGTAGCTGTTGGACATTTTTAGGTTCCGGAGTCTGCAGTATCGACTCAACTTTACTAGGTGCTGGGTGTATCCCGTCGGCATCGATAACGAAACCTAAAAATTCCACTCGCTCTTTTGCGAACTTACATTTGCTCCCATTGAGCCGCAGACCTGCTTTCTCGATCCGCGCTAGCACCGTGTCTAGCCGCTGTGTCATCTCGGGCATGGTGCGGCCACTGATGATGACGTCATCGATGAGCACAGCGACACCGGGCACCCCTGCCAGCAACGCCGTCATCAGCCGCTGAAAAATACCTGGACACGCCTTTACACCGAATGCTAACCTGTGTACTGTGTAAAGACCTTTACAAGTATTTAGAGTTAATAGTTTTGCTGTGGCGTCCGTAACCACCACCTGCGTGTACGCCCGATCAAGATCAAGGGTACTGTAAAATTTTCCCCCAGAAATTGTCGCGAAAACTTCACTAGCAGTCGGCATCGGGTATGTGTCAGACTCTGTAGCCTGATTTACTGTACTTCTGTAATCCCCGCATAGACGGACTGACCCGTTCCTTTTCACAATTGGCACTACAGGAGTCGCCCACTCTGAAAACGATACTGGCCTGAGAACGTCTTCACTAACCAAACGATCTATTTCCTGTTCAACCTTATCTTTGATAGCATAAGGAACAGGTCGGGCTTTTAAAAATTTAGGGACAGCATTCTGTTTAACTTGAATTGTAACTGGGTCTCCCCGGTAAGTACCGAGTTCATCTTTAAAAACCTCCCTATACTTACTTACTACCTGTTCGGTCGCATCCATGTCGACATCTAGAATATTTACATTCACTGAAATGTCGAGAGCCTCAAACCAATCGCGACCTATAAGGTTGGGCCCCGTACCTTTAGCTATCACTATGTTAAGTTCACGCTTAATGTCTTTATACTTCACCGAAACCGTAGCTTGTCCTAGCACTTCTACTTTCGAGTCATTCCACGTACGCAGCTTGGCAGTGAGCGGGCGAGGCGCGGCGCGCGGCTGCAGGCGCGCCCACGTGTGCTCATTGAGTAACGAAAAGGCTGCGCCCGAGTCCACCTCCATAGCGACCGGCACGCCGTCCAGCGACACGCGCACCTCGTAGGCGGGCACGCGCGCGCGCGCACGAGCTCCCTCCAGGCTGTAGATCCCGTTCATACTTCCACCAGAAGAGTCGTCGTCTGCGTAGTTCACCTTGCCTGGTGCGTTTCTCTTCTTGGTAGTGCAAATCTTCTCGATGTGACCTTTCTTTTTGCAGTAGTGGCACACCGCGTTCACGAAACGGCATTCCCCGCCGTGGCGGTCGCCGCATCGGTAGCAAAGACGAATGTTCGTTTTAGCTTTGAGCGCGTTAACATCCATAGGCTCTGGGGCGGGCGGCTCGAAATGGGGCGGCGGCGCGGCGTGCATCATGCGCGCATCCCTGTCCGCGCTCTCGGCAGACAGCATGGCGTCCACGACGTCCCGGTACTGCAGCTCGTCTCGCTTCAGCAGTTCGTACTGCAGCTTGTGGTCATTCATGCCGCAGACGAGCCTGTCCCGCAACATGCGCTCCAAATTTGGGAAATTACAATCAGCGCTAATCTTTCGTAACTGAGCGATATACTCTGATGAGGTTTCATGTTTACCTTGATCGCGTTTATAAAATTTGTATGAAGTCGATATTTCGTTGGGCTTCGGACTAAAATGTTTTGTTAAAGTTACCACTATTTCCTCGAACGTAACATCACTGGATTTCTTCGGGGTAATCAACGCGAGTAATATTTCGAATGTTTCAGAACCACACACTGTACAAAAGTTCGCCCTTTTCACCGAATCGTTGTCGATTCCATTTGCTTCGAAACAGTACCGTAATCGCACAATATAGTTGTCCCAATTGTCAGTTTTTGGGTTAAATTCACTAAATCTCACTAATTTAGTCGCCATGTTTCACTTTAAATCCTCGTCGCCACTGTTAAGTCCAATAAAACACCATAATTTGGTAATTACGTGTATTGAGCTCTGTAGCAAATCACAAAGTAAGTTACAATGAATGGTATCAAACTACCCTCGCTTAGCCAACCTTATTATATAAACAAGGCAGACAAGTACCCGCATATTTGATACACAACAGTATCAGGAAATTGATTCATTCTACGTGTCTACCTGAATTTAAAATACAAACTGAAATCATGCACAGAAAAACCAGAAAAATAAGACCAGCGCTGGGAATCGACTCCAGGTCCTCGGCATTCCGTGCCGCGTGCTATACCGCAACACCACCGCTGGACAACGGTACAGACACGAATTTCCTCTATGCACCACATATCTCACCTTGTTTGTTTCTTATTTAGCCACTTAAGCAGTGACACTAGCGACATCTATGCCGTAGCCCTCATCGAGAAACTTTCGGCACTCCATTGGAACTAACCGCTCACCTGCTGACGTGCTCACGCGCTGGTTTTTCTGTGCATATATTTCAGTTTGTATTTTCAATTTAGGTTTTACGGGATGGCCGTAAAAGTACTTCACAAAAATTTGGAATTGAAATAAAAAATACAAAAAGATTCCAAAAAACCAATCTTAGTGTCTACCTGACTTTTGGTCTGTTTTTAATTTATTTATTTTAATCTTTAAAAATTCATTCTAATCGCCTTCTTCCAAAGATATATCAAAAACATATTTTTTTTTACCAGTTTTCACACGAAAGGTTTCTATCCTATGCCCGGGTGAGCGGTTAGTTCCGATGGTGTGCCGAAAAGTTTCTCAATGACGGCTACAGCATAGATGTCGCTAGTGTCGCTGCTTAAGTGGCTAAGAAAGAAACAAACAAGCTGCGATAAGTGGTGCATAGGAGAAATTCGTGTCTGTACCGTTATCCAGCGGTGGTGTAACGGTATAGCACGCGGCACGGAATGCCGAGGGCCTGGGTTCGATTCTCAGCGCTGGTCTTATTTTTCTGGTTTTTATTTGCATCTATATTTCAGTTATTTGCATCTGAAGCCGTGGTGGCCTAGTGGTTTGACCTATCGCCTCTCAAGCAGAGGGTCGTGGGTTCAAATCCCGGCTCGCACCTCTGAGTTTTTCGAAATTCATGTGCGCAATTTACCACGAGCTTTGCGGTGAAGGAAAACATCGTGAGGAAACCTGCACAAACCTGCGAAGCAATTCAATGGTGCGTGTGAAGTTCCCAATCCGCACTGGGCCCGCGTGGGAACTATGGCCCAAGCCCTCTCATTCCGAGAGGAGGCCTGTGCCCAGCAGTGGGACGTATATAGGCTGAGATGATGATATTTCAGTTTGTTTTTTCAACTTATTTAAAAAATTAAAAACACACCGCTCGTCACACACAACCCCGCAATATGAAGCTTCAAGCTTGCCTATTTCGCAGCTAAATACGTTACGTCCTTTTTTGTCACTTCACGAGCTCATCAGAGCACCCTAGCGGCTGTAATTGACTTACAGCCGTGAGCTAGGATCGATATGTGGTTTAGTTTGTTCTAGTTATTGTGGGAAGACATGACGTCTTTTCTAACCTTCGAAAAAAACCGGTCAAGAGCGTGTCGGACACGCCCGAAATAGGCTACGCCATTACGAAAAAATTAGGTAATATTTTTCTAAGGGTTTTTTTATGTAAAAGCCAGTTTCTTTGCGGTAGTTTTTGACTATGTTTGATTAAAATTGGTTCAGCCGTTTTTGAGATATTGAACTTTGAAACGACAATGTCCGGGTTTTCAATTTTTCTAAATTGGTTAGCTTGTTATCGCACACGGAACCACATTCGTTCTGGTCAACTCTTTATGTCACACGAAATAGAACGCAGTGATTGGTCAAATTACTGGAACAACGTAGGAAATAACGAATAAGAATGATCGAAATATTCGTGTTTGGCGAATAAAATTGTCGATAAATATTTTTATTCGAATAAATTAGCCGCGAATAATTCTTCGTGAATAATTTTAAATAAGCTCGTGGTACATGTAAATTCCGAATGAATTTCGCACATGAATTTCAGAATCCTCAGAGATGCGAGCCCGGGTTAGAACCCCGATCCTCAGCTTGAGAGGTCGAAACCTGACCACTACGGTTTTTTCAACAAAACACTTTCCCAATTTCCCAAATAGTTCATCAAAATTTTTCACTAAAACCCCGAACACACTTAAAGCGATTATCGCGCCGCATCATAACACGGATCGCGCCCTAAGCCTGCTAATGCGGCGGACAGCGTCAAACACAATTTTACGGTAGAGCGCACCCTGAGCCGATTGCGAGCGCCACGAGACAAGCCTGCTGCGGCGGCCGGGGAGCGAGAGAGATTTGATGTGGTATGATTTATAATCGTGCTATTGCATTATTATAATTGTTATTATATTTAGCCTATATGTGTCCCACTGCTGGGCAAAGACCTCTCCTCTTGACTTCCACGTCTCCCTATCCAGAGATATTTGGCCAATCACTCTGTTCCACGTCCAGGTCATTGCATTAAAAGTATTAAAAAAAATCACGCTAATCATAATTTTAACAGTTTCCTCGAGAAATTTAAGTTTCTATGATGATAGAGTTCAAGGTTGCTATACTTGTTTTTCCCTTTTTAATTTTTATTTCAAGTTTTTTTAAGTCGGTTTTTTTTTATTATTTTTAATATTATTATTATTATTTTATAAAAAATAGGCTTACGTTTGGCCTCAATCTCGCTTGATTTTGCCTAGAAGATGTCTAGGTGATATTTGGACAAATATTCGAGCGTTTTGACTGCGCGGTCAAACGTCATTAGCGTCCCTCGTTTATAAAGTACAACTGAAATACAAGTCACAAGAATTTTAATCACGCTAACTTCAGTATCGGTGTTGTTTTAATTTTTCATAAAAAATAACACTCTTTTTAATAACGCCTGCGAAGACACCAATGACAAAAAAAAAACGCTGCAAAAACGCTGAATATTCGACCATTTCTAATAGTACCTACCATTTATTAGATGCTTGCCTTCTCCAGACAATCTTTATGCATCGCGACCATAACGGTAGTGGTCACGTATTGGTTAAAGTGTAGGCGAATGTTCACGGATTAAAACATATCTCGCGGTGGTGAACGGCCTTTACGCTGTTCCGATTTCAATAACGCTTATGTCTTAGTGTTAATTAAATTTCTGTTTTGTGCTAAAATTGTTTGTTGGGGGTTGAAAAGTTTTATAGATTAATCTCTCGTTAGACATGTGATGTATTTGCGCTAGGTGCTTCCATCGTGAAGACGGTCTTCCAAAAAAACCGAAACTGGTCGGACAGATCTTGACTATGACAGTGAGTTGAGCCATTTTTTTTAATTTTTGTATGTCTAGTTTATGTTATAGATACTGACAAATTGATAATAGAAGTTGTCTCCTTTTGTCAGTGTTAGCTTCAGAGGCATTAGGTAACCATGGAAAAGAAAAGTAATACAATGTTTCATGTATCTCTGCTATTATGGTGAATGAATAAAAAAATGAATGAATGAATGAATGAAACGTTTGTTGCTTGAATGTGATTCACTACAGTGGTGTTAAAAAAAAAGTCTATCACAGTCGACCGTCGTCCGGCATGCAATTAATAAGCATGCTTTAAGACTTTTCGTAGGTCATTACATTACAATCTAATCTAAGATAGTCAGAATATTTATCATTAAAAACTCCATAAATTCCTACTAATATTATTTATTTATTTATTTAACTGTAATATTATAAATGCGAAAGTAACTCTGTCTGTCTGTCTGTTACGCTTTCACGTCCAAACCACTGAACAGATTTTGATGAAATTTGGTATATTATAGATAGTTTGAACCCCAAGAATCAACATAGGATACCTTTTATTCCGGTAGAGGGCGCCACCGCGCGATAACCTAGATCCGCGAAGACGAAGTAGCGGCATAAGCTAGTGTACAATAAAGAGTCATTGTATTATGTATTATGGCATATAAAATTTGGAAAAACGATAGATAACCCCAGCAACTGTATATCTTTTCACTATTCGATTAAAAACCAACAATAAAACTAACAAAAAATATTAATTAAGCCAAAAAAACTACTTCATACAAAACCGGTCACCGTGAAACCGCATCAGCTTATGACGAATAAAATTATTTATTTTATCGGCCTCGATAAAAGATAATCAGATTGTTTTAATTCCTCGATAAAAAACGTTTGGGAAAATGTACACTTGTGGAGTGGAAAGAGCTTTGCGCGTTTGGGAGAAGAATGACTTAATATCTGTAGGTAGTGTTTATTTTAATAGAATATGTTAATAATTATTTATGACATAACAGTTTTTAAGTATCGCAATTAATTGCATTAGATACATTAAAATTGCTCATTTATGACATCACCATCATCAGTCTATGTTCGTCTACTGCTGGACAGGCCTCTCCCATGGCACGCCCCACTGAGCACGATCCTCGGCCACTCGCATCCAGCTCTTCAGTGAGGACCTTATCAAAAACTAACTTACCATAAAAAAAAATTACGGACCTATTTGAACGAGCTATAGTCCAAATCCAAATTCAATACTTATCGTATAATATTGCCGTCATACATATATTGCAAAAATTACACCCCTTATCATAAAAGGCTAAAAACCTAGCAACAAATCGGCTTACACTTGAACTATCCGTATTCCAAAACAATGCCACAAAATAAAAGAAATATTCCCACTAATCCCCTTAAAATACCCTCTTAAGTTGCTAAGCTGTGATCAGCAAAAGGCGTAAGCGGGTTACTGGCAACCCCAATGCGTGATGGCGGATAAACTAATTCGCTGTCCATTGAACGCTCGAGACTGTCACCAATCAACTAATAATTGCTAATACGCGCAATGTATTACAAAATCGCTTACTGTATCGGCGGTCGTGGTTAGTCGAGCCGGGTTTGTGACAGCCCTGACCGAGTTATCCCCCCAGATTCGAACAGTCGGGGGGACAGCGGGCGCGGGGGGTACGCCGTAGTTGGTCGTACGTGATAGGGTTGGCGATGTGATACGTGTGGCTTTTAGACTGTGCGTTTTTTTATGTTCAAAAGCAATTTCATAGTATGCAGGTTTGGTTGCAACCTCTCGTAAATAAAACGCAAGGACTTTTTGCGTATAATGTCTAAAGGGAGTACTTAATGACTTTTTTAATCTATAATTTTTGTAATTTTATTAAAATTATTTTTTAAAAGTTAATGCCTGGGTGGCGGAAAGAAGGGGAGGCCTTTGCCCAGCAGTGGGACACTTTAACAGGCTACAAAAAAAAAACCTGTCTATATATGTCTATGAAAAGTTGCGAAATGAAACGTGTTGCCACACGTTACGTTGCAAAAAGACAGTATCCTAAATGCGAAAGTGTGTGTGTTTGTATGCTTGTCGTCTTTCACGTCGAAACGATTGATTCTCGGCTAAGAGATAGTTTGCGGGTCAGAGAATGACATACGCTATTTTTAATCCCGAAAAAATGCACAGTTCCCTAGGGAACAGCGCGCGATAATCGAACTCCACGCGGGGGAAACCGCGGGCAAAAGCTAGTTAAATAATATAACCCCCCCTTTTACTGTTTTTCAATAGACTATTTTTTTTTTTTTTTTTATACGACTGGAAGGCAAACGAGCAAGTGGGTCTCCTGGTGGTAAGAGATCACCACCGCCCATAAACATCTGCAACACCAGGGGTATTGCAGATGCGTTGCCAACCTAGAGGCCTAAGTTGGAATTCCTCAAGTGCTAGCAATTTCATCGGCTGTCTTACTCTCCGCGCCAAAACACAACAGTGCAAGCACTGCTGCTTCACGGCAGGATTAGCGAGCAAGATGGTGGTAGCAATCCGGGCGTACCTTGCACAAGGTCCTACCACCTATATAAGCTAGCGCCAAATTCCTTCATTTTCTGGTACCGTGGCGTGTGGTGTAAAAGCCCTCAAATCACTCGAGCCGGACTTACCGCCCTGGAGTGGCCACAATTTGTCCACCCGCGAAATAAGGATTAACTTAAGTTTTACTTGTCTCCTTGGTCTGGCCTCTTTAGCGGATTTTTCCCAGGGAACGTTTGTTTGTAGTTTAGTAACGATAGGCAGTTCCAAAGCTGTAGACATTGGCAGTTAGCTTTTAGGTATTCGTACCGTTATATTACCTATACTTAGAGACCTTATAAATGATTTATGTACTGGGTGACCTTAGCCTTTGGACAAATACGAATACTACTGGCTTAGCAAGATATAAAACCAAACTGATATAAAATCATAACAATGAGTCCAATATTTACCGAAAAACTAATGGTTTTCAATGTATCACTTTGGAGCTGCCTGTGTATTTGGATGATCTGATTTCATAGATTTTTTTTCTTGTCTAATTAAACAAATAACAATTTTCAGATATTGCTACATATCAGTCTTATTCATTTCATGGTTTCATTATTTGTCCTGAAGCTAAGGTCATCTTGTATAATTTTGACATTTGAAATGTATTTTCCTTCCCTCCAGTGTAGGCTCCGATATCACGAAAAAGTGCGATCCCCTTATATATCACAGATTTATGAAGATAATTGATATTCAAAAAAGACTCAAAAGACGCGTATTCGCGGGAGTTGTAAGGTGCAAAAATAATTATTCGAGAAAGTCAAAAACGAATACAGTAATCGCCGAAATAGTGAAATAAGACCCTTTTTCTCGGGAACGCGTGGAGGATCAATCTGAAATTTATATCGAATACTGAGGTTTACTGTCCCTTGGAGCTGTGAAAAAATCAAACTTCTAAGCCAACGCAATCAAAAGATGCAGCCGTTTATGCTGCAAATTTCCGCAAATTTTCGAAACTTGCAAGGGAATCAAACCCCACAGAGTACTTTCCGTGAACTCAGAATCTTGAAATTTGGTAGCTATTATAACACAACCAACTAGAAATTTCTGAAAATCTTGACCAATATAATCTAATCCCACACTGCGTATACTTTGCTTAAGAGTAGGGCTCTGCAGTCTGCATACTGGATGTATTAAATCACTCGGATAAAGCGAGAAATATCTTCAAGACACGATTCCCCTACTTACATACCTATAAATGTGTACGGAAACCTCGGTGCGCGAATCTGAGTCGCACTTGCCCGGTTTTTTTAATTTGCTGCCACTTTCTTGTCCCAGACTTTGTAGCAGGGGTGTATATGTAAGTTTAAAGGTAAATACAAGGAAATTAGGCAAATTGCATCAAATTGCCCACGCAAAGTAAACGTCGAAAAAAAATACTGGCCTCAAAAACATCCTTTGATATTTCTATTGATTGCTCAACCTTTTAAAGGCTCATTATACTTGAAAATCCAGCGGAAAGGCTCTCGTACCCGCCAAATTTGAATTTCCGCACCTTGAAATGAAAGAGACGGGCATATAAGAGTTACGAGAAGCGGGAAAGCGACGCACAATGTTGTTTTGAATACGAAAATGTGACTGGAGCTACTTACATGTTTTACACCTTCAAAAGGATACTGGTGGAATAAATTCGAATTGAGAATACGCTTTGGCGTCCGACGCCTTTTGTGCAATCAATAGTCAATGTTGGCAACACGGGAGGTACGTTTGAATTTGGAATCAATCATTTGGAATTTCAAATTTCGAAGGAATGTGGAAAATTATACGCGAGAAAAATGTGCATATTTTGCTCGGTTATATCGTGCTCGGGTACATCGTGGAATGTTTTGCTACTGGTTTTATTTTTAAATCTTTGGACTTACCTATTCAATTAACTAAGTACTGCGAATAAATATAATAAGTCACTAAGTATCAAACTAATATGATGCTTTTTAGGGTAATATTTCATTTGCGTTACAACTTAGGGATCTTTAAAAAACGAGCCTACCAATTCCTTAAAGGGTCGGCAACGCACCTGTTCCCCTGGTTGCGGGTGTCCATGGGCGAGGGTGATCGCTCTCCATCAGGTGACCCGTCTGCTCGTTTGCCGCCTCTTATAAAAAAAATATTACGACCAGTTTAAAGCAAATAAAATCGAAAAATGTTAAAGTTATTTTAAAAGAGGTTAATATTTGAACAGTCTTTTGCATAATCACAAAACATTTTTTACGTTTAACATACTTAAAATAAAAACCTTCTATCTTATTAAATTAGATCAGTCTGGTAGGGTCCAAGTTGCAAATGATTTAGTCCCGGGATTATGCAATAACACAACATAAACTACTTACAGTTTTCGACTTTACATTGACTCAATAAAATCTATATTGTGGTGTAACTGCAATGCTATAAATTTTCATTGGACAATAAATAAAAATCCGGAGATACTACCGCCATCTACCGCAGGGCTGTAAATATCGCCTCTTTGCATATTTTTCTAGCAACCCCACACACGTCGATTGACGAGCAATTCTCGCACCAGCCATAAATAAATACATCTAGCGGATTTCAAAAGAAACTCGTACAGCGCAGACTCTACCAAGCCCTCATTGAACAACTAGCGACATCTCGGTGTCAACACAGGAACTTCATCACTGCTTTCAAACTACAAGAGGGTGAGTAAACTTTTCTCATTGGACGCGTGAACTAATAGATGGCGTTGATAGTCGCAATATGATTGCAGCTTTTAGTTACCTACGTAAACGGGAATGAGCTTTTAAAATTTGCTATACGATACGATAGATGGCAATGCTAGTCTCGAGATAAGGGATGTTAGAATGTTTAGTACCTATTGGCAAGGCATAGTATACCTATCTGTATAGTTAGAGGGGAGCTTTTTGACTATTGCGAAAAATAAACGTATGTAACTCTACACTTATTCTACTTTGGAGGAGTTTATTTCATTACATTACCATATTTAATTATGTTCTCACGTTTTAATCGATCTTTTCAAGCAAACAAACCATTACACGGGCATCAATTATAATAATTCACAATTAAATCCCGAGATAACCATCAGCGAACCTGCGCTTAGTAATTAAGGCGGTTAAAAGTTTAATAACATACTCAGGTCCGAGAACCGTTGCGTCCCATGTATATTTAGTGAGGCACTAGCTCCCGTGGCGAGATCACGCGTCCCTCTCTCCCACGAAGACGGGCACGTGCACGACGAAAAAAAAAAGTAAAAACAAATGACGAGTGCACCTTTCCGCATTTTCAAAAAGCGGTGTGACGAAACAAATGCGGTATCGGAACGTATTCGAAATTCAAAAAGTGGAATATAAAACAAATGGAGCGTAGCGAAGTTTGAAAATAGAAGTTGATTTTGCAGTGGAGTTTTTGATACAATGCAATTTTGTAAGACCAGTGCTGAATTTTGGGAATAGAAGTGTTTTTTTTTATTAAGTTTTGGAAGTTTCAGTTATGTGTTTGGATAGAAGTGTTGTGTGTGTTGTTGTGTTGATTCTCGCGATTTCTGTTGGAACAGAACGAAATGGAGGTAATAATTTTTGGTGCCTTTTATTATTCTTTAAATGTATGATTCGGTAAATTATGTACATTTTAATATCATTTTTAAAACTTTTTTTTATAATAAGATAGAATACATCCAAATTAGAAACGGCTATTTTTCACAAAAAACAAATATTTTCAAAAGTCAAGTCAATTGAAAAAAAGGTTTTAAGATGTAAGTAAATAAGAATTTGCTTTTTCATAAATCAAACTAATTGCTTAACTACTAAATATGTATACTTTATGCATAAATACAGCGTCACTGTACTTACCCATATTTTTAACAATACGTCCCATTTGTTTATTGCCATCTTTTGGTCCCAAATCCCCCCTTTTTATCCCCCAAATGGGGGAATTTATAGCGACCGGGTACCGGTGCCATCACTCCCTAAATCATACTTTATATTTCCTGTCGGAAACAAGAAAACGTACTGATGAATTATTGCGTAATCTTTTAGATAAAAAACAAGGAAAATGACGAGCTTTTCCAAAAATAAGCGACATTTCCATGGGTTTGAAAAAGATGTACCTACAATCCGTGAGCTCTTAGAAAAACCTTCGGGTTTTGGGGGAAATCGGAAGGATTCGTTAGTAGAAAATGACGATTATCTTTTTGACTTAGAAGCAATCCATCACGCGAAGAGTGCACTCGTTGTGTTTTCATTGATTTATATAGAGCTGTTAAAACCACTACTTACATATTTATTTAGTTTGTTGTTTTTCAGAAATTGATGCCCATCGGGAGTCAATTTGAACATGGTATTTCTGTAAATGGCCAATCACGGGAAATTGTTTGTAATGTTATAATATTTTTCAAAGAAGCAGAAAGTTTCACGAAAATTGTTGATCGTAAATATTTACTCATAACACAAGCTTTGCTAAGCTTACTTTGGGACTAGGTCAATTGGTGTGAATTGTCCCGTGATATTTATTTATTTTATTTATTTATTTATTAATAAGGTTCAAGACTGAGTTATAGAAGCAACAGGGATTTCGTAAAGTACATTAAATAAATATTAAACGAAAGCAGACCAAAAAAATTAATTCGACATACCCAAGAGAAGTAGACACAGTACACCAACAGCTCTATACTTCCAAATAAAAGTAGTGCGTTAAAGCGGGGTGTTCTATATTTAAATTAGCGATGGAAGAATTCGAAAATGCTGATTTTGTTTCATTTGTATCATGGCAAAAAGTCATATTGTGTTAAAATTTTCTAATTAAATAATAAATTAAAAGATAAAGAAACGTAATATTTGTGCAGTAAGGTGTATTTTTGTACTCATGGTTATTATTTATATAACTTTTTACGGTAACTTTGAAAAGTTTTAAGTATACCAAAAGCTCTATATACTTCCAAATAAAAGTAGTGTGTTAAGGCGGGGTGTTCTATATTTAAATTAGCGATGGAAGAATTCGAAAATGCTGATTTTGTTTCATTTGTATCATGGCAAAAAGTCATATTGTGTTAAAATTAGAAAAAAGATAAGGAAACGTAATATTTGTGCAATAAGGTTTATTTTGTACTGATGGTTATTATTTATATAACTTTATACGGTAACTTTGAAAAGTTTTGCAAGTTGGTATGATAACAGAACAGAACCTCATATCACGATCGGGTGTCATCGTCAATACCCGAAGCATGCTTCTAAAATCGGAAGGTTCTTTAAGAGCTCACGGAGTGTACCTACAGCGCTAACCTTCCGTTATTTTTTCTTTTTAAGTTTTTCAATACCATTCAGAAGTTTCAAACTCAAACTCACAACATTTATTGACAACAAAAACACACTACATCACCACAAAAAACAGTATAAACATAAATAGGAGAAGAGAGAATAATTAGAGACGTTGTGCTGTAGTGTGATGCCAAAAGGACTCAGCTCACCATGTGCCGTAGCCCTTTAACCAGAGCTGCAGCGCTGGTTTTCAGCTGAACCCCGGTGAGTGTGCACTCGCGTAACCGAACGCGCAATTATTGCGGAAAAAGAAGAAATAAATAATAATATATGTATATACGGTATGTTATATAATGAATGTGTATGTATATATATATATATATATATATATATGAAGTCGAATACAAGAATTATAAAATATCTATAAATATATATATATGCGTGGAAATTTGTAAAAGATGATTTAAAATAATAATAAAATTAGGGACGCCTCAAGTAAGTTGGAACAACTCGGCCACCAACAGGTTGTTCTTTTTGGTAATCAAAAAGATGTTTCTTTAGTTTTAATTTAAATGTGTGTTTCTTACAGAAATTAATAAGAAAATTAATAAAAAAATCACTTGTTGAAGAAAACTGAACTGTACAAACTTAGCACGTTAAATTGTACCGCTAAGATAGATTTTTATACAATTTTAAAGATGATGTAATTATTAGGGATTTCAAAGGGGATTTTTAGAAATCCCAGAATTTTTATTTCCATTGAAAGGAAACACCTTAATTATTCAAAGTCAAAGTCAAAATATATTTATTCAATTTAGGCTAAAATTGGAAATGATTATCCTGAAAATACACAGTCATGAGGTTTTTTTTTTTTTTTTTTTTTTTTTATGTTATAGAGGCCAGACAAACGAACTAGTGGGTCACCTGATGTTAAGTGATCACCACTGTCCATAGACACCCACAACGCTTTAAGCGATGCCAGTGCGTTGTCGGCCCTGCAGAAATTTATACACACGCCTCTTAAAGGCACCCAGGTCGTAACTCGATGGGAAGACCCCAGCGGGAAGCTCGTTCCAGATTTTGCATTTTTTTTTTTGGTTATTTTATTATTATACTTACTGACTTAAATATTTGTACGCCGCAAGGGCAAGAACAGGAAAAGAAAACCGAACAGCTATATTTTATGTAACTCGTGTTTTAACAAATAAATATTTTTATCTTTTATCTTTATTTTGACCGGGAGACGAGCTGTCGGTAGGTCTCCAACAAGATGGAGCGACGACCTGGTTACGATCGCGCGATCGCGGTGGATGCGAAAAGCACAAGACCGGTCTGAGTGGAGAGCCTTGGGGGAGGCCTATGTCCAGCAGTGGACGTCTTTCGGCTGACATGATGATGATGATGATGATCTTTTATCTTTATCTTTAGCTATAACAAGCACTTATAAATGTCGAAAAAATCTACCACCTCAAAATCTCTGTTGAGAAGAATCCGGCTAGAATCTCAACGAGATTAGAATTCTAACTACCTACCTAATAAGATTCTGTATTTATTATTATCTGTAAGTAAACTTCAGTATTTATTCGTAACTATGATCTTATCTTACTAACATTATAAAAAATGTGAATGTTTGTGAGATGTTTGGATGTTTGGAAGTTTGTTACTCAATCACGTCTAAACCGCTGAACCGATTTAGATGAAATTCACTATATAGGTAGCTTGAGTCCCGAGGAAAGACATGGGATAGTTTTTATCCCGGAAAATAGTTTAGTTCCTGCGGGATAACGATAAACGAATGCTACGCGGACGGAGTCGCAGGCAACAGCTAGTTGTAAATAATAAACATCACTTAACCACAAATATTATTTATGCGAAAGTTTATAAAGTCTATTTATTTATTACCATTTCACGTCTAAACCACTAAACCGATTTAGATGAAATTTGGTATACAGATAGAAAGAAAGAAAGAAAGAATAAATGTATTAAATTCAGCACAGCAAAAATAAATAAAAATACAGTACTGTAATATTATGTAAATAAGTAGGTAGGTATAGATAGGTAGTTTCACTACTTTTCACTCCACAATAATTGCTATAAAACAATCTTAAAATCAAACCCGCTTTGTTACAGATCTCCAACAAACTACAGAAAAAGAAACCCGCCCCGAATATATCCACCCAGATGGTCTGCTAACCTTCGACCCTTACTTATCAGACATCAAGCCTCAACCAGAAGAAGACGACTACATACCACTGCCAGAAAACGACGAAACCATAGACGGCTTGCCAATATTTCTAATAGAACCAAAGAACTCCTATGTCCTACGATCCAAACCTGCTAGCATACTTTGCAGAGCAGCTAACGCTTTGGAAGTATACTTTAAATGTAATGATGTTAAGAATAACAAAGCTGTGCAATTCGAGCATGTTGATCCTCAGAATGGAGTGAGGGTAGTTGAAACTGAACTAAACGTGACCAGGAATGAGATAGATGAGTATTTTGGGGGGAAATTTGGATGCGAATGCTACGCGTGGAATAGCAGAGGGAAGATCCGAAGTCAGGCGGTGTTTATCGAATATGCTTGTAAGTATTTACTTTTAGAGAAACGGAGCTGTGGTTAAAGAACCTGACTACGAAGCTTGGGGTCCCGGGTTCGAATCCCGGCCGGGGCAGATATTTGTATGAATAATACGAATGTTTGTTCTCGAGTCATGGATGTTTAATAATGTATCTAAGTATTTATTTATCTATCTTTAAGTATGTTTATCCATTGCCTAGTGTCCATAGTACAAGCTTTGCTTAGTTTGGGACTAGGTCAATTGGTGTCAAAGTGTCCCGTGATATGTATTTTATATTTATTTATAAGGGCAAATTTAACACACTTATAACCATAGTCATATTTATAATATTAGTAAGGTTACGTGACGTGCTTGTAATTAAAAAGTACTACCAAATATTAAGAATAAGAATAAGAATATCATTTATTGCCACAACACATAGTACAACGAAGACTTATAAACCCAAATAACAAAGTCTTTAATATTATAAAGATGACTTATAGAAATCAAAGTCGAAATACCGTTGTCTTTATTCAATTTAGGCTATAACAAACACTTACGCGCTTCATATTATAAATAAATAAATAAATAAATAAATAAATATCACGGGACAATTCACACCAATTGACCTAGTCCCAAAGTAAGCTTAGCAAAGCTTGTGTTATGGACACTAGGCAACGGATAAACATACTTATATAGATAAATACATACTTAAATACATATTAAACATCCAAGACCCGAGAACAAACATTCGTATTATTCATACAAATATCTGCCCCGGCCATTATGCTTGTTTAATGTGTAAATATCTGCCTGCATAATGTTAAATATTTTTATGAAAGGTTTTTTTATGTGTTTACGTAATTATTATTTAATTAAAGCATTGTATTGTAGCTTCCATTATTTCTAAACTTTATACTTAATATTTGTCGGTTCCTTACTTTTAAAGATCTCTTAAAGGGATAAGTTCCTTTTGTATAAGTATTTGAACGATTTTTAAATGTGTTTGTTTCTCTGTTTTCTAAATACATATCTACCGTTTGAAATCAGAATTGAAAAAGAGCTAATTACCAGCAGGTAAAATAATGACGCAGCTATAGCTATAGCTGGATAACAATAATAATAATATTAAGATCCTTAAAATAGCCCAATCTTCCACAATCTTCTTAAAAAATATTTAGTCTACAACTCTTGCTACATTACTTGGTGGATAACCCGTAAATGTAGTTTAATACCAGCCTAGAGCTAAAAAAAACGGGTATGTATTATAATACCGACAAATCATAATACCTACAGTTGAAATGCCGACGCTCAACACATCGAAATTCAGAATACCGAATGTACAAAATACCGATAACCGATACACCGAAGCTCGAAATACCTATTTTCAAGTGACCGAAAGTACAAAATCCCGAAAAGGGGTACTGTATTATAATACCGAAAAATCATGTTACCTACAGTTGAAATATCGACGCTTAAAGCATCGAAATTCAGAATACCGAAAGTACAAAATGCCGATAATCAATACACCGAAGCTCTAAATATCTACTTTCAAATGACCGAAAGCACAAAATCCCGAACTAACTGGCATTCACAGTACCATAAGAATCATTATCTGTGCTGTTACAAAAAAAAACCTAACATCGAAGGCTAAGGCGGGAGCTACGCTGCGCTTCGCTCCCGCCTTAGCCTTCTGAACCTAAACTATCCGAGTCGCTTCTGCCCTGAAAAGTCCTGCTCGCTCGCTTCGCTCGCTCGCTGTCAGCAAGGCACCAGCTGGGGTGTACCAAAGGGGAGCCCCAGGACTTAAAATAAATGACTTTGTACTTTTGGTACCTCGCTAGCAGCGAGCGAGCGGAGCGAGCGAGCAAGACGTTTCGGAGCAGAAATGACTCGGATAGTTTAGGTTCAGAAGGCTAAGGCGGGAGCGAAGCGCAGCGTAGCTCCCGCCTTAGCCTTCGATGTTAGGTATTTTTTTTTAACAGCACAGAAAATGATAAATGTCAATCTACCCCCGCTTGAAAAAATGTCGGAATGTTGTCAATTAAAAATAGATACAGCAGACTTTGATGTAACTATGGTTTCGGTATTTTGATTTTCGGTATATTGATTGTCGATTATTTTATTTGTAGTGATTATGACTGTTCGGCATTATGATTTTTCGGCCTTTCGGGTGTAGGTATTTTGATCATCGGGATTGTAGTCTTCGGGTTTTAGGCTTCCGGTCAAATGTACGTTCGGGATTTCAAACTTTCGGCCATATATCCATTCGACGTTTTAATATTCGGCCTTCCGTCCATAGGTCTTGTGAAATTCGGTCTTTCGTTTATCGGTATTATAATACATACCCAAAAAAACCAATCCTTCGAAAATAACAATTATTCAAAGTCAAAGTCAAAATCTCTTTATTCAATTTAGGCTATAACAAGCACTTATGAACGTCAAAAATAATCAAGAATATTATTTTTTATCCCGATATTCATACTGAAATTCAGTAAAATTCAGTTGAATTTCTAGTTTAATGGAATCTGATGGTTTACGGGTGCCAAGTCAAGGGAAAAGTTTAGTATTACATATATCTATAAGAACAGCCAAAACAATTAGTGACTCATCTAATCAACTTATTGGAATCGACTCAATAATTCTGAACATATTTATAAATACACCCGCTACCGTTTCGTTAAATTCAAATTACGGCCATCCCTTATTTCCTTGCAGATGAATAATTATGGTAATTTCGTCATTTAGAGTATACGCACAGATTTAATACCTCCATGTTTATATGCATTAACCAATCAAAATGTTGCCGAGTGAATTCCAATTTTGTACGCCATCGTTTTTACGCTGAGGCGAAATCGATTTCTGAAGTTGTCTGGAGAGGTATTACTCATCCATTTCGATTTACTTAGGTATGTTGATGGGTATTGTGAATCAGGGTAACATGAAGCAGATTGACTCATACATCATCAGTCGGAAGACGTCCGTTGCTGAACAACCTCCCACTTAGAATGCCACATTGAACGACTCGTTACATGCGTGCACCGGTTGCACGCAACTCTCGCGAGGTCCATCTAGTGGGAGGTTTGGCAACACATCATTTTCCAGTTTATGGTCGACACTCAAGGACGGTTTTCCCTCAACGGTTAGGTAGGTATCTGTTCGTCGAGTGATGTGACCCGCTGTTACTTCAACCTGCATGTTCTTTGAGCTATGTTGATGACTTTGTTCTTCGGATTCCGTTTTATGATAAATACGAGTATGAATCAGTGAAATGTAGCAGATGAAAAATCTGAATTTGCTTAGACCATTCACACCAGTCTTAATAGATGGCTTTTAATGTGATAAAGAATATAAAAACCATCAAAAAAATGTATAATTCTCACGGAAAATTCACCCCGACGTGTTAACAATACATATGAAAATAATGAGAAATAGAGACAATGTCTATTGTCTAGGTGCTGGGAAAGGAAACATTCTGCGAAACCCGCGAACTATGGAGGTGACAAAATATACGTAGCGATATTAAAGCCCAGACTACATATAAGAAAAATTGTGCAAGTTGCATTACATTGCAAGGCCGTAATGCAAACGAGTTTGTAGCAGTCATTCAAGTCACGCAATGTAGCTTGCTAGATTTTCCTGCACGGCTAAACTGGGTTTTAAAGGATGTTGGTAAAAGTAGAGTGTGGTAGATTCTGTTAAAATTTAACTGACCAAGATTTCAATATATAATACTTTAAGGCTTAACACCGGTCTGAGTGGAGACCCTTGGGAGAGGCCTATGTCCAGCAGCAGTGTTCGACTGACATGAAAATGATGATGACATTAAGGGGATTTAAGTTTCAGGGGCACTATACTACTTATTACTTGATATTCGTAGCGCGTGCTTAGCTTAGGTAGAGTTAGAGAATCCAAAGTTATTTGGGGAAAAAATAACCCTTTTTCATTATTTTCATGTGCTATATTTTATTTCTCATTTAGCTTTTGCCCGCGGCTCCGCCCCCGCGTGGTATTCGGTTATCGCGCGCTGTTCCCTCGGGAACTGTGCATTTTTCCGGGATAAAAAGTAACCTATGTCACTCTCGGGCCCATACACTATCTCTATGCTTATATCATGTCGATCCGACGCTCTGTTACGGCGCGAAAGACGGACAAACACACAAACACACATTAGTATGGATTATTTTTCTTAACGTTGCTAACGTTCTAACCTATTTGCAAAAAGTTTTTCATTTCAACTTAAAATAGAATCAGTATGTTTCAATCATCAAGTATTCTTGGCTAGTATTCAAATAATAATTGCCTTAAAACGTCAACCTTTTTTTTTCACAAACACATACACCTTGTCCTCTCCACTGCCAGTACTTTTACCCAAAAACAATAATGAAGCGAAAACTAAAAATAAATTGGCCAGTATTCAAATAAGAATTTCCTTATAACGTCAACCTTTTTTATTACAAACACATACACCTTGTCCTCTCCACAGCCAGTATTTTTACCCAAAAACAATAATGAAGCGAAAACTAAAAATAAACTCCTAAACTCCTCAAACTGTCAACGTCGCGTGCGTAACTTTGTCATCGGCGTCAACTCCCATATCGTCGAGCTGTCACATAGTACTGTCACGGCGTCACTGTCGCGGTATGAAGCGTTGACAGTTGACGCCGGTTTATTAACCGGTGTACGAGAGTCTGAATTGAAATGTCTTGGCGTATTGGTTTGGCTTTTTTAGAACGCGGATATTGGATTTGGAAAATGATAATAATAAAAAAATAAAGCAAAGAGAAGACAGAAAATTTGGATGATATTTTTATTTTGTAATATTAGTTTAGTTTATATATAGTTTTAGTTAGTTGATTAGATGTTACTTTTTTTCTTTGCATACTTTTGTCACTCTGTAAAATAAGTAACAGTCATAAAAAAGCAAAGTGTAGGAATACTCGTAGAATGAGTATTCAGAAGACTATCATAATTCAGATGAAAAAAAATTCGATTGCCTTATTTTTTATTTGACAAAAACTAAAAAGAAAAAAAAAGTGTAGTAGTCTCGAACTCTGTCAAGTAGGTAACTGAAATTTCAGCAGTTCTATAATAATGTTTAATATTCTATATAACCCACTTCCTCCTTTGCCATCCAGTCGAATAAAAAAAAATCACCTATTCAAAATCGTGGCCTGCTCAAAAATTCTCAGCACTTAGCTTAAGATAATTTATAACGGACTGCATTCAAACTTCAACGTAACTGCAATTGGCCGTTTTCAAAAAAAAGTTTACCCTTTCGGTTTTTTAGAATCAAGAGCACAATGGATTCCGATCGTTTAAAAAATGTCCCCAGTTTTTCATACAAAATTTTATGACTCAGTTTTGTCACGCACATACTGAGCGTATGAAAAAAACGTCGCAAAACTGTCATTTTTTTGGGGACATTTTTTAAACTATCGGAATCGATTGTGCTCTTGATTCTGAGTAGGATTCCAACATTTCAAAAAAGGAAAGGGTACACTTTTTTTTTAAAACGCCCAATTACCGACTGCAGGTTTGCCGACTTCAATAAAACTGCAATGGAAAATAAATGGGCAGTTATGTTGCAGTAAATACAGTCCGTCTATGATTAGGTTCTATAGAAGCACACCAATTCCATGCACAGCATAACCTTGTAAACTTAAAATAGCTGTCACTCCCTAATTCGGGAATAGTTCTCATTTTTAACCCCCCGACAGCCCCGGGGGTAACCGACGCCATTACGGCGAGGAAGCATTGCTTCCGCTCGTTAACTTGAGCACTTTGCTGTTTGATACAATGCTCACTAGCATTATTTGGGGTGCGAATCGTTAATGGGTTATGGTTTAGGATGGCTATAAATATTTAGGGGTATTTCCGGAGAAAAAAATGGTAGGGATTGTTTTAATGAAATAAACGGAATGGAATGACTAAACATTGTTTATTCCAGAGTCAAGTAGAGTCAAATAACAATTATATAATTACTAGCTTTTGCCTGCGGCTCCGCCCGCGTCGTTTTCGGCTATCGCTCGCTGCTCCCTCGGGAACTGTGCATTTTTCCGGGATAAAAAGTACCCTATGTCACTCTCGGACCCATAAACTATATGTATGCCAAAAATCACGTCGATTTGTCGCTCCGTTACGGCGTGAAAGACGGACAAACATACAAACACACAAACACACTTTCGCATTTATAATATTAGTATGGATAGTATGGATTTTAAATTAAAGCAAATCGTAGAATTCGTGGAAGGGCAAAAAAGCAAAAGTAAAAATCTTTATTTGTAAACAAAATAATGCTACACACACAACAAATAACAACACACACATACAAGCTAATACAAGTTTAAACTTGAATTGCGACTCCACAAACACACAAAACCACTATTTGAGTTTTAAGAAAAGAACTCACGATCTTTTTACCTCCACAGACATAAAGAAGCAATTCGTGCAACATCCTCAATCAGCGACCATCGAAGCTGGATCCAGCGTGACTCTTCATTGCGTGCCACCGGTGGCAGCGCCTCCTGTTGACCTGAAGTGGACCAGAAATGGAGTGCCTTTAGATTTAAGGGAAAATACACTACAACTTAGCAACGTTGGACTTCAGGTATCTATAGACTTTATAACAGCGATGGACCTGTTTACATGTGTTTTAATCCTACAAGAAAATAAAGAGCACGCTGAGCTTCAAGCGCATTGAAATACCAAGGTTCAGGGTATAGTTATTAATGATCATTGATATGAATCTCCGGAAAGTAACTCGTAGAATCACACTAAATTAAACAATCTCTTAACGAGAATTTCACGGTTTTCGGGACAATTAAAAAAACCAGTCTGGAAAACTAGGTATGAAGTTTTTATTAAGATACAATTTAATTTGATAGCTTGCCAGCTGTACTGACTTCTTAATTTTGTCAGCGGTTATAAGTTTCGCTAAAACTTTTTTTAAGTCAGTTTGAAACGCTTAAACCCCTCTTGTTTGTTAGCCATATGGTGACTCCAACCGTCTTCTCACCTGTTTAATTTTGAACTTATACTACCGTAGCCTAACTGACATACACCCCAGTAATACAACCATTCCATTTAACAATACACAAATGTAATTTGAGATTAACTCCGAATTCTAGTACTGCGATGAGGAAAGCAAAGGGAAGGGGAAAACACTGTTTTCTCAAGAAACTCATCTTATAGGTTCACTACTGGACCGGTTGATCGATTCAACCGACGATCACGATCACTCTGCTAAGAGTGTAGCGACTTAGAAGAAGAAAAAGTGTATTGATTAAAATTAAATAAAAAAGTCATGGGACGGTAATTATAATGATAATGATAAATTTATTTGTCAAATATAGGTACAACAACAGATCTTATTAATATATTTTCATAGAACTCTATGTCTTGGTTGACACCAATTTCCCTAGTTCCAAACTAAGCTAATGTAGTACTGTGTGAATGAATACATTAAACATCCAAGACTTCTCAAGTACACCATGATTGCCCACAAAAAAAAAATGGCAATGCATTGCCAGAATAAAAAGGATTATGATTATAAAATACCGAATACCTCATGTGCCAGTAATTTAACAAAAGCTCATAATAAATGAGGGCATCAAATAATATACTAGCATGCTTGTGTTAAATTTGTCTATCGTTATCTGTCACGGAATAACTTGATGTACTCGTTTGCTTAATTTATGTACCCCTGTCGCCCAACGGGCAGTCATTGAGGCTTGTCGTTGCACCTGAGTGAACAACAGCTTGCTGGGATCTGTATTTTGGGATATCAGTTCAGTTGATGATTGGTGCCGACTGTTTGTATGTTGATGATTTGTTAGCACCAACTGGCAACTCGCCGTAAACGCAAGGTTACGACGCCGCGCGGAGGCTATGTGGCCAGGCCTTAATATATTTAGCGTGCTATCCTCATTTACAAAACTAGCCTCGTGTATAGGTACCGAGCATTTTTTCAAGCTTAGCTTTCATCACCAAGTAGTCGGAAGATGTGCACTGCAGTGCTGCACAAAAATATCCTCTATCTTACGGTTCAATGTTGTCACTCGAGGACTCTTCTCCCCAACGGCTAAGGCCATAAATAGGCTATCATGAGTTGTAGATTATTCATCATCATGATCTTCATCTCAGCCGTAGATCGTCCACTGTTGGACATGGGCATCCCCCAAAGACCTCCATTTGCTTCGGTTGGCAGCGACTTGCATACACCCGTGAACCCGCGACTTTAACCAGGTCATCCGGCCGTATCGTTGGTGGACGTCTTAGATTATTAAGGGAGATTAATTAGCAGTATACTTTAATTGTACGCAGGATATGGCCAACTACACTTGCGTAGCTGAGAACATCGCGGGGCGTCGAGAGTCAGATATTGCTGTAATATCCGTGTACGGTAAGTAATCAAAATACAGTTCTATTTGATCTCCATTTAAATGTACTATAGCTAGAACATGTTGAAAAAACCACTAATTAAACGTT
Source organism: Choristoneura rosaceana (assembly GCA_037349165.1). Taxonomy (NCBI): domain Eukaryota; kingdom Metazoa; phylum Arthropoda; class Insecta; order Lepidoptera; family Tortricidae; genus Choristoneura; species Choristoneura rosaceana. The sequence continues at coordinate 1,777,091 of JAZBNJ010000019.1, forward strand.
GGAGCTTGGAATATAGATTGGGTCTTCATCGATCCGAAATGCGTTCTGCAATCCTACACCACCTTCAAGCTTTAAAATAATTCTTTAGGTAAAAATCCTCACATTAAATACAAAAATCGTAAAGAGAATTTTGAAGTTCGGTAGTGATTTAAATTTGGCCAATGGCATATTATTATTACCTACTTAAATTAGTCATGTTGTGATGTTCCCTTCAGCCGCGTGGTCCAAAAGCGTTGTCCGACAGTTAGAGTCTAGCACTAACCAAGGCTTGAGTCTGCACTATTTTCCCCTAAGAACATCACCAGCCAGAAGACGTCCACTGGTGAACACACAACGAACGACACGTTCCTTAGAACGCTACAACGAACGACAACTCACCACTTGCATCCACCATTTGCTCCACATCTTTCACAATGTCGTCAGTCCATCTAGTGGGAGGCTTGTTAAAGATTCGTCTTCCAGTTCCTGAGTACTTTTCCTGAGGACTCGAGGACTTTTCTCCCCCAAAGGTTATCTGTGTCCCCTAAGATACGCGCGTGGATGTGGTTTAAAGTTATCTATAAAATTAGTATCATCCATGACCAATTACGGATCAAACGGAATATCAATGCATACATGACACGCGACGGTTTGGTTGCGAAACTTTAATGAGCATAGTCTCATTCTTTTCGGTACAAAGAATATATTTTTGCCTGACACGTTGCTATTACGGTCATAGTATGATATAATTTGTAATGTGTCCTTTATAAACATGCAATGAAATTATTCTCCGGAAAGTTCAAGTTTTAAAAACATTCAGCTCTCGTTACTGTTTTTAAAAGAGCTCTTATGGCATTAGTTTCAACGTGTTCCTTCCTCTTTAAACGGTTTCCTGTCACGCGAACATTATTTGCTAATATCCTTCGTTTAATGTATTAAGAGCTCAGTTTCTTTGCGGAAATGCGTCTTCCAACATCATGATGTCGTCTATAAACATGCCTGGACGGAAATCTCGATGTTATTACAACGCTCATTATGATATTTATGTCATTCGATATTCATTGTTATAAAGCAAAATTATTGCGAAATTTCTTTGAAGACCCAGAAATCGTAGTGGCTACATTCTGATGAAAAGTCTAAGAGACTTTGATCCGACTATCTGTTGGAGCATTCCGTATTTAACACTACTTAAACATCTTCTTTATGTAATATGGGGTTTCATCTTTCATAAAGCTTTTTTGTTCCTTTAGTAATCGCTGAGCTTATGTAGTATGTGTTGTAAACAATAAACGATACGAGTATACCTACTAAACTATTGACTCGATATAGGTAATAAAAATAATATACCTAGATATTTTCCTAGCACGAACGAAACGTTGTAAGAGTTTGACCAAATAAAAATATCGACAGTCATGTTATCGATAAGTACCAATTCAAAGTCATAGAGGTTATAACAAGAGAAATACATAAATACTTCTTTTTCTATGAATATACTCGTAAAAAGTTTGATTACTTTTTTACGTTGGTAATAAGTAGAGTAATTAAATGAAGTGTTTTTTTTACTTATTTATTTATACTACAATCAAGACAAACAAAAAAAGACAATACAACTTGAAAGAGTCATTTAGGCTGCTCTATATAAACAATTATTCATTGCTTCACACAACAACAAAAAACAATTATACACATAAATTGTAAAAGATTAACCCGTCGCGCGACCAACGATATTTTTGGGTAATTTGGACTAGTACCCATGTGAAAGGGTGATCGAAACCGGTAACAAAAATTTACTAGTCAGGATTACCTACTTGGATACGTGCGACTGTGGCGCGCAGGCCATTCGACGGGTTAGAAGTGTACGGATTAAGTTCAATTTATACAAGATCGGTGGCTCGCGGCGTCTAGGTAGGTAGTTGATATCAGGCTGTGGTTGTATGTATGTCTTGTCGTTGAAGTGGTATGTGTTTATCGATAACAGAACTGTCGATGTTTTTGTTTGGCCAAACTCTTGCATTATTTCGTTCGTGCTTGGAAAATATCTAGGTATAAAAATAATACAACAGCGTGTCGTATTAAATGTCTAATTCATAAGTTTGCCGAAAGTTATATTATGTCAAATGATCATTATGTATTTTAAACCGTTTTCCGTTTAAATTTTATGTCTTTTTACACGTTCCTGCGAAAGGATTGCGATAAAAGTATTTGTTATAATGCCACTTTGAATTCAAGCTAATTTCCCGCACTAGTGAACGGTGGCTGGTCAGAATGGTCCGCGTGGCTGCCGTGCCGTTGCGGCACACTGGCCAGCGGGCGCCGGCGCACCCGGTCCTGTACGGAACCAGCTCCAGCCAACGGGGGAGCACCCTGCAGGGGCCAGCCCTCTCAAAGCGATGAAGACTGCTTGAGCTGTCAAAATGGTAAGTTCTGGAATGGTGCTGGAAAAAAGTTGTCGTTTGATTGGGCAATTATTCGGCTTCATTTGTGAGTAGGACAAATTCTGTCACATAATAAATAGTAGATTATAAAACACGTCATTTTAAACGAGCCACAGGCGAGCGTTAATAGTTGGTCGAGGGTAAAACTTTAGTTCTTCGGCGAATTCTATTGTGTATAAAACTCCGTGCAAAACTCTCAACAAAAACACGATACCAATACCACTCAATATACCTACATAATTTAAATATACGGAGCGTTATATATATAGGGTTTACCTATTTAATATAAAAAACTGGCCAAGAACGTGTCGGACACGGCCAATAATAGGGTTCCGTAGCCATTACGAAAAAATTAAGTGATTTTTCTAAGGTTTTCGTATTTTATACGGAATCTTCCAAGTTTAGGTATATTTTATACCTTAGGGTGCTATTTACTCTTACACTACTTATAATTCTCAAGAAAACTGAACCGCTATAGTTTTCCTTGTAAGTTTGATATACTACTCAAAACCATCCTGATTTTTTTCAAATTTTTCCACTTACCGGTTTAGATTCTAGAGGGGGGGGAGGGACGCTCGATTTTAATGAAAATTTTCACTTTAAAGTTGAATATTTTGCAAACAAATCAGTACATCTAAAAATCGTTTTTGCAACCCCCTAATGATTTCAAAAGACCTATCTAACGATACCCCACACTACGTGGTTGGATGAGAAAAATAAATCCTAAATCACTTTACGCCTAAGGGAGGTTGGGAGCTACACCAAAAAAAACTTTTTGAATTTTTTACTGTAACATTTTGTCGGCATAGTTTACATATACCTAGGTATATTTTTGTGCAAAATTACAGCTTTCTAGCCAATTTCTAGCATTGATATTCTCTGAGCAAAGCCGCGGACGGACAGACAGACAGACATGGCGAAACTATAAGGGTTCCGTTTTTGTCACTTTGGCTACGAAACTCTAAAAATGAAGCTAAATCACTCCTCAAACCTTGTTTCTGTAAGTAACAACTATCCCACCGACCCCTCGTAACCTGAAGCTCTCGTCATTAACCGCATCCGTTGAGAGCACTTAACTAATCTAATTATAATAAAATACTCCTGTTACCGCCTTAATCGGCAGTTGATTAAGTCTTAATAAACTACGCGGCTTCCTGTAGCCGCTCGGTGAGTTCTTTTTAGGGTACCGTGCCCGAAGAATGAGAGACAGAACCTTATTATGTCGCTACAATGTCCGGATTGACGTCCATACGTTTGTGTATCACAGGGCTAAATGTCAAGAAAATTTGTGTCGTAACAGATAGTTATTTTATAAAAAAAACATACAAAATAAAATCAACTTAAACCTATACTAAACCTACAAACTAAGACCTAACCTACAACCTAAAGCCCACACACAGACCCAGACACAGATAGTTGAAATTTATACATACTTAATAGGTGTTTTTATTTCCGCGTATAATAACAAATATTAAAAATAATGAAATTAAAAATTGTGGACCCGATCAGCCAATATATGAAATACCTATACTTACTGCGTACATTTTGCTTAGAAGAAGGTCTTTGATAACGCTGGATTCTTATAGTAAATAAAAAATTTGTACGGAACCTTGAGTCTGACTTTCGCCTCACCGGATTTTTACATTAAAGTGTTTTATGCACAGGAACTAATATTACAAGGAACAGATCTGTTCTGTACTTTTTATTACTTAGGCTGCCAATTTAATTGAAATTTTAAATGGAGATTTTCAAAAATGAGGTACACCGTAGTCTTTATTGACGTTGTATGTAGAAAACCTAAGAAAAAATGACTGTAGGAAAACTAAGCAAAACTTAGTCAAGGAAGACTAAGCGACTAAAACTTTGGGTTTGCTCACTCACGACCGCTTGATATGAAGCACCGCAAAGTAACGCCTGAAGGCAAGAGCTCAATAGTATCCAATGTTTAGGTGGATCCTGGTCTGCCTGGGGCGGCTGGTCTTCCTGCAGCGAGGAGTGTGTCAGGGTCCGTCACAGACAGTGCACTGGACCCTGTTCCGGACCTAATCTGCAGCGTGCTGCCTGCGTGGATGGCTTGTGCGCCAATGGAATGAGTATGTCCTGTTACCTCTATATCTCTTACCAGGTTCTTGGTCTTTTTCTGGCTCAGTATTCTGGAGTTGGCTGGGATGTAGTCCGCGCCTATGAGATAAGTAATGTACTATGCGCTACTGGGATACTGGCATGATGATCTTACTTGATGTCTCTTACAAGGGTTCTGGTCTTCTTGAGAGGTACAGTTGAGTTAGTAAGCTTGTGAGCAAAAATTTGTTCAAAAATATCTGAACAGGCTTCTACGCCGCTAACAATAGTGTCGTATTCAGATATTTTTGATCAATTTTTTGCTCACAAGTGTATGAAATTGACTGTATCATCATCTTCATCATGTTCAGCTTATACGCATATAGTGCGGATTTGGTACGATACACCATTTTATTGCATAGCAGATGTATGCTGGTTTCTGATATTTATCATAAGGTGTGATACATACTTAGTTTATATTTCCAAAACTACCTCTAATCATGTTTTATTCTTCAAATAGGGTTGACCAAGAACAACTTCACCCTCTACATCGGCATTGGTATAACCGTGGCAGTCCTCACAGCAGCCGCAGCCATCTTCTTCGTATGGTGCAGATACAAGAGCTCAAGGCCAGGGTACACGTCTGCTAGATCAGGTTAATGTTAGACAGTGTCTACAGTACGTAGACCCCATTACCTTCAGTGTTGTTTGGACGTGTCTACCAGGCTCATCAGGGCCATTTTTCATCTATTAGAGGCCTGGGGCACGTTAGGATAATGGGGTCTCTACGACCATAATAAAGCACTATTTATGTAGGGGGCCCCAAACTATCACGGGGCCCTGACCACGTGCCCAATGGGGATGAGAGGCCTAAGCCTCATAATTACGGGTACACTGAAGAAATATAGAAATATAGAAATATAACTGAGTCAATCAACTTTTAAATGGTGTTATTCTGTCCCGAGACTACAGTGGTAGTTGCTTAGAAAAAATGTATGTATGCATGTTTATTAGGAGATCAGCCATGAAGAAATCGGCTAAAAGTATTTGTGAGGCTACTGGCCACTTTACATATATTTAATACCTTTACGAACGCGCCGAACCGAGAGATATTCATTTAGACGGAGCGCGCTTAGCTCCAAAATTCTTTGATTCGTGCCATTACGACAACCATGCAATTTGAGAGTATAACAATTGAATTCATCCAAGAATCCTTTTGAAAATCAGAGTCAAAAACGAAAGATATATGTTTTTTTACAAAATATCGTCTATAGGAATTCCAAAAACCTATCCAGCAAGAGACAAGGCCGTCGCCGGACCAGACGTGACGAGATCCTGCAACGAGTACTGGATGCAAGGCCCGGACAACCATTACGACATGCCGCACGTGAGGGACAGGTTAGTCTTATTGATAACTAAGTGTTATTTCGAGATTTTATTCCTAGGTATACCGTGAGAATATCGGGACGAGTAACCTATGTGTTATTCCAGAGGTCCAGCTACCTAGATACCACATGGCTCTAAGCCCAGCGGTTGTTATTTTGACATTTTATCTCTATCCCGTGGGTATCGGGACAAAAAGTAGCCTGTGTCCGTCTACTGGTTCTTAACTACCTCCCCAGCAATTTTCAGCCAAATCGGTAACAGCCGTTCTTAAATTAGAAATGGTATAACTAACACGACTTTCTTTTATAAATATAGATTTATTATCAGTCCATCCAGCACCGGCTCTAGCTCCTGATCAAGGTTGAGCAAGATTGCTTACGCCGTTTCCGCGCCTTTTCAAAAGATGCCATCATTTGCACTGGAAACTGGAATATGGCGCTCCTTATCATCTGACGCCATGAGCGACCTACTTTTTCGCTCTATCCCAGGGCCGTAGACCGTGCATTTTCAATATTTAAAAATGGTCATCAATTCATGCCAGTTTGTTACTAGAAATAAGCATCTTCCACGGCCTGCTGCTTGTGTATCATCGTGTTACCAAGCTACCATACGTTTGCAGTAGACTCCTCTCAAGAACCAGTCTGCTGCGCTGCGGCACGTATGAACTGAACAGCCCACTGCTTTAACTTGCAAAGTATTATTTTATTTGTAATTTTCAGTAGACCAATCATCAAGAATAGCCTCAATTCTAAGCGACCATTCCAATAATACTCGTACGATTCTCAAAGGTCTATAGTATTTCCTACATCAATCATAACTTCGTGGACCTCTATATCTTTATTCTGAGGGAGTGATACTTACCAATTTGGTCAAACGTTAACATTGTCAACAGCTACTCGTCACCCTTCGGCAACCGGCCCCGCCACGCGTCCTCTGCCGGAAGCAACCACTATGAAATGAAGCCGTACAGCCCTTCCGGGGACTCCGCTTCTAGTTGTTACACCAACTGTAAGTTGACACATTTCACTCGCTTGTGCAGCGTTTACCGCATAAAAAACGCTGTAAACTTCTCAGATAATTGTATGCTCTTTCCGCTGTGCTCACCGCCATAAGACATTGTTTTGTTCATTAGATTATCATTGCGCTTAATGCAGCGTTTACTGCATAAAATAATCTAGTTCTTTACCCATCAAGTACTTCTCCAATTTTATCGTTGAAAAGTAGTGATTCTATTTTGTTTAGTAGTTTACGCTCTAAAATATACCTACCGTCAGTAGTTAAGCTGTACAAGAACAAGTTTTGTACAAGTATCTCAAAGTTTGTCAATTGTGTTTTGTTTCTTTTCTTTAATTGTACAATGAAGAGTTTACATATGTAAATACATAGATAAACTGTGACTAGATGAATACCTTTAGCATGAAATTGATTCGAAACGATATAAAACTGTGCTTCATGAAGGTCTGCAAACAAAAATAACGTCAATTGCATTTCTTTTACTTTTTATACATTTTTTTCCTAACCTTTCCTAAGCACAGCATTCCGGCCGATCGATTTTAAATTTTGCTTTTGTCTGTGGATCTGGTGGAACAGAAGGAGTGGAGAAACATTGTTTTAAAGAAATGAATTATGTTATTTTACGCATTCTTGAAAAGAGGCATCTTGACTTACAGACAAACGAAGATAAAAAAATCTTACAAAGATTCCTATTAAAGAACTAAAAGAATTTCCTTGCTCACCCGCGATAGCTAAGCTTATGCAAAATTCTTCTTCTTATTTGTTCTTCTTTTAGTTTATTGATATGGACCTCCGCAAAGTAATGTCTGTCCTGATTCAATAAATTAAGATTCCTATTTGGCATTTGAGGTACAGAAAACTAAAAAAAGTTATTTTTCTATCAAAGTGACCCGTATCTCACTAAACCCAAATCGGAGCAACTAATACCAGTCCGTTACATCGACACCTTTTTGTCACCCCAAGGATAATAGGGCATATGACACCTCGCCCCATCACGTTAGATCTGTCAGTGTCAGGTTACCCAAAGGGGTGAAGTGCAGCCATTGTTATTTTTGGAGCCGCCAGTATTGTCAAATAATCCAATTTTTAAATAGAAGTTAACATAACTTTCAGTAACATCTTAGTTTTGATAAAACACTTCGTCTGCAAAAACAAAATGATGTGGTTTTAATTGATGTTGCACTTAAAGCAACTGTGCAAAATTTAATGGATTTACTGCCATTTGGTACAAATGGAAAATGGACAACATGAAATTATACCACGGAATAAATAGTAATACAAGTACAGAAGACACGAGTCTTATGCCTAAACGTCACTTTTGTACGATAGTGAAGCTTCTTTATTTACTTGTACTATTACTTATTCTGTGGTATAATTCCGAGTTGTCCATTTTCCTTTGCACCAAATCCCACTAAACCATTTTATGTCTCTTAACCCAATTTCGATATTTTATCGCGATGCCGTGCGAATATCGGGACAAAAAGTAAAATATGTTGTACTAGATGTCCAGCTGTCTACATACCAAATTTCATCAAAATCCAGTAGTTTTTGCGAGAAGGAGCTACAAATATCCACCTTGTCATACATCCTCACAAACTTTTGCGTTTATCCATTTACATGTTTTTGGCTACTCTAGTTGCCTGTCGGCGCTCTTATTTTGTTATAAGAATAGTGTTCAACTCAAAATTCAAAGCATTTGAGTGGATATAATATAAATTGGATAAGATTGGAGGAGAAGATACAAAGTAGGATATACGAATGTAACCGTTTTGTTTTTAGTAAGTTACTTAATCATTAGACATCGTCTTGTTGCAGCAAGGACAATGACTTCGCGATCAAGCGAATGCTCTTCCCAGCTGGCCGAACTGATGGCGTCGTCTCCATCATCAGCCAAGGTTGACGTGGCCGTGACCCTGCCTGCAGTTCCTTTGGACTCCAGTTATAGAGAGAAGATATGTCTTACTGTGGTAAAGTAGAAAAATTGGTGTCTCTTAGGGTCCTGTGTTTTGGAAACGACAGTGGAGTAACACTTCGGTTTTACGTTTTTTTGGCATAATCTCGTATCATATAATATTTGTTTGGCCTAATTATGATATCGCTGAAGCTCATATGGTATAAGTTTGTTCGTACGAAACTCATATTGCATAATCTAGTTTGGACTAACACATTGTGTAGTGTGAAATATGGTAAGTTCTTTAAGATTATGAGGTCACGGTTCTAACCTAACTTAACCAAATTTTGAGGTTTTCTTGCGATAACAGTGCGATGGTCGGTTGCGTTATGCGAAATGAGTCTAATACCTACCTGATAACATGTTTATGTCAAATACATTTTATGTCAAGGAATTATTCTGTCAATAAAATTTATGCTAAGTTTCGGGCAAACAAGATTATGCCAGATGGGCCTCACAAGTCCCACCACCGTCGAGAAAACGATTGAAGCTATTGATTATTTTCTTGCTCAAGATGCGAACAATTAATAGAAATCCCGTGTTAGCAAAAAGATCATTGTTTGTTATTTCCCCTTTCACCTGCTCTAAAAACATAGCATGCAGACTGAGCTGGCATAACCGAGAGCTGGGAAACCGGAAAAAAGAATACATGGCTTTTTAGCCAGAGAGTCGCCTCGTGTTCTTAGCTCGTGTGACTGTTTTATTCCTCATATCTCTATGGATACACCATCTTATTATTCTTGCCTGTACTCTACTTTAGTAGGTATTTATTTGATTGCACTTTTAAAATATAATATTAAGTAATTTTTCTAAGTTTGTTAATTTCTTGTTTTTTTTTTGTACTTTTAGAAAACTGATTCATTGTTATTCAGAATCATGTTACTAACTACGTTTGTATCAAATGACATAAAGATTTGAAATGAATATGTATAAAATGCATATTGGCCATTTGATATATTATCAGAAATGAGATAGTCCTACAAATATAACTGTCCCTTACCTAAATGACCAAAAAAATATTGGACTCTTTTTTTCTCTTTTTTACCCGACTACGGCAAAGCCAAGGAAGGGTAATGATTTTAGCAGTCTATTTAATAACAGAAAATTATTATATTACATTTAACCCTGTTTTACCATCCACTGATTAAATTTATTTGAGGGATAAATGTGACGCCGTCTCTGTTTGTTTTGTTCGAATAGACGGAGATGGCATCACATTTATCCATTAAATAAAATTAATCAATGGGTGGTGAAACAGCCCCTGAGTCTGTTAAAGTTCAGTGTTTATGACGTCATGCTTTGGTACACTTTGTTACCCGATTACACAGGAAAAGTTGGTACCTACGCTATAATTAATAATTTCAATAAAAACAATATTTTATATCAAATGATTATTATGAATTTCGTCCATTATTCTTTTCAATTTTTTTATGTTATTTGACATGTTCCCTACTAATTCATAGTGTTTAGTTAAAGCATTTACCTATTTATAAGTGAAAATGTAAATAGATTTTGAATAAAACTGTGATATTTAATAAACATTTTTACGAAGATGTAATAGTGGATATTCTTGTATCGATCGTTTTTATCGAGCGATGTGATATAAAACAGAAGGATATTAATTTAGAGCGCCGTTAAAGCTATATCCGACCACCCACTAAAAGTGATATATCAAAACCTTTTAAGATCGCATGAGAGCCAGGCCTGGGGCTATTTATAGACTACGATGCACCACAGATTCGTAATTTTAACTCGTAAGCGGTTAAGTAATATTTGTTGAAACATTTTTTTAGTCAGAAAGTGATTGAATAAATAATAATAATAATTTGTTTAGGGGCATAATAAAAGGAGAGCAGTTTTTGTTTTAAAACTCCAACGCAGAAAGAGTGTTATAAGCTTGACGTCAATGTCTACCTGTCCGACTGATTTCCCGATCCCGATGTGGTTTTTTAAGTGTAAGCGAGTTTCTTGACGGTGTGGTTCTTAGATATGTTTCATTAGAATCGGTTCAGCCATTTTCGAGATAGCTATCGAACCTTGAAATGTGTCATGAAGTGAATATTCTTTTAAATCTCGCGATTATAGGTTGGGAACAATTCGCAGTTTCATAATAACCTGTAAATTCTCTCTATTTTAAGTAAACTTTTTTTTTACATTAAAATAACTCATTAGTTCAATTCTAAACCCCCGACGCAAAGAATGGTGTTATAAGTTTGACCGCTATGTGTCGCGTCCGCAGACCGGGAGACGAGCTGTCGGTAGGCCTCCAACAAGATGGAGTGACGACCTGGTTAAGATCGCGGGATCGCGGTGGATGCGAAAAGCACAAGACCGGTCTGAGTGGAGAGCCTTAGGGGAGGCCTATGTCCAGCAGTGGACGTCTTTCGGCTGACATGATGATGATGATGAAATCGTATCGTAATCGCCTCGTCTCTTCTTCACGCACTCAAGCGCAGCAACAAATTGGAGTTATTTCTGTATTCGGCCATTAGTCAAACTTGGGAGTAAATCACGAACAAAGATGGCGGCGCGTTTGTCATTCAAGAGTTAATTGGGCTTGTTTGGACATGTAACAAGGAACAGGTTGTCCGGTCCCGTTGGGATAGCTGTGATAATTACGAACTGTTTAGACTGTTAAGGTGTTAAAGTCAGATCGATATTTGTAAAAACGCCATCGTCTACATAGCCGTAAGTGTTGAAAGGTGCTCGTATTTAGAGGGAGCGCCAACATTTGCATATTTTTCACAAGATAGATAGATAGATAAAGAACTTTATTTCCACAACCCACAACACATACACGGCTAATAATAATTATTAAAATGACTTAAAAACTAACATGCAACAGTTCCGAACGTTATAGAAAACAATCTAATATTAATTCTTTATGAGAATAAAGTTCTTAAACCAGATTAATTTATCAATTTAAGAGAGGCATGTGATGATGTGGAGAATAGGCGCTGACTCAGCATGTACTGCGGCTATGGGTCGCCTCAGAGCTGATACTCTGTCAGAGACATGAGATACTGCCAACCTCCTTCCGAATAACACCGAATAATACAAGGCGTACTGTACTTAATGTTTATCCGACTTTGTCATATTTTTTTTACCAGTGATCGCTATAATTTTAAGAAAGAAAGAAGGAATAAATTTATCTGCCAAAATTCGGCACAGCTAAAAATAAATTAGAATTAAAAATAAGACAATTTTTCATACTCTTATATACTAAATAAAAAGAAAAAATAAAACATTGTGCTGAAAGAAGCAAAAAGGTACATATTCAGCTTTTTCCCGCTGGTTTTCAGCATGACCCTAATTCAGTAGTTTTCTCATTTTCGGCAAAACTGCCGTAGATTACGTCTCTTTCACTTTCAGGCAACCGACAGTAAGTGTAAAGAGTGGCGGTGCTCAAGGTAATTGACACATGTAATCGTCTCAAAAAACAGAAATCACGAATAGGCCAATCTTACGTACCTAAGTACGTTCCAGAAGAAAGAAGTGGTAAGGTAAGCTACAGAAACTCTAGCGGGGCTTCTAGGTTTTCGGATGAAGGTTTTTTTTAACCATTTTACAGAGGGCTAAAGACTGTTTTTTCTTTGTTAAAAAAAGGTGCTCACAGTAAAAAACAGCAACAATACAATACAATACAAATACTCTTTATTATACACCAGAAATAGTAAGTGATACAGAAAACAGGTACACAGAGAAAATTACAAGGTAAGCAATAGGTGGCCTAAGCATTTATTTTCTTACGAATATCCATACATAAACTAATATTATAAATGCGAAAGTGTGTTTGTATGTTTGTGTATTTGTCCGTCTTTCACGCCGTAACGGAGCGACGGATCGACGTGATTTTTGGCATAGAGATAGTTTATGGGCCCGAGAGAGAGGCTACTTTTTATCCCGGAAAATGCACAGTTCCCGAGGGAACGGCGAGCGATAACCGAATACCACGCGGGCGGAGCCGCAGGCAAAAGATTGTCTAGTAATAAATATATCATCTAGTAATAAATAATATCGGAGCAATTTGATCTCACGGACTATTTATGATTGTAATTGGCTTAATCCCAGCGGAAGCGAACAATCAATTAAGTTAAATGGTCATTGTGAATTCATAGGTTATGTTTCACTCGCTTCTATCGCTGGTTTCTAAAGTAATCCATACTAATATTACAAAATGTGTGTTTATTTGTATGTTTGTCCGTCTTTCACATCGAAACGGAGCGAAGGATTGACGTGATTTTTGGCAAAGAGATAGTTTATGGGCTCGAGAGTGACATAGGCTACTTTTTTCTCGGAAAAATGCACAGTTTCCAAGGGAACAGCGCGCGATAACCGAATACCACGCGGGCGGAGCCGCGGGCAAAAGCTAGTGAACTTAGCGGGCAAAAGTTAGTGACTTTGCTCACCCGCCGCAACCTTACGATAGCTAGTACGTTTAAGTAAAAAATGTGGGTTCATGCAGTTCCCTTACCTTCATACTGTAAGAACACAAACAAATCACACTACACTGACGCGTTTCGAACTCAACCAGAGCTCATCTTCAAAGCAACATTCACCATGCTACTAGATGTTAGACATAAAGATGTTAGTCTAGCATCTACTACTACTAGCATTGTGAACGGTTTTGTTGCTCTGCTGATGAGCTATGGTTAAGTTCGAAACATATATGTGTAGTTTCAAAATTACTCTTTTTGAAAGTATTAGTTGCACTTGTTTGCGTGAAAAGCCCTGATAGGTAAAGGTAGTCGACCAATTTTTTGACTCCAAGGCCACCGTGGAACCCTGTCGTAGTAAATAACATTGTCTATAACAATGTTTGTCGAATAAAGTAAAATGTCATTATGACACGGCTATGTGATGGCCCAGGTTGACTGTACTATAAATTTATAAATTTTTAAACAAGTTCCTATCAAAGGAATATATTATGTCTCTAAAGTCGAACTTTCAAGTTGACAGACACGTCTATTGGCATTATTGTTTTATGACATGCAAACGATTATCAACTTTAGGGTGGTAGGTTTGGCTAATGGTACCTAAAGTACAATTCAATGGAATCTAACAATTTTCTACACATTTAACACACCTTAACGTGGGCACGCTTGATAATATTATATGTCCCTGTTGTTGCAATTATCATCTAAAAGGAATCAAAAAAGAATAATAGTCACATCACAAAGCTTTAGGCAGCCCGTTCTAATATTAAAAGGCTGGATTTGTCTACAGGATTGTTAGATTCTATTGAATTGGAGTATACACAGTTTCCTCAAGTAAAAACACCCATTTTATAAGATGTGTCATAGCACTATGTAGGCATATTGTCTATGTTTCCACGAATCCGAACGGGAGTGACTAACCCCAAAACGATTGCTTGAAAATAACTTGTTTACAGTGACTCAATGGGATTAGTAATATTTTGATCTATTTTTAGAGTTCTGTAGGTATACGAAAATACAAACTGAAAATATAGATGCACAGAAAAACCAGAAAAATAAGATCAGCACTGGGAATCGAACCTATTATAGGTCAATGAGTACGACGAGGGCGGCATAGATGTCGCTAGTGTCGCTGCTTTAGTGACTAAATAAGAAACAACATGCTGAGATATGTAGTGCACAGGAGAAATTCGTGTCTATACCGTTGTGGCGTTGTGGTGGACGCGTATAACACGCGGCACGGAATGTCGAGGAACTGGGTTCGATTCCCAGCACTGGTCTTATTTTTCTGGTTTTTCTGTGCATCTATATTTTCAGTTTGTATTTTTGATATAGGTATTACGGGATGACCGTAAAAGTAACAAAAATTTGGAATTAAAATAATGAATACAAAAATATTCCAAAAACAAATCTTAGTTCTGCAAGTAAAAAGACAAAATCGGAATCCTTATGGAATTACTTTGTTGTCCATCTGCCAAGACCCTTTTTCTTAGGAACGCGTAGAGGTGTCAAGCTGAAATTAATATCTGTTAAATACTGAAGTCGGGCATACTAATTTATCTGGTGCACCAGTCTAATTACCGTGTAGCTTTTTTGCTGTAGTGACACGGTACATAGACTTGAGTATAGGTACAGAGGAATGAGAATCGCTGCCATCCTTTATACTGTACAAGCTTTTCCTTAGTTTCACCTGTCCCATTGTGTCTGTAATCAAATATTGCAAGTTAAATTCGACCAACTTCCAGTAGTTGGATTGGCTTGAAATTTGGTATACTTATGTAAATTGCGCGACAATACAGTAATCTAGTAGTGACATCCTGGTAGTACAGCCAAAATCGTCTCCGCAGGACGGAACTCTTCAACGGTTAATGGCATCTACTTGAAATTTGGTATGTATGCAAATGTAGTTTAGGTGACAATACAAAGTACAGTCAACAAAAAGTCATCATCATCATTTCACAGCCTATATATACGTCCCTCCTCAGAATGAAAGGGCGTGGGCCGAAGTTCCCACACGGGCCCAGTGCGGATTGAGAATTTCACACGCGCCTTGAATTGCTTCGCATGTTTGCGCAGGTTCCCTCATCATGTTTACCAAATTTGCGAAATTAGGTACATGAATTTTGAAAAACTCAGAGGTCCGAGCCGGGGTTTGAACCCACGACACTCTGCTTGAGAGGCCATAGCTCAAACCACTCGGCCACCAAGGCTTTTTTACTTAGTTATTACGTAACTCAAACAAACGCGACACTTCCAGACATTGTCAACATTTGGTCCCGAATTAAGTTGATGCATTCGTAATTAACGTGATGAATATGCGGGTGCGCAAACACCGTCCATACCGAGAACAATTAAGGGAAAATGTTTGCGACCACTGTCTGAGGATCATTAATTTGTATGCGTGTAGAAGTGTCCAAATGTTTGCAATGGCTGAAGCGCTGTATACCTAACTATAACTAGGCAAGTAAAAGTCCCAGTGCTCGACACGATAATGTCCAATAGACGACACTCTGTTGTCATCTCTATAAATAGCTAATGATATAAGAATAATATAAAAGATCCCAACTCTTTGTCGCCAGTCCAAGTACCTATAATACGCCTGTGTGTGTGGCCTGTAATACGAGCAAAAAATAAAAAACATAGATCGTGCTCGTCAAACTGAACAACATTAGTTCAGGGACTTTTAAAAATAATGGAGTCTTTGAATTTTCCTTTTTTCATACAAATTAAATACTGCTATCAATGTATGCCATCCTAGAACCCAACTGAAGTCGCTTGTCACGCTACAAACATCAAACATTTTGCTTTACCTTGCTTTTTCGAATAAATTTAAAAGTGTAATAAAAATTAAAAAACTACTCATTTTTAAAAGTCTCTGAACTCATTTTGTTCAGTTTGAAGAGTATGACCTATGTTTCAATTATTTGCTTATATTACGGGCCACACCCGGTATAGTGGGGGCCTAGAGGGTGGGTGTTAAGATAGTATAATTTTATTTTCATCATCATCATCATCCCAGCCTATATACGTCCCATTGCTGGGCACAGGCTTACTCTCAGAACAAGAGGGCTTGGGCCATAGTTTCAAACCTGCGAAGCAATTCAATGGTGCGTGTGAAGTTCCCAATCCGCACTGGGCCCGCGTGGGAGCCCTCTTGTTCTGAGAGGAGGCTTTTGCCCAGCAGCGGGACGTATATAGGCTGGAATGGATGGCAATATGACTGTAAATCCAATAATTCGGAAAGCATAGGTGTATTCAATTTGAGATATGTCCAATATCCGCACGCCGGTATGTCCGTTGCAGTCTACGCGCCGGAGATACGAGAACTGCTGAGAATCTGGCAACCATAAGATGCTACTTTACTTATGTAAAACTAGCTTCCTAAAAATTTTAAAGCTGAATATCAGAACCAATAGGTCGAATGTGCATTTTTGATACTTTACAAGTCAAGCAAAATGAAATATATGTATAATGAGAAATAAAAAAAAAATTGACAAAAAGTAAAACCGACTCCAAAAAAATAACAAAAAATGGAACCGACTACAAAACTCTTGAAAATGTTTTTAAAAAGAAAAGAAAGAAAGAAAACATTTATTCGTGACAAAAACAAAAATACCAAAATAAAAAACAAAAAAAAATATAGCAATATGCATGCATGTCACGAAATGGTCCCAAATCAGCAATCGCGATACAATTTTCCTTGGCAATTTTTCTAGGTGGGTAAGTAGGTACTTACTAGTTCGAAGTCGGTGTATTAGCACGATCCAGCAGGAGTGGAGCAATAGGCGTCTATTTCACCTACATACAATGGGTTTCAGCAGCAACAAAAGTATTCTTTATTGATAAAAAAAAAACATATAGTGCCAGAAACATCGATCGCGATTTTCCGCGTTTCTAATTCAAATTCAAATTCAAATCATTTATTCAGTAAATAGGCCGCAATGGACACTTTTACACGTCATTTTTTTAAACTACCAGCGCTTTCGGAAAGACCATCATTGCCAAGAAGAATGCGCCGCAAGAAACTTGGCAGAAAGTAATTTTTTCAAAATAAAATAATTACAAATTACATACTTAAAAACTACAGTATACGATTAAAGAGAAAATTACAAGAAAAATAATACAGGGATGTATGGGGTCCCTTAGTTACAAAAACTAGTGGACTAAACTAACATTTGTGAACATGTAACGATGCGCCATTTTAAGAGCTCCCTATCTCGTCCATGAATGCGTCCAGTCGGGAATGCAAGACGTCGCGTCACTGATTTGATGCACTATTTCGTACTAAACTATAACTTATTGGACTTCATTTATACCCTTGCCAATACGAATTACCTTTTATTAATAACCTAACGAACAAAAAGTTGGAAAACCCCCAACTTTGTCACTTCAAAGTTCATCTCAAAAACGGCTGAAACATGTCTTTTGATGAAACATATCTCAAAACTATCGCTAAAAAAACCTAGTTTCAAATAAAAAATACCGCATTCAAATCGGTCCACCCGTTTAAAAGCTGTGGTGCCACAGACAAACAGACACACATAACGGTCAAAATTATAACACCCCTCTTTTTACGTCGGATGTTAAAAAACCATAATGGCCTAGTGGTCTTTTAAACAGAGGATCTCTCCGCCTATATACCTACATAGGTACATACCACTACAGGACACAGGGCTGCTCCCAGAATGAGTGGGCTTGGACTGTAGTTACCACGCGGCCCAGTGTGACTTGGGAAATTCACGCACACCATTAAATCTCTTCGCAGTGTGCTGGTTTTCTTACGAAGTTTCCCTTCACTATAAAGCTCATGGTAAATTTCAATTTTGCGCATAAATTTTGAAAAACTCAGAGGTGCGAGCCTAGGCTTGAACCCACGACCCTCTCCTTTAGAACCCACACGTAAAACATTAGATTACCACGGCATTTAGGTATAACGTTTCCTTATCTACAATATTCACTACATCTACGATTCCTTTCCCAAATCCTAGCATCCGAATTTTGCATGGAAGTGGTTAGATTCAATCAATTCCGCTGACTGAGACGATTTGCATTGTTCGAGCGAATAGGTATGCTCACGGTTGAGACAGTCCGTGTCTAACTTTACTAAATCTAAAGCTGTATTTTAGGGCAAAAACTTGTTTTAATTAGGTTTTTTTATTTAGGGCCATGTTCCAAACTTTCAAAATGTTTTTTTCTTTTTTTTTCTTCATCTATCGACACTATATCTTCTTCTTCTTCTTAAATTTAATCGCTACTCTGCACGGTCTTTGGCCAGTTGTTTGACTTCCTGATACAATGCGACGCCCACCCTTTCCTTCACCTGGTTAAAATAGGCCAATCTTTGTCTTCCTCTACCACGTTTTCCTTCTATTTTGCCTTCCAGCAGGTTAAGAAAGAAATTGTCGTATCATCAAGTGTCCTATCATATTTCTCCTTCGGCTTTGTATGGTCTAGTTAATATTTTTTGCATGCATCAGCTTCACCTTGTCAACGCACGGTCGGTGCCCTGACATAGATATCAACTTTTCTATTCAAAAAGTATGAAAAAATGAATACATGAGTTAGGAAACCGACCTTACCTATTTTTAAGTCAAGTCCTACCCGTCTCGTGTAATGCCTGTACGCTGTGTAGAGGTGCAACCTGAAAATCAGAGCGGTGAAGCATAGGTAGTCCTCACCGCTCATACTGAGTCGCACGTGAGCTGGAATATATTTTTCATAAACCAATACAAAAGCTTCATCTACCTACAGCACATCTCTGGCGGAAACAGCAAAGGTAAACGAAGCGAGGTTCATGAAAAACATATTCCTCGTAGCAGTGGGCGGGGCACATTGCTCGCAGAACTGATGGCCGATAGAGTCAAAAGGTTCTCGAATGGCGTCCGCGGACCGGGAGACGAGCTATCGGTAGGCCTCCAACAAGATGGAGCGACGACCTGGTTAAGATCGCGGGATCGCGGTAGATGCGAAAAACACAAGACCGGTCTGAGTGGAGAGCCTTGGGGGAGGCCTATGTCCAGCAGTGGACGTCTTTCGGCTGACACGATGATGATAGATAGATGATAGAAATTATTTATTCATATAAACAATTACAATTTACACATTACAATAAATGCGCCAAACTAGAGTGACCAGTTTGTTGGCGCGCCGCGCTCAAATCACATTAGGTACTTAATTGTTTACATTGTTTGATTTACTCTAATGCTAATGATATTAATATTTAAGCGAAGACATGCATATTAACACAGATGAAGAAGAGTTAAATTAGCAACCTACTACAATTAACAACCACTTTTGCTACTTGGTATATGGCTCCAATAGTGCATTTTTAAGCTTAGTCTTAAAGGCTGTTTTACTTATATTATTATACGGAAACTTTATGGTATTAAAAATTCGACAATTTGATGATGACATTCTTCGTAATACATCCTCACACATCTCTGATGAAAACGGAGCCTAATACCAAGACACCGTCACACGCCATCAACGGAGTAATTAACACTTCAACTCGAAACAGGAAACAATAAACAATCGCGTTGCGGACGACGCATACAACGCATTGGACCCGTCGGAGCGTAAACACTTCGTCACGTATTGAAACTCGAATTCATAATACGTCATATCGATGGCGCCTAATGACCTGCAGCGATAATTAGGAGTCGTTTCATGCATCAGAGCGGCGAATGCGGTGGCTGTACTGGGTAGGATACCAATATTTGACAATGTTTTTGAATTAAAATTGGTTTTTGGTGTCTTTTTGTATTTTTTATTTCAACTCCAAATTTTGTTACTTTTACGGTCATCCCATAAAAATCATATAGAAAATTCAAATTGAAACAGACGCACAGAAAAACCGAGCGAAGAATCGAACCCAGGTCCTCAGCATTCCGTGCTGCGTACTATACTGCTACACCACCACTGGATAGGAGTACAGACATAAATATTTCATATGCACTACATATCTCGGTTATATATCGGTTTGCTTCTTATTTAGTCACTTATGCAGCGATACTCTTTATCTTTTTCTGGTTTTTCTGTGCATCTACGTTTCAGTTTGTATTTTCGATAATTTTTTGAAGGAAAGAAAAAGAAGAAAATGTCGAAAAATTAAATATCGATAGGTAAAATATCGAAATACCGAACCTAACCTAACCTACTTTCGATATTTTGACCGTCGACTTTTTAACTTTGGACATGTGCTACCAACTCATACAAGATATATTTAGTACTAAAAAACGGCAATAGATGGCACTACCATTAACATCTGTAAAGTATAAAATGTAAATAAGCCGAATTAAGTAGAAATATTGATATTAAAATAAAGAATAGCATATTTTATAAACACAACTTCACATCAACTTTATTTCAACTCCTTAATTTGAAGATAAGAAACATCATAAATAATAAATTGAGAATACGAAAGTATAGGCTACATGTGACTACGTTTCAGCTATGAGGTTTTCGTAGTAGTTTGCAAAAGTAACGCTAGATGGCGTAAAACCGGTATGCGCATGCAGCGGGCTACTATGTAATTCGAAACACGAAGTTCGTGTCGTGCGGTCTCTTTCGCTCTCGTAATAAATAGTATAAGTGTCAGAGGGACCGCACGACACGAACTTCGAGTTTCGATTTGACGTTCGAAGTTCGTATCGTGCGATCTCTCTCACACTTATACTATTTAATACGTGAGCGAGAGCGATCGCAAGACACGAACTTCGAACGTTGTGTTTCGGAGTAGCCCCGTTCCGGAGCTATAGGCCCTGGAAGTTTTTGCTACCCTTGGATCAGGGGTCTGGTTAGGCTGGTCAATGTGCTAAAAGTGGGGGGGGGGATGAAATTTTGGGGTTGGGTCCGGGGTAGTCCCGTAGGGGGTGAGCTTGGGAGGGGGGTTGAAAATTTGGCTATTTTTGAGCTAGGACGCACCGTTTCTGAGATATTAGAGGATTTTGAAAAACACCAAACCAAGTATATACACTACACAACACTTATATACTATAATTGCATAATCGCATAATAGCAGGTGGTAGGACCTTGTGCAAGGTCCGCCCGGATTGCTACCACCATCTTGCTCGCTAATCCTGCCGTGAAGCAGCAGTGCTTGCACTGTTGTGTTTCGGCGCGGAGAGTAAGACAGCCGGTGAAATTACTGGCAATTGAGGTATTCCAACTTAGGCCTCTAGGTTGGCAACGCATCTGCAATACCCCTGATGTTGCAGATGTTTACGGGCGTCGGTGATCTCTTACCACCAGGAGACCCACTTGCTCGTTTGCCTTCCAGTCGAATAAAAAAAAAATTAAAACTACATATCGTCACTACTCTACTACGAAACTTGAAGTTCGTGTCGTGCGGTCCCTCTGACACTTAAACTATTTAATACGAGAGCGAGAGGGACGGTACGATACGAACTTCGAGTTTCGTAGTATAGCCCTAAGCTGTAGATAATCTATAAACTAATATGGCTGACAGCGTTTTCAGCAGATTACGAATAGGTTTGGATCTACGAAACCTCGATTGCTTACGCACTGACCAGCGGCCGTGAGTAGGTTATATAACGTAGCGCCATCTACCAACCCTGTCATGTCCTAGTCAAGCTATAGATTGGGCTAACAAGCGACACCCGTATCATTAGTGTCTCGCTAGATGGCATATAGGTATCGTGTTATTTGTGTTCTCAGTGGTGCCTTCTATTGTAAAATAAAGAAAAGAAAAATAGCCAGTTGTATAGCCAGTATTAGGGTGATACCGTTTGCTTGTACTAGGTGGTGTCTCTGTATATTATGTTCTCTGTGCTTTGGACATATTAATTTTCGATATTCAGATACGTCCTCAAAAAAGGCATTCATTCGGAGGAGACCCACATGCTCGTTTGCCATCCAGTCGAATAAAAAAAAATTAAGTCTAACTCTCTCTCTCTTTAAAATTAACTTATTTTTTTTTTATTCGATTGATGGCAAACGAGCACGTGGCTCTCCTGATGGTAAGAGATCAGCACCGCCCATTGATTTTTTAATTTATTGTTATTATATATGTTTGTATTCACTTATACTGGTATAAATAACATAGATACTTATTCATTAGTACTGAAATTCGACAGTCACGGCATTTTCAAGAGGATGTAAAACAAAACTATCCAAAAACTTGTAATGAAATGAATTAAATAGTACGTATACAAAGTACAATCATCACACCCTTCACCAAGCAAAATGTTTGCCAATACGACACTAACTCATGTTTGAGCTGTAAACGCGTTTGAAATTCGAACATTCCACATTCCAAATTCGAAATTATTTCCTGGCCAATAGCGACCGTTGACACGACGTGTTTGCGAGGACTGTTTCACTGTTTTGTATTTGCATTGAAATGCGTTCATGGAGAAAGCTAGTTGTTTTTGTGAATTATTGAGTTATTTGTTTTCGCCTGCGGTTTTGCTCCTGCAGTATTTATTTAGTCCGGCAAGCGAGTCCTGGCACAAGCAATGTATAGCAAACCGTGTCTTTTCAACCTTAAAAATCAATCCGAAAAACATCTATATACATAAAAAAATATTGAATTTTGACAAATGTCAAGCTGGTATTCAAGTTCCTAAATCAACAAGACATTGTAAGACAACATATTTAAATGACTCATGTCAGCGCGTAACGTAAATCATAGTGCACGAACCTTGAAACTTTCACTACAGGGTTCGATTTTCAATTTTGTTTGCTTGCAAAAATTATTAGTGTCCGAATGTTTGTCAAAAAAAAAATGTGCGCGCATTTGATTGCCCCCTGTTACATATTTATGATAATAGTAGATTGATAACCAAGGGTGGAAAGTGACCCATTTCACCGAGAAAGTGAGAGCGCCAATAGTTCGAGGGGAAATGGGTTATTTCACCCGAGTTAGACACTCTACTTTTCATTTCGACTGTGAGGAAACTAAAATACTACAAAAAAACGAGAATAATAATAAATTGAATTTACTTAAACCTATCCAACCTCCAGTGGTACCTTTTCGACTGGCCACTTGCCATGGCCGACTATAAAAAAAAAAACGTAAAAAAAAAATCATTGACATAACTCAATTATCTTCGATGTCGTGGCTAGTATAAATAAATGTACAAAATTATATAAGTTTTAATTACGATATAAATTAATAAGATATAAATAAATTAAATTTATTTATAACCAAACTCCAACTTTTTCACACATTACTTTACTCTTTGCATACTGGCCACTTGCCGCGGCCGACTAGACTGTAATCGAGTTGGCCACGACATGACCAAAGAGCTTATAATTATACAAAACTGGAGGTTGCACGCCGAACCAAGAAGTTTGACTTTTATTACGGATGTTCGGCGTTCAACCTCCAGTGTTGTATATAATGTTCTTGGTCACGACTTACATCTAGATGGCCATGCCGAAACGTGAAAAAAATGCCTATCATGGCATTATGGCGGGCAGCAGAATAGAGGAAAATTTTTAAATGTTAATATTCTGTAATTTCGAAAAAAATAGACCAATTGTAGAATGTTTTTAATGTGAACCTATTAAGATCGTAACAAACATGTCGTTTAATGTATAGCTGAATTTAGATTACTGAAAAGCTTTTATTTTAATAATATGACGTAACTCAATTATCTTCGATGTCGTGGCTAGCCGAAAAATTAAAAAAATTTACTTTCCACCCTAGAGGAGAAAACGCAATTTTCCACCCGGCTATCTACCCATGAAAATTAAACTTTCCGAACAGGAGAGATGAAAAGAATAATTAATACCAAAACCTTATTTCTCGTCTAACCATACACAAATTAAACTAAACTCCAATTCAATAGAATCTGACAATCCTGTAGAAACTTTCAGCCTACTAATATGAACACCGGGCTGCCTAGGGCTTTGTGATGTGACTATTATTATTTTTTGATTCCTTTTAGACTTTAACTATCTAAGCTTTTAGATGATAATCACAACAACAGGGACATATAACATATAATATCATTGGACATATATAATCAAGTGTGCCCATGTTAGGGTAATGTGTAGAAAATTGTCAGATTCTATTGAAATGTACTTTACTTGACTGTCGTAGGTACATAGGTTTCCTTATCGGATGTTACAAAACAGCATGATCTTTCAGTAGGTAGCTAATTTCGCGGTCAGGTTATGGATAATCGGTCCTTTATACAACAATAGCTATCAAAATGCCGTACACTGGTAATACTAAAAATACTGCACTTAAACGTTTAAATTCGCAAATAATTCCATATTTCAGTAATTTATGTTGATATCTTAAGCCAACCTTATTATATTGGACATTTACAATTATTACCTTCGTCTTCGGCGAATAACTACATAAAATCACAGTAAAACTATAATTTATTGCGTCGTCCGAACTTCAAATAAACCGCGGGATGTTAACGTCGTCGTAAACGGTTAATAGCTGGCGACTGACAATCGTGCCTGCGTGATTTACAATGTCCTGGATAATGTATAAAGAAGTTAATAAAAATGTTCTTTTACCCACGCATGAACAGGGGGGATAAGTACTACAAAATTCGAAAATCGAAGTTCGTATCGTACTGTCCCGCTCACTCACGTATTAAATTTTATTAGCGTTAGCGGGACGGCAAGATATGAAGTTCGAATTTTCCACTTCGTAGTACAAGGCCAGAGACTTCTGCTGTTCTCGCCGCAAGGGTTTTTTTTTTATTCGACTGGATGGCAAACGAGCAAGTGGGTCTCCTGGTTGAAAGAGGTCACCATCGTCTATAGACACCTGCAACACCAGGCGGATTGTAGATGCGTTGCCAACCTAGAGGCCTAAGATAGGATACCTCAAGTGCCAGTAATTTCACCGGCTGTCTTATTTTCCACGCCACACGGGAGATGATAGGTTAAGTTATACCGTAGGCAACAGGCTAGAAACCTGTCACTATTGAATTACATTATACTCCAATTCAATAGAATCTAACAATCCTGTAGACACTTTCAGCCTACTAATATGAACACCGAACTGCCTAAGGCTTTGTGATGTGACTATTATTCTTTTTTAATTCCTTTTAAATGATAATTGCAACAACAGGGACATTTATATAATCAAGCGTGCCCACGTTAGGGTGATTCTATTGAATTCTACTTTATGTCAAGTGACCATTATGTATTTTGAAACTTTATGTAACTAAATACGTACCACAAAAATCACACACACCAATCATAACACCCTTACAACCACAATTACTCAACAAAATAACTAATTAGAACATCAAACCACTAATTAACACATTAATTATCCCATTATACTGTAATAACTCCCCCCATTCTAATTACTACAACCACAAGATTAAACCTATATTTTCTTCCCTTTAATCAGGCCATAATCCCTAGACGTCAATGGGGTTGATTGCACCACCCCTGCAGGGGTGTTTTAAAATTAGTGAGTATTGAAGTATCGTAATTTTCAGACGTATGTTTTGTGCGGTAATTTTGGGTTATATACATACTAGTTTTTGCCCGCGGCTTCTCCGGGAATTCGGTTATCGCACGCTATTCCCTCGGGGACTGCATTTTTTCGGGATAAAAAGTAGCCTATGTCACTCACTGGGCCATAAACTAGGTATCTCTATGCCAAAATTCACACGTTTCGACGCGATAGACGGACAAACATATAAACACATTTATAATATTAGTATGGATATCTGTATGATAAGACATTTTCGTCGAAGAACTAAAGTCACTGACATAGCTGGAAAAATATGCAAATTAAAGTGGCAATGGGCAGGCCATATCGCTCGAAGAATTGATAACCGTTGGGGGAGAAAGGTCCTCGAGTGGCGACGGCGGACCGGAAGACGTAGCTTTGGCAGGCCTCCTACCAGGTGGACTAACGACATCGTGAGAGTTGCGGGAAACCAGTGGATGCAAGTGGCGAATTGTCGTTCATTGTGGCGTTCTAAAGGGGAGACCTGTCCAGCAGTGGACGTCTTCCGGCTGATGATGATGATGATGATGACCTTTTATCGTTATCTTTATGTGATAAATATGTAGCCTCTGCTTGAGAGGCCATACCTAGGTCAGAACACTCGGTTACCACGGCTTTATATCGGATAGGTAAACGGAAAATAAAAAGTGCAAATGAAACTATACGATTTTGCCAAAACAGTTGTACCTATTTCCTCTTAACTTCACAGGAAATAACGTGGATACGAAGCCTTTAGTCACGTAAGGCCCAAGCCCACTGCTGGGCAAATAACGTCGCGACAGGCCACGGAACTATGGCGGCTAATAAAACACTAATTCTTCCTTTAAAGGTCGCTAGTACCAACAGCGAGTCTATTAAATGCTACAAAACTAGTTTTTGTATAAGGGCACGAGTGGACATTTAAGGTGAATTTATTATTATTATGAGTGATTGGCCAAATATAGCTCTGGATAGGGAGGTGTAGAAGTCAAGAGGAGAGGCCTTTGCCCAGCAGTGGGACATAATTATAGGCTAAATATAATAATAATAATAATGATTGTTTATTGGATTCTTTTTAACCCCCGACACAAAAAGAGGGGTGTTATAAGTTTGACCGCTATGTGTGTCTGTGTGTGTGTCTGTCTATCTGGCTGTGGCTATGTCACCCGAGTTCTTAAACGGGTGGACGGATTTGAATGCGGTTTTTTTTTATTTGATAGCAAGTTTTCTAGCGTTGATTCTTAGACATGTTTTATCAAAATCGGGGGTTTCCCAACTTCTTGTTGGTTAGGTTATTGTATTTTTTGGAATGATATTATATGTTACTATCGTATTTAGAAGCTCACTGATTTTTGTTTCAACTCCAAATTTGTTACTTTTACGGTCATCCCGTGAAAACCATATCGAAAATACAAACTGAGACATGGATGCACAGAAAAACAAGAAAAAGAGACCAGCGCTGGGAATCAAACCCAGGTCCTCAGTTTCGTTTCGTTCGTTTTGTTCATGACTAAATACATTTTGAGCCAAAGATTCCACTAATAAACTTTTAAGCCCAGATATACTTGCAAGAAAAATCACGCAATTGACTACATGTCGAGGCCGTAAAGCCAACGAGTTTGTAATGGTCAAACGAACGCCGCAATGTAAACTTGCGCGATTTTCCTTGTAAGTCTAAACTCGGCTTTACAGCGTTCAGTCAATGTTCAGAAACTTCCTAAAATACTTCGGAAGTATTGGATGGAAGACACCGTAGGACACCGTGTATGCTTCTCACTGGAAGACCAGCTTTACGAATAGCCCCGCACAAAACAGGAAATTAACTTTCGTCGGCTCGCGTGACAACTTTATTAACAATACTTTTGTTCTTTTACACCCTTTCTTACAGCGGACTTTACAGGTTAATACTGTAATCAGAAGCGAAGTAAACGTTGTTAAAACCAGAAAAATAAAACAAAAGAAGCTTTATAAAAACTTTAAAAAAGACTTTTTTAACACCAAATAAATCTATTCTATTCTATTCTATTCAAAATGAATAAGTTAAGTAGTTCCAGCAGTGGACATCTTTCGGCTGACATGATGATGATGATAAAGTTAAGTACTTACCTACTTACTTACTTACTAGTTTATACAAAATTGTGATCAGCAGAACAGGAAATTCACAAAGTAATAGGTCCCGATTGTTGAATTTTAGTTTTTACCGACGAAAAAAAACGGTGAAGGTTCTTAAGTCTTTTTTTTTAATTGAGAAGTTTCAATCTTTTTAAGCAGTCGGGTTTTTTTATGGTTATATAAATACCTAGCTTAATTTATAATATTTATATTTAGAATGGGCTAACATCAAATGAAATGATGTCCTAATATTATGACAATCATAAAAAAATCTCCATATTTATCTTTAGGACACCATTTTGAAATATTATATACCATATACCTATTACTCCGACAATTTCAATGAACCTATCTCATAATATAATTGAACATATCCAGCCGTTTTGGCTACAGGACTAAAAGAAATAGACATACAGCCCTCGCTCCTAGTGGCAAAGATTCAGTCATACCCAGTCACAGTATATTTGGAATGAAATATAGTAGATTGTAGAACAAGAGCATAAAACGAGCCTTTTACCCGAGACGTTCATATAGTTTTACACTCTGCTTTTCACTTCGATTGCGAGGACGTGAACTAACAACAGTGGAAACATTGTTCACTTCTAGGTAACTCTTATTTGTCATGCATTGCCGATATAATTACAAATATTTAGTTTTGTTGATCTATTTTGATTGATTTGAGTTTTATACACAAATATCTTGTATTTATGTTCTGTGTATTCTGGCAAATAAATCATTATTATTATTATTTTTATTACTATATAAACTAAAAATTATTAAAAATATATATGTAGAAACTTCTTTGTTTTTGCTGTTGACACCTGATTGTCTTGGTCTTAGACGAAGATTTTACTTTATGCACTAAAGCACAAAAAGTCATTTTAAGTCGCCTTTACACGAACTTTACGAGCATGAGAAGTGAAAAATATTTTTTTACTTCTTCGGTTTTCATTAACACCTGGCTGGAGAGTCTCTAAAACGGCCTTCCCAACAACTTTAACATCTCTAAACAAAGCAGAAAGGTCCTTAGAACTTTACAATATATTAATTACTTGTTTAAGTAGTTAGGCGAAGTGACCGTTTCCGTGTCGTAAATATGCTTTATGTCCCTCTCAAAATACTTAGAAATGGCACGTATTTACTCGCTGGAACATACAAGTTTGTCCATTTCCTTAGTTAAAACTGTTGGAATTATAGTTAAATTATAAAGTTTAATTTCATGATTACAGCAGGATTCAAGCGAAACTTAGAGCAGTTCAAATATGACGAAAATAGACGAGGTACTAAAGTTATACATCGACAAAAAAATATATAAAAAATATTCCATACAAAATTGCAAACGGGGTCACGAGCGAAAAATAAATATTATCCGTAGTAATTAACGACTACGAAACTATGCGTTAGTTAAAAAAATACAGGGAAAGAAGGCGTTCGGAAAATTTTATACAAGAAAATAAATATATCGGCAAATATGTCTATAGTGAAAGAAGGCGTTCGGAAATTAGCCTACAGGGAAAAAGTCGATCGGAAAATTTTATACAAGACAATAAAAATATCGGAGAATGTATCTAATAAATCGTTTACATTTAGTTAATTACCTAAACGTTTCAAGTATCATATCAGCTCAATCAGTAACCGGGAAGTGAAGCAAATTTAATTGACAAGAGTTGATGACAAACATCGAGACAGGTGAAACTAAATCTCTTCGTCTTCAGCGTGTTTTCGCCCACCGTTGGGCATACGCCTCTCCAATCTTTATCCATCCCGATCAACTATTTGTCTCTCTCTTCCAGACTAAATAAAGCTTGTAAAAACAGGAAAACGAAATTGAAGTGGTGAAGCGAAAGGACACGAAAAAGGACGTCCACTCAGAATGTGTCACAAAGTAACACGTCGTAGCAAGAATCATACCGGATAAACAAAAATATAAACACAGAAGAGGCATTTCTTATAATCGCCATTACCGTGGCAACAAATCAGGCGTCTGCGCACATTCGCTGTGCTCCTCCCAGCGGGTCGTAAAGGTAGAGGCGCTTTTGGACCACAGATTACGGGAACACACTACTCACTTTTTAGCCATGTGACATTATATATGTGTGAGATTTCTGTGCTATAAGTAATTTTCGTATAATATGAGGACAACGAAACCCAAAATTCAACCGCCCAAATCTTGAAAAGCCTACAGCTATCTCGATATAAATTAGCGGGAACCGGAGAAGCGGGAGGGGATGTGCATGGGGGGACGGCTGCGAGCGCTAATGTCACGAGCGATAAATTAAGATTGGTTTTTTGGAATCTTTTTGTATTTTTTTATTTCTATTCCAAATTTTTACTTTTACGGTCATCCCGTAAAACCTAGATGCACAGATAAACCCGAAAAATAAGACCAGCACTGGGAATCGAACCCAGGTCCTCGGCATTCCGTGCGCGTGCTATACAACTACACCACTGCCACAGAATATATAATAGTACTAACCACTGCTGGACTACTGCGGTATAGCATTCTGCACGGAATGCCGAGGACCTGGGTTCGATTCCCAGTGCTGGTCTTATTTTTCTGGTTTCTCTGTGCATCTATATTTCAGTTTGTATTTTTACGAGCGATAAAGACAGATATATCCCAAAAGAATATACATATAACGCGGCCGCGCGTCCGGCAGGGAAACTTCTCAACTAAGTGTGCAAACAAACTGCACTAGCTGCATATTTGTATCTCCGATCGAGCCAATGACTTCGACAATGTACGGATCGTAATAAAATGCGCAAGATGCGTTTTACGAGCCTCAAAGTGCAGCCATTCCGGGACAATGATCATTCATATTGCTATGGGGTGCCCACCAGTGGGACGGAAAGTTGTTACGTTACTATGACTACTATATGCCGTTTTTAACCCCAATGCAATAACCGAAGAAATGGACGGGATGACCTCTGTGTGTCTGTTTGTGTGTTTGTCTCTGGCACCGTAGCTCTTAAACGAGTGGACCGATTAAAATGCGGTGTTTTTTATTTGAAAGCACGTCTTCCAGCAATAACTCTGAGGTATGTTTCATCAAAATTGGTTTAGCCGTATTTGCGATATTGAGCTTTGAAGTGACAAAGTCGGTGGTTTTCCAACTTTTAGTTGGTTAGGTTATTGTTTTATTGACAAAAGAAAACAAATTCATCGACTCAACTGACGGAATAATTAGATGACCAGCCTATAATCCCTACTAGTCCCTACTATCCATACTTCCATACTTAATATTATAAATGCGAAAGTAACTCTGTCTGTCTGTCTGTCTGTCTGTCTGTATGTTACGCTTTCACGCCAAAACCGCTGAACCGATTTGGATGAAATTTGGTACAGAGATAGAATAGACCTTGGGAAAGGACATATGCTACTTTTTATCCCGATATTCACACGGGATAGGGATAAAATCTCGAAATAAGAACCTCTGGGCTAGAGTCATGAAATTTGGTATGTAGGTAGTTGGACGTATGGAATAACACATAGGTGACTTTTTGACCCGATATTCCCACGGGATAACTAGGGATAAGATCTCGAAATAACAACCGCTGGGCTTAGAGCCATAAAATTTAGTATGTAGTGCAGCATTACATCGCTGCATGTACGTTAAATGTTGCAAACTTTTTCAAGCATTTTTACTGGCCGGTTGTATGCTGGCAGTTAACTCTTTCGTATTACAGTTTTGGTTTCTGATTTGAAATTTGAAAATTTAATTTTTGTTTCGTTGGTTCGACTAATGTTTTTGTTTTGGCCTCGATTCCTTGATCACATGTTGGATAGCGCGGAGCTCTCGTCCGAGTTGAAATTTTTATCCTGAATTTTTTTATGCGACCAGTTTGTCCTTTAGTATTGTGATACCAGTGCCAGTTTAAGTGTTTTTACCAAGTGGCCAGCTTGTGCCGCGAGTTATTAAGCGTTTGCCCGCTGCTTTTCTGCAGCACGCCCGTGCGACGGGACGTTTTATCGAATTTTCCGATACTGCCGATTTTCATCGGGTAAGTCTTTATTCCGTGGTTGCCTAGGGGGTCGTGTTTGTTTGGGTTTATTTTTCTTGTTGTGGGCTAATTAAAATTTTCTTTTCAGTCCTACCTATACCCCTACTCACATCCTGATCTACCACCTACTCGTGATGGGTGCCGACTTGTGGTATTGTCCGCACGTTTAGTCACGTGAGCCTGGTGCGTGTGTCGCCTACTGCTTCGTGTGTTCCGTCGGCGTGGAGTTCCTGAGGAGGATACCGTTTCGTTGCGAATTTTGTTTAATTATCTATATATTTTTCCTATACGCTCCTTTAGCTAAAAGTTTTTTTCGAATAATTACCTACCTCGTGCGAAAGATATTTTAATAGTTGTTTTTTCGTTACTATAGGTTATACGTTAGTTACTTAGTGAATACATGCATGTAGGCATTAATACTAACAAACTAACCAGGTCCGTTAAACCAGGAATTACCCTGGAATTCTAATTTGTCTTTTGTACTGGTAGTAGGGTATGTTAACCTTTTCAAAATTCTAAAATAAGGCTTTTCATAAGCGCTTTTCACACCGTCATTGGTAATTATTTGGCTTGCGACTGATTACGATTTTTCCCTCATAACCTTTCAAATTTTAAATTGTTACATAAAATAAATGTGTAGGTAAAACTCACAAAACAGCGCCGTTTTTCCAACGTGTGATTCAAAGGTTAATCCAATTCATGTTTTATTGTTTTTTTTTTTATACTTATTTGTGTTTTTTTCTATTTATTGTATATTGTGCGGCTTAAATTTTCAATAAAAGTGTTTTTACAGCAAATTTTACGTTTAATTTATGCCAGCTTGCTTAAGGTTCACGAGCTCCTTCTGAGTTCCTGAATTCTCTTTGTAATGCTGCAGTAGGTATCTGGACCTCTGGAATAACACGAAGGCTACTTTTTATCCTGATATTCCCACGGGATAGGGATAAAATTTCGAAATAAGAACCTCTGGGCTTAGTCATGAAATTTGGTATATAGGTAGTTGGACGTATGGAATAACACATAGGTGACTTTTTGACCCAATATTCCCACGTGATAACTAGGGATGAGATCTCGAAATAACAACCGCTGGGCTTAGAGCCGTAAAATTTAGTATATAGGTAGCTGGACCTCTGGAATAACACGAAGGCTACTTTTAATCCTAATATTCCCACGGGATAGGGATAAAATTTCGAAATAATAACCGCTGGGCTTAGAGTCATGAAATTTGATATGTAGGGAGCTGCACGTCTGAAATAATACATAAGCGACTTTTTGACCCGAAATTCCCACGGGATATCAAAGGATAAAATCTCGAAGTAACAACCACTGGGCTTAGAGCCATGAAATTTGGTGTGTAGGTAGCTGAACCTCTGGAATAACACATAGGCTATTTTTTACCCCAATATTCCCACGGGATAGGAATAACATTTTGAAATAATACCCGCTGGGCTAAAAGTCATGAAATTTGGTATGTAGGTAGCTGCACGTCTGGAATAACACATACGCTATTTTTTATCCCTATACTCCCACGGGATATTTCAATTGCCACTACCAGACCGATTAGTTTACGCGTGCGAAGCCGCGGGTAAAAGCTAGTAATATTATAAATGCGAAAGTAACTCGCTGTCTGTCTGTCTGTCTGTCTGTTACGCTTTCACGTTGAAACCACTGAACCGATTTTGATGAAAATTGGTATATAGGTAGTTTGAACCCCAGGGATCAACATAGGACACTTTTCATTCCGGTAGGTAGTAGTCGCCACCGCGCGATAACCTAGATCCACGCAGACAAAGTCTCCCTATATATACTGTAGTCTTTGGACAAAGTCACGGGCATAAGCTAGTAATATACATTGGTCTTAATTTTCCCGTGATATTTATACATTATATTTATTGAAAAAATACAAGGAATGCCTCATTTAAAAGTACACAGAAAACCGTACCTATAAACTGACCTAATAATTTACTTCACCACAAAGTCCTCCCATTTTTCACATTTCCCGCGATTGAGACTAAACGCGGCCATCTTTTTTTATTACCGCGCTTTGTGATGTACGGCGGGAGCAATCATTTCGTTAGGTTGGCCAAAGACAATGCTTTTGTTTTGTTTGAATAACTGGCAACAATTTTACGTACAAAACTTGCTTATAGTTATAGTCAAAATACCAAAGCGGGACTTATCACGCTATTTTACACAAGTAATATTTACCTCGACGTTTCGGCAACATTACAGTTGCCGTGCGGTCACGAGTAGACTGAAGTCACTGAAGTGTGTGGTGTCAAGTCCGCCTAGCAGCGCGAGTTCTTCGAACTACCCGCACTTGATCACTAATAGTAAGTACCTACCGGCACCCGCTTGTGTAAAATAGCGTGATAAGTCCCGTTTTGGTATTTTGACTATGAGTGAGAATCACGAAAGTTTAAAACGTTACAAAACTTGCTTTTTCATCATTCAAAGTAAAATTATGTTTCACTATCATTTTACCTGCAGTTTTGCTCGTGAAATATGATATCTGACAGTTGAATTCGGGATTATTCTAAATGTACACAGGAATTCCAAAAATACCTAAAGGTTTCAATGAACTAAAATGATTTCTTTGCTCACCCGCGACCTTAAGATAGCTAAGTCTATGCAAATTATGCGTGTTCATGCAGTTCCTCCACCTCCACACTGTAAGAACACACACAAATTACACAAACCCATCTATCACCACCACCACAACACACTGAAGCGTTTCGAACTCAACCAGAGCTCATCTTCAGAGTGACACAACCGTACACCATGCTACCAGTTGTTAGACTAACAAACCACCACCACTGTTTTAATTTGCCAAACAAAACAAAAAACTACCCGCAAAATATTAATAAATTTTAACTATGCTACAAAACTACCTTGATTTTTTAATTTTTATTTATTTTTAGTCAAGGCATGTGTTACTAACTATCGTTGCTAAAATTAGACCCAAGCCGTAGCAAGGGAGATGACACTAAATTTATTTGCTCATTAATAATAGACCCCATACTATTGTACCTAATTATCTCCATACATTCTAACACGTCGAGACGAAACCCCTTATCACAGTAATGCAACACTTCATACGAATCTGAGTCTGATATTGAATGATTTAATTCTAACAGATGCTTGGCAAAATTAGATCTATCAGGATGTTCGTTTCTATATGCCGATACATGCTAGAGCATGAGCATGTTAGAGCATGTATCGGCATATAGGAACGAACATCCTGATAGATCTAATTTTGCCAAGCATCTGTTAGAATTAAATCATTCAATATCAGACTTAGATTCGTATGAAGTGTTGCATTACTGTGATAAGGGGTTTCGTCTCGACGTGTTAGAATGTATGGAGATAATTAGGTACAATAGTATGGGGTCTATTATTAATGAGCAAATAAATTTAGTGTCATCTCCCTTGCTACGGCTTGGGTCTAATTTTAGCAACGATAGTTAGTAACACATGCCTTGACTAAAAATAAATAAAAATTAAAAAATCAAGGTAGTTTTGTAGCATAGTTAAAATTTATTAATATTTTGCGGGTAGTTTTTTGTTTTGTTTGGCAAATTAAAACAGTGGTGGTGGTTTGTTAGTCTAACAACTGGTAGCATGGTGTACGGTTGTGTCACTCTGAAGATGAGCTCTGGTTGAGTTCGAAACGCGTCAGTGTGTTGTGGTGGTGGTGATAGATGGGTTTGTGTAATTTGTGTGTGTTCTTACAGTGTGGAGGTGGAGGAACTGCATGAACACGCATAATTTGCATAGACTTAGCTATCTTAAGGTCGTGGGTGAGCAAAGAAATCATTTTAGTTCATTGATATGGACCTCCGCAAAGTAACGCCTGATTCAATAAATTATTTTCTAAAGGTTTCAGTAATAATGCGAGCCCCTGTGGACCATGCTTCAATATTTATTTTATCTACACCCATATAGTAAAAAGAAAGAAAGAAAGAAGACATTTATTCACTAACACACATATACAGCAAAATTTACACAAATGAACCAAAAAAATAATAAAAAATTATAATAATAAATCGCACATGAAATATATACCTACACAATTTTGTGTGTCCCCGCGAAAGTGAAACGGTCGCTGACTCAGCATTATGCTGAAGCGTTAAAAGATACGGTTGTCGCTCGTTGTCCCAATCTATAGCTTGACTAGGACGTCTGGTAGATGGTGCTACGTTATATAACCTACTCACGGCCACTGATCAGTGCATAATCAATCTAGGTTTCGTACATCAGTAAAAGTATTGACGGAACATTGCGAACAATTTTAGGAAACCACTTTCTTAACTAGTGTAAGTACCTTACTATGTATTTTTTACTCACGTTTAGCTCATGTTTACTTACGTATCGAGTAGGTATTATACCTATTTGTACAAATATATAACCTATATTGATCAGCAGGTCAACAGCACAAGGCCAACAATGAATCAGCATTTAAAACTTCTAAAAATTCAACCGCGCGTTACATTTTGTTCCAAATGATTTTGTTTATAAGCTCTAAACGGGCATAATTACGCTTGATAGTTTGTTTAACTAAGAATTACGGCGACCCATTTGGGGGCGTGAGTGGTGAATTAAAGTTACAGAACTAATTGGACGAATTGGTACACAGTTAATTCGTTAATTGATCGGTCACGCTGCTGTATAATTTTAATTTGGGAGCGAATGTGGAACCTTTTTGAATTATCACTCGTTCACAGTAGATCATATGCATGGTTCAAGAAGTAAATAAAAAAAATCGTACAACAAGTATAGTCAGGCATATCACGATGTGCCTGAGAAATAATACGGCAGATCGATTAAAGCAACGCTTTCGTCGATATTCCTAACTCTATACCGGACACATCGTGATATCCGAAAAAAAGAAAAAAATTGGTACGCCGAGCGAAGCGAAGAGTGGTTAGTATAAATTGTGACCACAACGCACGAGCACAGCGAGCGAAGCGAACGATATGGCGGATATCCCTTAGCCAATTCATGAAATAGCGCTATTTTACGATATGCCCAGGAATATTGTGATCAGACGGATTTTACGATCGGTCGCCGACATTGACATTGATTGGCCTTGTTTCAAACTAAGTAAAGCTTGTACTGTGGGTACTAGATTTCTCAAGCTTCATAATCAACGTGTCTAACCTAACAGCCATCAAATGGCTTAAATTTAACATACCTCCTAATCCCACGATAAACAAAGAAGACGAGAACGAAAGAAAAAATGTACCTATAATGTATTTCTCAAATAATACGAGGCTCAGTTGACACAGAGGTTTTTAAACTTGCCAATTGAGAATAGATACCTCAAAGAATAATCTTTGAGGTTATTAAATATATTTTTACCATTTCGACGGCTGAAAGGAGAAATTGACTAAGCGCTATATCATGATAATGAGTTTTATACATGTTCGGAATCAGCTAATTTTTTCTGAGTCGTTTGAGCTGTCTTAAAATTTTCATAAAAATGTCACTTAGTCAACTTCTCCTTTCAACCGTCGATTTGCATCCATTAGAATACGGTCTCCATATTTTATGACTGAAGTAGTTCTAGTCCCTAAATACGTACTCGAACAAAACAAACAAAAAAAAGAACGATGAATTTTGTGCGCCTTTTTGCTAATTTCGTAAATTCGCTCTGACGAGTACAATTCCACGTAAAGTGCAGGCGTTGGCAGCTAGGGGAAAGCGGGTAAATAGTGCGCGGCACGGGTAATTTACCCATTTATGGGAGTGGGGAGAGTTGGAACCAAAACCACTTGTTTTTTTTTTTAAACTGACTAATAACTTTCGTGACAACAAAGTCTGTGTTACAATTTGTATTATATGTATTTGAAGCATATATCACTCATAGTCAAAATACCATAAACAGGACTTATACCTAGTACCATCCACGAAGACACGTGATTTTGTCAAAATTAGACACTAATGACATTGTAATAAGAACCACAGTACGCGTCATCGTGAATAACTCTACCTACATCACGCTAAACACACGAGGTAACCATTACTGGTGTGTTTAGAGTGATAAGCCCTGTTTGTGGTATTTTGACTATAAGTGAAAATTACGAAAGTTTATAACGTTGCATGTATCACTTATTACGACTTTTTTAATTATTTCCAGTTGATCTGTAGGTAGTGCCACGAGAGTTGAAGTAAACGATTAATTGGTTACACACATAGCTACATGAATTTAATTAATGAGTGAATGTATATCCATACTAATGTTATAAATGCGAAAGTGTGTGTTTGCGTGTATGTTAGTCCGACTTTCATGCCGTAACGGAGCGAAGGATCGACTTGATTTTTGGCAAAGAGATAATTTATGGGCCCGAGAGTGACATAGGCTACTTTTTATTCCGGAAAATGCACAGTTCCCGAGGGAACAGCGCGTGATAACCGAATACCACGCGGGCGGAGCTGCGGGCAAAAGCTACACTACTTAAATAAAAACGTTTGTATATACATTTTAATATGTATAAAAATCAGTAAATATATTCCCTGTTTTTTAATTAATTTTTTTTATAGATATATATTATAGATATTTCTTTAAATTATTATAATTTAAAGAAACTGCTGCAATAAATTATTATATTTCTTCTTTTTTTACCAAGTCGGAAGTTTAACCAGTATCGTCGGACAGATAGGCAAACAGAATATCGCTGTCGACGCATCTCAGAACCACTCGACCAAGGGTTCCGCGGAAATTAATAAAATCGGCATAAAATAAAAGTAGGTATCGTCTGTTCGAAAATTCGTTGCAAATAAACTCAAAGGCTGCCCTGTCGGCATTTTATATTTGAATGCGAGTTTATATTTCTCGACAACGATTTTGTGACAACTGTCGCACTTACCAATGCACTTACGCTCTTTTATCTTTCATCATCTCGGCTTTATATGAGCCCATGCAGACCTAGTGTAAATTAGGAACTTCACATACCTACACCATTGAATATCTCCGCATGTATGTATGTGAGCTATTCAAAATTTTTGGTCTAAGGCAAAATTCAATCGCACAAAAATTCCGAAAAACTAAGAACTGCGAGTCTAGGCTCGTATCCACGCCACTTTTGAGGCCAAACAGATTCGATTTGTGGCATTCGAACATGGCGGATGTAGACAATATCTAATTTTGCTATCTGTTTCTTTGCCTAGTTGAAGTATAATTTTGATAATGTTTTATGCGGCGATTAACCTTAACAGTGAACAGTGATCACAAAATTCTATATTGCTCTCGTGTCTGACATTTTTTAATGCGCAAGTTGTCTCCACGTGGTTTCTGGAATTTTACTATCAAGTTACAAAAACTACAATCACCGTATAACGTGCCTCTCAAAGAGAATACTTAGACACTGGCGAAATGGTCCTATTAATCAGGACAGAAAAGCCATATTTTTAAAAAGAGAAGAAGAAGGAGAGGCCAAACAACTAGGTTATGACTTCGTTTTGTCATTGAGGTTTACTTTACTCCTATTCTACTTTATTCAACCACTCTATTCCTTACAGACACACAAGCCTCAGCGTCCCGATAATCACCGAAACTAGAGACGATTGTTTACGCGTTCGATGGAAATAAACACGGCGTTATTCAATCTACCCTCGTCCCGTTAGCGATCGCTTGATGGTTGCTTAAAGGCCAGTAAATACGCTGTTTTGCAAAAAAATAACATAAAACTCCCGTGAGACTCACTCATATTAAATATATTTTTCCGGATAACTCATGTCTTAAATCGAGTTTAGCTCCACATGTTTCGGGCTAATCCGTAGCCCTTCTTCCTGTTTCAGTTCCAGTTTTTTTTTGCAGTGCGCGTGTTGCAGCAGCCGCCGAGACCCGTTGCTCCGAGGAAGAAGGGCTACGGATTAGCCCGAAACATGTCGAGCTAAACTCGATTTAAGACGTGAGCTATCCGGAAAAATATATTTAATAAAAAAAAAAAACATAATTCGCAATATTTTGTGGCTGAATATATTTGCATCCCAATTTATTATAATAACCCAATGTATGGGTGGATGAACTAGTTATTAGAAGATGCTATCGTTTATTTTTACTGTTTTCCTCTTAGATTATTTTTGAGTCGTGCTCTTATCTTGATTTGGCGTAAATGGTGAAATACGAGTATATACCATGAATGCAATGGAATAATGAAGGACTGGTTCCAATGCCAGATACAACTTTAATAGCGACACTGTATTACGAGTCACTGATTGCTGTTAGGTTTAGTGAGTGACTCATGGTCTCATTATTATATTCTTTCATATAATCTCGTACACTTCGATATTTAGATTTTTAATGTATACAGTTTTGGCATAATTTCGACTAATTCAAACTAAGAATATAAAACAAATAGCTTGTAAAAGCGATTGCTTATGTTGCAATGAACTCAAAAATCTAACATAAAAATCTAAAATATTGTTAAGGCTTTTTAGCATAGAAAGAAAATAGACCATTATCTCCTTAAGTGGCAACCAATAATTAGCACTAAAATTATAGTAGACTAATAGTATTCTTTTATGATTTTTAAACCTGTCAATGAATACGCTTGTTCTGTGGCCCAATGTTCCCCTGCTGCCCCGCCACGCGACGTGACAGTTCACGACTGACATACCCGAAATCACTGCGACATTCTTCCTAAACGTCTTCCCAAACAATGCACCCTGTATAACGTCATTCACCACAATAACTTTAGCTAAACACCCTCTTTACACCCTACGAAATAAGGTATATTTTAAACAAACTGGGCAGTAGATAAAATTGGTGATTCGATAAGCGGAATGCAATTCAATTACCGATCTTATCGGAGTTGTTATTTGGTTGAGTATGGTTTGTGTTTGGCGAAAGGGAGACTGGGGAAACCTGAAAGTTTTAGATTTGCAGTAAAGTGACGGATTTCATTTTAAATTGTTTATTGTTAGCCACCCTTATTCGGGGATGTTCTGGTTTGTTGATTCTAGGTATATATTGCTATGGGTATAGGTAGGGTCCTATGGGATCAAATTACTTTTGTTGTGTTTAGAGGCGTACGGAGCATGATATATTTATTAGCGATGAAAATTTAATAGCATGGGGCCCATTTCTGTCAATATTTAAGTTACATTTAAGTCTTAATAAACTCTTAATTTATTTGTAGCTATACTAAAGATATTGACGTTCGAAAGAAACGTAAGTACTAGTGATACACAAGATAGTTGGACCTAGGACATAACATTGCAAAACATCACAACTCACTGCAAATAATTTTGATTGCTCACTGTTTATAACGGATACGGCACTTCCTATTATAATTCAAAATCTTAATCAGAATTACAAACTCGTAAGCACAGACCAGTTTAGCCAAAATACTTCAAAGTGCTTCATGGCGCACAATGTCAAAAGCCTTTTCTAAGTCACAGAGGTAGAAAAATTATGGATGCCTTTGTTCGCTATTTGTTGCTCAAAATTAATTCGAAAATCTATATTAAAGACAATTTAATTAGCTATCGCTCCACCTCTTACAGAAGATAAATTATAAACAGTAAAACATATACATTACTTTCATAAAGTTCTTGAAGACCTATTATGTTTTACATATATTATATATTTTCTTTATTACTATAACTAAAACTGTAACTTTACAGAAAAAAACAATCAAAGTACATCTTTAAAATACCGTCAGAACAAAAATGTTCCAAAAACGAATAAAAACAAAAGAAAATCAACCTCCTTAACCCTCTAAACCGCTATAATAAAGCCTGCCGTTCAAACAAATGCCAAACGTAAAACAAAAAGGCAATGCAACATGGCGACCGCCTTAATGACGTCCATTCACAAACAAATCTACATTTCTATCGCGGAGCCGAATTTAAAACCCCTAAGAGGGGTGTGAGGCCCTGGACTTGACAAGTGTGCACTGTCTGAAAAGATACTTTGCGATTCGAGACAGGGTTGTCAGTCTACGTTGGATTTCATCATTTCCATCTAAATTATTATTATGGAAGACATCACTCTTAAATCTTCGTTGAACTAGTACAGTCGCCAGTATTAATCTGCCACAGCGGAGCGTGCAAAAATATCTGACACGTCCTTCCGGCCCTAGAAATAGAGTCATATCAGATATTTATGCACGCTTGTTGTGTCGGATATTGGTGCTGGTGACTGTAACACTGTTACTGATTTCCTGGACAAACAATGTTTTTCTTATATCTTCTCAAAGTTGGCGGTTTTAAATCATGAATATGAACATAATACACAGAGAACGCCTGATTTAATCAATTACATAATAATTGTATATATCTTTACTAAGCGTTTTCCCACAGATAAGACCAAGCTAAGTTGATTCGTCATCCCCGAAAACCCCTACATACCAAATTTCCTCGAAATCATTGAAGGCGCTTCCAAGATATCCCAAAATATACAAGAATTGCTCGGTAAAGGTATTTATTTATTAGTTTGCCAACAGATTATATTAGATGTACTTTAAGGTAAAGTTGATAAAATTGATTACCATCAAAAACACACACATATGGGAATCACACAAAAATCAACACACATACACAAACTCGCTTTGATATAATTTATAAACAGTTACGTAAACCTCAAAAAATTCAAAAAATCCGCTTTACGAATAGTTTTTCGAAAGCACATTGTAACTGTCTATCTGTAAACGTCGCACACGTTAAACTATAATTGCGTGAGGGAGGGACCCCTCCACTTCAGTTTTCCGCTGCAGTCACCAAACGTCACTAAGAGGGTCTTATTTATAAGTGTTCAAGCGAGAAAAAAATATGACACATGCAGCTAAAACTAGTGCAACTTAAATTTTATTAAAAAAATCCTCATCGTCACCATATTATTATAGCCATAGGATGTGCACTGTTGGATATAGGCCCCATATACCTCCAGTCTGTTGCTTTGGTTAGGTGCCTGTATGTATCCAGAGTGAACTCGCGGCTTTACCCAGGCCAGCCGTCCATTTCGATAGCGGACGACCTACGACATTTTCACACGTTTTTTGACATTCATTATTGCTTCATCATCAGCCGGAAGACGTCCACTGCTGGACAAAGGCCTCCCCCATAGAACGCCACAATGAACGACAATTCGCCACTTGCATCCACCGGTTTCCCGCAACTCTCACGATGTAGTCAGTCCACCTGGTGGGAGGCCTGCCAACGCTTCGTCTTCCGATAATTGCTTATTTTGGCCTAAATTGAATAAAGATATTTTGGCTTTGATACAACACGGAGTTCATAATTTCAAACATATTTAGAAATTGCAGTTTAATAGAATTATCAGGCCTGTGTGTCTGCTGGGCTGAAGCACAACATCCTTTAGTGACTTCAAAGTGCAGTTACATAAAGGTTACCTATATCGATGTCATTAAATATTTTACTATCATTAACATTTTATTGCAGTAATATCCATACTAATATTAAATGCGAATGTGTGTTTGTATGTTTGTGTATGTTTGTCCGTCTTTCACGCCGTAATGTAGCGACGGATCGACGTGATTTTTGGCACAGATATAGTTTATGGGCCCGAGAGTGACATAGGCTACTTTTTATACCGGAAAAATGCACAGTTCCCGAGGGAACAGCGCGCGATAACCGAATACCACGCGGACGGAGCCACGGGCAAAAGCTAGTCTTTATATATAATGCACCATTGACTAGAAACGCAGCTTCTGTTTGCGCACCCAGTCTCCGCGAATGCACTGTACCGCCACTACAAAACAAAGTGCACATTTTTAAACTGTTGCACTCGAATGCATGCGAATGGCTGCATTCAATCGGACTGCAAACCTACGTGTTTACAGACGCCCTAATGGACCCGTTTCTGAGAGTTCTAATGTAAATGGCTTTACTGAGATTGGGAAGTAACTTTTGGGATGGCATATAAGCAGACTAGCTTTTGCCCGCGGTTCCCTCGGGAACTGTGCATTTTTCCAGGATAAAAAGTAGCCTATGTCACTCTCGGGCTCATAAACTATCCCTATGCCAAAAATCATGTCGATCTGTCGCTCCGTTACGGCGTGAAAGAGGGACAAACATACAAACACACAAACATACTTTCCCATTTATAATATTAGTATGGATTATCGATAAAAGAAATCTATTGTGGCTTGAAATGTAACTAAGTTTCTCATAATCATCATTATATCCGGCGTAGAACGTCATCTGTTGGACATAAGCACAGATATAGATAACA
Organism: Choristoneura rosaceana; assembly: GCA_037349165.1. Lineage (NCBI taxonomy): Eukaryota > Metazoa > Arthropoda > Insecta > Lepidoptera > Tortricidae > Choristoneura > Choristoneura rosaceana. Next base: position 1,821,102 of record JAZBNJ010000019.1, read on the forward strand.
CTAGATAACGCAAACGCCTCAATCTGTATGAAAACCAAACGTGTCACTTTTTTCTATCTACTGTGACGTCTCAAGAGCGAATTAAATCGGCCCCAACAGCCATCTCAAGCTGTAACTACAAAACCCCAGGTAACCAGGGCTAGTTAACCATTCACCTAACGCACTGGGTCTACAAAGCAACCAGCGATGGCGATTACCGTCAATTTGAACCTGGCAAATTGTTGCCCGAGCTACCTAATTAACGTTTCACTGTATCAGATGCCGTTGGGGCCACTAAAACTAGAAACTGCGCTGCGGTATATTCCTTACCGGTCGCACAATACACGTAACCAGGTTACGTTATATTGTTACGTATATTGCGCCGGTAGACTTAGGCACGCAAAGTCCTTACCTTTCTTACTTAGGTATCTGTGGATTTGGGGCCGAAAGGTTCTCGAGTGGAGACCGCGGATCGACAAGCGCAGCGTAGGACGTCCACCAACGAGATGGACGGATGACCTGGATAAAGTCGTGGATTCACGGTGGATGAAAGCCGCTTTCAACCGAGGCAACTGGAGATCTATTGGGGAGGCATACAGGAGGATGCATGAGGAGGATAACAGAGGTTTTTCCGAACCGGTGTGGTAGATTTTTTGACGTTCATAAGTGCTTGTTATAGCCTAAATTGAATAAAGAGATTTTGACTTTGACTTTAAAAAAACCATTATAAGTTACGTTCGCTAGTTTCCTAGCCCAGCATCCACGAAGTAATTGATAGCACCTGGACTAAACCAGCATTCCTGGCCGCTAACCGTTGACAGTTGACAGTCGTTTGACAGGTCATTATTAACTACTGAAATAACATGTCGTCTATGTAAATAAAAAACAACAACATGTCGTCTATGTAAATGTCGAGTGTGTAAACGAGGTGTCTCAGTTTTTTTTGATGGACATGCAATTATTGAGAAGATGGGTGTTAACGGAGTTTGTTTTGCAATATGGAGAGGAAATGTGACAACTTGAATGGACAGAGACGAAACTAAATAAACACTGACATTAAAGAAAGAAAGAAAAAAAGAAAAACATTTATTCGTGACATTTTACAAATTAAAGAAAAAGAAAAAAGGAAATCATGACAAGTTTTGTCACGAAATGGTCCCAACTCAGCATGATGTCAACCTTGCAGCCGACGCTGGTCTTCCTTTAGAACCATTACCTCCACTATACTTGCATTGTCAATAATTTTCATAATGAGTATACCAAATTTCGTATCAATCATAATATATCCTTATCCATCCTCTTAAGTGGAATTCAACTGGTACCTAAGTTTTGAAAACAACAACAACTGACAATTTTTGAAGTTTATCAATTGTGTTTTGTTTCTTTACTTTTGTACAATAAAGAGTTTACATACATACAACTAACATAGACTAAGTCAAATTATCTTTACTCAATTTGTTTATTCAACTGAATGGCAAACGAGCAAGTGGGTCTCCTGATGGTAAGAGATCACCACCGCCCATAGACACCTGCAACACCAGGGGATTGCAGTTGTGTTGCCAACCTAGAGGCCTAAGATGCCAACCTCAAGTGCCAGCAGTTGCACCGGCTGTCTTACTCTCCACGCTGAAACACGACAGTGCAAGCACTGCTGCTTCACGGCAGGATTAGCGAGCAAGATGGTGGTAGTTGGTGGTAGCAATCCGGGCGGAGTAGTAACATAATTACATATCTAGACTCAGCCAAGTTCACTCTACTTACACTAGCTTTCTTTTGCTTTCTCATTTAAATGTTCCGGATACCGAAGAAAACCGACTAGTTCTTGGTGACGTTAATATTCTGTTTGTATATTGCATCCTTGGAGCGACAACCTGGCTAAGATCGCGGGATCGCGGTGGATGCAAAAAGCACAAGACCGGTCTGAGCGGAGAGCCTTGGGGGAGGCCTATGTCCAGCAGTGGACGTCTTTCGGCTGACATGATGATGATGATGATGATATTGCATCCTTTGGCTTTGCGGAGGGATGTGTCGTCTCTCTGCATATTATACCGTATCTATCATGGGGAGTGTTCTGACGAACTGTTCGATTTGTTGCCAGCGGCTAAATTCCAGTACCGGACTTCGAGGAACCGTCTGTCTTTCCATCCTCACCATCTCGATGATTGGCAGTCAAGTTTTAAGCGAAACTTCTTCCCTCGCACGACGAAGATATGGAATCAGCTTACTGCGGCAACATTTCCGGAGCGTTACAACCTAGGGATCTTTAAAAAACGAGCCTACCAATTCCTTAAAGGGTCGGCAACGCACCTGTGATTCCCCTGGTTGCGGGTGTCCATGGGCGACGGTGATCGCTCTCCATCAGGTGACCCGTCTGCTCGTTTGCCCCCTCTTATATATACAAAAAATAATAATTGCACGCTAAATAGAAACCTGCAATAAGTGAAGATCGTAAGCGAACTCTTTTTCCATTGAAATGAAATTAAAAAATATATATTTGGAGGCACGGCAGTGCCCCGCAGAGTCGAGCAAAACAAAAACAAAGGCATATACAGCATGTATTTTTGATACTACCTGAAACTATGATTGTTTTTTTTGGAATCTTTTTGTATTTTTTATTTCAATTCCAAATTTTTACTTTTACATTTTATTGATTTTAATTTTTGCATTTTTTGTTTTAGTAAAAAATGACTTATTATTTTCCTTATAAAATTATTAGCACGCAATGTATCACAACGTGATACTGCTTTGTTTTTGTTCAAAACATCGCACTTGTTGATGTGACAGCTGTCACATAACGCTTCTCTCTCGTATCAAATTATTGTTAACTACGCATTACATTGTTGTTCGAAAATATTTCAAAAATTAATTATGCTCTGGTAGTTAATTCAAAATGAAATCTTAATCTACATAAATAATTACATCTAATTGTTTCCATATTCTCAAGATATCCTAACAAACGGCAAAACAAACAAATCTTCCGTTGCACAAATTGCACCCAAGCTCCAATTTACCTAAATCAGTGCGAAACGGAATTCGAAAACAGAGCTGAACAAACGTTGCCCCCCCTAATCCGACAGGGGGCAGTAATCCGTTAATTGATGCTATCCTGGCACCAGCTCAATGTAAGTCCGTTACGTTTGATTAAACTGCGATAAAAAGCACATCACATCAGAATTAAAAGCTTTTGAAAGTTTAAAACCGTCTGTTTGGCGATGTATTTTCATTTGTAGCTAAGCTTCGCTGCTCGGAAAAGCTGGGAAAAGCTGTAAAATAATACCAACTTTTCTATAGTAAAAATAAACTAAATAATATAATAATAATATAAATCAGATGACATTCCAATTAATACAAACACAATACAATACACACCACACACATACACATACTTAAAAAAGAGCTAACCGAAGATATCTTAACTAATTATGGAAATGAAAATTATTATAAAATAAAACAGTTTATAAGTTAAGACTCTAAGTTAATCATCGCTATAATCACCTGAAAGACGTCCACTGCTGAACAAAAGCTTCCCTCTTAGTAAGCAACCATGAACGACAACTCGTCCGCTACTTGTATCTCGTATCCGGGCCAATCAACTTTTTTACCCACACTAATCTGTCCGCGACACTTTTCAAACTATTGCAGATTTTGGTAAGTAAACATGTTTGTTCTTTAATTTAAAAGATGGTGTACATGAATACATGCTATCTTACGTAAGTTCAACCTATTAAACTGTGGAAATTCTAGTTGGAATTACGATTTTTTGGTAACGCCAGAGACAAGTTTGGTAACGCTGAAGATGCCCAAAGTGTCGGTAAAATAGTTGATTTGCCCATTTACTGACAAGAAATCATCAGTTTGTCTAGTGGAAGGCCTGCTAACGCTTCTTTGTCGATTCTTCTCAATCGCTCCCTCATTGCTGAGGATCGTGACTCCGTTGTCATCAGCAATTCTCCATCGGTTACAATCAGCTGCCTGGTGGAGTGCAGCGCTGATTGGTAGGTTGATCTGCTCTGAGATCTGATCAGACCACCGTCTTGGGGTCCGGCCTCTAGGTCTTTTACCCTCAACCCTAACTGACCATCAGACGTTCCATATTGCTGGCATCTCTGCGAGCAATGAGTCCAATGTATCCCATAACGCGCTGCAGGCATGTGGTAGATAGACGCTGAGCACTCTCTATTTTTAGTTTCTCCAGGATCGATAATGTTAGTGCGGTCTTTCTTGGTTCATCATCATCATCATCTCAGCCTATATACGTCCCACTGCTGGGCACAGGCCTCCTCTAGGAATGAGAGGGCTTGGGCCATAGTTCCCACGCGGGCCCAGTGCGGATTGGGAACTTCACACGCACCATTGAATTGCTTCGCAGGTTTGTGCAGGTTTTCTCACGATGTTTTCCTTCACCGCAAAGCTCGTGGTAAATTGCGCACATGACTTTCGAAAAACTCAGAGGTGCGAGCCGGGATTTGAACCCACGACCCTCTGCTTGAGAGGCGATAGGTCAAACCACTAGGCCACCACGGCTTTCTCGGTTAATAACGTTTAATTGTGTTTGATGGGTTTCGATATTTCGACCTATATGCTAATATCTAGTGAGACCCTTCTATCAATGACCAATATAATCTGATCCCATATTGCGTACATTTTGCTCAAGAGTAGGGCTCTGCAGTCTGCATACACTGGATGTATTAAATCACTCGGAAAAAACGAGAAATATCTTCAAGACACGATTCTCGTTTACTTACATAACTAAACCCCCTTGCAAAAAAACGGGCACCTATGGTTTTTGTGTTTTATGTGCGTGAAAGCTTACCATAAAACCATAAACCATAGGTGCCGGTTTTTTTTTGCAAGGGGGTTTATAAATGTGTACGGAACACTCGGTGCGCGAGTCCGTTTCTCACTTGCCCGGTGTTTTTATTTTATGCTGCTGTAATTACTATTAAGCCATCACATCAAAGAACCGAACACTGAACCCTCAATATGAAACCTTTCATAATACTTCAACATTTCAATGCACATGCTCTATCCTTAATCCTTCTGTACCCATTATTTCCAAGAAACAATTTTGTATGAAGCATTCGAGAGCACACGTTTATTTGTTCCTGCAAATGTACAGACATACAAACAAACCCTACTTCACAGATTGAGGGATTTATGGCACACAGTGAGATAACAGAAACTGGAGAGAAATAAGTGCAGATATTTCAATGTAGGAGAGCTTGTACAATGAACAATTTAATAAAATAATCTTTCAACATATGACTATAATTTTGATCATGAAACTACCGTGAGACTCACTCATATTAAATGATATTGACCGGATTACTCACGTCTTAAATCGAGTTTAGCTCGACATGTTTCGGGTTATTTCGAAACCCTTCATCAATGGAGCACGCGACTCGGCGGCTGTCCGACGAAACTAACTCAGGCGCACAACTACCCACATTTTCATCGTCATTTTTATTGTCACTATCAAATGTAGGGTAGCACACAACACTAACAACATCGTTCCGTAAAGGCACGTTCACACCAACCGATGACGCAGTACGAGTATTTAATACTCGATTTAAGACGTGAGTAATCCGGTCAATATCATCCTACTAATATTATAAATGTGAAAGTTTGTGAGTGAGGATGTGAGTAAGTATGTTTGTTACTTCTTCACGCTAAAACGGCTGGACTGATTTGGATGAAATTTGGCAAAAAGTTAGTTTATAACCTGGATTAAAACATAGAATACTTTTTATCCCGATATTCCCACGGGATAGGGATAAAATCTCGAAATAACAACCGCTGGGCTTGGAGTCATGAAATTTAGTATGTAGGTAGTTGGACGTTTGGAATTACTCATAGGTGACTTTTTGACCCGATATTCCCACGGGATACCTAGGGATGAAATCTCAAAATAACAACCACTGGGACTAGAGCCATGAAATTCGGTATATAGGTAGCTGGACCTCTGAAATACTACATATGCTATTTTTTAACCCGATATTCCCACGGGATAGGGATAAAATCTTGAAATAATGACCGCTGGGCTTAGAGTCATGAAATTTGGTATGTAGGTAGTTAGCCGTCTGGAATAACACATAGGCCACTTTTTGACCCAATATTCCCACGGGATACCTAGGGATAAAATCTAGAAATAACAACCGCTGTGCTTAGAGCCATGAAATTTAGTATGTAGATAGCTGGACCTGTGGAATAATAGATAGGCTACTTTTTATCTCGATATTCTCACGGAATAGGGATAAAATCTTGGAATAATAACCGTAGGGCTTAGAGTCATAAAATTTGGAATGTAGGTAGCCGGAAGTCTGGAATAACACATAAGCGACTTTTTGATCCAATATTCCCACGGGATACCTAGGGATGAAATCTCGAAATAACAACCACTGTACTTAGAGCCATGAAATTCGGTGTGAAGGTAGCTGGACCTTTGAAATAATACATAGGCTATTTTTTATCCCGATATTCCCACGGGATATGGATAAAATCTCGAAATAACAACTGCTGGGCTTAGAGTCATGAAATTAGGTATGTAGGTAGTTGAACGTCTGAAATAACACATAGGCTACTTTTTATCCGGATATTCCTACGGGATAGTTTTATAACTAGGGGACCGAATACATCCCCGTTTTATTAGTTTACGCGTGCGAAGCCGCGGGTAAAAGCTAGTTTAATATATGACTATAATTGTTGATAATTCTTATGAACTAAAATAATTTCTTTGCTCACCCGCGACCTTAAGATAGCTAAGTCTATGCAAATTATGCTCTAAACTTTGTAACCACAAAGAGAAGTTGGATAAAGGAACTAAATCGGGTGTATACAAACTCACTTGTAATGACTGCAGTAAAGTATATGTAGGTCAGACCGGGCGCAGTTTTAATACTAGGTTTAAGGAGCATGTATCGGCATATAGGAACGGGCATCCTGATAGATCTAATTTTGCCAAGCATCTGTTGGAATTAAATCATTCAATATCGGACTCAGATTCGTATGAAGTGTTACATTACTGTGACAAGGGGTTTCGTCTTGATGTGTTAGAATGTATGGAGATAATTAGGTACAATAGTATGGGGTCTATTATTAATGAGCAAATAAATTTAGTGTCATCTCCCTTGCTACGGCTTGGGTCTAATTTTAGCAACGGTAGTTATTAAAACATGCCTTGACAATAAATAAATAAAATTAAAAAATCAAGGTAGTTTTGTATCACATTTAAAATTTATTAATATTTTGCGGGTAGTTTTTTGTTTTGCTTGACAAATTAAAACAGTGGTGGTGGTTTGTTAGTCTAACAACTGGTAGCATGGTGTACGGTTGTGTCACTCTGAGGATGAGCTCTGGTTGAGTTCGAAACGCGTCAGTGAGTTGTGGTGGTGGTGATAGATGGGTTTGTGTAATTTGTGTGTGTTCGTACAGTGTGGAGGTGGAGGAACTGCATGAACACGCATAATTTGCATAGACTTAGCTATCTTAAGGTCGCGGGTGAGCAAAGAAATTATTTTAGTTCATTGATATGGACCTCCGCAAAGTAACGCCTGATTCAATAAATTAGATAATTCTTATTTTTTTACTGCATTCTTGTCATACACGTATTTTACGTGGGTCCATATCGGCTCGTTAATGATCGTTTATCATATCTCTTTTTTTTCTAAATCTAATAATTATTCAGAATTGTTAAAGCAAACTTAATCTAACCTATAGAATTTTATAGGATGGCTATTTAGAAAATTCAGAAAATTTTAATGATTAAATGGGAAAAAAAAAAGACAAACGATGATTCGGACAAAAATAACGGTATGACTAGCGAAGAGTATTTTACGTAAATATTGGGTAGCAGTATAATTAATGACCGAGTGTCTTATTAGAGGATCCATTAGTTCTAGACATGTTATTACTAAATAAAACGTCAGTCGTCTCTCTTAAATAAAAAAAAACATCTCTTGCCACTCGCGTTATTTGTTTTTGTTTTTGACTAATAATAATTGAATGACCTAACGTCCTACTCCTCTAGTAAGAAACTCCACACATCTCCACACACTCGTCTAAAATCATTACAATATTGTAGCCACTTTTTTGCCACCTATTTTTTTTTAATACAGGTGTCTGCTTGCAATTCAAATTCAGAACTCTAAGCTTCAAACGTAGGGTTAGCCACCAAACCACTAGCTGTTCAATTGTCGCCACAAGAGTTTGTATTAATCAAGTGTCATTTAAATTGTTTTCATTCACTAGTGTAGTGTGTAGCCCTTCAACTCGCCCGTTCTCAGTGGGACGCGACGCGCGCAATTCAGTTTGTTTGTTCGTCCGCGATTTATTCTCATAACACTTGGATGAAATAAAATAGTTTCCGTAGGTAATGGCATCACTTTACTTTAACCCCTTGGGAGTTTCTGGTGTTTTTAAACGAGTTGCAAGTTTTTGTGGCGTGGGGAATAGAATATTCAGGGAACGAATGACACCAATTCTCTTTTTATATCTTCTTCTTCTTCTTCTTCAGCCCATAGCCACCCAATGCTGAGTGTAGGCATCCTGCATTGCTCGCCACTCATCTCGGTCCAGTGCTCTCCTCATCCAGCACCTTCCCGCCACTCTGACCAGGTCGTCGGTCCACCTCATCTCTTGTCTACCAAAGTTTCTCCGCCCGGTTCTGGGTCTCCACTCCATCACGGCCTTCCCCCATCTTCCATCACTCCTGCGGCATATGTGTCCAGCCCACTTCCACTTCCTTTGGGTGATTATCTTGGCTATATCGGTGAGCCTTGTTCGTCTCCTAATCTCTGTATTTCAGAATCTGTCTCGGAAAGATATGCCCAACATCGCCCTCTCCATCGCCCTTTGCGTGACTTGCAGCTTATGTATTGCCTTCTGCGTAAGCGTCCAAGTTTCGGCTCCATATACCAGCACCGGGAGCACACACTGTTCGAAGCATCTGCGCTTGAGATTAAGAGGTATGTCCCCTCTGAGCACGTCGGACAATTTAAAAATAAAAATAAAAATAAAAAATCATTTATTGCCACAACATTATTACAGTAAAATAAAATAAAATAAACCAGCTACGTTCCGGCAATGGGTACCAATCTCAGCGAATGCTGGACACATGGCAGCATGCACCCAGCGCTGATTTTCAGACCGGCCCCTTTAGCGGAGGCTAGTTGTAACATTATTATGTCACAAAAACATTATAAAAAGAAATTAAAATAACAAATAAAAACAAAACCAATTACAAATAATAAACAAGCATGGTCTGATTATATGTTGAAAGTGTGATAAGTGTGTGGGTATGTGTGTGTGTGAGCGTGTGCGTGCGTGCGTGTGACGTGTGTGCGTGTTGTGTGTGTGAGAATGCGAGTCTTTGTGAGTGCATGTGTGTGCTGTATGGGTTCATGAATGTGTGAGTGACAGCATCGGGTGACATTTACCGAATGCCGCCCAGCCTAAGCGAATTCGACGCTGAATTTCCAAGTCCTGTCCGCTCCTTTCTAGGCTCATGGTTTGACCGAGATAGACATACTCCTCCACCCTCTCCTGTACCTGTCCATGAACTGTAATTATACTTTTTATATAATCATACATTATTACACCACACACCATATTTATGAATTTTTTTTTTTAACCTCCGACGCAAAAGGAGTGGTATAAGTTTGTTGCCAATGTTTGTCTATGGCCCTCAAACGAACGGACCAATTTCAATGTGATTATTTCACGTGAAAGCAAGTTCTTTACGGTGGTTCTTAGCAATGCTTCATTAAATCAAATTCGCAGTTTTTGAGATAAATGATATTTATATGGGGGGTTTGCAACATTTCTAATGTTGTTAGGTTATTTCAGTGACATTTGCCGGATTGTAATGTATTATGACGATGAAATACGCTGTGCCGCACTCTATGGCCAGATCCTATTTATTAATATTTTAGTAAATATGATGTCTTGTTTAAATTGAGAAGATGCATGGTAGTTTCCTGTTTAAAATCAGACTGCTTCGAAATTATTTTCATTGAATCTCCAATAAAGTTTATTTCTATTTCTATTTCTATTTCTATTTCTAGCAGAATAGATTTCTGCTAAAAATAAAAAAACAAAATTCAATTGCAGGAAAATTGTCACAGAAAATATTTACTCTGTAAAACAATCCTGCATTTCAGATTCTCCTATTCCCGTTGCGCAGAAATCATAATCGCTTAAACCGATGGCAAATAGGAAATATCGTCTAATATTCGTTACCATGGTAACGTCACGAACCAAAAATAGAAATTTAATAACTGTCAGATAGTCTGTAGGTCTTTAAAATAAAGTTTAAATTGGTTTGTCAGGAGTATAATAGTTAAGTTGGTTCTGGAGCTACAATGTGAATGTGGAGTGGACAACGGCGTAAAACTGTTTGCTTCAATTTCGAGGGGGACTTAAGGGCTATTAGGAATGTCTACGAGCTACGAGTGGCTAGTGTATGTTCTGGTCCTTCCACCGGCTCTGTTTACTAAAAGATTTAATGAAAAATTGCCTTTTAAATGTACTTCTCCTAGTACGGCGTCTGCTGATCATTTTTTCCATCGGTTCCATGTGTCTATGTTACAGTGTCGACTCTTGCCTTATTGGTTTTGTCATTATAATTGACAAGATTTCATTTGTTCAACACCTGTAAATTACTACAGGAATCGAAAGAATTTTGCCTCCTGAACATGGCAAAATATTTATTATAATTTATTTCTCCATATTTAAAAAAGTACAAAATAATTGAAAAATGTATCTGAATTTGCCAATACTACGACAGAATAGATATGTTTCATTTGCCTTTTGCACCAGAAAAAGGAGCTGTCATAATTTTGACAACGTCTACTTCAGATTTACGCGTGATTTACGTGATCTTTTTTTTTAATAGAGACTAGACAAAAGTAATGGATCTATTATATCGTAGTTTTGGAGTTAAGCCCTTTTCGAATAAGCACATCTTAAAAGAATTGTAATTAATTAATTAATAATCGTAGCCAAAGAGTAAAAGGAATTAAATAAATTAAAATCTTTACTTTTTAATAGTGTAGAACTTTATTAATTTATTTAGTTGGTTTTACATTTATTTCAGAAAGTTACTTACTTAGGTTAATATTTTATAATTTATTAAATAACACACAATACAAAATAATTAATAAATTACTTATTTACTTTTTTGACTACAATATCTAAGATAATCAGTAAATAAAGACATATTAGAAAATTACCACTAAACACAGAGATCTATAAACGATAGTAAAAGCTATTGATTAAATATATTTTATAAGTTTAGTTTGCATGTAGATTTAGTTAAGTAACTTTATTTTTATTTATACTGTGTTGTTTTATTAAATAAGTAAATGTAACAGGATTTTTTTTTTGTGTACATTAAGCATTACTTTATGTCTCCTACATTAAAAGTGTTTTCAATTACGGAACTCCAAAAACAGAAATCGCTTTTTTTAGTAACAAATAAAAAAGTAGACCGAAACTTGTCCTGAATGATACGAATTTAATTAATTGAATTACTTAAATTTAATTAATTACCGACTTTCAAGTTGAAACTGACGCTGATTGGGAGAGGATTGTTTGTACAACTTTTTTTTGTTGGAAAATGTTTTTACGCGATTCATTTATAACACAAAAGTATTCATTTGTATAAATTGCTTTGTACAATGTTGTCAAATGTATGAGTGCAGTGCACACAATCCTAACATTTATTTTACTTACCTATTTGTTTATATCCATTTTTGTTTAATTATAGTTTTAATTTAGTTAAACTCTTCTTAAATTTACGTATTTTTTAACTATGTTCTTGAGTGTACATATTTCCATAAACTATGTGTTTTAGTAATAATAATAGGTACATTTTTTACAATATTTTTTATTTTGTTTGTATTTTTTTTCTATTTAACTTTATAATAGTTATCGTAAAAACCTAAATTAAGAGTTTATATTTACATAATAACGGGAATAATAATAATAATTATTTTTTTTATTCAGACAATTACAAAGGCCATGATATTAGTTACAAAATCTTATACTTGCCTGTGTTAATAATAATAATGTTTAAGCTCTTAATTTTTGTTTTAATTATGAATGAAGACTACTTAGTACTTAATATTTCCCGAATATTAATTAATTCCAGAAAAATACGGTAGGGCCGTACCTTTGTTTTGCTCAACTTGGCTGGGCAGACTCTACACTACGTGTGGCCCAACTTGCACTTGGCTGTATTTTCACTTTGTGTGTTAAAACTGCATATCGTCACTACTTTGAAAAAAATCTCGTATCTACATCAGCAAAATTGAAGCATACATTTTCAGATACGAGTTTTTTTTAAAGTAGTGACGATATCTGTACAATTACTTTCTATTTCCAACAAACTATTGATAGCGTATGACAGGCGCAACAGGCGTTCGGAAATATGTCGGCTTCCTTTAGTTGCGCAGGAGTTGCTTGTTGCCAATTAGGAGGGACGAGTGACAAATGCGTATGACACACGGCGTGTACAGTCCGCTGCGGGAGATCCCTCTTTAGGAATTAGTTAGATAGATAAAAAACTTTATTCACAAACAAATGATTCAAGTTGTTAAATCCATATCCATACTAATATTATAAATGCGAAAGTGTGTTTTTGTGTTTGTATGTTTGTGTGTTTGTATGTTTGTCCGTCTTTCACGCCGTAACGGAGCGACGGATCGACGTGATTTTTGGCATCATCATTCCAGCCTATATACGTCCCACTGCTAGGCACAGGCCTCCTCTCAGAAAAGAATGAGAGGGCTTGGGCCATAGTTTCCACGCGGGCCCAGTGCGGATTGGGAACTTCACACGCACCTTTGAATTGCTTCGCAGGTTTGCGCAGGTTTCCTCACGATGTTTTCCTTCACCGCAAAGCTCGTGGTAAATTTCAAATGTAATTCCGCACATGAATTTCGAAAAACTCAGAAGTGCGAGCCGGGGTTTGAACCCACGACCCTCTGCTTGAGAGGCGATAGGTCAAACCACTAGGCCACCACGGCTTAGATACATAGATAAAAAAAATTATTCGCAAACATACCATGACAATAAAATTGTACAAAAACAAATGATTCAAGTTGTTAAATCCCTACTAATATTATAAATAAGAAAGTAACTCTGTCTGTCTGTCTGTCTGTCTGTCTGTTACGCTTTCACGTCGAAACCACTGAACCGATTTTGATGAAATTTGGTATATAGGTAGTTTGAACCTCAAGAATCAACATAGGATACTTTTTATTCCGTTAGAGGGCGCCACCGCGCGATTAGGTCCGCGCAGAGGAAGTCGCGGGCATAAGCTAGTACATTATAAATTAAGTTGTCACGGCACAGCCGCGAAAAGGCGCCGACTCAGCATGTCCTGCGAGATTGCTGTCACAGCGCTGATATTCTGTCGGAACCAGTTCGCCTTTTTACAGGGTTTTCATGTACACTTTTTAGAGTTCCGGAGCCAAAATGGCAAAAACGGAACCCTTATAGTTTCGTCAAGTCTGTCTGTCTTTCGTCCGTCCGTCCGTATGTCACAGGCATTTTACTCAAAAACTACAAGATGTATATCAATGAATTTTGGAGTACAGATGTCTTGTCAAAGCCGCTATTTAGTTTTGTAGTTAAATTACAAAAATAAATATAACTCCATACATGTAACAGAAATTGAGATATTTTTTTTTAACTCGCATCACCGTGTTACATTTAGTCCGAAAACTCTTTTAAAAAGATAGCAAGGATTCTCAAAAACTTTCTAATTAAGTGAAGATTTCCCGAAAAAATGTGGAAAGGTAACGCTTAATAAATACTTTCAACGAAAATTGGTTTCAACATGATAGCGGCGTTTTGTGATAATAATATGCCTAGGAATTTCATGATCTGTCCAAACTGATCAAATCATGAAATGGCGGCGTTTCACGATATATGCCTAGGAATTTTGTGATCTGGCGGATTTTACGATCGGCCGCCGACATATAAAATAAGCTGGTGATATTGATAATGATAATGCTGATGATTCAGTTTATTTATCATAACGTCATGTAACTTAAATAAGTAGATATAGATACATATATTTCACACGAAAACACAAGCTGAAACCAAAAAAAAATACCAGCGCTGGGAATTGAACCCAAGTCCTCAGCAATCCGTGCTGTGTGCTATTTCCCTAAACCACCACTGGACAGGAGACAAGACACGAATTTCTCCTATGCACCAACATTTTCAACATTCTTTTCATTAGTCACTTAAGCAGCGACACTAAATGTAACAAAAATTTGGAGTTGAAATAAAAATACAAAAAGACTCCAAAAAGTAATCTTAAGATATTGATACGTAGAGAGATATTTCACAAGACATACTTCAGTGTCCCGATGTTACGCCATGAGGCATACGCATACTTCAGTATTTCTCGGTGCTGAGTGTACCGTCGCGAGCGCACCGCAACGTTTAGTTTGACTAATGGCGTCAGACTGTACTCTGCCTTTTGTACCGCAAATAACGTCTCAGTGAACGGGACATTTACTTTTAATTTAACATCCTTTGCTGGTAAAATGTCTTAATTAATCATTGAGGGGGTTGAATGGAGTGTCCAGGATTGTGAGTGGGGCATTAAAATGTTTAAGTAAAATTGCAGCTAATGTATAACTGTATGATCATCATCATCATCAATGTCAACCATATAAACTCCATTTCAATAGAATCTGACAATCCTGAAGACGCTTCCAGCCTTACTAATATAAACACCGGGTTATCTAGGGCTTTGTGATGTGACTATTATTATTTTTTGATTCCTTTTCGATGATAATCGCAACAACAGGGACATATATAATCAAGTGTGCCCACGTTAGGGTGTCTTAAATGTGTAGAAAATTGTCAGATTCTATTGAAATGTACTTTAGGACGTCCACTCTTGCTCCTCCGGTTGCTTTGCATCCACCATTAACTCGTGGTGTGGCTATGCTTGAGGTTAGCACGGAGAACAGATAGCCGTAGGGGCCGAAAAGTTTTCGAGTGGAGACCACCAACGAGATGGAACGAGAACTTTAATTACTACTTTAACGAACTTATTCACTTGGCTATGTCAGTGATCCTCGTTCTTCTACGTGTCTTCTCATTTCTGATTCGCTCCCGTAAAGAAACCTTGAGCATTATCTCCATAGCCCGCCACTCACAACACTTTTAAGATGTGACGTTCTCACATCATAAAACAAAAAAGAACATCAACCACTAAAGAATTTAATAAAACAAAAAACACATCAATCAATAGCTTACACAGAGCCGAGCGCTCACACAAAAAAGGGCAAAAGTAGAAACGTGATATCTCTGAAATTCGAAACTGCAGTGACAGCCACGAACAAACGGAAATAAGCCCGCATACTTCGTGTACAAATAAAATACAAATACGAGGGCGTGGATAGTTCAGAATTTTAATTTTAAAAGCATTCATTATTGATGACACATAATTACAATTAATTCCTGCGTTGACAATTTGTATAATAATATTATACTTATTTAGTTACATTATAACTATTTGAACTACGTGTAGTGTGATTAAATTGTGATCAAATTATTTTTAAAAGTAGATTAGTCCGAAATTTTTAATCCAAAAACGATGGAACCGATTTTTATGAAATCAAGTTAAGAGCCGTCATGATTTAATTTTAACTGGAACGTTTAATACTTACACGACGTTTGACAAACTTGTAACACTCCTCTTTTTTAAGTCGGGGTTTAATAAACAACAGGTAACTAATAATATAATTAATGTTGTAATAAAATCAAAACTTTATTTTAACGATCCATACAATTTACAAATTAAAAATCACAATCAATACAATTAATAAATTACAAATCAAATAAAATAAATAAATAAATAATGTTGTAATTGTTGCTGTATTATTATTGTACGTTTATCAATTACGTTTGTTCTCTTCGATTTATTCAATAAAGGATTTGCACACAGACATACATTACACACTGTTACATAGGTAATCGTTCAGTTAAAACAACCTTATAATAAAGTGCCATCTTAGCGCATTAAAATGTAACTTAAAATAAAAAGTAAAAAAAAGACAGTGCTTTACCGTTCTTTGAATTTTCTGCTGTCTAAGAAGAAGTGACACTAAATTTGACAATTCCAAACTCCTTAAAAACACACTTAAATATACCGCTCAAACATATCACAGTTGCCACAGTACTGTTAGCCTTTCCCACGTCGTTTTACGTCAAATATTTTGCCACGCGTATTATGGTAATAGAAAAAGAAATTGTAGGCTACTTTGCATAATCCACAAATTGACATCTTGACATTAAGTTGTCTCTTTGCATACTTACAAAGTTCCACAGCCGTCTCCGACATCTCAAATGAAATCTTATTCTGACGCTTTAAGCTTTAAGTTATGCGTGATTATAAGTTGGTAGTTTTGTAACCGTCACGCGAAGTATATGACAGCGTGAAGCGAATGATTTGTTTGCGTTTATTTTTATTGAATTGTGACTTGTTGTGGTTTGCCCGCGGGCCTTTTATGTTGGTAGCTGCAAATTAAATAATTTGTTTGGAAGATGCTTCTGTAGTTTGTGAACAGGTTGTTTATATGGAAAACTTTCTCTAGTTCTCATGGCTGTCATAAATTTTATGTTTCTGCTTGGTAGGATTGCGTTACAATATAGTGCCTAAAGGAAAACATGCATCGTCATCATCAGCCAGAAAATGATACTCAGGTGGGTAGAAAAACCGGTCAAGTGCGAGTCGGACTCTCTAATATCAAATTGACTATAGGTCTAGGTTCTGCACTCTGCAGTTGACTAATAAATTAAAAAGTTTTAATATATTTTTCCTAAAACCGTCTCACACTTGAGCTATGTATAAGGCAGACAGTATATCAAATTAAAAAAAAATACAAACATTGGAACATAGAACCTCCTCCTTTTTTTGAAGTCGGTTAAAAAATGAAATTCGCCGAAAACTGTCATAAGACCTACATCTGAGGCAGCGCGGTTCAACACCTATGAGCGTCCAAACTTACGATCATGATACGAAGGCGGGATGAGTAACGAGCCAGAGACACGTTTTTAGCAGTGGCATAGTTCTTTTTTTAATTTTAAACTTTTTAAATACCTAGTTTGTTGTTTGTGAAGTAGCAGTGCTTGCACTATTGTGTTTCGGTGTGGAGAGTAAGACAGCCGGTGAAATTACTGGCACTTGAGGTATTCCAACTTAGGCCTCTAGGTTGGCAACGCATCTGCAATACCCCTGGTGTTGCAAATGTTTATGGGCGGTGGTGATCTCTTACCACCAGGAGACCCACTTGCTCGTTTGCCTTCCAGTCGAATAAAAAAAAAAGTTAAACTCAGATTTTTAATCCCATGGAAAAAATGTAAACAAAGGTGTTGCCATTATCAAAAAACATTTGCGGAATTCAAGATATTTTATTCTTTCCACATTTGCCAGAAATCGACTTCCCATTAAAAAACTGTATTTCTTAATCAAGGTAAAATATTTAAATTTACTGATGAAAATCTTTACTTTGACATTTACGTTTTGATATATTAAATTATAGAGAGAGTACTGTTTTCCTATGCATTATTTATTTATTGTCCTGGTATTACACCCGGGCACAGAATAAGTAATAGTGATCCGGGTTTTTAAGCTGTGGGCCGTTTGACGCGAGACGTCACTCAATGCACAACATCGAGACTGAATTCTTAATATTTTTCCAGTGACACTTGTTCTGTTTTTTTTTACTGTCAATATTTTTGTTATATTTTTATTGTAAGTAGTTAAGTTGTTAATTGTTACGTTTTCCGTTGTTTTTAACCGTAACAACAGAACTTTACATAATATTAGCGGGCCCATACAAGGCCCATACCTTGAAATCCCTTGAAATGTCACTTTGACAATGACGAAACTTTGTTTACATTTTCCGTGGGATTAAAAATCCGAGTTCAACTATTTAAAAACTTTAAATAAATTAAAAAAAAAACTATTCCATTTCTAAAAACGTGTCTCTGGCTGTCTGTGTTCTAAAATTGAATTTAGTGGCACGAATATTTTTATGTTTTGCTGCAATTTGAAAATATATTGTGTCAATTGTTCTTACGAGTATAGGTATACAACAATGATGATGCCACAGACAGACCAGACATTGGTCAAACCTATAACACCTCTCTTTTTACCCCGGGGGTTAGAAATGGAACATTTCAGCGCAGCGTAACCTTACGCGCCATTTCCATTCCAATCCCTATTGTTTTTTGTCTGCGAAATGAAGTACGAATAATTGAATATTGAATACAAAAGACATTATTCCGTAAAGTGGCGGAAATATTCCCGGAGACTGGCAGCGTCCCTCGAGATAGTCGCCTATCCTGCCTGAAAACCTGCCTTGCTTTGTTACAATAAAAATCACGAGTTGGCGGCAAAGTTGGAGGGTTCCGTAGTATAATAAAGTTCCCTATTGGCTCTGTACACGACATCAGCGCCACCTACCGTCCGCAACCTTTTTGGCTCTGAGGCTCTGACGTTTTGTAATTTCATCGCGATATTGTGACAAAAATCAAACCTATCACGTTTTAATGTACGAGTAAGTATACTTAATACAAAATTACTGTGATACCGTGATTTGGGTGGACAAAAGGTTGTGAATTCAGTTTTGGTCATTAAAATTAAATGATTTAAGTAAAATTTATTCAAAAAGTGTGTTTTATTTTTGGTTATGTCAGGATTTGTTTACTCCATGTTTAGTTGTACTTTTACTGTAAAACGAAAGGATAAAGCTATCTTAAATGGTTTCTTTAAATAGTGGTAAAATTATATAATTGTTCTTATGTCGCTACTAATAAATTAAATATCGTTTTCAGGTCAAAATGAATATCATTTTGAAGACCAGGTTTGTGAGTATCTCAATATTAAATTTCAAAAAAAATGTTGTCAAAGAAAATCAAGACCAAACGACAAACGGACCTCACGATACTAACGCCATCTCACGACACGCCTCACGATACAGACATGGAACTCCGCAACGCCTGATTCAATAAATTATCCAATACCATTTACGACGACGTACGTAAATGAAGACAACGATGTAATTCACAGGAATTCAGTAAAACTCTTTCGATCATTCAATCAATCATTTACTATAGGGAAGTGAGTGATTAGTTAAATAGTAATAATTACATTGAAGTTTGTCACAATCAGCCAGTGTATGGCGCACAATATTCGGCAGATACGCTAATACGCTCATTATATGTCATCGAATCATTGAAATAGAAGAAAAATTAAAAGAAATCAAAATTTTGTATATGTAATAATAAAACTAACCATTGTAATAGAAAATGTCAATGTCATGTACTGAACCGAACGTGCGGATGGAATGTCAATACAACAAACAAGTAGCAGATCATACCAAAATTACAACATATAGCAATGGTATATCTTTAATTTTGATCCTAATAGACACGCAAACCTGTGGGTTGAAAATTATTGTCTACTAAAATTGCATTTCACAAAAGACTGAAGGAACTTTGTCTATTTCACACAGGCCTGTGAGAGATTTCAACGAATTGACGTATTAAATTTTCCCTCCCATGTACCCCTAAATCGTAAACTTAATTTTGTCTTACGATATCTTTATACCGGAACATCAAACGTCGCGAATTTAATAATGCAACAGTTTATTACCGAAAAGCTATTTATTATCTAAAGAAAGTTTGCTTAATGCTTTACAGTGTGTAGGGGATGGCAATTTTCTTGAAAAAACAAGGGGTTGTGCCGAAGTAACATAAATTTTTAATGCTGCGTCTTTTTTCCGTTTGGTTATTGATCGTTACGAGTTTCAATGTTTTTGTTTGTTTTTGTGGAGCCGGAATTGCGGAGTTGAATTAAAATTTGCTACCGCGAAGTCGTCTACGTAGAATTCGTATATTTTTATTCCGGAAACTATTATGCCGTTTTTAGGGCTTTTTCCGCCATGTCTGTCTGTCTCTCTGTCCACGGCTTTGCTCAGGGACTATTAATGCTAGAAAGCTGTAATTTTGCACGAACATATATTATGTAAACTATGTATGTCTATTAGTGGCATTGAGTGGCGATTTTATTATAATCTTTTAAACTTAAACCACTGTACACCGACTTACGAGTATGACAAATAAATTTTATTTCATTTCATTTCATTTTAGCAACGTTTGGTATAATTTCGTTGTGCCTATTCTTCGTCTCGCCGAGTAGTCGGTAGGAAGAATAGTGATATGCAGATTTACATTTAGTCGATTGTTTGTGTCGTAATTATTTCAGTTAAGCAAACAACTGTTCGCCGAAACACGATAAGCAGAGCTATCACATGGTATCAAGATGTAGTTAGGTGCGACGACGAGCGGTAGCGAGGAGGAGTGTTAGGTAGAATTGCGAACAACAACCCACTTACAAGGCGAGCGAGCGAAGCGAGCGTACCGCGGCATCGACCGGCGAGTGCCAGAACTGAACTGCAGGCGTCGCGTTTTAGTTTTTTTGACTTTGCTTAATAACTATAAAATAAACCGTAATTTGAAAGCGAAAGTTGTTCGATCAAACGTTTAAAATGTGTAGTGATTAATCGGCTAAACGAATTTCTATTAATAGTTGTTCGGCTGACTGCCTCATAGGCCAACTGAATAGTATACCAAAGGTTGAGTTACGAAACTAAGTACTCTATGAAATAATACATCTGCGTACAAATTCATCGGCGTACCGTCACTCGGCGAAACGTGGTCTGCCAATAAATAATCTGCGTAAAATTCGTCGGCAAATCATTAGGTAAGTAAACGGAAATGACAGCTATTTATACTTACCTAGTGTCCTTGCCGGAAACTGCATATCCAAGCAAAACTTAACCGAGATGAATCTCCAATACGCCCATAGCATACGACTAAGATAATTGATGGCATATTTTTATGAAGAATGTACATGAAAGGGGCGGAGCGTTTGGGTGGAGGCCAGAATTAACGCGTGTACGCATTGAACTTTAAGTCGATGCGGTGGTACAGTCAAACTAAATTGATTCCTAGGCAGCCATAGAACTTTATCATCCTTAGTTCAT
Organism: Choristoneura rosaceana; assembly: GCA_037349165.1. NCBI lineage: Eukaryota > Metazoa > Arthropoda > Insecta > Lepidoptera > Tortricidae > Choristoneura > Choristoneura rosaceana. Next base: position 1,842,158 of record JAZBNJ010000019.1, read on the forward strand.
CTATGCTCCCGTTTCCTATTTTTATTTTAGACGTGTAATATATGTGCAATAATGTGTTTGTGTAGATCTGTTTTTGTTACCTGCTGTGAACTAGTCCTTCCTTCTTTCTGTAAAAAGGTTGCCTGGAAGAGATCGCTCTTAAGCGATAAGGCCGCCTATTGCTTACCTTGTAATTTTCTCTGTGTACCTGTTTTCTGTATCGCTTATTATTTCTGGTGTACAATAAAGAGTATTTGTATTGTATTGTATTATATGCTATACGGGCTATCAGTAACCTGTTAGAACACAAGTTTCTATAGTCATTTAAAAGCTTGCTAAATATCTGCAATGAGCCATTGCATTGTTTTTCTCAGGAATATAGTTCCAACATATTTTTTGTATCCTTTGATACCGAATATCGCTAAAAGAAAAAAAAAACGTAATTTCAAAGAATACAGTTTGGCAGTATAGACATACGTATATAGAGGATAAAAAGTGTCGCTTTCGTGTAATTCTACTCTTTTATATCCTCTAAGTCCTGACATTTTTTAACAAACTTAGCATTTAAGACCTAGACATGGTTGACCTGCTTTGTTATTTTGGATTTTATTTCAAAATAATTAGAATTCTTTATTCAATGAACAATTTTTACATTGTAAAGTACATTCTTAGAATTCTTTATTCAATGAACAATTTGTACTTTATAAAGTACATTCGGCCGTTATTCGTAATGTTAATTTAGTCCTTTATAAAGTACGCGATGACTTAGGAGGATATAGAACTAACATCATCTTGAGACTAATTAAATCCTTGCAATGTGTAAGCGTCTGTGTTCATATCATAACTCATGAATTATGACGCTTTCCTGGAAAACTAAACTGTTTCCTTTCCCCGTACAAAAGCGATAAATCATTTTAATGAGGACTTTTTAAAGTTTACGCGTTGACGATATGTAAAATATATGCATGTACAAATTATTATTTTTTCAAGTAACAATATTTATTGCTTACTTAATTATGCATGGGAATGAGCTTTGCATCCATGTAAAATATAATGTGGTAATTAAATAACTAGAAACCAAAATGTAGTTTGTTCAGAATCGAGAATGTTTATAAATTATTTAATTGTGCCCGGTCTAAAAATTACGAATGCAACATGCGCCAATTAAATGTCTTAGCGAGGTTGTATGCTATTTAGTAAATATTTTGGTATTTATTGGCTGTTTTGCTGTCAGTTTGATTTCCTTCTAAAAACGTCGAAGCGCAACTGACAAAATACAAATTATGATTCTTAGAAATCAAGTAGAAGAGAGTGGCCGTAAAATGGCGTCCGCGGACCGGGAGACGAGTTGTCAGTAGTCCTCCAACAAGATGGAGCGACGACCTGGCTAAGATCGCGGGATCGCGGTGGATGCGGAAAGCACAAGACCGGTCTGAGTGGAGAGCCTTGGGGGAGGCCTATGTCCAGCAGTGGACGTCTTTCGGCTGACATGATGATGATGATGATGATGAAGTATAATTAGGTACGATTGATTGCTTTTATTTTCGAATACGTTCCATGTTTAAAAAAAATTCAGTGATTTGCTGAGTTTGTAGTATGAATTTTTTTTTAAACATAGAAGGTATACGAAAATAAAAGCGATGAATTGAATTGAAGTATAATTTTTTTTGGAGTGTCTGAGTTTTTGAACGTTGATCGTAATCGTCGACAGTAACACCTTGAACATCCTTAGATCGGACCTACCACTCTTACATTACTCTGTATAACCACCACTTGTCAGTCTCCAGAGTCACCACCGCGATCACGACTGCTGTAGGTATATAACCGAAATCTGGATTTATCAAACTTTACTGCTCCCTAATACTAATTTAAGACCGCACTTACCTTCCAAAACCAAGAACTAAACTCCCCTATTATTTCCTTTATCAAAATGGTAAACTGGCAACATTTCTCACATACCTTTTCGTATCAGATCTGTCCAGGAAATTACCAGTCCTTGTCGGCCTTGACACGCTATATGAGCCGCAGTTCCGGGTCTAAATGGGAATACTAGTTCAGGGTTGCCAGGTGAACAAAATTGAAGTCATAAATAAGGTAAACTAAAACCCCCCAATCCCCAAGTGAGTGAGAGCTTATAATTGTAATTTTATGAATAAATAAATAAATAAGTGATATCTTTCTGGAGTTTTTTTATTGTGACCTGACCATGATTGCGACACGTAAGCTATAATTTGAGATAGTTTCGTTTGTATGTATATATGTAAATTCTTTTAATCATGAAACTACCGTGAGACTCACTCATATTAAATGATATTGTAAAGGCTGTCACAGACTACGCAGATGCGGTAATATTTTATCTGCAGATAAAAACGTAATGATCTGAAGCTATCACACACTACGCAGATGTGATAATATACGAGACGCATACATTCAGTCCAAATCCTTCAAACTGAGTAGACGTTTTTTTGGTGCGGATTCTTTGATACAGGATGTTTTCGTGTTTATCTCTTTTATATTTACTAGACAGCTCGTCAGATGACGATTCTGACTATGTATCGCATCGCATCGCATCGCATCGTATCGCATCGCATCGCATCGTATCGCATCGCATCGCATCGCATCGCATCGCATCGTATCGCATCGCATCGCATCGCAACAATGTGAGAAATATTTCATCCATCCATCCATCGCATTGCATCGCATCGCATCGCATCGCATCGCATCGCACCGCATCGCATCGCACCGCATCGCATCGCATCGCATGGCATCGCATAGCATAGGATCGTATCGCATCGCATCATATCGCACCGCATCGCACCGCATCGCACCGCATCGCATCGCATCGCATCGCATTGTATCGCATCGCATCACATCGTATCGCACCGCATCGCATAGCATTGGATCACATCGCATCGTATCGCATCGCATCGTATCGCATCACATCGTATCGCATCGCATCGCATCGCATCGCATCGTATCGCATCGCATCGCATCGTATCGTATAGCATCGTATCGCATCGCATCGCACCGCATCGCATCGCATCGTATCGCACCGCATCGCATCGCATCGCATCGTATCGCATCGCATCGCATCGCATCGCATCTTATCGCATCGCATCGCATCGTATCGCATCGCATCGCATCGCATCGCATCGCAACAATGTGAGAAATATTTCATCCATCCATCCATCCATCGCATTGCATCGCATCGCATCGCATCGCATCGTATCGCACCGCATCGCATCGTATCGTATAGCATCGTATCGCATCGCACCGCATCGCATCGCATCGCATCGCATCGCATTGTATCGCATCGCATCGTATCGCATCTCACGGCAGGATTAGCGAGCAAGATGGTGGTAGCAATCCGGGCGGACCGTGCACAAGGCACACATTTTTTGCTATATCGTTTTTTTTTACCCAAGCCTATTTTATCACATCAACCTGTATCTATCTGCAGATAAAATCTGTACCATATTTGTAGCGGCAGATGTTATACGCAGATCAACAGATGATAATCTGTGACATCTGTCGATATATTCGGTGCCCGCAGATGCTTGACGATAAAATATAAGTTATCTGCGCAGTGTGTTTTGGCTCATTGAATTGTATAGGGAGCGATATGGACAGATATCTGCGCAGATGCAGATATCTTACCGCATCTGCGTAGTCTGTGACGGCCTTAACGGACGGAGCTAATCTCGATTTAAGACGTGAGTTATCCGTTACAATATCATTTAATGTAAAGTCTTTATCCATATCCATACAAATATTATAAATGCGAAAGTGTGTTTATATGTTGTTTGTTGGTTGTTTATAACGGAGCGACGGATCGACGTGATTTTTGGCATTGAGAGTTTATGGGCCCGAGAGTGACAAAGGCTACTTTTGTCCCGGAAAAATGCACAGTTCCCGAGGGAACAGCGCGCGATAACCGAATACCACGCGGGCGGAGCCGTGGACAAAAGCTAGTTGTATATAAAAATAAAAAATACCTAGAATTAAAAATACCTACACAGAGAGATCGAAAGGTGAGCTTATCTCTAAAAGGGTTTGTCTTTGGATCTCTTGAGGTCCTGATTCGACTGCGGTGTGAAAATTGGAAAATTTCTCATGCTACAAAATGTAAGCAAGTACTTTTAGTCACTTAAATTGCTAGAGGCGCGGTCACATGTAAGACGTTCGACGCTCGTTTCCAATAATAAATCTGGTCACGTGAAATATAGCAATAAATTGAAAATGTTGAGCTTTATCGCTAGAAAAAACCTCTTCATTTTCAGAAAAACACTGTTTTTTTTTTCATACACTCCAATTTCTTTTATTTGTACCACTGCCACGACTGCTACTAAATGAGATTGAGAAATCAGTTTTCAAGACCAAGACCATCTTGACGCTGCTGCTCTATGCCGCGACTTGACGCTACTTTTTTTGAGCCGCGAAAAATTCAAAATGGGGTCACGCGACCGATAAATCGCTGCAAATGAGCGACTGCAGGTGGCAGCACCTTTAAGACCATTTTAGATCTGCAATAAAAATCGTGCAAGTACATTGCTGCGCTAAATTGGCCATATATCAACCCATGCCACTACTTCGTAATGTAATAAAACTTGCACCATTTTGCTTTGCAAGTCTTAAACTGGGCTTTACGTCACCTATTTAATGATTTTGTACCGTAAACCATAATTCAAATGCTCTGCTCTAATTATAATTTTATGTTCCAATAAATGTTATAGAGAGAGAGAGAGAGAGAGAGAGAGAGAGAGAGAGAGAGAGAGAGAGAGAGAGAGAGAGAGAGAAACATTATTTATACATATTCGATACACATAAAAACACAATAGATGGAAAAAAATTAAAAATAACATCGAACAGTAAATAAAGCAGACCCCACTCACCCCACTCAGCATAATGTTACGGCAAGCCGCAACGCTGTTATTCAGTGGGACCCATTTAAAAACTAAAACATAATCCATACTAATATTATAAATGCGAAAGTAACTCTGTCTGTCTGTCTGTCTGTCTGTCTGTCTGTCTGTCTGTCTGTTACGCTTTCACGCCAAAACCGCTGAACCGATTTGGATGAAATTTGGTACAAAGATAGAATAGACCTTGGGAAAGAACATAGGCTACTTTTTATCCCGATATTCCCACGGGATAGGGATAAAATCTCGAAATAAGAACCTCTGGGCTTAGAGTAATGAAATTTGGTATGTAGGTAGTTGGACGTATGGAATAACACATAGGTGACTTTTTGACCCGATATTCCCACGGGATAACTAGGGATAAGATCTCAAAATAACAACCGTTGGGCTTAGAGCCATAAAATTTAGTATATAGGTAGCTGGACCTCTGGAATAACACGAAGGCTACTTTTTATCCTGATATTCCCACGGGATAGGGATAAAATTTCGAAATAAGAACCTCTGGGCTTAGAGTCATGAAATTTGGTATATAGGTAGTTGGACGTATGGAATAACACATAGGTGACTTTTTGACCCAATATTCCCACGGGATAACTAGGGATAAGATCTCGAAATAACAACCGCTGGGTTTAGAGCCATAAAATTTAGTATATAGGTAGCTGGACCTCTGGAATAACACGAAGGCTACTTTTTATCCTGATATTCCCACGGGATAGGGATAAAATTTCGAAATAAGAACCTCTGGGCTTAGAGTCATGAAATTTGGTATATAGGTAGTTGGACGTATGGAATAACACATAGGTGACTTTTTGACCCAATATTCTCACGGGATAACTAGGGATAAGATCTCGAAATAACAACCGCTGGGCTTAGAGCCATAAAATTTAGTATATAGGTAGCTGGACCTCTGGAATAACACGAAGGCTACTTTTTATCCTGATATTCCCACGGGATAGGGATAAAATTTCGAAATAATAACCGCTGGGCTTAGAGTCATGAAATTTGATATGAAGGGAGCTGCACGTCTGAAATAATACATAAGTGACTTTTTGACCCGAAATTCCCACGGGATATCAAAGGATAAAATCTCGAAGTAACAACCACTGGGCTTAGAGCCATGCAATTTGGTGTGTAGGTAGCTGAAACTCTGGAATAACACATAGGCTATTTTTTACCCCGATATTCCCACGGGATAGGAATAAAATTTTGAAATAATAACCTCTGGGCTTAGAGTCATGAAATTTGGTATGTAGGTAGTTGGACGTATGGAATAACACATAGGTGACTTTTTGACCCAATATTCCCACGGGATATTTCAATTGCCACTACCAGACCGATTAGTTTACGCGTGCGAAGCCGCGGGTAAAAGCTAGTACTAATAATAACTAAATCATACACAGAAATGTCAATCCACGGCAGCGGTGAGTACTTAAGCCCCAAAAGCCAGTATCACTTATTACAGTGTAAGTGGAACGCAGTCAGATTTTCCGATTTTCAAATTCTGGCAACCCTTTTAAACAGGATACATTTCAAATGGAAGCCATTGAATATAGGTGAAATTTTAAAGGATACCAGACTGACTATGAATTGTTACCATGGCCGCGGTCGTTTAATAGTCTTGGTGAAACTGTCTGTACCTATACAAGTCCCTTACATACGAATTCGGTGGCGTGTAAGATATTACAGTTGTGTGCAATGTGGTGTCAATATGTATCGGTTAAATTTAGAGCCTGTCATCGCTATTTTAGTTAGCAAAGTAAATCAGTGTCCCCACCTTAGGCTATTTTACCCTAAATTTAGGATATTTTTACGCGTTTAGGGTATATTAGGGTAGAAAATGATTAAGGTATTTTTAGGGTAAAAGTTTTCAAATAAAATGTACGAATTCAAGAAAAAAAATACTGCAGATATCATAGAAGTCAAGACTATTATGGATGTATTCCAAGAATGTTTCGAAAAGGTAACGGTAACGGTAGTAGCTTAGCTATTAGGTAGTGTAGGAAGAAAACCCGCTACTTCACTACATTCATATTTAAAACGGTCGAAATATTCACTCGCCGCTTTCGCGCGCTCGTTCATTTCTGTAAGCCTAGCAGATTAGTTCCAATAATTCCCGCGCGCCGCGCGAAGACATCTGTCTCGGTCTCTCACGCGTGATGTCAATCAGTCGCTCTCGCTCGTACGCAGTTAGTTCGTTCCCAGCGCACGCGCGATATCACGCCGCCAGTCCGCTTGCCGCTCCCGTTGCGTGCTGCCATATTTGTACTACATTACCCAGTTTATCAATTACTATTAAGATCGCTATAAGTGTATTTCCTTTTGTGGATTATAGTTTTTAATAAGTGATTAGACGTTTTATTGAAACTCACATCCACCCCCACTACATTGGCGCACAACTAGAGGCACGGGTATCTACCGGTTCCGCGAATCGCGTGGTTAGGTATCGTGCTCGATCGAACTCACAAACTAAACTCAGTGAAAAGTGGATAGTGAACAATATTATGTGTATGTGGTGTGTAACTGACTGTCTATTCTAAAATGTCGCGTCGCAAAAGTATGCAGAATTATGATGAAGACGACTCCACGATGTCCGAGGGGCAGCTCGCGTCGTTCCTGTCGACGTTCGCAAAGGCTCAAGCCGAGTCCAACCGTCAGTTGGTTGAGAGCCTCGTTGCCGCGTCGTTCGCGAACTCCCAAGAAAAGATATCTGCCCCATCGCCGTCGCCATCTTGTGCGGGTCCTGTGTCGTCTAACTTTGCAAACTGCACAGCTCGATTTGCCGGAGCTAGTCGCGACCCCGACGTGCTGGAGGCATTTATAGACAGCGTAACATTGTACAAAGAAGCGACCAACGTAAGCGACCAGCACGCACTCCGAGGAATGCCCATGCTGCTGGAGGCGGAGGCCGCGCTGTGGTACCGCGGCGTCCGCGCCACGATCCTGACGTGGGACGACGCGCTTAAGAAGCTGCGTGCCAGGTTCGGTGTGCCGAAGCCGCCTCATAAATTGCTAAGAGAAATCTACGCATCGGAACAAGGTGAAGAACGGGCAGAAGTTTTTATTGAGCGACTTCGCGCCTTAATAACCAAGATTCCATATCCCGTCGATGTCAGAATGCAGGTCGATATAGTTTATGGCTTACTCGACAAACGAATAAGGAAACGATTGACGCGAGAATCTGTAAGTGACCTCGATTATTTACTCGAAAAAGCCATAAACATTGAGGAATCGCTCGCCGAAGCCCCGACGTGTTTGCCGCGCGCTCCGTGTTCAAACGAGAACGAAGCTACGTGTGTTCAAACTTATCGCGGCGGCAACGGATCGCGAGCGCCGGCCGCGAGCGCCGCAGGGCTCCGCGCGCCGCCGCCCCGCCTCCCCGCGAGCGCGCCGACCGCGCGCGCGCCGGCCCCGGGCGCCCCGGCCTCCCGCGCGCCGAGCGCGGCGCCCCCGCCGCCTGCAAAGGATCGTAACACGGCGGTAAGCCCGACTACGACTCAAGGTAAAAAACTTTATTGTGTTTACTGTCGTAGAACTGGCCACGAGCGTAGTGATTGTGTAAAAGCGAAAAATAAAATCGATCATACGGATATCCGTTGTTATGGTTGCAACGCTAAAGGCGTGATTCGTGCTAACTGTGATAATTGCAACCATAAGGACTCATTCTGCTCGTTCGATAGTGATTTTAAAAGTGAAAACATAACGCGTAATGATTTGACTAATATTGTGTCACAGATTAATGAACAGCAGATGCATCACTATTCTGATAATGTTCTACAATCTTCTGGCAGCTCTAATATTGTGTCACAGATTGATAAACAACAGATGCATCATGATCTCGATGTTTCTAAATGTTTGGTTAGTAAAAGTACTATGTCACAGAGTAATAAAGATCAGATGCATCATGGTGTCAATAATGTTTCAACCTTTTTTGTTGGTAAAAATATTGTGTCACAGAGTGATAAACAACAGATGCATCATGATGTCGATAATGTTTCAGAATGTTTTGTTAGTACAAGTACTGTGTCACAGAGTAATAATCAACAGATGCATCATGTTGTCGATAATGTTTCAGAATGTTTTGTTAGTACAGGTACTGTGTCACAGAGTAATAATCAACAGATGCATCATGATGTCGATAATTTTTCAGAATGTTTTGTTAGTAAAAGTACTGTGTCACAGACTAATAAACAACAGATGCATCATTGTTCCGATAATGTTCTGCAATTTTCTGGTAGTTCTAATATTTTGCCAAAGTGTAAACCTAAACGGACGTGTCACGGTGTTGAACAGTCAAAGAGTAGTCTCGGTCAGACTGAACATGTATGTGACGTGCCAAAGATTAATACAGAACAGAACGTATGTATTTGTAAAACTGATATATTATCTAAGAATAGTTTATCACAGACTGTTCAACATGGTGATGAGTTGCAAGCGGATCGCGCACGTGATTTACCTACGCTGTCGAGTAATGGTACCGGCGGACGTCCCATTCTTAGGTTCGAAATTTCCGGTTATCGCGGTACTGGTTTAATGGACACAGCGGCTAAACGTAGTATCGCGGGTTCTAGTCTTTACGCGTTGTTACGTAAATTACAGCACCCTTTTCGTGATAGTTGCATGACGATAAAGCTCGCAGACGGTGTAGTGCGCGATATTGATGTGAAACTTGCTGATGTAGAAGTTAACCTCGAGGGCTCATTGATACCTATCACGTTCGTTATTTTCCCTGACGCGGTTAATAACGACACTTTATTGGGGATCGACTTCTTACGAAAGGCGCGGTTGGTTATTAACATTCCTGATAGTATGTGGTTTTCAGCTGATCGACCTAAGGTAATTCACCCTCTGCAGTGTGAGACATCAAGATCTTATGTAGGGTATGCGACCGCGGATCTTATTCGGTGTGACGAAGGTACCATGTTGACACAAAACCAAAAAGAGATTCTGGCTGAAACATTGAAGGAATATGATGACATTTTTACAGAAGGGGGAGGTCCAACGCCGTTTGCAGAACATTGCATTGATACGGACGACCACAAACCCATCGCTGCGCCGCCCTATAGACTTACGCCAGCCAAAAAAGCTATTATGGAAGCTGAAATAGAGAAGATGCTGAAAGATGGCATTATCGAAGAATGCGAGTCTCCATGGGCTGCACCAGCTCTTTTGGTGCCGAAGAAAGATGGAACCTTTCGATTTTGCGTGGACTACAGAAAACTCAACGCCGTTACGAAGAATGACTCTTATCCACTGCCCGTTATTGATGACTTGTTGCAGTACACAGGAAAAAGCTGCTATATGAGCACTATTGACCTTCGCTCGGGGTACTGGCAAGTCTCAGTCAAGGAGGAGGATCGGGACAAAACAGCGTTCGTTTCACCGTTTGGAGTCCACAGGTTCAAACGCATGCCTTTTGGGTTACGGAACGCACCGGCTACGTTCCAGCGTTTAATAGATAGATTTCGTTCTGGTGCATCACTTCAAGGCCTGACTATTCTAGGGTATATCGACGATCTGATCCTGATATCCGATAGCTTCTCGCAACATTTGGAAGACTTACGTGCTGTATTCGATCGCCTACGTGTTTTCAATTTGAGAGCAAACCGCACCAAATGCGTATTTGTGCGAGAAAGCGTCAAATATCTGGGGCACGTCATCACACCTCAAGGAATATCACCGGATTCAGACAAGATCAACGCGATATCCGAGATGAAGGAACCCGCCTCTGTGAAACACCTGAAAAGTTTCTTACAGACGTGTTCCTGGTTTAGGAAGTTCGTTCCAGGGTTTTCTCAAGTTGCACAGCCGTTAACTATGCTCACCAAGAAGGACCAGCCATGGTTGTGGAAGGAAGCTCAGGTCAACGCATTTAATGAACTGAAACGACTACTCACTTCATCACCGATACTCATCCAACCCGATTACTCTCTTCCGTTCGTCCTCAGAACCGACGCCAGCAATTATGCTCTGGGTGCGGCTTTGCTGCAGGGGGAGGGTCTCCGTGAAGAACGTCCGATCGCGTATGCTAGTCGTCTCCTCACACCTGCCGAACGCAACTATTCTACTACCGAACGGGAAGCTCTTGCAGTCGTGTGGGCGGTTGAAAAGTTCCGTGGCTTCATTGACGGACATTCGGTACGTGTGGCTAGTGATCATCAGCCACTTAAGTGGTTACTCACCTTGAAGTCGCCGACAGGGAGACTGGTACGTTGGGCAATGAAGCTCCAGTCCTTCGATCTTCAAGTCGACTATACGCCAGGGAAGGCTAACGTTATTGCTGATTCACTTAGTCGACCTCCGTGCGTAGATGAGGCTCGCGATTCCTGCGGAATCTGCACGGTGATCATCGAAGCTCCGCGATGGGAAGCCGCCGCTCTGCGTGCCGACCAGCTCGACGACCCTGAAGTAGCGAAGATCATCCACGGCCTGGAAGGGAAAGATGAATTAGAAATTAACAGATGGACTGAAAGAGGTTACCATATGTGTAAAGGAGTCCTGTACCGCTACACTGATGTGGACACCGAAGAGCCGCAACTGGTAATACCTGAAAAAAGAAGAAAGCAGGTTATGATTGAGTGCCACGACGCTGCTACCTCGGGTCACGGAGGCTTGGATAGAACCATGCATCGAATTTCACAACGGTTCTACTTTCCAGGCATGCGTCGGTTCGTAGCTGATTACCTGAAAACATGCATTGATTGCCAGAGGTTTAAACCGTCAAATGAGAAACCTACCGGTTTGCTGCAAACTCCCGTCCCGGCACAACGGTTCGAAGTGTTAGCTGTTGACCTTTTTGGACCGCTTCCAAAGGGTGCCAACGGAGAAAGGTGGGTGCTTATCGTCGAAGATACTGCAAGCAAATGGGTAGAGTTATTTTCTCTCGTTGACGCCACGGCTGAAGTTTGTGCCAAAACCTTGATTGAGGAAGTTTTCTTACGTTTTGGTTTCCCTCGTCGCGTTATTTCCGATAATGGTGTGCAGCATTGCAGAAGTCATGCAAAAAGCGATGTTCATGTTCACGCTGAGCGTTAAGCAAAACCTCATTCCGTTGTATCATCCAGAGGCCAATCCGGTTGAGCGCAAAAACCGCGATTTAAAAACGCAGCTGGCAATCCTTGTACAAGATCATCATAACAAATGGCCAGAGGCTCTGCCTTCGATTCGTTTCGCTATGAACTCCTCGCGGACCAAATCTACAGAACAGACCCCTGCGTACTTAACTTATGCTCGTGAATTAAGGTCGCCACTGGAGGTACAAACTGATCTCCGTGCTGTGATCATGGCGGAAAACTACGTGCCACAAATCACACCTTACCTGCTTAAGCTTGCAGATACGCTCAGTTCAAGTAAGGACTCTATCGAGAAACAGCAGGACATACAAAAGGCTGCCAAGGATCTTCGTCGTCGACCCGATGAACTCGTTATTGGTGATCTGGTTCTTATGAAGTCTCACGTCCTTAGTAGTGCTTCGAAAGGCGTCACGTCAAAGTTTGCTCCAAAACGTGATGGACCTTACGTGGTTAGTAAGAAAGTGAGCCCTACTACTTACGGCGTCGCATTTCCCGAAAAGCCTCATGAGATAGTAGGGAAGTACCACATTTCCGACTTGAGGCGTTACCATGCTAGAGAGGGTGAAGGACTCGAGGTTCCACATCCAGTTGCACCGGCAAGACGAAGAGGCCGGCCTCGTAAGAATAGATTTTTTTTTTCTCTCTGTTTTTTTTTCTTTGACCAGTAGCATGGGCTACCAACTCATACAAGATATATTTAGTACTAAAAAACGGCAATAGATGGCACTACCATTAACATCTGTAAAGTATAAAATGTAAATAAGCCGAATTAAGTAGAAATATTGATATTAAAATAAAGAATAGCATATTTTATAAACACAACTTCACATCAACTTTATTTCAACTCCTTAATTTGAAGATAAGAAACATCATAAATAATAAATTGAGAATACGAAAGTATAGGCTACATGTGACTACGTTTCAGCTATGAGGTTTTCGTAGTAGTTTGCAAAAGTAACGCTAGATGGCGTAAAACCGGTATGCGCATGCAGCGGGCTACTATGTAATTCGAAACACGAAATTCGTGTCGTGCGGTCTCTTTCGCTCTCGTAATAAATAGTATAAGTGTCAGAGGGACCGCACGACACGAACTTCGAGTTTCGATTTTCAGAGTAGCCTGCCTATGTGCTGAAGGGCTACTCCGAAACACGACGTTCGAAGTTCGTATCGTGCGATCTCTCTCACACTTATACTATTTAATACGTGAGCGAGAGGGATCGCACGACACGAACTTCGAACGTTGTGTTTCGGAGTAGCCCCGTTCCGGAGCTATAGGCCCTGGAAGTTTTTGCTACCTTTGGATCAGGGGTCTGGTTAGGCTGGTCAATGTGCTAAAAGTGGGGGGGGGGATGAAATTTTGGGGTTGGGTCCGGGGTAGTCCCGTAGGGGAGGGGCTTGGGAGGGGGTTGAAAATTTGGCTATTTTTGAGCTAGGACGCACCGTTTCTGAGATATTAGAGGATTTTGAAAAACACCAAACCAAGTATATACACTACACAACACTTATATTTATATACTATAATTGCATAATCGCATAATAGCAGGTGGTAGGACCTTGTGCAAGGTCCGCCCGGATTGCTACCACCATCTTGCTCGCTAATCCTGCCGGGAAGCAGCAGTGCTTGCACTGTTGTGTTTCGGCGCGGAGAGTAAGACAGCCGGTGAAATTACTGGCACTTGAGGTATTCCAACTTAGGCCTCTAGGTTGGCAACGCATCTGCAATACCCCTGATGTTGCAGATGTTTACGGGCGTCGGTGATCTCTTACCACCAGGAGACCCACTTGCTCGTTTGCCTTCCAGTCGAATAAAAAAAAAATTAAAACTACATTTCGTCACTACTCTACTACGAAACTTGAAGTTCGTGTCGTGCGATCCCTCTCGCTCACGTATTAAATAGTATAAGTGTGAGAGAGATCGCACGATACGAACTTCGAACGTCGTGTTTCGGAGTAGCCCCGTTCCGGAGCTATAGGCCCTGGAAGTTTTTGCTACCCTTGGATCAGGGGTCTGGTTAGGCTGGTCAATGTGCTAAAAGTGGGGGGGGGGGGATGAAATTTTGGGGTTGGGTCCGGGGTAGTCCCGTAGGGGAGGGGCTTGGGAGGGGGTTGAAAATTTGGCTATTTTTGAGCTAGGACGCACCGTTTCTGAGATATTAGAGGATTTTGAAAAACACCAAACCAAGTATATACACTACACAACACTTATATTTATATACTATAATTGCATAATCGCATAATAGCAGGTGGTAGGACCTTGTGCAAGGTCCGCCCGGATTGCTACCACCATCTTGCTCGCTAATCCTGCCGGGAAGCAGCAGTGCTTGCACTGTTGTGTTTCGGCGCGGAGAGTAAGACAGCCGGTGAAATTACTGGCACTTGAGGTATTCCAACTTAGGCCTCTAGGTTGGCAACGCATCTGCAATACCCCTGATGTTGCAGATGTTTACGGGCGTCGGTGATCTCTTACCACCAGGAGACCCACTTGCTCGTTTGCCTTCCAGTCGAATAAAAAAAAAATTAAAACTACATATCGTCACTACTCTACTACGAAACTTGAAGTTCGTGTCGTGCGGTCCCTCTGACACTTAAACTATTTAATACGAGAGCGAGAGGGACGGTACGATACGAACTTTGAGTTTCGTAGTATAGCCCTAAGCTGTAGATAATCTATAAACTAAAATGGCTGACAGCGTTTTCAGCAGATTACGAATAGGTTTGGATCTACGAAACCTCGATTGCTTACGCACTGACCAGCGGCCGTGAGTAGGTTATATAACGTAGCGCCATCTACCAACCCTGTCATGTCCTAGTCAAGCTATATATTGGGCTAACAAGCGACACCCGTATCATTAGTGTCTCGCTAGATGGCATATAGGTATCGTGTTATTTGTGTTCTCAGTGGTGCCTTCTATTGTAAAATAAAGAAAAGAAAAATAGCCAGTTGTATAGCCAGTATTAGGGTGATACCGTTTGCTTGTACTAGGTGGTGTCTCTGTATATTATGTTCTCTGTGCCAGTAGTGAGGGCACCTTCCTGGTCAAAAGGGGGAGTATGTAGGAAGAAAACCCGCTACTTCACTACATTCATATTTAAAACGGTCGAAATATTCACTCGCCGCTTTCGCGCGCTCGTTCATTTCTGTAAGCCTAGCAGATTAGTTCCAATAATTCCCGCGCGCCGCGCGAAGACATCTGTCTCGGTCTCTCACGCGTGATGTCAATCAGTCGCTCTCGCTCGTACGCAGTTAGTTCGTTCCCAGCGCACGCGCGATATCACGCCGCCAGTCCGCTTGCCGCTCCCGTTGCGTGCTGCCATATTTGTACTACATTACCCAGTTTATCAATTACTATTAAGATCGCTATAAGTGTATTTCCTTTTGTGCATTATAGTTTTTAATAAGTGATTAGACGTTTTATTGAAACTCACATCCACCCCCACTACAGTAGTTTATTAATAAATCGTAATTATTTGCTTTATTTTTATTTTAACTTTTAAGTAAAAAATATGCTTAAAAATGTGCCTAATTTAAGGTAATTTCGCGTAGCGTTAGGGTAAAAAAATATCTGAGTTGGCAACACTGAAGTAAATTGACAAGTAAGTGTAAATGACAGCCCGACAAATACTTTGATTATTACTTTTGTCAATTTAATTTGATCTATTATTGCTGAACTAAAAGAATTTCCTTGCTCAACCGCAAGATGCAAGATGGGTTTGTATGATTTGTGTGTGTTCTTACAGTGTGGAGGTGGAGGAACTGCATGAACACGCATATTTTGCATAAGCTTAGCTATCGTAGGGTCTCGGGTGAGCAAGGAAATTCTTTTAGTTCATTGATATGGGCCTCCGCAAAGAAACGGCTGATTCAATAAATTATCCATATTGCTGGCAATTATAAATTTGTTAGAAAGATAACAAAGTCTGAATTTTAATTTATTACTTAAATAAAATGTCAACCTTCTTTAAAAAACGCCTGGCTGCCGTTAACACACTGTATAACGAACTTAAACAAAATCCAATAACCCGTCGATATTAATAAATATGAATATTCACGCTCAATAACAGTAAATTATGAAAGTAGGGGAGCACGCTACAATATTTGACTTTTAAAATTAATTCCTAAATGTAGGCAGGTGCGTTCAAGAGTTCCGATGTGTTCCAAACTTTTTGTTTTGACGTGGTGTGATTTATGGGGAAACAGGGGATACCGCCTTCTGAATTTCTATAAAATTCAAGGCCTTACTTGAAACTGTTATTATAGAATTGTCCTAATATTTCTGCGATTATTTTCGTACCTAAGCAAAACACTTGAGGTGTGTATATAGTCAAAGCACTTGAGAATCTGAACGTAACTGCGTCTGATGCGCCGGGTACGGGACAGTCCCAACACCATTCTAAAAATGATATATCAGACAAACCCGACTGTCCTATAACGCTACACTGTGCGGGACTACATTCCCCATAAGCTCAATACAATGGCAGCTAAAATTGACATTTTTTTATTTTAGTTACAAGCATGTTACATAAGCAAACTATCTTTTGACTAGTAATTAATGAGGGCTATCGCGAATGAATTTTCCGCTAGAGGCGCTAGTGTAGCGTGAGGTCAACGAAATGTCAAATCTCGTAGTTTTTGGGTGAACTACGCGGGTTTATTTATAATTAGAATAATTTTGTGAATATTTTGAATTACCTGAAATTAATTATGGCAATTATGCGATAAGGGGCAATGAACGTCCGTGATTTGAGACAGTTTTGTCTTTCGAAGACTTTTTAACCGACTTCAAAAAAAGGAGGATGTTATCAATTCGGTTGTATTTTTTTTTTAATGTTTGTTACCTCAGAACTCCGTCATTTATGAACCGATTAGAAAAAATTTTTTGCGTTCGTCTAGGAATGCTTTCAATTAGGTCCCATTAGCACCAAATCAGGATCTGATGATTGGATCTTAAAGAAATCGAGGGAACTCTTCAAATGTTGTAGGGACACCTATGGTAGTTTTGATATATTTAGTAGTAACTCGAGCATTTGCTCTTGAAAATCATCATTTGGTGAAGTGGAACTGATGATGAAGACCACAGTTGACCATCGGAGTTACTACTCAATAACAAGTATTTCATGGGTTGAATTTCAATTGCTTCAACACAGTTGCTAAGCAATTTATGCTCCTCGGAACGGATATGGTGAAATGGAATGGGTGGTGAAGCACCAGGACTCCTCAATAATGAACGTATCTGCATCGGAAAAAGCAATTTTTCGTAAAAGGTGACGAGCAGTTGACATTAAACTATTGTATTTTAGATGTTTTACACTAAAAAGCGTGAAAAAAAATTTTTATAACAAAAAATAGAACCGACTTCAAAAAAACCATGAAAATAATTTTCTACCAGCCTGAAGTCGGTGCCTCAGCACGAGCCAGCAGGAGTGATTGAAGCCATTTACTCGTATAGTTGTAGGTGAGGTAGACGATTCTAGGTCCACTCCTGCTGGCTCGTGCTGAGGCACCGACTTCAGGCTGGTAGAAAATTATTTTCATGGTTTTTTTGTAGTCGGTT
Organism: Choristoneura rosaceana; assembly: GCA_037349165.1. Lineage (NCBI taxonomy): Eukaryota > Metazoa > Arthropoda > Insecta > Lepidoptera > Tortricidae > Choristoneura > Choristoneura rosaceana. The sequence continues at coordinate 1,859,678 of JAZBNJ010000019.1, forward strand.
CTATTTTTTGTTATAAAATTTTGTCCACCCTTTTTCCCGAACAAAACGGGATTACGCAATACTGTGGTTGATCGATATTTTTATGGTACTGTTTTAAGATGTATTAAATATATATAAATATTATTAAAGTTTGACGATTGCTTGCGATTGCCTCATTTACTTTTTTAACCAATCACGAGCAAACGTCACACGGACTTCACGATACTAAAACCTAAGTGATATTTCCCCTCAGTGCAAACCCTCATTAGTCGGTAGGTATGAATAGGAATGAATTAATAAGGATAGGAATGAATTAATAAGGATCCTTAATTTGTTTAGTTTCATAATGGCGCTTAATTTTTTTAAGAGCTAAGTGGGGTCATTATCATTATGTATTTATAATTAAAAAAATATATATATACAATACAATACAAATACTCTTTATTGTACACCAGAAATAATAAGCGATACAGAAAACATAGTATATCATGTGGCATGCATGTGGTGGAGCATATCCATACTAATGGATTACTAATGTATGGCCAAAAAACTTTTCCCAAAGTATCACATCCCAAAAAAAATTACCCAAATTATCATTTGGCAAAAAAACTTATCGCAAATTTACAGTTAATAAATTTTTATTTGGCAAATTATTGTTTCGCAAATAATTACTTAGTCATGTTTCATATTGCCAAGTACAGGGGCCGAAACAGGTCAGTAAAGTCAGTAAAAGTCAGTATTTTTAGACCTGGTCAGTAAAAGTCAGTATTTTTGAAAATCGGTCAGTATTGTCAGTATTTTTCCAAACTCAATAATTTTTTTTTGGTTTTCCTTTGCTGTTGGCCAATCCTACATTTTCGATTTGCCCAGTGATGATATCTGAGGGCTGCTTTGGATGCTCTATATATGTGGATGATCTACGTATATATTGAAGCATCACCTGACTTCAAAAAAATAGCAAATTAAAATTTACTCTTTTTTTGAAATCAGTTTTTTTTGTTCTAATTTTGTGTAATTTAACTCATGCATGTTTGTTACAGCTTCATACTGGTGATGTGTTAATGTGTGTGCCTTGCCTATGCGTGTTCTTTAATTATCACTAATAAAATAATAGTATACCTCTATAATTATTATATTTCTATACCTAAGTTATACATAACAAGTAATTATGGGTAAATGCAAATTCAATGAAGACTGGCTTAAAAAAAAAGATAAAAATGGCCATATTGTGTCTGAGTGGGGAAAAAAAGAGGAGACCGAGAGTGATACTGAATTTTTTTGTGTTGTGTGCCTCAAAAAGTTTTCGATTGCTTGGGGCTTTGAAGCTATCGAACAACACGCATCAACACAAAAACACAAGGAACAGTGTAAAGTAAAGTTGACCGCGTCTCAATTGCATATGACAAGTTTGCGACCCAATGAAAACCCCATCGAAGAACAACCAAGTACCAGTTCAAAACCTGAAAATAGCCAAAGAAGTTGTGTACAATTATATAGTGTCAAAGATGGGGCCACAAGAGCAGAAATTTTGTGGGCTATGAAAATGGTGGTCTCTGATTTTCCAATAGAGCCCTCATGCGATTCTATAAAGGAACTATTTTCAGCTATGTTTCCAAATTCACTACCATCAGATTTTTCTATGTCTACTACCAAAGCAAGATATTTAATTTGTGATGCCATAGCTCCATATTTTAGGCAAGAAATAATGAAGGACTACAAAGACTCTTATTTTTCGCTATGTTTCGATGAAACCTGCAATGCAGCATCAAAAAAAGAGCTTCAAGTGGCCATAAAATATTGGTCTCCGATTAAAGAAATGATAATAACGACACATTTAGAAACTTTCTTCATTGGTAAAGCCACCGCCGAGGATATTTATTCTAAGCTGAATGAAGCAATGAACAACGCTCAACTATCCCGCAAAAGGCTTCTGATGCTAGGCTGTGACGGGCCCAATGTGAATAAAGCGGTTACAAGATTGATGAACGATTCTTTAATTCTGTTGGGCAGACGGAAATTAGCTGATATAGGAACATGTAACATTCACACTGTGCACAATGCCTTTCTTAAGGCTTTGATGGAGTTTGGTGAAAGCGTATCTGACTTTATATTTCAAATTCACAACTTTTTCGATGGCTGGCCTGCTCGCTGGGAAGAATATGAAATTCTTCAAAACAAGTTAAATTTGCCAAACCATCGCTTCATTAAGCACGTTTCTTCACGTTGGCTCACTATGGGGCCTGCTGCTGAACGTGTTTTAGAGCAATGGCCTGCAATAATTGAGTATTTCATTAAACATCTACCTAAAAAACAGACTAATACATCCCAAAACTTTAAAAACATCAATAACTTCATCAATCAAAAGCTAGCAAAAGCAGAAATAATGTTTGTAGTGTCCAGTGTAAAGATGTTCGTAAAGGTCACTGGTTTCTTCCAGCGTGAAGAGCCATTGGTTCACATGATTCATGAAGAATTAAAGAAACTCGTGAGAACCATTTTTAATCGTTTTTGTGTAAAAAGCGCGCCTACGTCAGTAGAAGGCCTAAATGAAAAATATTACGTTCCCCTTAAGGATATTGTACTAGAAGATTCAATCAAAGAATTATTGGAGACCGCTCAAGAACGTGATAGAGTAACATTTTTAAACAAAGTAAAAAATCATTACGTTGCCGCTTGCAAACATTTGCTAACAAAAACATCAATGGATTATTCTTTAATAAAATACTTGGCAATTTTGAACCCCAAAGTTCAAAAAACAGAAACGTGTTATAAAGACTTTTTAAAAATTGCCAAATCTTTGCCTGTTGAGTATGAAGAATCGGCACTAATAAATGAATGCCTATTGTTGATGCGACAACCTCAAAAACAAGATCCAGAAGAACAGCAAAGGATTGAAACTTACTGGGCCAATATTTTTAAATGTACTTTTGATACTGGAGAAAAAATGTTCCCCAACTTGGAAAACATCGTAAAGGCCGCATTAACACTGTCGCATGGCAATGCAGATGTCGAAAGGGGCTTTTCATGCTCGGGTAGAATTTTAACACCAGAAAGGGCTAACATGTGTCAGAGGACCCTAGATGCGCATTTGACAGTTAAATCGGCACTAAAAAACATGTACGAAAACAAGATTCATTTGGTCCCTTTAACACCTGAATTGATGAAATTAGCCAGAACGGCATATATAAGATATAAATTTTTTTGCGAAGAACAGAGGCAAAATGAAGAAATAAAGAAGCTCGAAAAGAAAAGAAATGAGGAACTCGATAGTAAAAAAAAAGAACTTAAAAGAAAGTATGAAGAAACTAGGACGAGTATTGAAGAAGGTGAGTCAACGCTAAAGAAAATAAGAGAAGAAGAAAAAGTTAAGAGGGAGACAATTGACAGGTAGGTACAGCATGCTTTGTGATTGTTTCTAATTGGTTTGTTTGTGTTTATTTCTGTGCACGATTTCGCAATGTAATTATTATTTCCAGATTAATTAAAAGTGCGAATGCCATGTTGAAGGGCGGAATCAAAGAAAAAGACATGGTTTCCGTAAATATGGCAAAATCTCTGCTAGAAACTGTAGTAAAGGAGAGAAAAGAAGAAGAACAACAAATACAAGAGGAAGAAAAAATACAAAAAATCGTAGATAAGAAGAAAAAAACACTTATAACAAACTTTTTTAAGAAAACTTAATTTTAAATGTTATGTTTATTTTAATGGAACTTCTCTGTACTTTTTTTTCTTCCTCATACTCATTTATTTCTGTGATTTTGTTATGTAGATGTCTTAATACCTAGCTATTTATTGTTCACTATATAATTTTGCACGAATGCGCATGACTCACTTGTAATACAATAACAATTACTAACAATAGAAAAAGCTTTTTAACACAATAAAAAGGCGGTGCTGGTTGGCTATGGGGATGGTGGAGGCCAATAACTGAAAATAAGCTTTTTATTTCACACCATTCACCCGAAAAACGGTTTGGAAATGGTCAGTATTTGGTCAGTATTTTTGAATTTTTGGTCAGTAAAATCAGTATTTTCGACCATGGAACTTGTTTCGGCCCCTGCAAGTAATATCTGGTAAAATGTATCGTTTGGCATAATTTACTCTTCCCAAAATATCGCATGACACAATAACCTACTTTTCTGGGAACAGTTTGTTTCTGTGGAGGGGCGCAGTTCTAACTTAACCTACTTTTTTGATAGCAGTTCGTTTTTGCAGGGGACGCAGTTTTAACCTATAATCTAACCTACTTTTCTGGTAGCAGTCCGTTTTCTGTGGGGAACGCAGTCTAACCTCATCTACTTTTCTGATAGCAGTTCGTTTCTGTGGAAGACGCAGTTCTAACATAGCTACTTTTCTGGTAGCAGTTGGTTTTTCTGATTGGTTTGTGCGAAATGTCATTTTGAACAAACATTTTTTTGGAATACAAAACGTTTGCTTAATAAACGTTTGTCGTAATAAAATTTGACAAACTAAAATTATGCCAAATGATAATTTGACCAAATGAATAAAATGTGAAATGTAAATATGCCAAAGATTCGTTTGGGAAATGAAACTATTGCGATAAGTTTTTTGTGAAGTGAAATTTGGCGAAAAATATTTTTGCGAAACGGCAGTACGGGGTGTACTGCTAATAAATACTAATATTATAAATGCGAAAGTGTGTGTACTTGTCCGTCTTTCACGCCGGAACGGAGCGACGGTTCGACGTGATTTTTGGCATAGGTAGAGATAGTTTATGGGCCCGAGAGTGACATAGGCTACTTTTTATCTCGGAAAAAATGCACAGTTGCCGAGGGAACACCGCGCAATAACCGAATACCACGCGGGCGGAGCCGCGGGAAAAAACTGGTTGTATTATAAAACAGCAGATAGCCAGATAGTTGCATAATAATGGACAATTCTCCCCCTCAAGGCTAGTGTCAAGATGACCGGCTGTCAGCAGTTGAAACTTGATTGTTATTTAATGTATTTTAGACGCCATTTCAATAGGCGGAATTCTTTCGAGATTTGATAAAAATTGTGAACTGAAGAAGACAAAGTAATAATGGAGAATGACGAACCAGGTAAGGATACATACTAGTTTGTGTGTGATTTATTCTTACATAATATTAACAATTGGGTTGCTAAAGAGAAGGCCTTTTGAGTTATTATACTTAGACTATATACAACACTAGACCGAGCCTCAGTAAGAAACAATGCGATTGAAAACGTCCACTCTTTTTCTTGTTTGTGTGCGTGGCGACCACGTGACAGCTTCGTCTTTACACTCGAGTTACGTCAATCCGGTTGTCACTGTGTGCGTGCTAAATGATACCACGTAATGTCAAATCTCCCGAAATTTGGGGGAAAATTATTACGACACGACGAAAATTAGACGCTAGTAAAAGTAATGGCGAATGTAATCAAATAAAAAATGAATTAAGTAATAAAACTAAAACAGACAGACATGGCGAAACTATAAACTGTTTATCCCTCTGTGTACAAAATTACCTATTTAGGCATACATTTGAGAGCCGAATTTTTTACCGCTCAGACAGTATTATGCTTTATTCGTGAATATTAAACTCAATAATATTGCACAAGCACGCGCACAAGCACGCGCACGATCACGCGCATGCGCACAAGCGCGCGCACAAGCACACGCACGCGCACAAGCACACGCACGCGCATGCGCACAAGCACGCGCACAAGCACGCGCATAAGCACGCGTACGCACACGCGCACAAGCACATGCACGCGCACGCGCACGCGCACAAGCACACGCACAAGCACGCGCACGCGCATGAGCACAAGCACGCGTAATTTCACCGGCTGTCTTACTCTCCGCGCCGAAACACAACAGTGCAAGCACTGCTGCTCACGGCAGGATTAGCGAGCAAGATGGTGACAATAGCAATCCGGGCGGACCTTGCACAGGGTTCTACCACCACATATTTTGATATATCGTTTTTTTTTTACCCAAGCCTATTACATCAACCTGTATCTATCTGCAGATAAAATACTGTACCATATTTGTATCGACAGATGTTATACGCAGATCAATTTTTATACGCAGATAATAATCTGTGGCATCTGTCGATATATGTCGGTGCCCGCAGATGCTTGACGATAAAATATAAGTTATCTGCGCAGTGTGTGTTGGCTCATTGAATTATATAGGGAACGATATGGACAGATATGCGTGCAGATGCAGATATCTTATCGTATCTGCTTAATGTGTGATGGGCTTTAAGAAATTATCACAACTTATGTAAATGTTCGGAAATTAAAGGCTATTATTATTATTATATCAATCTCAAATAAATACAGAATAAAAGAAAGCTCAATAAGATGGTGCAAATATTCATTAAAATATCAAAGAACATTAATTAGATTCGTCATTTTCTCAAATAGATTAAAAATAAAAACTGTTCAGGTTCAGGTGAAATCGATATATTTCGACTTTGTGCCCAATACAAACTTTTCAGTACGATTTTGACTGAATTGTGGGGAATTTTGCACTGGAAACTGGTATCACCTATAAAAAATGTCACACAATTCTAACCTAAATAATTTAATCTTTTCTTACGAAATTTTATGGATTCTGGAGTACTTACCGATGGAAAGTCACGTTATTAGGATTTTTAATCCTGCCTTTATAATTGCGGCACACTTTTATAGCACATTTGGTCATATTTCGGCACTTTTGTGTTGCGCGCTCCGCATACGTCACCTATGGTGTCACAATGCAGACTGAGGGGGGGAAAATGACTTATAAGCCAACAGTTGGCTTATATTTTTTGGGGACGTTTTCATGCCGCCGACGGTCCATCTAGTGTTGTTACCTATGGCCGGAAGAGAGAGCCTATGTCCAAAACGTCCTGTTGATTATTATGATGATGAGTAGGATAGGTCAGGTGCCGAATCTGCGGTGGGTAACGGAGAACTAAGCTATTGGGTTCGTTGAGAACAATAAAATTGAGAAAAAATAAAAACTATAAAAAAAATTGTAAGTGTCAAAATTATAATCGTAGAAAACGATACCAAGACTTTTGCATGTGAAGTAGAATTCAGTTTAAATTTGTTTAAATAGCAATATTTAAACAAGAGAAAACCTTAGCCGATATATTACCCGTTAAAATATTAACACAACCCAAACAGAGTTACATTTCATTCGGCAACTTTGGATCAATTTCCGATTGACTTTACCCCTGTTTAAAATCACATGCACTCTTACTAGGTGGTGATAAAGTAGATATTGGAGTTACCTAAAGTTTGTCAGTTGCAAATTGTTCTTGGATTGGTTGTCAATTAAGGGTGCTTGTAGCCGATTCAGCCGCAAACATAGTTAGCAAACTCAGTTGGAATTAAGGGCATTCAGACGCTCTATGCTGCGTTGGCTTAAACTTTACGGCTGATTCAAAGCTGTCTATTAATAGATAGGCGGCGCCACAGATCAGTGGAATTCTCTAAATTGTTATAGCGGCATAATTTTACATTATATTTGGCAGTTTGATAGAAGTTCTAGAGATGGACTAAATTCCCATGCAGATTTCTTCTTTCATTCTTCTTCTTTAATTTAAGAGTTTTGCTCTTGTCGGTGGAGTAACCGCCATTCCGCACGGTCTTCGATCAGCTGTTTAACTTCCTTCACTTTATTCATTATTGTAAAATTCTATGTCTGCAAAAGCAACCGTGCTAAAATGTTATTTCCGATTTTTAACTTACGTAGTGCACTTGTTTTGGAATAAAATTGCCTGTGTGAAAAGAACCCTAAAAAGATGTGTCTAGTCTACCGTAACGTTTACCTATTTTTTTTATTTATTATTGATATCCTAAATCATGGACTTAGATATACTTACTGCAATAGACATACCTACTACTAAAAGCTTTTTTACTTAACGAGTCAAGGCAAATTCTTTTGAAGTTAAATCTTTTATAATATCAAATGTAATTTCAACACCTGCGTTAGCTTAGTGTTTCACAAGAAATTTGTATTCAAATTAAATTTTTAAATATAATAGTTCCACTGTTGCTTTATTACTGTTTCAATACTTAAAAAAATTAACGTCAATTTAGTGTAGCCTTAAAAGAGCGGTAAATAAAGAACTTAATGTGAATAACTTTAAAGATGAGAATCCTTTGTAAACTCTTAGTGTTTACAGAAAGGAACAATAAAAAAAGACAAAGCAAGTTGTTAAGTAATATTTTTTATAATAAATAGTAAATATAGTGAATGACTAGGCGAAGCGCCGGCGTTTGTCTTACAAATAGTCACTATTTCTACCTGAGGCGCTTTTGTCTGGAGATTTTAGTAAAAAGTGGGCAAAACATTTCAGAGAATTCAGGGAAAGATATCCAAAAAAATTAATTTTTTAATTTATATTATCTTACTCATGCATTTCATCCGTACTATGGCATATAGAAGGTGACCTTAGCCTCTTTACCAATAATGAAACCATGGATAAGACTGATACTTAATTAGACAAGAAAAAAAATCTATGAAATGAGATCATCGAAATACACAGGCTGCACCAAAGGGATACATTGAAAACCGTTAGTTTTTCGGTAAATATTGGACTGATTGTTATGATACTTTGCAGTTTGGTTTTAAATATCTTGCTAAGCCAGTCGTATTCGTATTTGTCCAGAGGCTAAGATCACCCAGTATATATTTATCGATGACCGCGTGCCAATTTTTCTAATTCAGTAATTACTTGTGATCACATTATAGTCCTTCGGTTGTTTCGTTTGGAAGCAGCCTGCATCCACCGAGAGTGTCTGTGGCTTTAACCAGGTCATCGGTCCATCTTGTTGGTAGACGTAACAAACATCCTCTGCGCTGTCCAGTAGTTTTTGAGTTTCTTCTTAAATAATATCCAAATGTTCAAAATCCAAATCTTTCCCCTTTATAATATTAGTACTTATAGATATTAGCTTAGATTAGTCTAGATTAGTACCTATTCCACCATTTACATGAATCTTACAGGTGTGACATTTAAAATCTTCTGTGTTTTTTTTTTTTTAACTTAACTAATAATAGACGCCGGCGCTTAGTTCATAACGTGAGTCTGTTCTTTTTTTGCTAATTCTAATGAAGAAACTATTGTGCTTTACTAATCCTTTAACAACTTCAAAAACAATATACCCTTTGTCTTCCGTATCTTCATCCAACATCCTCAATAAAATGTTTCTTTTCATTTCACTAGTTTCTTTGACAATGCCATCTGAATGGTTTTTTAGAATTTAAGTGTTTTCAGGTTGCTGTGAAATAGTTCTACGTAAAGCCACATTATTCTTTGCTGAATATTTTAGTTCAATTGTTTACGGGAATCAAACAAAGGCAATCCAAAAAACTTGCATTTTGCCATTAACATGAAACCAGTACCGGCTTTTGTTGTCGTCTTGCTCTTTTGTATCGTGATGAAAAGGGAGGTGAACAATGCTCGTCTCTTTGAAAAAAAAATACTTGTCTTGTTTGCTCGACCACATGGTAGGTGAAGCCGATTATAAGAAAGCTTAAACTTAAGTCTTCTGATCTTCTAGAGACAGGACTTGGAATGCGTTCGAGACTGACCTTTTCGCTAAGCTGTTTCCACCAGAGATGGGCTCTGCAAGGATAGGTAAATGAAGCGTTTTTATTGGTTCATGAAAGCACATTCCACGCTACACATCCTCGCACATCTTTGGTGGAAACGCAGTCTTATGCCCGGCTCCCACTGTGAGTGAAATGTTCTCCGTGAGACTCCACAAATGTGGACCCAGCTTAAGTAAGTGCAAAATGACGACCAGATGGCCTAGTGGTTAGAGACCCTGACTACGAAGCTTGAGGTCCCGGGTTCGATTCCCGTGTCGGGGCAGATATTTGTATGAAAAATACGAATATTTGTTCTCGGGTCTTGGGTGTTTAATATGTATTTAAGTATGTATCTATCTATATATAATTATGTTTATCCGTTGCTTAGTACCCATAACACAAGCTTTGCTAAGCTTACTTTGGGACTAGGTCAATTGGTGTGAATTGTCCAGTGATATTTATTTATTTATTATTTATTTAAAATGCGAACTTCGTCATACCGTCCCGCTTACGCTAATATTATTAAATACGAGAGTGAGAGGAACGGAACGATGCGAACTTCGATTTCTGTAGTATCCCCCCAGGTTCTTTGGGGCCGATTATCCGCCGTCCCGATCATGTGAAAAGGTACTTACGCAATCGGAGATTTCTATTACTATTTATTACATTGTTCCAACAATTTTTACCTACTTGTCAAACCTCTCGATGATTGGAGAACCCATAAGGTCCTTTTGGGTGCGTACCTGCATGAAAGTGCCTGTCTATGTGCTTTTCGTTTATCAAAGAGTGACCCTGGTCCCTTCGTAGCCCCCCTCTGAGATCCTTCTGGGCCGTTAGGACCCTTGGAATAAGGTCAGGTACCCACTAAAATAAGTAACTTCCCCATATACGAAACCAAAATTATACATAAGGTAGGGTTCTTTTTACTTATTAATATTATACTCGTAAATGCGAAAGTGTGTTCGTGTGTTTGTATGTTTGTCCGTCTTTCACGCCGTAACGGAGGGACAGATCGACGTGATTTTTGGAATAAAGATAGTTTATGGGCCCGAGAGTGACATAGGCTACTTTTTATCCCGGAAAAATGCACAGGTTCCCGAGACAACAGCGCGCGATAGCCGGATTCCACGCGGGCGAAACCACGGGCAAAAGCTAGTTTATTGTATTTTTCAACTAAGAATTTTTTGTAGTTATGGATTAAGGGGCAACGAGCAGATGGATCGCCTGATGGTGCGATTACCGTCGCCCATGGACACCTGCAACACCAGGAGAGTCACAAAACGTGTTTCTGTTTATACTTTGCTTATAATTGCGGTTTTTAGTTCGTGTATATAATATTAGAGCGCTTATACCAGACCAGAGGCCGTAGGTACTATTGCCTATCATTTTTGGCTCTTGCCATCGCAATCAAATGACTGATTTCACATACAAAAACTGGAATTAGATTGAGATTGCGAGCGTCAAAAACGTTGGGGAATACGGCCTCTGACAGTTTGTTTTGAGCATGCTTATAGCTAGCAAAGTAAACAGTCCATGAGGATGCTCATTAGTAGCATACTCATAAGCATGCTAGTAACGAGCATCTGGAACAGTAGCTTAAGCCCATGTCATAGTTGTCAGGAAACATTGCTGACGGAAGTTGATTCCAATTCCACTGTACGGGACTTCACTGTATGTAAAGGACAGTACGAGTTTTAGTGACAAATTACCTAAACCAAAAAGTAAACAATCCAAAAAACTTATCATCGAACCCACATCATCAGGTTAGAAAGATCCTCTACCTACAGATTGTACCTGTTTGGATGATGCCAACATTAAATACAACGTGGCAGAAAAAAACTACTCTTAAAAAAACCGTTAACAGTAAGATGAAACCGCGGTTGTCCTCGATGATTTTGAAGTTTAAACTCTATTTGTATGTCATTTGGGTTGTAGTTGGCTTATGTTGTTGATGCATTGGAAAAAGAACCAAGCTATCCCCTCCGGATGGGGTTGACCAATGGCGTTATGGCGTTTTTCGATTTCGATTTCGTAATGGTTTTTACAAATTGGTGTGTTTTTTTTCTTGTGTAGCAAAGGGATTATATTCATGCTACCTACTCTTCTGACGACATCGTGAGAGTAGCGGGAAACCGGTGGATGCAAGTGGCGAGTTGTCGTTCATTGTGACGTTCTAAGGGGGAGGCCTTTGTCCAGCAATGGACGTCTTCTGGCTGATGATGATGATGATTTTGATGATGACCTACTCTTTGCGAAGCCTGTGGCCCAGAGGTTTGATCTTTGGCCTCTCAAGCGGCGGACCGTGGGTTCAAAACCAAAAAAGTTTTCGAAATTCAATGTGAATTTACATTTGAAATTTACCACGAGCTTCGCGGTGAACGAAAACATCGTGAGGAAACCTGTACACACCGGCGAAGACATTTAATGGCCCACGTGGGAATTACGGCATAGGCCCTTTCATTCTGAGAAGAGTTCTGTCAGTAGTGGGACATAATCTTATAGTCTGAGATGATGATAATAATGATAATGATGATAATTTTGCAGGTGGTAGGACCTTGTGCAAGGTCCGCCCGGATTGCTACCACCATCTTGCTCGCTAGTCCTGCCGTGAAGCAGCAGCAGTGCTTGCACTGTTGTGTTTCGGCGCGGAGAGTAAGACAGCCGGTGAAATTACTGGCACTTGAGGTATTCCAACTTAGGCATCTAGGTTGGCAACGCATCTGCAATACCTGTGGTGTTGCAGATGTTTATGGGCGGTGGTGATCTCTTACCACCAGGAGACCCACTTGCTCGTTTGCCTTCCAGTCAAATAAAATAAAAAAAAATCAACAGGTCCATCTTCTTAAGTTTTTTACCTAACAGGCTTGCGATACAAATTTTATAGATTGATACCTAACTTGATTACCCACAACTACCTATTTAAATATTTTACACAAATGGCTAGGTAGGTATATGACGTGTTCTTTCGAGTGCTTACCTACTTATTTTACCTATTTAACAATCAAAAGTTACTGAGTATACAGACGAAAACAGAAACACCTTTTAAAAGTAGATTAAGAAACAACAGAACAAACAAATGAAACAAATGAACAACCTGGCAATTTTTCTAAAACACCCTTGCTTATGTATTAAAAAAAAAAACATCCCCACCACGTCTCTAGAAACTTCTACCTGGACACGGGTGCAAGCTCATTCGATACATAGGTACCACACCACAGCCCTTCCGCAGTTCAGTTTTGATTTGACGATGGTCAGTGAAACATTGAAGAAACTGCTGCCTTGCGAGGATCTCAAAAGTAAAGGAGGTTACACCACAGCCCTTCCGCAGTTCAGTTTTGATTTGACGATGGTCAGTGAAACATTGAAGAAACTGCTGCCTTGCGAGGATCTCAAAAGTAAAGGAGGTTACACCACAGCCCTTCCGCAGTTCAGTTTTGATTTGACGATGGTCAGTGAAACATTGAAGAAACTGCTGCCTTGCGAGGATCTCAAAAGTAAAGGAGGTTACACCACAGCCCTTCCGCAGTTCAGTTTTGATTTGACGATGGTCAGTGAAACATTGAAGAAACTGCTGCCTTGCGAGGATCTCAAAAGTAAAGGAGGTAAGTGACATTGACATCATTTCATTATTTATAATAAACAGGTTATCTTACAATATAAATGACGCAGTTTTTGTAAGCTGTCACACACATTGCGATTTTTTTGTAGATTTTGTGTGGTACGGTGGTAGGTACCTCATACTGAGCTGTGACGCCAATTAACCAACATTAAAGTGTTTCAAAACTATTACAAATCAAGTCTTACAGTTCATTGAAAATTTATTACAATATTTTTAAAAAGTCAAAAAGTCCCTTGTGGATTTTTTTTACGCTTCGCCGAATCAAGTTGCAACACCGAGTCAAAGAGTAATAGCAATATAAAGTTGTTTCATTCTACGTTCTGTAAGTAATGAGTGTAGTAATAAATAGTAAGAGAATTTTACACCCCCGCATTGACCTTGTATCTCTCTGACAGCGCGAAGGTCGGTCGTTAACCTCCCGCCAGAATCGCTAAAATAAAAATACATAAACCGTATTAAAAATAACTAGAGTTTATCAGTAATATCAAAAACCATAATTATCATTGTAAATAATGTATAACACACTCGTTTCATCCATTTAATCGTAAAATTTGTAAATTTTAGAACAAAAGTGCGCGTAAGTAAAGCTATCTCGCTCATAATAGTGGCGTCTCTGTCGCCGCTCACCGGCCGGTATTAGATTCTGAACAAGGATGTTGATGTTATTAGCGACGTTGCAGTCACTCCGCGTGCGTTGGAGCGAGATGCACGCTGTCGACCTACGCACTGAAGCGTAGTAGGGTAACGTCATCCTGGAAGCATTCTTTGTAAAACCATCACAGGGAGTGTTTAATGCAGTATTTTTATCGAAATCTTGGCTGTTTTCAAGTAATGACAGTGAAATTCGTGTTGTAATTTATGTGTTGTTTGTTATATTTTGAGGATTTAATTGTGCATTGTGTTTTACAGTGTAAATAATGTCTGTGTTACAAGTAATTGAGGTTAAAAATATCCTTTCGTCATTAATTGCGGATATGAAGGTGATTTTAAGTTCTATTTACACAATTTAACGCTTATTAAGTTACTTTGTTTGGCCTAAGTTAGATTTTAAGGTAGGTAAAAGGTGGTAAAAGTTAAAAGTTTTAACGTAAGTTTCGTTTCCAATTTGTTTGTTAAAGCTATTAACTAAATGTGATCTAAAAATTACAAATAACTATTACCGTTGTTACACAATGGAAAATTCCTTTGGAAAAACTAAATAATTGCTTCCAGAAATACATTAGTATTTTTACTAACGCCATCTTGTATTGTGTACGTCAAACTTCGGTCGGTAGAGGCGTCGCTAGCCGCGTTTCACAAATTGTTTCCATTTCCAAGACCTCCGCGCCAATATAGCTCTTACTGCCCTGAAATAAGGTGCACAATAATATTGTGCAAAGTTAATGTAATAATACCGGCATGCGGTTACATAGAATGCACTTTGTAACGGCGAAGTCAGTTCAGTAGCCTGTTTTTTGAGTGCATTTCGCCTTCGCCTGGTGCATTTAGTATTTTATTGAAAAGTGTTTTGCAAACAATTTGTGGTACTGCTTTGTTCGCATTTAACTTTTTTCTCTTTGTAACATTCTTAGACTGACTCCTAACTAACTTAATAATTATTTTACCAAACTAAAATAAAAAACAAATAAAAGTGCGCTTTAAAAAGACACACAGTGCCATCTATCGAGTCTTGGTAAAAGTCGTAATTACTTACCTAATTATTACCTACTTACTTCAAAAAATTACTTCTTAAAATACAGTATCTCACATGACTTCTGCTTGTCTTTGGGGTAAGAAGTAGCCCAGGTGTTAAATTATGAACTAAGTACTTGCCTAGGTCAGGTAACGAAATTTCCGTGGGCCAGAAGGGCTACTCCGAAACACAACGTTCGAAGTTCGTGTCGTGCGATCCCTATCGCTCTCGTATTAAATAATATAAGTGTGAGAGGGACCGCACGACACGAACTTCGAACGTTGTGTTTTGGAGTAGGCCTTCAGGGAGCATTTATTGAATAAATTTTATTCTAATCAAGTAACAACAAAAATAAGTCGTGTAGGTGTCTACCTATAGTAAATTTATTATTTTGATTTGATTTTGAAAATCGGTTCAGTGGTTTCGACGTGAAAGCGTAACGGACAGACAGAGTTTCGCATTTACAATATTTTTCATCAAAATCGGTTCAGCGGTTTCGACGTGAAAGCGTAACAGACAGACAGACAGAGATACTTTCGCATTTATATATTAAGTAGGGATTGTTTATCGTTATCGCGGGCCGATTTAACTTAGATGACAGATTTTGATCGCGGGCCGTATTAAATCTTGTCGCGGGCCGGAGAAACAGCTTAATGCTGTCTTTTTTACTTATAACTCGCTCATCATCACTCACTCATCTTAGCCGTAGGACGTCCACTGTTGGACATAGGCCTCCTCCATAGAGCTCCAGTTTGGCAGCGGCCTGGTTATCCGTCCATCTCGTTGGCCATTACCTGACATGTTCTTGTGAGCCTGACCTCACTTCGTTGGCACTACCTTATATCAGACCTTTGCTTTGTTTGGCTTTACGACCTAGAATGTAGGTTAGGTATGACAATAATGACCTAATAATTCAGGCCCCATGTAATTTATATTGTACTAGCTTTTACCCGCAGCTTCACCCGCGCGAAAAAATAGGTATTATTAGGTGGATTTTAGATTTTGTATGTTTTACTCAATTTTATCCCGCAGGAAAACTTGAAGGGGATAAAAAGTATCCTATGCCCTAGCCTAGGTCATAAATAGTCTATGTGCAAAATTTCATCATAATCCGTCCAGCTGTTTACGCGTGACAAACAGACTTACAAACTTGCGCATTTTTAATATAGTGTATAGGCACGAATTATTTTTGCATTAGTGTATTATTAATTGGGTTATTGTGTCAATCCAAGTCATGTCATTCCCTCATTAGGCATTTAACAGTTACAACTAATTACAAAAACTAGCGCCATACTAAATATCCTTACTGATCGTTACATCAATTATCTACTAATTAATGGCGTCCTAAAACAGGATATAAAGATCCTTAATAGTTTCAAAATGACTGTAAACTCGTTAAGTATTTCCAACATCATTAATATCTTATTAGCTTATTGATTTACGTGTTTATTTTCGGGAGGTCCAAGCAGTTTTTAATTAGTAGTTCGGCTATTCGTCAAAAGATGGCACCACACATTTATAGTAAAAATATTTAAGGGCCTATACATACCACGTACGGTTCATAAATATATGTAGGTATGTAACTAAAACGTCAATGACATCTATGCACCTTAACGCCATTAACCATGAGGTCGTTGTATACCTACATAAATTGATATATGTGATGCTATGCTGTAAATATTTATGCCCTCGACTGTACTTATTTTTTGGGTGCAACTGCTCGTAGGGTATAACCGATCATACTATGCGGCGCCGGATTTTTTGAAAGCTACTTTTACATAATTTATTATATGTGTTGCAGATGTTTATGGGCGGTGGTGATCTCTTACCACCAGGAGACCCACTTGCTCGTTTGCCTTCCAGTCGAATAAAAAAAAATGTAATAGTATTCTTTATGTACGTGAGTGGGTACAAGTCAATGGCCAAGTCACACAACATTAACTATAATAATAAAGAAATCGCAGTAAGGAACCTTAGACTTGGCACGACTTTGTCTAAATTTCAAACTTTTTAAAGATAAACAAGCAGCTCCATCGAGACTTGGCTAGTTTTTTACAGAATGTTTTTGGTGAGATGTATTTATCTAGAAATCAATTAATTGGTTAAGCGTGCTCTTTATCCCGAGGTAAAACTTCAGAAATCACGAAAAACGACAAGTCGCGAAATCATCTTCAGATCTTTTCGCGACACATAGCTGAGTGGCGGCCATTTTGGCTGGTAGGAATGGGCACGGATGTGTATATTTCAGTGTTTCTGTATGTATCTATTTCATCAGCCAATAAACCATTCTTATTCTTAATTAATGGAGTAAATTTCTCAAACAGAATCAGACGTCGATTGTCACCGCTGGAAGAAGATTTCTGACTACAGCGTCCAGCATCGTGATGGCAGCCACCACGCCAGACCAGACCAGCCGACTGCACCGAAGATTGGAAACCTCGTCAGTCATCCTGAGGGTAAAGACGAAGACTCCCGTCACCAGATGAACATCACTCCATTTCTATGATCGTAAGTTCAAGACGCCGAGGGGAGGGGGGGCAACGCGAATTGCGATACGATCACATCGGTCTCAGCGAATTTGCTCAGCGAATTTTTTTGTTTCTGTGATTTCTATGTCCATGTGTTATTTGCGTATTTTCGTGTATATCATGACTGATTTGTGTATTTTCATGTACCTATTTCGTATGTCGTTGCGTATTGTGTATTTTTTATATTTCGTGTATCATTGGCGTATTGTGTTTTTTCTCTTGCGTTGTTCTTGTTGTCCCTTTGCGCTTTTAGGTTCTGCAGTAATGCGAATGTTTTACCGTGTATTCTGCCGCCATGCAGTTGTATTTCTATGTCTATCATGACTTCGGAGATTGTTTTTTACTTTTTCTTCTTACCATTTTGAAAAAACTTCTTTTGGGGTTTTGAGGCCTTAAAAATAACAATGCTTTCTTCAAGTAATATTTACTTCGACGTTTGCCGAAACGTCGAGGTAAATATTACTTGTGTAAAAATAGCGTGACAAGTCCCGTATTTTTTATTATTATTATTATTATTATTTTTAAACGTTAAACCTAAAAATGTTCAGAAGAACATTTAGTTGACACTTAATTAAAATGCGATAGTAGTAGTTAATGATACACTTATCCATAAATTTAGTTCAAACTGGGTGAAGGACTTCAAATTCAAAAGTCTTTACAGATCTTATAAAGCACAAGGTTTTAAAAAAATACTTGAAGCTAGATCAAAAGACTGATTTGTAATCCGTCCATCCATCCATCCATAGCAGCCCTTAGTTCGTTCGTCTTCGGCCATAGGCCTCCTCTCCATTTCTTGACGCCTGGCGATCGACAGCCAAATGCATCCATCCTTCACCCGCCTGTCGTCCTTCCACCTCATTGGTGGTCTCCCCCTATTGCGATTTGTAATAGTTTGACCTAAAAACAAAATACTACGTTTTGGTTTCGTTAGGCAATGATGTGCAGGTAAAGCCAGTTATAATTATAGTCAAGAAACTAAAAACCAATGTGTGGAATACACTAAACGTGGTGATAGTGATGACTTAAGAGGCTAAAAATACTTATTTGATCAGAAAACTGTGCTATCAATTGAAAAAAAAAAAGTACTTCACAGAATTTAGGCGATGATAATCCCAAGAGACATGTCCGAGAAACAATTTGGAACATTCGATTTCTAAATTAATTTCAATCGGAAACAAAATGTCGTCAGCTTTCTAAAAAAAACATGACTTTTTTTAACAATCAAGTTCTTACCACATAAAACTCCAGAATAAGTTTAAATTGAAACTATTTTTGTTTGTCAAGTAATGTCCATAGTCATGACTGCTATGCGAATGTATTTCTTCTGCAACGCGAATGTATTTTTCTGCTGGGCGAATGTATTTATCTGCTAGGCGAATGTATTTATCTGCCGGGCGAATGTATTTATCTGCTGGGCGAATGTATTTTTCTGCTGGGCGAATGTATTTATCTGCTGGGCGAATGTATTATTGTGTGCTCGCGAACATCGTTGGAGTACAAGAAAGAAGACTTCCACCGCATAAGTGAAGGAGACTGAAGAAGAAAAAAGCGCGGTTCGTCGAGGCCATTGTAAGTGTTATTGTTAATTGACTTTCTTCCATGCGGCTGAATTTTGTCAATGAGGACTTTGTGGTCACTATCTGACATACATCATCATCATCAACATCTTCCGAAGCAACAGTTCGGGAGGGTGATTTTCTTCAAAAAATTTTTTGGTTGGGTCCGCAATATTTTTGATTTTAGAATTAGCTTCCGTACGTAACTTAACTAGTGAGCTACTAAATCTTTTGCCTTATCTTAGGTTTGATAGAGGTCAATCGTTCCTCAGTTTTAAATATAATAAGAAAAAAAAATTATAGGATAGTCTCGCAGGTTCTTTTTTCTTTTCAGCAGAAGCCGTATCAAAAACTACATTTGACATACATTTATTTCAGATGGCTGCAAATTTAAGGGCCAGCAAAACCTCATAAACTACTGATATAACCGAATACACTTAAAATCTGCTGATTCGGTTTGCCGATGACAAAGCGACCAGCACTAAGAATAATGGACACAGTCGAAATTAAACACTAAAAAGTATGTTGTTCCTTTTGAATCATATATTTGATCCTTCAGCAATGATCGATCGTCATTGCTTTCTTTAAAATCTTAGAGAAAACGTTTATTGATTTAGTTACTTGGACAAATCAAATATTTTTTCAGTACCTTCAGTATTTAACTTAAAATTTATAGGAAAATGAAGACAATGTTAGAGTGCTGACGATTCGTCTTTCAGCAGTTACTAAATAAGAAATTTATTTTTCAGAGACTGACTATGGACTGACAGACTGAAAGCAGCAACGAAGACAAGGATATCTACCGTAATGTTATTTTAATTACTTAAATTTTAGATTCAGGTATCAACAGTCCACCTTCGTCTACCGTTCATATATTTTCAACGCTTCATCAAACGGTCCGCCTTCTGCAACAACTGGTCTTCGATTTCAACCGTTTGTAAAAACAACGTCTTCAACATCGAATTTAGTTCGTCTCAACGTAGCTTCATCTTGTGGGTTCGGAGTAAGGGTATTATTGCGATTAAATGCCAATTTGCGAATTTGTTCTTAGTTACGATTTACGGCTAACCGTTACTATAGTATCAAGTTCATGTCACTTGTTTGTTACTGTTGTGGAATTGTGCTGCGAATTTTTTCTTTGTAAATGAAAATGGGATTTGTTGCATTAAATGAATGTTTCGATAGGACACTTTCATTTCGAAGCATTTGTTTTATGTAATTAATTTCCGTTTTATTGCTAGAAGTAGTTTCGTATTCTTTTATAATAGTAGTTTTTTAAATTTTAGTTGGGTTAGGTAAAAGATTTTTAGATTCAATGAAATTAGGCCAATCTGTCACGAATCAAACATTAAAAGGTGGACGTTTGATATTGTATAGTTTATCATTTTTATCAAAATCACTAGCACCTACTGTTTTCTCAATAATGACCTATTAAAAGTCTTATGACAGATATAGCTACAGAAGTTCAACAATAGTTGAGGTAGCAAGTGCCGTCTTGGCGCTAGGCCTACAGCCCAACTATGAAGTACCAAATAATATATTTCAACCCAGTAAAGATACTAATGAAGTATTATACAGAAACGTAACTGCTGCTCCAGCGAACATTATAATTCATATATTTTTTTCTATTTACAGATGGTCATAAGCAAGATGAAATCAAGGCTTCTCCTGCAAGGAATCGGAATAGAAGAAGCAAGGTTATAATAGAAGACAAACGCCACACATAAAACTGAAGGTGTGAACTTGGTGGCAAAGAAAATTCACAAGAAGATTCAGACTTGACGAGACGTGAGAAATGCCAAGGAATTTGACAAACAAGATCCAAATGAAGAGAAACGATCAATTAGAAGACGTCCAGGCAATTGAACCGTATCCTGCAGTAGTGATGAAGATGTTCCGTTCAAGTACAAGTCTGCATAACTAAAGATGTTGATCAGTTTCTACGAGATGAAAAATGGAAGTTAGATCTTTTTGGATGGAGTATTAGAGATTGTATGAAGATGATTTAAGACTGAAATTGAACTTTATGTAGTGAGAACGAGAATCTGCAAGTTTTGAGTGCCAGCGTGCAAGACGAATCTTAAAGACAGTAGTGATGTTTGGACAGATTTTTTTGTTCTTTGTTTATTTTATCAATATTATTATTGATAGATTATCAAAATGTTTGGATGATAGATGTTTTGAACTGTAATAAAGATTCTAAATAATGGGACAGCCTAAGCTTCATTGCTTAGTTGCATTTTGTGGTTACCATTTAAAATGGTGGGCATGAGAGGTGGGAACGTCCCTGATTAAAACGTATGAATTATAATTTTTTCTGTAACATTCAGTTTGATTCTTGAATGTCTTGTGTTCTTTTTCTTGCAATAAAAATTGTGAATTTAAAGGGACCGCCTAAGCTTCATTGCTTAGTTGCATTTTGTGGTTACCATTTTAAATGGTGGGCATGAGAGGTGGGAACGTCCCTGATTAAAACGTATGAATTATATTTTTTTCTGTAACATTAACTTTGATTATTGAATCTTGTGTGTTTTTTTCTTGCAATAAAAATTGTGAATTTAAAGGGACCGCCTAAGCTTCATTACTTAGTTGCATTTTGTGGTTACCATTTAAAATGGTGGGCATGAGAGGTGGGAACGTCCCTGATTAAAACGTATGAATTATATTTTTTTCTGTAACATTAACTTTGATTCTTGAATGTTTTGTGTTCTTTTTTTTTGAAATATAAATTGTGAATTTAAAGGGACCGCCTAAGCTTCATTGCTTAGTTGCATTTTGTGGTTACCATTTAAAATGGTGGGCATGAGAGGTGGGATTGTCCCTATAAAATCAATTAGTTTGATATATCATTCAA
The DNA here is from genome assembly GCA_037349165.1 of Choristoneura rosaceana. Taxonomy (NCBI): domain Eukaryota; kingdom Metazoa; phylum Arthropoda; class Insecta; order Lepidoptera; family Tortricidae; genus Choristoneura; species Choristoneura rosaceana. Next base: position 1,881,442 of record JAZBNJ010000019.1, read on the forward strand.
TGTTTTCGCATTTGAATATTAATAAAACTTTTTTTTGTAGAAATTAGAATTTAAAAAAAATCAAGGGACTGCCTAAGCTTCAGTGCTTAGTTGCATTTTGGGGTTACCATTAAAATGGTGGGCATGAGAGGTGGGATTGTCCCAATAATAGTAAACAATTTTAAGAAGCGATGTAAAAGTTTTTTTTGTTTTTTGAAATTTGTAAAATGTTAAGGGACTGCCTAAGCTTCATTGCTTAGTTGCATTTTGGGGTTACCATTCAAAATGGTGGGTATGAGAGGTGGGATTGTCCCAATAAATATAATTGTTTTTATTTTAATGTTTTATCAAAATTATTTTCTTTGATCTTTGTTAAACTACTTAAAAGTATATATTTTTCTTCAGATTAGTAACACCTCTAAGAATGTTAGTGATAGTCGCAATGCTTACGAACTCTGTAAAACACTGTGTGTCTGCGAGTAAATCAATTCTGTTATTGAAATTGAGTCCTGTGAAAAAATTGCCAGTGCATATAATAATGATAAATAAAATGTCAATGAAATTGATTTCAGTTTTTTTTTTTTACTATAACTTGGGCAAATTTTAAGCTTACCATTTACAATAGTGGGAATATATATATTTTTTTTCATGTTAAACTTTTTGTTTCAATAAAATATAATACTATAAAGTTTGTGCTGTTTTTATTAATACCCTGCCATACAAAACAACGTATTATTATTTTCGATTTCCGTTAACTTCATAGTGCAGTAAATGAGGGAAGTTGTTGTATGGAGACCCAAGCATTAATTCCTCAGTCGATGAAATTTTGCTTGGTTATTGTATAGTATGAGCCGTAACTAAAATATAAAAAATCCAAAAAAAAACACCTAAGTTAGGTATTTATACCTAAAAATCGTCACTACTTTTAAAAACTCGTATCTCGAAATGGATAATTTTTCCGAGTGCACTTTATAACCATTACGTCAAGGTTCAATTTTGTTCGCGTATTGATTTGAGATACGAGATTTTTTCAAAGTAGTGACGAAATACAAATCTGTTTATATTAGTCCAAAATTATTTTACCAAATAAGTCATTCGTATCACTTTGTGATAGGTACTAGACAAAAATCTGAAATTTTTCGGATTAAAACACGCAAAAAAATTTTTTTTTTTAATATTGGCATTTCTGCTGGGATTTTTTTTTGATATTTCATATATTGTTCCAATACGTTACATCAGTATGTCTGGTGAAGAAAGTTTGAACGGAGCATTTTTTTTTTTTTACTTTTTTTTTGATATTTATACAATACTCTTTATTTATTGATACTTTATCATACTGTCAAGTTTTTTCAGGCTGAGGAATTACTGTTGGGGTCACTACCTTTATTTACTCCACTAGTTATCAGGGAAAAGTTCAAAAGGTTAAATGAAGTTAATTTCTCTGATACTAACACTAGTATATATAGTTAGGAACACTCCTAACTCTTATGGTCTATGGGGTCTATGCAAGTTGATGCGGTTTGCACCGAGTGGGGGGACTCACAGATATAGATTACACTAGATAACGCAAACACCTCAATCTGTGTGAAAACCAACCGTGTCACTTTTATATCTACTGTGACAACTCAAGAGCGAATTAGCGATGTGAATTCCCCGATGTCCGTGCAAAATCGATTCAAATACGCCGCCTGCCCGCGCCGTGGGGCTCGAGTCAGTCACTAGTCATGATAAGTCAGTTAGCGGTCAGCCTTTGCATGGGCCCAACCCCGACGTTTGGTCGGGGTTCGGACACGCGAAGTAGATGCATTTGCGTAATCTAGTGTAAACTATATCTGTGGGGGGACCACAATAAATAATAGTACTACGTAGCGCCAGCTAGCCCGTAGGCCCTTACTGGTGAAAAGTCCTACTTCCTACTAGTACTAATATTATAAATGCGGAAGTTTATGTGTGTGTGTGTATGTTTGTTACTCCTTCACGCTAAAACGGCTGATCGGATAGATTTAATTCTGAAAAAAAAAGTTTTGTTGCGTCATTTTAAGTAAAAATGCCCAATTACCTCTTCACGTCTAAACTGCTTAACCGATTAACAAGAACTTCAGTATACGGATAGTTTAAGACTCGGGGAGGGCATAGGATAGTTTAACCCCTAAAAATCGCATAGTTCCCACCATAGCGATAAAAGACTACCACGTGGAAGGAGTTACAGGCAACAACATCATCATCATTATCATGTCAGCCGAAAGACGTCCACTGCTGGACATAGGCCTCCCCCAAGGCTCTCCACTCAGACCGGTCTTGTGGTTTCCGCATCCACCGCGATCCTGCGGTCTTAACCAGGTCGTCGCTCCATCTTGTTGGAGGCACCGACAGCTCATCTCCCGGTCCGCGGACGCCATTCGAGAACCGTCTGACCCCATCGGCCATCAGTCCTGCAAGCAATGTGCCCCGCTCACTGCCACTTCAGTTTAGCAAGCGAGCTATGTCAGTAACCTTAGTTCTACTGCGGATATCATCACTTTACATTCAACAGCTAATATTTAATATATTAATGCACAAATGCATCACGACTGAAGCATCGAGATCTCACAAACCCATCTCTTTGATAAAATGCATCCACATTAAATCCGCGCGAAGCCTCAAGAATATATCAAAGAATTTCCCTATATTAGCAGTTAGCATAAAACATAGTATGCTACTGTCATCCTACATCAGAAGGCTTCGTGCCGTTACCATGGTTACCCCAGACCTACCCCACTATGAAAGATCTAATAAAATAACTATAAACACCACATTCACTTCTACAATGCCGTCTCTTTCTTTTGTTAAAGTAGTTTTTCCTTTAACAGAGCCGCATGAGTATTTCCATGCGTTTTGAGTTAACGTATGCTCGTATAAACAGTTTTCCTCCCTTTGCTTATTCAGTAATGCAATACTTCTGTTATTCAAATAGGGAATGTATTGTTTTCTAGACGTCTTTGGAAGTTGCAGCCGACGGAATTAATTGACGATTTGTTTGAGCAACACGTTATTTGACTATTTATTATATGTTTTATAAATTAAAACTTCACAATGCCTGTTATCGAATAGAGAAACAATTTTTAAGCTACCTTTAGAAATAACAAAGTTATAAAGGTTTGAAATTCAAGATTAGACACAGAAAGACATACTGGCATGTGACGTCACACGCCAGACCGCCATACTTGCGGCATAAGAAAAGCGTTTGAGAAAGAGACAGGTAAGTATTTTTCAATCGCTATAAATCCAATTTCCAACCGATTTAAGTTTTTTCTTCGCTAAACACTGTCTGTATATAATTATATTTTCATAATAATATTAAGATTATGGCAAATTCACAAGTTGTCTAATACCGTATTGTGTGGTTTTCTGAGTAACCAAAGTTATTTTTTGTATTTAATTCGTGAGTTAGAATTTAAGGAAAAAATTGACACTATTCTTTTTAGGGTTCTGTAGTCAACTAGGAACCCATGGTTTGCCATGTCCGTCCGTATGTCTGTCCGCGGCTAAGCTCAGTGACCTTCAGTACTAGAAAGCTGAAATTTGGCATGAATGTACTATTAGTCACGCCGACAAAATTAAATTAGTAAATGAAATTTTTGAATACCTCCCATAGACGTAAAGTGGGGGTGATTTTTTTTCTCGACTAACCCTTGTACTTATGGGGTACCTATCGTTGGATAGGTCTTTAAAACCATTGGGGGGTTGCCACGACGATTTTTCGAATCAGTTATCTGTTTAAGAAATATTATCTTCTATCAAATTTACAAGGAAAATTATAACAGCTAAAATTGCTTGAGTAAAGTATTAGTAGTTTTAAAGTAAATAGCTACCTAAGTATACCTAAACTTGGAACAGTCAGTATACACAATACGAAATCCTTAGAAAATTATTATTTGATTTTTCTTAATGGCTACGGTACCCTATCCAGGGCGTGTACTACACGCTCTTGGCCGGTTTTTTATTCTATTGTGAAGTAAATTAGCCAAATCAAAATAAATAAAGTCATTCACATCAAAATTATACGACCATTAAATTATATTTAGTGATGGTTCATAACGTGCAGTGTTGTTATGTCAAAGCGGTTGGCAAAAAAACATTGCATTTTTTTTTAGGGTTATCAGTACTTTGTGATAGTGCGGCTTATCTAAATAAAGAATATTATTTCAAAATGTAATACCAATGCTTTATTCTTTTTTTTTGTAATTCTTTCTTTAATTTTAAACTTAGGTACTGTATTTCATAAGTATTTTATTTGTAATTACTTTATTTCTGTGCAAAAAAAAAAAATTGATCAAAAATATCGGAACACGACTCTATTGTTAACGGCGCAGAAGCGTGTTCAGATATTTTTGATAAAGTTATTGCTAACAAGCTTTATGACCTCGACTGTACTGTAACAGATACAATATTTAAAATTTGTGACTAATGTATTTTTTTGCCAACCACACTTTGCTTTGAAAAAGTGACGTTGATAACGATCGCTAATTATAATTCAATTTGTCCATATTTATTGTTCTGATATTCTTTTCATTCTATTTGGATTGCAAACCCAACATTGTCTCCACCACATCAACAAAATGAAAACGTTAATCATACTGTTTTGTATCGGCATATTACATTTTAAGACTTCAAGTGCTTATAAGACCAGTTTGGTAAACTTTACCAACTGCGTAGAACCTGAGCTGCCTTTAGCACCTGACACCCCTTTTTATCTCAACATAGAACTATTTTACGATAAGAACTTTGGCAAAAAACTTATACAAGGAAATGTGACTGTTAAAGAGGATATAAACTACAGCAGTTACGAAGGTAATATACGCTGGAGTATTGTCAAAGAAGATGGAAAGAAGCAAGTTGATAAATTAAAATGGCACAGGAAGAGTCATCTCAATTGTCACAGTTCGATTACCCAGCTCATATTTACCGTCTGGGGAATACCTCACGTGAAGACTTGCTCGGTAAAGAAGGGGTCGTATGTTTTTAATAACATTGATGCTGAGCTGCTAAGCAGAGCATTCCAAGGTTGGTCAGTGAAACAGTATGGCTTGTATCAAATAGAAAGTGAGATATATGACAGCAAAAAGAGGGTTCTTGGGTGCTGGACTTTATATCTTAATATAGGTCCAGATAAACCAAATCCAGGTAAAATGCAACAATAAAAACCATAAGTTAATGGCTATAAAACTATCGAATTTACCATTTTAATATACCGAATTTATAACTCACTGAAATAACCAGAAATGGGGGTGAGAAATCGTAAAAAAATTGCAAAAATCGAGAGCACAATTTCCGCGTTTGGTAGTGGTTTATCTATTCGAGATAGCGCCATCTCTTGATCTGAGTGAGTAGTACATTTTCTACGGAAATATATAATCATTTTAAAGAGTAAGACTTGCACATAGATGGTGCATGGCGACAAAAGTGTGCATTGAAATCAAGTATTCAGTAACCATGCCACAATGTCAACTTTCGGGTGGATGTCTAAAGTAAAGAACGCATAAAGGAATAATGTGGAACTGGATTACTTACTTTATTACTGGATTACTTTTGTGCCACGTAGCACGTCGAACTATTCTGTAGCATGGTAAGTGAGCTCTGAGATACGCAACAGGAGGCACCCATATGCGTGCAAACATTCGTACATTGTATAAATCTTGGCACGCAATCAAACTTGGGGATTGAACCCAAAACTCTTGCACAGCCTGCAACGTTAACCATTGCAACAACTGGTCAATCAAAATGTAGTCTAAAGAATAGAAGATGTCATCCTGCAACGTCTTGTGCTTACATTGCTGCTTGCCAGACTAATATTTAGGGTTCACCATCATCTTCATCACCATCAGCCGGAAGACGTCCACTGCTGAACAATGGCCTCCCCCTTAGAACGCCATAATTAACGACAACTCGCCATTTGCATCCACCGGTTTCCCGTAACTCTCACGATGCCGTCAGTCCACCTGGTGGGAGGCCTGCCAATGCTTCGTTTTCCGGTATATTCTGGATAAAAAAAAACTTTTGGACAAGTCATTGTACTCCTTAAAAGAGTACAGTTTTATGTTGACATTTGCATTTGCATTTTTTTTATGTGCCTTGTTTCTGTACTCTCGTTTTGTTCAGTTGTCATTTTTCACAGTTTTGTGAACAAATTTTTATTTTTGTGTTTAATTTGATTGCCTTGACATTTTAATTATTCTATTGTTTGTTTAATTGATTGTTCACATACGTATTTCATAATTTTCACATATATTAATATTCTTGTTTTTACCTTTAGTTATTATTATTGAATTTAACTAATTTAATATTTCACACGAAAACACAAGCCGAAACATGAATGCACAGAAAAACCAGAAAAATAGACCAGCGCTGGGAATCGAACCCAGGTCCTCAGCATTCCGTGCTGCGTGCTATTCCCCTACACCACCACTGGACAGGAGACTAGACACGAATTTTTCCTATGCACCCATATTTCAACTTTTTGGATTCTTTTTCATTTGTCACTTTAGCAGTGACACTAACGCCATCTATGGATCTACGTTCTCAACGAGAAACATTTTTTCCACTCCCGTCGAAGCTATCCGCTCACCAGGGACAAGAGATGTCGCTATTAAGCAATCAAATCAAGATTACGATTTGGAGTCTTTTTGTATTTTTTATTTCAACTCCAAATTTTTGTTTCTTTTACGGTTATCCCGTGAAAGTTTAATATTTCACACGAAAACACAAGCCGAAACATGAATGCACAGAAAAACCAGAAAAATAGACTAGCGCTGGGAATCGAACCCAGGTCCTCAGCATTCCGTGCTGCGTGCTATTCCCCTACACCACCACTGGACAGGAGACTAGACACGAATTTTTCCTATGCACCCATATTTCAACTTTTTGGATTCTTTTTCATTTGTCACTTTAGCAGTGACACTAACGCCATCTATGGATCTACGTTCTCAACGAGAAACATTTTTTCCACTCCCGTCGAAGCTATCCGCTCACCAGGGACAAGAGATGTCGCTATTAAGCAATCAAATCAAGATTACGATTTGGAGTCTTTTTGTATTTTTTATTTCAACTCCAAATTTTTGTTTCTTTTACGGTTATCCCGTGAAAGTTTAATATTTCACACGAAAACACAAGCCGAAACATGAATGCACAGAAAAACCAGAAAAATAGACCAGCGCTGGGAATCGAACCCAGGTCCTCAGCATTCCGTGCTGCGTGCTATTCCCCTACACCACCACTGGACAGGAGACTAGACACGAATTTTTCCTATGCACCCATATTTCAACTTTTTGGATTCTTTTTCATTTGTCACTTTAGCAGTGACACTAACGCCATCTATGGATCTACGTTCTCAACGAGAAACATTTTTTCCACTCCCGTCGAAGCTATCCGCTCACCAGGGACAAGAGATGTCGCTATTAAGCAATCAAATCAAGATTACGATTTGGAGTCTTTTTGTATTTTTTATTTCAACTCCAAATTTTTGTTTCTTTTACGGTTATCCCGTGAAAGTTTAATATTTCACACGAAAACACAAGCCGAAACATGAATGCACAGAAAAACCAGAAAAATAGACCAGCGCTGGGAATCGAACCCAGGTCCTCAGCATTCCGTGCTGCGTGCTATTCCCCTACACCACCACTGATTGATTTGATTGCTTAATAGCGACATCTCTTGTCCCTGGTGAGCGGATAGCTTCGACGGGAGTGGAAAAAATGTTTCTCGTTGAGAACGTAGATCCATAGATGGCGTTAGTGTCACTGCTAAAGTGACAAATGAAAAAGAATCCAAAAAGTTGAAATATGGGTGCATAGGAAAAATTCGTGTCTAGTCTCCTGTCCAGTGGTGGTGTAGGGGAATAGCACGCAGCACGGAATGCTGAGGACCTGGGTTCGATTCCCAGCGCTGGTCTATTTTTCTGGTTTTTCTGTGCATTCATGTTTCGGCTTGTGTTTTCGTGTGAAATATTAAACTTTCACGGGATAACCGTAAAAGAAACAAAAATTTGGAGTTGAAATAAAAAATACAAAAAGACTCCAAATCGTAATCTTGATTTGATTGCTTAATAGCGACATCTCTTGTCCCTGGTGAGCGGATAGCTTCGACGGGAGTGGAAAAAATGTTTCTCGTTGAGAACGTAGATCCATAGATGGCGTTAGTGTCACTGCTAAAGTGACAAATGAAAAAGAATCCAAAAAGTTGAAATATGGGTGCATAGGAAAAATTCGTGTCTAGTCTCCTGTCCAGTGGTGGTGTAGGGGAATAGCACGCAGCACGGAATGCTGAGGACCTGGGTTCGATTCCCAGCGCTGGTCTATTTTTCTGGTTTTTCTGTGCATTCATGTTTCGGCTTGTGTTTTCGTGTGAAATATTAAACTTTCACGGGATAACCGTAAAAGAAACAAAAATTTGGAGTTGAAATAAAAAATACAAAAAGACTCCAAATCGTAATCTTGATTTAACTAATTTGACATTGTAAATTCTATTTTTATTTTTTGTATATATGTGACGATCCTTTTGTGAATTTATTATTTTATGATGTATTTTTTCAAAAGGTAATAAATCTATCTAATCTATTTGGGGTTGCTTGTTATTTCTTCAGACTTTAAAGCCCAATAAAACTGTAAGAAAAATCGTTCAAGTTTTATTGTGATGCTCGATTGACTACTTACCTACTGCAAATCATGTTCTCTTTACGGTCTCGGAACTGGGTTTATCCTCGTAAGGCCCACGTCAAATTTCTATCCCACGTAAAGTACATTCATTTCAAAAGAATCTGACAATTTTCTACACATTTCAGACACCCTAACGGGGGCACATTTGATTATATATGTCCCTGTTGTTGTAATTATCATCTAAAAGGAATCAAAAAAGAATAATAGTCACATCAAAAAGCCCTAGGCAGCCCGATGTTCATATTACTAGGCTGGAAGCGTCTACAGAATTGTCAGATTCTATTGAAATAGAATTACAATTGGTTTTTTGGAATATTTTTGTATTTTTTTTTTCCAGCAGTGGTGTAGCAGTATAGCACGCGGCACTAAATGCCGAGGACCTGGGTTCGATTCCCAGTGCTGGTCTTATTTTTCTGGTTTTACAGTGCTGATTATTTTTCTGCTATTTCAGTTTGTATTTTCAATTTATTGCAATAGTTTAATGCAACTTGCACGAACTTTCTTGCAAGTCTAAACTCAGCTTACATGTAGAACAGAATACGAATGTACTTTAGGTGTTTATTGGAAAAAGGTTGGTAGTTACACTGACATGCAATGACGTGCATTTAATTGCAGTGTAAAATCGTTGCCGCAGTGATTTACTGCTTCTAGGAATATAGTGTTGCATTGTTATGTTATCCTTTCTTACTAATCCAATGAACTGTAAACTGTCACTTACTCACCAACGATTTTTTTTTAAAGTATAGGCTTGATTTTGGCCACAATCACAGAATAAGTAATAGTACTGCCACAATTACGCCTGATGGAAAGCGAGGATGAGGCCTACGATAGAGCACGCTTGCCTAGTAAATGCTCATTTATTTATTTATTTATTTTATTTATTTGGGGCATCAACAGCAATACAGTACATTACAATAGGACTTAGGTTCACCCTAGACTTGAAAGCGGGCAAATTGTAGTGTTCAGGAAACAGTCGTAGGCAGGGAATTCCACTCTTTTGCTGTGCTGTGTCTATCAACCGATAAAGGAAGAGGGAAACGCTTTGTGCGGATTTGGGGAATACTGACAACGTAAGGGTGGAGACCCCGAATACTTCTGGTCGACCTGTGGAAGAAAGGTGTAGGTGGAAATCATAAATTTCTATTATAATATTTTACTATATACTTCTTTAGATTTGACCTTTACAATACAATACAAATACTCTTTATTGTACACCAGAAATAGTAAGCGATACAGAAAACAGGTACACAGAGAAAATTACAAGGTAAGCAATAAACGACCTTATCGCTTAAGAGCGATCTCTTCCAGGCAACCTTTTTACAGAAAGAAGGAAGGGCTAGTTTACAGCAGGCGGTGCATTAACAGTAGTTAGATCAGAAAATAAAAAAAAAACAACAAAAACATATCTACACATACACATTATGGTACTTATATCCATACTAATATTATAAATGCGAAAGTGTGTTTGTATGTTTGTCCCTCTTTCACGCCGTAACGGAGCGACGGATCGACGTGATTTTTGGTATAGAGATAGTTTACGGGCCCGAGAGTGACATAGGCTACTTTTTATCTCGGAAAAATGCATAGTTCCCGAAGGAACAGCGCGCGATAACCGAATTCCACGCGGGCGGAGCCGCGGGCAAAAGCTAGTATATATATATATATATATATATATAAAACACGTCTAAAATAAATATAGGCTATGGGATAAACAGTCACAAATCAATAAAATTTTAGCAATTTATTACTTTATTTGTTTTAGTAAATTCTGCGTGAAGTCGCCTCCAAAATCTTCGCTTGTGAACAAAATATCGTGTACCAACACAAATAAACACAAACGACGACGATTTCCGAGGAAAAACAAAACCGCCGCAAAACCAATCTGCCTTTTCAATCATACGTTTTCCTTCTGAAGTTTCTTTCTTACTCAATTCTTCAAAAGGATCATGTGTTCCATTTGCATGATATTGTGTTCTTGGCCACAATATGAGAATAATATTCCTTTGTGCGCTTGCAATCCCAGTACGAACGGCAGATACTAATGTCGTAAACTACTGCAACTACAGTCGTATTTGCGGTAAATGTTTATTAACCGACTTCAAAAAAAGGAGGAGGTTCTATGTTCCAATGTTTGTATTTTTTTTTAATGTATGTACACCGATTACTCAGTCAATTGTAGACCGATTTTCAAAATTCTTTTTTTATTCGAGAGGGTATTCTTCTAAAAAGTGAGAAATGAAAAAATAACAAAAAAATGGAACCGACTACAAAACTTTGTAGATGTAGTCGGTTCCATTTTTTTGTTATTTTTTTGGAGTCGGTTTAGCTTTTTCGTCAATTTTTTTTTAAAGTCTAGGAATAGGGGAATAGTGCTATTTTAGAAACGTTTACAATTCATTTCGAAAATACAAACTGATACATGGATGCACAGAAAAACCAAAAAAAGAGACCAGCGCTGGGAATCGAACCCAGGTCCTCAGCATTGCGTGTTGCACCACTACACCACCACTGGACAGTAGTACAGACACAAATTTCTCCTATGCACCACATATCTCAGCTTGTTTGTTTACAGCTAACTAAATAAGAAACAAACAAGCTGAGATAACATCGTGAGGAAACCCGCACGTAACCTGCGAAGCAATTCAATGGAGTGAAGTTCCCAAGCCGCACTGGGCCCGCGTGGGAACTACGGTCCAAGCCCTCTAATACTGAGAGGAGGCCTATGCCCAGCAGTGAGATGTATATAGGCTGGATGATGAACAAAGAGGTCGCAGGTCTCCCATTAATACTATAATGACATCGGGAGAGTTGCAACTGCAAGCAGTGCCCTTACCTATAGTGTAAGTTTTCGGTTACGTTTCGCGTCAAAATCTCAATTTGTATGGAAGCACGAAGAGAGCCTCTAGCGAAACGTTTGCGATGTTCGTGTTTCGATGCAAATTGAGATCTTAACGCGAACGCGATCGAGACTTATTTTGTAACCGAAAACTTACACTATGGGTACAGCTGTCATACAAGTGTCGAGTTATCGTTCAATATAACGTTTTAAACTTTCGTAATTCTCACTCATATTCAAAATACCACCAACGGGACTTACCACGCTAACACACAGGAGTAATATTTACCTCGACGTTTCGGCAACATTGCAGTGGCCGTGGTAACGAGTACCCGTACTCAATCGTTTGTGTTAGCGTTATAATTCCCGTTGGTGGTATTCTGATTATCGTTCAATTTTGTCCATAAGGTCATTATTTAAGGTGGCACGACTTCCATACTATATAATTTTTCCAACCATTTGCGCTTGAAAGATTTTTTGAAACTAAAGTCACATCTCTTGATGTTTATTTCGTTCTCTGATCGCGGCATTTTTTGTTTACCTAAAGAAAGCTTTTGAATAATAGCTTAATCTAGATGATTATTTTGGTTCATTTTTGTCAATATGTGAGTGGACGGCGACAGTATCGTACGCCAAAGGCTCGGTAGTAGTGTGCGTCGCGACTAATTCGCCAAGTCGCCGTCAATTTGAAGCTAGGCGCCACTGTCAGTATTCGTTTGATTTATCTGATCAAAATAAAATAATAATTATTAACCATTTAGAAGCACGTGTCATTTTTTTAAATATTTTTGCTGGCCATCGGTACAAAGCCCTTCGGTCAAAAGACTGAAGCTAAATGAACAAATGCGTTGCCAATTTTTTTGATTTCCGTAAGAATTATTTCTTTCGAAAAGAAAAAATTGCGTTGCTCGTACGGTCAAAGACTTTAATTCATGAGCCACCATGGAACCATATCACAGTGAACGTCACAGTGGCATCGTATTAATTTACGAGGAAAACAGTAATGACTTTTCCTTTGAAAAGGTTCCACGGTGGCTCATGAATTAAAGTCCTCGGCCGTACGTCATCATCATCATCATCAGCCTCTAGCTGTCCACTGCTGGACATAGGCCTCCCCAAAGAGCGCCATTGCGCCTTGTCCTCGGCTATACGCACCCAGCTTCTACCAGCAGCCTTTCGCGGATCGTAACCGACCGTGCGTACCTACTAACAAATAAATATGGAATATTGCATATACAGTCAAACTATTTGCTTCCTGACCCACCGTAGAACGCTCTCACAGTAAGTGCCATAATGAATTCCCTTGTCAAGCAATGCGATGTCAGTATGACTTTTTCAACGAAAAGGTTCCAAAGTGGGGCACGATTCCGTTGGTTCGATAGTACGTCTTATAAATAAGGAATATCACTGCAATTTTCTGCCGTCAGAGTGCAGCACCAGCACTAACTGTTAATGGTTTTTTGAGTATCTTAAAATGTCTGTAGAAAGCCATAATATCATAATTATTTCAATTAAATTTTTGGAAATATAGCTCTATCGTTATTATCGATGTCAATATCATGTTATTTTGTTACTCATACAAAAATACATGATTTCTGTAGGTACTAATACTCTTTGGATAAAATATAAAGAGAACTGACGTTGTCATTTGGATAATAAAAGTAAAAAACAAAAACATCTCAACTGTCAAGTCAAACTGCGATTTTCTGATTTGCTATCCATGAAGCTACATTTTCAAGATAATTAAATTGTAATTCGCATTGCACCATGGAGCCACGAACTTCGCGAAAAGACTATAAAAATCATCATTACTCTGGTCCCAGGAAAAATCAAAAACGAGTTCAGGGACAAATGAAACGTCATCACGGAGAAATCAAAAGGTAAGTGCCGTGGAAAACATATTGCACATAGTGACGTTATTTCGAAACCAGAACCTGGCTAATCTGCTTGTTGTTGCAGTCGTAATGAAGTATGGTGCAAAACAAGGAAAATGGACGACGATTCCAACATCAATTCGAGTTCTGGGTAAGTGAAACATAAATATCCTTCACACACTAGCATAGTATATAGGTAATATTATAAATTTGAAAGCCTCTTCCATTGGTTGGCAATCAAGCACTGTCCGCTTCTAGCGGAACGTTTTCCCACGCATGACTAAACTATGGAACCGGCTTCTCGGGACGATATTCTCAGAGCGGCACAACTTAGGGATCTTAGCCTATCAAACTCGCAACGGGCCGGCAACGCACCTGTGATACCCCTCGTTTTGCCGGTACCCATGATCGGTGATGATTGCTTCCCACCAGGTGACCCGAATGCTTGTTTTCCCCTCTTATATGAAAAAAAATAAAACGGCTCGACTGATTTGGACGAAATTTGGTATGTAGATAGCTGGGCGTGTAAAGTGAAAGCTCCTTTTTATCACGATATTCCCACGAGATTCCTACGATTAGACACTACAAATTATTTATTGAATCAGGCGTTGCTTTGCATGGTCCACATATCAATCAATTTTTACAGTGAGGAGGTGGAGGAACGCATGAACATCTATACTAATATTATAAATAAGAAAGTGTGTGTGTTTGTATATTTGTCCGTCTTTCACGTCGAAACAGATCGACGTGATTTTTGACATAGAGATAGTTTATGGGCCAATATAGTCTATATAGTAGTATATAGGCTACTTGTTATCCCGGAGAAATGCTCAGTTCCCGAGGGAACAGCGCACGATAATCGAATTCCACGTGTGCGAAGCCGTGGGCAAAAGGCTAGTCTTGTATAAATGTAGCTATCATATAAGGTCGCGGGTGAGCAAACTAATTGTTTCAGTTCATTGATATTACAAATTGACCGTGGGTATTTTATGTGCAATGTCAATGAAATCAACTATGTAGTTATGTATTGGAAATTCCCGGAATTAGTCAAAGTCCTGGAATTCAGTTCAACTTTCGGTTATTAGAACCCGTGGTGGCCTAGTGGTTTGACCTATCGCCTCTCAAGCTGAGGGTCGTGGGTTCAAATCCCGGCTCGCACCTCTGAGTTTTTCGAAATTCATGTGCGCAATTTACCACGAGCTTTGCGGTGAAGGAAAACATCGTGAGGAAACCTGCACAAATCTGCGAAGCAATTCAATGGTGCGTGTGAAGTTCCCAATCCGCACTGGGCCCGCGTGGGAACTATGGCCCAAGCCCTCTCATTCCGAGAGGAGGCCTGTGCCCAGCAGTGGGACGTATATAGGCTGAGATGATGATCGGTTATTTCGCGTGTGAAGCAAATGCCAAAGGACCATCCATAAAGTACATCACACCAACTTTGACCATTTTTCAAGTGTTTTGTTGGTTATGTTTTTCGAGCGTATGTATTTGAATAATAACGTATGTGTGTATGTTTCTTGCTCGGCTTTAGGGATTAGTTAGTACATAGAAATCTATGATATAGTACCTAATTTAATTAGTACTTATGTGGATAGTTGGACACCTGGAAATAACACATAATTATAGCGTCACTACTTTGAAAAAATCTTCACTCAGAAAAATTACTTATTTTGAGGTACGAATTTTTAGGGTCCTTGGGGTTTTGCAGGTGGAAGGACCTTGTGCAAGGTCCGCCCGGATTGCTACCACCATCTTGCTCGCTAATCCTGCCGTGAAGCAGCAGTGCTTGCACTGTTGTGTTTCGGCGTGGAGAGTAAGACAGCCGGTGAAATTACTGGCACTTGAGGTATTCCATCTTAGGCCTCTAGGTTGGCAACGTATCTGCAATACCCCTGGTATTGCAGATGTTTATGGGCGGTGGTGATCTCTTACCATCAGGAGACCCACTTGCTCGTTTGCCTTCCAATCGAATAAAAAAAAAAAAAAAAAAAAAAAGGTTCCGGAGCCAAAATGGCAAAAACGGACCCTTATAGTTTCGCCATGTCTGTCTGTCTATCTGTCTGTCTGTCTGTCTGTCTGTCTAGTCTGTCTGTCTGTCCGTCCGCGGCTTTGATCAGGGACTATCAATGCTAGAAAGCTGTAATTTTGCACGGATATGTAAGTAAACTATGCCGACAAAATAGTACAATTAAAAATTCAAAAACAATTTTTTTAGGGTACTGTATTGTGTGAAACTCTTTGGTAACCGTTCAATTAGTACTAGCAACTAAGTTCGATATTTGAATATGATTATTGCAGCGAACGGTCACAATAGAGTATTATAAAGGACTTGTATTCGAGTTGCCAACGAAGTTGAATTGAATATAATCCAGTTTACGTAAAATATATGTTTTTATTTCAATTACGGCTTTTCTAAGATACCGGACCGTCTGTCCAGTACAGTACCTCCCATAGACGTAAAGTGGCGGTGATTTTTTTTTTCTCATTCAACCCTATAGTGTGGGGTACCATCGGATAGGTATTTTAAAACCATTAGGGGTTTGCTAAAACAATTTTTCGTTTCAGTAATGTGTTTGCGAAATATTCAACTTTAAAGTGTACAATTTCATTAAAATCGAGCGTCCTCCCCCCTCTCTAAAATCTAAACCGGTAGGTGGAAAAATTTGAAAAAATTCAGGATGGTAGTCAGTATATATATCAAACTTTCAAGGAAAACTATAACGGCTAAGTTTGCTTGAGAGTTATTAGTAGTTTATGAGTAAATAGCAGCGGAAGGTATAAAACATACCTAAACTTGGAAGATTCCGTATAAAATACGAAATCCTTAGAAAAATACTAACTAATTTTTTCTTAATGGCTACGGAACCCTATTTTGTGCGTGTCCGACACGCTCTTGGCCGGTTTTTATAAGTAGTGACGAAACGCTAGTTTTTATTTATGCGCCTACCTACTTACTTTTAATTTTTATATTCGAATGGAATTGGGATAAAGCATAGTACTTGTAATAATATTATCGATGCGAAAGTTTGTGAGTATGTTTGTGTGTAGGTGTGTGTGTTTGTTGGTTCCTCCCATGCTAAAACGGCTTGAAGGATTTGTTTGAAATTTGGTATGTTGATAGTAAGACATCTGAAACAATATAGAGGGTACTTTATATCTCAATAATCCAATAGGATCAGGATAAAATCTTGAAATTTCAGTCAATTGCTGGTTTAAGAGTTAAGAAATTTTCCGCGGGTAGAGTTTAGTAATTATTATAAAATTCCCGACCAGAGTATTCCTTTACTCTGACTGGCAATCCAGGTCAGATGTAGGTTTGTATGACTAAACTACATTTTTTGTGGATTTACTTATTTTATTAAAGTTATAGTGAAAAACACGATAGCAAAAAGGCATATTTTGTAAAATAGAATAGAATAGAAATATTTTATTCATGCTTCATACATTAAATAAAAACAGAATAAAAATACATAAAAATAAAACAACTAGTAAACTCCTAATTTAACGAGGTATGGGACTCAAAAGTTAGTCCGTTACCAAGGGGCCGGTGACAAAATATCTGGTGGCGTCAAAGTTTTTTAAAAACTTACCGTCTAAAAAACATAACCCTCCTTTGGCAGTCGGGTAATAACCATATTTGGTATGTTAAACTTTTCTCTGTGGGACAACCGTTTTTAGAACAGGGTATCCCACATTTTCATACCAAATTTGAAGTCGATGCCAATTATCGTTGAAGAGTCCTGTTCTGCGGAGACAATACTGGCCGGACTATCAAGATGTCACTACCAGATTATTGCATTGTCACGCGATTTACACGTGTATGCAAAATTTCAGCTCAATTGGTAACCGAAAAGTGAATCAAATTTAATTTGCAAGATTTGATGACAAACATCGGGACAGGTGAAACTAAATAAAATCTTGTAGAAGTGGTTCTACTTCAAAGCAAAAAGATGCATGTTCAAATAAGGAATCTTTTTTGAGGTTGCAAATATACTTGGTGATTAGTTTAAATTCGGAAAGAAAGCGAGAATTGGTTCGCGCTCGTCCTGCATTGTGCCTGATGACAGCTGAGTCATGGCGGCATGGACGGCATTATGCAAGAAGGGATCAAGTCAATAATAAAAATATCATTGTAAGTACTATGAACAATGTTTTATTTTTTATTATTTATAAATATAATAAAATCCAATTCAATGAGCTCAATATCCCGCGGGATCGCGGTGGATGCCGGAAGCACAAGACCGGTCTGAGTGTAGAGCCTTGGGGGAAGCCTATGCCCAGCATTGGCTGACATGATGATGATGATGAATATCCCTCGAAACATAATATTTTATTTAGTTTTTATCCAGAAAACATTTGAAAGAGAATTTTTCATCTAAATATATTCTTAGAAATTCAAAGACAATAAAAAAATAGCCCTAATTTATCGTGAACTTTACGGTGAAGGAAAATACATTATACTTATAATTCAATGGTGTGTACGAAATTCCTTATCTTTCTCACTCTTCTTAGAGTACGTTATACAGACCGAGATGGTGAATAAAATTGATAAGCCGACTGCATAAAAACTTTCAATAAAAAGGAAAAAACAGGTAATAAATCCTTATGCGGAATACGGTGATTTCAACATTTTTTTCGACTTGAGGAAATTACTAAAGCATTAAAAATATTTTTTTTAATGCTATGCCTAGTTGGTTACTAAGTTTTGTTACTGGAGTTGTGACTAATAAAATATACCTAATATAAAGCTTTTAATAAAACACAGAATGCATCATTTGAAAGTTTTTTTGTTGTACTGATCAAAATATAAATTGATTTATCTAAAATGTTTACCGTATATTTATTGAACTCCACTAAAATATTAAGATTGCCACCAATTAGATTTGCTAAAACTTGTTATACTAACCAAGTTCTCGGTCAGACACTCTTCATCTATACGAGGCCAGGATGGCGATTACTGGTCGAAGCTTGTGTAGTACTTTTCTCAAAAATGATGATGATGGTGAGGATGATGATGATGATGATAGTAATGGTAATAGTGATGATGATCATGATAGTGATAATAATGTATGGTGATGATGATGATGATTATGGATGATGATGATGATTGATAGTGATGGTGGTGATGATGATTGTTTATGATGATGATTATGATGATGATGATGTTGGTGATGGTGATGACATGGACCCATTTCAAAATATCCGTTACTGTCCAGTAAGTAAGTATGAAATTCCAATAAGTACATAGCAAGGGATGGGATTGTACTGTACGTTAACGGGTTCCTTTAAAAATTTGGAAAAAAGCGTGTGGGCCGAGCAGCAGTGTTGGGCGTACAGTTAACTAATATTTTGAAATGGGTCCATTATGTCATCGCCATCATTATAAGTACACTTGATATGTAATGGAATTTCAATATTTACTGGACAGTACGAGGTTACTTCCTAGACAATAGCCTAGCCTCCAGGGTGCGTTACTTTCTGCGACGTTTTTGATGATGTAATGGTAACATTTCATACCATTTTTGAGCAAATCTGGTATATCCATACTAATATTATAAATGCGAAAGTGTGTTTGTGCGTTTATCCGTCTTTCACGCCCTAACGGAGCGACGGATCGACGTGATTTTTAGCATAGAGATAGTTTATGGTCCCGAGAGTGACATAGGTTTTTTTTTGTCCCGAGGAAACAGTGCGCAATAACCGAATACCACGCAGGCGGAGCTGCGGGCAAAAGCTAGTACGTACATATATATGTCGGAGATTACAATAATCAAGCCTTTAGGATTGTCAATTGACTATTAGAGTATCGAAATGGCATCGAACGCCGTGTGTCGTAACTAGCGGTTGCGGTGCACATGGACGGGCTTGTTGGCCGGAGGTGATTCTACTTCGGGCTGTTGGAACGACAACCAACACCTGGCTAATGATTCTGTCAGTTCGTCTGACAATTAGCTCTGTACATACTCCGATTGGTTTTGTAATTTAATTACTATCGACTAGTGAAATAAAACAACTGAGACGGAAGTACTCTCATTCCATCGTCATCTCACCTCTTCTCTCCGCTCTCGTCGACATATATAATATTTCGGGGATCTCGGAAACGGCTCTACCGATTTCGACGAAATTTGGTATGTAGGGGTTTCTGGGGATGAAAAATCGATCTAGCTTGGTCTTATCTATGGGAAAACGCTAAGTAAGAATATATTGCAATGAAAAATTCACTTTAAATATTTTCTAGATAAAAATTTAATAAATTATTAAATTTTGTGGGACATTGAACTCATTGAATTGGATTTTATTATATTTATAAATAATAAAAAATAAAACATTGTTCATAGTATTTACAATGATATTTTTATTATTGACTTGATCCTTTCTTGCATAATGCCGTCCATGCCGCCATGACTCAGCTGTCATCAGGCACAATGCAGAACGAGCGCGAACCAATTCTCGCTTTCTTTCCGAATTTAAACTAATCACCAAGTATATTTGCAACCTCAAAAAAGATTCCTTATTTGAACATAAATCTTTTTGCTTTGAAGTAGAGCCACTTCTACAAGCTTTTATTTAGTTTTTTTTTCACGATTCTCCACTCCGCGTAAGATTTCACATACGATTTCAAACACAAAATAGTTCAAAAATATTTCTTATCATTTTTCGTAACGGCTGCGGAACCCTATCTTGGGCATGCCTGACACGCTCTTGGCCGGTTGTTTATATTATAAATGGTTTTTATCTTTCCAGATCCAAGGCCAACTGCGGGTTTGCAAAATGCAAAAATGCTACTTCGTCGGATATATTCCTCCAGCATATGATATAACAGTATTAGAAATAGAGAGTGACGAAAATTTTATTTGTAAGATGTTACCAGAATTGGTCATCCTACTAATGTTCTATAAAAATTGTATTTTACCCGAAGTATTACTTTGGAAAGTTGCCAAAAATCAAGTGTTTAGACATTTCATTGTGTTAGGTGCTGACCTTTTTTAACCGACTTCGAAAAAAAGGAGGAGGTTATTTTTTTTTTCTATGTTTGTTACCTCAGAACTCCGTCATCTATGAACCGATTTGAAATTTTTTTTTTCGTTCGTCTAGAAATGCTTTCAATTCGGTCCCATAAGCACCAAATCAGGATCTGATCATTGGATCCTAAGGAGATCGAGGGGACTCTTCAAATGTTGTAGGGACATCTATGGTAATTTTGATATATTTAGTAGTAACTCGTGCATTTGCTCTTGAAAATCATTATTTGGTGAAATGGAACTGATGATGAAGACCACAGTTGACAATCGGAGTTACTACTCAATAACAAGTAGGTATTTCATGGGTTAAATTTCAATCCATTTAACACAGTTGCTAAGCAATTTATGCTACTCGTAATGCATATGGAATGGGTAGTGAAGCACCAGGATACCTCAATAAAGAAAGTCTCTGCCTGTGAGTGGACCTATGGTCATCTACCTGACCTACGCACTTTATATTGGGTTTCAATCACTCCTGCTGACTGGTACAAAATTATTTTTATGGTTTTTTGTAGTCGGTAAAATTTTTTGTTATAAAATTTTCTTGTTTCTTTTCCTTTGACTTTTATTTATTTTGATCTTTTGTTTTATGGGTACATGGCACGAACGTGCAGCTTTTACAATCTATAGTGATTCAGGACTGGCCCTGGTCATATTATTATTTGATACGATATTCAGTTCTACGAGCGCACATTTATGTGCAGCTTTTGCAATCTATTATGATTCAGGACTGGCCTGGTCATATTATTATTTGATACGATATTTAGTTCTACGAGCGCATATTTATGTGCAGCTTTTGCAATCTATTATGATTCAGGACTGGCCTGGTCATATTATTATTTGATACGATGTTTAGTTCCACGAGCGCACATTTATGTGCAGCTTTTGCAATCTATTGTGATTCAGAACTGGCCTCTGGCCGTATAGTAATATTATTTTATGTGATATTCAGTTCTACAAGCGCAGATGTGTGCAGCTTTTGCGAAAGTGACATACCTACATCCTAGCGGTGAGATAGTGTGGTATGGAATTCAATCTCACATCAAAAAAAAATTACGAAAAATACATAATTGTAAGCTTATTAAAAAAATGGTACTACACGTAGTTACAAGAAAAAAATGATCAATCTGTTACCACCAGGAAAGATACTTCCTAGCAGGTGCTATCAATTTCCCTATGAAGCAGTCGACTTTTCAAATTTCTTGTAAATCAAAAAAAATGTGCTAAATTGTACACTAGTTAAAAAAATGTACCACCCTTGTATAGTTACAGTTATAAAACAGTGATCAATCAGGAAGTATCCTTTCTGGCAGGCGCTATTTCATTATGTAGTAATCGTAATAAAAAAGAGTAAGTAGTACTGAACGTACAGTTTTCTCGTAGCTACGGGTAGTACTCCTTTTTTTAATTTGCGTACGATTTCGTACATTTCTCATATTTTTTTCTGACTCACAAGAAATTTTAAAACACGACTGCTACATAATGCAATAGGAAGGAAGTATCCTTCCTCGCGGTGACAGATTGATCATTGTTTTTTCTTGTAACTACGGGTAGTAAATTTTTTTTAACAAGCGTTAATTTAGTACATTTTTGGAACATTTTTGTGATGTAAGTTTGAATTCCATGCGACACCATGCCACCGCCAGGAAGTATGACACTTGCGAAGTACATTTTGTCAAACTACATTTGTAAATAAACAGTGGAGTGATGGCCATGATTGGGTCAAGGTACCATGGATAAACCTTCGGACCGTTGGTTGAATGACATAGGTATTGTTATTTGGCAGTCGGCTGGTAAGCTGTGTATGAGGCTGGCGTGAAATTGCAAGGGCCAGCAGTGGGTGGGAGTAGACTGATTTTAATGATATATAAATGTAAATAAATAAATAAAAAACTGATGTAATAATAAACTGTTTTTAATTTGTAGTTCAATAAAACCTTGAATTAAAAAAACATCGTGAGGAAATATTTATACGCCTGCTGCGAAGTTTCCTAATCCGCACTAGGTCAGTATGGAAAATAATGCTTGAGACCTGTGTGTGCCCAGCAGTGAGACGTGTGCTGATCTGGACGATGATGATGACAAATTTTTCCGCTCGTGCTGAAAATATCACGTTACCGAAACACCTATTTTTTCAAAATACATTACATTTTTATTACATTCCCATTATATCTGATATCCAAAAGAAGAAATTTCACAAAAAATTACTTCGTCGAGTAATCTTCGATTTTGTAATTATGAGGTAAGTAGGTAATGCAATATTTTGAAACATGTATTATTCTGGTAACGTGGTATTTCTTGATATTATGATAGGGGATAAAATTACATGAAAAAAATTGTTTACAAATTAGGTCAAATATTTTTAGCTACATGTTTAAAAAAATAATAAGGTAGTAATTAGCTCATACATTCACATCATTAATTGAGATACCAAAAAAAAAAGCAAAAAGATATAATCACACACGGGATTCGATCCCGAAGATTCTAACCCGTATCTAGCATGAATAGACGCCAATACAACTACTCCAATCAGCAGTTTGAACGAGACGTCGAAATTAGCAATCACTTTTGTTTACTACAAGTTATAAGCATGTGTGCGAAAATATTACAGTCACCGCTGCCGCGTTGTTATAAGTTAAAATAAAAGTATTTTCTAAATTAAAATACATCTGAAACTTGGTAGGATATATCACAAATTTCACTCTACAGGCGGCATGTACATTATTTTATAAAAATATCCACATTTACATTCCTAAAAAAAAAAAAACGTGGAATTTGCACACTAACGTCATCTACTGGCGCTGTAGTGCCTAGCTGACCGTGACAAACCACCTTAACATTGAACGTCCTCCGTTTGATGACGATATAAAAACAGGCTAAGATCGTTATTTTTTTGGAATCTTTTTGTATTTTTTATTTCAATTCCAAATTTTTATCTCTTGTCCGGGTGAGCGGTTAGTTCCGATGGTGTTCCGAAAGTTTCTCGATGAGGGCTACGGCATAGATGTCGCTAGTGTCGCTGCTTAAGTGGCTAAATAAGAAACAAACAAGCTGAGATATGTGGTACCTAGGGGAAATTCCTGTCTGTACGTTGTCCAGCGATGGTGTGGCGATATAGCACGCGGCACGGAATGCCGAGGACCTGGGTTCGATTCTCAGCGCTGGTCTTATTTTTCTGGTTTTTCTGTGCATCTATATTTCAGTTCGTAGTTTAAATAAATACAGGCCTCTAAGATCATAACCCCTTTTCCATCATTATCCTTTCCTTGCTATGAATTAATCACTATTTTTTGCTACATCTCCACGTGCTCGTGACAACCGGCAAATTTACATACAACGCGACCACACCATGCAAGTGACGTGGTAGTTAATTACGGCACCTACTAACACGTGTAGCTCGTTAAATTCAGACCCTTCGCTTTGACCGCTAATGTGGTGTAAGAGACAAGAGATACAGGAAAGCTGTCTTTAGCCGTGCCGAGTTTTTTAGTCGGTGAGAGTCCGTCACTGAAGGGCTACTCCGAAACACAAAATTCGAAGTTCGTGTGGTGCGATCCCTCTCGCTCTCGTATTAAATAGTATAAGTGTCAGAGGGACAGCACGACACGAACTTCGAATTTTGTGTTTCGGAGTAGTCCGTATGTCTGGGTTCTCCGTTCCCAGTCGTTCATTATGGATTTCTCCTGACTGGAAGTAAGCCCAAATTTCCTATCCTTCTAATATTTTACTGTAGGTAATTTTATACTGTAATTTATCGGCATTTTATTTGTTACTAATATATTTTTTGTTTTCAGAAAATTACTTTCTGTCACGTTTCAGAAACTGATTTGAGTTTTCTCAGAAATTGGTTGTCTGGAAGCGATCGCTTTTTAGCGATGAGACCGCCTATTGTCTACCTATATATTTTTATTTTTGTAATGTCTCTGTAAGTAGTCGGTTCAATTTTTTGTTATAAAATTTTTAGTGGTTCAATAACAACCTATCACAGGACCCCTCATTGGCAATCTAATCGCTCAAATCCTGTAACTTGACCGTCATAATACTATCCAATCGATGGATGCCTTAATTGGCCAAAACTTTCCGGTACGTGCATAATATAGCCACAGACATAGGGTGCCCGCTGACAGTTACACTGTTTAATGATTCACGCTGACCTGTGTCAGTCAGGCAGTGATAAGTGACTTCGCTGTCTGGTTGAAATGATTGAATGCATTTTTAAACGTAAATTATGTTTTGAACATTTTTTTTTTATGTAATAGCAGACAAACGAGCAGACGGTTCACCTGATGTTAAGTGATTACCGTCGCCCATAGACATATCCGCAGCACCATCAGGACTGCAGATGCGTTGCCGGCCATGCAAGAAATGGTACACTCGCTTTTCGCGCACATGAAACTAAAGTGAGACTAACAAGTATAGTTAAATACACACCGGATGATTCACATCTTGAATCGAATTTAGCAGGTCATGTTTTTGGCTGATTCGTGGAGTGTGCTCCGGGAGGAAGGGCTGAGTATTAGCATAGGGCGGCCACGTCGTACAAAATACGCGTTCTTGAATCTACGTAGGCATGACGACGTCTGTACACGCGTCAATGTGTGCGTATGATACACAGGGCTGACTAACGCAAAACTCTAATAAGTGCTACCAATGACATTTAAAGGTAGGTACTTATATGTAGGTATGGTTTAGAGAGTGCAAATAAATCTTACCTATTTATTTAAACCTACTTAAAATGTGACTGGCTGTGTATTTAAGCATTATTATTTTCAATCACAATAGATATAAGACTACAAACTTAAACGAATTATTCGGTAGGTAGTATTTCATGTATTAATCGCGATAATTTCAGAAATCATTATTTATTTAGAAAAATGAAGTAGGTTGGGTACCGTTACCATTTCGCAAAATAATAGCTCCCGAACTTAGTGCCGTGCAGCCGACATACATCGCTTTCCGCACCCGACTGCTTTCCTGCGGTTTTCCTGCAAATCTGCGCTTGAGGGGTGGGGTACCTAACTCGAACCAGTGCGGGGCGGAGCGTGGCCATTCTGTACGTTAGTACTATTATATATTCTGTGGTATTAACCAGAAACGTAATATGTCGAGATAAACTCGATTTAAGGCTACATTTCCACCAGAGATGTGCGAGGATACGTTGCAAGGAATACAATACAAATTAATATTTTTTATTGATCACCAAAAAAAGTACAGAGACATTACAAAAATAAAAAATTCAGGAATGTATTTGTAATGAGCCAATAGAAACGCTTAATTTACCTCGTGTTGAGTCTAAAGTCTTAACTTTTATGTTTGTCTGTCTTTGTCTGTATCTAAAATTCCCCAAATTCCGCAAATCCAAGTGACAAAACGGAAACAAAAATAAACAATCTAGCAAATCGGAACCAGAAATGCGACCCCTCAATTACCACCCGATCGTTAATATATTCTATACTTATAATGGGGTTGCGACCCCGACCTCGAGACATCTGTCCGTAACGACGGCACGTGCCAAACCGTGACAGAAAAAGATGACAAAAAAATTGCCGAGGAAACGGATATGACGCAAAACGCTGCAACTTTAAAAACATGCGAAATCTTAGTGCCATAGGGATGATGACGCCATTAAAAAATAATTCGAAGGCACAACTCCAGTAAAAAAACGCTTTATTAACCCTGAAAACCAGATTAATTTTCGATTTACTGTAAAATTAGATTTTTTGTTGCTTTATAACAAATAAATAGTTAGTTGATTGAGTTGCCGTATAATGACGTCCTAAGTCGCTATTGCCATTGAAACTCTATGGGAGAGTTTTGTTTTGACAGCTCATAAAAAGTACATCAGTTGATTGGTGGTGTCAACATCTCTATTATGTAGTGACAATATTTTTTTGCCTCCTCACTACAAACGACAGTCTTTTTGTTTGGATGTGTGCTTGGATGTTCGAAATGAGAGTACCTTGTCACTTCAACGTCATGTTTGAAAAACCACACGAAATTGTACAACGTCTGAAAGCGACAAGGTAAAAATGATCACTTATATTTATGACGTCGATTGTACTTAAGGCCTAGACGTGGGTCACAAGCTTTGTTATTTTGAATATTATTTCAACATTCTTAAAAATCTTTACTCAATAAACTATTTGTATTTTATAAAGTACATATTGTGTCATTATTCTGTTTATTTTTGTTCTTTTTAAAGTACACGAGGACTCACGAGGAGTATGACCTTTAATTTTTTATCTAGAATCGTAATTACATCTACTTAAGTAACAACATGAACAACATATTCTGGATTCAATGTTCTTTAAAAAGTACAAATAAATATGGCCATGCTTGTATAAACTCTCGACGGGGTGCGTTTGCTTCGGATGGCTGTCACAAGCACGCAGTCATGCTGCGTTTACGCTTCGATTGTTCTTTTTATATCCAGAACTATTTTTATTGAGTTACGTTTTAAAATATTAAACACTAGCTTTTTCTCGCGACTCCGTCCGCGCAGAATTCTTTATCGCTGTCCCGCGGGAACCTTTAAATTTTCCCGAGGCAAAACTATCCTATGACTTTTTCTAGGACTCAAAACGATCTGTATACCGAATTCCATCTAAACCTATTCAGCGGTTTAGACGTGATAAGGTAATACACAAACATAAAGTTTCGCATTTGTAATATTAGTGGGATATTTTATTGCTAAGCGAAATCTGTTTGTACTAGATATAGAACATAATTTAGTGAATCAGGTGTTACTTTGCGGAGGTCCATATCAATGAGCTAAAAGAATTGCTTTGGTCACCCGCGACCTTATGATAGCTACCTTTCCTCCGCCTCTACACTATAATTTCACCATCAGTTAGATATTTTTAATGGAAGATTTTAAATGTGAAACACACTTTATAAAAATCGATTTATGTTTTAAATCAATCTACTTATTCCAAAAGAGTATGTGTGGCTTGTTTTTATGTAAGTATTAGTCGGTTCGATGTTATGTTTTATTTTTGGCTCAAATGCGGATTTCTTAGTACCGAAAAAGTAACGGTTACCAGCACATTGTAGACGGGCGTTTTTTAACTTTGCATGTCTATAAAGAACGCTTCAGCATTCCGCGGGGCGCGCGTTGACTCAATCGCATCTATTCAAAATGCAATGGACGTTTCTGTTGGTAAGTGCAGACGGGCGATCGAAGCGCTGCGTTTTAATTTGCTTTGTGGACAAGAACTTGAATAAAAATTGGGAAAAAAGTCGTTTATTAATTTTGATAAAATGATTTTGTATGTTATGTCGTTATATATTTTTTTTTTTTTTTTTTAATAATAATAATATATTTATTGAATGAATTTCGGTACAAAATAACATAAAATGCAATATTTTACTTAAAATCTATGTAACACTTGTGCCTGAACTAGGATAATTCCTGTATCTCAGGCTAAACGAGCTAACATTTACATACTAAAATACCTAATCACCAAGGAAAAACAAAGTCTGGTGTATAAATTTAACTTCAAGATGTCTTTTATTAAAAGAGCGAGTAATTGTACGTAGTTAAAAATAAACCACGGTATACAAGTCGAATATAAAAATTAGGTTGTAATGATATCATCCTAACTATTTAGCAATATAGGTAGAATTTTACTTGATTTTGTAGAAATTCAACATTATCTACTGTTAAGTAAGATCAATCTTAATACCTAGTCGCCTTTAGTCCCTACTAACCTTTTTGTTGATATAATGTTGACTAATATCTTAAACACTTTCGCAGTTCGTTGTCAATCCTGCAATCCGCTAGAGATATTACAAATTTGTCATAATAATTAAGACATTAACATTAACACATAACAAATTCGGGACGCTGAATGACAAAAGTGTAACTTGAAATTTTGCCGATTATGGAGCATTTTTAAGCGTGTCGAACGCTGCATTTGAAACGCCAGTCTGCGGCATTTGAAGGCAGTTTGACACCAAGCCATCGTTTTATCTGATTTACACTATATCTCGGATTCTTTGTCTGGCGAATTTCCTATCGTGTGCAATTTACATAAGAGTCAATAGCCTGGCCAGAAGAAACCATTCACTTCGCTTCGAACTGTGCGGTTTTTGAACGGAAGATCGAGCTTTCCAATGATTTTGTCTATTATAACTTTACTGCCATTATCTTGATGATCTTATTTTATTAATTCATCATCATCATCATCATCTCAGCCTATATACGTCCCACTGCTGGGCGCAGGCCTCCTCTCGGAATGAGAGGGCTTGGGCCATAGTTCCCACGCGGGCCCAGTGCGGATTGGGAACTTCACACGCACCATTGAATTGCTTCGCAGGTTTGTGCAAGTTTCCTCACGATGTTTTCCTTCACCGCAAAGCTCGTGGTAAATTGCGCACATGAATTTCGAAAAACTCAGAGGTGCGAGCCGGGATTTGAACCCACGACCCTCTGCTTGAGAGGCGATAGGTCAAACCACTAGGCCACCACGGCTTTTTTTATTAATTGTTAATATGTAACTAACAAGTATTTTTAAAGTAGTGACGATTCCTATTTAAAAAACTGATCGTGCCCCGCACGTTTTAAATACCTTATCTGACTTCTGCTTAACTCTTCTACATTGCATTTCTTTTTTTACAAATAAAGATTAAATATAAATCAATTCTAAAAATACTATACCAGCTTTTTTTGGTGGTTATACTTGTATGACATGAGACAAATGATGATATTACAGGTATTTTATTAAGACTTTATTTTTTGTTGCCTTGTGAGCTTAAAATAATAATACGTTACGTAATTTACGTAATCTGTAAGATTTGGAGTAATTTTCTGATGCGAGTAAAATACCCTGTCACAAATTACGTGTAACAAGATACTCAAGCTTTGCAAAGCTTACTTTGGGGCTAAGGTCTATTGATGTGAATTGCCCCGTGATATTTATTTATTTATTTATGTCGGTTTCATACAAGATTTTTGACTGTATTTGCAATGGATATCAAATTTTAAATCGATTTCTGACCACTGGAAATTTGACTAGATAAATTCTACTTGTACAAGATTTAACAACGCAACAAACTAGACATTGTAACACGACAAGTTAAGCTTTAAAATAACGTTTTTATTATCATTTAAACGGCCTGCCCTCCTTGGGGTCTCAACATAAAAGCATTGCACAAAATGTGCGAGCAACGCCTGTCCGCTCGCATCGTAATTGCACGTTTTATCGACGTATCGGCATGACGTGACCTCGCCGGTATGTCGACGGCAGAATATTTTATAAGGATTAGAATTTTGTGCTTTCCGCATCCATCGCGATCCCGCGATCTTAAGGTCGTCGCTCCATCTTGTTGGAGGCCTATCGACAGCTTGTCTCCCGGTCCGCGGATGCCATTCGAGAACCTTCTGACCCCATCGGCCATCAGTCCTGCGTGCAATGTGCCCCGCCCGCCGCCACTGCAGTTTCGCAATTCTTCGGGCTGTGTCTGTAACCGTAGTTCTACTGCGGATATCATCATTTCTGATTCTATCCCGCAGAGAAACCCTGAGCATAGCCCTCTCCATAGCCCTTTGAGCTTTGACCGGTCTGAGTGGAGAGCCTTGGGGGAGGCCTATGTCTAGCAGTGGACGTCTTTCGGCTGACATGATGATGATGAGATGTTAGAATTTTATAAAATTTGTTAACAACATCATCAGCCGGACGACGTCTACTGTTAGGAGCCCTGCCTCTTAGAACGCCATAATGAATGACAAATTGTTATGTTATTGCATCCATCGTGAACGCAAGGCTTTAACCAAGTCATTCGTTCATCTCGTTGGTGGGGATTACTAATAAATGGCCAAAAAACTTTTCCCAAAGTATCACATCCCAAAAAAATTTACCCAAATTATCATTTGGCAAAATATCATTTGGCAAAAAAACTTATCGCAAATTTACAGTTAATAAATTTTTATTTGGCAAATTATTGTTTCGCAAATAATTACTTAGTCATGTTTCATATTGCCAAGTAATATTTGGTCAAATGTATCGTTTGGCATAATGTACTCTTCCCAAAATATCGCATGACATAATAACCTACTTTTCTGGGAACAGTTCGTTTCTGTGGAGGGGCGCAGTTCTAACCTAACCTAACCTACTTTTTAATAGCAGTTCGTTTTTGCGGGGGACGCAGTTTAAACCTATAATCTAACCTACTTTTCTGGTAGCAGTCCGTTTTCTGTGGGGGACGCAGTCTAACCTCATCTACTTTTCTGATAGCAGTTCGTTTCTGTGGAAGACGCAGTTCTATCATAAGCTACTTTTCTGATAGCAGTTGATTTGTGAGAAATGTCATTTTGAACAAACATTTTTTTGGAATACAATATTTGCCAATATAAAACGTTTGCTTAATAAACGTTTGTCGTAATAAAATTTGACAACGTAAAATTATGCCAAATGATAATTTGACCAAATGAATAAAATGCGAAATGTAAATATGCCAAAGATTCGTTTGGGAAATGAAACTATTGCGATAAGTTTTTTGGGAAGTGAAATTTGGCGAAAAATATTTTGGCGAAACGGCAGTACACCCGTTGGTGGACATCCTACGCTACGCTTGCCGATCCGCGGTTTCTGCCACTGTTTTCCGTGCTCATTGCGACTTCAACGAGCTAATTTTTCGGGAAAAAATTTGTTAGGATTTGTTGATGTTTGTTGTTTTTGTTCCTCTTTAATTTGTAGTCACGAATAAATGTTTTTCTTTCTTTCTTTCTTTCTTTCTTTCTTTTCTTTCTTTTAATTCGCTGAGCCATGTCGGTGACCCTTGTTCTACAGATATGTCCGTGTTGTTACGATTTTTTCTTAATAATTTTTGTAACAAAACGGACACATCCAAATAATATTTTGGGGACACATCTGGAGACCCTATTTTTCCAGCTCATAATCATGAACTGAGTCTAGCTTCCAAATTTTGTTGAAATCGGAGACATAAACTCAGGGTGCAACGGTACATAGAAATGCCTTTCGACCCCGTGTAATTCGAAATTTTCACTATGATATTAATTAAATAAAAAAAAACGACGATTTAACGCAAACGCGACGTCTTGCGATAAAAAACTTAAACAACCACTTTGAGTGCCTACTTAACTTTGTCCGGAACAAAGCAGTCGGACAGAGGGAGAGCGTCCGGTATTGGATTTTCCTTTAAACTCGACGTAATGAGATGGGCCTAAAGAGGGTTAAAGAACGACAGGAGGAAGAATTAATTTGTTCTGTGGCGACTTATTCTGGACGCCATTTATTTTTGATTTTGCGCCAATTTTTATTATGCTGTCTGTTATAGCTGAATGCTAATATAACAGGCAAAGCCAGGGCAGAGTACTAGTGTCGTTAAAATATTATGTATCCACTACGCGGAAGACATAATTCACCCGGTGCACTACGCTCCCGTTCTAGCCTTCTGAACCTAAACTATCCAAGTCGCTTCTGCTCCAAACCGTTTTGCTCGCTCGCTTCACTCGCTCGCACAAATTTTGAAGTAAAACTGTGTAACATAAAAATTGGTCGAATGTTATTTTGTAATTTGTTATTTGTCTAAGCCAATCATGTGCTACATAATTATTTGCCACATAAAAGTGTGACGAAGTAAAATTTTGCAGTGTAAAAATGTTGCGAAATAAGAAAAATGCGAAGTTAAGATATGCCAACGATTGGTTTGAAACAAAATGAAACTTCGGCGAGAGATTGGTTGCTAAGTGAAATTTGGCGAAACATATTTCGCCGAAGAGGTTGTACTTACACCCAAAATTTATTACGATATGGTCGCACCCTGGTACGTGATTTAATTTTCTCGACGGTACCATCATCAGAATAAGAATCCTCTCAACCGTTGGAGTGTGAAATTGAAGGCGGACTCATTAACGGATGAACTAATCTTGAAAAAAATCACGTAATTATTCTTATTACCCAATAGACGAGAAATATTGTTACGAGGCCCTTATATCGATAAACTTGAGATTTTAAGGGGATTGTAAAAAATCGATCACGTTCGAGTCGGGCTAGCGCAATCGGATTCGTTTAAAAATGCAAAAATTAAGTTGTTTTGCCATTTATAGCGTTTCTTAGTGGAATGTATATAAAAGTTATCCAATATATTACAATATGATTCACAAAAATATATTTTAGGATTTTTCAATACAGTGATCAGTTTGCGAAATAGTTAACTTTAAAATGCAAATAAATTGGTTTGAAAAAATAATGATGGTAATAAATACGACACGACAATTTAATTTAAGTTTGGTTTAGTTTAGTTTTAAGTTAGTTTTTAAATAAGGTCCTCACTGAAAATCAGCGCCACGGCTTGCCGTGGCATTATGCTGAGTGGGGACCTATTTAGCGTCATTTTATTTTGGTATTTGTTCTTTGTTATTTTTTTTTTTATTGTTCATTTTTATTTTATTTTTATGGCGTTAAATAAATGTATTTTCTTTCTTTCTTCTTTCTTTCTTTCAAATAAAATATTATCAAATCTACACGGAAAACTATAACGGCAAAGTTTGCTTGAGAATTACTAGTAATAGTTTAAGAGTAAATAGCAGCCTAAGGTAGGTATAAAATATATCTAAACTTGGAAAATTCCGTAAAAATACAAAATATTATTTAGTTTTTTCGTAACGGCTACGGAACTTTATCTTTGGGCGTGTCTGACACACTCTTGGCCGTTTTTTTTCTGTTTTTTCATGCCTTCTTTGTTGTGATTTTCTTAATTTTCTTATCATTCTTGTTTTTTTCGAATTTTCATTTCATATACTTAAAAAATATTAAGGAGCGGCCACAGCACCGCTGCTTAGAAAAACGGTGACTATACGGAATCGCAGTGACGCATTGTATGCGTAATGTTTTTATCGCATGGCCTCCACACTAGTCCACACGCTGCTCAAAATCCGCAGACGGTGCGGAACAGAAGGGCTACTCCGAAACACAACGTTCGAAGTTCGTGTCGTGCGGTCCCTCTCACACTTATACTATTTAATACGAGAGCGAGAGGGATCGCACGACACGAACTTCGAACGTGGTGTTTCGGAGTAGCCCTTCAGCAGTAGAGCAGCTGCAGCTTGCAGGTGGTAGGACCTTGTGCAAGGTCCGCCCGGATTGCTACCACCATCTTGCTCGCTAATCCTGCCGTGAAGCAGCAGTGCTTGCACTGTTGTGTTTCGGCGCGGAGAGTAAGACAGCCGGTGAAATTGCTAGCACTTGAGGTATTCCAACTTAGACCTCTAGGTTGGCAACGCATCTGCAATACCCCTGGTGTTGCAGATGTCTATGGGCGGTGGTGATCTCTTACCACCAGGAGAACCACTTGCTCGTTTGCCTTCCAGTCGTATAAAAAAAAAAAAAAAAAAAAAAAAAGAGCAGCAGAACTTTTGGTAGAGAGCATGCGGGAAGTCTTGACGTTTACGGCACGTCACTGCGATTCAATACCGTTTGCGTATTTTCAGCAGCGGCGTGGCCGGTTCTTTATTCTGAGATTTTTACTGGGTCTATTTGAAAACTACAAACAAAGACGTGCACACTACGTGAATTTAGAAACCTATTATTTTGACAGCTTTTAGAGGATTTGCTAAATTTCACTCGAATCTCTAAAACACGCACAAACTTTCGTATTTATAATATTAACAGGTATACTCATGGAAACTTATAAATTTTCAAATGAACACCCATCGCAAATAGTTCTTAATGACAAGCTCAAAAGCCGACTTCTCACTGGCTGTATGAAATTAACAAATACCGTTCATTTTCCTAACCACATCTTCAATTTCACGAAGCATAAAGTTCAAAATCGAACTGCAAATACTTCGCCAGCTGAAAATTATTTTTCAAACCGTGGTTTTGAAACCAACTTAACTTTGCGTTCGAGAAACTAAAGTCCAAGCTAAGTTGGACTCTAAAAGCCTCACGTAGTAAGCGATGTTTTTCGGAACCGTCTGGATTTCAGAGGTCTGATATAATGGTTCGAGGCTTATGAATAGGCAATATCTTGTCCTAAGGCGCTTGCCGCTTTACACTGGTTAATGACAGTTGTATCGGTGAGTTATGCAGATTAATGCCAATTTTGCGGTGCTGTAATAAATATGTGCCTAGCTTTATGTTCTAACGGTAGGTTTCGAGAAAAATGGGGCTTTAAGGAGTTGCCGACATCTTCATCTTTACGTCCTCTAAAGTCTCACTTTCAAGAGTCAAGATCCCATTCAAAATTTTGACTAGCTCAAAAATTGTGTGCCGCTCTGATTGTTGAAATTTTAGTTACTTACTTAACAGAGTTCTAGACTACTAGTTTTAAAGATGAACTTCATATAAGTTAATATAAGCTTAACTAAACATAAGCTTTTGTCCGCGTCTTTGCCCGCGTGGTATTCGGTTATCGCGCGCTGTTCCCTCGGGAACTGTGCATTTTTCCGGGATAAAAAGTAGTCTATGTCACTTTCGGGACCATAAACTATGTCTATGCCAAAAATCACGACGATCCGTCGCTCCATTACGGCGTGAAAGACGGACAAACACACAAACACACCTTGGGATTTTTTTTTTATGGTATAGGGGGTAAACGAGCAGACGGATCGCCTGATGGTGAGCGATTTATAAATAACATGACGTGACAGACGAATATTGCAGACGATTAGTCTAACTCCAGCATCAAAGAACAAAATGGCGCATTATATATTAGTACGTTCACACACGAGTGGGTAAGGGCGGACGCAAACGGGACGGCACATTTACCGAACACTCCATTGCCTCTAAATGAAGCGCGAAACGTCTCAATTCCCGCAAAGTCAATGTTTATATTATTCCGGCCTATTGCTTCCGGATGTCCGGCAAAATAAATGGTTTGACGCGTGAAGATTCTTTTGAAAATTTTGAAAACAAAAGGTATTTTGGGATGCGCTTTTTGGCTGAAATAGGCGCTCAAGCGTGGTTTGACGTCGCGTATAGAATATGCAAAGCTGAATGCCTCGAACGTTTGTATGTGTCCGGCGGAAACTACAGTTTTTCGTGAAGCTTCCTTTGCTATTAGAATTTTCGGAGTCGGTTCTGCGAAGAAATACACGCACAAACCAACAAAGTTTATTTCATTGGGCGAACTGAAGTACCTCGAAGCAAAGCGAAAACTTCCACAAAATAAATTACCTACTTCCGTACAAAGTCACTTAATAAAACATTTTTCACTGTTGTCAGCATTTTAAATCCATTATTCAAAAGTGAACGTCTATCGTATTAATCTTTGTAAATAACCAAAATCTCATCTCGATCGTAACCGAAGTGACATCTCACTTACCAGTGCGTATCTCTTTATTAATTCCACAAAGAACGTTAAATTTGGTCCAGACGCGACACACCAAACTGGACCTTGCGATGGATGCGTCTAAGTTGATATAATAATAACACTTTCTTTCCGATCGGTAAATAGGCGATGGAATTGAGATACGAGTGGACACGTGCAAGTTATTGCCTCACAAGTGTTTGGGCAAACTAAAATATTGCTTATTTGGCCGGAAAATCTCGGGGACGGTGGAGTGACCCAGCAAAAGTTGGAAATTTATCGGGTATTGATTGCTTCGTCGAGGAACCATAAAGTTTGGGGCGTTCATTGTATAGTGACTTATAATTGATGGTGTTACTTTATTTTTTAATGTCTGCAATTTTATGTCGTCCTCTCTCGTTGGTGTTATAGCGGAACTACTTTATAGATGACATGGCGGTTTATCAATCAATCAATCAATATCATTTATTTGTGAACATAGGTCATTAGTGTTACAGGTGTTATATAAAATTGGGTGGTATCGCTATGCTGCGCCATAAGGCATACAAAATAGCTGGCACTAAGACATGCAGCATGCTATACAAATGAAACTAATGCACATATAACTAAGTATACACATAACATTAAAATACCATATATTATGCCCATTGGCATTAGCTGTTTAAGGGGCTGTTTCACCATCCATTGATTAGTGTTATCTGGCGGTTAAATGTGATGTCATCTCCGTCTATTCGAATAAAACAAATAGGGACGGCATCACATTTAACCGTCATTTAACACTAATCAATGATTTCTCATAAATAATATCCCTACTAATATTATAAATGCGAAAGTAACTCTGTCTGTCTGTATGTTACGCTTTCACGTCGAAACCACTGAACCGATTTTGATGAAATTTGGTATATAGGTAGTTTGAACCCCAAGGATGGACATAGGATACCTTTTATTCCGGTAGAGGGCGCCACCGCGCGATAACCTAGATCCGCGCAGACGAAGTCGCGGGCATAAGCTAGTACCTAAAAAAAAAAATTTTGTTCTAGTGTTACGCTCTGACGGCAGAAAATTGCAGTAATATTCCTTATTCGGAAGCATATACCGGGTGTGGCCTGTGATATGAGCAAATAATTTAAACTTAGATCGTATTTGTCAAAATTAACAGCATTAGTTCAGCGACTTTTAAAAATACTAAGTGTTTTAATTTTTATTACACTTTAAAGTTTATTCGAAGAAGCAATGTAAAGCAAAATGGTTGATGTTTGTAGCGTGACAGGCGACGTCAGTTGTGTTCTAGGATGGCGTACATCGATTGCAGTATTTAATTTATATGAAAAAAAAGAAAATCTAAACACTCAATTATTTTAAAAAAATCGCTGAACTAATAAATAAATAAATGAATATCACGGGACAATTCACACCAATTGACCTAGCCCCAAAGTAAGCTTAGCAAAGCTTGTGTTATGGGTACTAAGCAACGGATAAACATACTTATATAGATAAATACATACTTAAATACATATTAAACGCCCAAGACCCGAGAACAAACATTCGTAATATTCATACAAATATCTGCCCCGGCCGGGAATCGAACCCGGGACCTCAAGCTTCATAGTCAGGTTCTCTAACCACTAGGCCATCCGGTCGTTTATGTTGTTTAGTTTGACGGGTACGATCTATGTTTTAATTTGCCCGTATTACAGGCCACACCCTGTGTGCCATGTGTGTAGAAGTAAGTACTGTTGAATATTATAGTGCATAGTGCATACGCAAGTTCCTAAAATACAACAAGCGTCTTACGCCTTGATGCGCATGCGCAACTGACTCCACTAACGAACTGCGAAATTGTACCGGCGGTTGAAAGAAGTTCCGTGAAACGGATGTTTGTTGAGGAGTTTTCGTTTAAAATTCTTCGTTTTGTAACGCTTTGGTGGTTTACGGAGAAATTTTGTTGCTGTCATTGAATTTAGGTACAGTCAGCAGCTGAAGTGGATGAGTAGGTACAGTCGAGGAAATTAAATCGCGTATCTGGGTTGGAATGATTTCATGATCAATTTCTCTGTGATTTCTTTGGCAGATGTAGCTGTAATGTCAAAGTTTGCGTGCTGGTAGGTATGCGATTCTGTTTCTTTGAGTGTACACGTATCTACGAGTACAATAGAGTCCTCCCTCTTAGACCTTGTGACTTAAATAAATAAATAATAAACAAATATCACGGGACACTTGACACCAATTGACCTAGTCCCAAACTAAGCAAAGCTTGTACTATGGGTACTAGGCAACGGATAAACATACTTATATAGATAAATAAATACTTAAATACATATTAAACACCCAAGACCCGAGAACAAACATTCGTATTTTTCGTACAAATATCTGCCCCGACACGGGAATCGAACCCGGGACCTCAAGCTTCGTAGTCAGGTTCTCTAACCACTAGGCCATCTGGTCGTCAACCAACCGCTATAGGTTTAGATTTATGAGGGGTGGGGACGCTCGATTTTAATGAAAATTCGCACTTTAAAGTTGAATATTTTGGAAACAAATCACTGAATCGAAAAATCGTTTCAGCAACCCCCTAATGGTTTTAAAGGACATATCCAACGACACCCCACACTACAAGGTTGAATGAGAAAAAAAAACACCCCCACTCTGTGTCTATGTGAGATACACATTTTTTTTTTTAATATATATACCATTTTGTCGTATAAAATTATTTATTGAGTAAATAAGCTGCAAGGCCACTTACACCGACGCATATTTACGAAATGCGAAAAAAAGCGACTTGCATACGCAAACAGCTTGTGCAAATATAGACGCAAGTACTGTATAGCGTGCAAAATACAGTATTTATAATATACCGGGTGTGGCCTGTAATATAAGCAAAAAATTAAAACATAGATCATACTCCTCGAACTGAACAACATTAGGTAGTTCAGCGAATTTTAAAAATAATTAGTTTTTTGTTTTTTATTACACTTTTAAGTTTATTCGCAGAAGCAATGTAAAGCAAAATGCTTGATGTTTGTAGCGTGACAGGCGACGTCAGTTGTGTTCTAGGATGACGTACATTGATGGCAGTATTTAATTTGTATGAAAAAAGTAAAATTCAAAGACTCCATTATTTTTAAAAGTCACTGAACTAATGTTGTTCAGTTTAACGAGGACGATCTATGTTTTAATTTTTTGCTCGTATTACAGGCCACACCCGGTATTACAGTTTCCAAATTAACTGACTACCATGAATTTGCGTCGCTTGCTTTTGAAACGATGGGACCGTGGTCAACAGACACGAAAAAAGTCTTAAAAGACTTGTCTAGGAGGTTAGTTTTCACCTCGGGGGACTCTAGAGCTGGCGGTTACCTCGCGCAAAGAATAGGGATAGCTATTCAAAGAGGTGATGCGGCCTGCGTTCTAAGGTCCATGACAGCGACATCTCTTGACGACGTGTTTGCCTTATAAAATAATGATAAATAGGTATTAAGTTACCTAATAATTATACATATTTTATACTTACTTTTTCTTTTCTTTTTGTAATTGTATACTTCACATAAATAATTCTCATAAGTCCTAAGTATAGCATTACCTCTGTAGCTACAGACATCTGGGGTTCGGAGGCCTGGTGATCTGATATACAGGTTTCCCCTAGTTCAGACACCAGTCTCCACCGCACAAGTCTTGTACCTAATGCAACTGTAACGTGTATGTTTATCGATTGTATTACTGGAATGTGGTGGAGTAAATAAACGTTTTTATTATTATTATTATTATTATTAATAATATTGTAAATCTGTTTTTTAAAAAATATTTTATATTGTTATAAATTTAAAATCAAACAAATAATAACTTTATAAATCCAGTTGTGCATTATACCGCTTGTGCAAATTTGAATTTGTGCAAGTAAGATTGAGCATGCAACTGGACCCAAGTTTGAACCCCGAGGATCAACATAGGGTACCTTTTATTCCTGTAGAGGGCGCCACCGCGCGGTAACCTAGATCCGCGCAGATGGAGTCGCGGGCATAAGCTAGTATTAAATAACATTCAAAACGCGTTTTAGCTCATAAGTACTTGCCACAAACAATTCAATAACAAAATAACATGACATTTCCTTGGCTCTGTTATTTTTATGATTGGTCCTTCAGCTACGTATATAGGTCAGTTGAGTTTCTTAGATCCGCAATTCCGCATCCTTTGAGTACCCTTTTGATGTCGAGAGGGGGTTAGCATTTGCTAGTGCAAGATAGGAGTATGTTGATATGAGCCACGATTATTATGTTATTTATATTTATGTTTAGCTATTTGTTTGTAAGATTATCGTCTCGGGATATATATTTCATAACGTTTCAGCATAGCTATACAGCGAGGAAATGCTGCCAGCATCTTTGGATCCATGCCGCGGGGGGCTCCATTTACCATTTTTTCCTACGTTATAGTTTAGTTATTAGTTATTTTTATTTTACTTTTAGTTATATAATAATTATATCTATTTTTTGTGCAGTAAAAAAACCATACTAACATTATAAATGCGGAAGTGTGTGTGTTTGTATGTTTGTGGAGCGACGGATGGTCGTGATTTTTGGCATAGAGATAGTTTATGGGCCCGAGAGTGACATAGGATACTTTTTATAATAGGAATTCCACGCGTACGAAGCTGCGGACAAAAGCTAATAAAATGATAAATAAATATCATGGGACACTTGCCACCATTGACCCAGTTCCAAACTAAGCAAAACTTGTACAATGGACACTAGGCAACGGATGAACATACTTAAATATAGATAAATACTTATAAATACTATCATACTTGAATATAGATAGATACTTACATATTAAACACACCCGAGACCCGAGAACAAACATTCGTATTATCTAACCCGAGACCTCAAGATTCGTAGTCAGGTTCTCTAACCTCCTTGGCCATCTAGCCAAATAAGCTTGCATTTCAGGAACACGTTTGATGTTAAGCGAATACCATGTGGTCGAAGTTGCGCTATCTCCACTATCTTCTATGTAGTGACAAAGACTGTGACTCTCTTTTGGAAAGCCGCGGAAAACTCTCGGACTTTTGGTGAAGATCTTAGAGGTGCTGCAGGCTCGTCCATTAATTGGACAAAGTTCAACCAGATGACCGCTGTCATGGTGAAGGAATTCCATGCGGTAGTAGCGAAATAGTGATGTATTTGGTTTAAGTATAGCAAAAAAATTATAGTTTAAACAACTAAAAAAACACGCTTTTAAAAGTAATTGAACTAAAAAGTCAAAAATAAAACTGTAATAATCAATTGAAAAATTCATATTATTGTACAAAAAGCGTGGGGTGCTTGTCATAATAACTACGGATATAATAAACTATCGATAAAATATTTGCAACAATCAAAATTAAGCCCCCCACGCTTTTTGTACAATAATATGAATTTTCAATTGATTATTACAGTTTTATTTTTGACTTTTTAGTTCAATTACTTTTAACAGCGTGTTTTTTTAGTTTTTTAAACTATAATTTTTTATTTTATACTTTTTAGTTTGAATGGGAAACTGTTATGAAATTATTGCATTGTCATCGGTCCTTGATACGTATGCAAAGTTTCAAATTAATCAGACTTCTGGAAACTGGTGAAAATTAAGTTCAAAGATTCCGTTACATACATAGTTAGTTACAACCCAAGCTAATAAAAGCGTGTTAAAAAGCCATGAGTAGGCTAGCGGTTAAACCTGTGGCTTTCCAGCCGAAGATCGAAGGTTCACGCCTGGCTCACACTTCTGAGTTTTTCAGAATTCGAATACAAAATTACATTTGAAATTCACCCATACGGTGCGCTGAAAGAAAACACTTGCGAAGAGGTTCAATGGTGTGTGTGAAGTTCCCATGTGCTCACTACGCAAGAGCATCTGGACGGGGTCTATTGGAGCTCTAGTACCTCGGTAACGCGTGAGTACCCTCGCGCGCAAATCGCTCCGTCTGGGCAAGCTCTAAGGGATCTCTTCTTCGTGCTATATAACCTGCCCATTACCGCTATTGCATTTGCCAATATGCTGATAACAACAAAAAGTCTAACACAAAACAACAGTCTTAAAACCGTGACCAAACTAATCATTGTTCCCGAAAGCGTTTCAAAATTTGCTCGATGATTACGCATTTCCTTTTATTTCCTCCACAAAGTGAAAAGCCAATCTCGTCGAACTGTCGTCGGGCACGGTTCCCCTATTTTTCTTCGTACAACTCGTTCTACCCATAAAATTGAGTTAGCCGAACGGTTAATACTTTTGGCAAACAACCTCGCGGTACGGCGTGAATCGTGTTTTCCAACTAAGACACCGTGTTCTGGGATATCAGGATAAGATGGTATTTTGTGATGGTTTTAATTATTCCGATTCAAAGGGCTCACACTACAGATATAATTGAACGAACGTGCGTAAGCAAAGCATCTAGGTACTCGTATTTAATTTATT
Source organism: Choristoneura rosaceana (assembly GCA_037349165.1). Taxonomy (NCBI): domain Eukaryota; kingdom Metazoa; phylum Arthropoda; class Insecta; order Lepidoptera; family Tortricidae; genus Choristoneura; species Choristoneura rosaceana. The sequence goes on from JAZBNJ010000019.1 coordinate 1,923,563, forward strand.
CTGACGACCGGATGGCCAAGTGGTTAAAGAACCTGACTACGAAGCTTGAGGTCCCGGGTTCGATACCCGGCCGGGCAGATATTTGTATGACTAATACGAATGTTTGCTCGCGTCTTGGATGTTTAACATGTTTTTTTTTTATTCAACTAGATGGCAAACTAGCAAGTGGGTCTCCTGATGGTAAGAGATCACCACCGCCCATAAACATCTGCAACACCAGGGGTATTGCAGATGCGTTGCCAACCTAGAGGCCTAAGATTTGATACCTCAAGTGCTAGTAATTTCAGCGGCTGTCTTGCTCTCCACGCCGAAACACAACAGTGCAAGCACTGCTGCTTCACGGCAGGATTAGCGAGCAAAGTGGTGGTAGAAATCCGGGCGGCCATTGCATAGGGTCCTACCACATGCATTTAAGTATGTACATATTTATCTATATAAGTATGTTTATCCGTTGCCTAATATCCATAGTACAAGCTTTGCTTATTTTGGGACTAGGTCCCACTTCGATTTGACCCACTTGGATACTCAATATTCATTTATCTGGTTGCTCGTATAGAATTATCTTATACACAAAGTATACACATGACGAGTTTTTTCTCTTTCGTTATTTTTTAGCATCTCAAAAGGGTGTTTCATGAAGTGGTCTAGTGTAAAGACACCTTTACACCCGAATGTAACACGGTGCGTGACACAGAGGTGCTCTGTGAAAAGACTAAGCGCTCTTGCAATGTGGGTCATGCCACACTGAAGTACACGGACCCACATACACGATCCATTCAACTGGATGTTGACTCACCTACATCTTTAGGACTGGTTCACTTGAGACATACTTTTTTACAGAAGTAGGAGAGACCGAGGAGAGTTGTGACAACGTCAATTTTTGGTAACCTATTAACTGCTAGCAAGATTCGGTTTGTAGCATTCGAACATGGCGGATGTAGACAAAATCTAATTTTGCTATTTCTGTTTCTTTGGCTAGTTGAAGTATAATTTTGATAGTGTTTTATGCGACGATTAACCTTAACAGTGAACAGTGATCACAAAATTCTATATTGCTCTCGTGTCTGACATTTTTTAATGCGCAAGTTGTTTCCACGTTGTTTCTGGAATTTTACTATCAAGTTGCAAAAACTACAATCACCGTACAACGTCCCTCTCAAAGAGAGTCAAAAGAGAGTACTTAGGACACTGGCGAAATCGTCCTATTAATTAGGACAGAAAGCCATATTTTAAAAGAGAAAAAGAGAAGAACTGCTAGCAAGCTCGCAATAAGACGCGTTTCCTAGCTCGAGACTTGAATTAAAAAAAAAAAGTTTAAAAAACTGAAACTCGACTACGGAAAAAGTGCGAAATAATAAATAAAAAAATGCTTAAGAATTATACGCAATTCATTTGCTCCTCCATGACCACAAATATGAACCTCCAGAAAGTAGTGCCTGATTCAATCAAGCAAGAAAATATGCTTATCTGAAATTCTTATACACAGACTTCAGGAGGAGAGCCCTGGTCGCATGCCACCATCCCTTACGGCTTGCCTGCTTAACAATTAATTAAATTCGAAAATCGAAGTTGATACCGTACCGTCCCTCTCACTCTCGTATTAAAGAGTATAAGCGTCAGCGGGACGGTAAGAGACAAAGTTTGAATTTTCCACTGCATGCACTGTCGTAATAACGCGAGGCAGTTTATTTGACTGAATATATTTTGTATTACATATTTTATTTTGAAATAAATTAATGTCAACATCAACATTAATATTTATCAGGTAGGTACAAATAGAGTCAGGTAAAATGCGTGAGCTATGCCTAAAAAGCAATATGGATTCAACTCAAACTCACCAGAGCTCGATTGTCGCAGGTTAATGAAAATTAAATCGGCTTATTTGCTCATCACGATCTGGCCAATGCTGATATCCAATCGCATTAATAATTAGAAGTGGGCATTTAAACATGTTTACCCCAATACGACTGTAAAAGTTTTGAAAGAAATACTTGAACTGCTTGTTAAGAGAAACACCAGCTTTGCAGGTGGTAGGACCTTGTGCAAGGTCCGCCCGGATTGCTACCACCATCTTGCTCGCTAATCCTGCCGTGAAGCAGCAGTGCTTGCATTGTTGTGTTTCGGCGCGGAGAGTAAGACAGCCGGTGAAATTACTGGCACTTGAGGTATTCCAACTTAGGCCTCTAGGTTGGCAACGCATGTGCAATACCCTTGGTGTTGCAGATGTTTATGGGCGGTGGTGATCTCTTACCACCAGGAGACCCACTTGCTCGTTTGCCTTCCAGTCGTATAAAAAAAAATATATCGAATGGGTCATAATATCGAAAAGGTGCTTTTGATAAGACTGTATTTTTTTTTAGATTGTTATAAATGTAACCTAACCTAACCTAAGGGGTTCTATACGACGCCGTTTTAATCAATCCTGAAAAGTTTTCGGTTTCAGAAAATAAACGTTTCGATATTATGACCCATTCGATATTTTAATATATTCGATATTCTAGCATTCGATATTCAGATGCGTACCCGCTTTACGACTTGTACATACTAGGCTAGGTGTTGCTCGCCACTCCGTTTACTAAGAATACTTATACTGCGAGCATTATGCAATTTTTGGGGATCAAATTTTCTATTATGTGTCATTATCATCATCATCAGCTTACAGCAGTCCACTGCTGGAAATGCATCCATCCGCCGCCAGCAACCCTCCTAAGGTCGTTCATCCACCGTGCCTCATTACGCACTACACTACGTTTTCCCGTCCGTGGTGGTGATTTATGGTGTCTCCAAGGTCTCAAACCTCCATATTTATTTATAGCTAAATCGGATCAGAGATTTAAACGTGCAGAGTAGCGTGCCAAGAAACAGACGAACGGAGTTACTTTCACAGCTATTATGTTAGTGAGGACGTCTTAATAGTAGAAATATTTCAGCTGAAGTTTTTCATGATTACAGTCGTATTGGCTGTCACAGGGCTTTACAAACATCATGGCTGATTGACAATCAATCCCGTAAATGGACTGTTTGCTGTCTGTGTTTAAAATTATTGGAAGTTGTTTAATACCTTGTTCAGCAATGGCTACCGCTTTGTTGAATCATCATCATCATCAGCCGGAGGCCGGAAGACGTCCACTGTTGAACAAAGACCTCCCCATTAGAATGCCACAATAAACGACAACTCGCCACTTGCACCCACCTTTTTTTTATAGGTACCACGTCGGTGGCAAACATTCATGCGGCCCGCCTGATGTAAAGAACAATTCAATAGTATCTGACAATTTTCTACACATTTTAACACACCCTAACGTGGGCACGCTTGATTATATGTCTCTGTTATTGCAATTATCATCTAAAAGGAATCAAAAAAGAATAATAGTCACATCACAAAGTCTTAGGCAGCCCGGTGTTCATATTGCCCAGTGTCTACAGGATTGTCAGATTCTATTGAATTGGAGTATACAGCAACTACCACCGCCTAGAAACGCTTGCAACACCCGAAGTATCACTCGCACGTTGCCGACCCTGCATAAACCTTTTTATACCTTTTGAAGACCTCCATGCTGTAACTCGCTGGTTTTTTATTCAAACCTAAATCAATGTTTTTTAAAAATATAAATGTATGATATTCAAAGCCCGGGTTCCTATCAAACGCAGCGCCGTAATTTGCATTTCCCGGTATACATTAAATTAATTCAGTGACTACGATACGCTTACTGAAGAAATATTAATTAAAACCGTCTAAGAGGGTCATAGAGTACATTTCGTTTCAGACTGTACAAGTGGATTGCAAATGGAATTTTTATCAGTGTCTTTTCGTTGGACGAGACAAAAATCATTCGAAAAAAAAAGAACTATTCCAATCAAAACAGAATGGGTAAGTGTTGCTATCCTGTCATAAATAAGTAATGTGAGCTGTACTGTGTACAGGTATAGGTAATAACCGATAAAATAAAAGATAAAAGAAAGATAAGATTACAATATGAATCCCTATGCATCTTATTATTTAACGACTAGCCTTCGCCCGCGATTTCGCCCGCGTGGGATTCGGTTATCGCGCGCTGTTCCCTCGGGAACTGTGCATTTATCTGGGATAAAAAGTAGCCTATGTCTCTCTCTGGTCCATAAACTCGATTCATCGCTCCATTTTGACGTGAAAGACGGACAAACATTATAAGCACACAAATATACAAACACACACACTTTCGCATTTATAACTTATAATATTATTAGTATGGATCGACACACAAGATTGAGCCTGAGCTAAACAAATGACCAGATTAGTAGTAATAAGACCATCTTGGTCAATTATACTCGTACAGACAAAATTCGTATATTGCCGCTTAAATAATAAAATTCAACTGAAACTCCTTAAAAATTCACAAATTACAACATACAGAGTGACCTTAGCCTCTGGATAAATACGAATACTACTGGCTTAGCAAGATATTTAAAACCAAACTATAAAGTATCATAACAATCAGTCCAATATTTACCGAAAAACTAACGGTTTTCAATGTATCACTTTGTTTTCTTTTTGTCTAATTAAGCAAACAACTATTTTAAGATATTGCTAAGTATCAGTCTTATCATTATAAGTCACCTTGTAGATTAGAATAGAATTTCTGTGTACAGTCTGGTCTAATTGGTCTATGCCAGGGGATTTGCAGTTGATTTACATATTTCTAAATTCTATTCTATATGGACTTTGTTTATGATTATACAAAATATTTAGGCACTGTTGCCATGTCGTTAATTACTGATTTTATCCACTGTAACAAAGAATTAATTCAGCGCTTAAAAATATGTTTATTATTACTTTCTTTTCAATGAACAAAATTTCAGGCTTTACAATTAGAGTATTCTGTAGGTAATGCCGTTGACAAGTATATAATACGAGTAGTGTTTTATTTTTATTGGCAGAATAAACTTCCATTGCACATTTGTTGTATCTTTAAAATTAAAATAAATCAAACCTCATTAGGTAAAATAAAATTGAAGGTAAATTACGATAGGTATATTATGTAAGCGTCCACTTTGCAGGTGGTAAGACCTTGTGCAAGGTCCACCCGAATTGCTTCCACCATCTTGCTCGCTAATTCTACCGTGAACTTGCACGTTTGCTATCCAGTCGAATAAAAAAAAAACTTTGCCGCATCGTACGCTTCAGACGTATCGTATCAAACGGATTGTAGTGTTCTTTGCATAACTCTCAACGCCTAAGTCAAAATTTATGAACATCAGACTTTATGTCACTTATTATCATAAGTGATATCAGTTTGATGTTTAAATTACAATAAATCCTTTATAAAGGAGTCCGGGCATTAGGAGGTTAAAGAGTCACATAAGTGCTTCTACTGATCCACACCCACACTGTACTGATCGTACATTTCTACAGCATGTATTTTTGATACTACCTCAAACTGTAACCAGAAGAAGATTTAAGTACTGTGAACCCAAAACAAATTGTTAATTTTAGATTAACTACCATAGTATAGTATTAAGTAATTTTTGAAATATTTTGGAGCAGCAATGTAATGCGTAGAATAATTTGATACGAGAGAGAAAGATTCTGTGACAGCTGTCACGTCAACAAGTGCGACGTTTTGAATAAAAACAAAGCAGTATCACGTAGTGATACATTGCGTGCTAATTATTTTTGTATAGCAAATAATAAGTATTTTTTTACTAAAACATAGTAAAATATGATTATTAGGGCCTTCACGAACTACCATTAAAGTTTGAGGTGGTATCAAAAATACAAGCTACATATAAAGCAACAAATCCGATACGTCCGAAGCGCACTATGCGGATCAGTCGACGCTGACCTTTATGTAGTTTTTACGAATATTTTGTTGATTTGTTAGAAGCGTTTCCTGACACACTCACAATATTATCTCCTCGCAAAAGCATTTTGAAATAGTTTTTTAGCCATCTCCTACGTACTTTACAATTCTCATAATATTGCTTAAGTTTATCATAAAGTCGACTCGCCCAAAACATAGCAGAACAAAAAAAAGCACATCTTATTTAAAATGATGTGTAAATGGGCCAATCAACTATTTTACCGACACTTTGGTCGTCTCCTGCGTTACCAAAATTGTCTCTGACGTTACCAAAAAATCGTACTTCCAACACGATATTTCATGGATAAAGGATTAAACTTACATAGGATGGCATGAATTCATGTACACCATCTATTAAATTACAGAAAAAACATGTTTACTTACAAAAATCTGCAATTGTTTAAAAAATGTCGCGGACAGATTAGTGTCGGTAAAAAAGTTGATTGGCCCAAATACGTAGTTTGCATCAACATAATACTTCTTTTACAGAAGTCTGCCAAAAAGTCGACTCGCCCAAAAACAAGGCAGAATAAAAGTCGACTCGTCTCCCATTCATATTTCAAATAACGTGCAAATCCTTCAAATACAACCGTTATTAACCAAGTCTGCACTGGGTAAGTCCAAATATTAAACTCGCCCAAAGAAATATATTGCGAGATAACCGAGGATTAAGTCAATGTCAACACAGCCGGGTTTATAGCAGTGGTGCACAGTGGCGTGCACTAAATGTATGCAGCTAAGTATATGTAGTTTTATTTTTAAAATAAAATATCAAATCAATGGGTGGTGAAAAAGTCCCTTACTCCCTTAGTTACCTTTTACGACACCCACAGGAAGAAATGGCTTCATCCTATTAAAGGCGGACAAGAACACACAGGGAGTCTCCGACCATTTATTAAATCCAGAGTTCGATTCTAGTCTCAACTGAGCTACTTTTACTGTGCTACAAAAATATGACCACTGTTAATTTTTTTTTTTATAAAAAATAAATGTGATTTTCAATGTACGCAATACAATACTAAATTAACGGCACATTGATAAATGTTTGTTTATTTAAATTGTTTTGAAAGATATAATTATTAGTTTTGTTCAATACTTATCTTACCTACATTTAATATTTTCATTAATTTTTATTGGTCCATTGAAATAAAAAATATCCTAAAAATAACTTAACTAAACTTAACTACATAAAATAAAAAAACTTACATAAAATAAAAATAGAAAACTAAAACTGAATGATTATGTTGGAGATGTCAAATAAATGTCAAAAATTAATTTAAGGCCCCCTACCGAGAGACAGTGGTAACACCGTCAGATCCAATACACTGATTTAACAATTAAACTTTGGGGATCAATAAATGATCCAAATTAAAGTTTTTTGAAAATGTTACAAAAGAAAAGTTTAGTTTCGTGCTTCAGCTTAGTTTCGTGAGTAGAACGGACTCTTGAATTTAAAGCCCCATAGTCAGAGACTGTTTTATTAATAGGTGTATCTTGTTTTTGCACTGCAGTGTACTTGGCTTAAGGCAGGACTTAGTTGGCGGCGAGTTGGTTTGATTTGTTAGCCTTTTGGAGCAATTTATTGAAACCGATGTAAGCGATAGATAACAAATTTTGGAAATGGTTGCTGCTGTTTTGTATAGTAGTGTACTTGAAATTTTGAACTGAAGTAACTTTGAACTATGAAGTAACAAAGTCGGGGGTTTTCCAACATTTTGTTTCCTGACACGCTCGATTTTGACAAACTATTAAATCCAAAAATCGTCTTCACAACCCCTTAATGTTTTAAAAGACCCTTACGCCACTTACCTAAAGACTATTGTCTTAGTCTTGTATTGCCACACTATAGGGTTAAACGAGAAAATAAATCACCCCAACTCTATGTCTAAGGAAGCAACCTATATATATTTCAATTAAATACTGCATAATATCCGTGCAAAATTACAGCTTTCTAGCGTTAATAGATTCTGATCAAAGCCCAGCGCAGACAGACCGACATGGCCCAACTATAAGGGTATGGTAAGGGTTGCTATTTTGGGTACGAATACCTAAAAACAAATGAAAACTCATGAATACGCTCGTTTTCCCGCTATCCTTTAAAACCAGATTCAGAATTTCGCATAAAATATTCGCGAAGAATAACTATCATAACTTCATCATCCGCTAAAATCTTTGCCAACAATTTCTTTCAAGCTTTAAGACCACTTCAGGAGCATGAATAATAAATCTTAATGCCGCACCTTAAAACAGCTAATACACTTCGTCATCAACCGGAAGATTACCACTTTTGAACAAAGGAATTTATTAAATCAGGCGTTACTTTGCGTTACTGCATACACGCATATTTTGCATAAGCTTAGCCATCGTAAGGTCGCGGGTGAGCAAGAAAATTCTTTAAGTTCGTTGAACAAAAGCCTTCTCCTTAGAAAAACCGGCCAAGAGCGTGTCGGACACGCCCGAAATAAGGTTCCGTAGCAATTAAGAAAAAAATTAATAATATTTTTCTAAGGATTTCGTTTTTTGTAGGTACGGTAACATCGTTTAATCAGTGTAGTGTAAGTGTTGTCGGTCTCATTTTTTTTAATTTTCCGCGGTTTCTCGTTTACAGCATTCGTTTGCCGGCAGGGCTACTACCAAACTCGAAACTCGAAGTTTGTGTCCCTCTGACACTTACACTATTTAATACGATAATAATAACATACTTGTTTAAAAATAGCGTGATAAGTCCTGTTTGTGGTTTTAATTTTTTTTTTACTTTTATTCCAAAGTTTGTGTTTTCCTTTACACGATCTCACAGACAGTGTATGTAAGTACCTTATGAATTACAGCGTTTTTTTTCTAATGTGCCTTAGCTTTACTCACGCTGTTCTGGCAACGAAGTTTTTAGCGTAAATTATACAAGATGATCCTAAACCCGGCAGTCGTTAAATAGGGAAACTTTTCAATTACCGTCCCTAAGTGCCTTTGGGTGTGTTCCAGATTGGGAATCCGGCGTTTGAGAGCCACCGGTATAATACAGTAAATACTTATCTGAACGATACTGTGCTGTGAAAAACGGGTCAAGTCGCGATCAAGATGATTTGTTCATTAAAAGTACTACTAAGTGAAAATTCAACTTGGGAGTCTCGGTGGTGGATATGTTGCAGGGAAATGGCCAAATCAAAAATATGAACAAATCTCTAAGGGATTACGATATAATCACGCAATTGTTAAAATGAGGAATTCACTTTATCATTTCCATGGAAAAAAATCAGTCATAACACAAAAAAATAAACCTGTTTAGTGAAAAACATTTTTTTTACCACTTTCATTCTAACAAAAAATGCCCCCCTACTGTGAAACTCCATAATGATATATGTCGCTTGAGCCATCGTTACTAATACATACTTCCTTTTTAGTTGGGCTTGAACATTATAGTAACAACAGCCAAGAAATATGTTAACGGCTTACCTACACCTGCTTGGTGAAAATACGGTGAAATGCTCCCAGTGCAAGACAGTTTAGCGCGACTTGGCGAGAGCACTACAATGCGTCTGTTCATTGTTCGAGACTTTAGCGAATTCGCACGTTCGAATAAATTTGAGTCTAATTAAATAATAGCATTAAATGAGGAGTATCTCTTTTCGAAAGTTATTTATAAAGCCCATTTTTTTGGAAAATAAATAAAAGCACAGCAATGGGAATTTTTTAATTTTTGCACTTTAATATAGTTAGTAACGAAAACTAATGACATTTTTTTAACGTCTCAGAACAGAAGGCCAGGTTCAGATAGGTTCATTGATAATGAAATCAGATATGTAAAGTAGAATTTTATAGAAAACAAAGGAAAAGAGTGATTAGCCTTTCAGAAATTAACTTCTTGAATAAATTTTCAGGCCCACAAGACACAGGTCTATACCTAAATAGTTTGGGGGTCAGAATATTTGGCCATTCCCGCGACTTCTCTGTACAAATTTTCCATACTCATTAATCATTGTACTTATGTATTTTGCCTCAAGTTGATTGTACAAGATTTTTTTTTTAATTTAATAATATGCAAAGAATGAGAATAAAAAAATTAACGTTACTCTTTAATGGTTACCTAATTAGTCGACCACATGGCCTAGTGGTTATAGAACCTGACTATAAAGCTTGATCGGCCGGGTTCGATTCCCGGCCGGGGCAGATATTTGTATGAATAGTACGAATGTTTGTTCTAGGGTCTTGGGTGTATAATATTTATTTAAGTATGTATTTGAAGCACAAGACCGGTCTGAGTGGAGAGCTTTGGGGGAGGCCTATGTCCAGCAGTGGACGTCTTTCGGCTGACATGATGATGATGAAGTATGTATTTATCTACATACTTATGTACATCTGTTGCCTAGTATCCCAAGTACAAGCTTTGCTTAGTTTGGGACTTCAATTGGTGAAAATTATCCCATGATAAAAAAAATAAAGTAAAAATTATGCAGTTGCCTACTCGTTTTTGTGAGCCTTTCTAGAACCCAGTCGTATTACAATTGCCAATAATAGCAACGAGTGTGTAAACATTTAGAAACAAACTTCACTATGAAAACATTCCATGTGTAGCAATTAGAGCAACCTCTCATTTGCTTATAAAATAGATTTCCATGGAAATTAAAGTAAATTCAGTATACACTATCGAGCAAAAAAAAACGGGTTACGTTTCATACAAAATGGTATGAAAAGTAACCTCTTATTTTAATTACCAGTGTAATAATGTAGGATGTAACCATTGATAAGAACCTTGTTTGTCTTCAATAATAGCCTTGTGTGATAAACTAATTAAGGATACAGTGATGATAAAACATGACTTAGCATAAATGCCTGTTAAAATGTCGGTAGGCAAATGAGGGTGCGGCTTCTGGAAACGCACGAATAACGTACTAGAAAGTGTAACACACAATTTTGTTCGCAACACGCTGGAAATTCTGTAACTAACTAACTAACTAATTTGGCTCAGGGACCCAAAGAGGGTCTTGGCCTCCTGCCATCTGTCCCGATCGTACGCAGCATTTTGCCAGTCGTCGACTTGAAGACGTCGCAGATCCGCCTGGACACTGTCCTCCCAGCGGTACCTGGGTCGCCCAATCGGGCGGCGACCAGTCGGTCGTCTCACGTACGCTCTCTGGAAATTCTGTAACATGCTGGAATTCTGTAAAGGGAGATTACATGGAACAAGAATTGTTGGAAAATTTTCAAAAATACTCTTATCATGAAATACTCTTTATCTAAATGAAAATAACTGAACCAACAAAAAGTTTAGGTATCTTTGTCACTTTAAAGTTCAATATCTCAAAAATGGCTGAACCTATTTTGATGAAACATCATAGAACCATTGCTAGAATACTTGCTTTAAAGTACAAAAACCGCATTAAAATCGGTCGAATCGCTTAAGAGCTACGGTGCCCAGACATATAGCGGTCAAACTTATAACGCCCCTCTTTTTGCGTTGGGGGTTAAAAACGAGTGCCTAGCAGTGATACTTTACTTAGGCTAGTGACATGGATGGTGGATGATGATGAAAATGCTCAAAAAATTTCTGAAAAATATGCTTTAAATGCAGCGGCAGCCAGCACACATCATACACACTTTAAGTTCTTTCTGCGCTGTTGTGAAAACCATACGGCTGTAGGTACCAACTTTTCTTCGACTTCACCGCGCTTAACTGCCTCGAATTTGTCATGGACATAGTTGCGGGAAAAAGCTATCTATATATTTCAGATAATGTCTAACACGATTTCTGAGATACACTCTTGAGTAACAGTCAGCCGGACGGACGGTCAGTGTAGTGATATTAATAGAGTCTCGCTTATCACCTTTTAGGTAACCACAGAACCCTACAAAGTGCACCGGCTCCTGTATCTCTATAGCCAGTTCATTTTCCAATCGCTTGTTTTTTTAATCGGAGCTCCAAACAAACATATATTGAACAATTCTGCACGACGGCATCTAAATTGTTCATTATAAACTTTTTTTAAAGAAATTTTGCTGCTGTTTTCTTTAAATTGTCATTTGTATTCCACACGTCGCAAAAATAGCACATGTTTCGTTGTTTTAATATAGTGAGATGTGGGAATTAATATTTGTATTATCAATATTCGTCGGCTTGGAAGTGAGAGGAGTGTACTATGATACTTTTCGGGGCACAATTTTAAGGGATGCCGAAATGGAACAACACATCGACGATAATACAACTTTGTAAGACAGCTGAATTTTAAAACTTTATAACTATATTAATGTTGTCTATAATGAAAGTTACCTAACAAATAAAGGGTCTATAGTCACTTTTTTTAATTAAGATTTTAATCTCGAAACAAACTCACAAAGTACTCTATGACTTATCATTGAATTAAATAAGCTGAAAATATTATAAATTGTATTTTTTTAGCTTTTAAAGAAATGGTAGTAACCATAGTAATCACAAACTCAAAAAGCTGCTTAGGTGACTAGACATGTTCTGTCCGTGGACCCTTCATATGATATAACAACGATCAGTTTCTTTACTTAATCTAGTAGTTACGGCCATAGTCTAGTGCCTATCTTTATCAAAATTGTATTTCTGCTGAATGTACATATAATATCTCAACGTAATATCCTACCTTGTTAACTTCTGAACATTTTACTTGTATTTTAGTCGGTGTACCATTGATGTAGATCCTTGTGATCCCAATGAAGGAAGGCGGCTTGATGGCACGTGTAACAATTTACAGATGCCTTCTAGAGGAGGCATGCACACGCCTTTTATAAAAGTACTACCGTCGGAGTTTGGACAAGGTGAAAAAAACTTCTTACCATTGACCCTCCTTACAAAAAGACGAAAATTAAAAATTAAAAGAAATAAGATGGAGAAAATATAAAGAAGCAGAATAAATATTTTGATTTTCATAATTTTTAAGCGTTTTCTATAGAGTCAGGTTAACCTGCTCCTTATACAAGCGTTTCTTTATTTGGAAATCAGTGGTTAAGTACTAAACTCAAAGAGCTGTTCTACGGTCTTAACTTGATGTCGATTCACTGTTTAATATTGCTAAGGCATGTCATTTTCCCTATTTCACCATCCGCTTCACTGTCATTTGCTCATTATTATTGTGTGTAATAGAAGTTATCGGCTACGTCACACTACATGATCCAAATAGGTAACCTTCCGATGCCTTACAGTGCGTATCATCTGAAACTCCTTCGCACCTGGAGGTCTTTAGCTATGAGCAGTCGAACTAATGCGGGTTCACTTGTAACTAATTCGCTTACGATTGCTTTTCAGGATTTTCTCGCAGACCTTCTGTGTTCGGTGGCTCCTTGGAACTGGCCAGACGCCTGAGTACTGGGGTTCTGCCGACTGGTCTTCGGAAGGACTTTACATTTAGCCAGCTAGCTATGCATTTTTTTACATTCGTGGCGTTCGATTATGTCTCCGTGCAAGATTCTTGTGAGTACATTCGTAGACATTAATGGATTAAAGCGTTTCTTTACGGAGGTCCATGTCAATGAATCATAAGCAAGGTATTTCGTTTAATTTATGACTCTCCTTTAAATGCGATTTTGCTCTCGTCAACTATTAGATAGATCTGGTAGTAAACTGTTCAGACTCCTCGGTTTTGGAACGTTTTAGCGGTAGACTTAAGGCGTGCAAAGTCCTTACCTATCTTTAAGTCTATGTTTAGGGTCACCTTGTGCATACCATGCTGCACATGTGGACCTATTACTGAACTTTCTTAGAGCTGGTTACGATTTCAAATAATAATAATAATTTATTTGTTGAAAGCAGGTGTACAGTGGGGGTAGAAAAACCTTCGTCAGTTATTAAATTGATTCCTTTACGTAGTCATAGACTCTTAGTACGTTTTGAAACCAAAGTACTAAGTAGACAAGTGCATATCAAATTATACTTACTTAGCATGACAACAAGGATCAAAATAGTATACACCTCTGACATATGTCTAGTTTCATATCAATACAAAACCTTTTTAATAAACAATTACGTAAAAGTTTCAATCAAATAATGTTCTACTTAATTGTCAATGTTTGTCAGTGCCAAGGTTTAGTTGTAGGGTGTCTATGGTCACCTGATTATGTTTAGCAGGTTGACAAGTTGACGCGGTATGTCCTACTCAATCGGTAAAGCAGATGAGCGCTCATACTGAGCAAAGAAAAATAGATCTTAAGGTGACGAACCTTTTTTTACTCCGACTGTACATAAATAAATGATCTTAAAACTATTCTGAATCTCCACTTTCTACCTAAAGATAGGCGTACAAATTTAAATTTCCTATAATAAAAATCTTAAACATATCACCTCACGCAAAAATGATAAAAAAAATGTCAGTTAGCAAGTAAGAAACAATTAGGTATGTCCACATAAAATAAAACAAGTTAAGGTGACTGGTGACTCGTGAAATGGGTCCCGACTGTTGAAACTTAAGGTTTTTATGATTTCCTCATTATTTTTGAGAGTATTTTCTGTTCTATATTAACTGATACTGTAACGGATAACTCACTTCTTAAATCGAGTTTAGCTCGACATGTTTTCCATGCTTTGTAGTCGCGCGAGCAGAGCGGTGGCGAGTAGTGCGCGTGTTGTGGCAGCCACCGAGTCGCAAGTCTTAAGAAGAAAGGCTGCGAAATAGCCCGAAACATGGCGATTTAAGATGTGAGTTATCCGTTACAACATCAGTTACTATGGGTGAGTCTCACAGTAGTTTCATATTTTCAGTTCAGTACGTCTGGTCTTCGCCTGATTGCTGTGGTTCTCAAGGGAGATTAAGTCTCCTCTGCACTCCGCAGCCAGTCCCGGAAGATGATTTTGTGTTCCGTTTCACCAACATACGATGCTTGAACTTAACTAGACCGGATACATATCAGTTGAGTGGATGTACTAGGAATGGAACTACACCAGAAAGGGTACGATTTTTGATATTCTCTAGCGACAACGATACGTTTTAAGACCTTAGCTTTAGGTCCTATTGTCTAAACACGGGCACACTCGCTTTTATTATTATCTCATCTCATCTGTATAGGATGAAAGTAGGTATGAAGAACCAGTGAAAATGATTGTAATTCCGAGTGCGACAATCTGAGTAGGCAATTATGGCCTCGGTTTTATAAATCTCTATTACTTTCTAATTTACTACCTTACAGATATCAGCAGTGATTAGATCAGCGAGTTCATCGTAAGAATGTTCTTACGGAAAAGCAACTTAGAATGCGCTAGCGATTATGAATTCAAAAATACTAGCGCTGATTATAAATACATTGGTAACACATTCATCTCTCGACACTGTTGTTTTAGAAGTTTTCAGAAAACCTCAAACAATCACATATAAAATATATACTATTATTACACTAGTATGAGAAGGACGGGTGCCCTGGTCAAACCCGTGGATTCATGGTGAATATAGGCTGCTTCCAACCCGCAACTGGAGGTCTATGGGGGAGACCTATGCCTATGCCCAGCAGTGGACGTCCTACCGGTGAAATGATGATGATGATATTACAGGTATCTACGGCTACGCCAGTTTTAGACTTATCGACTGTCTACGGGAACGATGCGAACTCTTCAAGAAAGAGTAGACTATTTTCTCGTGGTCTTTTGAAAACTGTGATGAAAAATGGCAGGATCTGGATGCCGAGGGTTCGCACTACCCCAAACGTCTGTCTTCAGAACGAACTGCCAGACGAAACGAGATGCCACGACACACGTAAATAAGTTTTTAATTTACTATTTTGCTGCATTATTCCTTTTTAGAGTTTCGTAGTCAACTAGGAACCCTTATAGTTTCGCCATGTCGGTCTTTCCGTCCGCGGTTACCTCAGAGACTGTTAACATTAGAAAGCTGTAATTTGAAATGAATATGTATATACCTATATCAGTCACGCCAACAAAGTGGTAAAATAAGAAAACTAAAAAAAATGTTTTAGGGTACAGTCATCAGCACCAATATCTGACATAATAAAGCGTGCGTAAATATCTGATACGACTCTATTTCTAGGGCCGGAAGGACGTGTCAGATATTTTTGCATGTTCCGTTGTGGCAGATATTAATGCAGGTAACTACACCTCCCATAGACGAAATGTAGGAATGATTTGTGAAGCACCCGAAGAAGCTCCAAAGTACGGAATATTTGTATCAGAATCATTAAAAGAAATTTTCCAATTTCAGCTGATGATGCCACCAATACATTCCTCGGCATCAATTTGTTTTCTATTTGGTTCTGGAGGTACCACAACTTCATCGCCACGAGTTTAGCGGAACTAAATGATGGTTGGGATGATGAGAGAATCTTTATGACCGCCAGAGTCATTAACATTGCCATAGTCTCCCAGATATTTTACTACGAGTTCCTTCCTCTTTTACTTGGTGAGTGCTTCTATTTACCCGACTGCAAGGAGAGGTATATGTTTCTTAAATGTTAGTCTCTTTGGCACCATAATTTGTTTTAGCCTAAAAAGTTAGCAAGGTGTCTCACCAATTTACTGAATATGTGTACGGGACGAGGCACTATAAATAAAATGTGGAATGGATACATACTAAAGTAAAAACGACCTGTACCAAATTTTTTTTAATAAACAATATTATAGTTGACACCATAATCTTGGTCTACACTACAGTATAAAAACAGAAAACGGCCAAATCGATTTTGATGAAACATGTCTAAGAACCATCGCTAGAAAATCTGGTTTCAAATAAAAAAAAACCGCATTCAAATCGGTCCACCCGTTTGAGAGCTACGGTGCCACAGACGGACACACATCACACATGACGGTCAAACTAATAACACCCCTCTTTTTGCGTCAGAGGTCAACAATATTCAGCATTATATCAAATCTCAATGCTTCCTATTAGTTTGTTTCATCATCTTCGTTTTTCTAAAACGACGAACATCTTCGTTTAAAAACGTCAAAGCTTAGACTACAGTAACTTGACAGGCACCCGCTGTCCAAAGAATGCATCAAAAATACAAAATGAAACATAGATGCACAGAAAAACCAAAATAAGAGACCAGCGATGGGATTTGAACCCGTCCTCAGCTTTCCGTGCTGCGTGCCATACCACACTACCAATGGACACGAATTTCTCCTATGCACCACATATCTCAGCTTGTTTGTTTCTTATTTAGTCACTTAAGCAGCGACACTAGCGACATCCAAAGACTGCCTCCTAGTGTTATAGCTGGAATTGTCTCCACCAGATTCGAGTGAAACAATGAACAATTGGGATATCAAAATATTTTTGGTAAAATTTTTGATTCTCTACTTTGTCATTTGCAGGACGGGAAAATCTTATAAGCAACCGAGTCATCTCAACAGAATCAGGTTACAGAGACATGTATAACAGATCGCTTTCACCACAAATTTCACTCGAATTTCCATACATAATGCGATGGGCACATACTATGCAGGATGGGAGACTCAAGTACGTATAGTTTAGTATAGAAGTTTAGTGTAGAAGTTTAGTATAGTTGTAGCGTAGAAACATGGAAATCCATGGAAGAGGCATATGTCCAGCAGTGTACAAATATATTTATGCTGAGAAGAAGAAGAGAGAGTAGCGTAGAAAAAGACTGCTTTGTTGAACTAGGATATTAATGAGACTGAGCTGGATGTTTGCCGCATGCATGATCTTCCGTAGCGAGGCGTAGTGTAGGACGTCCTGAGGCACGGTGGACGGACGACCTTAAGAGGGTCGCTGGCAACGGATGGATGCGAGGGGCTGAAGACAGAGTGTTGTGGCGCGCCATGGAAGAGGCCTATGTCTAGCAGTGGACTGCTGTGGGCTGACGATGATGATGAAAATCTTATGAAAACTGAACAATGAGTTTATTTATGTATAAAAAAATCTTTTTTTCAGAATGTACGACGTATCAGGCAATTATCTTAAACAAATACCCATTGTCAACCTAACATTGCGCACGGGGTATCTAGCAGTGGATAATAATATAGACTACATAACTCAGGGCAGTTTTCGACAGGCCAGTGCGAAGATTGACTACATCATAGACCCTGACGTAAGGAATGCTATGTTTTAAACTTAAGTGATTTTCACTCATAACTTCTACCTCAACTAGAGATCTTATTGTCTAAAGCTTCAGAGACCTGCACGTCAAAACGGAGCAAAGAATCGACGTAATTTTTGACATAGAGATAGTTTATGGGCCCGAGAGTGACATAGGCTACTTTTTATCCTGAAAAAATGCATAGTTCCCGAGGGAACAACGCGCGATAACCGAATTCCACGCGGGCAAAGCTACGGGCAAAAGCTAGTTGTTCATAAAACATTCACGTAAATAGGTCTGCCGCACTCCCGACCCGATCCGCTCCTGCTGCCGTCCTGTGTGTGTGCGTGCGTGCGTGCGTGCGTGCGTACGTGCGTGCGTGCGTGTGTGTGTGTGTGTGTGTGTGTGTGTGTGTGTGTGTGTATGTGTGTGTGTGTGTGTGTGCGTGCGTGCGTGCGTGCTTGCGTGCGTGCGTGTGTGTGTGTGTGTGTGTGTGTGTTTTTTGTGCTTAACTAACGGGGTTAATTAAAATTTGCTTAAAACTGATCGCTGGTTGACCTAAGAGATAAGGCGTTCTAAATAAGACACTCCTGCTTGTAGATGGTGACAAGAGTTTTTGGACGTCTCCAACGTGCGTCCGACGTGGCCACTAGCGATTTGGCCAAAGGAAGGTATTACGGCTTTCCATCTTACACCAAATACCGAGCGTACTGTACTGGTGATCAACGCTACAGAAATTTTGTCGATCTACTCGACGTGATGGACTTTGAAGTAAGTTTGTTCCTTTTTTGGTAAATAATTATTTGTAAACCTATCCTAAACATAAAACTTGTTTAAAGGAGCCTAAGATATTTATACTGACAGCTTTCCTTGAACAGGTGTAGGCCCTACCTGCAGTAGAACTTAACGTCCCTGATAGCTAGTGGTGGACTGTATGGAAACTATTGGAAACTAATGGAAAGATTGATGGAAACACGGGTTAAACGATAGTAATTTAATGAGATTAAGGAACAATTTTATGTATTAAGCTGACAGATCGGGCAAACAAGTTACAACTGACAATCAAAGTAAAAAAAACATATTTAAAAGCAAGACAGTGACAAACTATAAAAAAAGGTCGCACCGCAGTCAGTTGCCAACATCCCATTGGCTTCCTTGACGAAAACATTTCTTTCTTTCTTTGTTTAAGGCTTGTTCTTTGTCCTTTGTATCTGCCAGTTTTCACATTCCTTCTGACATGAACTGTGAAATGAAAAGCCTCAAAGCGATAGAGCTCCACTGACCAAGGAACTTGACACTGTATGGGACAAAATCAGTAAATTGTTTTTGTTCTAGAATATGGAAATCCTCAAAGAGTTTTATCAAAGTCCGGACGACATTGAACTGTTGGCTGGTGTGTGGATGGAGAGACCAATTGAAGGTGGGCTGGCTCCACCAACTTTTTACTGTTTGATGGTTGAGCAGCTGCTACGGAGTATAAAGTCAGACAGATATTGGTACGAGCGGCCTAACGTGTTCACTTGGCGTAAGTTTCATCATAAAAGGTAAAACTGATGAAAACCGTATGGTTGAGATACTTTAATTATATTCCTTTTTCTTGCAGAGCAATTGCAAGAGATAAGAAAAGTTACAATCTCTCGGATACTATGCGATGTTGGTGACAAAGTGACATCAATACAGAAACGTGGCTTCGTGCGTATAGGCGCATCGTGAGTTGATTGATTCGCTCTGAAAGGCTCTTTTACTGTATTGCGCATTACTACATATATATTAACCCATATATGCCCAGTGGGTCGTTTTTGTCCCGAAAAATATACTAGTACTATGACAATTTTATTATGGCTATTATTAAGTTTAGACAAAGACAAAAACGACCCACTGAGCATACATGGCTTAAGCGTGCTTAAATCATTTTTAGTTACTGGAGGGTTAGGAAGATGTAGATGTAATTCCCATAGTTTCGACATTTTGAAAACTAAAACTTAATACCCAAAAAGAACCATAATATACCCCCATGCAAAAAAACGGGCACCTATGGTTTTTCAGATTTTTAGGCATTGAAGCTTAGAAAGTAAGCTTTCATGCACATAAAATACGAAAACCGTAGGTGCCCGTTTTTTTTTGCAAGGGGGTTTAATTTATTGAATCAGCCGTTACATTGGGGAGGTCCATATTAATGAAGTAAAATAATTTCTTTTGTTCACTTGCGATCTTATGATAGCTAAGCTAATGGAAGATATGTGTGTATATGTGTTCATGCAGTTCCTCCACCTCCACACTGTAGGAACACACATAAATCACACAAACCCATCTATCACCACCACCACAATACACTGACGTGTTTCGAACTCAACCAGAGCTCATCTTCAGAGCAACACAACCGTACACCATACTACAAAATGTTAGACTAATAAACCACAACATACGTTTTAATTGGTCACTCTTACTCCCTAAGTACCCACCTGTATTTTTTCTCAAACAAAACTACCCGCAAAATATTTTATTAATACATTTTATTCGTCGTAATAATAAAACTACCTTGAATTTTTATTAATTACTATTAAGGCGAGTGTGAACCACCGCCACCGCCACCACCGCCAACGCCACCGCCGCCGCCACCGCTTCGGAGCCACTTTTAGTAATTTTAGGTTTTAAGTTTGACAAAAACAGTACAATAGTTACAGGTTGCTAGCCTGTCGCCTACGGTATACCTAAACCTATATCCTCACTCGCCTCTTACGACATCTACGGAAGAAATGGAGAGGTGTAATTCTAACCTGACACCATACGGGGAACTCACGTATATATCATTTTATTTTTCAACATTTTCTGTAATTTTTGTACGTATTACGTGTGTATCGAATAAAATTTTTCATTTTCATTTATATATTTGAAGACAATAGCCAGCCACTTTATTTTTTTTCAATAAGTTTGACCAAGTTTTTGAATACGTACTCCAAGCATGTTTTATGTTCAAAATTGTATTGTCTTTCGAAACAAATGTTTCTTTTTACGTCTTAGAATTTTATGTTTATTTTGCAGCACAGTTAACAACTGTGCTAATACATAATTTACAAGTTGAAGTTGTATATACATATATTTCTACCCATGTTGCAAGCTGCTTGCATTTTATCCTTTTTTTTACTGTTTTTTTAAAAAGATATTTTTTTGTATATATGTCATTTTTAGGGTTCCGGAGCCAAAATGGCAAAAACGGAACCCTTATAGATTCGCCATGTCTGTCTGTCTGTCTGTCTGTCTGTCTGTCTGTCTGTCTGTCTGTCTATCTGTCTGTCCGTCCGCGGCTTTGCTCGGAGACTATCAATGCTAGAAAGCTGTAATTTTGCACGGATATATAGATAAACTACGCCGACAAAATGATACAATTAGAAATTCAAAATCAATTTTTTTTAGGGTACCTCCCATAGACGTAAAGTGGCGGTGATTTTTTTTTTTCTCATCGAACCCTTTATTGTGGGGTATCGTTGGATAGTTATTTTAAAACCATTAGGGGTTTGCTAAAACGATTTTTCGATTCAGTAATTTGTTTGCGAAATATTCAACTTTAAAGTGCAAATTTTCATTAAAATCGAGCGTCCCCCCCCCTCTAAAATCTAAACCGGTGGGTGGAAAAATTCGAAAAAATTCAGGATGGTAGTCAGTTTATCAAACTTCCAAGAAAAACTATAACGGCTAAGTTTGCTTGAGAATTATTAGTAGTTTATGAGTAAATAGCAGCGTAAGGTATAAAATATGCCTAAACTTGGTAGATTCCGTATAAAATACGAAATCCTTAGAAAAATATTACTTAATTTTTTCGTTATGGCTACGGAATCCTATTTTGGGCGTGTCCGACACGCTCTTGGCCGATTTTATTTGTTTTAGTTGCCGTTTTGATTGGTTGTGGCTATCTCGTGAATATAAATAATATTTTATCTCGATAATTTTATTTCTTTGTCTTTTTAGTTTTACAGTCCTCCTACACGTTTCGTTTTGTGAACTTGAAACTACTGTGAGACTCACTGAGTGAAATTAAAATTTATTTGTAAAACTAGCTTTTAGAGTTGCGCCCGCTCGGTCTTTAAAGGGAGCGCTCCGATCTCGGTCAATCGGTCAAATGAACTAGTTCGGTCTTTTAGTTCCTTTAGCTCCTTTAGTTCCTTTAGCTCCGAGGAGCGGCTCCGACCGAAACAATGTTTAAGATCTGGGAGCGAGTTTATTTAGCTCCGCTCTTTATTCGTTACCTCGTTCAATCATAATATAGCTCACTCACTCCCGCTCCCAATGCTCGCTCCCATACTGAAGGGCTACTCCGAAACACAACGTTCGAAGTTCGTGTTCTGCAGTCCCTCTCACACTTAAACTATTTAATACGAGAGCGAGAAGGATCGCACGACACGAACTTCGAACGTTGTGTTTCGGAATAGCCCTTCTGTTTTAGCTCCGACTCCGACCGACCGAAGCTAAGGAGCGCGGAGCGGGAGCGGGACCGAGACCTATTAAGATCGTTTACGAGGAACTAGTTCTTTTCGGTCCGCAATGGGAATTCATTCTTTTTAGTTCTTAGTTCAGGACCGACTCAAGTCTACAGTGCCCGCGGTTCCGCGCGCCTGCGTGGTATTCGGTTATCGCGCGCTGTTCCCTCGGGAACTGTGCATTTTTCCGGGATAAATAGTAGCCTATGTCACTATCGGGCCCTTAAACTATCTTTATGCCAAAAATCAGGTCGAACCGTCGCTCCGTTACGGCGTGAAAGACGGACAAACACACAAACATACAAAATATACACTTTCACATTTATAATAATTAATATGGATTAGAGAAAACTTGCTGATATTTGTTTACGTATTCTTCCAGAAAAAATAAGCGCTGTGTTGTTTTGAGCCAAATCCTGCAATGACACAATACATAATCCTTAGTGTTGTCTGTTTGTTCTTAATAATATTTATTGTTTTGTCTTATCATCATCACTATCATCATCTCAGCCTATATACGTCCCACTGCTGAGCAGAGGCCTCCTCTCAGAACAAGAGGGCTTGGGCCATAGTTCCCACGCGGGCCCAGTGCGGATTGGGAACTTCACGCGCACCATTGAATTGCTTTGCAGGTTTGTGCAGGTTTTCTCACGATGTTTTCCTTCACCGCAAAGCTCGTGGTAAATTTCAAAACGTAATTCCGCAAATGAATTTCGAAAACTCAGAGATGCGAGCCGGGGTTTGAACCCACGACCCTCTGCTTGAGAGGCGATAGGGCAAACCACTAGGCCACGGCATTTTGGCTTTTATTTTGTCTCTTGTACGTTACATATTTTGTTTCTTTTTTCTTTCAGAAATAAACTTATGAGCTGTAACAACATCGCCCGGATGAACTTGACAGCCTGGAAAGACGATGGTACTTGTGTACCCAATTCAAACACCGATACAGATTAGTTATACCGGGTGTGGCCTGTCACGGGCAAGTAATTAAAACATAGATCGTACTCGTCAAACTGAACAACATTACGAGGGCGACACTGAAAGTTTTTAGAACTGGCCACTTGTAAACAATATAATAAAAAAGTAAGTTTAAATTTTGAAAATGGAACTCTTTGCCAATATTATTGAGTATGTATTTCATTCATTTGTCATTTGTTTTATGATTTGGCGGCAAATTGAAAATTGTCTGCGTCACGTCAACATGAATTTAACTCGCGAAAATTTTCGTGCAATGATTTTTTATGACTTTCGATGTCATTTAAGTCAACAAGAAAGCTATGATAGACTTCGATTGGCCTTTCATGATGAAGCTCCATCTCGTGCGACCATTTACAACTGGTTTAATGAGTTTAAACGTGGTCGCACTAATCTCACCGACGATCTGCGTGAGGGACGGCCTTCTACGGCGACGACTGAAAATAACATCAGTGTTGTGCAGCGTATGATAGAGACTGACAAGAGAGTGACGTATCAGCAGATTCGGACAAGCTTAGGCATCGGTATGAGTCAAGTGCATAAAATCCTCCATGAACATTTAGCGGTCAGGAAGCTTTGTGCGAGGTGGATACCTCATAATTTGACCGAGGCCCAAAAACTCCGTCGGGTTGATTGGTGCCGTGAAATGATTCAAAGATTTAACGGAGGTGACTCAAATGCTGTTTTCGACATACTTACGGGTGACGAAAGCTGGGCTTACTGTTATGATCCAGAAACCAAGAGACAGTCTGCTCAATGGGTGTTTCCTTTCGAGGAGTTGCCAACTAAAGTGAAGAGAGGTCGAAGCGTGGGAAAAAAGATGGTGGCCTCGTTCTTCGGAAGGACAGGTCACTATGCGACAATTGTTTTAGAGGATCAAAAAACAGTTACTGCAGAGTGGTACACTAACAATTGTTTGCCACTTGTATTGGAAAAAGTTCGGGAGAAGCGACCTCGAAGTAGGATCCTTTTTCACCACGACAACGCCTCGTCGCACACCGCCAGGCGAACGATCGACTATTTAGTGACGTCAGACGTGGAATTACTGGGTCACCCGCCGTATAACCCCGACCTTGCACCTTGCGATTTTTATTTATTCCCGAAAACAAAAGAAAAACTTCGAGGAAAACTTTTTATGAACACCGAGGAAGCAGTGGGTGCGTTTCAAAAGGCCGTCGAAGAGACCCCTAAGGACGAGTGGGCTAAGTGCTTTTCTCAGTGGTTCCATCGGATGCAGCGGTGTATTGATGTGAATGGACACTATTTTGAACAGATATAATAAAACTAATAACTTGCTAGTTTGCTCAGTTTTTGATTTTCTAAGAACTTTCAGTTTGACCCTCGTACTTCAGTGACTTTTAAAAATATTTCATTTTTTAATTTTTATTACACTTTAAAGTTTATTCGAAGGAGCTATGTTAAGCAAAATGTTTAGTGTTTGTAGTGTGACAGGCGACGTCAGCTGGGATTTAGGATGACTTTCATTGAATTTACGATTAAGTTTGTTAGGAGAAAACAAAAGCTAAGTTTTGATTTTAATTAAGCAGGACCATGATGATCCAATTACCATTGATCAGATCATAGAGCCCCCCCCTGTTTCTAATATCATTCCCAATTCTGGGCCACACACTGTAGATGTAGTGATCGTATTTGATCGGAAAAGGTCGTATTTATCGTGCTCTCTCAATTAGCTCCAGTAGCCATCGTAGAGCTATTTGACATTATTTGATATTAAATAATAATGTTCCACATTTATGGATATTAGAATGTCACTCATTTAAAACAATAATTGATTGATACTTCAGGTGCCATTGTATACCAATTGAGTTCCGACTTTTCCCGATGGAAGTACAATATGCAACTGGACATTTGTCTATGTTATTTTTCACACTGTATACTGCTTTAAGTTTTTGTCTTTTATTTTTTTCATGTCAATAACAATGTAAACCTAGTTGTTATAAAAAGGCTTTGTAGTAAAATTGATTGTAAAAATTGCACTTTGAAATATGTGTGAAATAATTTTTTCGCCCTATTTGTGTTAGTATTATTTTCTGTCATACAAAACCTTTAATAATAATAATAATTTATTTCGGACAAAATCCATAGCGAGTTACTAACAGTGAAAATACTGTGGCGATTATTCTCGCAACTTATCCTATTAAACACACAGATCAAAAATAATAATTGTGTAATAATAATAATAATAATAAAACAATAATTACGTAATCACAAAAAATAGTTATGTAATAGTTAAAATAATAATATATTAATGATCATTAATAATATAATCGAACTAATTGAATGAGAATAATCATAATATAATTGTATAATAATTCAGTTAAAATAATCATGTCTTAATAATTGGTTAATAATTGAATTAAATTAATCACATAATACTATAATAATATTTGTAATAATTCTTATATTATATTAGATCAATTGTTATTTTCTATTGTTATTTATATCAATATTACGTGTTTAAATACATGTCAAAATAAATAATAATTATAATCTAAAATCCAATAATGATTATGTTAATATTTACATCACGTCGGGGTCACCAATGTGGACTTCGGTCCCCAGGCATAAAACCTGCCTGGAGAGAGATCTCTCTATTGGAGCCTCCCCCCACAATACTGTATAATTTAAGATTTACAAATAAATATTTTTACCTTTATCTTTATCTTATCTTTATTACAATACTAGCTTTTGCCCAAGACTTCGTCCGCGTGTACAATACAATACAATACAAATATGCTTTATTGCAAACCATAAAGCAGTACAAAAAACTTATAATATAAACACTTAGGCAGATAGGCAGGTTTGTATTAACAATAATATAGTAGTTGACACTATTACCGTTGGGCCGTTGGGGGAGAAAAGTCCTCGAGTGGCGTCTACAAACCAGAAGACTAAGAGTGTTGGCAGGCCTCCCACTAGGTGGACTGACGACATCGTTAGAGTTGCGGAAAACCGGTGGATGTAAGTGGCGAGTTGTCGTTCAGTGTGGCATTCTAAGGGGGAGGCCGTTGTTCAGCAGTGGACGTCTTCCGGCTGATGATGATGATAATGATGATGACTTTGGGTAAGCTGAAACCTTGTCCAATACCTCTCTTATATCCTAACACAGTATCGCAGTTCTGAATGGGAATACTGCGGCTAAATTATATAAAAATTTTACGAATTTTTTGCAGAAAAATGACTGATTTTTTTAAATTTTGTAAATTGGACATTAAAATATACAACTGTATAAACAACAGTAAACAAATAATAAAGCCAAATTATTTAGTCGGGTCTTTTATTAAGCTTGTCTTATTATTTGCACAACTGTTCTGCAAAAATATCGAAACATGTATTTGAGGCTAGTAGATAAAATATTATGTATCTACCGGGTGTAGCTTGTATCATGAGCAAATAATTGAAACATATCATTCTCTTCAAACTGAACAACATTAGTTCATCGACATTTGAAAATGATTTGTTTTTTAATTTTTATTACACTTTTAGGTTTATTCAAAGAAGCAATGTAAAAAGCAAAATGCTCGTTATTTGTACCATGACAGGTGACGTCAGTTGTGTTCTAGGATGGCGTACATTGACATTACAGTACATTTTTTTTTCATACAATTAAATACTGCTAAGTATTTAATTGTATGAAAAAAAAACGAAAATTCAAAGACTCATTTTTAAGTCGCTGAACTAATGTTGTTCAGTTTGACGAGGACGATCTATGATTTATTTTTTTGCTCGTATTACTCGTACAGCCAATTACGTGAAAATGAAGAGGCCTTTCCCCAGCAGTGGGCGGATGTGGGCTGATTTGATTGATTGAATACAGGCCACACAGGGCTGATTGTCATAATATTGACTTGACTTGAGTGAAAATATGCTTTGAAGTTTCAAGCGCTACAAGTTACAAAAATCCATCCATACATTTCATTTTCTTTATCGTTCGTTTTTTTATCATTTGTATCATTTTATTATCGTTCATCCATCATTTTACGTTTCATGATTCGTTTTCTAGAATTTTCTTACCAGGCAACGGCAAAACCTTTTTTTTTATTCCACTGGAAGGCAAAAGAGCAAGTGGGTCTCCTGGTGGTAAGAGATCACCACCGCCCATAAACATCTGCAATACCAGGGTTATTGCAGATGCGTTGCCAACCTAGAGGCCTAAGATGGAATACCTCAAGTGCCAGTAACTTCACCAGCTGTCTTACTCTCCACGCCGAAACACAACTGCTCAAGCACTGCTGCTTCACGGCAGGATTAGCGAGCAAGATGGTGGCAGCAATCCGGGCGGACCTTGCACAAGGTCCTACCACCTACTAGACACTGGCAAAATTGTCCTCCAATGGATAGCGCCATATTTATCTAAAAATCAACAACCAATGGAGATTTTTCACAAGGTGTAGAATAAGCGGCCTTAACACTTGTGAGCGATCTCTTCCTGGCAATCTTTTTAACGGAAAGAAGTAAGGAATTTTAACAGGGTCTCAAAAAGATAAATCATAGTGGAGGAACATTCAATTCGGAACAACTGGGCTATATTAAACTCACAATTTTTTGGCTCTAGTAACAGAAATATTCTTAAATTATTCCAGTCGACTATGTCTTATGGAGACCGTACTGCTGCCTTCCAAAAGGCAAGAGTGACCCAATGTGCATCCCTCAGAAGATTCCAGAGGATGACCCGGTCCACCGCTTCCCTCATATTCGCTGTCAGAACTTGACCAAGCCAATAACCTATCAGTCTTCTGAATGTGTTAACAATAAAACTTTACCGGACAAGGTAAGTATATTTCTCAAAGATATAGATTACACTAGATAACGCAAATACCTCAATCTGTATGAAAACCAACCGTGTCACTTTTTCATATCTACTGTGGCGTCTCAAGAGCGAATTAGCGATGTGAATTCCCTGATGTCCACACAAAATCGATTTGAATGCGCCGCGCGCCCGCACCGTGGAGCTGGAGTCAGTTACTAGTTATGATTAGTCAGTTAGCGGTCAGTCTTTGTACGGGGCCAATCCCAACGTTTAGTCGGGTTTCGGACACGCGAAGTAGATGCATTTGCGTAATCAAAATCAAAATCAAAATCGTTTATTTGTTCAACACAGGTACATGAGGTCGTATAGGTAAAATGTTTTGTATCACTATGTCGGGCCGTAAGGCGTACAAATTATAATGTCAGTTAACTAAGAAATCTGTAGTTCTTATTAACTAATTTAACTATTCAAATATTCATTTATTGTATAGAATGCTTCTTTAGCTAAAAATGAATACAATCGTTTCTTAAACTCGGTTAAATTTTCTATTTTTAATAATTCATTAGGTACTTTATTATATATTCTAGGAGCCATTCCAAGTATGCTCTTCCGCAATAAAGCTGTTTTAGAAGGTAATGAGCATTTTTTTCTTCTGAGACGTAAACTATGAAAGTTTTGAAATAGACCAGGATTACATCGAACAAAAATGACTACTTCATAAATATATAAACTAGGGAACGTTAGTATACGTAGTTTCTGAAAATGTGGCTTACACGAATCGAGGTAGTTAATGCCACATAAAGATCTAATGCATTTTTTCTGCGCCCTAAATACCATTTCTCTGTTAGTTGAGTTAGCCCAGAATATAATACCGTATCTGAGTGTTGATGTAACATAGGCATGGTATGCGGTTAACACAACGGATTCGTTAACAACCTTTCTAAGATTGTATAAAGCATAGGAAAATTTATTAAGCTTTTTACATATAGTGTCAGTTTGATCGTGCCACATCAGTTTATTATCTAGACTTAAACCTAAGAATTTTGTTGTTTCCGTTTGGTCGATTTGTTGATCGTTATAAGTTATGTTCAATTTACGTGTATTTTTCGTTCTTTGTTGAAATGTCATTACTTTAGTTTTTCCTAAATTTATTTTCAAGTTATTGCAAGTGAGCCATTCAACTATTTTCCGTAATGAGTCATTTATGTTGCTTTCATAATCTTCCAAACATTTACCAGAGAAAATCACTGTACTATCGTCAGCAAAGAGAACCATAGGGGATTTAATTGCATTTGGTAAATCGTTAATGTAAACCAAGAACAATAAAGGACCTAATACGCTACCCTGGGGGACGCCACAACGAACTATCCTGGTTTTTGATGCGTACGTGGTTTCCGTTCCTGTTTTTACACATAATTTATCTATATGCACGATTTGTTTTCGATTACTTAAGTACGATTTGACTAAATTGTGTACATTACCTCGTATACCATATACATATAATTTGTCTAAAAGAACATCATGATTGACAAAGTCGAAAGCCTTTGTCATATCCATGTATAAAGCTGATACTGGTATACGTTTATCTACATTAGTTATTATAATTTTTAATAGATCATAGATAGCCATATTAATAGACTTCCCTTTGCGAAATCCTTTCTGTTCTGCAGCAAAAAGATTATTAATTTCAAAAAAGTTGTAGATACTGTTGTAAATTACCTTCTCAATCACTTTTGAAAATGTAGGATTTAGAGCCACTTGTCTGTAGTTTCCCATATCTTCCCTTTCCCCTTTCTTAAAAAGTGGCTTTACAATACTTAGTTTCAGTCTATCTGGAAACTCTCCATGTTCGATACATAAGTTAGTTATATGGCTAATTAAAGGTGAAATTATGTCCGAAGCTTTTTTTATGACTTTCGTAGCTATCCCGTCATAGCCAGTACTAGATTTATTTTTTAAGGAATTTATTATTTGTTTGATGTCATCCGCATGTATTGGTTTCATAAATAAAGATTTAGTTGAATTACATGTCATTGTACTCTTATATTTAAATTTATTGTTTATATTATTAATAATAGGAATGTCATCAGAATTATCATTATTTATATTATTATAGTTTAATTTAGTTTGATCAATAAAATATGTATTAAATGCATCAGCAATGTCTTTAGGATTATTTATTATTTTTTTGTTAGATATTATTCGTGAAATGTTTTGTTTTGGTTGATTTAATTTATTTTTATTAATGATGTTCCATGATGCCTTTGTCTTGTTATTGGAATGTTTTATATAGTAGTCGTTTTGGGATTTTTGAGTTAATTTTATTATCCTTTTTAATAACTTTGAATAATTTTGAAATTCTGTTTTGTTCTGAAGTTTATTATTTTTTGAAAGTCGATATTTCCAAAGTAAATCACGTTTCCGCTTACAACACAATTTTATCCCTCTGGTTATCCACCTTGGTCTCTTTGCCGATGCTATTTTAATCTTTTTGAATGGAAAACATTGATTATATAAAAATTCAAATAAGTCTGCAAAACGATTATATGCATTATTTGCGGAATTCGCCATATATACTTCATCAAAGTTTAGGTTTTGCAAATATGATGTAAACTTACTAATATTTTCATTGCTTAAGTCCCTTTGTTTTACATACCAATGTGGAAGAATACACGTTTGTTTAACCGGGCATTTGAACAGTTGAGCTGTGTGATCTGACAGGGCAAATTCGATCACTTCAGCTGTGCCACCTCGGACATTGTGTATGAAATTGTCAATACACGTGTTGCTAGACAATCGAGTCGGTACATTTATCTGTAATTTTAAGTTAAAGCTTAGAACCAAATGTTTCAACTCAATTGATTGTGCCGTTTTTTTCAGCATGTCGATATTAAAGTCGCCACAAATTATTATTTTATAATTTTTGTAACATATTTTATTCAATATAATCATTAATTTGTCTAAAAACATTTTAATACTATTACTACTGTTCTTCGGAACTCTGTATATGCTTATAATAATAATTTTATGCTTAACTAATTCTATTCCTGCGCATTCCATTACATTTGGTATTGATAGATTATTAATGTCATTTAAGGTATTACATTTGTGGACATTCCTTACTAAAACACAAGAACCACCATTCCTATTGCTTCTTGAGAAAAAAGATGCTAGATTAAAATTGGGAATGGTTAAATGTATCTCATCTCCTAACTTCATGTTATGCTCTGTAACACAAATTACATCAACTGTTTTTCCTAATTCCTCTAACTCGTTTATGTGTACATTAAACATATCAGATTTTGATATTAAACCATTTATATTTTGATGTAGTACGTATATATTTTTATACACAATTAGGTCGTTACTGAGCGATCTTTGTGATTTGTTGTTATTCGGAACACGGGGTTCATTATTCATAAAAAACTGTAACTATTGTAGAATGCATTATTTACCTTAATTAAAATATTGTTTAGACTGCCCGCCATCTTATGTTTCCCTCTATAGTTTAGCTTATAACCATTTGAATGATAGTCTCCAATGCCAAAATGAACACTATTCGAAGCTTGTAGCCACACATGTGCGAAATTTGCAAGTTTTTTGTGCAAAGATGAATTAAATTTACTAACATAGTTGTTGTAGTCTTCGGCATATTTATTTATACTATAAGGAATATCACAGACTACCACGTTCGTATGACTACTATTTTGTAAAATATTGGCTAAAAAGCTCAATATCCGATTTATCGGGGTAACATTATAGTCAGATCCACCACACATAACAACCAAACAGTCACTCTTGTTGAAGTCACAAATTTTAGCCTGTATATTTTCAAGGACTCGCTGGGTGGTTCCATTTTGAATAATATCCGCTGTGGAGTCGTAGTCGTTCCTTCGAATTTTCATTAGAGGTTTTAATATTTCAACGCCATGAAAATCAGATAAAAGTAGCAACCTTGGCTTATTTCTACAGTGTTGGTCCATGTTCTTGACTAATGTAGTTTTGGCTTCATTATGTGCAATGAAACTTTTTGTTGCGGGGGATTCCATTGAAGTTTTGTTAATCCGCTCATCCAATTGTTTTACAATTTTTTGCATGGTTTTACTAGAATATTGTATCCTAGAGAGCGTTACTTCTTTGCTTTTAAGCACGTCTGTTTTATTTTTTTGTTCAATGTTTGACCTTAGAGCCTTACTTAACTTTATTTGTAAATTTTTTATCTTAACATTTAATGTGACTATTTCATTTTCCAGACTTTTTATTTTATTTTCATAGTTTGGTATACTCTCTTCCGTACTAATGTTTTGCGCCATCAATTTATCAGTCTTTCTTGTAGGACTTAGTAATTGGGTATATAAGTCGATCTTTTTCATTAAGTTGTCAATTTGTTTTTGTTTTTCCCTATTATTAATGTTTAATTTTTCAATTTCAGCATGTGCGCTCGATAATTCCGCGCTCAACTCTTCTATTTGAGTCCTTAGTTCTGTAGTTATTGTGTTATCCATTATCGATAAATTTGGGAGACTACTACGATTATTAAAACTGCTATCATCTTTCAGTGTTGAATTAATAATGTCGTCATCACTTAAGACTTGGGATAAATCATCGTAAGAGGGAGATTTTATTGGTAACTTTTTGTGCTTTCGGTGAGTAACGTTATCTTGGGATTTCCTTGATTTATTGGCTGAATTCTCTGTCTGATTATGTGACCCAGTTTTTAAGAATTTTTTTTCCGAACACGCCTTACACTTCCAGCTACCTATTTTATCTTTATTCCCTGCATAAAAAGAGTTATATCTGGGCTCTGATACCGAAGTGCATATTACATGAAATGACTCGGTGCAGCACAAACATTTTAAGAAAAATTTATTAGTGATGTTTTTTTTACATTTGTAGCATTGTGGAGCCATTTCGCGTTTTAGTGAGAAAATAAAACAGCAAAAAATCAAAAAAGAACAAAATGTATCCGTATGTTGAGAAATAGTGCTTATGTATTATGAAAGATTCGCATGCGTAGCTCTTATCGTCTCAGCGGACGTTTCGTTCCATACAGAAAATTCCAAAAAATTCCAAACGTGATATGTGACCGGGGTCGGGTAGGCGCAGGTTTTTAAACGCCTCAATTAACTCAGTTCTGCGTGCGTTGTGATAGTGTAACATTTACACTCTGTAGTAACTATCAACTGTCAGGTGTCAGTCAGTTAGATTTATGATTTACTAGCTTTTACCCGCGGCTTCGCACGCGTAAACTAATCGGTCTGGTAGTGGCAATTGAAATATCCCGTGGGAGTATAGGGATAAAAAATAGCGTATGTGTTATTCCAGACGTGCAGCTACCTACATACCAAATTTCATGACTTTTAGCCCAGCGGTTATTATTTCAAAATTTTATTCCTATCCCGTGGGAATATCGGGGTAAAAAATAGCCTATGTGTTATTCCAGAGGTTCAGCTACCTACACAACAAATTTCATGGCTCTAAGCCCAGTGGTTGTTACTTCGAGATTTTATCCTTTGATATCCCGTGGGAATTTCGGGTCAAAAAGTCGCTTATGTAATATTTCAGACGTGCAGCTCCCTACATATCAAATTTCATGACTCTAAGCCCAGCGGTTATTATTTCGAAATTTTATCCCTATCCCGTGGGAATATCAGGATAAAAAGTAACCTTCGTGTTATTCCAGAGGTCCAGCTACCTATATACTAAATTTTATGGCTCTAAGCCTAGTGGTTGTTATTTCGAGATCTTATCCCTAATTATCCCGTGGGAATATTGGGTCAAAAAGTCACCTATGTGTTATTCCATACGTCCAACTACCTACATACCAAATTTCATGACTCTAAGCCCAGAGGTTCTTATTTCGAAATTTTATCCCTATCCCGTGGGAATATCAGAATAAAAAGTAGCCTTCGTGTTATTCCAGAGGTCCAGATACCTACATACTAAATTTTATGGCTCTAAGCCCAGCGGTTGTTATTTCGAGATCTTATCCCTAGTTATCCCGTGGGAATATCGGGTCAAAAAGTCACCTATGTGTTATTCCATACGTCCAACTACCTATATACCAAATTTCATGACTCTAAGCCCAGAGGTTCTTATTTCGAAATTTTATCCCTATCCCGTGGGAATATCAGGATAAAAAGTAGCCTTCGTGTTATTCCAGAGGTCCAGCTACCTACATACTAAATTTTATGGCTCTAAGCCCATCGGTTGTTATTTCGAGATCTTATCCCTAGTTATCCCGTGGGAATATTGGGTCAAAAAGTCACCTATGTGTTATTCCATACGTCCAACTACCTACATACTAAATTTCATGACTCTAAGCCCAGAGGTTCTTATTTCGAAATTTTATCCCTATCCCGTGGGAATATCAGGATAAAAAGTAGCTTTCCTGTTATTCCAGAGGTCCAGATACCTACATACTAAATTTTATGGCTCTAAGCCCAGCGGTTGTTATTTCGAGATCTTATCCCTAGTTATCCCGTGGGAATATCGGGTCAAAAAGTCACCTATGTGTTATTCCATACGTCCAACTACCTATATACCAAATTTCATGACTCTAAGCCCAGAGGTTCTTATTTCGAAATTTTATCCCTATCCCGTGGGAATATCAGGATAAAAGTAGCCTTCGTGTTATTCCAGAGGTCCAGCTACCTACATACTAAATTTTATGGCTCTAAGCCCAGCGGTTGTTATTTCGAGATCTTATCCCTAGTTATCCCGTGGGAATATCGGGTCAAAAAGTCACCTATGTGTTATTCCATACGTCCAACTGCCTATATACCAAATTTCATGACTCTAAGCCCAGAGGTTCTTATTTCGAAATTTTATCCCTATCCCGTGGGAATATCAGGATAAAAAGTAGCCTTCGTGTTATTCCAGAGGTCCAGCTACCTACATACTAAATTTTTTGGCTCTAAGCCCATCGGTTGTTATTTCGAGATCTTATCCCTAGTTATCCCGTGGGAATATTGGGTCAAAAAGTCACCTATGTGTTATTCCATACGTCCAACTGCCTATATACCAAATTTCATGACTCTAAGCCCAGAGGTTCTTATTTCGAAATTTTATCCCTATCCCGTGGGAATATCAGGATAAAAAGTAGCCTTCGTGTTATTCCAGAGGTCCAGCTACCTACATACTAATTTTTTTGGCTCTAAGCCCATCGGTTGTTATTTCGAGATCTTATCCCTAGTTATCCCGTGGGAATATTGGGTCAAAAAGTCACCTATGTGTTATTCCATACGTCCAACTACCTACATACTAAATTTCATGACTCTAAGCCCAGAGGTTCTTATTTCGAAATTTTATCCCTATCCCGTGGGAATATCAGGATAAAAAGTAGCTTTCCTGTTATTCCAGAGGTCCAGATACCTACATACTAAATTTTATGGCTCTAAGCCCAGCGGTTGTTATTTCGAGATCTTATCCCTAGTTATCCCGTGGGAATATCGGGTCAAAAAGTCACCTATGTGTTATTCCATACGTCCAACTACCTACATACCAAATTTCATGACTCTAAGCCCAGAGGTTCTTATTTCGAAATTTTATCCCTATCCCGTGGGAATATCGGGATAAAAAGTAGCCTATGTTCTTTCCCAAGGTCTATTCTATCTCTGTACCAAATTTCATCCAAATCGGTACAGCGGTTTTGGCGTGAAAGCGTAACAGACAGACAGACAGACAGACAGACAGACAGACAGACAGAGTTACTTTCGCATTTATAATATTAGTATGGATATGAATACCGACCAACCACCGTCGAATCAGCCGTTCGGAGCTCAAATGTTTCAATCAGTTAATATTATTATTCTTATAAATTATGAAAATCACAAGAAACGGTTATAGTTCGTATTCTCACCAGTGAATTTTGTGGGTGTTGGCCTTTTCATATAAAGTTCTTCAGTGAAACAATCAATCACATATGTTCCAGTAAATAATTTCTGCATATACTCAAAACTCCGTAAGGTAATTAAACTATAATTTAAATTAAATTTAATATGAGCACTATGCTCCAGTGTTTACTCGGCTAGGGTTGCCATCCGAAAAAAAAGACTAATCTAGTGTAATTTATATCTGTGATGTTTCTAGAATTCCATACTTCAAAAGGCATAGCGTTGACACCGCTCAGAGTATCAGCAATCTAAATGGGCATTGAGCAGAGGTGTAAGTAGATTGTTTATGGTATAGGGGGCAAACGAGCTAAAGGATCGCCTGATGGTAAACGATTATCGATGGCGTTGATGGGCATTGTTTGATCTGTCTCTGTCACTTTAACACAAAAAAGCGAGAGATAGGATAAAATCGATTCTAAGTATAATTTTAAAATTTCAATTCAGTTATATTCAAAATCCTTTGCTTACACGGGATTCGAAATCAATGCTCGCAGAAAAAAACTATTTTTGCACAAGCAAATTAGTTTATTTCGTTTAACTATTAAAGTACAATTTATCATATAATATAGGTTTGAATAAAACATTTTTTTGAACACACAACTGGGATGTCCCAAGAAAAATAACCTATAGTTTTTATCTTATTTTTGGAAAGAATAGGATATTTTAAGATACCTTTTCATCGATTTTGAATTTGGATGAGTAATTAATTTTTTATAATTCTTTTACGAAATACGCTGGATGACGTCACAGTAAGACAGTCACGTTCCATTGCCTAGAAAAATTCAGTTTGTACATAACATAATCTGTGGCATTACTGATTGTCTTGTCACCAACTTCTCACTGCCAAGTGTCATTGTCTTAACCTCACAATCTCTTGTATTTTGTTGCCGTTTGGTTTGAATGAATCGCAGTTTTCGCTAGTTGTGATCTCTGCTTTTCCCTATACTCGGATTGATTTTGCTCCCCTCTGACCTCTGCTTGTAACCTGGACTCAGCCTGAACCTGTTATATACGTTGACATCGTGTTTCCAAAAAAACATGAGTTATTACAAGAAGTGTTTCGTGCCTACATGTACAAATACCTGGCGAAATACACCCAGCAAAGTGTTTGTTATTGTAAGAGACACGCTAAAGAAGAAATGGTGTCAGAAATTGAACATTGAGTTTTATCCAAAGCACCGCTACTACTGCTGTGAAGATCACCTAAAAACTAAACTAAACTTTGATTTAATCCTTTTTGAATCTGTTTTATTACCAATCTGGTTTACTTTATACATAAAAGGGGTAAACAAACAAAAGAGTCAAATATAACCATGTTGGATATATGGACCAAATTATGATTATTGCCTGTGGTCTTAAAGTCAAAGTCAAAGTCAAAGTTTTTATTTGCATAAAATGTGGTACAATTTGGTTCTTAGCATATTAAGTAGTCGCACACATTTTGCCAACTATTGGCACGCAAACAGAGAAGTTGAGTGCTTATTAACCTACAAAAAGAAATATAAAAAGTGAAGAAGTAATTACAAGTTTTTTATTTATTTACACCATCTAAGAGGCCCTCCTGCGGCATAGACCCCAACACACTGGCGGCTACCTCTCTGTACAGTCAATAGTTGCAGTCGGGTAAAAAGAACAATCATCGTTCATAATGGGAGTAAAATGGCTCAAAGCGTGTATGTGTGCGTGAGCGTTTATAGCAAGTTTCTCGGTTGTTTTGTACGTATGACGTATCTTTATTATTCTTATATAACAGATAACATCCTCAACACCTGCTTTTGATTTGTCCATTGTGTATGGAAACGACTTGAAGGGGATCGAAAAGGCCAGACTAGGCACCGAAGGGCTGTTGAAGTATGAAGTAGACGAAGGCCGAATTTATCCGCCGAGGACGAAAACATTAGCGAACGTTTGCCTGCTAAATCAGCCGCCACGTGAAACCAGATGTCATGACACACGTGAGTGTCAAGTTTTAGTGTATTTCTCATTTTTCTGCACTGTGTGCACACTTCTGTGGCGAAATGATAACATACCATGGTCCTCTATCGTTTGTCCGAATTTCATATGCCATAATGTATCGTTTTCCATAATTTTCAAACTACAACAACTACAACAACCACCAACTTACAACTTAGGGATCTTTAAAAAACGAGCCTACCAATTCCTTAAAGGGTCGGCAACGCACCTGTGATTCCCCTGGTTGCGGGTGTCCATGGGCGACGGTGATCGCTCTCCATCAGGTGACCCGTCTGCTCGTTTGCCCCCTCTTATATATAAAAAAATTTAATTTGCCTTAAAGTAATTTATTTCTGAAGTGGTATTTCCTTCAGTGTTGATATTAAACTAACCTAAGCTACTTGCATTCTAAATAATATAAGATGAGATTTTATTTTTAAAAATTCTGAGAAGAGCTCGTTCTACCTTACCTATATACGTATGTTGTTGGTTCTGCATGGTAGCCTCATTTGTTATAAATGTTTAGTGTTTTCTTTTTCTCTTTTAAACGGAATATTGTATCGGTCTTCACTTTAGTGTTATTGATATTTATTTTAATGTGTGATAAACAGATGGTCCCAAAGGAAGAACAGCGCCGTTCGCAAAACCGGCAATTTTTGCTCATTTGGGACCATTTCGTGATTATACTAATTTCGTACTTTATATATATAATATATAATGTATTATTATTATTATTCTTATTATTATATATATATTTTTGTTATGCTACGCTTTTGTCACGAATAAATATTTCTATTTCTAACTAATTCTATTTTTATGGCTAACGTTGGTATGGCAAGTGAAATTCGGTAAAGTAAAAGTATACGATATACAGTCAGCGTCATATAGTAGGAACGTAGCTGTCAACATCACCAAATACTTGGATACATCCAAAATAGTCATTACCAGTGACTCAGTCAAAGCGATCAAATTGTTGGAGACATCCATCGTTTACAAATATACCGGAGCACCCACATCACCACTGATAGCGTAGCAGCCATAATAACCAAAAGTATGGAGCACACTAGAAAACTGAGCTTTATTTGAAAGGTTTAAGGTTTAATCTCGAGTTGAGTGCGAAATAAATTAACACGTCATAAGATTGACTTTTTATTTTTGACAATCACCGAAAAGAGTACCAACTTGTCATCGATCGTATCATCTCTTTCGTTTGGACCCTGTCGGCTTTTTTCACATTTTTATTTACATTGTCAGAATTCCGGATTAACGGATTTCCTTTTAAATATGGCTTGAATTGGCCAGTATAATTACATTATAAAAGAGTTTTAATTTAATTAAAAAGGTAATGACATGTGTATTTTGCACCAAGAGATTGAAAATGGAACACCGTTCACATTCTATTAAAGAGGACTAGCTAATTGGATCATTGGACCTACACGGTATGTAATAAAGTCAATTTTCCTGTGGTGTCCCATACTTTTGGATACTTTGGCTGCTACGGTACTAATGTCGGCTTGAATGTTATAAACTATTTGACGACGTGCGTGCTCCGGGATATTTGTACACGATGGATGTCTCCAACAATTTGACCACTTTGACTGAGTCACTGGTAATGACTATTTTGTATGTTTCCAAGTATTTGGTGATCTTGACTGCTACGTAATATATGACGCTGACTGTACCATGTGCAACAACCACCACCTACAGTAATATTTCTGCCATTCACACAAAACTTTGCTTGCGCTTTATCCATCCATACTAATTATTATAAATCCGAAAATGTGTTTGTATGTTATGTTTGTGTGTTTGTATATTTGTCCGTCTTTCACGCCGTAACTGAGCGACAGATAGACGTGATTTTTGGCATATAGATAGTTTATGGGCCCGAGAGTGACATAGGCTACTTTTTATCCCGAAAAAATGCACAGTTCCCGAGGGAACAGCTCGCGATAACCGAATATCACGCGGACGGAGCCGCGGGCAAAAGCTAGTAGGTACATAATTCCGAAGGTTCAAAAATCTATGTAATTCTTCAATAATATTTTAGCTGATGTCGGAGCGAACTCAATCCTCGGCATCAACTTGTTTGCTATGTGGTTTTGGCGGAACCACAACTGCATGGCTTCAACACTAGTAGAGCTACCAAACAGCTAGAGACATCAATATAGCCACTGAACTGCAGATATATCTCTACGAGTTCCTGCCAGTTTTGCTGGGTAAGTTCCATCCCAGTCTATATACGTCCTACTGCTGCACAGGCCTCCTCTCAGAACAAGAGGGCTTGGGCCATAGTTCCCGCGCGGGCCCAGTGCGGATTGGGAACATCACACGCAACATTGAATTGCTTCGCGGGTTCGCGGGCAAAGCCCGTGGTAAATTTCATTTAGATTCAAGAACGCGTTTTTTGTACGGCGTGGCCGCCCTGTGGTAATACCCAAATTACACTAGGTATTCGATGTTCTTTACATTTAAAAACCCAAGTCATTACATAACATTATTAACTACCTAACTTAATACCTATTTATCATA
Source organism: Choristoneura rosaceana (assembly GCA_037349165.1). Lineage (NCBI taxonomy): Eukaryota > Metazoa > Arthropoda > Insecta > Lepidoptera > Tortricidae > Choristoneura > Choristoneura rosaceana. The sequence continues at coordinate 1,963,995 of JAZBNJ010000019.1, forward strand.
ATTTTACGAGGCAAACACGTCGTCAAGAGATGTCGCTGGCATGGACCCTAGAACGCAGGCCGCATTACCTCTTTGAATAGCAATCCCTATTCTTTGCGCGAGGTAACCACCAGCTCTAGAGTCCCCCGAGGCCAAAACCTAGACAAGTCTTTTAAGACTTCTTTCGTGTCTGTTGACCACGGTTCTTTAAGCATGTTTTCTTTCTCAATGTGTTTTACCCCGTTCTTTCTCTTTCTCTCTCTTATACGTCAGCGGTCAGCATAATGTAATTTATTGGTCACTTCATGTCAATTTCTACTAGGTATTTCGATTATTTCACTCTGACGTAAAGTTACATCTACAGGTAGAAAAAAATTGAAATAAAAAAAAAAACTTTGCAGGGAAGGACAATTTACTAAGAGACTCCGTCATCTAAGCTGATGGTGGATTCAGGGATATATATGACAGCAGAATGTTCCCGAGGGAGTCTTCGGAATATCCATACGTACTGCGATGGGTTCATTTGATGCAAGAAGGCAGACTCAAGTATGGAGATGTAGTGATGACGTTAACACAATCATCATCCCAGCCTATATTCGTCCCACTGCTGGGCACAGGCCTCCTCGCAGAATGAGAGGGCTTGGGCCGTAGTTCCCACGCGGGCCCGGATTGGGAACTTCACACGCACCATTGAATTTCAGGTTTATGCAAGTTTCCTCACGATGTTTTTCCTTCACCGCAAAGCTCGTGGTAAATTTCAAATGTAATTCCGCAATTGAATTTCGAAAAACTCAGAGGTGCGAGCCGGGGTTTGAACCCACGAGCTTCTGCTTGATAGGCGATAGGTCAAACGACTAGGCCACCACGACTACCTACCTCAACACAATATTAATTACCTAATAATCCAACTATTTATTGCATTTTATGCTGTACAAGGTTATCTATACTAATATTGTAAATGCAAAAGTGTGTTCCGTAAAACGGGGTGAGTAGACACGATTTTGAACTTCCAACCTATTTTTAACCCCCGACGCAAAAAAAGGGGTGTTATAAGTTTGACCGCTATGTGTGTCTGTCTGTGTGTCTGTCTGTGTGTCTGTCTGTGTGTCTGTCTGTGTGTCTGTCTGTGTGTCTGTGTGTCTGTCTGTGGCACCGTAGCTCTTAAGCGGGTGGACCGATTTGAATGCGGTTTTTTTTATTTGAAAGCTGGTTTTCTAGCGATGGTTCTTAGACATGTTTCATCAAAATCGGTTCAGCCGTTTCAAGATCATCAGCTCTTTTGTTCGCTGCGGTAGGAATCTTAGACGCATAATGGGTATTTACTTTACTTTCAAGCATATTTGGGACCTAAAACTTGAAACACCCATGTATGCTATGTAACTATGCAAGATTATGCATTTCTCGGCCTGATGCTGCAGCCAGGATATCCAGAACACTAGTAGATACACTCTTGATAAAACCATAGCAGATATATCGTGTTTGGATTCGTTTCGATCAGTATTTGATTCTACATACAATGCAAAAGTGGCAACAAGATGAGCTGATGCTGCAGCCAAGATATCCAGCACATTAGTACCTACATTATAAAAAATAATAGCACATATGCCGTGTTTGGATTCGTTTTGATCAGTAATTGATTCTACATACAATGCAGTGATAGCAACACGACGAGCTGTTTAAAAAACATGAAATAAAAAAAATAAAATTAAAAATTTTAAAAACCCCCGACAAAAAAAGCCGCCAAAAAACGACAACTAAAAAGTAAAAAATAATTATGCACTACCTAGCTGTTGCCCACGACTTCATCTGCGAACAATTCGTTTATCCCTATCCCACTGGGACTATGCTGATATCCCGCAAAATTAGCCTAAGTTAATTTAGTATAAGTACCTAGTAATATTCTTTTTATCTAAGCGTCGTCGATGTCGGGGGACCGCTAAGGGTAATACTTTAAAAAATACAACATATGTACCTACTTTAGTTTCTGTTAACCTTTAATGATTTGGCCAAGGGCAGATATTTCGGTTTACCTCCTTTTGTCAAATACAGAAAGTTTTGCTCTGGCAAGACAATCAACAGTTTTGATGATCTGACTGATGTCATAGCTGCTGACGTAAGTTTATTTGAAATTCTTGCAAACACTAAATTACTACCATCTTTTCCTATTAACTTCTCCTTGGTAAGTAATTACATAAATATCTTATCACCATTATTGTAATCTCCAATATCATTATTGCCCCTTGCAATAGGGCATATGACTATGACATGATCTGTCAATCTACATTCATCCAATGGTATCCCTTCATTTTTTCCATCCTCTTTATTCCACGAGATCTGCAAAATCTGTGACTCATTCTTCTTCCCATTCCTATCCTATCGGAGGTTGGGCAACATCATGGCGATTCTTATTTTGGAGGCCGCTGCTCTAAACAAGGACGTGATACTGCAGTTGAACCAGTTTCGTAAATTCTTCAGCCACGAGTGTCTTCTCCTACCCACGCTTCTCTTTCCGGCAATCTTCCCCTGGATGATATCTGTGACCATCCACTGCTAAATCTATCCCATTACTACAAAAATTTAAATACCCGTTTCAGAATTTGGAGCTGCTTAAAGATTTATACTGAAACGTGAATGATATTGACCTGATGGCTGGAATATGGTTAGAAAAACCGGTTACGGGTGGTTTTGTTCCATCTACGTTCTATTGTGTGGTAGTAGAACAACTCTTAAGGAGTATCAAGTCTGACAGGCACTGTTACGAACGACCAAACCGACCAGACGCGTTCACTAAAGGTAAACAGACTATAATATGCTTAATTAGGAGGAAAACAAGAAATAACGATTCAGGCTCCAAGCGTTTTAGATTTTTCATCACCTGGACTTAATCCACATTTTTTTCTAACTTCAGAACAACTTTAAGAAATAAGAAAAGCATCGGTTTCCCGGCTTCTATGTGATGCAGGAGACAAAGTGACTTAAATTCAACCAAGAGGCTTATTGCGTGCTGGTCCAGCGTAAGTATATCTTAAGTCTTGTTTTAGTTTACGTGATTGCAGTTGCACAGACGAAGTACAATCAAGGGCATAAATACAGGGTGTCCCAGAAGTACCACGTCACAGTGACACCAGAGGTAGGCCAGCTCAAGACGCACCTAACCAACCTAACATGACCCCAGTAAAAGTTGCACGGTTTTCGAGTTATTACCGAAATAAAGATTTTTGGGGATACTCCCCTTTGTCTTGACATTTTTAGTACCAGCATCGGCTTGGGAAGCTCTTAATAACAGTTTTTTATGTTTATCAAATCCTGAATAGTTACTTCAGAAGTGCAGTGTGTTATTTCGTCAGTAACTACCGTAAAATGCTGAAAACAACTTCATTAATCTTGATTTAAGTTGTTTCAAAAATATGAATTTCAACTTTAACCATCTGCCATGAAAAAAAAAATACTAGAAACGAAACAAATAAATAACGTAAATAAATTAGGCATGTTATGCAGATTTAGAAATGGTATCACACATGTATCTTACTCCAAGAACATTAGACATTCTTATCACTTTAGCGAAGCCCTATCGAACCAACTTAAAACTGGAACTCCGGTAGCAGTCCCTGCTAAGTGGTACAAAAATGCTGTGTAAAGCGATGGCTCATCTAATATCTCATACAATTATTTTACCAAATGCACGAAGGCTAAATATTAATGTTTATCTCCCTTTTCAAGGCCAGGACTGGATCATAAAGAACCGGATATAACCTGCTTTCAAATAAAAAAAAACGCATTCAAATCGATTTACGCGTTTAAGAGCTACAGTGGCACAGGCAGACACACAGACAGACAGACACACATACCGGTCAAACTTACAGCATCCCTCTTTTTGCGTCGGGGGTTAAAAATGTCAATTAATGGTCTAACCAACAAAAAGTTTTTGCAACCCCCAATATTGTCACTTCAAAGTTCAATATCTCAAAAACGGCTGAACCAATTTTGATAGAAACGTCTAAGAACAATTGCTAGAAAACCTGCTTTCAATTAAAAAAAACGCATTCAAATTGATTCACTCGTTTAAGAGGTACTGTGCCACAGATAGACGGACATAGCGGTCAAACTTACAACACCCTTCTTTTTGCGTGGGTGGTTAAAAACATGTTTATCTTTCATTCATTTATTGGAATAAATTTAGTTCACAATAAATGTTCAAATTGTCTCCCATGGGCTCTGATGCACAAAAAACATCGTTTAATACGGCTCAATTTTCGTAAACCTACTTCCGATATGGTACGGACCGCGTCGATTACTCGTTGCCGCAATTCTTCTTCAGAGCGCATTGATTTCGCGTAAACTTTGTATTTTAAACATCCCCAATAAAAAAAATCTAGTGAGTTTAGATCCGGGGAAAGCGGTGGCCATAAAATTGGTCCCAGTTGACCAATCCATCCAAGGTCCATACACTTTGACCTTAAAGATGTCCAGATTATAGCGTTAACCAAATAATATTATCTATCGTTTTAAACTTTCGTGATTTTCATTCGTAGTCAAAATACCACCAACGGGACTTATCATGCTAACACACACGAGTAATATTTAATTTACCTCGTCATTTCGACAACATTACAGTGGCCGTGGTCACGAGTTCACAAGTAGACTGAAGTGTGGGGTGTTAAGTCTACCTAGCAGCGCGAGTCCTTCGAACTGCCCTGTACTTTTGCAGAGTGGAGGAGGAGGAACTGAATGAACACACATTTCTAGTATAAACGTAGCGATCATAAGGTCGCGGGTGAGCAAAGTAGGTGATTGTTTTAGTTCATTAATATGGACCTCGGCAAAGTAACGCCTGATTCAATAAATTAGTAATGTAACATGTTTTTACTTAACAGTGACGGCTTGCGGTATCAGGAAAGTGATAAGAATGCCTAATGTTCTTAAAGTAAGGTACATGTGTTATACCATTTCTAAATCTGCATAACATGCCTAATTTATTTACGTTATTTACTTGTTTCATTTCTAGTAATTTTTTTTCATGGTAGATGGTTAAACTTGAAATTCATGTTTTTGAAACAACTTAAATTAAGATTAATGAAGTTGTTTTCAGCATTTTAGGGAAGATAATGACAAAATAACACACTGCACTTCTGAAGTAACTATTCAAGATTCGATACACATAAAAAACTGTTATTAAAAGCTTTTCAAGCCGATGCTGGTACTAAAAATGTCAAGAGAAAGGGGAGTATCCCCAAAAATCTTTATTTCAGTAATAACTCGAAAACCGTGCAACTTTTACTGGGGTCATGTTAGGTTGGTTAGGTGCCTCTTGAGCTGGCCTACCTCTGGTGTCACTGTGACGTGGTACTTCTGGGACACCCTGTATATGTACGTTACCAACGCGTCAAAAATATCTGTACACCTTTTATGTCACTAACCATAAGGTCGATACAATACAATACAAATATTCTTTATTGATCACCAAAAACAGTACAGAGACATTACAAAAATGATGTCGATGTATTAACGCTGTGGCTGTATTTATGTCCTTGGCTAGGGATTGTTGTCCAGTGGATCGTAGACTTTGCTGGGAACTGCTCTCTTACCGATGTGTTTCCATCTCTGACCGTAAGAGGCGTCGAGAGACATTGTACCACGGTGGATTTTGGATCACGTCAAATCAGAGAGCTGGTCATTGGCCGTGCCGTATGCTTGCTTTCCACCTGGCCCTGAATCACCTGTGTCTTCCTTCATCGAATTCTTATTTCTGGCAAGAAAAAATAATTTTAATATTCTTTATCTATGAATGTCCTTGTTAAGTAATATGACGTTTGAAACATTAGTAACTTAATGAGGTAGGTATATATCTAGTGAACAAGTTTTATTCCAAGAAGGTTACAATATTCATTTTTTATTCCGCAGAAACAAAATCGCAAGCTGCGATCAAATACCAAAAATGAATTTGGCGATGTGGAAGGACAATACTTGTGGGAGTTAAAGGATGTAAAGGAAACGGATTACTAATGTATGGCCAAAAAACTTTTCCCAAAGTATCACATCCCAAAAAATTTTACCCAAATTATCATTTGGCAAAAAAACTTATCGCAAATTCACAGTTAATAAATTTTTATTTGGCAAATTATTGTTTCGCAAATAATTACTTAGTCATGTTTCATATTGCCAAGTAATATTTGGTAAAATGTATCGTTTGGCATAACGTACTCTTCCCAAAATATCGCATGACATAATGACCTACTTTTCTGAGAACAGTTTGTTTTGGTGGAGGGGCGCAGTTCTAACCTAACCTAACCTACTTTTTTGATAGCAGTTCGTTTTTGCGGGGGACGCAGTTTTAACCTATAATCTAACCTACTTTTCTGATAGCAGTTCGTTTCTGTGGAAGAAGCAGTTCTAACCTAAGCTACTTTTCTGGTAGCATTATTTTGTATTTCTTTTTCTCTTTAATTGTATACTGTAGTTTTTAAGTATTTTATTTGTAATTATTTTATTATGAAAAAATGACTTTCTGTCAAGTTTCTTGCAGCGCATTCTTCTTGGCAATGATGGTCTTTCCGAAAGCGCTGGTAGTTTAACCCTTTGACCATTATTTTTTTAAAGCAATGAATCGAGAACTTTAACGATACGCACAGCATGAATGATTTTTTTTATGATTTTTGAGAAAGAGAAATGTATATATTATTGCAGGGTTTCCGAATTCTAAGACGGCAATATGTTTGCCGCTATCAGCCAAGGGCATTAAGTGACAAGACCGTCATGTCAGTTTGCCGGGGGAACTACGGGTGGCACGACGTATCTAAAATAAATAAATTAAAAACCAATAGAACAATCAACACTTTTTTTGCGAGATTTTTTTACTTCCGTTGTCATTTGTAACTAACACGGCGAATTCAGCAATAAAGGTAAAAGGCAAATTTGAAGTATTGAATTAAGCTATTGCTCCATATATAAATCAATAACAATTGTAGCCTAACCCACCCTTTCCTTTAATAAACACCAGACACTTAACGGATAGTGGCAAATATATTGCCGTCTTCATTTTTTTTAATTATCAAATAACAGATTTTTTTTCTTTAAACTTTATATCGCCAATCTTGTCTCTGAAAGTAGAGAATTGTGACTATGGGATAAATCCAGCAAACAAAATTTTATTTACAAACATTTTTGTTCAATTGTAAGGAATAGTTAAAAATCTAAGTTCAGGCCTAAGAATCATCATTTAACATGGGTTGGAATAACGTTTATCTGCTATTCTTTTTTTCGTAAATTAGTACGAGTATATTCTCTTATGCGAACCAAAAGTTATTTTAACTAACAACACGTTCATTGAGAAAAAAAATAAAATATCTGAATCGTATGACGGCAAATATCTTGCCGTTACCCACTAAAGGGTTAAAAAAAATGACGTGTAAAAGTGCCCATTGCGGCCTATTTACCGAATAAATGATTTGAATTTGAATTTAAATTTGAATTTGAGCAGTTGCTTTTTGTGGTTGGTTTGTGCGAAATGTCATTTTGAACAAACATTTTTTTGGGATACAATATTAGCCAATATAAAACGTTTGCTTAATAAACATTTGTCGTAATAAAATTTGACAAAGTAAAATTATGCCAACTGATAATTTGACCAAATGAATAAAATGCGAAATGTAAATATGCCAAAGATTCGTTTGGGAAATGAAACTAGTGGGATAAGTTTTTTGGGAAGTGAAATTTGGCGAAAAATATTTTGGCGAAACGGCAGTACACCAAAGGAAACGTTATAGTTGTTTTTAAGCAGCCACTCATTTCTCTGTTGTAACCTGTCGTGACGTGCCAGAACCGTTTCAATTCCACAATTCATCACAAGATGGGTGAAGCAGTCTTACGGTGTGATTGTGGACCATAAAATATCATGAAACCATTAATGCTCTGTAGTGTCAAGACAAGATACATTAGACGATTATGAATCTGGCTTAAGACTGCAAATAAAAACAATGGATTTTTGTTCTTTATTAAAATTTAATACGTTTTGGATTTTTTTTTGTTCTTAATTCACCATTTCGAATATTGAGTGTCTGAAAATTAACTTCATAGGTTACATAGTTACAAGTGAAGCTAATCTAAGCGTAATTAATTAAATAAAATTGATTCTTGGTGAATTGGATTATTTATTTTTCATTTATTTTTAATTCTACCCTGTTTGGGCTGTAAGGCTCTTGTAATTTTTCGCTATATTGTTTTTCACCTATGATGAGTTCTGTGACGTTTCGAGTTTGACAGTTTTAGAGATGCATCATTGTCGAGTGAACCATAGATTTTTCTAAGAGTTATTAGTACTTATTTTTGGAAAAGTTCTATTACATTAAAAAATATATATATTTTTCCAGTTTTCCGCCCAACGGGCCACCGTTTTCTCGTTCTCGCTCGAAATAATCTATCAAACGAATTACAACCTCCCGACTTTTGCCAAAAAATAACAACAAACTTAGCGGGAAACAGTAACAAAAATCAACAACAATAATAATAGAAATGAACAGTAATAAATACAATGCAAAGAAAATGCAACGAAAACTCATCTCGTACACGCGGCAGACGCACTCGTACCTGCACTGACAATGATACAGACAAGTACTGGCCACAAGAGGTACAAGATGGTTGCGGCCGCGTCCCAAATAGCCGCGTTTACAAAATCTTGCAAGTTTTGTTTAAAAATTTAAAATATCTTAGTTCACTGTTATCGAATAATGAACCGCTGCAATTGCCGATAATGTTGTGTCACGTCACTACTCTGTTCCGTTTCACACATTGCGTCATTTAAAAAAATAAATATTTTTGTATCGTATTCGATGGAGGCTATTTAATAGACACTGATATTGCTATATATTTTTGAAAAGAACAGTTTTACATTTTTTTGATTATTTAGTTTCAAAAAAGAAATTATTTAAAAAAAAAATTTTTGCGAACAAAGAATGCGTAATTCGGAAAATTTTCAAATGTCACAGAACTCATCTTAGGTGAAAAATACAATAATGGTGCTGAACAGTCTAATCTCTTCCTACCTCATCTTCATTCTCAAACAAAACCATCTCTTCTCTGTGAATTGACGCCAAGCCTTGCTTTCGCTTGCCGGGCACCTTTTAGATCGAGGCCATTTTGGATGGTTACTATGTCAGTAAGAGTCATAGATAATGAAATATAATGGTAGCCATACACGTTACGGTTTGCCGGAGAGGTCTACCTGTGCAGGTGTACCTGCGCATGTCGATCGGAGCATAGTAAAAACATGAAGTCAAAGTCAAAGTCCAAATCTCTTTATTCAATTTAGGCTATGATAAGCACTTATGAACGTCAAAAAATCTACAATCGGTTCGGAAAAAACCTCTGTTGAGAAGAATCCGGCAAGAAACTCAACGAGGTATTTTTTTTTAAAACAGATTCACAAAATTTATAAATGATCTCTATGTACTATACATTACAAGTATTTAATACAATTTTATTTTTAACACAGTAGGTTCACTATTTGAAGGGATCGCTAGTGCGGATCGGAATTATTTCCAAATATCCCTGTCCATGATATTATAATCGTTAACTTTATAATAAGCCTTAGATATTAACGTCTTCTTGACAGTAGATTTAAATTTTGTATCAGTAAGAGTAATAGATTATGAAATATAATGGTAGCCATACACGTTGCGGTTTACCGGAGAGGTCTACTTGTGCAAGTGTACCTGTGCAGGTCGACCGGAGCGTGTATGCCGACCGACCTGTGCAGTTTTTTTGACCTGCGCAGGCGACCGGAGCATATTCGACAAAAAGAATAAGACATAACATTCACTACGGAACAAGGCCGCAACGGTAAGGTAATGAATTGATAAAAATACTGTATTTACATTTAAATTTATTCATTCAAATTAATTAGTCGAGGTAAATTAATTCTACAATGGCAATGCAAGTTGAGTGTTAAAAATTATCAGATTGAGGTGCACGGTAGTGCGTCCAGACAAGTTTGAGGTTTGAAAAAGTAAAAAAATCCGCCTGCCTAAAAAAACTAGTAGTCTTTAACTCTGTTAAGTAATTTAAATTTCAACAGTTGGGATTCATATGAAAATAAATAGACATACACACATATGCTAGAAAAATATACCCCTCTTTCGGTGAGTAGGTATCTAGTGAAAAAGACGAACGACCCAGCCTAATAACTGGACGCAGCAGTGTTTCGAAGTAACAATGAGAGTAATAAACATTTTATAATTTATATTTCTGTTTCGTACATTTCCTTTTGCATTAATGTGCACTCCTTTCTTATATCTCCATATATTTTGCATAATAAGTATCTAGTATTTCTGTGTTAAACACAATTGTATTAGCGGACGCAGCGTCCACTATCAAACTTGACTGGCGGATTAGGACAACCAGGGACTTTCATTACGAAATTTTCAACTTGAAAGTTTTCAAACCATTTTTAAAACAATTAACTAACTTGTGTGGTGATTGGTTACACACACAGATACGCACGAATCCATGAAATTCTAATATAAGTAGGATTTTAATGGAATTAACTTATTACAGAGTGACTGTATAACTTTGTAACTTTTCAAATAGGTTATAATTAGGTAACTTTTAGTTTTACAGCAAATCTTGGCCCGTTTTTTACATTGTTTTATAAGCAGAATATAAAAAAAACAAATGATTCCATTTACTGTAGTTTTACGTTTTCCTTCGCTATATTTAGACTAATTAAAAAACGTACAGAGGCAAAATTAAACACAAAATTATTTTATTTAGGAAGCCATCATGTGGCGGCTTCTTGTTTTTTTACCACTGCTAGTAGCTCTTGAAGCTAAAGGCACGGTGTTCTATGATACTTATTTTGGAACACCGCTTACGAAACAAGACATGGTAAGACATGTCAAGGAAAATACAACATTGTAAGTATTATGTTGTTTACATTTTAAATATTTTCTAAATATCCCAACGCCTTTACACGTAAAAAAGGTAAATTATTCAAAACGGCCGCCGCTATGCTGAAAACAAGCTCTCAATCCTGTGGGCCTTAGTCCTGGTTTAGACTAGCAAGAAAAATCGTGCAAGTTGCATTACATTGCGGTGTTTGATTGATCACTTCAAACTCGTTCGCCTTACGGCCTCGCAATGTATTGCAACTTGCACCATTTTTCTTGCTAATCTAAACCCGGCTAATAGCCCACATGATTCAAGGCCTGTGTTCAGAAAAGTCCTTCCCTTTTTTCCGCCATTGATCCTTTCGAGTGTAGCTCCTGCCGCTCTACTTGATATGCCTCTATACTGGACCAATTCAATAGAATCTGACAATCCTGTCGACACTTCCAGCCTACTAATATGAACACTGGGCTGCCTAAAGCTTTGTGATGTGACTATTATTCTTTTTTGATTCCTTTTAGATGATAATTGCAACAACAGGGACATATATAATCAAGCGTGCCCACGTTAGGGTGTGTTAAATGTGTAGAAAATTGTCGGATTCTATTGAATTGTACTTTAAGTCACTATCCTATTTTGTATTATTTCAGTTGGTGTACAGTCGAACTTGATCCCATTTGTGATCCTAATGAGGGTAGACGGGCGGACGGTACATGCAATAACGTAAACTACCCATCAAGAGGCGCTTCACACACACCATTCGCTAAACTTCTGCCCCAAGAATTTTCTCCAGGTTTGTTGTGCATTATAAATAAGCGGAACTGGGTATTAATTAACATATTGATTAACATTAAAGTAATGACTATCTTAATATAGTATGTAGCAAGTATTAATAATTACTAACAGTAGTGGTTTTTATTTTCTAGTTTACTTTGGGTTTGTGATTCCGTTTTCAGGAATAGCAACTGCCTCTTCTCCGCCGAAATTTTTTTATTTATGACAAATCGACATGACGCTGGCTCAATCAAAAGGCATAGCCAAAAGGAAAAAAAAAATAAAAAAAAAAATAAGCGGAATAGAAATGTAACTGGCTGGAAAATCAGCCGCCACTCAAGATGATGGCTGAATAAGTTTTTTTTAAATTTCATTTTGGCAGCAAGCTTTTTTTTTTAATGGCGTCTGTCGGCAGCAAGTTTTTGCCATCTTTTTAGTGACCGTGCTTTCAATTTCATCCGAACTGAATACCCTTCCATACCAAAATTTCAAGTTAATGATTGACTTGTAAGATTGTGGAGACAGCTTACACAACTACAAGACAGGTCTTAGTCAAAATACCAAAAACGGGACTTATCATGCTATTTTTATTACACAAGTAATATCCACCTCGACGTTTCGGCAACGTTACAGTTACAGTACGTTACAGTTGCCGAAACGTCGAGGAAAAGCTTGGGACTGGTCGTTCTGAGCCAGGTGATGAAGAGACCCAAACGTTCACGAGCACAGCGATAAGACGCCGTGCCCACTATCAACCTTGACTGGTGGATTAGGACAACCTGGGACTTTCATTACGAAATTTACAAGTTAAAAGTTTTCGAAGGTAGCAAAGGTATTGCTATAAAGTGGGTGATAGACGGGCGAGCAAGTACGCGTACTTATGGCTCGACGACCTTTTTCGCTCGTGTGTCACCGTAAGTACGCGTACTTTAAAACCGCCGAGTAAGTTCGTCGGCGATCCAACCGGTTTGAAATCTTACTCGTCGCTCGTCTTGGCTCGTACGTGTGGCAGCACTGCGAGCCGCGAGCCGCCATTTTGTTTCGCCAGTCCGTGGACGCGCACGCTTGTTTAAATTGCAATTTTTGTTAATTTTGATTCAGAAATTTCTCAAAATGTGTGATTTTCGAACTTATTCGCATGAACTGCTAACCGAATTTATAGAAGCTTTCCGAAATAACCCTTGTCTTTGGAAAATTAGAAGCTTTCTTTTTGTAAGCCAGTTCTTAACCCACACTTTTCGCCTTCGTCTATTGTTTTTAGTTTTTGAAATGTAATACGATATAATTCCTAAATAACACAAAGCTTCTTCAGTGGACGACATCGCGATACGGTATGAGTAAGTTGGCGCGTGTATCGCCGACGTCGAGCCAAGTAAGTTCGCGATCTTAAAAACCTCAGACTTTAAGTTCGTACGTCTATCACCACCTTTAAAGTTGAAGGTATTATTCGTGGAGTCTTCTAGACTACAAGTGCCAGCCAAGCACTATCAGATTATCCTGCACTCCCGTTTCTACCAGGAGGGTGTGGAGTTCCGTCGCTTTAGGGAAGCGAGAATGAAAATTCGCTATTTTTTGTTTGGTATTTGTAATGTGGTGATTATTATAAGGTCTAGAAATCTACAGCGCATTGGCGTCGACGGTAATGCTATAATTTTTTATTGACTAATAAATCAAAGATTAAAGAAGAGAAGATAATTAAAGATTTAAGTTGTTGTTATGAAGATGATCCTAGCCAGACCACAAGAATTTCACTGTTAGATTAATAAATCGTAGTTAAATTCACAGTTTGCAAAATTTCAGCTCAATATCCCTCAAAAAGTGGTCGAAAAATGATTTAATTTTGCTAATTGGAACTCTGTCATCTTTCAATTTGTTTATTACTCGTAGCAACACCCTCTCATATGACGTAACCTAAGATTTTTTACTGGTGGCCCACTTACATCTCTACTAATATTATAAATGCTAAAGTGTGTTTGTATGTTTGTGTGTTTATCCGTCTTTCACGCCGTAACGGAGCGACGGATTGACGTGATTTTTGGCATAGAGATAGTTTATGGACCCGAAAGTGACATAGGCTTCTTTTTATCCCGGAAAAATGCACAGTTCCCGAGGAAACAGCGCGCGATAACCAAATACCACGCGGGCGCAGCCACAGGCAAAAGCTAGTTAGTAATAATTGCTTCTCACATGTAAAATCGCAGGAAAAGCAGATACAAATTTCTTCCAGCAATCCAAAAATCTTTACGGTTTTAGAATATCCTAAAATCTGGTCTTACAGGATTTGATCCCCGGTTGGATTCGTATGGTGGTCCGCTGCCTCTGGCGCGCCACATCCGCACCACGGCTCTGACCACCGGCACCCGGCCAGACCTCACCTTCACTCAGCTGGCCACGCATTTCTTCGTGTTCACAGCATCTGATGTCATTACTAGCCATGACTCCGGTAAATAATGGCCTACTTGCTGTGCGTATAGACATGGTTGACTGGCAAGGCTCGGAACCGGTTTATAAAATAGCGGTAAATACCGGTTTATTTCGGTTTAACTCCGAACTTTCATAAGAACGCGAACGTTTTTAAGTATTTAACTATAAGCTAAATAAACCGGTTTATTCGACGTATGACAGATGGCCGGCCGGCCCCAAGCGGCGACGTTTATCCTGCGCCGGAATAAACCGCTTTTTACTGTTATAACCCGGTTCATCTGACAAGAACTTTATGGAAATGTTCCCTTAAAAACCGGTTTAAAAATAAACGGTTTCGCGAACGAAACCAAAATTAAAGCCAAGTACATGATAACGGTTTGGAAATTTAACCGGTATCCGAGCCTTATTGACTGGTTTGACCTCTCAAGCAGAGGATCGTTGGTTCGATGCTTGGGTTATGTTTTTCGAGCGTATGTTTATATGTATGTTTGTGTCTATGTATACGAGTGTTTATATCTACGAGTAGATTACTCTATGGTTCTCTATCTAGTCTAAACGGCTGAGTGGATTTTAAGATATGAGATATGAAATGAATGTTAATAATTACCTATTGTAATAATAATAATAATGTAATGTTGTTGCCTGAAGTGGCAGTGGACGGGGCACGTTGCTCGCAGGACTGATGGCCGATGGGGTCAAAAGGTTCTCGAAGGGCGTCTGCGGACCGGGAGACGAGCTGTCGGTAGGCCTCCAACAAGATGGAGCGACGACCTTTTAAGATCGCGGGATCGCGGTGGATGCGAAAAGCATAAGACCGGTCTGAGTGGAGAGCCTTGGGGGAGGCCTACGTCTACCTACTACTACCTACTTACCACGGCCTATTTCGGCTGACATGATGATGATGATGATGATGACCTATTGTAATTATCCCATCCTACACACCTATAAACAATATTCTTCCTAAACGGAGATAATTAAAACTAACACGATACATAAACAGATGAAATTAAAAATTAACAAGAGTTCAAAAATAACTAACCTAAAAGTATATATACATGTAAAAAATGACAATAGCTTTATTTAATAAGAAATATTAACAAAATACAAAATATTCATGTATTAATATACCTACTAATATATTGTCACAAAGAAATAAAGAGTCACGTAATAGCAGTACACAAAAGAAACACAATGCTTTAAAAGTTTAGTGAAAGGTACAAAAGTTATCGAAAGTTAAGCAAAAAGTTAAGAAATATCATAAGGCGTTAAAGCAAACCGACAGTTAAGCAAGTTGCGTCCGAAAGTAAACCATTTGGTCAACGGCGCGCGAGCGCGGCGTCCTGCAGGGCTACTATGAAACTTGAAGTTCGTGTCGTGCGGTCCCTTTTTAACTTATATTGTTTAATACGAGAGCGAGGGGGAGGGAGGGAGGGAAAGGGTGTTCCTATGTTGCAGCTGGATCGTCAGAGGTAAATTCGCAACTCACTGTCCAAAGAGAAAACACTCGGAGACATGGCGAATCTATAAGGGTCTCTAGTTGACTACAATACCCCTTAAAAGTATGTAATAAAAAATGGAAACAATGAAAAACTCGACGGCCTTCACACAACTTCCATAATCTGTCCGACGTTCTAATTACATATTTTTTTACCCAGGATACTTCCAACTACTTTCAACTCCTGGCTCTAATAAGAAAATATTTCCAATTTATTACAGTTAACTATGTCTTATGGAGACCGTACTGCTGCCTTCCAAAAGGCAAGAGTGACCCAATGTGCATCCCTCAGAAGATTCCAGAGGATGACCCGGTTCACCGCTTCTCTCATATTCGCTGTCAGAACTTGACAAGACCAATAACTTATCAGTCTTCTGGATGTGTTAACAATCACACATTACCAGACAAGGTATGCTTTTGGATTTATACTTCACAAGGCATAATTCCAGCATAGCAAAGTACTATCAAGCTGAAATGGCAGTGAGCAGGCAACATAATGTTACCGGTTTATTTTATTTATAAGAACTTAACTATAATCTAAATAAACCGGTTTATTCAACGAGTAACAGCTGGCCGGCCGGCGGCGGGCGGCGGGGTTTATCATGCGCTAGAATAAACCGGTTTTTGTTGTTCTAAACCGGTTAATCTGATAAGAACTTTATAGAAATTTTTCTTTAAAAACCGGTTTAGAAATAACGGTTTCGCGAACAAAACCAAAATGAAAAGGTTTTGCGCCAAGTATATGACAACGGTTTGGAAATTTAACCGGTATCCGAGCCTTGCTAAGTGAAAAATATGGTACTTGGAATCCAGGGATATTGATACAGCAGAGCTGATGGAAAACAACGACTTAATCTTGATCTATTTAATCCGAGACTGAAAGAATTATAAACTACCCACACGCTATAACGTGCACTGTCAAGTTTACCCACATATGTTACACCTCCACCCTTATTCGCTAGCGTAATCTCTTACCAGCGCAAAATATTACAACCATATTATACTTATACCTAAATATTACAAAAATAAACAAAATCTAATCTATTTCTAACTTATATCTAGCTACTCGGTGTGGCAAAGGCCTTAGGTTCACCGGCGATCGAGTTGCCGCCGGCGGCGGAGGTGGTGGCATCGGGTTTGGTTGCACCGCAGCCATGTTCTCAGATTCTGGTGCGGACCCACTTTCTCCCTCTACCCTAACTGACGAGTCTCCGACCGCCTCCGTCGTCGTCGGACTCGCGACGGCATTCTCACCCCTGTTCAATTCTATGTTCTCCGGACAAGGTACGGTAGACATACGGGATCTATGTCTAATCTGATCTATGTGTCTGACTATAGGTTTTCCGCTACCTCTATCCAGGGTATACATACGCGAACCTTGAGCTCCCAGCACGGTTCCCTTGAGCCACTTGTCATCCGTGCAATAGCCGCGCGCCCAGACCGAGTCCCCCGGCGCGAACGCGCGCGGCACGCCGGCGCCCGCGGCCGCCACTTGCCGCAGCTGCGCCGCGCGCACGCTACCCCGCAGCGCGGTCTCCCCGCGCAACAGATCGAGCCGAGTACGTAAAGATCGGCGTTGCAACAGCATTGCTGGGCTATCTCCGGTTGTGCTGTGAATGCTATTCCTATACGCTAGTAAATACGTCTGTAATGCCGCATCTACGTCCGTCTTCTCCCTATACGCCTTTTTAATAGCACGTTTGCATAATTTGACGGCAGATTCTGCTGCACCGTTCGAAGCTGGGTGATAAACCGGTGAGAAAGATTGCTGCACTCCGCAGGTGTCTAAGAACTGCTTAAGCTCGGCACCGGTGAACGGTGGCCCTTGGTCTGATATGAACTGTTCAGGTACTCCGAAACGCGCGAAAGTCGTCCTTAGTTCTTTAATTACTGCTGCAGCGTTAGTACGCGGCGTCTCACAAATTTCTAGCCATTTAGTACTTGAATCTATCGTGACCAAAAACGTTTTACCTTTAACAGTAAGAAAATCCGCATGTAACCTACTCCATGGACGCGTGGCGTAAGGCCATGGCTCGGGCGGCACCCGCGACGGCGCCGGAGCCTCTGCTGCGCACACCACACATGCTCGGCACAGTGCCTCCACGTCCGCGTCGATGTTGGGCCACCACACGTAGCTCCTAGCTAAAGATTTAGTTTTGACGATGCCCATGTGGCTTATATGCAACTGTTTCAGTACGACGGCCTGAAGTTTCTGTGGAACTACGACGCGGTAGCCCAACATGACGCAACCCCTGTCCACGTACAGTTCGTTCCACCGTGCGAAGTAAGGTTTCATTTCCTCGTCTGGACATGACATAGGCCACCCTGACTGCACATATGCGAGTGTTC
The DNA here is from genome assembly GCA_037349165.1 of Choristoneura rosaceana. Classification (NCBI taxonomy): domain Eukaryota; kingdom Metazoa; phylum Arthropoda; class Insecta; order Lepidoptera; family Tortricidae; genus Choristoneura; species Choristoneura rosaceana. The sequence continues at coordinate 1,981,894 of JAZBNJ010000019.1, forward strand.
TACTCAGTACCCTGTCTCTAGTTGAAGCTACCTTAATATCTGTTGAAGTTATATCAACAATGTACCTGTGCTGCCATCTATGGCGGTTTAATGTCAAAACTGCAACTACCTGTTCGTTATTAAAAAAATAAAATTACTGTCTGTCTTTACCACTGATCGTGTCGTTTCATTTGAGGTTATGGGCCTCCGTATTTAATTAAATCGCGAGTTTTTAACAAGCATTTCGGACTTTATCGAGTGTTAAAAAACTTTTTGAACTCTGACGTGACGGATTGTTATATTTTTTCCGCTGTGAACAAACAAGTTTAGTTCTAAGTGACCAATTTCAATAATGGCGTCAAGCTACCTTGTCAGTGTACCCAAGTTGAAGGGGCGCGAAAATTACAGCGAGTGGTGTTTCGCCGCAGAGAATTTTCTCATCCTTGAAGGCATGAAACATTGCGTTAAGCCAGAAACAGGAGTGACCATAGAAGCTGCAGATGACGAAAAAACCAAAGCAAAACTAATTATGACAATAGACCCGTCTTTGTTCGTGCACATAAAGAGTGTAACCACTTCGAAGGAATTGTGGGACAAATTAAAACAATTATTCGATGACAGTGGTTTCTCGCGAAGAATAAGCTTACTGCGGAATTTAATTTCGATTCGACTAGAGAACTGCATTTCGATGACGTCTTATGTGACTCAGATTATCGATACAGCACATAAATTAAGCGGTACAGGTTTCGAAATTAATGATCAGTGGACAAGATCGTTGCTGTTGGCGGGATTGCCTGATCGTTTTTCCCCAATGATCATGGCCATCGAGCATTCGGGTATTTCGATAACAGCAGATACCATCAAAACAAAATTGTTAGACATGCATGTAGCTACGGATCAAGACGAGAATGAAGTCAGCGGTGCGTTCGCTGTTCGAAAAAAAAAATACTAGTTTGTCTATGGCAAGAAAAAATGTTGGTAACATTGAGGCGTCAACGTCAAACTCGTCAAACGTCAAGACTGTCAAATGCTATCGCTGCAAACAAACGGGACATTACAGAAACAAATGTCCGAATTTCGAAAATAACTCGTCAAGTTCCAAGAATAAAAATCGAATGCAATCAAATGCGTTTAGCGCCGTATTCCTGAGCGGAAATTTTAACGTGAACGGCTGGTATATCGATTCTGGTGCGAGTATACATCTTACGGCACATGAAAGCTGGGTGATGAATGCTTCATATCAACAACAAAAGGAAATTGTTGTTGCAAACAATGAGAAATTGTCAGTTTTATGTTCCGGCGATGTAAAAATTATGACCACGACTGATGATTTTGATTACGATATCGTAGTAGAAGACGTGTATTGTGTGCCAAGTCTGACTACAAACTTACTTTCAGTTAGCGAACTGATACGAAAAGGGAACAAGGTATCGTTTTCGAAAAGTGGTTGTTCAGTGTATAACAATCAGAACAAGTTGGTGGCTACAGCTTTGTTGACAAATGGAGTGTACAAGGTAAACCTGCTTGAACAAGTACACTTGGCTGCATCAGTTGTGCCAAGTATTGTGTGGCATCGCAGATTGGGACATGTTAATAAGGACTACATGAATCAGATGAAGAATGCTGTGTTGGGCATGTCATGTACTGACAAAGTGGATATAAGCAAGTCATCCTGCCCAACTTATTGTGATGGTAAGCAGTGTCGCTTGCCGTTCAAGAATGTCAGCCAGAGAAGCAGTAATCTGCTAGATATAGTGCATACAGAGATCTGTGGACCTATGGAAAATGTTTCTTTGGGCGGCTCAAGATATTTCTTATTATTTGTCGACGATCACAGTCGTATGACATTTGTTTATTTTCTGAAACACAAGAATGAGGCTTTGAAGTATTTCAAGCAATACAAAGCTCAAGTGGAAAATCAAACAAAAAAGACAATTAAAGTGTTAAGAAGTGATAATGGATTGGAGTACTGCAACAAAGAATTTGATAACTATTTGAATAATGCTGGTATTATTCATCAAAAGACAAATCCTTACACGCTGTAGTAGGAACTACGACAAGATAACCTCAAATCTAACACCAATTTTGACGCGACAATATTTACGTGAATAACATGTTTCGGAATAAAGTAAATGTACTCACGTGTAGCTAGACTCCCGATCTAAAGAACAACAGGCATATTTTAGGCCTGCATTGCTTATAGGAGCTAGATTTACAGCAGAAATACCATGTGTTATGGCAAACTTTCACACTCATTTTCCCATCGAACTGTTTCACGTACAAACACATGCGATACATCAAATTGATCGTAAAAATCCAAACTATGCATTTGTCACTACCGTTTCACACAACAAGGCGTATTTCAGTAAATTTCAGACGCGGAACTGTCACAAATTTATTGTTTTGATCGGAAGGTACTCGTAGATTAGAAAACTTATGACAGCCGTCAAACGTTTCGATCCACCAAGGATCACACTCGGTCGCACGCGCACATTAACGGCAACGTGTCATAGTAATTTGTGCACTTGCGTCTTGTTGCTTAACGAAATAAGAAATTGGCGTACGAGTTTTCGAGTCTGTAATGTTTTAGAAAAAGTAAAAGGCAGTGCGGACGCGGACGCCGGAGCGATGACACACGCGCGCCTGTTAGCTAACGCTTTGACATTCCGAACTCCCGCGTAAACAATTCGAACCAAATATCGCGCCCCGCGGATAACCAAGTGGGTCCAGACATATCGGCAGGCCGTCGCGGCCGTTCTTGCAAGGTCGGCGGTCGCACTATAGCGCCTAGTTAGTCTGTGATGTTATTGTTATAAGCAGTGTTCAGTGTAAGCCGTGCCGCGCGGTGATATTCGCGATGTGAAAGCGCCGCACTCAAACCTCCGTAGGCCCTGGCTGAGAGGGCGGCCAGGTGTACTCGTACGAAGCCAAGGAGAGCGTCAAGCCCTCCTTCACCTTTATTGTGCGCGCCGCCAGCTCGCCGCGCTCTTTTGTCGCGCACCGCGCATAACCGCGCGCGACGCATGTCACCCGAAGGCCCGGGCTGCGGGGGCGGCCCGGTGTGCTTGCGCGAAGCCAAGGGTGTGTCAACGCCCTCCTTCACTCCCGCCGCGCGCCGCGCGCCGCACTAGCTACTCCGAGATCGTCGGGCGCAGCCTTCAATCCCCCCAGGCCTCGCCTAGCTACTGGTTAGTTGGGTTCGACGGCCTGAGGGTCTCCGAACTCCCTCCGCAGGCTACGGCTCCCGTAGCCTAGCGCGACACTTCCACCATCGACGAGGTAGTCCCGAAGATCCCGTAAGTGCACTAACTTTTATTTTTCCACTGGCCAGTGCGAGCGTGGATTTGCCCACGCTTTAAAATCAGTGCGCGTCGTCGAATGTAACATGGGAATCGGTCCCAGCCCGAGCGTATCGGTTCGTTGAATAGCTCTCGTCTATGGAGATGTTTCTGTTTGCGAAATTGTCATTATTGTTGCATGTGGATAAGACAATACACTGTTAATTTGGACCGGCCTTTGTATCATTTCTCTGCCTGCCCTGATTACACCACCATAAGTACATCCGGCTACGGCCCTTGAACCAAAGGTCCTTTACGAAGCCGCTGAGCCTAACCCGAGTAATTTCCCGTTTGTAACATAAGGTAATGTAACCATCTGCCCGTGAAGTGAGGAGTAAGTAAGTATCAATTCCAATTATACCTCCCGCTTCACGACAGATTTGGCGCCCGAGAAAAAAAATATAATAATTTCTTTTTCTAAAATAAACTTATGATGGTGTGATTAGCGGACAGCTGATAGTTACATTGTGTTATATGCAACATGGCCACTATTTTTGAAACATAAAAATGTTTTTGATGTAAAATGGTAACCTGCCTATACTTATAAAATTTTTTTGTGCATCCGTGTGTACCCGACCAAGTAACAATTACTTAATTTTATTATTTTAGTTGTACTATGAGAACGCAGCATAGTAACAACAAACAATTTGCACAATAATTAAAATTTAATTTATTATATAAATATTTTACTGCGCATCATAATAGATGCCTAGCAGTTAATCCAATTCATATAGCACCTTCTCCCTTGAGAAGTGTTATTAATATTATTATTATTACACTTGTTCGGGACCACACAGATATTAACGAGCTGCCAACATGTCGGACCATGAGGACGAACCGTTCCATGAAATAGAAATTACCGCACGCGACACACCGATAACCACCTCAAGTTACAACCTAGGACTCAATCCTAGCTACGTCAACACGCGACCGCGCGGAAATCGAGACACATCTGACCCGACTCCCGGTCAATCCAACCAACCAGTCGCGCCGACTGCCGCGACTGGACAATATCGCCCCATCTCAAAACTAGAAGCTCCGAAGCTAGTGTCCAGAGTCTTAGACCAACCACCACCTTGGCGCGAAATACAACACCAGCCGACCTCAGATTCTGAAGAACGCGTTATACACGTAATACGCGAAGATAGCTTAAGATCTTGGAATTTAAAGTTTACGGGCGAATCGGACGTCGGGGATTTCTTTCTTAGGCTCGATGATTACATGCGCAGTCGCGATACGTCGGAGCGCAAGGTACTTAAATGTTTTCCCGACTTATTGAGCGGCAAAGCGTTAGATTATTACAGGCAGATACGTGACAGCGTCACAACCTTGTCGGGGTTACAAAACAAATTTAAAAGTTTTTTCACATCCATTGATAGCGATTACGCTTTAGAAAAGAAAGTTAGAGACCACCGACAACTACCAGGACAGCCGTTACACTTGTACATACTAGAAATGCAGACAATGAATTCGAGGTTGACGTCCCCATTACAGGAGGCCAGCCTTATCGAAATCATTAAGCACAACATCCAGCCAATGTATGCGCAACTGTTAGCCGTCGGTGATACTAACACTATCCAAGACTTAATCATTTTAGGCAAGCGATTCGAAGCTTATGCCGGTCCATCCACTGTCAGTTCCGGATCCAAATCACACAAACAGTCAAATCAAGTGCATATCATAAATACACAGTACAGTAAACAATTCACCTCGAAAAATTCAGTGACCTGCAAAAAATGCAAAAAAATTGGTCACTCTTACAGACAATGTCGAACTATACCCGGCATTGTTTGCTTCCAGTGCGGAGAAAGAGGGGTATTGTCAAATACCTGCCCAAAATGCAACCCCCCTAAGCGCAGGCCACACCCGGAAGCAAACAATACCCAAAAAAACTAGATACTCCAGGGCATACCGAAAGAGATCAAAATTCACCACATCTGGGAACGGTAACCCCTGGCCTATCAGTCATTGAAGGTGACAATAGACTGTATATCGATTTCGACATTGGATCTGGAACGTACAAGGGACTGTTGGACACAGGTGCAAATTTAAATATTATAGGTAACGAATACCACAAAAACTTAATAAAATCAGGTTTCAAATTAACACCCGTACGCTCAAGTGCAACTTGCGCGAACGGCTCTAAAGTTAACGTTATAGGTACTTTACTTTTACCAATCATTTTCAGAAATCAAACTTACGATATCACGTTTTTGGTGATACCAACCGTAATTGATAATTTTATAATGGGTATGGATTTTATGCATAAAGTTGGTTTAATAAATTTAATTAACTATAACACAACATGCAATGGAATTGTGACACAAACACAAAACACTAGTGTTTGCGCCATAATTCCAAAGCAACAACTCTCTCCTTTGGAAGCTGTAGAAATAAATAAAGTCATAGCTAAATACAAGACCATAAGCACAGAGGAGAAGGGTCTAGGCAAAACATCCATAGTCGAGCACAAGATCCTGACGACCGGCCCACCAATCAAGCAACGGTACTATCCGCTTTCTCCGGTCAAACTTAAAGCTCTAAACGAAGAAGTAGACCGAATGCTAGAGCTAGGCGTGATAGCACCGTCTAAGTCACCTTGGTCAAATCCAGTCGTCATGACTCCAAAAAAAGATGGCTCGCTTAGGTTTTGCTTAGATGCAAGAAAATTAAATGATGTCACAGTCAAAGACTCATACCCATTACCCTATATAAGTTCAATTTTGGACAACTTGCGCGGTTCTCGCTATCTAACTTCAATTGATTTGTCAGCTGCTTACTGGCAAATATCCCTATGTAACTACGACAATGTGGACGCCTCTGGGACGTCATGTCAGAAAACGGCTTTTGTTGTACCAGGCAGAGGACTTTTCGAATTCCGCAGGCTTCCGTTCGGGATTTCAAACGCCGGTTGTGAATTGCAACGTTTAATAGACTCTTTGTTTCATCACAAATATGGTGAAAAAATCTTTGGTTATTGTGACGACTTACTAATAGCCACAAGTACTTTTCAAGAACATCTTGACATTTTAAACGACGTTTTTGACGCTTTAAGCAAAGCAGGTTTGACAATTAACTTTAAAAAATGCGAATTTTGCAAAGACGAACTAAAATATCTTGGTTATGTTATCGGCCCTCAAGGTTTACAAACAGACCCACAAAAGCTGGACTGTATTAAAAACTTCCCACGACCAACAACAGCTAGACAACTACGCGCATTTATAGGTCTGTGCTCATACTACCGCAGGTTCGTAGACAAGTTCTCAACTATAGTCGCACCGATGACAGCACTGGTAGGAAAAAAGAAGGGGAAAGATGCCATAGCCTGGGGAGAGGAAGCAGAAAGGTCTTTCCTAGCGCTCAAAGAAGCTCTCACCATGGCTCCAGTACTGGCTTGCCCCGACTTTTCCCTACCATTCCAAATCCACACCGACGCTTCGTCGGTAGGCATCGGGAGTGTCCTTATTCAGGAGATCGACGGCATAGAACACCCCGTCGCATTCCACTCACGACTTCTCTCTAAGACCGAGCGGAACTACAGCACCACAGAGCGCGAGTTGTTGGCCGTGGTAGACTCTATAAATCATTTTCGCCCTTATATAGACGGTTCCCACTTTGTGGTCGTAACGGACCATTTGTGCCTTAAATGGTTGAAGTCGCTAAACAACCCTTCAGGTCGTTTAGCACGCTGGGCGATGCAGCTGTCTTGCTTCAATTTCGAGATAAGACACAGAAAAGGCTCAAACCATGTAGTGCCGGATATACTATCTCGAATTGAACTCAGGGCAGTTGTCTTCACTGGCGGAAGCAGTTCTAACGACGATTGGTATAATAAATTATTTAAAAACGTAGAGTCAAATCCAACATTCCACAAAAATTACCAAATAAAAAATGGAACGTTGTTACGGTATAGCAAACCATCGTCGCAACTACTTAGCGCTACCGAGTGGAAAGTAGTACTTCCACGCGAACTAATTCCAGAGTGCATGAAGGAAAACCACGAAATAAACGCGGTGCACCCAGGAACTTTCAAAACATTTTCAAAAATTAAAGAAAATTATTATTGGAAAGGCATGTATGCAGACGTGAAAAGTTATGTGTCCGCGTGTGACAAGTGCAAAGCGTATAAACACTCCAATAACCCGCCACACGGACACATGACTAACCAGAAGAAGGTTGACAGGCCGATGCACACTTTATCCATAGACATCATCGGCCCCATGGCGAAATCGTATTCTGGTCACGTCTACATACTGTCAATTGTAGATGTTTTCACTAAATATTGTTGGCTACATCCGCTAAGAACTGCAACCACCAAAACAGTCACTTCATTTATAGAGTCGGAGATATTGACCAAGGAGGGCATACCATGCGTTGTGATATGTGATAACGCCACAATCTTTCAAAGTCGAGAATTCAAGAACTTTTGCTCGAAACATTCAATACCAAAGATATTTTACGGAGCTTTTTACGCTCCGCACTCGAACACAATCGAGCGCTACAACCAGACAATCCAAACCTGCTTAGCCATTTTGGTAGGAGAAGACCACAGGAACTGGTCCAAGCACCTACCACATATTCAAATGTCTTTAAATAGCACAATCAATGTTGCAACAGGGTATACACCATTTTTCTTGGCAAAAGGCCGTGAGTTCGTCGCGGACGGCGCGCTGCACCATATACGTGGCAACGCACCACATTCGTCAGACGATCTCCAGCTCGCAACCCGGTCTGACAAAGCTAACACGCTAAATGACTTGGCAGATATTTTCAATCGTGTAACAGACGCCTTGACCAAAGCGTACAAACAAAACGCGAACCGGTATAACCTACGCCGCCGAGAGCTCCGGCTAAGCGTGGGGGATACTGTGTGGAGGCGTAATTTTGTACAGTCAAGTGCGGCACACTTCTTCTCAGCGAAACTTGCCCCGCGATTCGTCAAGAGCCTAGTTACGAAGAAGTACTCAGATGTCGTTTACGATCTGCAAGACATCGACACGGGCAAAACGGGGAAATATCATGCTAAAGACATTATAAAAGTGCCACAAGGTGTATACTAGAGCGTAACATTGACTTTGCCTTATTTTTGTACGCATTACACTTTTCGACTAAAAGAGTCAAACTTAACTCTTTCTAACTAAATTTTTGATGTGTACCTGTGCTACCCTAGGATCCAGGGAGTACAATCCGGATTAAAGTCGATCCGGTACCCTGTGGGAGAAAAACCACATCGAAGTTTTTCCCCAAATATTTTTGATAGCTATCATAACTAACTACTTAAACTAAAATTGTGCGAGGTCCATCGCGACTTCGCACATTTTGGATTTGGTGTAGCCACCACTGCAAGGTGCGCTACTGTATATAGCGAGAACGTGACAGTGCGCGCACACTCCCACGTATCTCTTGTAAAAAATGTACATTATTATTATAGTAAAGTAAAGTAAATATACATACTTAATACTAATACTTTAAAGTTAGTTTATATTTCATAACGTAGCATAACCTACCATAGCTTGTTGGTAGTAGTTTAGGTATACTAGATAGAAACTTAAAATCATAGTCCAGGAACCGGACCTACGTAGGCCGGAATCCAGGCATTCTTGCCAAATGCTCGTAGTATATAAGATGCATGCTTGACCTCTAAGATCACTTACCTGGTAGGTTCAATTTCCTAGACCCTAAGCTTACTGAAATTAATTCGCATGCACCTAAATAATGTAGGAGAAATCTTTTTTCCCGGTTATACCGGCTGTTGCGGTTAAGGTAGACTTAACCTCTTTTCCTAACAAGGGGGGTATTGTAGTAGGAACTACGACAAGATAACCTCAAATCTAACACCAATTTTGACGCGACAATATTTACGTGAATAACATGTTTCGGAATAAAGTAAATGTACTCACGTGTAGCTAGACTCCCGATCTAAAGAACAACAGGCATATTTTAGGCCTGCATTGCTTATAGGAGCTAGATTTACAGCAGAAATACCATGTGTTATGGCAAACTTTCACACTCATTTTCCCATCGAACTGTTTCACGTACAAACACATGCGATACATCAAATTGATCGTAAAAATCCAAACTATGCATTTGTCACTACCGTTTCACACAACAAGGCGTATTTCAGTAAATTTCAGACGCGGAACTGTCACAAATTTATTGTTTTGATCGGAAGGTACTCGTAGATTAGAAAACTTATGACAGCCGTCAAACGTTTCGATCCACCAAGGATCACACTCGGTCGCACGCGCACATTAACGGCAACGTGTCATAGTAATTTGTGCACTTGCGTCTTGTTGCTTAACGAAATAAGAAATTGGCGTACGAGTTTTCGAGTCTGTAATGTTTTAGAAAAAGTAAAAGGCAGTGCGGACGCGGACGCCGGAGCGATGACACACGCGCGCCTGTTAGCTAACGCTTTGACATTCCGAACTCCCGCGTAAACAATTCGAACCAAATATCGCGCCCCGCGGATAACCAAGTGGGTCCAGACATATCGGCAGGCCGTCGCGGCCGTTCTTGCAAGGTCGGCGGTCGCACTATAGCGCCTAGTTAGTCTGTGATGTTATTGTTATAAGCAGTGTTCAGTGTAAGCCGTGCCGCGCGGTGATATTCGCGATGTGAAAGCGCCGCACTCAAACCTCCGTAGGCCCTGGCTGAGAGGGCGGCCAGGTGTACTCGTACGAAGCCAAGGAGAGCGTCAAGCCCTCCTTCACCTTTATTGTGCGCGCCGCCAGCTCGCCGCGCTCTTTTGTCGCGCACCGCGCATAACCGCGCGCGACGCATGTCACCCGAAGGCCCGGGCTGCGGGGGCGGCCCGGTGTGCTTGCGCGAAGCCAAGGGTGTGTCAACGCCCTCCTTCACTCCCGCCGCGCGCCGCGCGCCGCACTAGCTACTCCGAGATCGTCGGGCGCAGCCTTCAATCCCCCCAGGCCTCGCCTAGCTACTGGTTAGTTGGGTTCGACGGCCTGAGGGTCTCCGAACTCCCTCCGCAGGCTACGGCTCCCGTAGCCTAGCGCGACACTTCCACCATCGACGAGGTAGTCCCGAAGATCCCGTAAGTGCACTAACTTTTATTTTTCCACTGGCCAGTGCGAGCGTGGATTTGCCCACGCTTTAAAATCAGTGCGCGTCGTCGAATGTAACATGGGAATCGGTCCCAGCCCGAGCGTATCGGTTCGTTGAATAGCTCTCGTCTATGGAGATGTTTCTGTTTGCGAAATTGTCATTATTGTTGCATGTGGATAAGACAATACACTGTTAATTTGGACCGGCCTTTGTATCATTTCTCTGCCTGCCCTGATTACACCACCATAAGTACATCCGGCTACGGCCCTTGAACCAAAGGTCCTTTACGAAGCCGCTGAGCCTAACCCGAGTAATTTCCCGTTTGTAACATAAGGTAATGTAACCATCTGCCCGTGAAGTGAGGAGTAAGTAAGTATCAATTCCAATTATACCTCCCGCTTCACGACAACGCCTCAACAAAATGGATTGTGCGAGAGATTTAACCGTACAATAGTTGAGAAGGCAAGATGTCTGCTCTTTGATGCGAACCTAGGCAAGGAATTCTGGAGCGAGGCTGCTAATACAGCAGTGTATCTGCAGAATCGTATAGTAGCAGCAGCTCTTGGCTATAAAACACCGTATGAGGTATGGACTGGCTCTAAACCGGATATAAGTCATATCAGAATATTTGGTAGCACTGTGATGGCTCATATAGCAAAAGAAAAACGTAAAAAATGGGACAAGAAATCAGAAAAATGTATTTTGATTGGATATCCTGATAATATAAAAGGATATAGACTCTTTAATCCAGAAACGAAGACTGTGTCGACTAGCAGAGATGTCATCATAATTGAACCGGAATCAAAACCTGAATGTCACATTGAAGTGCAGGATCAGGGTTTAGATTCAGTGGGGGAAGAACCCAAGGCAGAAAGAGATGACAAGAAAGCAATGGAAGCATGTCCTAGTCAAGATAATATAGAAATTATGGAGGATAGCAGTCAATTATCAGATGATACACTTTCTGACAATGATGTCACATTTGTTCCCAGTGATTATGAAGATGCTAGCAGTGTTCTAGATAGTGGAAGAGCAGACTACATGGCCAGACCTTTACGTGAAAGAAAGAAACCAGACCGATATGGTTTTTCAAATCTTTGCTTAGACAATGACACTTATGACAATGCAGCAGGCATATCTCTAAGTGAAGCTCTAAATGGATCCGAGAAGGAACAGTGGAAGATTGCTATGAGTGAAGAATTACAAAGTTTTAAAGACAATGATGCGTGGGAGTTGAGTGACACTCCACAAAATGGTAGAGTTGTGAAATGCAAGTGGGTGCTACGTAAGAAATACGATAGCGAGAACAATGTACGATATCGTACACGTCTAGTGGCCAAAGGTTTTTCTCAAATCGAAGGTGTTGATTATATGGACACTTTTTCTCCTGTAGTGAGATATACTACTCTAAGGCTGCTATTTGCATTGTCAGTACAACTAGATTTTAATGTAACTCATCTGGATGTGACAACTGCTTTCTTGAACGGAACTCTTGAGGAAGAGATTTATATGGAGATACCAGAAGGATTTAATGAAAGGAGACAAAATGGCCAAGTCCTTAAATTAAAAAAAGCGATATATGGCCTTAAACAATCCTCAAGAGCTTGGTATAAGAAAGTAGATGAATGTTTATTAAAAGTTGGCTATGTTCGTTCTAAAATAGAGCCATGTACTCGTATGTATTTAAAAATTCAAAATAATTTGAGAAATTGTCACACTTTATGTCGATGATTTTTTTATATTTTCTAATGATTGTAGGGAGACGAAATATTTGAAAGATATTTTAGCTAGTCAGTTCAAAATTAAAGATCTAGGCGATGTTAAAAAATGTCTTGGTGTAAATGTTAATGTCAATAAATCTAAGAAAACGATAACCTTAAGTCAAAAGGATTATATTGATCAATTATTGCACAAATTCAATATGAGTCAGTGTAAACCTGTTCAAACCCCAATGGAGACAAAGTAACATGTGTTCAAAAATGAAACTTTTGTTGGTAAATTTCCCTATCAGCAAATGATAGGCTGCCTAATGTATTTGGCTGTGCTCACTAGGCCAGACATAGCATTTGCCGTAGGTTTTTTAAGTCAATTCAATAATTGTTACACGAAAGAACATTGTTTATATGTAAAGAGAATATTAAGATATTTAAAACAAACAAAACATTATGGCTTAAAGTATACTGCTGATGGGAGTTCAATTTTAGAAGGGTTTGTTGATGCTGACTGGGGTGCTAACATTATTGACAGAAGGTCATATACTGGCTTCTGTTTTTCATTATCTGGTTGCGTAATTTCTTGGGAGGTTAAGAAGCAGAGAACCGTAGCTCTATCTAGTAGCGAGGCAGAGTACATGGGGCTAACTGAAGCTTGTAAAGAATCTGTTTACTTAAGAAATTTACAGTATGAGATAACAAAAAAGTTGTATGCTATTGATCTCTTTAATGATAATCAAAGCGCACTGAAGATGTCTGCAAATCCGGTTTTCCATAAGAGAACTAAGCATATTGATATCAGATATCATTTTTGCAGAGATTGTGTAACTAACAAAATTGTAAATATTAAGTACTTGCCTACAGGCGAAATGCCAGCAGACCTGTTAACCAAGAGCTTATGCACTGTTAAACATTATTATCTTTTAAATAAGTTAGGTGTACAAAATGTTTAGTTTAACATATATATGTCTTATACATTGTTAGATATAGTGGGGGTGTTGTAGTTATATCAACAATGTACCTGTGCTGCCATCTATGGCGGTTTAATGTCAAAACTGCAACTACCTGTTCGTTATTAAAAAAATAAAATTACTGTCTGTCTTTACCACTGATCGTGTCGTTTCATTTGAATATCATTACTGGTCACTGGCAAAAAATCTTCCACAAAATTTAAATAAGTTATTTCCTCTAAGTTATCTTTTTCACTTTTTTTTTCGGGGAGTCGTGACAGCGCGTCGGCACAATTCTTACCCGACGGTACGTACTCTATCGTGTAGTCATAACCGGATAGCAAAACCGCCCACCGTTGCAAGCGTGATGCTGCCATAACCGGTATACCCACCTTATCACCGAAAATGTAAGTGAGTGGTTTGTGGTCTGTCCGTAAAATAAATTTTCGTACGTACAGATATTGATGAAACTTGCGAATCCCATAAATGATCGCCAGTGCCTCTCTATCAATCTGCGCGTACGCGCGCTCAGTGGGCGTAAGTGTACGCGACGCGTATGCCACAGGCCGTTCGCCAGCTGGCGTCAAGTGTGACAGTACACAGCCCACGCCTACCGCAGACGCGTCTGCCGTCAGTACCAGCGGCAACGAGTTGGAGTAGTGAACTAACACCTCACTCGAACTCATTGCCGCTTTTACGGCCTCGAACGCGGCTTGACAGTCCTCGCTCCATTGGAACTTGGCACCTGCTTTTAATAAATTGTATAACGGCGTTAACATCGTGCTGATATTCCTAACAAACTTAGCATAGTACATGATTAAGCCTATAAAAGCCCTAAGCTCTGACACGTTCTGCGGCGCGGGTGTTTTTACGATAGCTTTTATCTTATTGGGGCACGTATGTACACCTGCTTTACTTATGACATGTCCCAAATAATTAACACTCTTTGCGAAAAACTCACATTTGTCTTTCTAGACACGGAGCCCATATGCTTGCAACCGTTCAAACACCCTATTTAAATTATGAATATGTGATTCCGTATCTTTTCCTGTAATTATAACATCATCGAGGAAAACCCCCACATGCGGCAAATCTGCGAAAAGTTGTTCTAAGCGTCTTTGGAAAATACCCGGGCTCGATGACACCCGTACACTAACCGGTTGTACATAAATAAACCCTTATGGGTATTGATAACGGTATACCTTCGTGATTCGTCTAACTCGAACTGTGCGTACGCCTGCGACAGGTCAATTTTGGTAAAATTCTCTCCCCCATGCAAACGCGCCAGCAAGTCTTCTACCCTAGGTAGAGGATAGCGGTCCACCTCCAGCACTCGGTTCAATGTTAATTTATAGTCAGCACAGATCCGTAAGCTACCATCCTTTTTTACCACGGGCACGATGGGCGTGGCCCAGTCGGAGCGGTCGACGGGGGTGAGCACGCCGTCCCGCACCAGCTGGTCCAGCGCGCGCTCCACCGGCTCGCGCGGCGCGTACGCCAGCGGGCGCGCGCGCAAGAACACCGGCTGGGCGCCCGCACGCAGGTGGATGCCCACTCGGCCGCCGGTGAAACGCCCGAGACCGTCGGCGAACACTTCACGGTAGCGGGAGCTGAAATCATTTAAATTAAAATCATTCGCGGTCGTATAGTTTACCTTACTACAGCTATGGCTGGGTGTAGGTATACGCAAACCCAATTCGACCAGCCATTGCCAACCTAATAATAAGGTTTTACCGTTATCAATAATATATAAGTCTAAATACTTTTGTTTGTCTTCATACGAAACTAATGGTTTGATAACCCCGACGGGATTTACTAGTTCGCCAGTGTAGTATCTTAATTTTAAATTACATTTCTTAATGCTTAAATCGCTGAACAATTGCTGGTACAGTTTATGACTTATACATGACACTGCGCTACCAGTGTCACACTCCATGTTAAGCGGTACGCCTTGGACCTTTACCTCTATTAAGATAGGTTTGTAATCAGTTATATCCAATCGATTAAAGTCTGAAATAATTACCTCATCACTAAAGTCACTGTCCACTTCGCACTTATGTTCCCGTTCCGGCTGTGCCGTGCTTACGTTGTAGTGTTCCGTGTGCCCGCGATCCATCTCCACGCAGTGCTGATCCGTCATGTACGGACACATGCGTCGGAGATGACCCTGTCGATTGCAGACCTTGCATACGTAACGCGCAAATCTACATGTCGCCGCGTCATGCGCCGCGCCGCACGCCGTGCACGCTCGCGGCGCGCGGCCCGGCGCGGCGCCGCCACCGCGGCCAGTGCTGTTACTGCGGGTTGCCCGGGATGCCCGGGGCGCTGGCTGCGCCTTCGTTCTTGATCCGCTCCCCCACGGTCCCTTGGCTTGACGCGACGTGTACCCGGTCACGGCTTGACAATCTACGGCAGCAGATCCGACCGATGACCTATCTCGACCTTCCACGATCGACGCATCCTTCTCCGCTGCCTCCATACTGACCGCCAGCTTAAATGCCTTTCCAAAATCCAGGCCCTCCTCGGTAAAAAGTCGTTGTCGTATCGTCTCGCACTGTATCCCGCAAACCAGCTGATCCCGTAAGCTTTCTTCTAACCAAGTACCAAACTCGCACGTCTTAGACATTTTTTTTAATATTGCCACATACTCGGAAACACTTTCTCCACTTGCTTGTTTCCTGTGTCTGAATTTATATCATTCCGCAAGTACACTGGGTTTCGGTTGTAAGTGACGTTCTAGAATATTCGTTACCTGTTGGAATGTTTTTGTTGTAGGTTTGTCTGGCGTACATAAATTTACTAACAACTCATAGCAGTCGGCCCCCATTAGTGTTATTAATGTAGGTACATATAATGCCTCGTCCACCTTATTCACCACAAAATATTGTTCCAATCTGTCTACATATAACCGCCCGTTATCCGTTGTGACATTGAACTCTGATATCTTACCGACCGACATTTTCTTTTCTTCGAACAAATATCGCACTGTTCCTCTAACGGAAAAAGAGAAAAAAAAATACGTCACAACACACTATACGCGCTGGAGTCCGCTCGACCTCGTCGCCACTGAAAAATATGGTACTTGGAATCCAGGGATATTGATACAGCAGAGCTGATGGAAAACAACGACTTAATCTTGATCTATTTAATCCGAGACTGAAAGAATTATAAACTACCCACACGCTATAACGTGCACTGTCAAG
The DNA here is from genome assembly GCA_037349165.1 of Choristoneura rosaceana. Classification (NCBI taxonomy): domain Eukaryota; kingdom Metazoa; phylum Arthropoda; class Insecta; order Lepidoptera; family Tortricidae; genus Choristoneura; species Choristoneura rosaceana. The sequence goes on from JAZBNJ010000019.1 coordinate 1,998,141, forward strand.
TTTACCCACATATGTTATACTAAGAAGTACTTACACACAATTTATTTCGGAACCTTGTCTAAGGGGACTCTTTTAAATGATTTGTTTTAGTTTTTATGTATTATGTTGTAAAAGAAATTTTTTTTCACTGAAACTTATTTTTATTTCACAGATATCAACCGCCACACCTATTTTTGATATGTCGAATGTTTATGGAAACATATTGAAGGAGATTGAAAAGACCAGGCTTGGCACCAAAGGACTGTTGAAATATGAAATAGACGAAGGACGAATTTTCCCACCAACGACGAAAACTTTGATGAATGTCTGTCTGCTGAATCAGCCGCCACGTGAAACTAGGTGTCATGACACACGTAAGTACGAGTATAAAAACGACTAGGTATAAACGACAACCCCTATACTTTTTTGATATTTTGGTCATTCAACCAAATGGCTTCGCCTAAGCATTATCAAATTTATCAATATGCCGGTGGTAGGACCTTGTGCAAAGGTTCGCCCGGATTGCTGCCACCATCTTGCCCGCTAATTCTGCCGTGAAAGAGCAGTGCTTACACTGTTGTTTCAGCGTGGATAGTAAGACAGTTGGTGAAATTTCTGGCACTTGAGGTATCTCATCTCAGACCTCTAGATTGGCAACGCATCTGCAATCCCCGTGATGTCCTCTTTCCTCCAAACCAGCGCCTAGGACAGACGTGCGTTAAATTTAATTTTAAAAATAAGTATTGATTTGATAGTAATATCGCCCTTTCGTGTGTGTAAATTACATGCATTGTTGCGTGCATTAAATAAAGTTTTTATTTGGAGTGCAGTGCCATAGATGCGTGTACGCTGCTGTTAGCGGCCCCGCGCACCCCCTCGGAGAAACGAGACATTACTCATAATTTGCCTCTTGCTTCCACCTGTTGGTGCGACCCGATCTGACCCGACTTACTCCGAACCTATCTCGACGACCTACTGTGCTACGAGCTACGCTACTGCGTCTACGACGTAGTAAATCGACCTCTGCTACGAGTGCTCTGCTCATTGATTGATTTAAGTATTTTAACTAGTGTTTATCACAGGAGAGTAAAATAAACAAATGTCATCCCCAAAGTGTAACTCTGAGCCTGACCTGACTAGCTGTATTACGGGTGAAGATTCACCCACTGAGCGCGTCACAGTTCGTGCTAAAAGAAGAAGATTGGTGCCAACCCGGAGTGAGGAAATCATGGAGTTGCGAGACGAGATGAAAGAGTTATTTACGTCGGCAGCTCTCCAACAGGAACAACAGATGAGCAAACTTTTCCCTATATTGAGTGGCATTCAAGAGTCAAATTCCAAAATTGAAACATCCATAGCCTTTCTTGCGGAGGAAAATTGTGAACTTAAAACTAAAATAAAGCAACTCGAGGATGTGTTAAAATCCAAAAATGAACAAATTATATTACTGGAGGACCGACTAGAGGAAAGCTTGAGAAATAATAACAGAAAAATGATAGAGATTAAAAATGTTCCTTTGGAAGATAGAGTACCACAGGAAAATTTAGTTGACATGGTTAAGTCCTTGACACATACTCTGAACATCCCATTGGTAAATTCAGACATCTGTGACATTTTCAGTGTGAAAGGAAAAACGAATAAAAAGTCAATTATCGTTGAGTTTAACTCGACGATTATCAAGGATAAGATACTCAAGTCGTCTAAAGTGCACAACACTGTTAACAAACCCAGTAGACTGAGTGCCAACCACCTTAGTCTAAACAGTAATCCTGACACACCGATATATATTGCTGAACGGTTGACATTAAAAGCCTCGCGACTTTATTTTCTGGCGAGGGACCTCAAGAAATCAAAAGATTATAAATACTGCTGGACAGCTTACGGCCGTATCTACGTGCGTAAATCTGATACATCCCCGGTTATCTGGATCACAAATGAAGTTCAAGTACAGAGACTTTTTAATGAATGACTACATCGACTATCCTTACATTTATTCGTAAATAATGTGCAGAATCTTTATTGGTTAAAAACTCTCCGCAATATACTAATTTACCTATTCAGTAAGTACATTCCCCGTATAAACATGTGCAAATACTCGCTTTCCTTATGTATACATTTCAAAATATGCTATTCCATGAATGCAGTTATAACAATACTCGTAGGTAACTTGAAAACAGACTTTTACTACATAATTGTAATTGAGGCCATAGTGTTGCTACTATGTAAAATAGAAATAATATCTCAGTTTCACTTACTAACTAAAATACCACTTTTCTATATTATTCTGACTGCTTTATTTTTATTTAATGGCACTAGTTGAAATTTTAGATGAATTAGACGTTCTAGATAACAATCACAGCTTTACGTGTAGCGTCTCTGATCTACCCTTTTATTTACCAAAAAAGAAACCCACTTATTCTATTGTTACGCAAAACATTAGAAGCATTTACAGGAATATGGATGACCTAGACGTAAACTTAAGCACCTTACAACAAGAAATTGACATATTAGTTCTGACGGAGTGTAGATTAAATTATAATAAACCGCTTCCATCCAAACTGAACTACTCGTGTTACAACACTAGCAACCAAGTAACACAAAATGACGGAGTGGTGGTTTATATAAGTAACTCAATTCCGCATCTTGTAAAAGAAATTATTCTGGCTGAAGCGTCTTGTCTCCAAATATCTGTATCATGTTTCACAATTTTATGCATCTATCGTTCACCATCTAATATAAATACAAACAATTTTACTTCCTCATTAGATATGTATTTAAAAAATAGTCAGCTTGGTAATAATGTGATTATAACTGGTGACATAAACATAAACATCCTTGGGCAAAATAATTCTATAAATAATTACCTTAACATGCTGGCAGCCCATGGGTTGATCCCTGCTCATAAAGAAAATACTCGAATAAATAGCTGTCTGGATCATATATTTACGAATTTAAACCCTAACTTATATTATTCCAAAACAGCAATCTTAAATACTACCATTACAGACCATTTCATGACTCTTTTTAATATTTACTCAAAATCAACAAATACGATAAAACATAATTCTAAAATAGTTACAGATTACCAAAAGGCTCTTGAAATATTAAAGAAAAATAATCTTAGTGAATTACTAATTATTCATGATCCTAACATCCTAACAAATAAATTACTTCACCTCATTCAAAGTGCTATTGATTCCAGTACTAAGGTTATTAAAATTTCTTCTAATAAGCGGATTTTAAAACCCTGGATTACTCCCGGTGTCCTAAAATGTATCCAAAATAGAAATAAATTACAGAAAAATTTACGACGTGACAATGCAAATGAAGTACTAAAAATTACTTATCGGCGCTATAGAAATTACTGTAATAATTTAATAAAAAAACTGAAACAAGAATATGAACGTGATCTTCTTAATAAAGCTAAAAATAACAATAAAAAACTATGGAATACTTTAAAAACTATTACTAACCTAAACAAAACAAAGCGTAAAAATGATGAACTGCTTAATTTATCTAACTCTCCCGTTGCTTCAGCTAACTTGGTCAACAAGCATTTTTCAAATATTGGACAACATCTCGCAGAGCAAATATTAACAAATTCTACTTCCAATTCTAGAGCATACTTGAATACTTTGATTACACATACATCTTCCATTGGCATAATAGATCCTGACCTACAAGAAATTGAAACAATTATAGCAAATTTAAAATCTAATTCAGCGTCAGGATGGGACAATATACCATCCACGTTTATTAAAATGGCAAAATCAGAATTAATCCCAATTATAGGACATCTAACTACACTTTGTTTCACTCAAGGTATATTCCCTGATTCTTTAAAACGGGCCATAATTCACCCAGTCTATAAGGATGGGGACAGAGACGATGTAAATAATTATAGACCCATATCAGTGTTACCCGCGATTTCTAAAATTTTGGAAAAATTGATCAACTCTAGACTTATCAAGTTTTTAAACAAATTTAATCTTTTGTCCCCTCAACAATTTGGCTTCCGCGAAGGGAAAAATACTGAAGAGGCGGTTTTAGGACTAACTAAATCAATAACTAAGCTTACAGAAAACAAAAAGAAGACTTTATGTGTTTTTCTCGACCTAAAAAAAGCATTTGACACAGTCTCTGTCCCCATCCTTATCAGGAAATTGGAAATCATGGGCGTACGTGGGCAATTTTTAAGCCTAATCACAAGTTACTTAAGTAACCGAACCCAAAAAGTCAAACTTAGCAACGATGTTTATAGTGAAGATCAATGTTGCAGTTTATACGGAGTCCCCCAGGGAAGTGTACTTGGCCCAACACTCTTCTTATGTTATATAAATGATTTAACTAATATACAGCTTCCAAATTGTTTAGTAATTTCGTATGCAGATGATACTGCGCTCCTGTTTCACGGAGATAGTTGGGAGGAGGTTTACGGACACGCTGAGTTCGGTTTATCAAAGGTAATAAAATGGCTTCAAACTAATTTACTCTCCCTAAATATTAAAAAAACCAATTACATAACATTTTCAATTCTAAATAGCTCACAACCTGATAAAACTACACATATTTTAAAAGCTCATACTTGTTCAGTTCAAAATGATAGTAATTGTACGTGCTCGTCCCTTAATAATGTTACTTCCACCAAATATTTAGGTGTCCATATTGATCAATTTCTTTCTTGGAACCAACAAATCGAAGTTACTGCCAATAGGATTCGAAAACTAATATGGTTATTTAAATATTTAAGACATATCACAGATAAGGAACTATTGATCTACATTTATAAAACTCTAGTTCAAAGCATTGTGCTTTACTGTCTGCCTGTTTGGGGGGGGACGCATAAAACTAAACTCTTGGCTCTCGAACGGGCCCAACGGTCCATTCTAAAAGTGCTATTGGGTAAACATAAAAGATATAGCACTTCTGACGTTTATAGAGATTCTGATGTTCTTACAGTTAGGCAGCTGTATATTTCTAATTGTATCTTAAAAATTCATAAAAATTTAAAGTATGATCAAAGTATATTAAATAAACGCAATCCCTGTTATGTAATAAAAATATCTAAAACTAGAACAAATTTTGCTAAAAAGCAATTTGAAATAGCATCTGCATTACTTTATAATAAAATAAATAGGATAACAAAAATGTACAACTTAACTTACAGAGAAGTAAAAAATCTAATTACAACTTGGCTAAAATGTAAAAGTTACGATGATATAGAACAACTAATGGCTTGAAATGCCATTTAATTTGTACTTTTGTCCTCTAATTTCTTGATTTCTTAAGCTTTCATTTATAAAGGTTTGTCACATTGAGTAGTAAGGTAAAACAATGTTGTTTGTTACTTAGTGTGTAAACTGTGTAGGTTATTTTATTAAAATGCTTTGTAACAGTTGCATTAACTATCTTATGGACTATTTTTAGTTATTAGCTATTAGTTATTATTTTTGACTTTGTAACAACTTGTATGAAAGAGCGAATTCCTCCTAATACAAGTGCTTCACTTAAAAGGAGGATTCAACACTAGTTTTAACACAAAAGTTGAAAATAAATAATTTTGAATTTTTTTTTTTTGGATGTTGCAGGTGTTTGGGCGGTGGTGATCTCTTACCATTAGGATACCCACTTGCTCGTTTGCCTTAAGAAACATGCAGCTATGGTAAGCGATCGGAGCTTTAAAAACAAGGTTAGATTCTACTAGCATTACTAAAAGAAATATTTCAGCATCAGAAGAAGCGTTCAAACCATTAGTTTTAGGGAAAAATTCAATAAACTGACCACACGGTTAAATAATCGATGTATTACCAACCGACAAACCACTCTGTCCACCTGGTTGGGTGGTTGGTATTTTTTTTTCTTAACTGACAAATTGGTTGGTCGGTTGATGTATTTATTTCTCAACCAACAACCTGGTTAGTCAGTTCATTTCTTGGCAACGACACTACCAGCCGCACTACCAGTAGTGTCGTTTACTATGAGTCTCATAGTCAGATGCGTCCTTTTTGCTTAGGACGGCAGATTAGTGTATTTTGCTTTAAAATGTGCAGTCAGCACAGCATAGTTCAGAAGCATTAAATTTTTTAAATTATACTCAGTACATTGTGAAGTAAAAAGTAATTCTATAAGTTCATAAATACATGTTTTAATTCAGTACATTATGAAATAACTCTATAAAATAAATAAATATACTCGAAATACCAGGAGACCATACATTAACAGAAGGTTCTGGTTATGAAAATGGAAAAAAATATCAAGGTTCTCCTACTAATGGTTTGTCACTTGATCACTTTGTCACATGATGAAACCATTAGTTATCCGTAGATAGTTGTTCAGTTAATAAAAAAGTTATGTTACGAGGGTCAAACTGAAAGTTCTTAGAAAATCAAAAACTGAGCAAACTAGCAAGTTATTAGTTTTATTATATCTTTTCAAAATAGTGTCCATTCACATTAATACACCGCTGCATCCGATGGAACCACTGAGAAAAGCACTTAGCCCAGTCGTTCTTAGGGGTCTCTTCGACGGCCTTTTGAAACGCACCCACTGCTTCCTCGGTGTTCATAAAAAGTTTTCCTGGAAGTTTTTCTTTTATTTTCGGGAATAAATAAAAATCGCAAGGTGCGAGGTCGGGGATATACGGCGGGTGACCCAGTAATTCCACGTTTGACGTCACTAAATAGTCGATCGTTCGCCTGGCGGTGTGCGACGAGGCGTTGTCGTGGTGAAGAAGGATCCTACTTCGAGGTCGCTTCTCCCGAACTTTTTCCAATACAAGTGGCAAACAATTGTTAGTGTACCACTCTGCAGTAACTGTTTTTTGATCCTCTAAAGCAATTGTCGCATAGTGACCTGTCCTTCCGAAGAACGAGGCCACCATCTTTTTTCCCACGCTTCGACCTCTCTTCACTTTAGTTGGCAACTCCTCGAAAGGAAACACCCATTGAGTAGACTGTCTCTTGGTTTCTGGATCATAACAGTAAACCCAGCTTTCGTCACCCGTAAGTATGTCGAAAACAGCATTTGAGTCACCTCCGTTAAATCTTTCAATCATTTCACGGCACCAATCAACCCGACGGAGTTTTTGGGCCTCGGTCAAATTATGAGGTATCCACCTCGCACAAAGCTTCCTGACCGCTAAATGTTCATGGAGGATTTTATGCACTTGACTCATACCGATGCCTAAGCTTGTCCGAATCTGCTGATACGTCACTCTTTTGTCAGTCTCTATCATACGCTGCACAACACTGATGTTATTTTCAGTCGTCGCCGTAGAAAGCCGTCCCTCACGCAGATCGTCGGTGAGATTAGTGCGACCACGTTTAAACTCATTAAACCAGTTGTAAACGGTCGCACGAGATGGAGCTTCATCATGAAAGGCCAATCGAAGTCTATCATAGCTTTCTTGTTGACTTAAATGACATCGAAAGTCATAAAAAATCATTGCACGAAAATTTTCGCGAGTTAAATTCATGTTGACGTGACACAGACAATTTTCAATTTGCCGCCAAATCGTAAAACTAATGACAAATGAATGAAATACATACTCAACTAGCTTTTGCCCGCGGCTTCGCTCGCGTTAAATTAGGGGTAACATAGATTTACTTTCTACGATCTTCATTTTCGTGTTTTAATTGATTTTTCAGAGAATCACATTTGCAAATTTTCGAATTAAAAATCGATTTTGAAGCCCTGTTTCACATCTTCAGGTTTATTTTTTGCACGCTACTTCGTACCTTTGGGACATAGGATTTCCGTGGGCTATCTCACGGGACTCTTTCGAATAAAAAAAGATTTTTTTAAAATAAATATGAAAGAAAAATAAAAATCCCGATTTTCCCGTTCCCGTAATAATTTTCGGGAATTTCTCTCTCAACGCTCCCCTACACTCCCCAAAGAACCCACTTGCCAAGTTTCAGCTTTCTACGACCAGTAAAGTAAAACGAAAAATCCCGTTTTTCCCGTTCCCTCGGGAATTTTCTAAAGTCCTCTCTCAATGCTCCTCTACACACTCCCTAAGCAATCTACACGTCGATTTTCAGCATTCTGCGTCCAGTCAAACGAAAAATCCCGTTTTTTCCCGTTCCCGTCAGAATTTCGGGATATTCTTTGTAGTCCTCCCTTATACTCCCCAAATAACCTACATGCCAATATGAATATGCCAATTTTCAGTTTTCTATGACCATTAAAACGAAAAATTCAGTTTTTTTCCGTTCCCGAGGGAATTTTGTAAACTCCACTCTCAATGCTCTTAATACTCCCCAAGCAATCTACATGCCGATTTTCAGCTTTTTGCATCCGTTAAGCGAAAAATCCCGTTTTTCCCGCTCCCGTCATAATTTCGGGAAATCCTTTTGTAGTGCTCCCCTACACCCCCCAAAGGAACCTAAATGCTAAATTACAATTTTCTACGACCAGGAAAACGAAGATTCCATCCCGTTGAACTAAATATAAATCTCGTTTTTTCCTTATTCCGTGGGAATTTCCAAAAATCCTTAAAACATTTTTTTACTATTATAATTACCTACTTCTGTGCCAAATTTGAAGAGTCTAGAAATTATTGTTCATGGGATTCCGTTGAACTGAATATATAAATCTCGTTTTTTCCTTATCCCGTGGCAATTTCTAAAAATCCTGAAATTCATATTTAACATATCATATTTATTTATATCTATTTTTTTATCAAATTTAAAGAGTCTAGTTATTATAGTTACTGAGATAGGGTCACTCAGAATCGAATATATAAATCCCGATTTTTCCCGTTCCCGTGGGAATTTTCAAAAATCCTTCCTTAGTGGGTGCCTACATTGTATAAGGTGTCTGTGTGCAAAATTTTAAGTCTCTAGGTTCAGTGGTTTGGGCTTCGAATATATAAATCCCGATTTTTCCCGTTCCCGTGGGAATTTTCAAAAATTCTTCCTTAGTGGATGCCTACATTGTATAAGGTATCTATGTGCAAAATTTCAAGTCTCTAGGTTCAGTGGTTTGGGCTCTGCGTTGATATATCAGTCAGTCAATCAGTCAGTCAGGACTTTGAATTTTATATATATAGATAATATTGGCAAAGAGTTCCATTTTCAAAATTTAAACTTACTTTTTTATTATATTGTTTACAAGTGGCCAGTTCTAAAAACTTTCAGTGTCGCCCTCGTACTAACCAACAAACCGGGCAGGTTGTCAGTTACGAAAAAAAATACTAACCACCCAACCAAGTGAACAGAGTGGTTTGTCGGTTGATAATACGATGTTATTCTTCAATGGTATTTTAGCTGATGTTGGTGCTAATTCAATTCTCGGCATCAACTTGTTCGCCACATGGTTTTGGCGCCATCACAATTTCGTTGCTTCAACACTAGCAGAGCTGAACCCATGTTGGACTGACGAGAAACTCTACCAAACAGCTAGAGACATTAATATAGCCATTGAACTGCAGATATTCCTCTATGAGTTCCTGCCTGCTTTGCTGGGTAAGTCTGCGAATCCATACTAATATTATAAATTCGAAAGTATGTGTGTTTGTATGTTTGTCCGTCTTTCACGTCGAAAAGGAGCGACGGATCGACTAGACGAAGAGATAGTTTATGGACTAGAGAGTGACATAGGCTACTTTTTAGCCCAGAAAAATGCTGAAAGATGGGCTTAAAATTTAAAATTCCAGGTACCTACCCTATTAGACTTATAAAAATGTTGTTCTATTCAGTGTTTGAAACTAAAGAAGCTTCAAAAATTACGACAGGAAAATGTTGATAGCGTCAATTTGGTGATTTAAAATCATTCTCATTTTATCTGTATGTTCATTAAAATGCCGAAATAAAAAAAGTTTTTTTTTTTATGAATTGTATAACGTCAGTTTAGTGCAGATATAGATTACACTAGATAACGCGAACACCGCAATCTGTATGAAAACCAACCGTGTCACTTTTTTATTTTCAATGTGACGTTTCAAGAGCGAATTAGCGACGTGAATTCCCCGATGTCCGCGCAAAATCGATTCAAATGCGCCGCCTACCCGCGCCCTGGGGCTCGAGTCAGTCATTAGTCATGATTAGTCAGTTAGCGGTCAGTCTTTGTATGGGGCCAATCCCGGTCCGGTCCGGTACGTTTGGTCAGGGTTTGGACACGCGAAGTAGATGCATTTGCGTAATCTACTGTAATCTATATCTGTGGTTTAGTGTAATTTTCCATTATTTATTTCGTTTCTTCATTTCAATGTTACAAGCGGATTTTATTATATAACTAGATTATTTCGTTGCAGGAAGGGATAATTTATTAAAAGACTACGTAATCTCAGCAGATGGTGGGTTCAGGGATATGTATGACAACAAAATGTTCCCGACTCTGACTTCGGAGTATCCATATGTACTGCGATGGGCTCACTTGATGCAAGAAGGCAGACTCAAGTATATTATCGTCAACAAACTCTAAATTTAATCTAATGCTGTCTTCTTTAGCAAGCACAGCGTAGGACATCCACCAATGATGGATGACCTGGTTAAAGCCGCGGGTTCTCGGTGGATGCAAGTCGTTTCAACTGCAACAACTGGAGATCTATGAGGGAGGCCCATGTTTAACAGTGGACGGTCTACGGGTGAGATGAAGATGATGGTGTCTTCTATACGTTTTTCTACGCAGGAAATCACAATCTTCTGTTGTGTAGCATGTCGCTTCAACCAAAGGTTTCTTACAACTACAACTACAATGGGCGTCACATCAATGAAGCTTTAAAAACTTAGTTCGATAGAAAGAGCTTAAGTCCTTGAGAAGGACATAGGATAGCTTTTAACCTGGAAAATTGCATAGTTTCCACGAGAAAAACTCTCCGGTAACAGCAAATTATTATTGTAACATAACCGAATTAGTCTATTTTACAAGCTTTTTACCCGTAAAGTCTTTATTGCACATAAAAATAAAAATATAAAAACACAGAGAGGAGAACAAAGGCGATTATGATTATGTGTTTGACCCGTATGTATTTTTTTAATACATCATCAGCACAATTATAAATATCTACTTTCTGTTTATCTTCATTTTATTACTCAATTTTCTACCTACCTGTTAAGATTCACTGAAGCATAATGTAACTTTGGGTAGTAATGGGTAGACTACCCATCAAAGAACAGATAATTGTCAAAGGAAATATCGCAACGTAACCGCTTCGAGCAATTGGTGCAGGTGATGAGATGTCGTATAAATAAGATGGAAACATTAATTTGTTCAGCAGAGGATGTTTCCCAGCAAATGACTAAAATATTATCCAGAGTAGCAAAATGTGAGACTATCTTTTTCGTCAAACTCGTTTTCGGCAAGGAAACAAAGTATAAAACCAAAAAAATCTTCAAACAGATCTAAAAGCTCCTAGAAGACATTTCACCATCGTTTAAACACCATATTATAATGGGTGACTTTAACACGTGCCTCCTTAAAAATGATTCTCGCAGCAGGTCCCTTAAATCGGTTGTTGAGGCTTGCAACCTAAGTATTCTTCCGTCTAATTCAACTCACCATTTCCCGAACTGTTCTCCTTCTCTTCTCGACATAGCGTTGACCTCTTCCCCTGGTCATGTTGCTAAGTTTGGTCAGTGTTCTGCTGACGCTTTCTCCTACCATGATTTAATTTACCTTTCATATAAAATTCGTCCTCCTAAGGTTAAAAATAAAGTTCTCTTGCAGCGCAGCTTTTTTCGCATGAACACCGACTTGCTTCGTAAGGATGCAATGAAGGTTGATTGGGGATCTATCTCCGATGCTGGCACGGTTGATAAACAAATTGATCTATTTAATTCTTTTCTCACCCAGCTTTACGACGTGCATGCTCCGGTCAAACCTATCAAGGTTAAACATCTTCCTGCTCCATGGCTCACTGATGACATCAAGACGCTGATTCGAAAGAAAAATCAGGCTAGATCTAGGTACAAGGCTGACCCTTCGGATGGGAACAGGGACAGGTATCGGGTCTTGCGAAATCGGTGCAGCACCATCTGTCGAGACGCCCAAAGACGCCATATTCATAGTGCAGTTGAAAATGGAGATCCTGCTAAAGTATGGAAATTTTTAAAATCACTAGGAGTTGGTAAATCTCAACAAAAATCTGTTCCGGTCGATATTAATATTGATCAGCTTAACCAGCATTTTTCTTCCTCGGCTATTTTCCATGATTCGGAAAAAGTCGCGACATTAGCTTATCTTTCTACGCTATCAACTCCTGACACTTCCCCTTTTTGTTTCAATCAATTTACCGACAGTGATGTTAGGAAGAACGTATTATCCATCGCTTCTAACGCTGTTGGTGTCGACAGTGTAAGCCGCGCTATGATTCTCCCTATCCTTGATATAATCCTCCCGGTCATCACTCTTATATTAAATAATTCTATTTCATCGAATGTGTTCCCTTCAGTGTGGAAAGATGCTGAAATTATTCCTCTACCTAAGAAATCCAGTCCAGCATCCTTTTCTGAGTACCGGCCAATTTCCATTCTTCCTTTTCTTTCCAAGGTTTTGGAGCGTCTTGTGCACCAGCAGTTGACGTCATACCTAACTAGAAACGACCTCCTCAATCCTTTCCAATCTGGTTTCCGTCTCGGACATAGCACGACAACTGCGCTTGCGAAGATCACTGACGACATCCGATTGGGCATGGATAACAGAAAACTTACGGTTTTAACTCTATTAGATTTCAGCAATGCGTTCAACACTGTTGACTTTGACATTATGCTTGCAATTTTACGTTCTCTTAACATATCTCCTGCGGTTATTGAATGGTTTCGTAGTTACTTAGTAGGTCGCCGGCAAAGAATAAAGGTGGAGGATTCTCGTTCTTCCTGGTGCAACACGCTTGCTGGTGTACCTCAAGGCGGAGTGTTATCTCCGTTACTTTTCTCTATTTTTATAGATTCTATTTCTCAAAACCTTCGTTCCTCGTATCACCTTTATGCTGATGACCTACAGATTTATTCCCAAGGCATGCTTAGCGATCTTCCGTCAGTTATCGAGTCCATTAACCTCGATTTGACAAAGATTTTAAAATGGAGCCAACGTTTTGGCTTAAAGGTTAATCCGACGACGACCCAAGTCATTATTATCGGCAGCTCAAAACTTATCCCAAGGGTTGACTTTGCATCGTTGCCATCTGTATTTTTCGACGGGGTTCTCATACCATTTGCTGATCAGGTAAAAAATCTTGGTGTTATCATGGACCGCACTCTGTCTTGGTCACCGTATGTGTGTGAGATTAGCAGGAAGGTGTTTGCTGCGATGGGATCCCTAAGACGCCTTCAAAATTTCCTTCCAATTGCTACTAAGGTTGCGCTTGCACAGACTTTATTGCACCCTATCTTCGATTATGCTGACATTTGTTACCCCGATCTTTTAGAAGAGCATTTGAATAAACTTCAGCGAATTCAAAATCTGTGCATTCGGTTCATATTTGGCCTACGTAAATATGATCATGTTTCTTATTTTCGATCACAGCTCAAGTGGCTCCCCATTCGCTTTCGCCGAAACTCTCACATACTCTATCTTCTCTACGGCATTTTCTTTAACCCTGCAACTCCTTGCTACCTCAAAGAGCGATTTAGCTATATTACCTCTGTTCGTTGCTCGCAGAACTTTCTCCTTACTGTCCCTCTTTCAAACTCTAAATTCTACGTTTATTCTTACACTGTTCAGGCTACTCGGCTGTGGAACTCCCTGCCGATAGACTTAAGGCGCGCTAAGTCCTTGCCTATCTTCAAGACTATGCTTAGGGAGCACTATCTGTCGTCTTGCGTGTGAATGTTTAAACTATTAGTTTATTTATGGGTATGTTGTTAATGTTGCTATGTATCTTCCTAGTTCCTATCTACTTGGATTTTTTGTGTATGTGTACTGTATAAATTGTTATGTTTTCTTGATATTGCTGTAATGTAATGTAAATTCACCACCTGCTTAAATTTATTCCTCACTTCTCCATTCCATTGTAAAGGTTGCCTGGAAGAGATCGCTCTGAAGCGATAAGGCCGCCTATTGCTTACCTCAGAATGTCTCTGTGTGTATACCTGTTTTCTGTAATTTTTTACTATATTTTGGTGTGCAATAAAGAGTTATTGTATTGTAAGTATTGTAAAATTGATGTAAAATTCTCTGTAATTTAATGTGGTTTCTGGTGAACATTTATTTTTCAGGATGTACGACACCGAGGGCAATTATCTAAAACAAGTACCTTTCGTCAACGTGACACTGCGAACAGGTTTTCTTGCAATCGACAATAATCTGGATTACATAACGCAAGGAAGTTTCAGGCAAGCGAGTGGAAAGATCGATTATACAATCGATCCTGATGTAAGTATAATATTATTCTTATCTACATCCATATAATAAACTCCCCATTATGCGGTTAAAAACCATAGATATAATGACCAGCATGCGATGTACAAGCGCCGCCCGCCCGCGCCGTGGGGCTCGAGTCAGTCACTGTTCATGATTAGTTAGTTAACTGTCAGTCTTTGTACGGAGCCAAACCCGACGTTTGGTTGGACTTGGACACGTTAAATAGATGCATTTGCGTAATCTATTGCATTCTATATCTGTGCTAACTGCAGTGCTTTAGTTTGCTTTTGATATAGTTACGTTCGATCTATTCTTCAGGTTGGAGAAAGGATTTTTGGAGGTCTCCAGCACATGTCGGACGTAGCTACTAATGATTTGGTTAAGGGCAGATATTTCGGTTTCCCACCTTATGTCAAATACAGAAAATATTGCTCTGGCAAGACAATCAATAGTTTTGATGATCTGACTGATAACATAGCTGCTGATGTAAGTATTTTTTACTCTAAATTACTACAATCTTTTTTGTGTAACTTTTTTTGGTAGATATTTTCCTGGAGGTATGTTTATCGTTTCTGTGCTTTTTGATTTCCTTAGTGCCACACACGAGCTGTCAATCTGCAATCATGTACCCATAATGATGATCCTTGTTCATTTTTCTTCTGTTTTTATGCGATATTTTTGATTAATCATCGTCTAATTCTTTCCATTTCTACAAAGAATTAAATATCTGTTTCAGAAATTAGAGTTGCTCAAAGATTTATACCGCAACGTCAATGACATCGATCTGATGGCTGGAATATGGTTGGAGAAACCGGTTTCAGGAGGTTTTTGCTCCACCTACGTTCTATTGTGTGGTAGTAGAACAACTCCTGAGGAGTATCAAGTCTGACAGGCACTGGTACGAACGACCAAACCGACCACATGCGTTCACTAAAGGTAAACAGACTATAATATGCTTAATTAGGAGGAAAACAAGAAATAACGATTCAGGCTCCAAGCGTTTTAGTTTTTTCATCACCTGGACTTAATTCACATTTTTTTCTAACTTCAGAACAACTTCAAGAAATAAGAAAAGCATCCGTTTCCCGGCTTCTATGTGATGTAGCAGACAAAGTGACTCAAATTCAACCAAGAGGCTTTTTGCGTGCTGGTCCAGCGTAAGTATATCTTAAGTCTTGTTTTAGTTTACGTATAGTGCAGTAAATAAAGGTAGTGGACCCAACAGTAATTCCTCAGTCCGAAAAAACTTGACAGTATGATAAAGTATCAATAAATAAAGAGTATTGTATAAATATCCAAAAAAAAAAAAATGCTCCGTTCAAACTTTCTTCAACAGAGACATACTTATGTAACGTATTGGAACAATATATGAAACATAAAAAAAATATCCCAGAAAAATTTAATTAAATTAGTAATATAATCAGATTTGTGTTTCGTCACTACTTTGAAAAAATCTCGTATCTCAAATCAATACGTGAACAAAATTGAACCTTGACGTAATGGTCATAAAGTGCACTCGGAAAAATTATCCATTTCGAGATACGAGTTTTTTAGAAAATAGTGACGATTTTTAGCTTATAAATACCTAACTTGGTGTTTTTTTTTTGGATTTTTTATATTTTAGTTACGGCTCATACTATACAATAACCAAGCAAAATTTCATCGACTGAGGAATTAATGCTTGGGTCTCCATACAACAACTTCCTTCATTTACTGCACCAGTAATTGCAGTTGCACAGACTAAGTACAATCAAGGGCATAAATATATGTACGTTACTAACGCGTCAAAAATATCTGTACCCCTTTATGTCACTAAACATAAGGTATTGTATTAACGCTATAACTGTATAGATATTTATGTCCTTGGCTGTACATGGATTGTTGTCCAGTGGATCGTAGACTTTGCTGGGAATTGCTCTCTTACCAATGTGTTTCCATCTCTGACCGTAAGAGGCGTCGAGAGACATTGTACCACGGTGGATTTTGGATCACGTCAAATCAGAGAGCTGGTCATTGGCCGTGCCGTGTCCTTGCTTTCCACCTGGCCCTGAATTACCTGTGTCTTCTTTCACGAAATTTTCATTTCTGACAATAAAAAATAATTTTAGTATTCTTTATCTATGATTGTCGTTGTTAAAATAATATGACGTTTGAAACACTATGTTGGCAATTCTCGCCCTGAGAACTGCCTGGGGTGTGGGTTTTGATGCGCGGGCGCGCCTCGCTCTATTACGTTGAATAATTAGACCAAACCGCTAGCCTCGCGGGTTCGATGGGCAGGCTGCGCCTTGGTCGTAGATGAATGATGCTGAGGCACTGGTCCCACCGGCGGCTACAAACTATTAGCGAGTAAAACTATAAACTACAAACGAGTGGGCGAGAGGCGAGAAGCGAGTATAGTTTTGCTAGTTTAGACGCTCGGCTATAAGCGAGTGTTTGCGTGCGACGGGCGATTACTCGCTGCACTAGCTCAGCCGGGGGGCTATTCGCCAATGACCTATACGATGTACAGTCGAGGTCGAATATAATTAGTGTGTTAGTGTTTAATTTTGTAACTAAGGGACCCCATACATCCCTGTATTATTATTTAATTTTTTTTGTTGTAATTTTTTGTTCAATTGTTTACTGGAGTTTTTAAGTATTTTATTTATAATTATTTTATTTTGAAAAAATGACTTTCTGCCAAGTTTCTTGCGGCGCATTCTTCTTGGCAATGATGGTCTTTCCGAAAGCGCTGGTAGTTTAAAAAAATGACGTGTAAAAGTGCCCATTGCGGCCCATTTTCACCACACTAGCTAATTTGAACTCACTGTATTCTTTTCTGAAATAATTAATTTTTTGCATCCAAAATTTTCTTGTCATTCTTTTTAAGATATTCCTTTTTTTCTTCCGTCTCTTCAAAATTACCACTGCCACTACACACACGCTTTTATAAAATACATCATCATCGTCATCGTCCGAACTTGACAACAAAGATAGTTCGTATGATTGTTTTAAATTCATTGTATATACGTGCACTCGCATCCACTTTGAAAGGTAGAATGATCGCTCTGATCGCCAAGCAGGCTTCGGCGAGTACCGTTGAGCTAGTTTTATAGTCGATAGCTTATCGCTGCGGTCAACTAGTAAACAGTGGTCCCACCGCCAGCTATCGGCGAGCTCGGCGGTCAACTAGTAAAATTCTGTACTAGAAACAGATGACAATCGGCGGACGGCTAGTAAACAATTGTATAGAATTATCGCTTACTCGCCGGGCGGTGGGAGAGTATCCTCGCCGGCAGTGTGAACAGCTAGCTATGAACTATAAAAATATAACTCTCTCTTTTATGTACACGGAAGCGATTATCTTTTGTTCGTTTCTTGGGCTAGAAAATAGCCGATAGCTCATAGCTTACTAGCTCGCGGTGGGACCAGTGCCTGATACCGGTGTGAAGACAGACTCTCTCCCGAGCCCCTGGGATCGGTTTGGACAGCGCCCGCCTCCTGTAGCCAGCTCCCACCTGTTTCTTGTGAAGGGTTGAGGTTATGTCGTTGAAATTAAACCGCGATTGAATTCACCACTATATTTCACGTTACTGACAACGTACAAAAATGTTTATTACTAAAACTAAAAGAGATGACTTTAGATTACTTAAAATGACACAAATTGACAATGAGCTCCGTTCTGACCCCGGACGTTAATTTTTAACGTGCAACGTCTCCGACTGATTTTGAATGACTGCAATGACCGACCGGTCCATAGACATACATAAGCTGTCAAAAACAATAAAAATGATTTAAGGGTCTATCACACATTTCCATAAAGTGACTTTTACACGGCTTGACCTACTATGTTACGTTTTGCGTGAACACATTAGTAACTTAATTATATATATCTAGTGAACGAGTTTTATTCCAAGAAGGTTACAATATTCATTTTTTATTCCGCAGAAACAAAATCGCAAGCTGCAATGAAATACCGAAAATGAATTTGGCAGTGTGGAAGGACAATACTTGTGGGAGTTAAAGGATGTAAAGGAAACGTTATAGTTGTTTTTAAGCAGCCACTCATTTCTCTGTTGTAACCTGTCGTGACGTGCCAGAACCGTTTCAATTCCACAATTCATCATAAGATGGGTGAAGCAGTCTTTCGTGTGACTGTGGACCATAAAATATCATGAAACCATTACTGCTCTGTAGTGTCAATACAAGATACATTAGACGATTATGAATCTGGCTTAAGACTGCTAATAAAAAAAATGGATTTTTGTTCTTTATTACATTTTAATACGTTTTGGATTTTTTTGTTCTTAATTCACCATTTCGAATATTGAGTGTCTGAAAATTAAGTTCATAGGTTACAGAGTTATATGTGAAGCTAATCTAAGCGTAATTTATTAAATAAAATTGATTCTTGGTGAATTGGATGTTTTATTTGTCATTTCTTTTTAATTCTACCTACCCTGTTTGGGCTGTAAGGCTCTTGTACCTAATTTTTTGCTAATGGTGTTGAACAGTCTGATCTCTTCCTACCTCATCTTCATTCTCAAACAAAACCATCTCTTCTCTGTGAATTGAAGCCAAGCCTTGCTTTCGCTTGCCGGGCACCTTTTAAATCGAAGCCATTTTGGATGGTTACTATGTCAGTAAGAGTCATAGATTATTAATATAATGGTAGCCATACACGTTACGGTTTACCGGAGAGGTCTACTTGTGCAGGTGTACCTGCGCATGTCGATCGGAGCGTGTATGCCGACCGACCTGTGCAGTTTTTTTGACCTGCGCATGCGAACGGAGCAAATTAGCTAACGTAAAGTAGCTAACGAGTTTAATACCTACTTCTCTAAAATCCCCATCGAAACGACAAAATGTCTCGCGTCTTCCTCAAAGCTAGCTGAATCGCTCTTAAAAGAAAATGTATCTATTCCAAACATAAGTAACTTTAAATTCACGCATGTCTCTCCCGGTGACATCATTAGGACTTTTAAATTATTGAAAGTAAAAAAAACGGAAGACTTGTGGGGCGTCTCAGTTAAGGTTCTACAGTCTATATTAGATGTCGTTGCTCCAACTTTAGCTTTTATTTTCAATAGCTGCATAGATGAAGGTGTATTTCCAGATTTGATGAAATATAGTAAAGTAGTTCCTATTTTTAAATCAGGTGATAAAGATAATCCCTCTGATTATCGTCCGGTGTCCATCCTATCAGCGTTTAGCAAAATATTCGAAAAAATAATGCTGACGCAAATGATCTCGCATTTTAATACTCATAAAATCATGCATCCACAGCAGTTCGGATTCACAAAAGGCAGGTCTACTACAGACGCGGGTCATAGTTTAGTTAAATTCATTTTGCAAGCTTGGGAGGAATCACATGACGCTATAGGTGTATTCTGCGACCTCTCGAAAGCTTTTGATTGTGTGGATCATGATACTTTAATTTGTAAGTTAAATTTTTATGGCATTCGTGGCCTCGCTTTAGAACTCATTAAATCTTACCTCACACAAAGAAAGCAAAAGGTAGCGATTAACGGAGCGGTATCGGAAGAATCTGTGGTCGAAATGGGAGTGCCTCAAGGATCCATTCTTGCCCCATTCCTGTATCTTATTTATGTAAATGACCTAACTTATATGGTAAGCCAAAAGTCGGGTATCGTTATGTTTGCTGACGACACGTCTTTACTGTTCAAGGTTAGTAGAAAAGATACCGACTTCACTGAACCCAATGAAACCCTGTCCGTGATATCCGCATGGTTCGCTGCCAATAATTTGTTACTAAATCCTAAGAAAACCAAATGTATTAAATTCTCATTGATAAATTCATCTAACTCGAATTCAATTTCTAATATAAAGTTAAATGGGCAAACTATTGAATTTGTAAAATCAACAGTATTTTTAGGAATAACACTCGATTCTAAACTGCAGTGGGGACCTCATGTCACTGCAATCGCGGGTAGATTGAGCTCTGCTGCTTTTGCAGTTTGGAAAATACGGCAGCTAACCGATGTGGCGACGGCACGGTTGGTGTATTTTGCGTACTTTAATAGCATTATGTCGTACGGGCTTATTTTATGGGGATCTGCTGCAGACATCGAATCAATTTTTATCTTGCAAAAGAGAGCAGTTAGAGCAATTTATAATTTGAAGACGCGTGAATCTTTAAGATCATTTTTTAGGGAAACTGGTATCCTAACCCTGCCGTCGCTTTATGTTTTTGAAATAATCATGTACGTTAGGAAGAACATATGTGATTTTCCCACTAACGTCGATAAGCCAAAGGCTACTAGAAACACAGGGAAGCTTAAAGTACCATCTTACAGACTGGCTAAAACCAAAAAGTCGTTTTTGGGAAGTTGCATACGTTTTTATAATAAAATTCCAAAAAATATTACTGAAGAAACTGATACAAAATTTAAATCTACTGTCAAAAAGACATTAATATCTAAGGCTTGTTATAAAGTAAACGATTATATCATGGACAGGGATATTTGGAAATAATTCCGATCCGCACTAGCGATCCCTTCAAATAGTGAACCTACTGTGTTAAAAATAAAATTGTGTTAAATACTTGTAATGTATAGTACATAGATGTCATTTATAAATATTGTGAATCTGTTTTAAAAAAAAAAAAATACCTCGTTGAGTTTCTTGCCGGATTCTTCTCAACAGAGGTTTTTTTCCGAACCGGTGGTAGATTAAAAAAAATGACGTGTAAAAGTGCCCATTGCGGCCTATTTGCTGAATAAATGATTTGACTTTGACTTTGAATTCGACAAAAAAATAAGACAAAACATTCACTAAGGAACAAGGCCGCAACGGTAAGGTAATGAATTGATAAAAATACCATATTTACATTTAAATTTATTCATACAAGTTAATAAGTCGAGTTCAATGAATTCTACAATGGCAATGCAAGTTGATTGTTAAAAATTATCGGATTGAGGCACACGGTAGTGCGTCCAGACAAGTTTTTTTTTTTTTTTCAAATCAAAATTGTTTATTAAGTTTGAGGATTCAAAAAGTAAAAAAAATCCACCTGCCTAATAAAAACTAGAAAATTAATAGTCTTGAACTCTGTTAAGTAACTGAAACTTCAACATTTGGGACCCATATAAAAATAAATAGACATACACACATGCTAGAAAAATATAGCCCTCTTTCGGTGAGTAGGCACCTAGTGTGAGAAAGAGGAACGACGTAGTAGTGATTCGAAGTAACAATAAGAGTAATACACTTTTTATCATTATTTGTATTTCCGTTTCTCAAGGAAAGCCTTTTACATTAATGTAAACTCGTTTCTTATATCTCCATAGATTTAATAATCGTATCTAGTATCTCTTTGTTAAACACAATTGTATTACTTACCACTTTTAAAATAATTAACTTAATTGAGCGGTGATTGGTTACACACACACACGTACGCACGAACCTATGAAATTCGAATATTGTAGGATTTTAATGGAATTTAATTATTAAAGAATGACTGTATAACTTCTTTTTTTTTATTCGACTGGAAGGCAAACGAGCAAGTGGGTCTCCTGGTGGTAAGAGATCACCACCGCCCATAAACATCTGCAACACCAGGGGTATTGCAGATACGTTGCCAACCTAGAGGCCTAAGTTGGAATACCTCAAGTGCCAGTAATTTCACCGGCTGTCTTACTCTCCGCGCCGAAACACAACAGTGCAAGCACTGCTGCTTCACGGCAAGATTAGCGAGCAAGATGGTGGTAGCAATTCGGGCGGACCTTGCACAAGGTCCTACCACCTGCAAACTAACTTATAACCTTGTAACTCTCCTTATAACTTTGTAACTTTTCAAACAGGTTCCATAACTTTTTGTGTTACAGCAAAACTTGGTCCGTTTTTTTACATTGTTTTATAATCAGAATATAAAAAAACAAATGATACCATTTACTGCACTTTTACGTTTTCCTTCGCTATATTTAGACTAATTAAAAAAGTGCAGTGGCAAAATTAAACACAGAATTATTTTATGTCGGAAGCCATCATGTGGCGGCTTTTTGTTTTTTTACTACTGCTAGTAGCTCTTGAAGCTAAAGGCACGGTGTTCTATGATACTTATTTTGGAACACCGCTTACGAAGCAAGACATGATAAGACATGTCAAGGAAAACACAACATTGTAAGTATTAATTATGTTGTTTACATTTCAATTATTTTCTAACTATCCCAACGCCTTTACACGTAAAAAAACCGGCCAAAAGCGTGTCGGACACGCCCGAAATAGGGTTCCGCAGCCATTACAAAAAAAAAAGTAATATTTTTCAAAGGATTTCGTATTTTGCACGGAATATTCCAAGTTTAGTATACAATTTTATACCTTAGGCTGCTATTTACCCTTAAACTACTACTAATTTTTAAGAAAACTTAACCGTTATAGTTTGCCTTGTAAGTTTGATATACGGGGGGGGGGGGAGGGACGCTCAATTTAATGAAAATTTGCAGTTTAAAGTTGAATATCACTGAATCTAAAAATCGTTTTAGCAACCCTCTAATGGTTTTGAAAGACCTATCCAAAACCCCACACAACAAGGTTGGATGAGAAAAAAAGTCACCCCCACTTTACTTCTGTGAGAGGACGTCCAAAAAAATTTATTTTTTATTTTACCATTTTGTCGGCATATCTTACATTTACATATTCGTGTAAATTACAGCTTTCTAGCATTGATAGTCTCCCAGCAAAGCCGCGGACGAACGGACAGACAGACAGACAGACATGGCGAAACTATAATGGTTCCATTTTTGCCATTTTGGCTTCGGAACCCTAAAAAAGGTAAATTATTCAAAATGCCCGCCATTGTGCTGAACACAGGCCTTCGTGTGGACTATTAGTCTGGTTTAGACTAGCAAGAAAAATAGTGCAAAAATTACATTGCGGTGCTCGACGGACCATTTCAAACTCATTCGCCTTACAGCCTCGCAATGTATAGCAAACTTACACTATTTTTCTTTCTAATCTAAACCCGGCTAATGGCTCTCACGATTGAAGGCCAGTGTTCAGAAAAGTCCTTCCCCTTTTTTCCGTCATTGATCCCTGTCGAGAGTAACACCTGCCACTCTACTTGATTATATTTTCTGATCTACTGTTGAATCACCACCTGCTGTAAACTTTTCCTTCCTTCTTTCTGTAAAAAGGTTGCCTGGAAGAGATCGCTTTTAAGCGATAAGTCCTCGTATTGCTTACCTTGTAATTTTCTCTGTGTACCTGTTTTTCTGTATTGCTTACTATTTCTGGTGTCCAATAAAGTGTATTTGTATTGTATGCCTCTAAGTCACTATCCTATTTTCTATTATTTCAGTTGGTGTACAATCGAACTCGATCCCATTTGTGATCCTAATGAGGGTAGACGGGCGGACGGTACATGCAATAACGTAAACTACCCATCAAGAGGCGCTTCACACACACCGTTCGCTAAACTTCTGCCCCAAGAATTTTCTCCAGGTTTGTGCATTATAAATAAGCGGAACAGAAATGTGACTGGCTGGAAAATCAGTTGCCACTCAAGATGATGGCTGAATTTTTTTTTTGTTTCATTTTGGCAGCAGGTTTTTTTTTAAATGGCGTCTGTCGGTAGCAAGCTTTTTGCCAACGTTTTGGTGACCGTGCTTTCATTTTCATCCAAACTGAATATCCTTCCATACCAAATTTCGAGTCCATACCAAATTTCGAGTTAATGATTGACTTGTAAGATTTATGGACCTCACACAACTTACAAAAGACCTAAGTAGGTCGTTTAAATGCTGAGCTCGTGAATGTTCGGGACTGGTCGTTCTGAGCCAGGGGATGAACGCCACGCGCGGACGGACGAGAACGAAGAGAATATGCGTATTCAGTTGTTAGATGTAGTTGCACTGTTAGATGTCTAACAACTTGTAGCATGGTGTACAGTTTTGTTACTCTGAAGATGAGCTCTGGTTGAGTTCGAAACGTGTCGGTGTGGTGGTGGTGATAGATGGGTTTGTGTGATGTGTCTTTGTGTTCTTACAGTGTGGAGGTGGAGGAACTGGATGCACACCCGTATTTTGCATAAGATTAGCTATATATCGTAGGATCGCGGGTGAGCAAGGAAATTCTTTTAGTTCATTGATATGGACCTCCACAAAGTAACGCCTGACTCAATGAATTATTCAAATTCCTTCCAGCAATCCAAAAATCTTTACGGTTAAAATATCCTAAAATCTGGTCTTACAGGATTTGATCCCCGGTTGGATTCGTATGGTGGTCTGCTGCCCCTGGCGAGGCACATCCGCACCACGGCTCTGACCACCGGCAACCGGCCAGATCTCACCTTCACTCAGCTGGCCACGCATTTCTTCGTGTTTACATCGTCAGATGTCACTAATAGCCATGACTCCGGTAAATAATGGCCTACCTGCCGTTTGTGTAGACATGGTTGACTAATCCCCGAAATATAAGTATGTAAATGTATATCTCTGACACGGGGTCGGGGGGGGGGGGGGGGGGGATATGGGGATCTCGGAAACTGCTCCAACGATTTCAATGAAATTTGCTATGTGGTTTTCGGGAATGACAAATCGATCTGGCTTGGTCTTATCTTTAGGAAAATGAATAGAATAGAATAGAATAGAATAGATTTATTTGGTGTTAAAAAGTTTGTACATGAAATCTTAATCTAAATGAAACAGTAGTTAACAAAGCTCCAAAATGGATGCCTTTCAGCAAATGCCGATGTCTGAATTTCTTCAGTCATGGCGCTGGTTTTCAGGGCAACCAAGAATACAACAGGACAATATTTGTATTGTATTGTATTGTTCTAATAATATTATTGTCTTATCTCAGCCTATATACTTCCCACTGCTGGGCACAGGCCTCCTCTCGGAATGAGAGGGCTTGGGCCATAGTTCCCACGCGGGCCCAGTGCGGATTGGGAACTTCGCACGCACCATTGAATTTCTTCGCAGGTTTGTGCAGGTTTCCTCACGATGTTTTCCTTCACCACAAAGCTCGTGGTAAATTGCGTGGTAACATTATTGTAGGTGGCCCAAACTACAATTGCACTAAAGCAAATAGGGTCCGTCTACAAAACAAAACAATAAATACAATACAATTATAATATTATACACGAATAAGGTCGCCACAATTCCAAAAAAGCCGACCAAGAGCGTGTCGGACACGCCCACGATAGGGTTCCGTAGCCATTACAAAAAAACCGGCTAAGTGCATGTCGGTCACGCCCGTAGTAGGGTTCCGTAGCAATTACAAAAAAAAGTAATATTTTTCTAAGGTTAGTCGATACTATATGGTGAAGTCTACGGAATCCTAAAAAGTATAAAAAAAATAGAAACAATAAAAAACCCGACTGCCTTCACCAAACTTTTATAATCTACCTGACGTGCTAATTACATTTTTTTTTTAACCAGGATACTTTCAACTCCTGGCTCTAATAAGAAAATATTTCCAATTTATTACAGTTAACTATGTTGTTTGGAGACCGTACTGCTGCCTTCCAAAAGGCAAGAGTGACCCGATGTGCATCCCTCAGAAGATTCCAGAAGATGACCCGGTCCACCGCTTCTCTCATATTCGCTGTCAGAACTTGACCAGGCCAATAACCTATCAATCTTCTGGATGTGTTAACAATCACACATTACCGGACAAGGTATGCTTTTGGAGTTCCTTATTTCACAAGACATAATTCCAGCATAGCAACGTATTATCAAGCTGAAATGGCAGTGAGCAGACAACATATGTTACCGGTTTATTTCGGTTTAACTCCGAACTTTCATAAGAACGCGAACGTTTTTAAGAAGTTAACTATAACCTAAATAAACCAGTTTATTTAACGAGTGACAACTGGCCGGCCGGCGGCGGGCGGCGACGTTTATCTTGCGCCGGAATAAACCGTTTTTTATTGTTCTAAACCGGTCAATCTGACAAGAACTTTATGGAAATTGTCCCTTAAAAACCGGTTTAAAAATAACGGTTTCGCGAACGAAACCAAAATGAAAAAGTTTTGAGCCAAGTACATGACAACGGTTTGGAAATTTAACCGGTATCCAAGCCCTGCTAAGAAGTAAATGAATTGCTTTATGTTTTAATTGTTTTTATGTATTATGTTGTTAAAGAAATTATTTTACACTGAAATTTATTTTCCCGTTACAGATATCAACCGCCACACCTCTTTTTGATATGTCGAATGTTTATGGAAACCTATTGAAGGAGATTGAAAGGACCAGGCGTGGCACTAAAGGAATGTTGAAATATGAAGTAGACGAAGGACGAATTTTCCCACCAAGCACGAAAACGTTGATGAATTTCTGTCTGCTGAATCAGCCGCCACGTGAAACTAGGTGTCATGACACACGTAAGTATAAAGACGACTACGTATAAACGACACCCCCTATACATTTTTGATATGTTGGTCATTCAAACAAAAGGCTTCGCCTAAGCACGCACGCACTTGTGACTCTTCTGGTGTTGCAGGTGTCCATGGGCGACGGTAATCGCTCACCATCAGGCGATCAGTCTGCTTGTTTGTCTTCTATACCATAAAAAAAGCATTATCAATATGCAGGTGGTAGGACTTTGTGCAAGGTTCGCCCGGATTAAGATAGCTGGTGAGCCGAAAGTAAGATAGCTGGTGAAATTTCTGGCACTTGAGGTATCTCATCTCAGACCTCTAGGTTGGCAACGCATCTGCAATCCCCGTGGTGTTGCAGGTGTCTGGGCGGTTTTGATCTCTTACCATTAGGAGACCCACTTGCTCGTTTGCCTTAAGAAGCATGCAGCCATAGTAAGCTATTGGAGCTTTAAAAAAAAGGTTCGATTCGACTAGCATCACTAAAAGAAAGAAAGAAAGAAAGTAACTTAAAGTAAATAACTTAAACGATACATAACATAAACAAAACAAAGAAAGCAGTTACTAATCACAAAACGGACCCACCTCAGCATAATGCCGGCTCAGGAGCTAGCGCTGGTCTTCCGGTGGGACCGTGAGGCCGTCATTGCAAGCTGCACGTATGACCGGACCGTGTCTATTGTGAACGCGACCGTTTAATGTCAGCGCTACCAACACAAGCATGACATGTGCAGAAGAAAGAAACGTTTCTCCACCAGATAAAGCGTCCAAACCATTAGTTTTAGGGAAAAATTCAATTAATTGACCACGCGATTCAATAATCTTATTCTTCAATGGTATTTTAGCTGATGTTGAAGCTAATTCAATTCTCGGCATCAACTTATTCGCTACGTGGTTTTGGCGTAATCACAACTTCGTTGCTTCAACACTAGCACAGCTGAACCCGTGTTGGACTGACGAGAAGCTCTACCAAACAGCTAGAGACATCAATATAGCCATTGGACTGCAAATATTCTTCTATGAGTTTCTGCCTGCTTTGCTGGGTAAGTTTGCGAATCCATACTAATATTATAAATGCGAAAGTGTGTGTGTTTGTATGTTTGTCCGTGTTTCACGTCGAAATGGAGCGAGATCGACTAGATGAAGAGATAGTTTATGGGTCAGATAATGACATAGGCTACTTTTAGCCCAGAAAAATGTACAGTTCCCGAGGGAACTGCGCGGGATAACTGAATTCCTCGCGGGCGAAGCCGCGGGCAAAAGCTAGTAATACTATACAGACCGCTTGAAAAAGCTTGCAGCGCTTATATCCAGTCTGCGCCCAACATAATGTTGGTAAGGATGTGTACTTAAAGGACTCATCAAGATTCCAAGTAACCTACCCTATTAGACATAGATAAATAAGTTGTTCTTTTCAAGTGTTTTGAAACTGAAGAAGCTTCAAAAATCACGACAGGAAAATGTTGATTAAGCGTCAATTTAGTTATTTAAAATAATTCTAATTTTAACTGTATATTTATTGAAATGGGTAGCCGAAATAAAAAAAAGTTTTTTTTAATGCATTGCATTACGTCAGTTTAGTGCAGATATAGATAACACTAAATAACGCAAACACCTCCATCTGTACAAAAACTTTTTATATCTACTGTGACGTTTCAAGAGCGAATAAGCTATGTGAATTCTTCGATGTCCGCGCAAACTCGATTCAAATGCGCCGCCCGCCCGCGCCGTGGGGCTTGAGTCAGTCACTAGTCATGATTAGTAGGTTAGCGGTCAGTCTCTGCACGGAGCCAACCCCGACGTTTGGTCGGGGTTTGGACACGCAAAGTAGATGCATTTGCGTAAACTAGTGCAACCTATATCTGCGCGTTAGTGTGATTTACCATTACTTGTTTCTTCACTTCAATGTTAAAAGCGGATTTTATTATACAACTAGATTATTTCGTTGCAGGAAGGGACAATTTATTAAGAGACTCCTTAGTCTCAGCAGATGGTGGGTTCAGGGATATGTATGACAGCAGAATGTTCCCGACTGTGACTTCGGAGTATCCATATGTACTGCGATGGGGTCACTTGATGCAAGACGGCAGACTTAAGTATATTATCGTCAACAAAATCTAAATTTAATCTAACGCTATGTCTTCTTCAGCAAGCGCAGCGTAGCGTAGGACGTCCACCAACGAGGTGGACGGATGACCTGGTTAAAGCCGCGGGTTCACGGTGGATACAATCAGCTTTCAACTGCAGCAACTGGAGGTCTATGGGGGAGGCCTACGCGGACGTGCTACGGGTGAGATGATGATGATGGTGCCTTCTATACGTTTTCTGCGCAGGAAGTCAGTCTTCTGTACCGTAGGATGTCATTCCAACCAAAGTTTTCTTACACCTACAACTGCAAGGGGCGTCAATCAATGAAGCTTTAAAAACTTAGTTCGATAAAAAGAGTTTAAGGCTTTAAG
This sequence comes from Choristoneura rosaceana, assembly GCA_037349165.1. Taxonomy (NCBI): domain Eukaryota; kingdom Metazoa; phylum Arthropoda; class Insecta; order Lepidoptera; family Tortricidae; genus Choristoneura; species Choristoneura rosaceana. The sequence goes on from JAZBNJ010000019.1 coordinate 2,027,205, forward strand.
AAGGACATAGGATAGTTTTTAACCTGGAAAATTGCATAGTTGCCACGAGAAAAACTCTCCTGCAACAGCAAATTATTATTGTAACATAACCGAATTAGTCTATTTTACAAGCTTTTTGCCTGACTGCGAAGAAGGATTGTTATGAGTTTGACCCTTGACCCTTGAGATAGCTGGCAACCCTGGCCACGCTCAAACGTCAAAATCGACACAGCTGTTTTAAATTAATTAATTAATTATAATATTTAGTGTAATAAGCAATAAAAACATAAAAAACCGTGTAATATTTAACAATAAGTGTTCGCGTAAAAAAGTATAATCGTACAACCTGTACATCGCAAAGTAAAATCTCGGCGGCGGAGTAACGTCAGTGCAACGGACAAAGTTCAAATATGCGACGTTAAAAAGGGAAGTATTGTCTTCTATAAACCTAAATAAATAACATTAGGGTGTTAAATACTTATGAAATTAAATGCTTAAATTCATTAGCTCCTGATTAGTGTACGCATTGTTGAAAATCTGACAGTAATTTCTAACCTCGTACCTACTTCTGTTACGAACCGGTCAGCTGTTCACGCTAGCTATAAATACTGTCTTTATTACCTCTTTTCCACTGTTTCTTCATACAACTAAGATACTTCGTACTACCTGGTCTTGCTTACGTTCTCTCTTGTTCTCCTCACAACTACTTCGTATCTCACTTATTAACCACCTCACTTCACTGCTTTTTATGCTTGGTATATAGTTGCGTTGCGGTTAGTTTCAGGTGCGGTGGAGTCACTGTGGGTTACCTGAGCTCAAAATGTCCAGCTCAGTGTTGACTCGCAAGGCCACTGCACGTGAACTCGATATCAAACTGAACGCAGCCCTTAAAGAACTCAAGCAGTCTAAGGCGACGTGTGAGCAGCTACTTCGGGAACGTGACGATAGCGAATACGAGGTGCAGCAGATAGTGTCAAAGAACACCGAACTCAAACGCGAACTAGCCGACCTGGATGTGATGTACACAGATGTTGAAGAACAACGCGACCGACTGCTGGAGACAGTTTCCAAATTACAACAGTGCTGTGACGTTCACGAGCAAACACTTCAACGAGTAGATGAGCTTGAGTATGAGCTCGCCGCCTCCCACGAATTTGTTCGCCAACTACAGGAACAGATTGAACGCCAAGAAGCCGAGAACACCCAACGGCTATATGACGAAATAATGCCAGCACCAAACGTCTCCTCAACACGACCGGTAATAGGTTCTTCCAGGTCACCGGTTGTAATAGATTTGACCAAGGACACTTCTTTTGAGTCTAGACCAGTGCATTTTCAAAGTCATAATAAATTTAAAAAATATCTCAAGTTAAACAGGTTCATAAGAAGATCAAAAAGACTATATAAACAACATCTCAGTGTTCATAAAAATACAATTTTATATAAAAATCGTGTAAGTATCTTAAACGAGCTAAAAACATGTAATGAAAAATTACAACACAGTAGGTACGCTTATGTCACAGACACGTCCGGGCTGCGGGAAGAAATAAACCGATTAGAATGTTCCCTAAGGGACTTGACTAGCAAATACGAATTATGTCAAAATCAAATTAGTGAACACATTTTGGCCGCGACCGAGCTTGTTGATTTATGTACATTTAACGAAAAGCGCGTCAATTCTTTGTTAGCGCGCGACTGCGCATTGCAAACTGAACTACGTAATGATAATCAGTCCGTGTTACCCACCCGCAGCGCGGAATTCTGTGACATACCTACAGTTAATGATGGAAATATCTGTAAGAATGTTAATAAAACCCTAGTATTTTCTGATAGGATAGGAAAGGGATTGGGCAAATTATTATATAATAATATATCAAACAGCTGTGTCATAAATAACTGTATGCCTAATGCCTCATTCAAACAAATAATTGAAAAAATTATGCTCACTCAGGTGACTAAGCAGTCAACCATTGTTTTAATGTTAAGTGACGGGTCCGACGTTAGGTATTCGGACATAAAAACTGGGTTCGATTCCCTATCAAAACTAGGTGTTAAAAACATTATTATAGGTGCGTTTCCCTATTCTGCTTCTCTAAACAAATCCAACAATAATTTATATCGTTTAAACAAATTATTGTTTAAGATGACGAGCCGTCATAGTGACGTTTTATTTTTTGACACTAATAATGTTATTAGTGACTACCGACTGACCCCCGACAAGCTTGCTAAATCCTTAGCATGTTTTATTAATTCCGTATTCGGAAATCACTCCCCCTCCCCCAGCCCCGTTAGGACGACACATTCAAGCGCGAATGTGTCTTTAAACTACCTACACCGACAATAGAGAAGCAAAGTAGTCTATCATTCCTACATCAAAATATAAATCGCTTCACTGGCAAAATATTAGATTTAGAATTACTCTGTGAAAAGTTAAACTTAGATATTATCTGCTTAACAGAAACCTGGCTAAAAAAAGATTCAATGCAATTTAATGTAAATAATTATGCAATAGCTAGCGCCTTCTGCAGAGAATCTGCAGCAGGTGGCGGGTCTATCATATTAGTGAAAAATGGTTTAAAGTTCAAAGAACGCAAAGACCTGTCCAGCCTTTCTGTTGAACGTGTATGCGAGATCGCTTCTGCGGAAACGGAACAGTATTTAATTTTATGTATATATAGACCACCAAACTCGAATATTACTTTGTTTATAAATACTATGGAAGATGTTCTAAGGAAATCAGTAAAACGTAATAAAGCGCTGGTGGTTTGCGGGGACTTTAATATCGATATTTTATCACAGTCCGTTGAAAAAGACCAGTTTATTTCTGTTTTAAAATCTTTTAATTTAAATTTCTTATTTAATGAACCCACCAGAGTCACAACCACTTCGACCACATGTATAGACAACATTTGCTTAACTTGTAAGTATTTAGAAAAAGCTGTAATCAGTGGAGTACGGTCGGATCACAAAGCTCAAACAGTGAAGTTACCTCGGGCTAGGGGCGGTGTTAATCAAACCATAGAAATTAGGCCGTTGAACAAACAAAGACTTGACCGTCTCAAAACAAACATCGCGCAAAAAGTAAACAATTTAAAAGTATGCACTAAAAACCCAAACGAAAATTTCAAAATATTGTTAAATACTGTATGCGAAGAATACGATAAAACGTGTAGTAAAAAACGTATTAAAATAGGAAACAAACTGTCATTCAATGAATGGGCTACGCCTGGAATACGTAGGAGTAGGGACGTCTTATATGATCTTTATGATAAGAAATCATGTACTACTGATGAACGTTTCCACCAGTATGTTAGGGATTATTCAAAATTATTCAAAATTATATGTAATAAAGTAAAAGCAGCCCATGTAACTAATAAAATTAAGTCCTCTAATGATAAAATTAAAACAGTTTGGAAAATTATAAATACTGAAACCGGTCGACGTAAGAACGCGGAATCCTCTATATCACTAAAGATTAACAACGTATTAGAAACGGACGCGGTTAAAGTAGCTAACGAGTTTAATACCTACTTCTCTAAAATCCCCATCGAAACGACAAAATGTCTCGCGTCTTCCTCAAAGCTAGCTGAATCGCTCTTAAAAGAAAATGTATCTATTCCAAACATAAGTAACTTTAAATTCACGCATGTCTCTCCCGGTGACATCATTAGGACTTTTAAATTATTGAAAGTAAAAAAAACGGAAGACTTGTGGGGCGTCTCAGTTAAGGTTCTACAGTCTATTTTAGATGTCGTTGCTCCAACTTTAGCTTTTATTTTCAATAGCTGCATAGATGAAGGTGTTTTTCCAGATTTGATGAAATATAGTAAAGTAGTTCCTATTTTTAAATCAGGTGATAAAGATAATCCCTCTGATTATCGTCCGGTGTCCATCCTATCAGCGTTTAGCAAAATATTCGAAAAAATAATGCTGACGCAAATGATCTCGCATTTTAATACTCATAAAATCATGCATCCACAGCAGTTCGGATTCACAAAAGGCAGGTCTACTACAGACGCGGGTCATAGTTTAGTTAAATTCATTTTGCAAGCTTGGGAGGAATCACATGACGCTATAGGTGTATTCTGCGACCTCTCGAAAGCTTTTGATTGTGTGGATCATGATACTTTAATTTGTAAGTTAAATTTTTATGGCATTCGTGGCCTCGCTTTAGAACTCATTAAATCTTACCTCACACAAAGAAAGCAAAAGGTAGCGATTAACGGAGCGGTATCGGAGGAATCTGTGGTCGAAATGGGAGTGCCTCAAGGATCCATTCTTGCCCCATTCCTGTATCTTATTTATGTAAATGACCTAACTTATATGGTAAGCCAAAAGTCGGGTATCGTTATGTTTGCTGACGACACGTCTTTACTGTTCAAGGTTAGTAGAAAAGATACCGACTTCACTGAACCCAATGAAACCCTGTCCGTGATATCCGCATGGTTCGCTGCCAATAATTTGTTACTAAATCCTAAGAAAACCAAATGTATTAAATTCTCATTGATAAATTCATCTAACTCGAATTCAATTTCTAATATAAAGTTAAATGGGCAAACTATTGAATTTGTAAAATCAACAGTATTTTTAGGAATAACACTCGATTCTAAACTGCAGTGGGGACCTCATGTCACTGCAATCGCGGGTAGATTGAGCTCTGCTGCTTTTGCAGTTTGGAAAATACGGCAGCTAACCGATGTGGCGACGGCACGGTTGGTGTATTTTGCGTACTTTAATAGCATTATGTCGTACGGGCTTATTTTATGGGGATCTGCTGCAGACATCGAATCAATTTTTATCTTGCAAAAGAGAGCAGTTAGAGCAATTTATAATTTGAAGACGCGTGAATCTTTAAGATCATTTTTTAAGGAAACTGGTATCCTAACCCTGCCGTCGCTTTATGTTTTTGAAATAATCATGTACGTTAGGAAGAACATATGTGATTTTCCCACTAACGTCGATAAGCCAAAGGCTACTAGAAACACAGGGAAGCTTAAAGTACCATCTTACAGACTGGCTAAAACCAAAAAGTCGTTTTTGGGAAGTTGCATACGTTTTTATAATAAAATTCCAAAAAATATTACTGAAGAAACTGATACAAAATTTAAATCTACTGTCAAAAAGACATTAATATCTAAGGCTTATTATAAAGTAAACGATTATATCATGGACAGGGATATTTGGAAATAATTCCGATCCGCACTAGCGATCCCTTCAAATAGTGAACCTACTGTGTTAAAAATAAAATTGTGTTAAATACTTGTAATGTATAGTACATAGATGTCATTTATAAATATTGTGAATCTGTTTTAAAAAAAAAAAAAATACCTCGTTGAGTTTCTTGCCGGATTCTTCTCAACAGAGGTTTTTTTCCGAACCGGTGGTAGATTAAAAAAATGACGTGTAAAAGTGCCCATTGCGGCCTATTTGCTGAATAAATGATTTGACTTTGACTTTGACTTGACCCATATGTATTTTTTGAATACATCATCAGCACAATTATTTATAAATATTTTCGTTCTGTTTGTCTTCATTTCAATTACTAAATTTTCTAGCTACCCAAAAAGAGTCTTCGAAGCATATAATATGTAAGTTTAAGTAGCAATAATAGCAATATGGGTAGACTACCCATCAAAGAACGTATAATTGTTAAGGGAAACATCACAACACAACCACTCCGAGGAATCGGTGCAGGTGATGAGATGTCGTAGAAGTAGTTAAGATGGAGACAATAATTTGTTTAGCAGCGGATGTTTTCCAGCAAATAAAATATTAACCAGCGTTGCAAAATGTGAGACTATCTATTTTGTGTCAAAATATAAAAGGAAACAAAGTATAAAACAAAAAAATTCTTCAAACAGATCTAAAATTGTTGTAAAATTCTCTGCAATTTAATTTAATTTCTGGTGAACTATTTTTCAGGATGTACGACACAGAGGGCAATTATCTGAAACAAGTACCTATCGTCAACGTGACACTGCGGACTGGTTTTCTTGCGATCGACAATAATCTGGATTACATAACGCAAGGAAGTTTCAGGCAAGCGAGTGGAAAGATCGATTATACAATCGATCCTGATGTAAGTATATTATTCTTATCTACATTCACATAATAAACTCCCCATTATGCGCTTGATAACCATATACATATATTGACCAGCATGCGACATGCATGCGCCGCCCGCCCGCGCCGTGGGGCTCGAGTCAGTCACTGGTCATGATTAGTCAGTTAGCTGTCAGTCTTTGTATGGAGCCAACCCCGACGTTTGGTCGGGGTTCAGACACGTGAAGTAGATGCATTTGCGTAATCTAGTGTAATCTATATCTGTGGTAGTAACTGCAGTGCTTTAGTTTGCTTTTGGTATGGTTACGCTCGATCTATTCTTCAGGTTGGAGAAAGGATTTTCGGAGGTCTCCAGCACATGTCGGACGTAGCTACTAATGATTTGGCCAAGGGCAGATATTTCGGTTTCCCTCCTTACGTCAAATACAGAAAATTTTGCTCTGGCAAGACAATCAATAGTTTTAATGATCTGACTGATAACATAGCTGCTGATGTAAGTATATTTTTACTCTAAATCATCACAATCTTTTTTCTTTAACTTTTTTTGGTAGGTATTTTTCTGGAGGTATGTTTATCGTTTCTGTGCTCTTTGATCTCCTTAGGGCCGCACACGAGCTGTCAATCTGCAGTCATGTACCCATAATGATGATCCTTGTTCATTTTTCTTCTGTTTTTATTCCATCAGTTCTGCGATATTTTTGATTAATCATCGTCTAACTCTTTTCATTTCTACAAAGAATTAAATATCTGTTTCAGAAATTAGAGCTGCTCAAAGATTTGTATCGCAACGTCAATGACATCGATCTGATGGCTGGCATATGGTTGGAGAAACCGGTTTCAGGAGGTTTTGCTCCACCTACGTTCTATTGTGTGGTAGTAGAACAACTCCTAAGGAGTATCAAGTCTGACAGGCACTGGTACGAACGACCAAACCGACCACACGCGTTCACTAAAGGTAAACAGATGATAATATGCTTAACAAGGAGGAAAACAAAAAATAAGGATTCAGGCTCCAAGCGTTTTAGCTTTTTCATCACCTGGATTTAACCCAAATTGTAATTTTTTCTAATTTCAGAACAACTTCAAGAAATAAGAAAAGCATCCGTTTCCCGGCTTCTATGTGATGTAGGAGACAAAGTAACTCACATTCAACCAAGAGGATTCTTGCGCGCTGGTCCAGCGTAAGTATTTCTTAAGAATCTTATTGTAGAATTTTTGAGAGTCGCTGGACAAGACGAATCCTTGAATGGAGACGCAGAGCGGATACTCGGGGGCGCGGCAGACCACCGCAGCGCTGGATGGACGACATATGACGGCACTGGGTCGAGACTGGATGAGATGGGCACAAGATCACCAAGAGTTGGAGATTGGGTAACCAAAAGGCCACCGTGATGATGACATACGAGATACTGGAGTCAATGTTCAGTGGACACAAACTTTTCTGGGGACTGCTCTCAACGATAGTGCCATGTCCAGTGTAAGAATAATAGAATAAAGATTCATGTCTGAATTAAAGCTACTATGGGATTTAATGTAGAAACAGGCAAATCTTTCTATTGCTTACAATGAATTCTCGATTCGACAATTTTATTGTGGTGTGTGCAGGGCAAAGACTATCTTAGTCAAAAATTCGTCATAAAGGTTTTTTTACCAACTTCAAATTAGGGACTTCAACCACTACTTTAAAACCTGTAACGAGTTAAATCAGTTACTTACTGTAGTCTATCCAGTTAATTAATTTTATTTCAAAATTATTACCATATAATACTTGTTTTTCACTTCGCAGGAACAAAATTACAAGCTGCAGCCAAATACCGAAAATCAATTTGGCAATGTGGAAAGATAATACTTGTGGGAATTACAGGATGTAAAGGAAACGTTGTAGTTGTTTATAAGCAAGCCACACATTCGTCTGCTGGAACGGGTCGTGACATGCCAGAACAGTATCAACTTCATACGCCATCACAAAATATAAGTGTCAAAACTGCATAAAAAATAAAATCTCCTTCTTCTTCCTTACCTTAATTTAGGTTTTATACTAGATCAGAGGACCAATTGCGTCACGTTTTTGACACTAGCGATCCCAATAAAGCGATTGATTGCGCTCGCTCGTGTCGGGAATTTTAGACAATACAGGCCCTGGTCTTTTTGTACGATGGCTCCCAAAAAACTCTGTCCTGAGGCCGTATTGCCTAACGTTTCTAATGCTTGCTATCGGAATCAAATGACAGAGTTTGCATACATAAACTGACATTTGATTGCGATCGCGAGAGTCCGTACAGTTACATTAGCCTAAGTAATAAGTTGATCTTCATAAGGTAAACAGATTTGTATTGTCAAGATATTATGCACCAGAGAAGTATAAATACGGCCAAGCATAACAATAGAACGTTATGCTTTCTTTTACTTTAATACATAATCATCTATTAGAACCTTATTTTTCGTCACTTACGATTTTGAAGACACTAACATTAAAATAATGTGCTGGATTTCTCGTGTTTTTATTGATTTAGCTACCTGTTGCTTTGTACAGAAGTGGACAGCTTTTAGCTGATAATTATGATGATGATGAAAGTTTATTTTACTTCTTAATTAAACCAAATTATGCCAAACTAGCTATGAGTATTACCAATAAAATGTATCTACGCTGCAAAAGATACTTTTACGTCTTGATTTTATAAACTGTGCGTTCGTTAATAGATAACTATGGGAAAAAAATGAGACAGCGAAAAATACAGAATTTCATGTAATATAATAATAATTATAGATGAACAGGCAAGACTACTTGAAGAACTTGAGTTAAATATATCAAAACATTAAATAGGTATAATTATGATGTTCTCTTATGTAAGTATATGTAACGATTTATTCTTGCTCAATCCCTTCTTTATAGACTTAATTCATTATCCTGAGCAAGTGCAGTCCTCCCAAGCAGTTAAATCAATTTTCGGAATTTCCGAACAACTGACCATCTTATTTCTGAAATAAAAAAATGAATCAATTCAAAGTCAAAGTCAAAATATCTTTATTCAATTTAGGCTATAACAAGCACTTAAATATGAATGTCAAATAAAATCTACTACCGGTTCGGAAAAACCTCTGTTGAGAACAATCCGGCAAGAACCTAAAAGAGGTTTTTTTTCATATCCCGGAGAAAAGACGTACCTAAACTTAATAGGAAAACGGGGAAAACTTTTTGGTTAGACTCTGCTAAGCTCAGCTAATCTTACCTGGGTCCAGAGCGTACGAAACCATTCCGCTGTATGTTTGTTACTTTGTCACCGACATCACAAAGCAGCCCGGATATTGTCGTTTTTCTTATTTCTAGAAGTTGTTCTGCAAAAAAAATTGGTACAACATCACTAATAGCACTTATTTTACCTTACGACACCCAATTTAAGGATAACGGCGCCTAGTGATTCTCTTCGTTGGGTATCCTATGCTGCTAGTAGGAATGTATAATTCATGTCTTAAATCGAGTTTAGCTGGACATATTTCGGGCTAATCCGTAGCCCTTCCTCCTCGGAGCAACGCGACTCGGCGGCTGCTGCAACACGCGCAGTGCGCGCCGCCGCTCTGCTCGCGCGACTACCTGACGAAACTGACACCGGCACACAACTAACCGCGTTTTCATCATAATTTTTATTATAATTGTCAAATGTAGGGTAGCAGACAACACTAACAACACCGCTCTGTGAAGATTTTGTGGTGCTCTGAGGAGGAAGGCTACGGATTAGCCCGAAACATGTCGAGCTGAACTCGATTTAAGACGTGAGTTATCCGGGTCAATATATTTAATATGAGTGCGTCTCACGGTAGTTTTCTGTTAGTTAGGTTTTAAGAAATTATTATCGCATTCATTCGCATCCGGTGCACGTGTGCGTTTTCGAAACTTGGCCCAGTGCTGCTTTCATAATTATTCATACATTTTGAACGCACATGTGTGTCGGTGGCACCAGTGGAAGTCAGAGGCAGTGAAATCGTTAATATGCCGAAACGATAGACGGGTAACTGATATTAAGAACAAATGAGATTGAGGGAAATATATTGTTTACCGAAATATTTAATGCCAATTCTTAAAAATTTGAAATGAATTTTTGGACAAACGATATATTGTCTAATGGATTTTGGCGAATAGAAAATTGAATCAAGATCTTTAGTGTTTCAGATAGGTACAACCCCTTGGTTAAAGCGCATAGAAAGACGATTCGTAGGTGAAAAGAGAAATAACCCAGCCTCTTCACGAGATGCTTCATCTTGGTGATTAGTTATTACCCCCTAGACTAATTTCAAAAGAATAAGAAAGAAACTTACGCAAAGTAAACGCGTTTGGTCGGTTCTCTCGCTCATACCAGTGTCTGTCAGACTTTATGGTTCTAAGGAGTTGTTCTACCGCCACGCAGTATACCGTTGGCGGTGCCCAACCCCCTTTAATGCTTCTCTCTACCCACATAGCGGCTATCAGCTCCACATCATTCACGTGGTTATATAATTCTTCAAGGACCTCTAGTTTCTAAAAAACGATAAGAATAACCTAATTATTTAAAAAACCTGGCCAACCAAGTTTTGCTCGGAGTTTGTTTTTGGTTGAATCTCGTTAGGTCGCATTTTTTTTTATTCGACTGGATGGCAAATGATCAAATAAGTTTCCTGATGGTAATAGATCACCACCGCCCATAAACATCTGCAACACCAGGTGTATTGCAGATGCATTGCCAACCTAGAGGCCTAAGATGGGATACCTCAAGTGCCAGTAATTTCACCGGCTGTCTTACTCTCCACGCCGAAACACAACAGTGCAAGCACTGCTGCTTCACGGCAGGATTAGCGAGCAAGAGCATCCGACCTAGATTTGAAGTGTAGGTAAACGGTTTAAAAAATCAGCACTATACTGCTGAACCGACACACTGTGATGACACAGTTATTGAAATTATCGATACACTAAGGTGTATACGTAAGTTACATAAAAAAACATCACAACGCAAAAACATGCGTTTTTCCAAAAATAGGATCAAGCTAGACAGATAACGAAGAATAAATTATCTGTGCTTTACTAATATAATCATGGTTCTTTCAGCTCATGTGTCTTGCCTTAAACCAATTAAAATTTAATTACAAACAAAATCTTGTTTTTTTTCCACTTTGCGACGATCAATGTCTACTTACGTCATTATCTATAAGGTCAGCCAAGTCCTTAAAGGTTTTGTATGAGCGGCCAGAACAATATTGGAGGTATTTGACATACGGCGGGAAACCGAAGTCCCTTCCTCTGGCCACATCTATGGTGAACATGTCCGATGCTCGCTTTAAAGGGCCGGAAACCTTATTTGCCATCTAAAAACAAAAATAATATCTATGATGTTTATATCTGCAGCAGAATATGCCTGGACATCAAACTGTATACAGTACATACCTTCCGTCGCCTAACTTTGCCTAAAAGTTCATTGCCACGACCGAAGGGGGGATCGAGGAGAATTGTGACAGAGGAAAGTTATGACAACTTCAATTTTTTTGAACTTATTAACTGCGAACGAGCTCACAACAGCGTGATTTTTAGTTCAAGTCTCGAACTAACAAACGCGTGCTTTGGGTACGTGTTGCAAGGCCTAAAATTAAAATATCTAACTTTAAATAACCTACGTTCAAAATCCCTAAAATTTAAATACCTAAGTAACTAACACCTTTCATTGTTATGTACATAGATTATTAACTGTACCTCTTTCTAGGGTAAATTTTAATTCAGAGTTAAAAACTATTTATCACATAGCAACGTCAAATGGCTATACGAAATCGATGGTAGATGGTTTGGTTAGGAGGAAGCAAGCACGGATAGTGAATAGCATGCTTTACGCCGGGTTGCCTCCTCAGTCTTCTAACAAATATAGGTGTAGTATTTCATATGTTGGTCGTTTGTCTGATAGAATTTATGACATTTTAAAATCTAACAATGTTAATGTAGCCTTTAAAACTAACAACTCTTTGTACTCTAAACTTTGTAACCACAAAGAGAAGATGGATAAAGGAACTAAATCGGGTGTATACAAACTCACTTGTAATGACTGCAGTAAAGTATATGTAGGTCAGACCGGGCGCAGTTTTAATACTAGGTTTAAGGAGCATGTATCGGCATATAGGAACGGGCATCCTGATAGATCTAATTTTGCCAAGCATCTGTTGGAATTAAATCATTCAATATCGGATTCAGATTCGTATGAAGTGTTACATTACTGTGACAAGGGGTTTCGTCTTGATGTGTTAGAATGTATGGAGATAATTAGGTACAATAGTATGGGGTCTATTATTAATGAGCAAATAAATTTAGTGTCATCTCCCTTGCTACGGCTTGGGTCTAATTTTAGCAACGGTAGTTATTAAAACATGCCTTGACAATAAATAAATAACATTAAAAAATCAAGGTAGTTTTGTATCACATTTAAAATTTATTAATATTTTGCGGGTAGTTTTTTGTTTTGCTTGACAAATTAAAACAGTGGTGGTGGTTTGTTAGTCTAACAACTGGTAGCATGGTGTACGGTTGTGTCACTCTGAGGATGAGCTCTGGTTGAGTTCGAAACGCGTCAGTGAGTTGTGGTGGTGGTGATAGATGGGTTTGTGTAATTTGTGTGTGTTCGTACAGTGTGGAGGTGGAGGAACTGCATGAACACGCATAATTTGCATAGACTTAGCTATCTTAAGGTCGCGGGTGAGCAAAGAAATTATTTTAGTTCATTGATATGGACCTCCGCAAAGTAACGCCTGATTCAATAAATTATTTAAAATATCAATTACAGCAAAGACACCTAAGTTTGATACACCAACATTTGAAATACCAAACGGTCAAAATACCTAAAATAATGCACTTGCGAGCTTCTACAATTCGAGTAGCGTGAGCTGTTACAAAAAAAAACCTAACATCGAAGGCTAAGGCGGGAGCTACGCTGTGCTTCGCTCCCGCCTTAGCCTTCTGAACCTAAACTATCCGAGTCGCTTCTGCCCTGAAACGTCTTGCTCGCTCGCTTCGCTCGCTCGCTATCAGCAAGGCACCAGCTCGATTGTACCAAAGGGTATCAACAGGATTTAAAATAAAATTTATTTTAAATATAACATGTTATCGATGGGATGTCGTTATAACACTTACTTTTGGTACCTCGCTGGCAGCGAGCGAGCGGAGCGAGCGAGGAAGACGTTTCAGAGTAGAAGCGACTTTGATAGTTTAGGTTCAGATGTTAGGTATTTTTTTGTAACAGCACAGAAAATGATAAATGTCAATCTACCCCCGCTTGAAAAAGTCGGAATGTTGTTATTTGAAAATGACAGACTTTGGTGTAACGATGGTTTCGGTATTTTGACCGTTAACATACCATTTGACATTTTAAGCTTCCGGTATTTTGAATGTAAGTGAAAAATCATTAGGTATATAGATTTTAGGGATTTTGAAAGTAGGTTATTTAAAGTTAGTGAATTTAATTTTAGACATTGCCATTCGTAACCATTTTAAACTTTCGGTATTTTGAATATAGGTGAAAAAATCATTAGGTATATAGATTTTAGGGATTTTGAACGTAGGTTATTTAAAGTTAGATATTTTAATTTTAGGCCTTGCAATACGTACCCGCGTGCTTTTGTGAGCGCGCTAGCAGTTAATAAGTTCCCGAAAATCGAGGTTGTCACTACTTTCCTCTGTCACAACTCTCCTCGGTCTTCCCTATTACAAAAACTATAAAGGTATAATTCCAATAATTGAATAGGCACCGTTAAGCGATTCGAATACAATCCGGGAGTAACGTAAAGACGTTGCATAAAAAAATGTATCTCAAAAATGCGTCAAAACTTAGTATTAAGTAATGAACTTTTAGGCAGATTAAGGCGCGTGGTTTACCTTTAACATCCGTATTATATAACTATATTCTACGAAAATAAATAAACTATTATTATAGGATACACTAGAAGCCTACAGAGGCTTAATGATTTCCCAAATTCACGAAAAGAGAGGGTACAAATCTTCAGCTTCGTGCGTAAAAAATACCAAAGGAAGCCATTACTTTGTGGAGTTCTTTCGTGCTCCATGATAGGGTCAACTCAACAGTTACCAATCGCAAATTTCAATTGATAGTGATACTTTATACAAGCACACTCACATCAGGATCCACCATCATGTCTATTTTCCCACCGGCCTGCCGGAAGCTACCCTGAGTTAGGTGGTCTATGTTATCGTCTACTGCCAGATATCCAGTGCGTAATGTTAGATTCACGAGAGGAATTTGCTTCAGATATTTACCATCGCCATCATACATCCTGAAATGAAAATTTTCATGGGAGTTCCTAAGAGTATGGCTTCCATTGACATTTTGTGTACATAAATTAGTACTCACAGACCTTCTCATTTAAAACATTAGTAGAGTTAGTAAAGTTAAATCATGTTTTTTTTTTTAATTTAATCTATCGAATTATGTTGCTAAAATTATTTTGTACGTAATACATTATTTGATGAGGTCAAAAGGTTCTCGAATGGCGTCCGCGGACCGGGAGACGAGCTGTCGGTAGGCCTCCAACAAGATGGAGCGATGACCTGGTTAAGATCGCGGGATCGCGGTGGATGCGAAAAGCACAAGACCGGTCTGAGTAGAGAGCCTTGGGGGAGGTCCACCAGTGGACGTCTTTTGGCTGACATGATTAATACATTATTTCAAAACGGGAGGTTGTTCGGGCTAGTTACATCCTTAGGCAATCGGCTTCGCCACAGCTCGAACAGCATCCTGAGCGTGCTGGCGCAGCGCTGGGACTCGCCCCTGATGGAGCGCTGGGCGCGGCTGCACGCGCCAGTCGCCGCCGTGCCCCGCCGCTTCTAGATTTTATGTGTTGTGTTGTATGTTAATAACCCTATACTTAAGTGCTTGTAAACTAACACTATGGATTTTTAGGTCCGGAATAAATTTTTGAATTTGAATTTGAAAAAACATACTTGAGTCTGCTGTCTATCATAAGATGACCCCAACGCAGTACATATGGGAATTCTAATGAAAGTTGAGGCAATATTTTGCTATCGTACACATCCCTGAATACTGGATTCGGTGACAATACAGAGTCCATTAGAAGATTTCTCCGACCTGTAAATTAAAGAAAGACTTAAATGCCCCACCAACACATGATTACAATTTTAGTAATGCTGCACCAACGGTTGCGCAATATTGTTGGCTAACTGCAAAAAAGGGAGCAAAATGGTGTATTTATGGCGAGGGCGTATATTGAATTCAGAATGTAGCGAAGGATTCTACAATAGAATCCTGAGCGTAGCGGGATTCTACAATAGAATCCTGAGCGTAGCGAGGGCTTATAAAGTAGAATCCTGAGCGTAACGAGGTATTCAAGTGTTAACGCCCAAGATGAAAATTATTTTGCTCCCGAGTGGCTCATAATACTTTTCACACCGAGCTTAAGAAATTTGAAAAAAAAAATAATAATATATTATTAAAGAACAACCAGCATAGAAAATGGCGTGGCTTTATAATAATCCACTTCAAAAAATGGCATTTGCAATAAAACACTTAGAAAAGCCTTGAACAGAAAAGTTGCACTTTGCTTCCTCTCGTCAGGGAGGAAAAGTTATGTTTCTGAAGAAGAGGTGTAAAAAAAAATTACCAAATATAAGTGGCAGAAACTCGTAGAAAAGTATCTGCACGCCTGTAGCAATGTTAATGTCTCTAGCTGTTTGAAAGACTCTCTCGTCACTCCAGCAAGGGTTCAGGTCGGCCAAAGTGGAAGCAATTCTGTTGTGGTTCCGCCAAAGCCAGGTGATGATCATATTGTGGGCGATGTTCACATTAATGGTGTCGTCCGCTGAAATTATAAAGAAAATGAAAAAAAAAATTCGAGACATACCTAAATACAAATATAAAAAAATAGATACAGCAAAAAAAACAATAATAAAGTAAAATAAAATAAGAAAGACAAGAGGCTGCGCACGATCGGATAGATGGCATGCTCTCGTTTCGGAGGCCAATACCCTCTTTGGGTCGCTGAGCCAAAATATTTAGTTAGTTAGAAATAAAATAAAATGAGAATACAACATAAAAATAATTAAAAATACTTAATTGTTTGTGCCCCAAATTATCCTGCCTCAGCATAAAATGCGGACTCTTTTGGTGGAGCCAGCGCTGGTCTTCCGGCGAGACCATAAAAGACTGGGAATTGAAGATGCAGGGGACAGGATTATTTCCATCAGGTTAATACTACAGGGTAACAAAAGCTGTACTTACGTGCATCATGACATCTTGTTTCACGTGGCGGTTCATTCAAGCTGCAGAAACTTGGTACTGTCGTACTTTGAGGTGGATATTCTCTGCCATCTTCCACATCGTATTTCAGCAAGCCTCGGTAGTAAAGTCTGCTCTTTAAGGACTTTTCAAGCTCATTGCCGTACACTTCAGATAGATCAAATACAGGCGTTGAAGTCACGAACTAAAATATTAATAAAAATGGGAACAAAAAATGTGTCTATCGCTCGTAGTAACAGCATACGTACTCTAGCCTTTGTGAGCCCTAGGTTGTATTCGGAAATACAGACGATGGACGAAAATATGCCTTTCCGTTAAAGAAGCAGTTAAATTCTGCTAGCCATTTATTATTTTTCAAGCTAAATTTTTTTTGGTGCTATTAATTATGTTTGATATTTTTTTAATACTATAGCCATTAGACAATACTAATCAATCTAAAAAGTCTAGTGGTTGGAACAAGCCTCTCAAGCAGATGATCGTAGGTTAAAATCCGGACTTATACCTCTGAGATTTTCAGAATTTAATTATGTATAAATTATGACCGTTATTCAGTTAAACTATTTAATATTTAGAGAAGACTTGTATCAGAAGTGAAACATGTAGAGCTAATGTCAATGACAAATGAACTGAATTTCTTTTTACAATTTGTAATTTAAGTGCTGTCTTAATTGAAACGTTCTTATTTAATTAAACACTTAAAGGAAACAGGGTTAAACTGTTTAATCGTCTTGTTGTTCTACTTTGTAATTTTCACACCGGTATTGAGCAGGCAAGGTAATTAAAAACATTAGGTTTCGTAAATTCGATGAGAAATCGAACAAAAGAAAACTTCATTCAATAATAGGTACATTGTTATTTGCTATACTCAAGGTTAATCTCTAGACATAGAAATGTGCCAAAAGGTTAAACTATCTTTGCCTATTTTTATTATCAGTCTATGAAATTGGTATTATTTATAAATTTTGTAACAACGAGACTTGAATGGAGTTTTTTGGTTACGTCTGATGTACGAGGGGAAAGCAGCTGAATTCAATTAGTTTTTTATCAAATTTATTCGACTGGGTTAGCAAACGAACAAGTGGGTCTTCTGATGGTAATAGATCACCGTCGCCCGTAAAAATCATCAACCCCATGGGTATTACAGATGCGTTGCCAACCTAGAGGCCTAAGATGGGATACCTCAAGTGCCAGTAATTTCACCAGCTGTCTTACTCTCCACGCCGAAACACAACAGTGCAAGCACAAGGTCCTAACAATCCTCTACATACAATAAACTTTTATCTGTAATATGTCCTTAGACTGTGTCTAGACGCCATTGACAATAAAACAGATAGTTGTTGTTTTCATGGGAATGATTCATTGAGAATCGGAATGCACTCATCAGTCAGAAAATATGACGAGAAATTTAAAACTAAGAAACAAACAGTTCTGATTCTGGACTTCGGAAGTTTTCTTTCTTTTTTTGTCGCTTTCTAGTCAGAAAAAAGAAAGAAAGAAGAAAAAAAGAGAGAAGAAAGTAGTTTAGATCTAGTCAGTGCAATTACCCTTTCTGGCAAAGTACCGTTCCTAAGGCATCCAGTAGATTGGAATGATATGGGCTTTGTTAAGTCCAGACCGCGTATGTTGGAATATCTTAGCGTGGGGTCGTCTTCTGGCACCTTAAGGCACACGCACATCGGATCAGTTTTGCCTTTGGGGAGACAGCAATATTTTCTCTCCAAAACGAAGTTTTCTGAAAAATAAGAACCGGTTAAGAGCATATAGGACCGTTCTCAGTGTAAGGTTCCATGGTATATAATATATTAAGGTACTAACTTTTGCCCGCGGCTCCGCCCGCGCGGTATTTGGTTATCGCGCCCTGTTCCCTCGGGAACTGTGCATTTTTCTGGGATAAAAAGTAGCCTATGTCACTCTCGGGCCCATAAACTATTTCTATGCCAAAAATCACGTTGATTCCTCGCTCCGTTACGGCGTGAAAGATGGACAAACATACAAACACACTTTCGCATTTATAATAATAGTATGGATGAAAAGGCATTTATTGTTTAACAGTTCAGAAAGAGTTCAGAGTTGTCCACACCGACCAATCTAATAATCCAGTAACTTTGTCGCCTGAAAGTATGGGGGCAGTATGCGTCAAATCCGGTAGTTCTGAATTTTTGCAGACTTGTTTATGATGTTGGCCTAATGAATAATCCAAGTTTGTGACCTCGAGCGCCGAACGCAACTTTGTCAAAAATCGAAAAAACCGTGAAAAAATAGATATTTTTTTCAAATTTTGGCGATTATAACCCTAAAAGACTAGTGTTTGAAAAAACTTTCTTAAAACGTTTTAAAGAAGACTAAATTTTCTACAATATGATACTAAAATTGTCTCTGTGGACTTAATAGTTTCCAAGATTGAGCCTTTCAAAGTTTATCATTTTTTCGAACTTCGCAATTTAGGCAACCACAACACCTATAACCTTGACGAGCTGCGGTACCGACTATTCGCCAGGGCTGCGACGAAAACCAGCTTTAATCTAGCCAGGTTACCTCCGACAAGAGACTCTGCTCGATTTCACTCCTTGCGGACATACCATCAGGCAAAAATTTGTCTTTGCATCAGTAATTCACATTACATATCATTCATCATTTTCTATTCTCATGTACAATCTTCTTACAGGTACAGGCGTGGTTGGGAGTCACACTTAACCCTGGGGGTGAATATATATACACACCACAAAGCCTCAATTCCAAAACGATGACCAGAGATGCAGCCCCACAACACCTCTTGCAGATGATTACTTGCGGCTGCACGAAGGGTTGTGGGATCGCGTGCAGCTGCAGGAAGACAGGATTAAAATACTCATCAGTCTGTAGGCACTGCAGCGAGGCCTCTTGTGACAATATACCTGATGTTGCAGTAGTAAAATCCTAGAAGGCGACGATCTGTCCGATGTCGAAATGGAGGATGACTTGACGGCACAAGACGTCGACGATTCATTACCATCCCCTGATGGGGATATGCCATCCCAATACGTCGATCCAGATACGGACGAACCTCAACCGGGACCTTCCAAGAGGGCCAAATTAATTTGATTTTTTGATTTGGAATATTACTCAATTTCCTAACAAATAAACTTATTAACTTCTGTTGTACTTTTCTTTTTTATTTACTTCATTATTCGTAGCTTAGGTTTAAGATTATCGTTCACACTCCTCATTATCTTTTTTAACATCCCATCATAAAAGTACAGGGCTTCGATAGTATAATCAGGGTAAAAATTCATTCAGAACGACTGAACCGCAAAAAATTGCGAAGTTCGTAAAAATGATAAACTTAGAAAGGCTTAATCTTGGAAACCATTAGGTCCACAGAGACAATTCTAGTATCATATTGTAGAAAATTTAGTCTTCTTTAAAACGTTCTAAGAAAGTTTTTTCAAACACTAGTTCTTTAGGGTTATAATCGCCAAAATTTGAAAAGAAATACGTTTTTTTCGCGGTTTTTTCGATTTTTGACAAAGTTGCTTTCGGCGCTCGAGGTCACAAACTTGGATTATTCATTAGGACAACATCATAAACAAGTGTGCAAAAATTCAGAACTACCGGATTTGACGCATACTGCCGATGTATAAAGTTACTGGACTATAAATGAGCTGCCCTGTTTTGAATATTTACTTACTGGGATCTTCAATGCTCATGAGATCCTGCGTCATAGTCACAAAAAAATACATAGCAAGCTGTGTAAATGTCTGATCTGGAAGATTTCCTGTTGCCAGAATAGATGTCCGCAGGTACCGTTCCAAAGGCAACGGTTGACCGGACTCCGATAACCTGGGTCCAAATCCTGGCGAAAAGAACAGTGTTTCAAGAAAAGTCTTGCAATATCTTTGTCACTACAATAACATTGTTCAGAAAACAGATACGGTCGCGCGTGACCATTTGGCAGTAGGTATGTGTGCGTGCGTGCGTCATGCGTCATGTCTCTGTTGTTCTTTAACTCTAAAGGAGCAGAACAAATAAAGGATAAAAAAAATATGGTATTTATATAGCTGGACGTCTATGCTGCTGATATTTACACTGGCTTCATATAAAATATAACAATATTTATCGCTAAGTCTATCATCATCACCATGTCAGCCGAAAGACGTCCACTGCTGGGCATAGGCCTCCCCCAAGGCTCTCCACTCAGACCGGTCTTGTGCTTTTTGCATCCACCGTGAACCCGCGATCTTAGCCAGGTCGTCGCTCCATCTTGTTGGAGGCCTACCGACAGCTCGTCTCCCGGTCCGCGGACGCCATTCGAGAACCTTCTGACCCCATCGGCCATCAGTCCTACGTGCAATGTGCCCCGCCCACTGCCACTTCAGTTTCGCAATTCTTCGGGCTATGTCAGTAACCTTAGTTCTACTGCGGATATCATCATTTCTCATTCTATCCCGCAGAGAAACCCCGAGCATAGCCATCTCCATAGCCCTTTGAGTGACTTTGAGCTTCCTTATGAGGCCCATCGTTAGCGCCCACCGCCCGCCGCGCCCGCCGCGTTAAGTCTTGGTTTGAATAGGTATTTAACTGAATTTAAACAAAACAACGTCAATTGGTGTCTTAAATATTAAAACTCCCCCATTAAACTATCTAAACATTTCCTTTCCTGTATTGAAATACACTAGTCCAGCTTGTATTACAAGAATCAGAATCAGAATATTTTTATTGTTTAACTGTGTAACTTAGTTGGTAGTACATATAAGGTAGTTTCAACAGTTACCCATTTCGGGGGGTTATAATGATAGATAAGTAAATTGTTTAAAATCCTTGAATGTACCAAAGCTGGCAGCTAAAGTTGAAATTTTGCACGACAGTAAAACCAGGGTGTAGTTTTTGGGAATATTTATGAGAATTTAGTAAAATTTCGTAATGTTAATTCAACTTTCAGATCTTAAATACTTAAAGATCAAGACGATGAAGCTGCGAGTAAATGTTGGCAACAAAATATACTAAATAACAACAGTATTAAAGGTGGATAGAATAATGAACGAAAATCAGCTTTTAAATGTTGCTTGTTGGCATGTCGTATCCTGGATCACTCATTAAGAGAAGTCTCTTCGTTAAATTCTCCATACAAACGTAGTCCCGGTCTCATTTGAAAACTAGGCAACAGAAATTTTGTAACTATGGGCTAGACGTAATTATCTATGCCTGTGGTTTTTCACATGTTCATATAAATGTGTAATATCAGAATTAAAGGAGTTCAAATGTCCACAAAAAAAAAGATATCAACTTTGCACGCGAAATACAGACTATTAAAGTATTTTTACAAAAATTGAAAAAACCACAGGCATAGAAAATATAATGGAGGTCTTGATTGTAAAATATAATTGATTTCTGTGCAACACTTTTCATATAATTTGAGGACAACGAAACCCAAAATTCAACCGCCTATATCTTGAAAAGCTTACAGCTATCTCGATATACTTAGCGGGAACCGGAAAAGCGGGAGGGGATGTGCATGGGGGGGACGGCTGCGAGCTCTTATGTCGCGAACGATAAAGACAGCAATATCCCAAACGAATACCTAACGCGGCCGCGCGGCCGGCAGGAAAACTTCTCTTAAAAGTATGAGTTCATGGGATACAAAATCTGCCAAAAGTTTGGAGTTATGACAAACAAAAACCAATTCTTTCATGACTCATTTCTTAAGCAACTCACATTTTAAAAGTGATGAACACTTCAAAGTTAATTGACCCAGTACGTACCTTCTCCATAATTTGGGGGAAGCAGTCTTATAAATGGAGTACGAGATGCTCCTCTAGAAGGATGCTCTAAGTTATTGCACGTTCCATCCAACCTTCTGCCTTCAAAAGAATCACAAGGCTTGACTTGAGTTGTACACATGCTAAAAACAATTGATTTAATTTCTATTGTAATTAAAACAAAAATTGAAAAAAACAATTTTTATCTCGGTTTCTTGACTTAGTTTATTATGCGTCCGATATTTTCTGATAAACTGACGGAGCGAAAAATAGTAGATTGTACAACAAGAGCATAAAACGAGCCATTTTACCCGAGGCGTTCATATAGCCACCCGAGCCAGTACGGCGAGGCTGGATAGACACGTCGAGGGGAAAATGGGTTTGATGCTCGAGTTTTACAGTCTGCTTTTCACTTCGATGGCGAGGAAATGAAATAGCAACAGTGGAAACAATGATTCACTGTCTATGTACCTTTTATTTTTAATGCATTATTATAATAATTCCATTATTTCAATTTTACTGATTAATTATGATTGATTTTTAGTATTATATAAATTAAAAAATATTTAAAAAATATATAGAAACTTTTTGTTCGTGGCTGTTGACACCTGATTACCTTGGTCTATACCTGATTATTTGGTATTAGATGGAGATTTTATTTTATGCACTAGAGTATAAAAAGTCATTTTATGTCGCCTAGATACAGCACAAACTCGAACTTTACGAGCATGAGAAGTGAAAAATGCATTTTATTTTCCCAGGAAACTACGAGAAGGTACCCAACTGATACTTACGAAGTAATATTGTGTTCGACGTAGTACTTCATTTCATCTTCCCCCACGGGCGTCCCAAAGAAATTGTTATAAAAAACATTTTTGTCCGCATCCGACGTTGCGCTTATCACCGCAATTATGAAATACCACCACATTTCGTTATGTGTATTTACAAGCATAAATTTCAGTGCAGTCTGAGCTGCACAAAGAAACGTGTGCTACTGGATGACGCGAAGGCTAATGAACTTGATATCTTTTAGAGACCCGTATATACAATTAAAACCGGCTAAGAGCGTGTCGGACACGCCCGAATAAGGGTTCCGTAGCAATTACGAAAAAATTAAGTATTTTTTTCTAAGGATCTCGTATTTTAATACGGAATCTTCGAATTTTAGGTATATTTTATGCCTTAGGCTGCTATTTACCCATAAACATTAATAATTCTCAAGCAAACTTAACCGTTATAGTTTTCCTTGAAAGTTTGATATACTTACTACCATCCTGATTTTTTCAAATTTTTCCAATTTTCTTACAAAAAACTATGTAATAGATGAAATTTCTAATTTTTAGGGTTCCGTATCACAAAATGAAGAAGCTGAACCCTTAAAGGATCACTTATTTGTCTGTCCGTCTGTCAAAACCCTTTTTATCAGAAACGCTGAAATCAATATTAACTCTTAGGCTGGTTTTAGTGTCACGCGTACCGTCGGTGCGGATCGCTCCGCGCGGGCTGATCAGCCAATGGCTAATGAGCTTCCTATCCGCGCGGATAGCGATATGCTGCGCCGGGACCTTTTTATAGCGGCAACACTTCTTTTTGTTTATTTTTCCTTACCTGCTGCACGTACATTGCTATTATAAATAAATTATTTTCTTTCTTTTTTTGTTTACTCGACTGCGATGCACAAAAGGAGGGTTATTACCTATGTTATTTATTTCCTTTTTTGCGGCGTAAATTAGGTTCGAAATAAATCAGTCGCTCAACTGCTAACAACCAAAACCGAGAACTCTCGATAACACTAAGCTAATCTTTTGAATACCTAAAGTACATAAATTAACCCTACACAAAATCAATGTAAAACAATTTGGCCTTTTTGTACCACAACTAGACTGGAACCGGACACGGTTCCGGATGTCCGATAGTGGGTAATTTATTTACTTACCGGTCCCCGGACGGCTGACCCGACCATTTCCACAGTGTAACGGTGTATATCCGGAAAAATTGATTGCAAAGTAGCTTTTTCGGCAAGCGGAATTCTATTCGCTGGGTGGTAAAACTGTTGCAAAGGTCTACCCAGCTTGCTACCATACTTTGAGCATTTATCTAGAATTCTAGATGCGCGAAGTTTATTCTAAACCCGGGTGTGGTCAATTTCAAAAGTAATTTCGTACATAAATATTGAAAACACACAAACACAATAAATAAATAAAAATCCTGGGATAGGGACACTTCACATCAATTGACTTAGCCCCAAACTAAGTCGTCGGGCAACCACAACCTTCATCTTGAGAGACAAACCACACTTAACTTTTTTTTATCTATCTGCTCAACCAGGTTTCGTACACGGGACCTCAAGCTTCGCAGTCAACTCCTACCACCGGGCTATCAGGTCGTCTACGTACAACTTTTAGGACTCCACCGTAATCCTACCCAATCTCAGCCATACTCAGCCATAAATCTAGTAAGAAACAAATTGTATCAATTGCCCAAACACGAAATAAAATAAAGGCAAAACTTCCTCCCCCGGCGATGGGATTGAATTAGTTCCTTTCGCGGTAGTTTGTAACCGAAACTGATTTTCCCGGAATTGTTTTCCTTTATTGCATTATGATTTCTCGGCTTTTCGCAATATTCGAATGGACAGTTTTCCTTTCTCGATTTTAACAATATTTGAACGGTTGCCAGACTTCTTTTGACACTGTTTTGTTTAACTTTTTTTTAAATTAAATATACAATATTTGTATAGGTTTAAATGGCCTGTTGTAATATTTTTACTTTTTTTTTTAATTTTTAATAGGAATGAAATAAACCATAAAGAGTTTACTTCATTCCGATTTGAATATAAAAAAAATATAACTTAATTTTTACCTATTGGAACAAAATGAACGAAAGTCATTTATTACTATGCTTTTATACATTCTTATTTATGGAAAGGGGCTTCATAAAAAACTGCCAAGTAATTACACATTGTGTACCACAGATACAAACACACAAAACTCGCAAGGGTGGGAAACAAAAGGCTTGTTTTACTTTAATATTTCACTGTCTGAGGCTCGTGATTAAAATGTCTTTTTAGTAAACACACTCTAAGGGCCTAAGAGAACTGTGCTTGGATAAAAAATTACCATGTCATTCTCTGGTCCATAAACGCTCTCCATGTCAAAAATCACGTCGAACCGTCGCTACGTTTCGACGTGAAAGACGGAAAAACATACAAACACACACACTTTCGCATTTATATTATTACTAGCTTTTGCCCGCGGCTCCGCCCGCGTGGTATTCGGTTATCGCGCGCTGATCCCTCGGGAACTGTGCATTTTTCCGGGATAAAAAGTAGCCTATGCCACTCTCGGGCTCATTAACTATCTCTATGCCAAAAATCACGTCGATCCGTCGCTCCGTCACGGCGTGAAAGACGGACAAACAAAAACATACAAACACATTTTCGCATTTATAATATTATTATGGATTAGTATGAATTTAGTTCTTGTGCCACCATGGAATCTTTTCAAAGGAAAAGTCATTACAATTTTCCTGGTTAGTTAATGCGATGTCTCTATGGCGTTTACTGTGAAATGTTATTGACTCCCGCACAAACAGTTGAATAAACATACTTTTGAATTGGTATTATGTAGGTAATATTAAAATTCAAATTGTTCACATTAATTTACCTTTAAAAGTGAAGGCAGCAAAATTAAAGAGAACATATTGTCACTTGTAGTTGCCAACATATCTAGAAAAACGCACAAACTTTGTGTAACTTTGACACACTATTTATAAATGTCGGCGGCCGATCGTAAAATCCGCCAGACCACAAAATTCCTAGGCATATCGTGATGGCGCCATTTCATGTTTTGGCCAGTTTAGGCAGATCATGAAATTTCTAGGCATACTTATACCGGTTCTGGCACTTCGCTCGCTCGGCTCGTGCGTTGTGGTTACAATTCATACTAACCACTCTTCGCTTCGCTCGTCGTACCTAATTTTTTCTTTTTTTCTGCATATCACAACGTGCCCGGTATAGGTAGAGCTAGGAATATCGACACCATTTCACGATATGCCTAGGAATTTTCGTGGTCTAGCGGATTTTACGATCGGCCGCCGACATATAATAATACACTAGCTAGGAAAAATCTCGCCAGCGCGATGTAGAATTATACAATTTTCAGTACCGTGACATTTATCGGCATTTACTATTAATATCAATAAAAAGGTTTGAGATGCAATTTTATACCAACTCGCTTATTTTTGACAGGTACGGGGGGGGGGGGGGTGTCCAGAGAACTCTATTTTACCAACTTGCTTATTTTAAAAATACAGTTTATAGTTCTCAAATATCTGACATAATGTATATTCTACTCTATCTATTTCTTGAAGTGTGATCATGATATTGCTACTGATTTCTCCTCGTTGCCAGGTGACGTGCGCTAAGGGGAAGCGGGATAAGAACTATTTCCCCCGAGATCAGGGGGAATTCAATCAAGCATTCATTCAATTAGTTGAGTGATTGACAATCGCGGGGAACAGTCTTGGTAAGTTAGAGTGAGGTAGGTTCGGAAACGTTTGTTTTTTAACGGACGATGAGGAATGGTGTGAATGAATTCTCGGAGAAGGCTACTTTTTTTTTACTAACTTTCGGAACCTTCCACAAGAGGAGTTCTTTCGATAATTTATTTTATCTTTAGTTTTTTAAATGTACAGTCAAAATCAAAGGTATCCTTACTTAGTTTAAATAAGACAAGTTCTAGCGCCATAGCAACTGCATAGAGAAAAGAAACAGAGTATTTTTTTTTTTAACTACTATCAGCTCTTTTTTTTTCTTCGCCAAAGATTGGCAGCATATCTATACTTTTAGCCAACGGGAAAAAAACGGAGGAAGTTTTCAAGTCAGCGCGTATAATATTTTTTTATGTTTTAGGCTCGAGCGTGCCTAGATTAAGGTTAAACAAAAAAGGTTTATTATTTTTTGCTTCTCAGTTTTTTTGGCGGTTAAATTTTTTTGTTAAAAAGTTTTTTTACAAGAATACCTATATGTAGTTTACTTACGTATGGGTTATGGCAAATTTGGGAATTTCAAATACAGTATTCTCTCGCCATTCTAACCTGAATGATAGAACTTCAGCCAGCATTGGCGTGTAACCGATGGCTTCCAATTCTTGTAATGTAAGGCTTTGTTTTTCTCACCGCCATACAATCACTCATTTCCTTTTCCCTGCAGGTTAATACAAGTTTAACCTGTAACCCAGTTACTATTCGGTGCACGTTTGCTGCGCGACCTGAATGCTAAGTCAATGTCTTCATCTGTTTGAAGAAAACCTTGTTTTTTTTTTTCAGTTTGCTATTGCGATATGTTTTGTTTTTTTGGTAGGTTTTAGGTCAATATTAAAAATAATACGATTGTTTCTATAGCCCTGTAAAATTGGCTTATTCTGGTAAGAATAGAAAAGCAAATTATCGGTGCCGACCGTTGCCGTCGTTGGTGGCGAAAAAGAGGCTTTTATATCTATAAAACAGCGCCCTCTTTGGGCTGTTTATGGAACTAATTAGTAAATACAGCATTTCGTAGATCTTAAATGAAAGTAGTACCATCAGGTTTGACTAGATGGCCCTAGTTATGTAAATCGTTAAATTAATAAACACCCCTCCTAATTCTAACTTTTTTCAACAGATGGAAGGGGTATGTTCGTCTCATTCTAACCTTATTTAGCGCGATAGTCTTACTGACCCAAAGTGACGCGACCTACAAAAAGGACGGTATTAACCCAAATGCATATTTGATGGCGTAATCCCGTGCCTTGCTGGGCCATAAAATGTGATATGATAAGGCACTGATGCCACGAGCCTTGACTGAGATGAAGACACTTGTACTTCTAATCATGTTACTTTTTAACTTTTAACAACTGAACAACTGAGCTTTGGACAATCGTGCAGGTTGCATTACATTACGAGGCCGTGAAGCTTTCGAGTTTGTAGTAGTAGATCAAGCGCCGTAATGTAATGAAACTTACAAATTACCTTGAGTGTAACACTACTACTATCAATAGTACTATCAGTCAAATAAGTGGTCTATCAATTTTCAAACAAGTTTCTATCAAATGAATATAAAAGTCGAACTTTCAAGTTGATAGAGACGTTTGTTTGTTTGTTTGTTTAAACTCTTTATTGTACAAAAAGGAAATAGGTACAAAAAAAAATAACACACAAAAGAAAATGCTAAGTACAAAGGCGGACTTATCCCTATCCTTAGACGTCTATTGGCATTCACTATTGTTTTTTGACATGCAAACGATTATCAACTTTAGGTTGGTTGACCACGTATGTGGCTGATGGTACAATCAAGGGCAATGATATGTATACACTTAATTAGTTCCTTATCTTTTTAACCACTGTGACAGTTCATATAATGGCAGTTCAAATATGACGAAAATAGACAAGGTACTAAAGTGTGTATATTATACATATTTATATACATATTTTTGCCCTTGACTGTACCTAGTGCTAAGACAAAATGCGTTATTATAATTATAATTACACTATGACAGAATAATTTCCACAGACTCAAACTCTCTTTTTTTTATAACGCTCATCTTCTAAGACTTCGCTTATAAATTAACTAGCTTTTACCCGCGGCTTCGCACGCGTAAACTAATCGGTCTGGTAGTGGCAATTGAAATATCCCGTGGGAGTATAGGGATAAAAAATAGCGTATGTGTTATTCCAGACGTGCAGCTACCTACATACCAAATTTCATGACTTTTAGCCCAGCGTTTATTATTTCAAAATTTTATTCCTATCCCGTGGGAATATCGGGGTAAGAAATAGCCTATGTGTTATTCCAGAGGTTCAGCTACCCACACACCAAATTTCATGGCTCTAAGCCCAGTGGTTGTCACTTCGAGATTTTATCCTTTAATATCCCGTGGGAATTTCGGGTCAAAAAGTCGCTTATGTATTATTTCAGTCGTGCAGCTCCCTACATATCAAATTTCATGACTCTAAGCCCAGCGGTTATTATTTCGAAATTTTATCCCTATCCCGTGGGAATATCAGGATAAAAGTAGCCTTTGTGTTATTCCAGAGGTCCAGCTACCTATATACTAAATTTTATGGCTCTAAGCCCAGCGGTTGTTATTTCGAGATCTTATCCCTAGTTATCCCGTGGGAATATTGGGTCAAAAAGTCATCTATGTGTTATTCCATACGTCCAATTACCTATATACCAAATTTCATGACTCTAAGCCCAGAGGTTCTTATTTCGAAATTTTATCCCTATCCCGTGGGAATATCAGGATAAAAAGTAGCCTTCGTGTTATTCCAGAGGTCCAGCTACCTACATACTAAATTTTATGGCTCTAAGTCCAGCGGTTGTTATTTCGAGATCTTATCCCTAGTTATCCCGTGGGAATATCGGGTCAAAAAGTCACCTATGTGTTATTCCATACGTCCAACTACTTACATACCAAATTTCATGACTCTAAGCCCAGAGGTTCTTATTTCAAGATTTTATCCCTATCCCGTGGGAATATCGGGATAAAAAGTAGCCTATGTCCTTTCTCAAGGTCTATTCTATCTCTGTACCAAATTTCATCCAAATCGGTTCAGCGGTTTTGGCGTGAAAGCGTAACAGACAGACAGACAGACAGACAGACAGACAGAGTTACTTTCGCATTTATAATATTAGTATGGATTAAATATTGTGATTTCTTGCATGAGCTCTTAAGAAACTAAAGTATTAAACGGCGTAAATTTGTCTAAGCGTTATTTTCGCTATTATTTCGGGCGAGAATGCTGAAAGCAGCGCCTCCGCTCAGACCGCTGTTGGCTTTAACTTTTCAAAGTAAAGCGATAGCTCACACCTAGGCGCGGTGCAATTTACACGCGATCAACCGGACTTTTAAAACGTTCGGTTGTTTTATAAGATGAATGCTGCGTTAGAAAAAAAGAAATGCGTTTATTGCCAACAATTAGGTAGGTATATCCTTACTATTATAAAGGGGAAAGTGAGTTTGTTTGTTTGTTTATTTGTTACGCTTTCACGCCGTAACGGAGCGACTGATCGCCGTGATTTTTGGCGTAGAGATAGTTTATGGTCCCGAAAGTGACATAGGCTACTTTTTATCCCGGAAAAATGCACATTTCCCGAAGAAACAGCGCGCGATAAACTTTCTTCTTCCTTCCTTTTATTTCTTCTTTCTTTCGATAACCGAATACCTCGCGGGTGGAGCCACGGTAAAAGCTAGTAATTAATAATACACAAGAAGGGTACCTACTTTAAAAATTAAGTTTACTTGCTAGCTATATGCGGGTTCTATAAAAGTTCGTGAGACCTGATTTATAATGTTGTTATTGGAGCGTTACTAGTTACTCTACGACTCTGATATACTATCGCTACTGACTTGGACCATAATATTAAAACAATACAAAATTTAATTAAACTTTCGTCTGGATAGTTTATTGGTTCTTCACTGAGGCCATGTTATGATTCTGTAGCGGGAGCTGAGATTTTTTTAATATTCAAATACTGTACAAGTAAAATAATGTTCCAAAAAAAAGTATCATATTAGTTTGATAGTAGGTAAAGAGTTTATAAAATGGAAGAAAGAAGAATTGAATTCACTTAGGCGCATTAAGCGCGTAGGAAGTAAGGCGCGTTAGAAATATGAAAGTAGTGAACCATTAGAATTATCATCATCATCATCAGCCGAAAGACGTCCACTTAAAATGCCACAATGGACGATAACTCGCCACAACTCGAAACTTAGTTTTATTGCTGTAAGGTGGTACTTATAGAGCCAGAAATAAATAATTATTATTAATAAGAATCGTTTATTTCATAATGACACAAAAATTGTTACGTAATGAATTGCACTGCCAAACTGCGTAGCGTTTGTTGGCAATTCGAAAATCTCTCTCTTTCTTTCTTTACTGCCACCAGTTGCCCGAGATTATCCATTAGATTAGGCTATATAATTATAATTAATTTTTAGGTAACTACTATTTAAATTACTAAATTAAATTATTATAATTATACAATGGTATATTACTGCAGAGGCAACAAAATGGCAGATTGCCGGCCGAATAGTTAAAATCATTTAGAGATACGAGGCCGAGGCTTGTAGGTATAGTGATTTTCTCAAATTAATCTAAGGAAATAATACTATATAGATGATGAACTCAAATCGGAAACAATACCACATAGTTTAATTAAAAACCACTTATTTTAGGTACAAACCGTATAAGACTAAGTAGGTATTTGTTTTTTTTTTCTATTACCGCCAAAATACTCTTTTTCAACTATTTTTTTAAGCAACAATTGTTTCCACTGTTGCTATTATCCTTTCTTCGCAATCTAAGTGAAAAGCTTAGTGTATACCTCGAACTTTGATCCCATTTTCCCCTTGACGTGTCTATGAACATCTCGGGTAAAATGGCTAGTTTTATGCTCTTGTTGTACAGTCTACTATTTTTACCCAGGAATGTAGCCAATTCATTGAGAGAACATAATTATTAGCAGAAGAATATTTATAAGCTATCGTTGTTAGTAAACCGCGGGCTGTGGATGACGTTCAATCAATAAAATACCTAAGGATACCGTTAACAGCCCTCCTAGTTATCCCTTTAGCGACTCTCGCAGAACGAGATAAAGTTTCACAAAGTATTCACAGTTCTCAGATCGTTGAACAGTAGTATAAAAGAACTTTTTTAAATATTAATAATGATCCTGTTTACAAAACGCAGAAAATTGTATTACAATAAAAACTAAGCTACTCGTATACCTAAAAAAAAGGGCCCCTGCAGCATTGTGCCGAAGATGCTGGCAGCATTTCCTCGTTGAATCGCTAGGCTAATTATTTGAGGGAGGTAGCTGCCTATATTACTTAAACTCTCCTGAGACATAGGTACTTATTGATAAAAGTACTAAATATAACCTAACTAACAAAAAGTTGGAAAACCCCCTACTTTGTCTCTTCAAAGTTCAATATCTTATAATATATTTTCTCTCTTGCGGAGCTTATATTGCCGCATTGCATTCCATATGACTCCATACCAGAGAAATTATAAAGAGCTGCAGTTACTTTAACATTCGCAAAACTCGCCGCTCGCCGATGTACGAAGCCAAGCATCCTGAAAGCTTTAATATGTTTCGGAAGTACTATTAATTCCTTAAATTACCTCGACAATTTGACCACATTCCAGTGGTTGTGGTCTAGAGTCAATTTGAAACCATTTTAGCTATAAATAGTACTATAATAGTTACTATAGCTGTTACCCTAAAGAATTTGTGTATCGCTATCCCGCGGAACCTTTAAATTTTTCGAGATAAAAACTATTCTATGTGCTTTCCCGGGACTTAAACTAGGTACCTATATCATCTCATCATCACAAATCATCGTCATAACAAACATAAACAACCAAACAGACCTACAGACTTTCGCATTTATTATATTAATGGGAAGCGGGATGTCTGATTACAGGGCTACGGCACATGCTGAGCTGAGTCCTTTTGGCATCACACTACAGCACAACGTCTCTAATTGTTCTCTCTTCTCCTATTTATGTTTATACTATGTTTTTGTTGTGATGAGTGTTTTTGTTGTCAATAAATGTTGTGAATCTGAGTTTGAGTTTGAGTGAAAATAATAAAAGCTTATATTTAATGGTTATCCTACTGTTTCTAGACTGTTCTCTGTGTTCAGTTCCGATGAACGAGTCGTACAAAGGAGCCATTGTGTCTTGCGACGGGAGAGAAGATGAAATGCGTCACCCTATAGACATTATAGGAAGCATGGCTTCTGAAGTCTATGAAGTGACTTGGGAACAAATTAATTAGTCATTTATCGAGACGACATTGTTGAAGGTTTTGTAAGAGCTGGCTTGAAACACTGGGATCGAGTTCAATTCAATTCAATGCTTGAAAATATAGCTCCATCGATACTATCGATGATTCCGCCAGTGTCGAGGTTGGAAAAGACATTATCAGTTTAGCCATTCTTCGGTAAATCTGGGATCAAGTCAGTACGGTCAAGGACTTTAATTCATGTTACATTAAAAACAATCATGTCGAATTTCATGACTGTAAGCCTAGCGGATTGTTTCAAGATTTTATCCCTATCTTGTCGGAATATCGGAATAAAAAGTAGCCTATGTTTTTTTCCAAATGTCCAGCTATCTACGTACCAAATTTTATCCACATCCGTCCAGCAGTTTTAGCGTGAAGGAGTAACAAACATACTCACTCACTCACTCACTCGCAAACTTTTGCTTTTATAATATTAGTACGACAATATAATATTAGTATAGTAGCATAAAAAGGATTTTATATAGTCTACATTCAACTTAATGTCTACCAAGTTTACCAGAATGAGAAGTGATTGGTTATTCCCAAAAGCTTCCTTACATAAATTTATATTCTTGAATATTAATATCTTTATTTCTCCCGTTCACTTATATACAAAATATCCAATAGCTTTTGAAAATAATGTTCACTTGGATGAGCACTGATATTAGAAATTCACGTCAACTAACAACTTACACTAACTCTTATCTACATAAATCGCGAGGAAACAAAATGTACCTTTTGCTGAATTAATACGATTGAATTTCCACCTGAACTTTCAAGATAAATCTGACATTTTGGAATTTAAATTGATATTGGGAGGAACAAAGTGTTTACGTATGTATTGAAATTTTTGTTCGCGCTTCAAAAGGCTTTTGATGTTCTTTTCTAAAAATGTTTTTCAATTTCGTGAATGAACCAGCTGAGTATTTTTAGTACGTCTTAGGTCTAAATATAAGCGGTATGAAAAATAAGACAAAAATTTGATCGATTTAAAATGTCAGAGCTTTAGATTACACTGAATTTCTTATGTGTTTATTTCGATAGGTAGGTGTAGGAGTGAAACTGAACACTGTATTGCGCTCCAAAACACCCATTGCTGATGTGGGTGCCAAGACTGCCAGGCTGCAATAGGACGTGGCAGGCCACGTCAGCCGTAGGAACCCAATAGGTGGGCTAAAATAGCCACAGACTGGATAGCACGAAACGGACTTCGGCGGCGTGGCAGGCCCAGGTGTCAATGGCAGGATGATCTGGACGCCTATCTTCGCAGCTGGTCAGGTTGCTTTATTTATTCGCTTTTTATTATTTGCTCCTGTTTAAGGCCTCACCCTGTCATCATCAGCATCATCATGTCAGCCGCAAGACGTCCACTGCTGGACATAGACCTCCCCCAAGGCTTTCCACTCATACCGGTCTTATGCTTTTCGCATCCACCGCGATCCCGCGATCTTAACCATCATCGCTCCATCTTGTTGGAGCTCGTCTCCCGGTCCGCGGACGCCATTCAAGAACCTCACCCTGTATTTGTCTATATTGCTTGGGCCGCATCCATTTTGACATTCACATCACAGTGTTTTCATTTGTGTTGTTTATTCACTCGCAAATACAAAAGAAAATTGATAAAAGAATTTCCTTCACTGAAATCTTATTGCTCGGGTTTTCGCATTAAAGAAAAAAAATTGAGGATATATTTTTCATCACGTGTTTGCGTAAACATTTGAAATGGCTACAAATGTCGCAAAATTCTTAGAAAGAAATAAACGAAACTGTCAATATAAAGTGGACCCAGCCAAAATCGAATTCATTTGATTAGATGTCATGCAATTTTCTCAATGTTTAATTATTGCTAAAACCAATAATTACAGGCGGCAAGTAAAGAAAATCCATACTTACTAATATTATAAAAGCGAAAGTGTGTTTCTGTGTTTGTATGTTTGTCCGTCTTTTACGCCGTAACGGAGCGACGGATCGACGTGATTTTTGGCATAGATATAGTTTATGGGCCCGAGTGTGTCAAAGGCTACTTTTTATCCCGGAATAATACCTACACAGTTCCCGAGGGAACAGCGCGCGATAACCGAATACCATGCGGGTTGAGCCGCGGGCAAAAGCTAGTTATTGTATAAACACTGATTCACAGAAAGTTTTGCTTTTAGATTTGTACGAAACCTTCAGTAGGCGAATCAAAATCGCACTTGACGGATTTTATACCAAAATCACGCGTATAAACGCGCGCAAATTCCTACTTCCATGTAAAAACTACTTTCCAATTAGTTTCCGCACTGTACAGTCAGAAAAACTTTCAATAAGCCGTTAATCCAGGTACAGTCGGCGTAATCGCTTGATTAGTCGCCGCCTGTAAAGGACTTAAGGGGATCAAGGGATCGCGCACAGCTAACTTTTAT
The DNA here is from genome assembly GCA_037349165.1 of Choristoneura rosaceana. Lineage (NCBI taxonomy): Eukaryota > Metazoa > Arthropoda > Insecta > Lepidoptera > Tortricidae > Choristoneura > Choristoneura rosaceana. Next base: position 2,062,495 of record JAZBNJ010000019.1, read on the forward strand.
TCTATTAGTCTTCGTTGGGTTTCGTTAATTGTTAAGTGGAAGTAAACCAATTATATTATACTGGGTGACCTTAGCCTCTGGACAAATACGAATACTAAGAAAGATATCTTAAACCAAACCGCGAAGTATCATAACAATCAGTCCAATATTTACCGAAAAACTAACGGTTTTCAATGTATCACTTTGGAGCAGCCTGTGTATTTGGATGATCTGATTTCATAGATTTTTTTTCTTGTCTAATTAAGCAAATAACTATTTAAAGATATTGCTAAGTATCAGTCTATACATGGTTTCATTATTTGTCCAGAGGCCAAATTGTTACTTTGCACGAGCGCAAGACATAGATTTGTGCGATACACAACACATTTTGAACTAACAATAAAACTGTTGCCTTTTATTTATAAGCTTTTATTTTAGTTCACCTGTCTCGTTTGTTTGTCCGGAATCAAATCTTGCAAGTTAAATTTGACCGACTTCCAGTTATCAGATTGACTTGAAATTTGGAATACTTATGTAAATCGCGTAGCAAAATAATAATCTAGTAGTGCCATCCTAGTAGTCCAGCCAGGATCGTCTCCGTAGGACGTAACTCTACCCTACTACGCAAATGTAGTTTGGGTGTCAATGTTTGCTTGCTTGCTTGCTTGTTGTACAGTCAACAAAAAGTACAGTCAGCAAAAAAGCTTGTATTAAAAATGAAATTTTTATGATTAGGTTATTCAAGTCAATATACGATCAAAGGAAATAAGGGATCATTTTATATAATACTTATAAGATTATTAGTCCGAGAAGCACTGTGTTACGCTGAATAATAAATTACAAAATTATTGCACACTATCATGTTCCCCCTTTGAAATACGTTTCTACCACAATACGTATATCGTGTTTCTAGCGCAATAACGTGAGGCGTCACCATGTCTGCGAGGTATTCCCCATAATTATAGCTTATTCGCTTTCAAAATTATACGTCTAGTAGCTGGTGTGTAGATTCTTTTAATCAGAGCTAGGGTGGATTTTCTGTCAATATCGTGTTCTTAGTTAACATAATTTAATATTATACTTGAAGGGATTTTTGTAGGTATAATCATCATCATCATCAGCCGGACTACGTCCACTGCTGGACAAAGGCCTCCCCCTTAGAATGCCACAATGAACGACAACTCGCCACTTGCATCCACCGGTTTCCTGCAACTCTCACGATGTCGTCAGTCCACCTGGTGGGAGGACTACCAACGCTTCGTCTATCTGTTCTTCGAGCGATGTGGCCTGCCCATTCCCATTTCAATTTGCATATTTTTCCAGCTATGTCAATGACTTTAGTTCTTCGACGAATTTCCGTATTCCGAATTCTATCGCGCAAAACTCCAAGCATAGCTCTCTCCATATCTTATTTATGGTTAGGTATAATAACCTAACCATAAATTTTTTTGATATGAGCTTTTTTTGCTAACTGTACCTACTTTTTGTTAACTGTAATTGCATTGTCACCCAAACTACATTCGCATACCAAATTTCAAGTTGATGCCACTGACCGTTGAAGAGATGCGGCTGGACTAACACGATGTCACTGTTAGATTGTTGTATTGTCACGCGATTTACATAAGTGTTCCGAATTTCAAGTTAATCTGACTACTAGAAGTTGGTCAAATTTAACTTGCAAGATTTGATTACAGTCAGACAGGCAGACAGATAATGAGACACGTGAAACTAAATAAAAGCTCGTAAAATAAACTTTTACTTTACGAATTACAAAATACTGATATTCCACAATTTTAAGGTGAGCGAGCTTAGTTTTTTGAGCTCTGAGTCGCGTATTTACGGTGCGTAATTTCTCCTGCATTTGATTTTATAAAAAAAAATCTAGTTTGTGCCATACGGCGGCTCAAAATGAGTTGTACCTACCTCTTACCATTGTTAAACAAATTAATCATTCATTCATCCATTCATACACTATAGGAATTTTGTATGAAACCAAAATTACGCGACCAAAAATAAGCGACTCAGAATTTCAAAAAATTACGCTCCTCTGGCTTTGCCATTATTTTATTTTAAGCTGTTACAACAGTCATTAGTAGTCGTTGAAACTCGATTTGAAAGACCTTTAAAAACATGACAACAAACGCGATTTTTTTTTAAATCTTTATTTATTATGGAACTTTGATCAAAATATAATGAACATGTCAGTTCGAAAAGGCCAAACGCGAGTTAGTTAAAAGCCTGTAATAAGTGACTAGTATACCGGGAGTGATAGATAAAACATACAAAAAACATACTTCCTTAAACTGAACAAAATTAGTTCAGCTACTTTTAAAATGATTAGTTTTTTTTAATTTTTAACTACTACACTTTTAAGTTTATTCGACGAAACAATGTAATGCGAAATGCTTCATGTTTGTAGCGTGACAGGCGACGTCAATTGTATTCTAGGATGGCGTACATTACCACCACGTACCAGTATTTAACTTGTATGATTTTTTTGTATGAAAAAAGGAAAATTCAAAGACAACATTATTTGAAAAATTTGCTGAACTAATATTGTTCAGAGGACGATCTATGTTTTAATTTTTTGCTCGTATTACAGGCCACACCCGGTATAAACCAAGTGTTTTTTGCACCTATTTGTATAATTAACTAGTTATCATTCTGAAATACAACCGCCAGCAATGATTATGTAAAATACTCCAGCAGATTTTCCGTAACCCAAATACAAAATGTTTCCTCGTCCCCTTCTTCCCAAGTTTCGCTAGCAGTTGGCGTTGACAATATTCCTTGTAATTTACTCTTTCGAGGACGGAATAAATTTCCTACAAAAATTCGACCGTCGGTCGCAGATGTTCGCAATTTTAACTTGTCGTGGGTCGAATACGTTACCTTCACTTGAGTATCAATGTCTGAGGTGTTGCCTTCGGTTGTATTATTTATTTCGAAAAAGAAAGTGCTCAATTCGTTTCTATTTTTTAGGGTTCTTACCTCAAAAGGATAAAACAGAATCCTTGTACGATCACTTTGTTTTTTGTGGGTGATGTTTTACAAAAACGTTTTGCATTAGTAGCATAATTTTGGTTCCTAATTAGTAAATTTTGGCTAAACGACAAGTAGCCAAACTAGTTCAGCTATCCTTTTTGTTTCAGTGCAAGACTCTAAACAAGCCGTGGCGCTGATTTTCAGTGAGGACTTTATCGAAAAACTAACTTAAAAAAAACTTTATGCTGGTCATAATTCCTGATTTTTGAACGCATTATAAATATTATGCCGATAAAATACTATCACTGTTCTTCAAAAGTAGATAACATACAACCACCAAAGTTTAATGGCATGCGTTTAACAACATGTGGATCATTACACCCTGCACTGTTTGAGAGCCAAGCGTGGACTTACGCTGAGATGGGCACTCTAGGCGCTGCTAGAGATGAGAAAGTGTCGATAATATCGACATCGACATTTTATCATGGATATGATTATATAAATAGCCAATGGTTTTGGTGGTTACGAAAGGCTAGAATCCCGGACAAAAGCAGTTTTAAAGAAAATTTTAATTAATGTAAAATACACCTGGGTCTGAGCGCCGGCCGACGGTTGGTGCTGAGGTCTTTTTAACCGACTTCAAAAAAAGGAGGAGGTTCTATGTTCCAATGTTTGTATTTTTTTTTTTTATGTATGTTCACCGATTACTCCGGCAATTGTGGACCGATTTTCAAATTTCTTTTTTTATTCGAAAGAGTATTCTTCTTAGGTGGTCCCATTGTCACCAAATCAAGATCTGATGATGGGATCCTAGGGAAATCGAGGGCAAACCTCAAATTTTATGGGCACACCTATGGCGATTTTGACATTTTTAGTGTTAAGGTTAGCATTTACATTCAGAAAGTATCATTTGGTAACCCGGACCTGATGAAGAAGACCATAGGTGACCAATGGAACTCGTCGAAGCTAAATAATACTCGCTCGTCTGTAAACGATCATGATTAACATATCTAGATAAGCGAGTAAGAAGAAGCTTTAAGTTAATGATTCTTTCGAACTGATCTGATGCTGAAGCCAGAAGGTAGGCAACGGAACTCTGTTATAAAACAACGTAAGTTAGTCGTGTTTGGGCTTAATGGAATCGTTGTGAGACGTACTTTGGCTACGAATCACTAAAAAGTGAGAAATAATTTTTTTTTAACAAAAAAGTAAAACCGACTCCAAAAAAATGAAAAAAATAACAAAAAATGGAACCGACTACAAAACCCTTGAAAATATTTTTATAGGTAGTACCTACTAACTCGAAGTCGGTGACTCAGCACGACCCAGCAGAAGTGATTGAAACCCATATGTAGGTGAAATAGACGCCTATTGCTCCACTCCTGCTGGGTCGTGCTGAGTCACCGACTTCGAGTTAGTAGGTACAGTCAGCTGCAGAGAAAAGGTACCCCCCTGTAACGGCGGTATCCATACTTACCGCCATTACAGGGGGGTCCCCTTTCTCTGCAGCTGACTGTACTACCTATAAAAATATTTTCAAGGGTTTTGTAGTCGGTTCCATTTTTTGTTATTTTTTTCATTTTTTTGGAGTCGGTTTAACTTTTTTGTTAAATTTTTTTTATTTGAATGGTATATTTGTTTTCTTTTACTTTATAATAAGTGCAATGTAAGTACAATAACTATGGTCTATGCTCGGGGTTTCTCTGCGGGATAGAATTAGAAATTATGATATCCGCAGTAGAACCAAGGTTACCGGCATAGCCCGAAGAATTTAGCAGGTGGTAGGACCTTGTGCTAGGTCCGCCCGGATTGCTACCACCATCTTGCTCGCTAATCCTGCCGTGAAGCAGTTTGCACTGTTGTGTTTCGGTGTGGAGGGTAAGACAGCCGGTGAAATTGCTGGCACATGTGGTATCCCATCTTAGGCCTCTAGGTTGGCAACGCATCTGCAATACCCCTGGTGGTGCAGATGTTTATGGGCGGTAGTGATCTAATAAAAAAAAGCAATGGATGGTCTTCACAACTTTGATTTGAGGTGAAAGTAGACTTGCATTGCATGAAATTGGACCTCAAAGGTCCACATAAACAAATTTTGCAGTTTCAATTAAACGTTTATAAAAATCTAACCACCGTAAATCTTAAAAACACTGGTTTACCAACAATTTTACTTCCCATCAAATTTAGGTCACCCACCGAACCGGGTAACATCGATATGTTAATTAATCAATCACTAGTGAGGGGAGTTAGCAGGATGTGTGACACGGTGCTGGAGGTAATTGCTGCATTTCACACTGCATTCGGATTCCGGCTAACGACGTCTATGTAGATGACATGCTAGTTGCCGAAGTGTTTTGAAACTGAAGTTAGTCGAACTATGTTTAGAACAAAGGAAATATTGGCGATTTGACTTCAAAATGATCGATGGATTCAATTGATGCATACAATATGGACGTCCATATCAATGAACTACGCTATTTTTACCTCGTAGGATAGTTTTGATCCCGGAAAATTGCAAAGCTTCCGCGGGATAGCGATAAACAAATTCTGCGCAGACGGAGTCGCGGGAAACGGCTAGTCTAAAATAAATGTTTTTTTTTTTAATTTTATTTTTATTTTATTTATATTTATATGCTATTCAGCTGTATCGCTAATAAAAACCAATTACATTTTCACTTCTCATTCTCTTAAAGTTCGTGTTTATGCTGGATCTAGGCGACATAAAATGACTTTTTATCTAAGACCAAGGTAATCTGTCAACAGCCACAAACAAAGAAGTTTATATTTTTTTTTCATGAATTTTAATTTATATAAAATTAATCAAATCAAAATAAATCAATAAAACTAAAAAAATATAATTATATGGTAATGCATGAAAAATAAAATTTGCATAGTAAGTGTTTCCACTGTTATTATTTCGTTTCCTCGCCATCGAAGTGAAAAGCAGAGTGTAAAACTCGAGCATTAAACCCATTTTCCCCTCGACGTGTCTATCCACCCTCGCCATACCGGCTCGGGTTGCTATGAACGTCTTGGGTAAAATGGCTCGTTTTATGCTCTTGTTGTACCTACAATCTACTATTAAACCAAGCTAGCATGAGTTAACATCAGCCTCACTCCAAACTCGAGAATACGTATGTACGAACATTAGTCGCGTCAACGCATCTAATGAATTCGAGCCCGAGTTGGCACGCCTGTGGTTAGATGCAGGCAATTACAGGTAATTTCACTAGTTGATGAGGCAAACAGTAGTGGAGTCGGAGAGACCTCTGGAGTTTCTGTGGTCCTGGTGCTGAAACGTGGAAAGTTATTGAACGAAAGGTGCTGGTACACCAAACGGCCTGAAGAATATGTCTTTAAGGAAATAAACGAGACCCTTATAGAATTAATTGTACGTGTATATGAGCCAAAGTACTACATACATCTTTTTACTGTCTTTTTGTACACAAGTTTATTTCCCGGAAATTCACGTATATGGGCGTATGTAGGTACAATAACTTTGAATGAAGATATATTTTATTCAAATTTATTTCTTGTGATTAAAGGACAGAGTACTATTAGCCAAATATGCCAAATTTTTGAAGTCTCGGATACACCATCTCTGAGTTACGACAGTTTTCGACTTTGAAAGCCCGTCCTGTAAAGTAAGGATTTTACGCTTAGGTCCTTGTACGTAGGACCCATCGATATTTAAGTATCTAGCCCGCTATAATAATATATCGACAATGACATTTAAACCAGGACGCACATTGCCGAACAAAATCCCCTTCAAAGAATGTCAGAACTATTGATTTGTTTGCGTGACAAATAAAATCATCTCACACAAAATAATTAAAATAATACGAGACTTTGAAATTTGAACCTAGTCTTTACTCTATTACGGGCGAATTTCGCTAGCGGCAAAACTCCACAACGCTTGACACTTGACAACAACGTACTGAGAAAAAAGAAGGCCACTTTTACCAAAGTGGCAGGCGAGCATTCTACCAACCTATCTACCTACTATCGACCTACCGATCAACCTATCGACCAACTTGTCGACCTAACCTATGCCGGTGATCTGAACCAGTGATTTTAGGTCAGTGATTACCAAAGTGGCGCTCATTTGGCTCGGACATATTTGGGCGCGCGATTGTGAATCTACAGGTATAATTCATCAAAGTATATACAAATATAATGATATCTGATGGCGACTGTACGAGTATCTATCTAATTACGACACTTAAATTTCATCTACTTTTGTAGCATTTTTAGGGTTCCGTAGTAACAATAATAGTTTCGCCATGTCTGTCTGTCTGTCCGTCCGCGGCTTTTCTCAAGGATTATCAATGCTAGAAAGCTGTAATTTTGCAGGACTAAATATATATGTAAACTATGCTGAGAAAATAGTAAGTACAGTAAAAAATTAAGAAAAATAAATTTTTTTAGAGTACCTTCCTTAGACGTAAATTGGGGGTGATTTTTTTCTTATCCAACCTTATAGTATAGTGTGAGGAATCTTTCTTTGATTGAGTTGCTAATACGATTTTTAGATTCAGTGATGTGTTTGCAAATAAATATTCAAATTTAAAGTGAAAATTTTCATTAAAATCGAGCGCCAGGATGGTAGTATATCAAACTTACATGTTAAACTATAATTAGGTATTAGTAGTTTAAGAGTAAATAGCAGCCTCAAGCATAAAATATACCTAAACTTGAAATATACGAAATCCTTAGAAAAATATGACTTAATATTTTCGTAATGGCTACAGAACCTTATTTCGGGCGTGTCCGACACGCTCTTGGCCGTTTTTTTGCATCGTTTTCATCATCATTATACGGCCTCTACTCCAACTCAATTACCCACTCAGGATAAACCTCAAGAACCTTCGTTATCTCAACTCCGGTCAAAGGCTGGACTTCAAACGACCCACATTCTATTGTCTCAAGTAGCCCTGTCAAGTTCCCTGTCAATATGGATTTTTCCTTTCAACCATATCTTGTTTGAGTTGACATAAGACGACTTTTTAAAAAAAATGGACGCTATAAAAATGTAGACAGAACAAGACAATAGACAATTGATGTAATCGATTTGTTGCGATGCAGGGAGGGGATTTTTAGGTTAGTTTATTATTTTTTATTCTTTTTGACAATATGTTTTATAAGTAGTTTGATGATTTACTGGTAGCGTGGTGTACGGTTGTGTCACTCTGAGGATGAGCTCTGGTTGAGTTCGAAACGCGTCAGTGTGTTGTGGTGGTGGTGATAGATGGGTTTGTGTAATTTGTGTGTGTTCTTACAGTGTGGAGGTGGAGGAACTGCATGAACACGCATAATTTGCATAGACTTAGCTATCTTAAGGTCGCGGGTGAGCAAATAAATTCTTTTAGTTCATTGATGATTTAATGTCAGTGTTTAATTTAATTCTTTTTGCTTTAATTTTAATTTTATAACTTGACATGTATTGCTTTGCTATCTGACGTTTAATAAAATAAATAATCTTAAAAAATTGTTTTTCGTACTGCCTAGATTGTTGACATATTTAAGTAGGTGTGTAACCTAAGTATATCAAAATTGCGACTGGTATGTCATTGTACGAGTTATGAAAAAAACATCGTCATTTGATTTTTACTGTTTCTAATCTAATTGTCTTTTAGCTAAATAAATTAGGAAATCAAAGTGAAAATAGCAACTACAAGCGGTTTAGGTACTATCAGATTGTACCTACATTGACACAACATTATCTTTAAAGGCCGTCACAGACTACGCAGATGCGGTAAGATATCTGCATCTGCACGCATATCTGCCCATATCGCTCCCTATACAATTCAATGAGCCAACACACACTGCACAGATAACTTATATTTTATCGTCAAGCATCTGCGGGCACCGACATATATCGACAGATGCCACAGATTATCATCTGTTGATCTGCGTATAACATCTGCCGCTACAAATATGGTACAGATTTTATCTGCAGATGGATACAGGTTGATGTGATAAAATAGGCTTGAATAAAAAATATCGATATATAAAAAAATGTGTGCCTTGTGCACGGTCCGCCCGGATTGCTACCACCATCTTGCTCGCTAATCCTGCCGTTAGCAGCAGTGCTTGCACTGTTGTGTTTCGGCGCGGAGAGTGGGACAGCTGGTGAAATTACGCGTGCTTGTGCGCGTGCGCGTGTTCGTGCGCGTGTTTGTGCGCGTGCTTGTACGCGTGCTTGTGCGCGTGCGCGTGCGCGTGCGCGTGCGTATGCTTATGCGCGTGCTTGAGCGCATGCGTGTGCGCGTGCGCGTGTTCGTGCGCGTGCTTGTACGCGTGCTTGTACGTGTGCTTGTGTGCGTGTGCGCGTGCGCGTGTTTGTGAGCGTGCGCGTGCTTTTGCGCGTATGCGTGCGCGTGCGCGTGCGTGTGCTTGTGCGCGTGCTTGTGTCGATATAAATCAGCGATATTCGCAACACGAGCATCAAATTCATAATCAGAATCGTCATTTGACGAGCTGTCTAGTAAATCTAAAAGAGATAAACACGAAAACATCCTGTATAAACAATCCGCACCAAAAAACACGTCTACTCAGTTTGAAGGATTTGGACTGAATGTATGCGTCTCGTATATTATCACATCTGCGTAGTGTGTGATAGCTTCAGATCATTAAGTTATTATACGCAGATAAAATATTACCGCATCTGCGTAGTCTGTGACAGCCTTTAAGCTTTATAACGTATTAAAAAGCTTAAGCCATCATTGTCATCTAACTATCTGATAAAGCGCTAATGGAGATTAAATTCCTTTGTAAGTTCCTCCCACGGCTCTCGTTATCAAACACATCAGATAACACTAATTAGGCTACTTTGTAACTGATAACGGAGCAACTTAATTTTTAATTACGTCATGTTCAGTCGATTGAAACGTTCCTTTGAAATCCTGAGATAACTTAGTGAGCTGGTGGTAGGACCTTGTGCAAGATCCGCCCGGATTGCTACCACCATCTTGCTCGCTAATCCTGCTGTGAAGCAGCAGTACTTGCACTATTATGTTTCGGCGTGGAGATTAAGACAGCCGGTGAAATTACTGGCCCTTGAGGTAAGTATCCCACCCTAGGCCTGACTTACAACTTTGATTTTTTTTTCGACGACCGGATGGCTAAGTGGTTGTTAGAGAACCTGACTACGAAGCTTGAGGTCCCGGGTTCGAATCCCGGCCGGGGCAGATATTTGTATGAATAATACGAATGTTTGTTCTCGGGTCTTGGATATTTAATATGTATTTAAGCATTTATTTATCTATATTTAAGTATGTTTATCCGTTGCCTAGTGTCCATAGTACAAGCTTTGCTTAGTTTGGGACTTGGTCAATTGGTGCCAAGTGTCCCATGATATTTATTATTTATTTATTTTTTACTGCTTCAAGAGGTATGTAGCAGATGGGCTACAGAAAATCGAAGTTCCTATCCTGCCGTCCCTCTCATTCCCGTACTAAATGATATGAGTGTCAACGAGACGGCATGACACGAACTTCGATTTTCGAATTTCGTAGGAGGTAGCCAGACCTGAATGATTATAATAATTTAAGCTTGATGATTCCACGCATGCCTCAGAAAACGGGTTTTCACAGAAGAACAGGCAGACTGGTGGACAACAAAGTAATTTTATTAGGGTTCCATTTTGTTTAGATACGGAATCCTAATATGAAATTATTTTAGCAGTTTCGATGTCTAAAGAAATCTGAGGGTGCTGTTCCATTGATTACAGTATTCAAAAAAACAGCGGACAGCAACAGAAATGGCAGCATCGGACGTCCTACGGCAGATGACAAGTAATCAAAAAAAAAAAACAGTAATTAAAAAAACAAAAAACCCGACTGCTTAAAAATACTCTTATTATAAACTAAAAAGAATAAAACAAGTCTGGTTGATCTGAACTGAAGGAAAAATGAGTAGAAAGTAATTGACCTACACACACAACAACAGATATTTAGTATATTTAAATACGGGATATAGCGACTTTGACAGTCGGGACCCATGTTGGATAGGAATGAGTCTAGGTTATTTAATTTTGCCATTTTGAAAATCTATATAGCTTATGTCACTACTACAATTTAGACAAATCCAACGACACCTCATATGTCAAAAACCGTCTAGCCGTTTGGGCTGTAGGGCGCGCCAAAGAAATGGACATACACACATACATACATATACTCGAAAAACATAACCCTCCTTTTGTCGCAGTCGAGTAAAAATATAAATTATATTGACGACATGCGAGACAATTTGTCCCAATAATCATATCGTCATATCGTCAATATAGTGTACCTAATCTATATCTGTGAACTTAGCAGTACATGAAGCCGGTGTCACGTCAGGCAACATAGCTTATCGTGATTGATTCGCCACGTCCACAGCCGTCCAGTAACTCAACACATGCTAATTTATGCTAAAATACAACTACATTATAAACGCAGAAACATTGCAAACAGAACTTTATACCATAGCAATAAAAATTACGTTAACTGCTTTAGTTTCTTTGTGCATTTTAATCAGAATGCCAGTGGCTCTGCTAGTGCAAACATCTATGGAAACGACGCCATTTTTTAACCTCCGACGCGAAAAGAGGGGTGTTATAAGTTTGACCGCTTATGTGTGTCTGTCTGTGGCACCGTAGCTCTTAAACGGATGAACCGATTTAAATGCGGCTTTTTTATTTGATAGCAGGTTTTTTAGCGATGGTTCTAAGATATGTTTCATCAAAATCGGTTTAGCCATTTTTGAGATATTGAACTTTAAAGTGACAAAGTCGGGGGTTTTCCATCATTTTGTTGGTTAGGTTATCATTACGCTCCTTACCGTTCTTTTCAGTTCCATTTCGTTCTGTTCTTTTGAAATTTTGAAAATATAATAGTGGTGAGCAGTGCGACTGGATTGCAAACGAGCAAGTGGGTCTCCTGATGGTAAGAAATCACCACTGCCCATAAACATCTGCAACACCACCCCTGGTGCTTTATTGCAGATGAGTTGCCAACCTAGAGGCCTAAGATGGGATACCTTAAGTGCCAGTAATTTCACCGGCTGTCTTAATCTCCACGCCGAAATACAACAGTGCAAGCACTGCTGCTTCACGGCAGGATTAGCGAGCAAGATGGCGGTAGCAATCCGGGTGGACCTTGCACAAGGTCCTACCACTTGCAAACTGCCACCTGCAAGCATTATGGAACTTGAGTCCATATTTCGAAAATGGAATGTCGACTTATCTATACGGAAACGTAACTTTTTCACCTAAAAGGACATTAACTTATGTTTATTGTTTCGGAGCCAATTTCACACAATATTCTTTTTAATTAAAATCATGTATGGTTTGAGAGGAAATCGTAAAATTGGACGTGTCTAGGAACGGAACTGACCTAATTATCGTAATTATGGGTTAAATAACGTAATTAAACTTAACGAAGCGTTAGTATCTCATGTTCGTTCCAGATTTTGATTTCGACCGTTTTGGAGGAAAGTAGAGGTATCTAACTTTGTGAATCCAAGAGTTTACGAAACATAATTATATGCCATTGTAATAATATGAGGCCGTAGTGGCATAGTGGTTTGACTTAATTGCCTCTCAAGCAGATGGTCATTGGTTCGAGCCAGGGCCCCTTTACCTACACACCTTTACCTTTACCTTTACAGGGTACCTTTGAGTTTTTCGAAATTTATTTAAGAAGTTACTTTCAAAATTTACCCGAAATTTACACGAGCTTTATGGTGAAAAAAAAACATCCTGCGGAAACCTGAACACACCGGTGAAGAATATTTTTCTATGCCTGCGCATTTCCTAAAAATATTTAACAGTACAATAGCCTCCATATATAATAACTTTGACTATTGCTATTATGAACTGTCTTGTAGAGGTGTTTGTGCTTAAGAAAGTTGCGCGAGAGCATTAATTACTTAGCCATCGGACACAGCATGTCCGCATTAGTTCTGCTAAGGGTTCCGTGGTATAAATTACTAGCGAATGTCTTGAAAGTCATCATACCGACCTATACTTCAAACTAGTGTGAAATTATTAAAAGTCATAATAGGTATAATAATATTTGTCATAATTTTTGCCTGGTCGAAACCTGTTTGTCAGAAATGTTTAAATGGTCATCCTGTAAGACTGTAGGTTAGGTTAGGTAATTATATCAAGGAACTGATTCAGTCTCTGCTTACTCCGTTGGGGAAAAAGCGTGATTTTACGTATGTTTTATGTATGTAATGGATACAGAACAAAAAGTAGGTAAACAATACATTATAACAAACATAACATTATGACTAACAATTTCGATATAGCCTCTTGATGTCCAAGTAAAATTACTACTGCATAACTCTTTTTTTTTCTGAAACTATTTATTTTTCAGAATTGCTATAAAACAAATCTAACCTATAGAGGTCTGCAGGATGACCATTTAAAAACTTATGAAAAATGACTAACAAAATTATGACAAAAATTACATTATGACTTATAAAATCATGGCACACGAAAGGATCCCGTATTAAACACACACATACACATCAATAAGAACGAAATATACAGGATTCGGGGTTATTAGACGGAATAGGCAGACTTATTTACTTACAATAAAAACAATGAATTTCAACATGGGCGTCTCTTTATATCTTTGGGCCAGCCGATATCCAGGGCAAGACCACAAAATGGATGGAGTCCATTTAATCTCCTGGGTTTTAATTGCAGCACCTCTCTACCGTCCATTTATTGGAGAAAAGATTTATCGACCTCTTGCTGGACAATTTTCATCGGCACTACGCTTTATTAAGATATTTAATTGAAGTTATAATTGCTGATACGGATCGGAGTTATACAATGATTAGTTTATTAATGATCTGTTTTATTGTATTTACTATTTAGCTTTGCCTTGACACGTTTAGGATTTTTCGAGTTACTAATTATATACTGAGCGGCAAAAATGTTGACCCTCAAATATATGCAGTAATAAGTAATTTTTAGGGTTCCAGAGCCAAAATGGCAAAAACGGAACCCTTTATCTTGGCCTATTATTACTGCTGGGTACAGTCGCCATCAAATATTTCGAAGATGCCAAGGTGGTCAAAATATCGGCACATGCACTCTATTATTAAGGTAATTCATGTATCGATATTTTTATTACCTTGGCTGCTAAAATATCTAATGGCAACAGTAACAAGCCTCTCAAAGTTGAAAACTTCACACGTACTTATTAAATTACAACGCAGGTGAATGATACCTTTTCCCACGACGTTTTCCTTCACCGTAACGTTTAAATGCAAATTTTAAATGAAATTTTGCACCTGATTTCCAGGGAAAAGAAAGAAGAAAGAAAGAAAGATTAATTTTGGCTCCATAAGTACCACCTAAGACTAACACTAAAACTAGCACTAAAACTATAATTACTTGGTGACACGACAGGATACCAAAAAGGGTCTCCACTTAGCATGTGTTGCCGCATATTATGTGCAGTAACGCTGGTTTTCTGTGGAGCCCAGAAAAGGGTAGGAGCCCAGGTTTTAACCCAAGATCTTATGCTTGAAAAGCCAAACCACTAAGAATACCACAGCGTTTTCATCGAAAATATATCCATTTAATCAAAATTCGATACACAGCATAAACATGGAACAAGGCAGACATTTTTAAAGTGCAATTTCATTGGAAAATAGCTTGAGGTGATAATTACAAAGAAATATATAACGAGTTCATTAAGAGATAGAGACAACGAATACTAATTGGATAACGAAGAAACAAAACTGAAAAGGGTTTCGCAGTGACTATCAAAACAGACTTGATTGTTACCGTTCTTCTAATAAGCAAAAAGATAAAGCCCACGGAGTGATGACTGAATCCAGATTAATAAATACACAATACATACGCGAATATTTTTGCTTTGACGATAAATAATATTTTATATCTTGTATCTTGGGGGGAAAATACCTTAGTCGTCACGCTGGGCAGGCGGGTTGGCGATGGCAGTTATATCCGATAGTTCGCAGAGAACGCTGCTGACCATCCCCCGGTTTATGCCTTAGTGGCCTCTTACGACACCCACGGGAAGAGAGGGGGTGGTGCAATTAACGACCGACATCACATGGCACAGCGTCGTCTTGGTTAAGATCGCTGAATCGCGGTGGATGCGGAAAAAGACCGGTCTGAGTGGAGAGCTTTGGGGGAGGCCTGCAGATGCCCAGTAGTGGACGTCTTTCGGCTGACATGATGCTGATGATGATAAATTATATTGATTAATATTTTGATAAAGTTTTTTATTAGTGATAATATTACAAAGTGTTGGCAGACCTCCCACTAATGAACAGAAGATATCGTTGTTAATTAGTTGCAAACGTCAAATCAAGAGGAATCATTCACCGACATAGCTGTAAAAATATTTATGCAAGTTGAAGTGGCAACGGGGCACATTACTTGAAGGACAGATAACCGTTAGGGGAAAAAATTCCTCGAGTGGCAACCACGAACTGGGAGACGAACCGAAGCGTTGTCAGGCCTCTCAACAGGTGGACTGACGACATCATGAGAATTGCAGGCAACCGGTAGATGCAAGTGGCGAGGTTTAAAAATACATTCTGACACAACTTCCTCTCTTCGCTTTTTTTAATTGGACCCCCCCAACATTTTATTCTGCTCTGACACATGTCACGTGTCCATCTTCATTTGCTGCAGTGTCCAAACTCTGTCTACCTCGATCTTCAATTTGCCATCCATTTTTATCTGCCATTAAATTCCTGGCCATGTGACGGTAGATATAAATCAAAATTTAGAATTCGTTTCACCCCGCGAGTAATTGCACAACACTAAAAAGTAGGGATGTTCTAGTAACGTAAGGTATCGATATTTTTTCTAACTAATCACGCTTTGATGTGTCCAACAAATATCAGCTTAGAAAAAAAGTTCCAAATTATCGACATTGATTTGAATAAATATATACTTAAAACAGCAATGATTATTAGAGTTAAGAAGTTGTATTTGATTACAATAATAATACTTTAATTATTTTCTCCACCGCCAGTTACAAGTTTATGTCTTTTTTTATAGAACACATATAATGTCATTGTTAAAAATACGCACGCAATAATAATTGGCACGATTAATAAAACAGCGGGTGATGGCGTTCGGCGTGACTAGTTAATGAATATTTTGTTCGTTATGATTCATTCGTTAAGATGTGTTCCATACTTATTTCTTTACGAAATTGAAGTCAAAGTAGTTCAGATTTGAAATCACCATTATGGTTTCATTTATACATTCGAAAATAGATTTGGAAAACAGTAACAATCAGTTAATTGCAACAAAGCTACAGTTATGGGAACTAAATTATTAAAGTTACTAGCTTTTGCCCGCGGCTCCGCCCGCGTGGTATTCGGTTATCGCGCGCTGTTCCCTCGGGAACTGTGCATTTTTCCGGGATAAAAAGTAGCCTATGTCACTCTCGGGCTCATAAAATATCCCTATGCCAAAAATCATGGCGATCCGTCGCTCCGTTACGGCGTGAAAGATGGACAAACATACAAACATACAAACACACAAACATACAAACACACTTTCGCATTTATAATATTAGTATGGATTGGTACTCGTGTTTTAAATTCAGCACAATTTTTCACTTGAAGTGGTTAATAAATTATCAAGTATCAAGTATCAACATGATTTAACAATGTACCGCCAAGAAACCATTGCCAGAAAGATTCAATACCTACTAAAACTCTCTGGTATCGATACAAATTTATCGACAACTTACAACTCCCAAGTAGACTAAGTACAGCAATGATGATTCGATATTAAAACTAATTATCGATAACTTACATGCCACTTGTATAGAACATCCCTATAATATGGTAGTCAAAGTGTGTCACGTGCGTGCTTATTTGCAAATAATTGGGACGTTGATTTTTTAATGGCCAGGACTTGGAAGGGTGCAAATTTTGTTTTTATTTCGACATTGGCGTAGAAATCACCATTAAATTTTAGATTACAATATACTGTTCAATTATTTTTGAGTTATTTTTTATAAACTGTACAGATTAAGGCGTTACTTTGCGTAGGTCCATGTTAAAATAAATGGAGTATCTGTCTGGCTCCTCCCCCAAAAAATTTTTACAAAGAACCGCTCTCTGTCCTTCTTTAACATCGTGTGACAGAAAGAAGCGGTGGAAATTATTGTGATTACAACTATTCCAAGTGAGAATAAACAATAAGACCTTTTCCACGGGGTAGTTATTTCGACAAATTTGTACCTATCTATAGAAAGAAAGAACGAAAAGAAAGAAGACATTTATTCACATTCACAAAGACACACAAAAACAACGAAATTTTAAAATAAGAATCATCATCATCATCAGCAGTTTTAGCCTGAGCAAAGCTCGGTCGCCCAGGTACTACTTATTAAAAAAATCATGTACCGCGATTCTTAAATGATAATGTTCCAATTACCTTCCATATTATTTTATACTGTCATAAGAAAGAACAATAAAAGAGAGGCGCTTAAATTAAGCACTTAAAAACCTTTCAATAGAACCGCAGCAAGACTTTTAAATAATTGCCTATCGTATACACTTCTCTTTGAATTTCAAATTACGAAATGGATGAAATAGAACACACAAAGTTCATTGGGAATGCTGGGAAATATAAACGTATTGACGTCTGTCTGACGTACTTTTCCCGTCGGATATTTCAGGATAGATTGGGTATCATTTTATATTAACTGAAGTTAAGCTAAGTCACAGGGCGGCCACGCCATACAAAATTCGTGTTCTGGAATCTACATAGGCACGACGACGTCTGTACACGCGTCAATGTGTGCGTAAGTGACACAGGGTTGACTATCGCAAAACCCTAGTACTATGGTATGTAGGTATGGCTTAGATGTGTAAATAAATGTTATCGTTAATCATATATTTTTATTTAAACCTACTTAAAATGTGTCTGATAATGTGTTAATGTGTATTTAAGCATTATTGTTTTAAATTACAATAAATATTTGACTACAAATTTAAACGAATTATTCGGTACCTAAGTAGTTATTTCATGATTTTCATGTATTAATCGCGATACTTTTAGAAAGCATTATTTATTTACAAAAGGAAGTAAGTACTCGTAGGGTAGGTAAGTGTACCATATTTCTCGCGCGCCCACTGACAAGTTGGCGCTTGCTCGCGAACCCACCGTCACCGATCTAGCACCGAACAATGAACTGCGGGCCTACTCCGACGTTCGAAAATCGAAGTTCGTATGCTACCGTCTCTCTCGCTCTCGTATGAAACAGTATAAATGTCAGAGGGAACGAACGACATGAATTTCGATTTTCGTATTTCGTAGTAGCCTTGCTGTTGACAAACACCCATACAATGCACAGTATAGGTATCACCATTTCGCAAAATTATTGCTCCCGAGAGTCCCGAGCTTAGTGCCGTGCGGCCGACATACATCGCGTCGCGCGCCCGACTGCTATCCGTCAGGTTTCCGCCAGGCTACGCTTGAGGGGTGGGGTAACTCGAACCGGTGCGGGGCGGAGCGTGGCCATTCTGTACGTTAGTACTATTATATATTCTGTGGCTAAGTTTTGCAGGTGGTAAGGACCTTGTGCTAGGTCCGCCCGGATTGCTACCACCATCTTGCTCGCTAATCCTGCCGTGAGGCAGCAGTGCTTGCACTGTTGTGTTTCGACGTGGAGGGTAATGAAATTATTGGCATACTCAGTATCATAATTATGAGCGTGACAAAACTTACCCATATTTTTTTTATGAAAAACTGGGGACATTTTTTTAAACGACCGGAATCGATTGACTGTGTTCTTGATTTTGAGTAGGAAAAACCATTTTTTTTTTCCAAAATTTTAAAAAAATCTGTGAGGGTACACTTTTTTTGAAAACGCCCAGCTGACTATGGGGGGTCCATATTGTCTCGCATACTTATCAAAAGTCCGAATGTAATTTTTGTCAGAACGATCGTTTGTTATAAATCTTTTTTCTCTGAATCCAATGATTGTTTAGAATTCTTATAAAATAAACCTAACCTAACCTATACTTTTGTATAGAAAAATATAAGGTTTCAGTGAGAAAAAAATTCGGACAAACGATGATTCGGACCAAAATTACGGTATGACTAGCGAAGAGTATGCAAACTTTGGCGCTCCTGTCTATGAGCGGTGGTGCTATCTTACCAATGAACTAAAATGATTTCTTTGCTCACCCGCGACCTTAAGATAGCTAACAACTGGTAGCATGGTGTACGGTTGTGTCACTCTGAAGATGAGCTCTGGTTGAGTTCGAAACGCGTCAGTGTGTTGTGGTGGTGGTGATAGATGGGTTTGTGTAATTTGTGTGTGTTCTTACAGTGTGGAGGTGGAGGAACTGCATGAACACGCATAATTTGCATAGACTTAGCTATCTTAAGGTCGCGGGTGAGCAAAGAAATCATTTTAGTTCATTGATATGGACCTCCGCAAAGTAACGCCTGATTCAATAAATTATTTGCTATCTTACCATCAGGATACCCACTTGTTCTCTTGCAATACAGTCGAATAAAAAAAAAAGTTAAAAGTAGGTTTTGTAAAAAAGCACCTAAGTACCTATAGGCATGCTATAGGTAAAAGATTTAAGAAGATGATCTGTTGTATGTAGTAGTAAAGTGTCCTTATAGATAGATAAGTCGACGTTCCATATTCGATAAATGACTGAAGTCCCATATCAATTCTTTGCACTACTACAATACAAGCAGGTCAGTTTTTAACCTACACAGTTTATTTAAACGCTGTCCCAAACTTTTAGCACTGGACAGTTTCGAAAAAATAAGGTTGGACCAAAATTTTTATAAAAATAACTTTGTCTAAAGCAAGTTGCAACAAATTCATGCAGCGCGACGAAACAAAAAAGTGTAGGGAACATTTTTTGTTTTCTGTTTGAAACGGACTGACGGCTGGACTTTTTAAATTACGGCAGGGAGTTAGGTCTATCTCGTTTTGATTGCAATTTGCTGCGGAAATATGCAATGAAAATAGAAGTTATTATGTTTTCTCAGATTATTTTACAGAGCGATGAGAGAAAGGCAGAGAGTTTTGATTTTTAGAAGCATTTTCTGTTAGAAACCAATTTATTTTGACACATGCTTTTTTAAAGTGATAAAGGGAGACACTACACCTTAGCATACCATGATCGTAATAGGAACGTGTCAGGCACGGAATGTAAGGCGCATGTCATGCGACGGCGACGGTTGGTTATGAAACAGTGGGTACAGTCACACTTTTCAATACAAAATATTTATTTTTTCTTCTTAAATTTCTTAAATTCTTTTTTTCTTTCTTTCTTTGTCCTTTTTTGGGTTCCGGAGCCAAAATGGCTAAAACGGAACCCTTATAGTTTCACCATGTCTGTCTATCTGTCTGTCTGTCCGTCCGCGGCTTTTCTCAGGGACTATCAATGCTACAAAGCTGTAATTTTGCTCAAATATATATGTAAACTATGCCGATAAAAGCCCATTGCGGCCTTTTTACTTAATGAATGATTTGAATTTAAATTCGGATTGAATATAATCCCTACTAATATTATAAATGCGAAAGTAACTCTGTCTGTCTATGTTTCTGTCTGTTACGCTTTTACTTCGAAAGCACTGAACGGATTTTGATGAAATTTGGTATATAGGTAGTTTGAACTCCAAGGATCAACAGATACCTTTTATTCCGGTAGAGGGTGCCACCGCGCGATAACCTAGATCCGCGCAGACGAAGTCGCGGGAATAAAGCTAGTGATTGATAAAATACAGCCCCCATGTACGAGAGTCTTAAAAAGATACGGAAGTTCCAATTTTTTAGCTGACACAGCTGTATGATTAATGGTCGATACAATCACTCAAGAGCACTCCCTAACAAATCATCAAGCTCCTCCAGTTATAAGCAGAAACAAATGTTCAAGCTCTAATACCTCTTCTCACGGCTATTAAAACGTGGAGATATTGGAGACACATGCTTACCGAACAGCAGGCCTAATTAGGAAAGAAATATGCTCATTACTTATTAATAATGTACACGTGCGTATGATTTAGTGGGAGAAAGTTTTTTTAAATTAAAAATGTGTCACGGTCAATGATGGCGGTTTGGGGCGATTGTTTGGTGTGTTTAGTGGCGTGTACGTAGACGATAATTGGTTTGTTATCTAAAGGTTGACGTACGTAGACGATATGCTAAACAGGTAAGTTTGGAATCTTAATCTATTTAGGTACTAAATATTTACAAAAGAAATGATTTATTTCTGGATATAAAATATTCTATGTGTTATCCAATTAGTAAACTACATTTGTGCCAAATTACATCTACACCCGTCGAGCCGTTATTTCATGATTAAGTAACACGCATCCAAACATGTTTATAGTAGTTTTATTTCGAAGATTTTTCAACAAGTAACATCTTCCAAACTCACAAAACAAACATGAAAATAAACAGAAAGTACTAAATCAAAACGAGGGTCCAAATTACCCTTATCAGAAACCCTAATTACTGACCCTTGGAAACGGGTCAGTTCTAGATATTAATCCATTTAAAATACATGCCACATACAGAAACAGACCGTTCTAAACGTAACTCTACAAAACTTCCAAATTTTACTCTAAAACAAAACGAAACGGTTGGATTTGACTTACTCTGTAAATGGTACGAAACGTGACTTTGAAATCGAATCAATGCAGCAAAACGAGCAATATGTTACCGACCTGACCTATATTTGGGCTTTGGAAGAAATCGTTTTTATAAGAACTTAATTTAATTGTTGCTTTTCAGCTCTAGCGAATGAAGTTGGTTGAAACAGTTTGTTCCCGTGAGGTGTCGGGTTAGAATTACACCTCTCCATTTCTTCTGTGGATGTCGTTAGAGGCGACTGAGGATAATATAGGTTAATGCGATCATTAGAAGTGGAAATCGACGGACAAAATAAAAGTCATGTCATCATAGTCTATAAACGATCCACTGCAAGGCACAGGCTTCCTCTTAAGATGAGAGAACACACAACAACATAACCTAACCAACAAAAGTTGAAAACCCCCGGACTTTGTCGCTTCAAAGTTCAATATCTGAAAAACGACCGATTTTGATGAAAAATGCTTGAACCATTGCTAGGAAACCTGATTTCAAATAAAAATCCCGCATTCCAATCGGTCCACGCTTTTAAGAGCTACGGCGTCACAGACAGACACACAGACACACATAGCGTGTTAAAAAATACAAAAAAAAAAATATAATAAATAAAAGCTTGTACATTATCAAAGTTTAATCTAGTTCCTTGAAATAGCGCTAACCTAATGCACTAACCTAACAACAGATCTAGAATATCTAGATCACTATCGGACCAGCTGCGTTTGCGCAGAACCGGCGTTTAGCAGCAACTTTGTACTATCCACGCCTGCCAAATCGGTATCCGATTGGTTATCAGCTTCCTGGGGCTAGGGATGGTTCAACTTGGTCACTGACACTATAATTGAACACTAAACTGGTATTGAACATAATTTTTTTGGCCGCATTTCGTAAAAAAATCAGATTTGTAACCAAAAAAACGTTGGAAAATCTACGACTTTGTTAGTTCAAAGTTCAATATCTCAAAAACGGCTGAGCCGATTTTGATAAAGCAAGTCTAAGAACCATCGCTAGATAACCTGCTTTCAAATAAAGAAACCGCATAACCACATTAAAATTAAAAACTACGGTGCCACGGCTGACACACAGACACACATAGCGGTCAAACTTATAACAACCCTCTTTTTGGACGGGGGTTAAAACAAACCCTAAAAGAGGCCTGTGGTTAAAAATCTGTGGTGCAATCCCCCTGATGTTGCAGGTGTCTATGGGCGGTGATGATCTCTTACCATCAGGAGACTCACTTGTGCGTTTGCCATTCAGTCGAATAAAAAAAATCCATCAAGAAATTGAAAATAGAAAGCGATGTTATACATTTAGTGCAATCTCATCCACAGTTCACAGTTTTAGAAAGTTGTTAGGTAAATGTTCTTAAAGTCGTGACAACCCTATCTCCAGATACCATATCCAGATCATTATCAGTTGAGATGCAATCAACACAACACCTCAGGCTTGGGCTTATCTGTTAGATAACTCCTAGATAGCGGCGGTCACTTTAATTTTACTACTATTTGATTAAATTGCTTTCGAAACAAGGTCGTAATTTTAAACGGCATAGGGATTTAATAAGTACTAAAATTTTATTCGAACTACATTCTATGATAATATAATACTACTAAAACACACAGACGGTTCACTAATGTTTCCTAACTAACGTTTGGCAACCGGATTCATTTCGCAACTTTTCATTTCGCAACTGTTTAATATTTCTGAAACTGTACATTATTTCAGAATTTTTCTAAAACTAACCAAACTCTCTACACGATAGTCCTGAAATTCTTCTTCTCTTCTTCTAGTGCCTCTTCAGTCCTGAAGGTTGGCCGTTAGCTTCTTGTACTCCTCTCTATTAGCAGCCATCCGGAACAGCTCTTCGGCGGAAACAATACCGGTCCACTCCCGCAAGTTTCGCAGCCACGATTTCTTCCTTCGCCCAGCGCGTCTCTTTCCCTCCACCTTACCCATCATTATCAACTGCAGCAGCGAGTATCTATCATTCCTGAGAATGTGACCGAGATACTCTATCTTGCGTCTTTTGATAGATGGCATCATTTTCCGGGACATATGTACGCGCTGGAGCACGGTTACGTTTCTGACCTTCTGCGTCCAACTAATGCGAAGCATGCGACGGTAGCACCACATCTCAAATGCCTCTAGGCGTTTTGTAGTGTCTTCTTTTAGAGTCCACGCTTCGCAACCGTACATGACAATAGGCCAGATGTAACATAGAAGTAGCCTTACTCGGAGCTTTATATTCAGTTGACGACAGCAAAGTACTTTCCTCATTTTATTAAAAGAGGCTCTAGCAACTTCAATCCGGGTTTTTATTTCCTGATCGGATTCCCATGCCTCATTCACCCAAGCTCCCAAATACTTGTATTGTCGTACCCGCTCTAGTTGTTTCCCTGCTACCGATATGTTAGGTCTTAAATCCGGAGTTCTCGAGATTACCATGAACTTGGTCTTGCTTATGTTTATTGATAAACCGGCTTTCTCGCTGTTCTCGTAAACCTCATTTAAAATTTTTTGCAAGTCGGCCCCCGATGCTGCAACAAGAATAGTGTCGTCTGCATATCGCAAGTTGTTAACGACTTTGCCGTTGATCTTTATTCCTGCTTCAAGGTTTTCAAGAGCTTTCGACATCACAGACTCAGAATAAATATTGAAAAGCAGCGGAGACAAAATACAGCCCTGCCGGACACCACGACAGATCTCAACCTGGTCAGTTTCCTCATTCTCAACCCTTATCGTAGCTACCTGCTTCCTGAAATAAATACTGAAATATTTACAATTTTAGAGTTTGCGAAATGAAAAGTTGCGAAATGAATCAAGTTGCCAAACGTCACTTGCGAAATGAATATTACCCACACAGACACGCACGCACAAACACGCACACGTGCGAAATGGTTCTCTGTCATTTCTTAAGTAGAGTTAAACGAAATTTCTCGTTTGCAATGTTTTTGACAGATCGGCTACAAAATTGTGGAAATTAAATCTTTTCATTTTATTTATTTATGTAGGTACTTAAATGGTTTGTTATAATATATCTACCTAACTGACAATATTGAATGAAAAATTGGCAAAAATTCGAATGTCTCGACTTAATCTCGTAGCATGCTATCTACAGATGTCGTAATCAAGCTGTGCTAGACTATCTCTTCTTTTAATTACTGCAACTTGTTAAGGTATTTATGTTGTAATAATCTTTTATGTCGCGGCACGTTCACGTTTATTGCGTGTGAGATTGAATATAAACGATTCTCATTATGTTTTAGTTCTCGCTGAATGTTTACAGGAACTGTGGTTTTTCCGATGTCAACTTATCCCACGAGAAGTTTCCCTAGCGGGAATAAACGTTGGTAAACATATTAACGTAATGTCAAGTGTAGAAACTGTTGGACTAAATTAAAAAAAAAATTGGGACTGAAAACAAAGATCTCATGACCGT
This sequence comes from Choristoneura rosaceana, assembly GCA_037349165.1. NCBI lineage: Eukaryota > Metazoa > Arthropoda > Insecta > Lepidoptera > Tortricidae > Choristoneura > Choristoneura rosaceana. The sequence goes on from JAZBNJ010000019.1 coordinate 2,087,524, forward strand.
AAAACAATGGGGAGACTAAGATTAAACACTATATAAAAACAATTTCAAAATTTGCACGGTAAGCAATAGACCGCCTTATCGCTACAGAGCAATCATTGCAGGTAGCCTCTGCAATGGAAAGAAGAAATGAATAGATTAAAGTTGTCTAAGGAATTATTTACCTATTGGAGCAAAACTAAAAAAAAATCATAGTATTTGTTTTTAGTACATAACCTTTAAATGGGAAAATATGTTTGTTTATTTATTTTTGAGACCCCGGAAATAACATCATAGCTAAGGGAGAGATTTGGGGAACAAAAAAATCTAGAATGATCTTTCCCCGTAAAAACACGTGTTTCCGAGTTTTAATAACAAAAAACTAATTCATTGATTGAGGTCAAATATGAACTTTAAATGTAATACAAAACATCTACCCGTCATCTTACATCCTTCCTTATAAAAACTCATTACAATCGATCATTTCTTTAATAGTAATCCGATCCACAATTCAATTTGAACTTACCATCGAAACATAAAAGGGCCGAGAAACTTAAAGCATGAAACCTAAAACCCGATAGAGAATGCAAAATTAAAAAAAAAAACTTGGGAACAAGAATAGTCAATAGTCACTTCATATTGTGTTTGCTGAGTGAACCACATGAGGATCTATGGTATCAGGTTACCATGATAACGAAGAGACACTCAACATCAACGACTACAAAAACGCAGCGATAACCAATGCTCTTTCAGATAAAGATGCAGTGATAGATACTGAAGTTAAACACGCAATAGACAACGATGCGAATGAAGTAGTTGATGCTAACGATGATGAAGAGAGTTTAATAGTAAAGGTTAGAACTCGCTTCCCGCAGGAGCGCGGTTGCAAGTTGAGTGAACTTAACTAACCTAAATTGACTACAATAACACTATTGTCTTACGTGAAGGTATGTCTTTGACTATTTTTAATTCAAACGGCGTTCGGTATGATTAATGTTTGCTTTCGATAAACAAGATTGAGAATGACATAATTACTCAATGCTGATGAAAGACTTTTAAGGTTCCTTACCTAGGTGGAACTTATAAAGTTTTACACCTTATATACGTAACATGACATTACAAGGAGTAAATGAAAATTATTATGAATATGAAAGTTGAATACCTTATCAACGGGAGTTAAAAGTAGTATGTAGAAGAAGTAATATTTGTTTTTTCCTCATGTAATAATATTATGCAGTTAATCACAAACATTGTGTTAATTTAATAACTGAAAACGGTGTAAAACCTTATAATAATTTGTTCCAAATCGAGAGAAGGATTAACAATACTGCATGGGGCCCCGAAGCGTTTTTTTTAAATCTCTTTTTTATTGTGCCCAGTCTAAAAGTTTCCAAAGTCAACGGAGAATTAATTGTCTTAGCGAGGTTGCATTATTAATTAGATTTAGTACTTATATTTTTTTCTGTCATTTATGATTTTCTACAAATAACGACAAATGAAAAAGCGCAACTGAAAATGCAAGTTAATAGCTTGCTTATGACTAATTAATAGACATCAAATCATATACCTATTCTTTACGTGATTATAGTCGAACAAAGTTCAACTACTTTTGAACCCTAAAACATTCCAACAGAGTCCAAATGCGACACAGAACTTTTTGGATATTCATACCCATTCGTCTGAAATTTGTGCACACTAATTAGCCCTGCAGTCAGTCCTGTGCAACGAGATTGTGAGACAGCTACACTTAAATTTGTCGCGTCTCTAAATTAGTGCATTACGAGTTCTAGAAATTATGCAAAATGAGCACACACGACTAGCTGACGACTGCGTCTTTGCTTCTAAAAGTAATGGAAAAGAAATATACTTACAATGGAACAGAAATAAACAAAGTTGCAATAAAGTACAAAATAACCGAAAATTTTAAAGATTCAAACGACGTAAATGAGAACTTGCTGATTTTCAAAATTTGCACGAGAAATTAGTAAAACCCTGGAATTTAAATAAGGTTGACAAATATTATGATTTACGTAAGCGAAAGGTGCAAAGGTTAGATGTTTAGTTTGGAACACACCATTAATTTTGATGAGAAATGTGCACGGATTGTAATAAGATTGAGGACTTAATACATTTTTAGGTGGAGTGTGTAGTGACTAAGGATAGCCGTGAGAGGTATTTGAGTGATTTGGACCTGTCCAATGGTGCAGTGAATATTATTTTGAGTAGTCCTGTATCGGAAAATGCAGTACGAATTTACAGGTTCATCAAGCACTCCTTTGCAGCCAGATAATCTCAACATCGCAATAGGAGTGTTTGATGAATGTGGCCATTGAGTCTTTCAATGAGGCTGGCATAGTCACACAGGTGCACTTAAGCCTCAAAAAAAAATAGAACTAAAAAAAAAACACTACTTTTATTTGTTCTTGGTCTATGGCTTCGTCTGCAAAGTTTACGCTCTGGGATGCTCTGGGATGAAGATTACCTTATGCCCTTTTCAGGGTCTGCAATTCATTATTAGGGACAATCGGTTTAGTATTTTAAGCGTAGAAGCGTAAGAAATAAACACGCTCAACCTCGCATTTATAATTTGAAATGAGGAGTAGGATTGTCGCTGTCAAAACATCATTTTTGCAGGTGGTAGGGCCTTATGCAAAGTCCGCCCGGATTGCTACCACCATCTTGCTTGCTAATCCTGCCATGAAGCAGCAGTGTTTGCACTATTTGTTTCGGCATGGAAAGTGCGACAGCGCAGGTGATATTACTGGTACTTGAGGTATCCCATCTTAGGCCTTTAGGTTGGCAACGCATTTGCAGATTTTTATGGGTGGTGGTGATCTCTTACCATCAGGAGACCCTGCTCGTTTGCCATCCAGTTGAACAAAAAACATAATCAGGTGCGTTATTTTGAATGGTTTGAAAAATACAGACAGACAGTCAACCTTCCGTTGGCCTAAAAGTAAAAAAAACAAACACAATTCAACACGGTTAAAGTTCCAAGCCAAAAGGACAGTTGACAGAAAAAGAATGTAGTGACAGATGTCATGTCACAAACCCCTGGCGAACTGCCAGGCTTAAACAATTGCACGCTATTTTTAGAGGTGCAAGCGAAATTAAACGTTTGCGGAATTGAGTGTCGGGGAAATGTCTTTTCTACTGGCGTCTGTCCTGTTTTAAAATTAGAATCAAATAAACCTAGGCATTAATTTTATTAAAAAAGACAACTTTAAAAGCCTTTTAGATGTTAATTTTGCTTCAAACGGGAAGTGTGAAGTAAAAATACAAAAAGGTTACACAAAAAAAAGTGGTAAGTATAAAGGCAAATTTACTACTTCTCATGAGCTTTTCTTTAAAAGAAAACATTGGAACTATCATCTCAAGCCTCGTTCTAATAGGTGGAATCATCTGAAAAAGGATCGCATGCCTCACATATTATATGTACTAGCTTTTGCCCGCGGCTCTGTCCGCGTGGTATTCGGTTATCGCGCGCTGTTCTCTCGGGAACTGTGTATTTTTCCGGGATAAATAGTAGCCTATGTCACTCTCGGGCAAATAAATTATCCCTATGCCAAAAATCTCGTCGATCCGTTGCTCCGTTACGGCGTGAAAGACGGACAAACACACAAACATACAAACCCATTATCGCATTTATAATATTAGTAATATTATTATTATTATTATTTTCATGTTAATAATTCATTAATGACACAACTTGTATTTGCAAGAACTTAACAATTTAATCCAACGAACAACGACTAAATGCAATTCTCATCCCGCACATTGTCACAACAAATTCTGACATCTCGAAATATTGCCACGGATTCAACTCGCCAACAATTGTGTAGCTCCGCAAACTTTGTAAATGGATTAAGACAGAGAGTTCACTTTACCACTTTATAATAATTTTAGATGGCTACAAGTCACAGGCCGCAGTAGGTACAGCGAGTACGTAATTCAGTTAAGAAAAAGCAAATAAAAAAATATTAGTGAAGTGTGACCTATCGCCTCTCAAGCAGAGGGTCGTGGGTTCAAAGCCCGCTTCGCACCTCTGAGTTTTTCGAAATTCATGTGCGGAATTACATTAAATTTGAAATTTACCACGAGCTTTGCGGTGAAGGAAAACATCGTGAGGAAACCTATACAAACCTGAGCGAAGCAATTCAATGGTGCGTGTGAAGTTCCCAAACCGCAGTGGGCCCGCGTGGGAACTATGGCCCAAGCCCTTTTGTTGTGATACGTGAGTGTTGTGTAACGGAGCGACGAATCAACGTGATTTTTGGCATACAGATAGTTTATGGGCCCGAGAGTGACATAGGCTACTTTTTATCCCGGAAAAATGCACAGTTCCCGAGTGAAACAGCGCGCGATAACCGAATACCACGCGGGCGGAGCCGCTGGCAAAAGCTAGTAAATAATAAATAAAAGTGAACCCTCTGCATTTCTGTGCATTGCGAATTGGTTTTCAGTGACCGCATTATGCAAAACATGTCAACGCTCGAATGTCTACTTTATTTATTCGCGGCTGGTTAGCTTCGGCATTGTTATGATTTGTTTAGCTTAATCGCGGAGGTCTTACGGAAATGTTTTGAACAAAAACAACAAAGAATTAAAAATACAAATTGAAATATAGATGCACGGAAAAACCATAAAAATAAGACCAGCACTGGGAATCGAACCCAGGTCCTCGGCATTCCGTGCCGCGTGGTATACCGCTACACCACCGCTGGACAACGGTACAGACACGAGTTTCCCCTATGTACCACATATCTCAGCTTGTTTGTTTCTTATTTAGCCACTTAAGCAGCGGCACTAGCGACATCTATGCCGTAGCCCTCATCGAGAAACCCAGGTTTCGTTTCCCAACGCTGGTCTTATTTTACTGGTTTTTCTGTGCATCTATATTTCAGTTTGTATTTTCCATTTAGATTTTACGGAATGACCGTAAAAATAAAAAAAATTGGAATTGGAATAAAAAATATAAATTCCAAATCAAATTCTAAATTCCAATTTTTTTGGAGTGAAATTAACACGAGTGTTAACTCAAAAGTGTTGTTTTTTTGGGGAAGAATTGCGTACCTTTAACTTTGAAATCAAGTTACAGCGTTACAATGATGATTGATCGCCTCTATCTTTTGTATCTTTCTTTCTCTCTCTCTCTCTCTCTCTAGGAAGACTTAGTACACTTTTAAAACTTACCTATCATCCATATTGTTCACATTTACCTTGTTCATTATCACTAGATTAATTCATTAGTACACTGAAATTAGTGAATTTGTTGCGACCAGGGGGTCGCAGCATTTTCCTAGTAAATGCACTGCCATGAAAAGTAATGTCAGTAGTTTTTATAATTAGACTTTTATTTTTGAAGAAAAGACAAACAATGGGATAAGGAACTTTTAATACTTTACTAAATTCATACAATCATACCATCGTGAACATATGCAAAAAATTCACGCAACTAAATTTCCTAACAGTAAGAGGGCCCAAGAGGGATTTTGTTATTTACTTGAACGTGACAGATGAATCTAAGGGATTCCTTACATCCTGTAGAATACCTCCACCAAACTATACAGAAGCCTGTTGGGTCATGTGTCCAGGAACTCCAGGATAGCAGTAACCACCAGACGGCATCAGGTGAAGAATAGTGATAAAGTGTTAAAAATAGTGAATGAGAGTTCTACACTTTCTGCCAACAAACTGCTATGCAGTTTGGCAGAGGTTTATATTTATAAGTATTTCGATCTGTACTTCTTTTGTTTTTATAATTTGAATAATTTATATTTCTAATAAATTATTTTTATATTTGAATAAATAAATAATAATAAAAAATGTAGTATGTGGATTTTTTCGAAGAGTGGAGAGCGCAATTGCCGCTTCCTTTTGTCAGTGCTCCCTGCAAGTCACACTAATTACAAATGTCTCCACGAAAATACAAAGAGACGGAATAAGTAAAGGGCGAAATAAATCTAACAATATGACGGGATCGCGTGAAGGAGAAACTCCTAATTATCCTCTTTCATTAAGTAATTCTTTTCATGTCGGATATTGTGACTGTCTTCTGTTTTATTGTACGGTGCTGCTAATGTTGTTTTGGAGAATTCGTCTTTAATTAGATTTAAGTAAGTTTATTTGTCATTGTTTGTTATGTATTTCAAATTAAATATTAATGTTAGATAATTGTTGGCGACTAGCTGCAGTGCGACCTTTTTTACCGTTTGTCAATGTCTGGTTTTTTAAATACGTTTTTTATCGATGGGTCCTACGTACAAGGACCTAAGCGTAAAATCCTTACTTTACAGGACGGGCTTTCAAAGTCGAAAACTGTCGTAACTCAGAGATGGTGTTTTTTTTTATACGACTGGAAGGCAAACGAGCAAGTGGGTCTCCTGGTGGTAAGAGATCACCACCGCCCATAAACATCTGCAACACCAGGGATATTGCAGATGCGTTGCCAACCTAGAGGCCTAAGTTGGAATACCTCATTTGCCAGTAATTTCACCGGCTGTCTTACTCTCCGCGCCGAAACACAACAGTGCAAGCACTGCTGTTTCACGGCAGGATTAGCGAGCAAGATGGTGGTAGCAATCCGGGCGGCACTTGCACAAGGTCCTACCACCTGCAACTATACTATGATTGTCAGTTGTGATTTGTTTGCCCTATCTGTCGGTTCCTAAAACCAATATTGTGCTTTCTTATTAAATTACTATCATTTAAACACGTGTTTCCATCAATCTTTCCATTAGTTTTCATACAGTCCACCATTATCTATCAATAATATTAATAATGTTGTGCTTTATTTATCATTTTTCAGTGTTCATTTTAAAGTTTTAAGGGCTTTTGACGAACTTTTTCATTTCTTTCGCCTTTCAACTCCAATTACGCATACCCTCGAAATAGTCAAGAGACGTCTTTCCTCCCCGGATGCTGCAATTAGAATAATTAATGCCATATGTGACGTCATCATTACACGGTTGTGAGAAACATGTGGTTTGATTTTTACGTAAAATTAGTTATGGGATGCATAATTTATGAATTAATGTTGGAGAAGTCGACGGCAGGATTGAATTATGTTATTTTCGTCATCAAGTTAAGATTGGTTTTGGAGTCTTTTTGTATTTTTTGTTTCAACTCCAAATTTGTTACTTTTACGGTAAAAGATTTGATTGTTAGCGACATCTCTTGTCCGGGTGAGCGGTTAGTTAGAGCACTGATCTCTTTTTCTGGGTTTTTCTGTGGATCCATGTGCCCGGAAAGAAAAATCATTAATTCATATGAAACTGTATGGGAAATGAATAATTTGGGAAAAATATTTTCGGCGAAAAATTCGATGAACTTCACTGAGGTAGGAGGTATACATATTTTTTTAAAACCAATTTGCAATGTTATTTTATGATCTTTTCAGGTAAGCTGATAAGATCTTAGTTTTACTACTTACGCGCATGCGCTTCACACGGTTCCATACGGCCATGATCACACTCCATACATCCCAACCTATATACGTTCCACTGTTGGGCACAGGCCTCTTCTCAGAACAAGAGGGCTTGGGCCATAGTTCCCACGCGGGCCCAGTGCAGATTGAGAACTTCACACGCACCATTGAATTGCTTCGCAGGTTTTTGCAGGTTTCCTCAAGATGTTTACTTTTACCGCAAAGCTCGTGGTAAATTTCAAATGTAATTCCGCACATGAATTTCGAAAACTCAGAGGTGCGAGCCGGGGTTTGAACCCACGACCCTCTGCTTGAGAGGCGATAGGTCAAACCACTAAACCACCACGGCTCAGACTATTCCAGTAAAACTAAAGTTTATCCAGAAATTTCCTGCCTCACTATCACAAAGCTATGGAATGAACTATCGCCTGCGGTATTCCCAGACCAATACGACCTTCAAGCTTTCAAAAAAAGAGCGCACTCCTACCTTAAAGGCAACGCACTTGTGGCTTTTCTGATGTTGCAGGTGTCCATGGGCGACGGTGATCGTTTTACCATCAGACGATCCGTTTGCTATTTAGCCCCCTATACCATAAAAAGTCGTGTCAGTAGCGATACATTGCGGGGTCACAATCCAAACGAGTTACACAAGATCGATCAAGCACCGCAGTGTCATGCTACTGGAACGGTTTCATTGTAATAGTGTGAACAGGGCTAACCAACCGAAAAATCAAAGATTCAAATACCTCAAATAACTTAAACTTGACACAAACTACAAAGTAACATGCTAATACGAAACATTACTTCCATCCACTGTCAGTTTATACAAAAAATCAAACCTGTCGTTTTCACTCTCGATGCGTTTTACAGTAAACAGAAAGAGATGAGACGAAGAAAGTTTAGAATGTGAACAATGCTGATGAATCTGGCTCGTGACATTGCTGCCGTGCCACGTGTATCGTGGTTAGGGAATCTCGCGTCATGCTGGCTTGTAGACGATTGGTTCATGTAACAGACGGTTTAAATGTAAATACCTACCCGGCTTCGAACGCGGCGAGCTTATTCTCCTGTCGCTCGCACAGATATTACAAGTATGTATGTATGTAATCATCATGTCAACCGAAAGACGTCCACTGCTGGACATAGGCCTCCCCCAAGGCTCTCCACTCAGACCGGCCTTGTGCTTTCCGCACACACCGCGATCCCGCGATCTTAACCAGGTCGTCGGTTCATCTTGTTGGAGGCCTACCGACAGCTCGTCTCCCGGTCCGCGGACGCCATTCGAGAATCTTTTGACCCCATCAGCCATCAGACCTGCGTGCAATGTGCCCCGCTCTCTGCCACTTCAGTTTCGCAATTCTTCGGGCTATGGCAGTAACCTTAACCTTAGTGCTACATCGATATCATCATTTCTGATTCTATCCCACAGAGAAACCCCGAGCATAGCCCTCTCCATACATAGCCCTCTGAGTGAAAATTACTTAAGCGGCGGCGGCGTTGATCACTTACGCAGGCACGCTCGTTTTACAACTATTTAATAAAAAAAATGATTAGTTCAATGATATGAAATTTTGTAAAATAACGCCTGATTAATATCTTAGTTACAAGAAAGATTATATAAATAAACAACATCTCGTTACTTGTACCCTCAGACCTCCAGTTAGCGGCTCGACACATGTAGAATGCAGGTCACATCTTCAATGCGTCCGACAGATCAGATAAGGGAATCCGTAATATTCCAAGATGGCCACTGTTTGGGAGGTAAAGTACTAATTAAAACGAATGACCCAGTAGGCTCAATTTATGGGAGTGAGTTAAACTTTTCGGTAGCCGATTTAGTTTTTTATTTTCTACAATGGATGAGTTGTTTGGTGTTTGGTTTATAAAATTGTATTGAGTTTTCCTTTTTTTAAAGGTTTCATTTTGTGTCATGAGCATGACAAAATTTGAGAGATTCGAGATTTAATCTTATGATTATCCCATATGTAACGTGTTAGGCTACAGAGTGGGCCAAATAAGTAGACAAAGTGTCACTTTAGACCTGTACTGGACCAATAGCAAAGTGCTTTTATGTCATGTTTACCGTATGGTCATTTAAAAATTATACGTCACTTTCGCAGTTACGATGGACGAGCGGAAATTCCAATAGTTTCTCAGATTCTAAGGATATACCTACTTTAAGGATATACTTTACCATGTTCAGATTAGAATGCCAGTAGGTAATGAGAGTTTTTGCCACAGTCGTAGGTGGCGCTAGTATTGTGAAGTCCATTTCATCATCATCATCATCATCATGACAGCCGAAAGACGTCCACTGCTGGACATTGGCCTCCCCCAACGCTCTCCACTCGGACCAGTCTTGTCTTTTCCATATCCTCCGCGATCCCGCAATCTTACCCAGGGCATTGCTCCATCTTGTTGGAGGCCTACCGACAACTCGTCTCCCGGTCCGCGGACGCCATTCAAGAACCTTCTGACCCCATCGGCCGTCAGTCCTGCGAGCAACGTGCCCCGCCCACTGCCACTTCAGTTTTGCAATTCTTCGGGCTATATCGGTGTGCTGTGTGGTGTCGGTCGAGAATCTTATCACCCTCTCTCTTCCCGTGGGTGTTCTATTCAAGAGGCGACTTCCCTTAGTCCGGAGGATGGGCAGCAGCGTTCTCTGCGAACTATTGAGTATAACTGCGGTCGCCAACCCGCCTGCCAAGCGTGGCGACTATAATGGCATTGCAAAAGTACAAGGGATTTTTAGTTTTTATTTTTTCTAGCCTACAATAGTGTCCCACTGCTGGGCAAAGGCCTCTCCTCTTGATATCCACACGTCCCGGTTCAGCGCTATGTCAGTCAGGCCAGTCCCTTGCATACGCATCTAAATCGTTATCTCCTTCTCGGTCTGCCTCGCCGTCGATGGCCGTCCTCCGGTGCCCACCAAGTTACATTTAGTTTTATGTAATAAATTATTGGTTAATTCATAGTATCACAGTGAGGACGTTCCCCTATAAGTATTCAAATGTCTGCAAATATCCGCAACGTAGAGTGTTCGGCAAACAAGGATGCGTTTTACTTAATTGCATGCGTAATGCCGTCTGTGTTGTTGTGTGCAAATGTTTGATTTTGTTTAATTGGATTTCGGGCGTAATTTGTTTTTGAGTGTGTGCACGGGATTTGAGCAAGACGTAGGCTGCGTTGAGATTGTGAAAGTGATCTTTGTTTACTGTTACTGTCTACAGGATAGAATCAGAAATGAAGAGATACGTATATGTGTCTGTTACATCGTAGCTCCTAAAAGGATGGATTGATTTTGATGCAGTTTTTTACGTGACAGCGAGCTTCCTTGTGGTAGTTTAAAGCAATGTTTCATTAGAATCGGTCCAGCCATTTTTAAGATATTGAATGAGATTTGAAATGACTATGTCGAGGAATTCTCAAACTTTCTAAGCTGGTTAGGTTATTGCCAACTACGGAAAACCCTAAGGTAAATCCATACTCCAGATGTTAATAGTCACTCAAAGGGCTATGGAGCGTAGGCTGGTGGGAGTAACATTACGAGATCGGAAGACTGGTTGAGGAAACAAAGCAAAGTTTCCGATATTATAAAGCGGGTAGCAAAGCCGAAATGGCAATAGGTTGGTCACGCTGCCCGAAAAACAGATTCGTGGCTTTACTGGAATGGAGGCCGTGGGGGTGCAAGAGACCGGTTGGGAGACCTCAGATGCGTTGGAGGGATGACATTGGGAGAGTTGCGGGCAGTAACTGGATGCAGACGACTAAGAACAGAGCTACGTGGAGAAAGCTGAAGGAGGCCTACACCAAATTGGTTAAGAGAGGTTTGAGATGATGATGATGATAAAGGTAAAGCCTAAAACGGGGTAAATATACCTGCATCTAAATCAATTTAACAGCAAAAGGCTAATTAACCCGTAATAGCCATCAAAGCGCCACTGATCTCTTAACTAAATGATCATTCCATCATTAGGTCCGAGTCCATTACTCTTCCAAGACAAGCTATATTTTTTTAACTACGCTATTAAAGTTCCGAGTCATAAATATTGCTCAGACTTTAAGATAACGGCGTATTTCTTAATTACTGCTTTAAATGTGCTTTGAATAAATCAGTTCGGTTTGTTTGTGTGGAAAATATTTTATAAATTGTAGATCAAACGCTTGAATGATTTTGTTCACATTTTTGATTGATTTCTGTTATTTTTGTTATTATAAGCTTTTAGCTTGATTTGTTTGTTGTTTTTTTTGGTTGGGTCAAATCATACAAGGTAAATTTTTATCCAATTTCAATGGTTGAATTTTTGGATGTGGATGCAAGTATGGTTATAAAATATAGTTACAAAAAAATGTTGTAATTTTTTTTTAATTTTTAATTGAAACTTATTTCATCATGTCAGCCGAAAGATGTCCTCTGCTGGACATAGGCCTCCCCCAAGGCTCTCCACTCAGACCGGTCTTGTGCTTTTCGCATCCACCGCGATCCCGCGATCTTAGCCAGGTCGTCGCTCCATCTTGTTGGAGGCCTACCGACAGCTCGTCTCCCGGTCCGCGGACGCCATTCGAGAACCTTATTTATGTTGAGTATATTATAGCTAAATTACACTCACCTAAAGTGCGAAGGGATATTTTCAATCGCTAGACAGTTTTAATCATTAACCCCTGTTTCATCATTCATTCATTAAATTTATTTGACGGATAAATAAATGTGATTCCGTCTTTGTTTGTCTTTTACGAATAGACTGAGATGGCATCACATTTATCTGTCAAATAAAATTTATCAATTGATTAATTTTATTAATGAGTAAAAATATCAAATTCATCTAGGGATAATTGGTATCCCAAGACTTGTTTTGAGGTGCGTAGTATAGATTATGTTCTTGTACGTTCTGCAGTATCCATATCATCGAAACAAACTCCTACTAAGCTACTACTAAAAAATACAACAAACGTGAAAAATTACGCCCTTCGCATTGGGGTGAAACATCCATTTTTTCTTGCCTTTTTCAACCCTTGCGAATGGCGCAGCTGTGTTCGGTGTTCATTTTGTCGTTACTCTGCTTTTTCTGTTATTACCTTTTAAAAAGGCTAACGTGGGGTTCCGCTGATTAAAATTGAAAATCGTGTAATTATTTTAATAGATGTTATGACTAAATAAAAAATAACGAACGGCAAAACGAGTCCTACGAATGCAAAGTTCGACTAGTTAAAATTACGCCTTCCCATCTTTCTACGACAAAAAATAGATAGGTAATCTTGATTAGTTCCTCTGATAAATAGTGCGCGGTTAAGTTTTGGAAGTAGCCGCAAATGCGTTGAAAATCTGCAGACGTGCAGCTACTTTTCCCGTTTGAAAAATTAAAATAAATAACGCGAACGCAACTAAGCCCACAACTGAAACCATCAGTACACTAATTGAATACTTACTCATCTTATTAAGCGTTCTTATTTCAAATTAATAACTCCATGCGTTCCTGACAAAAAGAACAATTATTCTGTATTAGTTCCTAAAGGAAATAAATACCATTTTGTCATCAAATAACTAAGCTTTACTTTTGACATTTAAGAAAAAATCTAATGCCATAAAATTGTTCAAATGCGCTTATTTACATATGCGTATAATATTGTTTATAATTCAGCAGTGTCAAAAAATTCAGTTCCCTTTTACGCGTAGTCTTTTACATCTCATCAATACATCTTGCTCATGAAATTATTTACTGCAATTAAAGACTTATTTTCCCAATTCAAAATCAGATCAAACCTGACATTTAAGGAACGGGCGAGTAAAAAGCAATTTTTCTCTCCGTTGAACTCGAAAACAGAAAGTTAGAACACCAAACACTTGAAACCCCGAGATTTGACTTAATTTCCTTGAGAAGCAATAAGTCGAACGGAAGCTCCGACGCGAAATTTTCTATAAATATTAACCCTTATAAATATTCTGGGGGTGTTTCAATTTTGTCTTAATCTCCAAAAGGATTGTTTGCTCGGTAAACATTCTCAGGGCTGGGAAGCGTGATGGAGATAGCTTTTGGTATTTTGCCTTTTGTTCTCAGTATGCCTCAGATTGTTGCGTTCTCATTATGCGTATATAAATACGCAGGGCATCTTTGTCTCTGAAAGAATTGTCCGTTGATAAAATGTCTGCATCAGAAATGAGAAAATACGACGAAGAACGAAAGTCATCGACATAGCCACGCGAATTAGCTAGTTGAAGTGGCATTGGGCAGGCTATATTCCAGCAACCAACTAATTCGTGGCGCGGAGAACAGATGGCCGTTTGTGCCAAAAAACTCTTGAATGAAGACCGCGGATTGGTGGCCTAGGACGGCCACCAAGGAGATGGATGGATGACCTGAGCTGCGGATTATACAGGCTGCTTCTAACAAAAGCGACTTGAAGTCTATGGGGGAGGTATGTGCTATGAGTCTATGCTGATACGATGATGACGATGGATGAAAATGCTAGTGACTTATACATTGCGCGTTTTGTCAGTTGATCGCTTCGCGGTGATCCTTTCGGTCGTGGAATGAACGAAAAATTTGCTGAAATGACCGTGGCTCACGCGCGTTATTACGATATTTACGAGTTTGCGTGGGAGTGGGCTAAAATTGGGAAATGTGTTGTTTGCGCTAGTAAGAGTCTGCCGCCAGTAAGCCTTATCACTACTACGTACAACAGGTTATTTTCTTAAGTATTTTCTACATACCACGATGATTTCACGTAACTATTACTTATCACACACAAAATCGTGTATGTAATTTCATGTTTGTTTTTGTTTTTTTTATTGTCATTTTTAAATTTTGATATGTTTGTGTGCCTTTGTGAATGAGTGTCTTCTTTCTTTGTCTTTTCTTTTGTTTCTTTTATTTAGCCAAGATTTCTCAGTCTCTTGTTTAAGTTAACTTTAAAGATGACTTCTCTGTCTTAAACAATCATCTTCCATCCCTACTGTTGACCCAAGTCTCGGGTCCGTCTTAGGATCATTTACAATTCTAATCAATCCAAAGTCTACGATGGACGCGTTTTGTACCAAATTGGACGGACGGTATTGTTGGGCTTTGCATCTTGATGTTCTGCAGAGATTTGCCTGGAATACTAATTTTGATGTATTAAATTGGATGTTTTTAACGATCCGTATCGCAAAATGTATCCCATAAAGTTTCAGTTTGTTGTCCGTCTGTCAATACTTTTTTTAGCGTTATGTACCCAAACGGAACTGTCTGTCTGTCTGTCCGTCCGTCCGTCCCTCCGTCCGTCCGCGGCTTTGCTCAGAGGCTTTCAATGCTAGAAAGAAAGCGGTAAATTTGCACGAATGTAAATAAAAACTATGCCGACAAAATGGTACAGTAATAATTTAAAAAAAAAAATTGTGTACCTTTCATAGACGTAAAGTGGAGGTGATTTTTTTTTCTCATCCAATTTTGCAGTGTGGGATATCGTTGGATAGTTCTTTTAAAACCCCTATGGGGTTGCTTACGATTGTTTACGATTTTTCGATTTAGTGATTTTTTTGTTAAATATTCAACTTTAAAGTGCAAATTTGCATTAAAATCGAGCGTCGCCGTCCTCTAAAATCAAAACCGGTGGCTGGAAAAATTAAAAAAAAAAATCAGGATGTTATTAAGTACCTCTATCAAACTTTAAAAGAAAACTATAACAGCTAAGTTTGCTTGAGAATTATTAGTAGTTTAAGAATAAATAGCAGCCTAAGGTATAAAATATAGCTAAACTTGGAATATTCCGTACAAAATACGAAATCCTTAGAAAAATATGACTTAATTTTTTGGTAATGGCTACGGAACGCTATTTCAGGCGTGTCCGACACTCTCTTCGCCGGTTTTTATTGTGAGAGAGAGAGAGTCTGATGGGAAATGATCAGCACCGCCTATGTAAGTATCAACCGAAATAAGTATGTCAGCCGAAAGACATCCACTGCTCTACTGCCTCCCCCGAGGCTCTCCACTCAGACCGATATTGTGCTTTCAGCATCCACCGCGATCCTGTATCAACTGCTCAATGAGAATCATTGGTCCGTTGCCGACCCTTTAAGAAGGTAAACCCTGTTCGTGAAAGCACCAATGTCATAGTTATCAAAAAACACTGCTGACTTGATTCCAAAACTTCACCGTCCGTGGCAGGAAGTGCCGAAAGAAACGCAGTGCTAGAACACCGTTCAAAACCAAAAATTATTTCTAAACCTAAGCCACAGACAATGCCCCAGGATCTGCGTTTTAATCAGCCATGTTTTCAGCGTCCGGACCAGACGTGGGCAGTAACATGCTCTAATTGGCGCCATTGTCCCACGTGGCATAGTTAAGTGTTCGTGACCGAAATACGAGAAATGGTGTAATGCCAGCTTTAGGTAACTCATGCGGTAAATAGGACCCACAGAATCGTGGAAATGATAGAAATACTAGCTTTTACCCGTGGATTCGCACGCGTAAACTATTCGATGTGGTGTTGCAACTGAAATTTTGGGGTTTTACAAAATTCCCCTGGGAAATCACAAAATAGGTACGCGTGGGAATTTCCTAAAATTTATATCGTGGTCTTCATTGAGGTTAAGTGTAGAACAATTGTCCAAATCGGTTGAAATCTTATCATATTGTTTTATCTTGTGTTGTAAATAAATCCCTATCCCGTGGGAATATCGGGACAAAAAGTATCGCATAAGTTATTCCAGAAGTCCAGCTACCTACGTACGTACTTATGACTCTGAGCCTAGCGGTTGTTATTTCAAGATTTTATGATTATACACGATTTAAAGACATTTCGTTTCGAGCATAATGACAAAGTAAGAAAATTTACTGAAACACAAAGAAATTTAATCTTTTTTCACTAATAACTATAGAAAGACGAGACAATGTTTTCACCATTTCTATGGCCCTTTAACAAATTATGAAAACTTCACCAAGCAATTTACTCCCTTACTTGGTCTTTTGCTTGTTTGTATCGCAGATACTCTTAGACATAACAAACTCAAACATAACGAGCACGGCTTCGATTCCACGATTTTCAAATTTAGAAGTGACGGCTCTGAAAAAGGAACTGCATTAATTACCTAGAGAGCTCTCACACTGACCTAAAGGTATCAGTCTTCGAGCCGACAAACAAAAACGTCATGTTTATCAAACCTCATAAATGTTTGAAGCTAACAAACCTTTCACATCAAGATACTTCCGATATGAGATGGAGGGCGGGCTGAAGAGGCACTCACGTCAATGACTGCGTATTTGATAGTATTTTACTAATTTAAAATAATAGTAGTCCTACTAATACTGTAATTACGATAGTTTGTGAGTATATGGGCACGTGTGTATGTTTGTGTACAAATTTGGTCGAAATTTGGCATATTATTATAGATAGCTGGACGTGCGGGAAATACCACATATCTAGGCAGTCACTGCCTATTCACTCTAGACTTGAAAAGCCCTGTATCTAACCGGAAATACAGACGATGGGAGCGAATTCCATTCCTTAACGGTAGTACCCTTAGTTTAAGTTTTCGGTTACAAAATACGTTTCGATCGCGTTCGCGTTAAAATCTCAATTTGCATGGATACACGAACAGCGCTTCTAGCGGAACGTTTGCGATATTCGTGTCTCCATACAAATTGAGATCTTAACGCAAACGATGACGAGATGTATTTTGTAACCAAAAACTTACACTAAGGGTACAGGTTGCATTATGAAAAACGAAGCGAACCGCTGGAGTATATAGTTAAAATGAGAAAAGTTTTCCATGTCAGTGTTTATGACATTAGCATAAGATCGATTTTGACTTGGACTGTGTAATTGTGTCTTAAGGGCGGTAAATATGGAATTACGAACGAGAGTCTATAAGAAGCCCGAAGTAGAAGATTGAGGACTTTAATGAGTCGATGTTCGTAATTCTAGTACCGCCCGTGCGACATACAAAGTCAATGCATGTTTAATGTTTATTTGGGCAAAAACGGTACAATATAGAAAAAAACTTAAGAAAATAAGACTTAAACAAAACGTAGACCAGCAAATATGCCACTATTAATTTATACAGTAGAGTAACACGTACAAAGACAAAAATGACCAATTAAAAAATAATTTAGTTGAACAAAAAAACTAATGTTTTGACAGTGCAGCTTTAAACCATTTTACGACACTGTTTAAGAGCAAATGTTATGAAAACATTTTTTTGACTACATCTATACTAACTACATAAGGGTGCAGATCTCTGTTGGTAAAATGGCGATGGATTTGTGTTTATTACTGTAAGTGTAGAATGCCCGTACCTTACCGTAACATTAACCAGCCATACCTTCATAAGGTTAACAGCTACCTTTGGCCCACGGGGCCAAATTGAATGGCCACCGTTTTTAGGCGATTGCCGTACTTCGATAGATTAATATCTGGCCGACGCATGCCAAAATCTGATTTCGATGGCATATTGGAGTATTTCTGTGAAAGGTTTTAGGTAATTAATGTCCGTGGCAACACAGATTTTTAGATTATACTTATGAAAAAAAAAACATGTTTTACAGGCTATTTTTAACTTCACCCACAATTATTTGTTTCTATATATAGGTTAGACTAGCTTTTTCCCGTGGCTTCGCCCGCGTGGTATTCGGTTATCGCGTGCTGTTCCCTCGGGAACTGTGCATTTTTCCGGGTTAAAAAGTAGCCTATATCATTCTCGGGCTATACTATCTCTATGCTAAAAATCACATCAATCCGTTTCTCCGTTACGTCGTGAAATACGGTCAAACATACAAACACACTTTCGCATTTATAATATTAGTATAGATTTATCCTACCATCTTATCCATCCTTGTCTCACCCGAAGTTAAGTCGAGTTTAGACTTGCAAGAACAATCGTGCAAGTTGCATTACATTGGGAGGACGTAAAGCCAACGAGTTTTTAGTGGTCAATCGAGTGCCGCAATGTAATGCAACTTGCACGATTTTACTTGCAAGTCTAAACTCGGCTTTAGACAGAGTAGTTGTATAGGCTAATGATGACAAAGATTCATCATCATCATCATGCCAGCCGAAAGACGTCCACTGCTGGATATAGGCCTTCCCCAAGGCTCTCCACTCAGACCGGTCTTGTGATTTCCGCAGCCACCGCAATCCCGCGATCTTAACCAGATCCTCGCTCCATCTTGTAACAATTGCAAAACAGTGGCAGTGGGCGGGGCACATTGCTCGCAGGACCGATGGCCGATGGGTCAGAAGATTCTCGAATGACGTCCGCGGAGTGAGAGACGAGCTGTCGGTAGACCTCCAACAAGATTTTATTGACTGGATGGCAAATGAACAAATGGGTCTCCTGATGGTGAGAGATCACCACCGCCCATAGACACCTGCTACTCCGGGGGGATCGCAGATGCGTTGCCAACCTAGAAACCTAGGATGGGATACCTCAAGTGCCAGTAATTTCACCGGCTGTCTTACTCTCCATGCCGAAACACAACAGTGCAAACTGCTGCTTCACGGCAAGATTAGCGAGCAAGATGGGGGTAGCAATCCGGGACGATGACAATGATTCATACATAACAACATCCGGTATTTCCAAGCATATAACAGGACTATTACAGTACTCAAACATTCTGGACTTCATCCAAAACATTTTATTCCTGCTAGTGCTCCCATTTGCCTGTTTGTCGAGGCGGAATAATATTTGCCGACGTCTGAGACGTTTATATTGTTGGAAGATCTTCTAATAGATACAGCACAGCCTGTCCTATGAATAGAATATATGCTTTATTTGATAAGGCGTGTATAGTTTCCATTTTCCATGTCATTAATCGAAACGGACTTTATTTGAACTGGTCTATTTTTTTGTTTGACGGAACCTTAAAAATTACATGAGGATTACGACCGAAGCCCTTTCATACTGAGAGGAAGCCAGTATCTGCTCGGCTTCTGCTCTGATGGTGAGGTCCAGGTTTCCGACAGATAACCAACTATTCCCCTCTTTAGTTCATCCTTGTCACTTAAAATGGCATAATGAATGACAACTTTTTTGCAGGTTCTGAATTCATCAGGACCTGAATTTTTAATGTTGATAGTTAATGGTACGGAACAGCGTCTGACTCGCCTATTATTATGGCCGGTTTTTTTTTCACTACAATTTCGTGTAATTTTGTGAGATTGAACCATTAGGCGGTCACTAAAGTTACACAGCGGTAGTATATCAACGGGGTAAATTTACAAATTGTGCTTTCCATTGGACATAAGTATAATCTCGTAATAAAGTTAACGATTATATCATGGACAGGGATATTTGGAAATAATTCCGATCCGCACTAGCGATCCCTTCAAATAGTGAACCTACTGTGTTAAAAATAAAATTGTGTTGAATACTTGTAATGTATAGTATATAGATAGGTATCATTTATAAATATTGTGAATCTGTTTAAAAAAAAAAATACCTCGTTGAGTTTCTTGCCGGATTCTTCTCAACAGAGGTTTTTTCCGAACCGGTGGTAGATTTTTTGACGTACATAAGTGCTTTATCATAGCCTAAATTGAATAAAGAGATTTTGACTTTGACTTTGACTCGCACCTGATCCGCTTAATTCCAAAGTACAAACGCTAACAGTATTCCGAATTTCCCAACATCTACACAGAACAATGACGTCATAAGTTAGGGCTCCAGCTCCGCCAATATTGAGCGTCTAGCGTTGTACAAACTAAACTTGTGCGAGCTAACGTATGTATAAAGGTATAAGTATAAGTATTGGCGGACTATTTTCCACAACTCGACGTCTAAGTGCGCCTATTTTGCGTGATTAGGCTGTAGGCACTATTCATGCCAGCCTAGCTCCTGAGGGAAGCCTAGGAGACCCTTCACGTTGCCGGTGACTTCCTGCAGTGACCCCGGTGACCCGAGCGATAATGGCAGGATTTGCGCGGATGTTGATTCCGATATACGGATTATTTACTATTGGAGATTCAAATCGATCAATTAAGTCTGAATGATGGGCCAAAATTGCCGTAGAATATGTCGCTGGCCATATCGAAATAGACGGAGATTAAAGCAAAGATAGGCACCCTCTAAATGCTTATCACGCGGGATGGCAAGAACGCACGTTAGATAGGCAAGATCAAAACTCAAAGTCAAAGTCAAACTATCTTCTAGCACTGATGAATGCCAAAAAATATCTACCAACAGTTTGATAAAAACATGTGTTAAGAAAAATCTGGCAAGTAACTCAACGACGTAAATATTGTTTAAAGATATCCACAATATAACTAAATTACATCACAAGTAGTTTATATTTTTAACACAGTAGATTTCATTATTTACTATTTGAAGTAAGGCATTACCTGTGCAATTGGAATTAAAATTAAGTGTTCTTTGAGTTATAGAATGTGGAAATTTGCTGAACTGTTTATTGTTCGATATATTGAAGTGGCAATGGCTCGCCACATTGCTCGAAAAATTGATAACAGTCAGGTCAGACAATGACATGTCCTCGAGCAGCGACCACGAATCGGTTCCAAAAGACCTTTGTCCAACAGTGGACGTCTTACGGATGACGATGATGATAACCAATTAAGGACGGGTACGTATCTAAATATCGAATGTTAAAATACCGAATGTATTAAAATATCGAATGGGTCATAATATCGAAAAGGTATTTTTTTTACATTGTTATAAATCTAACCTAACCTAACCTAAGGGGTTCTATACGATGCCGATTTAATGAATCCTGAGAAGTTTATGATTTCCGCAAATAAACCTTTCGATATTATGACCATTCGATATTTTAATACATTCGATATTTTAAAATTCGATATTCAGATGCTTTCCCTTAAGGACACAATTACTGTTTTGATTTTGTAGAATTGAAAAATAATCTGTAGCACAATATAGCCCGTTAGCCTGAGGTCAACAAACTGTTCCATCCTATTTCTAAATTTAGAAATAAACCAATACAGCAATACTCGCAGGGAATCGCTTTGCATAGAGAATGATGCGAAACTAACATTTGCTAATAGTCGGGTGCATACCAACCCCGCACGTAGCCTACGCTGAGCTGAGACCGCTTCGTAATTTTGCAAATATATTTTTTAAATTAATACTTACTTTATACTTGTTTTTGTGTTTCTTTATACAAGATTTTTATTCGTAAACCGTAGGTTGAAGATATAAAAAAAAAACAATAGTAGTTGGCACCTGTTGGTAGGTACTAGTATTTATTTCACACGTTATCTTAGTGACTTAAAAAGGAATGTACCAAAAGAATTTTATTTGCTCACCTGCGACCTTATGATAATTAAGTTTACGCAAAATATGCGTGTTCATGCAGTTCCTCCAATTCCACTTGTAACACAAAAATCACACAGACCCATCTATCACCACCACCACAATACACTGACGCTTATTTTGCATAAACTTAGCTATCATAAGGTCGCGGGTGAGCAAAGAAATTATTTTAGTTCATTGATATGGACCTCCGCAAAGTAACGCCCGATTAAATAAATTATGTAAAGAGGAATCTTCGTAGAAGTTTTGATCTCGCCTGTATGGTTAACAAGAGTACTTACCTATTCCAAACGTAGCCATATGGTTGGTATGGAGCCGACTACACACCCATTCGCGTACGATAGCATGATGTACCTACGTTGTATGGTGCAACACATGGGGCTAGGATTCTATTCTATACATATATATTTTAACTTAACTTGGTTTAGTGAAAAAAAATTCTTAAAAAAAATTTAAGTTTTGCGACGTTTTTTTATGCTTACACTTAGTATGGGCGTGACAAAACTGAATCATACAATTTTGTATGAAAAACTGGGGACATTTTTTTAAACGATCGGAATTGATTGTGCTCTCAAGAGCACAATCAATTCTGAGTAGCTAATAACGCCTAGCAACCAAAAAACGCTAAAAAACACGTTTCTTGTATGACGATCCCCTTTCATTTGTAACTATATTTTATTTTTAGTATTTGTTGTTATAGCGGCCACAGTAATACTATGAAACATATAATCTGTGAAAATTTCAAGTGTCAGACAGACAGACAGACAGCGGAGTCTCAGTAATAGGGTACGGAACCCTAAAAAAGAGTGTTTAGACGCGGTTACCGAATTTGTGGGTTAAGTAATAGGCATGACAAAATATTTTGACACTAATCTCTTTCAGAACTGGTCAATGCAATTGTGATTCCTAAGATTCACTTTTTCTCATAAATATTCGTATTAATCTTTTTATGTTCAACATTATCGATTTAAATAATTACTTATTTTCTTACAGGCATGCGATAGACAGATAATCACAAAGTATGCACGATTCTTATGCCTAATCATCACTTTTGTACGGCAGAGAAGCTTTTGTACTTGTGCTAATACTTATTCTATGGTGATACCATCTTCAATTTTTTTGAATTTGCCGCGGTTTTGCAGTTTTATCGAAGAACTAAAGTCTTTATATTCGCCGAAGAACATAGCTGGAAAAATATGCAAATTGAAGTGGCAATGGGTAGGTCACATCGCTCGAAGAATAGATAACCATTAGGGACGAAAATTCCTCGAGTGGCGACCACGAACCGGAAAACGAAGCGTTGGCAGCCAGGTGGACTGACGACATCGTGGGAGTTGCGGGAAACCGGTGGATGCGAGTGGTGAGTTGTCGTTCATTGTGGCGCTCTAAGGGGGCGGCCTTTGTCCAGCAGTGGACAGTCCGGCTATGATGATGATTGCAGTTTTATCTTTAATTATTTTGCCGTACTATTGAAGAAATACCCACCATATGAATCAATTTCAAGAAAATCCCTCAACTACTAACTTGTATATCACCTGAATGTTTAATACCGTGCAATCGGAAGCCCGCCGCGCCGTCGGCTGTCGCATGTAATATTCATCGGACGTCTAATACTGCAATCGATACTCTTTCTGTTATATTTAAGTCTTCACTTGATCGTAGGAAATGTTTCGATTATGTTTTGTATTGACGTTCAATTTGACCACTTTGACCACTATCAGTGTTTGTCTGTGTGTCTGTGGCGCCGTAGCTCTTAAACGGGTGGACCGATGTGAATGCGTTTTTTTTGTTTGATAGCAGGTTTTCTAGCGATGGTTTTTAGACATGTTTCATCAAGATCGGTTCAGCCATTTTTGAGATATTGAACTTTAAAGTGACAAAATCGGGGGTTTTCCAACTTTTTGTTGGTTAGGTTAGGTTATTATTCGACTGGATGGCAAAAGAGCAAGTGGGTCTCCTGATGGTAAGAGATCACCACCGCCCATAAACACCCGCAACACCAAGGGGAATTGCAGATGCGTTGCCAACCTTGAGGCCTAAGATGGGATACTTGAAGTGCCAGTAATTTTACCGGCTGTCTTACTCTCCACGCCGAAACACAACAGTTCAAGCACTGCTGCTTCACTGCTGCTTTAGCGACCAAGATGGTGGTAGCAATCTGGGTGGATTGCTACCACTTGCACAAGGTCCTACCACCTGCATAAATGATGTTTTGCAAATAAAATAAATTTTTCATTTTATTTCCTAATCAAAGGTATAGATTTCCAGTTGCATAAGCCTACTTCAAAAACTAAAACCAAATGCAGCACGGCTGCACAATTTCAAAACCTAGTAAGTCTCAAAAACTCAATTTTGCGTTTTTTGCTTAAAACGTGATTTCTAGCAAGTGCCCACAGGATACAAAAACATTTAGAGGCCTATCTCTCTTAACTTCAGAGATATGAGTACTCCAAAACCTAGTAAGTACAAAATAAAACGAGTTTGACCATTTCAAAACCTAGTATGGCACAAAACCATTTCAAAAACCTAGTATGTGACATGCACTTACTAGGTTTTGAAATTGTCAGAGAGACTTACTGGGTTTTGATATGGTCAAACGACTTTAATTCAAACTTTTTGGAAAGTAGTATGTGTTTGTTAGTTGAAGTTACTAGTTTTTGTTAGTCAAATGTTATAGGTACGTTGTTCTTTATTCATTTTGCCGCTTTAAGGTTGGCAGCACTGTGCACCCGCGGTAACTTCATGCTATTGCGTTGGAGTTGTGCGAACTCATTTAAACGCGCAGTTGCTAGCTAAAGTTGAGTTTGCGTATCATTACATTACATATTTTTCAAATTTAAACACAAGACACGCAAATTATAAGTCTGTTTACACCTACTTTGTTTGCAAAATTTTTGGGTAAGTAATTTAATAATATTATAAATCTGTTTTAAAGAAAAAGAACCTATAGGTTCACTTTTTTTGGCCGTTTGTGAGTTAGATTTATGGTCTGCGAAAATTTATACTTACCACAAGTTTCTAGAACAACCAGAACAGAAATTTAGTATTTTAATTATTACGCATCATATAGTAAGATTATTTCCACTTTTATACTCAGGACGTCTCAGATTTAACCGTGAATGTTCGAGTTTTCTCATAGGATACTTATACAAAAACCCAGAATTTAATCACATAAAATAGCCAAACCTATTAATGTAATTAATAACAAAATCTCTGCCTAAGTATTGCACTTGAGATCTCTCTCGATGTATGTCGAAAATTGCCGAGTGTCAAAGTGGAAAATAATCTTACTGTATTATTTATCTTGAGTGTGGGAGTGTTTGTCTCATGGTTTTATTGAGCTTAAGCATTTATGTTATGTTTTATATCTGTACCTTTTTACACTTCATCACTTTGGTGTTATTTTTTGCTTTTTTATGTTTTTTTAGCCCATTAATAACGACTTACGTTCAAAACACTACCTTGTCGCTTATTTGCTCATCTTTGGTTCTACTAACTGAACCATCTTGCTCTTATGATATACTTCCACAAGAAAATAAAAGTGAGCCCCCAATTCCTTCTGAAATATTTCTAGAAGAAAATAAAAGTCAATCTGATTAATTACGACTTGACTAAAAAAATTATGACTTGGTGCCGTATTTTATACTTTTTGTAATATTTTTTTTGTAATGAACAAATACTTAGCTGACTGTTTGTTTTATTTAAGTAGATTGAAAGGTTCACGTATTAAAACTTATGATTAGTAGTCTTTTTAATCTCTTAATCATGACAAAGTGACAACACATACTGGGTTTTGAAATTGATCGGTTCACTATAAGTTTTTATTTGAGTTTAATTTCAAAACCTAGTATGGCACATAAAAGTTCATAAAACATGCAATATAGAAAATTAGGTGCTTATATATATACCTGGATATTCGGCTTAATCTAATAAACCGAGAAAGTATCACTTTTGGAATGAATATTGCAAAATTTTGTACGGCTGAGACAAAACATGTTTTTTCGCTCTCCTGTAAAATTAGCTTAATGTCCCTTACTATGTTTTCAAATTGTGCAGCCGTGCTGCACCTCACTAAAGCTGAGAAGTAAACCAACATTATGCCTATTAAATTTATAATCCGTTCGGATCATATGGATTAAGGAATAGAAAGCTCAAACGACGACACAGTTGCTCAATCAACCTCCTCGATTCCATCGAACGAAGCGTAAACAAGTATTATAACTAAAATATCTCCATTATGTACAAACATTAGCCACAGCTATACTCATTTTGAATGCAGGTCGGTTAGAATTTACATAAACCCAAGTAGAATGGCCTCTAGTTGGTCTAAATCTGTGTTTTTATTGCCATAAATGCCATACTATTAGAATAAAGTGTCTCTGGAAGTTTATTGGACCAATAGTCTTGGTTTTAGCACCTTTCGTTTCATTTGTTGAGGCGGGTATTCACTAGCAAACTGTAAATGCAACCTTCGCACGTTACGGTTACCAAAAATCATAGTGCATGTGTATACGTATGTAGTAAAACTAAGACAAAGTAGGTATCTACATATCGACAGGTCTCTCATTCGACTTTGTATATGAAATTAAAAGTTCGATTAACCATTCTAGAAACGCATCCTAAAGTAGGATATTCCAATGTTAAAAATTTCGTACACGAGGTTGAGTCATAGAGCTGTCGATTTGTAACTAACAGACGATAAAGTGTCATATTGTTTCTGTCTGGCAAATGACAATGTAGAAGGGACAGACAAAGACAAACAACAAAATGTTAAGTTGACTCTTAACAAGCATATGAATAAGGGCAAATCTGTAACTGTTCTGCAACTGAACTGTCCTTAAAGCGCAAACGATACCGTTAATGAGACAGCACAGCAGCTTCGCAACAGAATTGACTTCGAAGACAAAGGCGCAAATGGAAGCTAAGAAATGGACAAACAAATTGACAGTGGGAGTTACGAGATGTTTGCTGTTTAATGGTATGTTGCACCTTTTGTGGTGCCTATTGCTGATTTATATGTGGTTCTTGACTATCGAATCGGGAAAGTTCAGGGTTTGTGTGTTTTATGAGCTTTTGTTCAACCTGTAGTGTTTGAACAAAACTATAGTACAACAAATTACTCTTTATTGAACACCGCGATAGTAAATAATACAGAAAACTTGTACCATCAGCCAAATAAGTGATCTATCAATTTTTAAACAAGTTCCTATCAAATAAATATGTCGCTAAAGTCGAACTTTCAAGTTGACAGACACGTCCATTGGCATTATTACTGACATGCTAACGATTGTCAACTTTGGGGTGGTGGACCACATATTTGACTAATGTTACCTGAAATAGAAAATTGTGGAAAAACCTGGTTAGATGCATATACAAGCAATTTACAACAGCAGATTAGAAATTTGTATGTAATAACAAATTATGATTGGTTTTTTTGGAATCTTTTTGTATTTTTTTATTTCAATTCCAAATTTTTACTTTAACGGTCATCCCGTGAAACCTAAATTGAAAATACAAACCGAAACATAGATGCACAGAAGAACCAATGTATGTTTCGGTTTGTATTTTCAATGTAATAAACAAAGTTGTGAAGTGTAATTTTTATTTTTTTTATTATTCTGATCTCGCCGATCTATGATCTTCCCCCTCTTTTAGTCACACTATACTAGGGTATGTGTGCACGAGCAACTTTTGTCTCCGCGACTATTTTGTTTCTGCATCGCAAATCACTAGAACGCCCAGTCCGCTAAAAATGTGATTTAAGAACGACCCCATTCCAATATATCACTAGACCTGCGTACACGCATTATTGCTGACGCCGCAAGATCGCGGATAAACGATCTAGATCAGTACGGCTCAATCTGGTATCTGATTACAGGGACAACCTCGACGCTAACTTTCTTTGGGTCGAGATATGAGACGAGAGCGGGTACTGAATTATTTTACGTCGCGATACCCTAAGCCATCACGGTGCTTTCGCAGGAGCACAGTACATAGATATGCCTAAGTTATGAGACCGTGCAAAGCAGATGGTGGGGCGAGCCGAAACGACCACAGCGCTCGCTACGGCTAAAAACAAAACCAATGGTGCTGGCATGAGCTGTCAGATTGTGTGGTTTTGAAGTAAGCATTGATTTTTTTTGAGGTTTATGTGTTCTTAACAAATAAATTTTATTGTAAAAACATTAACAAAAACAGTAACTGCATATTTACAGAAGTATGGGGGAAACAAGAATGACAAAATAAATTCGAGGGTGACGGCACAAAATCCGGTATCAATGACAAGCAAGTTAATTTTTACCTGAAAACAACAATGTTTAATGTACCTATTATGTTGCCGAATGATTAATATTGCCGATACAATTATGGTGCAGATTTTTCTAACATAGTAAAATATCATGCGATTTTATTGAAATTACGAGTTATCATGTTTGCTTTTACTTCTCGCTTGATAATTGTGACAACATACGCTATAATGCCCATAGTTACCACCAGTATATTATAGCGCTTTTTTCGTGCACGGTTCCAACAGACACGACTATTTTATTTCTTGAAGGCGTCATTAAACGATTACAACCTGTAAAGGGATCACTGAATGAATCGCGTTCTCCTTTCAATTGACCCACAAAACCAGGGTCATTACTACCGCCCACAGACTGCGTCCACGCAAGGTAGTTAAGCGAAATGTCTTCTTTAAGGTAACCAGATATAGCTCTTTATTGGTCCCTAGTTTTTGTTTTATTTACCTTAAAGTCGTGTGGGATGATGCTTCAGGTCTGTACACCGGCGGTCGTACAAACGACGATAACAGATTCTTCATCATCATCATTATCATTATCATCATCATCATCATTATCATCATCATCATCATATCAGCTGTAGGACGTACACAGTTGGACATAGGCTTTTTCCATACCTCTAGTTGTTTCGATTGGAATCAGCATTGTATCGTGAACCCGCGCTTTAACCAGGACATCCGTCTATCTTGTTGGTGGACGTCCTATGCTGTATTACGGTTCGCGGAATAATAGATTGTATTATTGGTACTTTGTGCGGTAAGCCACAAGATTGTAAGCTAAATTTTCTAAGGTGCTACCGCGGGAAAGGAGGTTAGTGAACTACAATACTTTTTTTTACTTTGTTTATCCCTACTAATCATGTACACAGATGCAAAACGCTTGTATTGGCTTATCATCATCATCATCAGCCGGAAGACGTCCACTGCTGGACAAAGGCCTCCCCCTTAGAACGCCACAATGAGCGACAACTCGCCACTTGCATCCGCCGGTTTCCCGCAACTCTCACGATGTCGTCAGTCCACCTGGTGGGAGGCCTGCCAACGCTTTGTCTTCCGATTCGTGGTCGCCACTTGAGAACTTTTCATCTTTCGTTTCGTTACTTTTGTATTGGCTCATGTCTAAATAAATCCCTGTTTCAGAAAATTTTCTTTGGTATTTAAAATTCACAATTACTGAATACTTGAACATTTTGTCTGGTAGTCTTGTTCACAGTCAACAGTTTCATGTTTGGTAGCGTTACGACTGCGTTGAATCGTAACACACCGTGTCTATTGTTTTTCGCTATCCAGAGGAAATCAGCTTGTTTTTGTAGCTTACATTTTACTGACATTGCTAGGATAGTATTGGAATTGCAGCGAAACACTGTTCTAAAGCTAATAAAAATAAAGTGTCAGTCCATAAACGCCGTGAAACTATCTTGTACTGCTTGCATACAAGATACTAGCTCTGACTTAATGCTAAATTCATGTCATAATCGTCATTCTTCTTTTTAGGATTCCGTGCCAAAAAAAGCATTCACTCACATGCCACTCGCATTTATCTGTGCGTCTGTCACAGCCAATTTGCTCCAAATGTACTGGACCAAATCAGGTGACATTTGGTAGAATGGTATAATCCTATGCCCCAAACAGATATTATTATGTGCAAAGTAAATAGATATTACCTATTTTTAAGATAAGGGTCATTGAAAATAAGTAGGTAAACTCAAGATAATACGTTTACTTACGGAAAATAGTTCATTAAAATACCACTAGATAGAGCTAGTAGTAATTTACTCCCGTCTTACTGTGAAGATTTCTAATTTGATATTTTGAAAACATTTGACTGGCATTGTACGGATTCCTCTCCACGCGAGTTCAACTCGCACTTGGCCGGTTTTTCTTTCAATATTCTCTCCAGTAATTCCCACATAAGTGAAAGTCATCAAATATAGCATGATAAATGATTAATGATCAAAGTTGCTTGGCTAGTTTGACCAAAGATATGAATTTATGATTAATCGAAGCCATTAAATGGAACTTGTAAACGGGCGTTTAATCTCGACTTGAGCGAATAAAAGTTTCAACTTTTTATACCGATAAAGACCTTGTCGCAGTAAACTGCGTGCAGTAAGCATGCGTTATTAATGTGACATCGTAAACAGTGTACGTATTTGTAAATCAATGAGGTATGATTACAAATAGACAAAGTTTTTATCAAGGAGACAGATATATACACAGTTTTCAAAGCTAGACAAATAATAACAAATCTGAGAAAAATAAAACAGAGATTTGATTTCTTGAGATTGAGAAAAACCTTTGTAGGGAGAATCCCGGTGAAATGGCGGTAGACCTAATTGGGTTCACTCATTTGTAACATAAATAAAAAATGTCAGGCAGGCCCAAAAATAAGTTCAGTTAATATGAAGAAATTTCAAGAGAAATCCATGGAATAAACAAGTATTGATGTCACATAAACAATAATACGTGTAAATCATCAGGCAATAGAATTATTTTTTTACCTTTCCACATTTATCAATATTTACATCAATCAGTGATCTGAAGATGCTATTGCACGCAGTTAAAATACTGCCACTTTTTTACTGTATTTAAACTTTTTTACTTGTCATTCGCCTTGTAACTCGTGTATTCGCATTTAACGAGCGTTTTATATGCAATTTATATGCAATCAACTAATCGACAGGACACGACTCTACCGGACAACTTCACTTCTTTTATTTATGCATATACGATACGAATACATCTGTATTACTAATGAATTTCTTGTTTTTATCGAGAATACATACATCTTTATGTAAATTAAAAATTCCATCAATGATCCTGCTGTTGAAAGTATAGTGAATACAAATGGCGTAGAGTCGGAACTGTCACCACCGTATTGATAATTTTTTTATGACATCAGAGATGAAAATACAAGTACTTAATTGTATAAACTATAATAAACTAAATTCCTACGGCGATTTCTAAAAAATATAGCATGGTCTTCGTGACGATACCCATGTATCGCCGAAACGACGAGAAATGAAGCAAGCGTGTTTTCAAGTGACGATCTTTCTCAAAAAGTGTCAACAGCAGCCCCAGCTGGTCGGATGACATCATCATCCGGTCTAGGAGAGATCCATTGCAAATTGAACCAAGTAGAGAACAATCGGAGAAATTGGTATTCCCAATAATGGGCAGTGGGCACAGTGAGATGAAGAAAAAAAAGTAACTTCTCATAAAACTTTCGAAATAAAAAGCAAGGAGCTTTTTTTATTTAAAAATTCACTTGACATACTAAATTTTTTACAAACTCCATGATCCATTTTAACGTGAAAGTAAAACCTCAGGTACTGCTAAATAATCTATCTTTATTTTATCACGTTCTTATAATAAGACATGCTTTGTAATACCCATAATAATTGTGTGACCGCATTCCTTGAGATAAACGTCTAATCAATTCGCAAGTTGAAACTAAGCCCGATGCTTACAATCTTAAATTATCTGCGGAATGTCTTTGGGGCAAGTCAAGATCTATTTGCGGTTAGAACTGAATGTAATATCAAGAGTTAGATAGTTTCTTGCGACGCCCCTTAACCTGTTCATTGTTTCTCACTCCCTCTATCGAATGTAATAAGAATGGCGACAGGAAGAGTTAGTGAATAAGATTGTCGAGATGTAAATAGTTGAAGTTGGGTTATTAGTGGTAACATAAATGGTTGTTTCGTTAGTAGTTTCCGCATATTGTAAATTAGTGAGCTGTGTATGTTATTGCCGTTTATCACAATCATCCAAATTGCGTCGTTTTCAAAAGTAAAATTCTACTGTTTGATAGAAAATATGTATGAGTAAGAGGATAAGTATTAATGAAGAAATAAATAAATAAGAGGAGAGAGTGGTAAAAATTGAGAAATCTGATCTTTAGTAGAAAAGTAAGCAGGCTACATAATAATGCTGACAGAAGCACAGAAGCGGTAAAAAGGTGACCGAGAGGGTACAAAAGTGGGACACAGAAATATTGCTGTTCTGTCTACATGACAGGCTAATAAGCAATATGTTGGGCCGATGATTTTAATCAGAGTGATTGACAAGAATTTGACACAAAAGATATAAAGAAATCTGCACTTAACGTTGGGCAGATAATAGTAAAAGAAGAAGAAGGTAATGAAGGTTTTTTTTGTGTAATTGTTGAACGCTACAGTCAAGTCCACACACACATGTTTTAACATTTAAAAAAGTATCTGACTAGCTGATTCATTAACTTGAACCTAAAGCTAAAATTCTGCATATATTTAATATGTATTTAAGTATGTCTCTATCTATATAATTATGTTTATCCGTTGCTTATAGTTATCATAACACAAGCTTTGCTAAGCTTACTTTGGGACTAGGTCGATTGGTGTGAAATGTCCAGTGATATTTATTTATTTATTGACTCAGTAGGATGTAAAGCTTAGCTTTATAAAATTTTATCTATGTATTTGTTGCTGTTTATCTCCCTGCCTAGGTATATTTATTTTAGACGTATATTCGTTCGTAGATGTATTTTTGTTGTTTTAATTTTCTGATCTACTTTTGATGCACCACCTATTGAAATCTAGTCCTTCCTTCTTTCCGTAAAAAGGTTGCCTGGAAGAGATCGCTCTTAAGCGATAAGGCCGCCTATTGCTTACCGTGTAATTTTTTTCTCTGTGTATTTGTTTTCTGTATCACTTACTATTTCTGGTGTACAATAAAGAGTCTTTGTTTTGTATTGTATTGTATTGATGTAGACAAGGAATAAGAATAGGATTTTCTGTAAATTTTCCACTGGGTTTCGAGTTTTAAACTTGACTTACTCGAATAAAATTCCATTTTCTCAAACGTCGCGATCATTTCTAACTTACACCAGCGACTTGAATTATAGAAGTGATAATTTTATATCAGAAATGACAGAGTGACTTGTTGTCGGCTACCAGTATTGATAGTTTTTAACAGCCGGTTGCATTGCGATTGCCACTGCACTTTAGCAAGGTATTCGCGTTTTATCAAAACGTTAAGATACTGTTACACCGGACTGGGTTCTAGAGGAATTTTGTTAAATTGAGAGTTATTTGAATAGTTTAGTCACGAATTACTTAGTTCCGTTGTAACTTGTTTACATATTCCAAGTGCAACTGTAATATCTATCTAGCATTTTAGAAATCTGTTTTATAAAATTGTGGACTGCGGATTGAAAGCATCCTATTTTTGCTTTGTTCCTCATTACTTGTAAATGCATTGCTTGAGTTAATTTGCTTCGGTTCTTTTTGTCTTTTCATTGTACTTGTAGTATCTACTCTTGTGTCTGATATCCTGTCAATCGTTCAAAGGTTTTTACATCTTAATTATCCTGTGTTCTGTTATTTTCATGTATTTTTATGTACAATGAAGAGTTTTAAATAAAATTGTGTTAAATACTTGTAATGTATAGTACATAGATATCATTTATAAATATTGTGAATCTGCTTTTAAAAAAAAAAATACCTCGTTGAGTTTCTTGCCGGATTCTTCTCAACAGAGGTTTTTTTCCGAACCGGTGGTAGATTAAAAAAATGACGTGTAAAAGTGCCCATTGCGGCCTATTTGCTGAATAAATGATTTGAATTTGAATTTTACAATACAAAACAGTACTTGTGTAACTAGGTGTAAGTCTAAATTATAGTTAATGTAAAAAGCGGCCAGGTTCTAGTTGGACTTGCGCACCGAGGGTTCCGTGCAGATTTGTAGGTGTATATAGGGCGTTTATTCGAGCGTTTCGACCGCCTCATTTATCTGGTCACATTTTTTACGAATTAGCTGTAGATTTTGATGTCGTTTTTGATTATTTGTTAAGAGTTCCTGTATTTCTACCAGATAACTAAGAGACTATAGCAGAATATTCGGCCATTTTTACAGAAAAGTGTCCAGATGAATGAGGCGGTTGAAACACTCGAATAATCGCCCTGTAGGTACTCTTCTAAACAAAATGTACAGTCAGCTGCAGAGAAAGTATACCCCCTGTAATGGCGGTAGTACGGATACCGCCGTTACACGGGGGTACCTTTTCTCTACAGCTGACTGTACGCGGTTTGATTTCCTAAGAACTTAACACCATCTAATATACCTTACTCGTATTACAGCAAAAGACAACTTTAAACAAATTCTAAGTTATCCAATACTCGTAGAGAATTAGTTATCCTTTTCACGTCTGTACTCAGTTCACGCAATTAAGCACCAATAAATAACTCTACAGACATTTATCAAAGGAAATATCCACACATTGCTACCTACCATGACCTAAAAAGTCAGGTGTGTGCGACAAATCAAGTAATTAAGTCAGAAGCTCGCGTTTACGACATGCCACCTACCGAGATCTGATATAATAAGTTACTAGACAGCGATTATGAGATAACAAGATTCATATTAAACAGGATGCCGTAAATGTCTTATCGGGTGTTATGAGATAAAACTTGACTTCTGGTCTATTATCATGATCATCTTCATCATCCCCACCTCCCATAGACGTAAAGTGGGGGTGATTTCTTTTTCTCATCCAACCTTGTAGTGTATCGTTGGATAGGTCTTTTAAAACCATTACGGGGATGCTGAAGCAATTTTTCGCTTCAGTGATTTTTTTGCAAAATATTCAACTTTAAAGTACAAATTTTCATTAAAATCGAGCGTCCCCCCTCTAAAATCTAAACTGATAGGTGGACAATTTAAAAAAAAATCAGTATGGTAGTAAATATATCAAACTTACAAGGAAAACTATAACGGTTAAATTTTTTTGAGAATTATTAGTAGTTTAAGAGTAAATAGCAGCCTAACGTATAAAATATGCCTAAACTTGGAATATTCCGTACAAAATACGAAATCCTTAGGTTTTCGTAATGGCTACGGAACCTTATTTCTGGTATGTGTGACACGATCTTCAATTTTGAAAGATAACCATAATTAACTTTCAAAACAATCGTTGCTTCGAAGTAAATTCAGTTGAATTACCTTGCTATTGACCAACGCGAAAGTGTCACCCCAGTTCAACTATCAAATTAATCAGTTAAACACCATATCAAATGACTTGACGGACAGTACAATTAGCTCGATAAGCCCTTAAAATAAGCGTGAAAATACAAAATGTTTTAT
Source organism: Choristoneura rosaceana (assembly GCA_037349165.1). NCBI lineage: Eukaryota > Metazoa > Arthropoda > Insecta > Lepidoptera > Tortricidae > Choristoneura > Choristoneura rosaceana. Next base: position 2,122,600 of record JAZBNJ010000019.1, read on the forward strand.
CGCTCTAATCACACTCGCGTGAATAGGCCCAACGCAGCAATTTAAGTCCGAAAATGACGTTCATGCACAGCAAAGAGTATAAATTAGGAAATAGAATAGACAGATGATTAATAAAACAAGTACAGATCAGTTTTTTTAACTAACTTGGAAAAGACGGATATTTCGTACGACGTTGTCATTTTAAAGAACTACTTTCATGTAAAGCAAGGAACTTTGCTTTCATGTAAAAACGTATCGAAATCGGTTTATACGTTTGATAGTTGATGTCACATACAGACATACACTGCACTGTCGACAATAATAACACCACTTTTATTGTGTCAAGGGTTAAAAAAATACTGTACTGGTAATAATTATCAACTAGTTATAAAAAATATTAAAATAATTACTTATGTAAATAAGATACACAAAATACAAAGTAAAATTTTGCAGAGATAACCGTCGTCAGCCGAAAGACTTCCACTGAACAAAGGTTTTTCTTTACCCTTAGAATGCAACAATGATGATAACTTACTGTCTGCATGCATTAGTTGCTCCCACCCAACTTAAGGGATTGTCGGTCACCTAAGTGTGAGGCTTACCAACGTGGTAATTTCAGTTTTTTTCAATGTTCACTCAGAAATGCATTATGCGACTGCTAAATTAACATCACTAGAGACTTGCTAGCTAGTAGGTGAATATAACAGGTTTTAAACAGGAGTGTTCAGTCTGTTAAGCAATCACTATTACTTAATCTGTGACATGAATCAGTGTAAATAACCGTCCATGATATAAAACACGCTATTTATACGAAATTCAAAACGATTGAGGTGTCTTGTTTATTTGGTTGATTAATAACGACATAATGGGTGTAATTAAAGTAAATCTCGCTTGTTATCTTGTAACAGCTTTTAAGCAATTTGTAACAGACGCGAATGCTATGGGCATATTAATTGAAACTTGACGCCAATTTGTGCGTAATACATATTTAGCAGGTAGCTGTGAAATCGTTAGCTAGTTTAAGGAAATTAAGTTTTTGATTGAAAATGTTTTATGCTTTTGGATTCTGCTAATATTGTAGATACTTACGTAAGTGTATCTATACCGGTAAAATTCATTATATAACAAAAGCAAATTATTAAAACATTCATCGTACAGTCCTACAGCCTCTCTCAGCATCGTACAGCCTGTATGCATGTGACGATATTTTTTTACACCTTGGCCGCTTCGAAATATCTGATAGCGACTGTACTCGTCAACCTGAACCACGGTTCGGCGACTTTTAAAAATAGTTACCTAGTTTTTGTTTCTCACACACAAACAGCCTGTATTCCCAAATTGGGGAGGTAGAGCACACGAAACGTTAGGTACCGCTTCGGAGCCATTTTTAGCAATTTTAGGTTTTAAGATTGACAAAAACAGTACAATAGCGACAGGTTACTAGCCTGTAGCCTACGGTATACCTTAACCAATCCTCAGTCCCCTCTTACGACATCCACGGAAGAAATGAAGAGGTGTAATTCCAACCCGACAACAGATGGGTTTTTGTTTCTAGTACACTTAAAAGTATAATCAAAGAAAAAATAAATCAAAATCTCTGATGTTCGTTAGCTTAACAGGTGAAGTTAATTGGGCTCTAGGGGTGTCGTATGTTGATGACATTATAATTTATATGAAAAGAGACAATCTAACTAAACACGTTCAATTTAACGAGTACGATCTAGTAGTTAGTACTTAATTCAACTACTAAATCTAATGATCTTCCGAGTGCAGCCACTAGTAAACACTAGTGAATATATTCGTAAGTAATATACCAATCAGGTCTAACATCATGGTTGTTGAATATTCAAGTCACTTTAGAACGTACAGGTAAGAGGCGGCACGATGTTTTCAATTAGCTGAGTAGTTTGCCCAGGTTAGTAACTGGAACTTGGACAGTAGTACAGCTACTAGCATCGAGAGACTGCCGGGTTTATACGAGTTTAGTACTTGTCACTTACACCATGCGTGTATTATAAATAAAATAAATAAATATCATGGGACACTACACACCAATTGACCTAGCCCCAAACTAAGCAAAGCTTGTACTATGGACACTAGGCAACGGATAAACATACTTAAATAGATAAATAAATACTTAAATACATATTAAACATCCAAGACCCGAGAACAAACATTCGTATTATTCATACAAATATCTGCCCCGGCCGGGATTACTTTTAAAAGTGTGTTTAAATGTCAGTATTTAGCATTAGTGAAACTGTATCTCGATTTGATTTGTAACATTCGAACATGGCGGATGTAGATAATATCTTATTTTGCTATTTCTGTTTTTTTGGCTACTTGAAGTATAATTTTGATAGTGTTTTATGCGGCGATTAACCTTAACAGTGAACAGTGATCACAAAGTACTATATTGCTTTCGTGTCTGACATTTTTTAATGCGCGAGTTGTCTCCACGTGGTTTCTGGAATTTTACTATCAAGTTGCAAAAACTACAACTACCGAACAACGTCCCTCTCAAAGAGAGTACTTTGACACTGGCGAAATTGTCCTAATAAGGACAGAAAGCCATATTTTAAAAGAGAAGAACTGTATCTGTGTGTGACTTTGTAGTTTAATTAATGACTGACTGATTGACATATCAACCTACAGTACTGGACTTAAGAACTTGAAATTATGCACAGCGCTTTCTTTCATCATTATGCGAGCACTGCTGGCGGGTTTTTAAATTTGAGCTCCATGGGGTACAATAAGAAATATAATAATAATAATTTATATATTAGAATAATTAAAAAAATAACATGACATGTAATAATGACTACCAATATTAGTATGAGTAATTTTGTATGTAAAATCAATGACCTCAAATTTTATAGCCGTTGCGGCTGTAAAAGTTCCTTGTCTTTTTTTAAATAAACTGCTAGTTTAAAAAAGAAGGCAAACGCTAGAGTTTTCATGTCATGAAAATACACAACACGTGTGAGGTAAAAATATTGATCGGAGACTTTAGTAGGTAAACTTTAAAACGAAAACATAGTCCTAGAAAACGGAATAGAGAACTTGCTTAAAAATTCAAAACTTATGCGAACCGGCAGTTGGAAGAAAAACCAAAGGCTACTGAGGCGGGTCTGAATTTTTTATGGTGCTCCCTTCTCCCCTTAGGAAAACACCACCTCGCTAGGGAAAAGACTAATAAACGTCCAATGATATTTCATGCACAAGAACATGTAGATACGGCAGTTTAGGCAGCAGCCGTTTTACGTGCAGCAATCATTAATTTAAAAGCTCTACTTCCCTGCTTTGATCTATAATTACCTATTTATTTATTAAAAATGATCCTGAGGGCTTCTTTACAGCATTGGCCAAGTCGTCCAACAAGATAACAATAACTTAACAATACTAACCCATCTTAGACCTCTAGGTTGGCAAGGCATCTGCAATCCCCCTGGTGTTGCAGGTGTCTATAGGCGGTGGTGATCTCTCACCATCAGGAGACCTACTTGCTTGTTTGCAATCCAGTCGAATAAAAAGAAAGAAATTAAACAGTACAATATAATAGGCTAATAAAATACACACAAGATTAATTAAAAGTGTCAATTAAAATTGACTTTGCAGGTGGTAGGACCTTGTGCAAGGTCCGCCCGGATTGCTACCATCATCTTGCTCGCTAATCCTGCCGTGAATCAGCAGTGCTTGCAATGTTGTTTTCCGGCGTTGCGAGTAGGATAACCGGTGAAATTACTGGCATTTGAGGTAGGTATCCCATCTTAGGCCTCTAGGTTGGCAACGCATCTTCAATACCCCTGGAGTTGCAGATGTTTATGGGTGGTAGAGATCTCTTACCATTAGGGACCCACTTGCTCATTTGGCACCCAGAGAATAAATAAAAAATTAAACTTAAGAAAACCAATGTCAAATTATAAATACCCAAGGAAAAAATAAAATGCGCGAAGCGCAAGCGTTAAAGTATATAATTCCAAGAATTCCTTTTCATTAGAATACGAGTAGGTACTTAATAAATCCCCAATATTTTATGTATGTATATAAATACTTCATTGCACATAAAATACAAAAATAATATAAAAAAAACAACAAAACAAAAGCGAACAAAAAAACAAAAAAGGCTACAAAGGCGAACTTATCCCTAAAAACTTTAAAAAAAAAATAGTCGTTCATGATTTTAACAATGGGATAACCAATTTTAATTCTATCTAATTTATCGTCCCAGCCTATATACTTCCCACTACGGTTTACAGGTCTCCTCACAGAATGAGAGGGCTTGAACCGTAGTTCCCACACGGGCCCAGTGCGGATCGGGAACTTACGCATCATTCAGTAGATTGTGGGTTCAAACCCTAGCTCGCACCTCTAAGTTTTTCGGAATTCATGTGTGAAATTACATTTGAAATTTGCCACGAGCTTTACAGTGAAGAAAAACATCTTGAGAAAACCTCCACATACCTGGGAAGCAATTCTAAGTTAGACCGTTTTAAACTTTCGTGATGCTCACTCATAGTCAAAATACCACAAACGGGACTTATCACGCTATTTTTATCAAGTAATATTAACCTCGACGTTTCGGCAACATTACAGTTGCCGTGGTCACGAGTAGACTGAAGTGTGGAGTGTCAAGTCCGCCTAGCAGCGCGAGTTCTTCGAACTACCCGCACTTGATCACTAATAGTACCGGCACTCGTATCACGAACTACCCGCACTTAGTCATTTTTACTAGTCACCCCATCACGGCGATCACCATGCTAGGCGGGCTTGACACCCCACACTTCAGTCTACTCGTGACCACGGCAACTGTAATGTTGCCGAAACGTCGAGGTAAATATTACTTGATAAAAATAGCGTGATAAGTCCCGTTTGTGGTATTTTGACTAAATATTACTTGTGTAAAAATAGCGTGATAAGTCCCGTTTGTGGCAATTCTAAGTTATACCTACAAATAATTTACCATATCCACCAAACCTAGCTTTGATCAACCACCACACTAGAACCATCTGTTAGTTCACAGGGAGCAGTGGGTAAACGCAATTTTAAAACCGGCTGCCACAGCAGCGTCAAGCCAGAAAACAGCCCGAGGCCTCCAATTTGTATGGAGCGCTGTATTAATAATGTATGAAAATGTTATGGGTAAAATAAGTGATGTTATAGGACCGGTTAGTACGGCCAAGTAATTTGGTATCGTACTAATTATAATGCGAAAGTTTGGATATTTATTATATATACATATTTGGATTTTTGTTTCTTATTGATACGTTGCTTAGTACCCATAACACAAGCTTTGCTAAGCTTACTTTGGGACTAGGTCAATTGGTGTGAATTGTCGCGTGATATTCATTTATTTATTATTGTCCCGTGATTTTTATTTATTTTATTATATTTTGTAGGTGGTAGGACCTCGTGCAAGGTCCGCCCGAATTGCTACCACCATCTTGCTCGCCAATCCTGCCAGTGCTTGCACTGTTGTTTCGGCGTGGAGAGTAAGACAGCTGGTGAAATTCCAGGATACTGCTGAAACTTTTATTGTAATGGACACGTAGAACACTAATGTTCTTTTGGTGCACTACCAAGCTGTCACTCTCCACGATGCAACTCTGGCATAGATGAAATTAGCCTTGTAAATAATCGTATCTCAAAAATATCACAGATGACCACGTGCTAATTTCAACTGCTAAGACATCATCAACAGCCGGAAGACGTTCATTATTGAACATAGCTAACCTTAAGAATGCCACAATGACCAACATTTCGCTACCTACATCTACCGGTTGCCCGCTACTTATACTTGTGTGAGTCCATCTAGCAGAAGGCCTGCCTTTTGAAAATTAAAAGACGCAGATACTAGTCAAAGTCAAAATATCTTTTTTGGATTTAGGCTATAACAAGATTATCCTTGTCCATGATATAATCATTAACTTTATAATACGCCTTAGATATTAATGTCTTCTTGACTACACATCTGAATTTTGTATCCGTTTCATTGGTAATATTTTTTGGAATTTTATTTTAAAAACGTATGCAATTTCCCAGAAACGACTTTTTGGTTTTAGCCAGTCTGTAAGATGAAACTTTAAGGTTCCCTGTGTTTCTAGTAGCCTTTGGCTTATCAACGTTAGTGGGAAAATTACATATGTTCTTTCTAACGTACATGATTATTTTAATTATTTTAAAAACATAAAGCGACGGCAGGGTAACGATACGTATCCTTAAAAAAAAGACTTTTTCAAACGCTGTAGCGTGTCCATTGCCGCTTCCAATAGCATCTCCTATATTAACTCCGTAAAATACATCATGGTCATCTTTGAAACCCGCTTCTTCAATAAATAACCGTCATATATCTAAGCGGATTAAATCGATTTGTAAGAACCAGTTAGTATTTGCCAACGGTATTGACACGTCGGGATTTATGATCGACGATATTACTTTACCTCGGCATTTAATGGCAATACTTTAGAAAGTTAAAACGATATTTCTTCTATCTCATGATTAGATTAGCATCCGTATAATTCGTTTGTCGCTATCCTGCGTGAACTCTGCAATTTCCCGGGATAAAAACTAACTTACGTCATTCCTCGGGACTCAAACTGTGTTTACTGAATTTCAGCGGTTTAGTAATGATGAGTCAACAAACAAACAGACTTACAAACTTTCCTATTTATAATATTAAAACACTCATGCGACCCTTTTATGAAACTTGGCTATACCTCGTTTTAAAAATCCACACTCGTGTTTAAAGGATCCAGTTGCATAAATAACAATTGCGTGATGACTGTCATTAGCTTTAACCATTTCTTTAAGATCATCGTTAATGGCGAATATCCTTTCAATTTCTTAACAAACTCCAAAATTTATTACACCGCGCTAATGACCAGCATTTGGGTCACCAAAACACAGGGTGTTCTTTTAATTTTTTATGCCCCAATATCCATCAGTGTTTCGCCAACGTCATTGTCTTGGCCGATAGCGTCCCCCGCTCAATCTTCCTTAGGGTTTAATTCCAAAAGTAGCTTTGCGTCATCGTTGTTATGGGCTTCAAAACAGATACAGGGTGGTATTTTTTATTTGACGGTACTGAGTATTTTTATGTTGTTAGACTTTCCTGAAAATATTTATTTGTTATTGCTGGAGCATCGTTGGAAGTAATTAACAGAGAAATTTACTGAGGACATTCAACCCGGTAAAAATAATTTGATATGTCAACGTATGAAAGACTAAGAGTATCTAACATATTTGTACGTATCGTTATTTTTATACATTGTAAGCGGTAAAGTTATAAACGGGAACATGTAAGTGTCGCTACATTGTCTGTCTGATACAAAATTGGAATTTTTTAAAAATATGTGTTTTTCTATCGCCTCTATATCAACAAATAATAAAAATAAAATTGAATAAATATTTAAGGAGGGTCCCAGGCGGGCTCACATAGGCATATTATAGGTAGTCATTCACGATGACGCGTGCTGTGATTCTTATTACAATGTCATTAATGGCTAATTTTGACTAAACACGCGTCTTCGTGGATGGCACTAGCTATAGGTAAGTTTAAGACGTGAGTTATCCGTTGTTATATCATTTAATTCGATATATTCAGTCTCACGGCAGTTTCATATTTTGACATACTTAAAAATTTGTACGGAACTTCATAACCCAAGTCTGACTCGTTCTAAGCCGGTTTTTTATAATTACATTTCATACAGGCACAATTTAAAAAGCTTCCCTTAAATCAAGTACGAAAGACTCGTATTTTCTTAAAAAAATACTCAGTATTTACCAGTTACCGGCTTTCTGCAACCTTGCGTGTTTTCTCTCTCTCACTCTTGGAGCCAGCTTCGTAAGTCCGACAAAGAGGGAAAGCCGCACGTGCTGGGTTCCCAGATTAAAATTGATGGCTCGGACGTTTGCCTTTATCTGTGGGACATGGCGCGATTGATTCTTCATCAATCTTTATTCGGCGGTATTAACAACTTTTCTTTCTTATTTGGCGTTTCGTTAATGCACGTCACGTCCTTTTTGAAGTAGAGATTATTTTTGCGCGTTTTGTTTTTGTTGAGTTTTAAAAAGCTTTCTCGTCTTGCCTGTCGTCGATCTAGGGACATGTTTTTTTTAATTAAAATATAAACGGCAGTGATGGAGCGGTTGCGGCAGGTTTTACATGGTTTGTTGGAAATTATTTTGTGACATGATAAATAACTGGTTGATTTGAGAGGATACATTTTTGTAAAAAAAATTTTTTAAAGAACATTCCGTTTTTAGTGACTGCAACTGCAGATGCTTTATTTATTGTTGATTCTACTTTTACTAAGTACTTATCAGTAAAGGTCTTCTTAGTAAGTAATTTGTAAACTAAAATTGGGAGAAATTCGATATGTAAGATTACAAACTCTTTTTTTATAACAGTTTGCTCAAAATAGTAGATTGTACAACAGCATCAAATGACCCATTTTACCCAAGGCGTTTATAATAGCCACACGAACCTGCTTTTCACTTCGATGGCGAGGAAATTAAACAGCAAACAATTGTTAAACAGCAAACAAACAAACAGCAAACGTACGTAACTTAGGTACATATACGCATTAAATTATAAATTTTTAGACTTATTCATCGATTTTAAAAGAAAGAAAGAAAGAAAGAAAATACATTTATTCACAACACAAGACAACAATACTATTTGGTACAAAAACAACACAAATTTGATTGATTTTTAGTTTTATATAAATTAAAAATAATTTAAAAAAATATGTAGAATCTTCTTTGTTTGTGGCTGATCACACCTGATTACCTTGGTCTTAGGCGAAGATCTGACTTTATGCACTAGAGCATAAAAAGTCATTTTATGTCACCTAGATCCAGCGTAAACACAAACTTTATGAGCATAAGAAGTGAAAAATGCTTTTTGACTCTGCACAATTAATGTCAGTCCTAAGTACATGCTCATTTCATCATCATCATCATCATCATTATTGTCCCAATGCTGGAGCCTGCTCTTCTGGAGGATTTTCGCTGTATTTCCCATGCAAGTCTATTGCGAATTGGGAACTTCACTTATAGCATTGAGATGCACTTCATCTCACGACAAAATTCAAATGTAATTCCGATCTCACGTTATGCAAGGGTTTGAACCCGCAATTAAGCAATAATTAAAGATTTAACTCGAATGCGAACATTAACTGGAGGCTTCAAGCATCTTTTATAAACCTCGTTTATTATCAGTTTAAAGACAGAAGGTATAAGGTATCTTTATGGCTCAAATAAATTAAGGAGTATTATACGGCCGCGTCAACGCTGCTTTAAGGCTTTTGATTTATCTGAAATCGCAAGAATAACGAACTTTTGACCAATGACTTTGAACCAATTACGAGTCGCAATGGCGAAGGGAAGGGAGCGTACAGTTTAATCAATAAGAAATGTTTAAAGTTTTAGGAGAATAACATGTATTTTTTTAAATGCTAGCACTACATTATATTAAATGAAAATAAAAACATTTAATGCGTGCCAATGTACGTGCAATCCGTACGCAGCTTAAGAAGAAAAACAAATAACATAGGTATAATTAAGATATTTTAATAAGCCACTTCCAACCGAGGCAACTGGAGGTCTAATGACCGAATGGCTAAGTGGTTAGAGAACCTGCCTACGAAGCTTGAGGTCCCGGGTTCGAATCCCGGCCGGGGCAGATATTTGTATGAATAATATGAATGTTTGATCTCGGGTCTTGGATGTTTAATATGTATTTAAGTATTTATTTATCTATATTTAAGTATGTTTATCCGTTGCCTAATGTCCATAGTACAAGCTTTGCTTAGTTTGGGACTAGGTCAATTGGTGTCAAGTGTCTCATGATATTTATTTTGTTTTTTATTATTATTTAATGGGGGAGACCTATGTCCAGCAATGGACGTTCTATAGCTGATATAATGATGATGAAAAACATATCTACTTAGGTACCTATAGACAAGATGCTACATTCTACATTTCAGCATCGTTTAAACTTAAATTCTCTCGAAATACCAAACAGGGTGTTCCAATAACACTAATTCGCAGCAGTTAGGCCGTCGTCTCATTAACGCGCTCGTTACTGGACGATAAACTCCGAACGGTTTTAATTTGACGATTTATTTATTACGCTGACGGCGAAGAGTAGTAGACGTACAGATAAAACAAAGGAAGCTTTGTGGGTGGAAAGATTACGTTGCCATTTGGACTCTAAAATATTGTGTAAGCAATGTTTTTTTAATAGAGGTAAAAAACGACTATGGCATCTGATGGAAAGCAATTACAGCCGCCTATGGACACCTACAACACTTAATACAAGAAATCTTTGTTAAGTTCCGAGTGATATTAATAATTGAGTAAGTACTTCATAATGTGTGCATGCGATCCCTCATAGATCTTCATTCTCATAAGTCTTCGTTGCCGATAGGATAAAACGGACTTGTAAAACTTAACTCTCTGTGAAAGTAGGTACACTTTCAAAATTTTAGAGAAGTCTCTTCGTTCCAGTCAAAAGTAGTCCCGGTGTCATTTGAAAACTAGGCAACAGAAGTAGATGAAATTTTGTAAGTATGGACTAGGCGTAATTATCTATGCCTGTGGTTTTTCAGATTTTCATATAAATGTGTAATATCAGAATTACAGGAGCTCAAAAGTCAACAAAAAAAGATCTCAACTTTGCACGAGAATCACAGACTATTAAAGCATTTTTACAATCATTACTCTTCCTTTGGCTTTGCCGTAGTCGAGTAAAAATCGAAAAAACCACAGGCATAGAAAATACAATGAAGATCATGATTGTAAAATATCATTGATTTCTGTGTATACTTTTCGTATAATATGAGGAAACGAAACCCAAAATTCAACAGCCCAAATCTTGAAAAGCCTACAGCTATCTCGATATACATTAGCGGGAAGCCGAGAAGCGGGAGGGGATGTGCATGGGGGGGGCGGCTGCGAGCGCTTATGTCACGAGCGATAAAGACAGCAATATCCCAAACGAATACTTAACGCGGCCGCGCGGCCGGCACGGAAACTTCTCTATAATTCTTTAGTACATTTTATTATCATGATAAAAAAAAAACTGGCATCCACAAACATTCCGAGCAGAGAGCCCACTTTTAATCTGTATCCAACAAAACTAAATCGGTTGCCTGTTGATTGACGTTTTTAATTAACAAACCGTTTTCGGCCGATTTTGTTTTAAAAGTAAGTTAAAGTTCTTTTGGGTGGGCTGTTCACTGTCAAGCCAGGGGTATTTATTACTTTTGTCGCTAAATATTAGTACTTAAACTTTCGATTTTATTTACATGCCCGAACCCTGTTAAATTAACATTTTGTACTAATGACTACACTAAAAATATTATAACGTTTTAAACTATCGTGATTTTCATTCATAGTCAAAATGCCACCGATGAAAATAATCACGCTAACACACACGAGTAATATTTACCTGAACCTACTCGACTCCAGTCTACTCGTGACCATGGCCACTATAATGTGGCCGAAACGTCAAACTAAATAATTACTCGTGTGTGTTAGCGTTATAAGTCCCGTTTGTGGTATTCTGACTAAAAATATTAATTAGAATTATGTCTACTAACTTTACTACGATACACACACTGCTCTACGAGACAGAGAAAATGTGGTTCCGAATATAATAGTCAAAATGGCGTGCTTTTTCTCCAAGTCTACTACTATATTTCGAAAAACAGCAGACATGAGACTGGTTGGAAGCATCGTCAGGCTTGTGCCAGTCACTGCGTATAAATGTATATTTACTACAAACGTCCATCATGTCGATCAGCTAGCCGTGCAGATGTTGGATAGTGAATACCCCGCTTTACTGACGGTGATCGATTGTCCCAGTTTAAGCCGAATTGGTGATGACGCTGAGTCGGTGTTAAAATACCTTAAATGGCACATAAACGAGCATGTGATGAAATGAGTATTGTAAGAAAAGTCATTAATTTTCTTTTAATTGCGACAGTTTCCGTTTAACTGTTTTTAATGACGTGGAAAAAACGAATTATATATTATTTGTTTTATTTTAAACTAGCTTTTGCCCGCGGCTTCGTCCGCGTGGAGTTCGGTTATCGCGCGCTGTTCCCTCGGGAACCGCATTTTCGGAAGTAAAAGTGGCTTATGTCACTCTCTGGCCCATAACTATCTCTATGCCAAAAATCACGTCGATCCATCGCTCCGTTTCGACAACACGAACACACACTTTCGCATGTCTAATATTAGTGTGGAAGTATGGATGTTTTCGTAATGCTAACGGAACCTAGTCTAGGGCATGTCCGACACGCTCTTGGCCGGTTTTTTCTTGTGAGCTACGAAACTCTTAAAATTTATTACTTTATTAACATACCTACTACAAGCTTATCAATATATACAAATTTATAATTCCAACAAACATTTTGTTAACACAACATCTTCACACTTTAAAGAGAAAGTTTTTAATCGGACACCCCATAAATACGAAAAAAAAAACTTACAAAACACAAAACATGTCCGTAGGAAATGTTGAACACACAGACGGTGCTAAGACAAATCGTTACCATGTCCAGATATATATGTAACAATACAGTTTCTATGTTGTATGTTAATAGAAAGACGTACAGACAAATGTAAGGTCGCTTATTTAAATAGGTCAGCCGAATCATATCTCAGGTTTGGCGTAATAAAACAAATTACAGTAGATTGGAATTCCATAAATTTTAATTGTTTTTGTTTTCTTTATTTTATTATAAAACAGTATCTTGTTAACATAATGTGACCTGGACCAGCATTTTCCTAAAGAAAAACATTCAAACATAACCTTTAAAACTACGCAATGAGTTAACAGAGCGCAAAAGTCTGTACCTATACAAAAAACAAAGATAAATGCATTTATTTTACAAAATCAAAAAATATACACTGCGCGGAACATACTTAACTTATTTTTGATAAGCATACGAATAATTTTATTTACCAATAAAGTTCTACTGTGCACATTAATATGTAAAATAGGTACACATTGTTGCGTACAAGATGACCCCATGTGTGACTTTTGAAGGCCTTTACATTAAACTTTTCGGTCTATATCGCGAGTGCCAGATGAAGTCTTGAAAAATAGAAATGTGTGTGTGTGTGTGTGTGTGTGTGTGTGTGTGTGCGTGTATGTGTATTATTTCTAGTATGAGCCACGGTAGTTTTAATGCCAAGGCATAAAATAATCTTTATTAATATTATAAAGGTCTGCTGGAGTCTCTCTCCTGTGTAGTTTAGTAAAGCTACCTTTGCTTTGGCGTTATTTTAATTCCCTCATACATATTTAGGGCCACCGCGTGACTCACGAACGTATGACGTTTTGAATTATGTCATACATGTCTCTGTTTGTTTTTTATTTAGAAAATTAAACGTGATCCTTGTTATTTCAGGAAGCAGGAAAGCTTGTCGAAGTCGTTACCTCAAAAAAAGTTAGCAATCAACGTATCTAGAGCTATAAACAATGTTATTAAACTGATAAAATTTAACAATTTACACAATGCATTGTCGTTAATACACCTAAGGTAAATACCTAAGTAAATAAATATGAATAATAATATAATAATAATAAATAAATATCATGGAACACTTGACACCAATTGACCTAGTCCCAAACTAAGCAAAGCTTGTACTATGGATACAAGGCAATGGATGGACTTATGTAGATAAATACATGGGTATGAGTACTTAATAAAATAAAGTGAACAAAAAGTGATTTATTGTACAAATCGACTTAAAATAAAATACAATGATAAATTTGTATGTTTAACATGTATTTAAGCAACCAGACAATATAGAAACTAATACAACTACGTGATACATCGTATGTCGTAGTCATACCTAAATACGTATTACAATTTTTGTCTCATCTTAATATCATAATAGCTTTATTATTTTAATTTCGAACAGATTTTCATTCTTTCATCCCAGCCTATATACGTCCCACTGCTAGGCACAGACCTTCTCTCAGAACAAGAGGGCTTGGGCCATAGTTCCCACGCGGACCCAGTGTAGATTGGGAACTTCACACGCACCATTGAATTGCTTCGCAGGTTTGTACAGGTTTCCTCACGATGTTTTCCTTCAACGCAAAGCTCGCGGTAAATTTCAAATGTAATTCCGCACATGAATTTCGAAAAACTTAAAGGTGCGAGCCGGGGTTTGAACCCGTGACCCTCTGCTTGAGAGGCGATAGGTCAAACCACTAGGCCACCACGGCTTAAAGTGTAAAAAGCATTGTTTTTTCAAAAAAATGCCTAACGAATTCGTTTTAGCCCGAGCTCACAGAAATTATCTTAAACACGCCAACTATTACATTAAAACCTCATTATACCGACCATAATAAATCATCATAACTACTGTCTTCGATAAAATAATAGGATTTGCCACATTTCTCAACCCAAGAGGTATCTCACAAAACACATTTGTCACGGACAATAAGTTTTGTTACAACGCCCCTGGCGTTACTTTGCCGCCTTTTTGAATTCTATTGCAACGGCAACAGAAAAATGAACACTCTGTATTACAATATGAGGTTCAAATGTTGAAAATGACTTACGAGTATAATGTAGCATAATAGGGAGGTGTAAAATTAGTTTTTGGTGGTTCTAAATACTTGTGTATATGTGGATAAAGCACAATTTTGAACGGTTTTGTTTTGTTGAAAATAGAACTGCTACATTAATAAATGTAGAAAGATCAAAGAGTAGCGTTTTGGGAAAAAAGTGTTGCTAATTTTGAGTTAGAGTTTATGCTTATTAGAGACAATTTATTACTTTTTTTTTGGGGGATTGTGTGGGTGGCGACCCAAAAAAAAATGATTTGAAAAAGTGTCTGTGGTCATCTTTATAGTGACCGCCGTTGATTTTTAGGGTTCCGTAGTTCAAAACAACATGGAATAGTATGATCTATGCCGGATCTCGGTACTTAATTTTTATAGGTACGACTGTTTATAGCGGATAATTTGACATACTCGTACTATACAGTTCTGTTGTAGAGAGCTATCGGCGCGCGAGTCCAAATCGCACTTAATTAGTTTTTAATGTACTATTGTTAATGTTGATTAATTATTTTTTTTTTCTTTAATTTTATATTAAACTTTACATTGAAATTTTTATGTTTTTGTATTTTTTTTTTTTGAGTAAATGATTTTCTGCCAAGTTCTTTTGCAGCGCATTTTTCTTAGCAATGATGGTATATCCAAAAGCGCTGGGAGTAAAAAGTGACATGTAAAATAGTGCTTTGCGGCCTACTTGCATTATAAACGTTTAGTTTTTTTTTTGTCACCGTCGTGATATTCTAACCATAACACTTTAGGAAAACCTTGCCTCAGTAAACCTTCGAATCCTCCCGCCATTTTGTCTCGCAAATATTATTAACACAAAATGGCCGACCCAAACGGATCAAATTATACCTTGTTTATAAGGGACGGGTTTGACAATGTAAATAGGAGCTTTGTACCGCAACACCCAGAATCACGTCTTAATGTGTGTTTAATGTATTAATGAGTAAGTCTTGGGGACAGTAATTGTTCGAGGGAAATTCCCTGTTTGTTTTCGGTATTTGTTGTTGATTTGAAGGAGAGCGCCCGGATCCTAATTCTGTATACAAATTTGACTCCATGAGGAGCCGTTGGATTTCTTTGTTTTTACGAAGAGCGCCCGGATTCTAATTATTCAGGCGACTTTGCTACCGCTAGGAGCCGTTGGATTTTAGGGAAGGGTGTGGTAAGGAATTAGGGCGGAGGTTTTTGAATTGAAAGATTTGCGATTGTTTGTTTACGGGATTGCTTATAAGCATACATCGGGGTTTTGGGTGCGGGGATGTTTGACATTAGCCAAAGAGTAGGTACTGACATAAAAAACAGAATGTACCTGTAGCGGGTTTCTGCCTAATGAATATTAATAGAAAAAAAAAACATAAAAACACAATGTTACATAAATGAAAAAGATCAGTCATTAAGATAATGAACCTCTTTAGTTAAGTCCCTACTAGCACCTATCACAACTACCGACATAGAAAAGATCACTCAGTTTGTTAAAATGGATATTTACAGAAGGACGCCGTAGTTTAACTGTTCCAAATATTGAAAAAATATTAATGTGTAGTTTATTACGAAACTCGCGTCAACTGTTATTACTCCAGGTAATTTTTAATGTTATTTTTATTATTATCTTACAAGGCTTGGCAGTTAAGCATAACCCCTACATAAGTAAAAATAAAATCGTATTGCATAGTTTGTATACCTACAATTCACAGAGAGGTAGTTATTCATTAGGTATAATATGATTTTTTTCAGATTTACCTCTCTGTTTATCTCTACTCTTTCTCAAATCATTCCCGCACCGAAACCCCGAGGTATGCTTATAAACCCTTGTTTCAAGTAAAGCCTCTTGTTATTACGAGACACATTTTATTTGCATACCTACTCTAAAAAAGTTAATATCATTATATTAGCCGTAGGACGTCCACTGGTTGACATAGGTCTGCCTCATAGAGCTTCAGCTGCTTCGGTTGGAAGCGGCCTGCACCCACCGTGTGCCTGCGGCTTTAGCCAGGACATCTGGTCCATGTCGTTGGTGGACGTCCTACGCTGCGCTTGCAGATTCATGGTCTCCATTCGAGAACTTTTCGACCCAACAGCTATACATCCGTTCTATATAGCCAGCCCATTATCACTTTAAGACCTTCATCATCATCATGTCAGCCGAAAGACGTCCACTGCTGAACATAGGCCTCCCCCAAGGCTCTCTCCACTCAGACCGGTCTTGTGCTTTTATTTCCGCATCTACTGCGATCCCATGACCTTAACCATCTTGTTGAGACTTCAAGACCTTACCTGGTTAAATACATACAGTCGAGCATAGAAACTCCTTCTTTATTTTGAAGTTGATTAAAAAACAAAAATATTCGAGTACCAGTTTCGGCTGGAAGAGGCATTGCAGCGTTGGCAGGTCTTCCACTAGACTAGGTGGACTGATAAAGGTTCAGTAAATGTTACCGAAACATAATGTGGTCATGTAGATTATGGTTTAATCATGACTTAGTAGAAAAAATAAATTTACTTTTCTGTCATTGTAGCTATATTTCCGTCACGTTTCTCCAATGTGTGGTCGATTTCAAAGACAAATAAATAAAAGACCGGACACCTGACTTTTGTACCTGAATTCTCACAGCCTATATAATGCCTCACTGCTGGGCAGAAGCCTCCTCTCAGAATGAAGGCTTGGGCCTTAGTTCCCACGTGAGCCCGATGTGGATTAGGAACTTCACACACTATTAAATTTTGAAATTGAATTGAGAAGACATAAGAAAACTAATAGGCTTCCACGGCTTACTCGTGTTTTTGTGTACTGCGTCCAAAGGGTGCAAATCAAAAATCACAACTAAACAAAGATTTGTTCTGTAATGTATCTTTTGTAAAATTACGTCAACCATTTAGTAAAAATATTTTACACTAACCGTTACCCGCGACACTGTCCGCCAAAAATTCGCTTATCGCTATCCGCGGGAGCTATGCAACTTTCAGGGATAAAAACTATCCTATGTCCTTTTCCGAGATTCAAACTAACTGTATACCAAATTTCGTCTAAATCGGCTCAGTAGTGAGTTTGACGTGATTTAGAAATCAAACAACAGACTTACCCACTTTTCCACCACTTTTCTTCTTTTTGACTTTCCTAGTTCAGGCACACGTGTTACATAGATTTTAAGTGAAATATTGTATTTTGTTATTTTGTACCGAAATGAATTTGAATAAAATTTTATTATTATTGTTATTACCTACAAACTTTCGCATTTATAATATAATATTATATATCTTATAGTATGCTCTACTTTAAATAAAGACATCCAAATCCTACGAGTATATCGTGATTTAGATAACTATTCATTTTCTCAACAATCCGTGGTATTTTGATACTTCTGAATATTAAAATTTTAAATGTAAACTAACTTCTGTTTGTATAATTTAATCTTTGCCGGAATGCCGGTCTATTTGAAGTCCCACGCGGCGCGTGCGCACGGAAACTGTTACACGCGTCTACGCGTTTATGAATTTGAATTTCGAATGCGAATGCATTCTTTTTTTTTAAACACATTGCCTCTGATTGTTTACATAAAAATGATGCGGCAGTAGTTTTGTAGGTGGGTATGTATGTAATTTTGAGCAACATAGTGGGTTTCAACGGTGTGATGATAAATATCTATTTATTAGAATGATACGTAAATCCATACTGATATTATAAATGTGAAAGTGTGTGTGCTTGTATGTTTGTCCGTCGTTCACGTCGAAACGCGATGGATCGACATGATTTTTGGCATACATATAGTTTATGGGCCAGAGAGTGACATGGCCTACTTTTTGTCCCGGAAAAAGCGCACGATAACATAATTCCACGCGGGAGAAGCTGCGGGCAAAAGATAATTTAGAAATAAAGGTACGTTGTTGCTTTAAAATTATTATTTGGTGGTAGAATGTATATATATTTTATACTTATATGACAAGGCTGGCCAAACCCACACCGCGGATCCTGCCAAGGCATTGTATTTTGTCCATGAGCGTGATGATCGACCAGCCTGCTAATAACACGACTAATTTTTGTAGCTGTGTACATTTTAAATTAGAGTCGCGTCTACTCGATTTACAAAAATTTACCCACCTCAAAAAATTATACTAGCGGCGGAAAACTTAGCCCGCTCTACATACAAAATTACCTATCCGTACTAATATTATAAATGCGAAAGTGTGTCTGTATGTTTGTGTGTTTGTCCGTCTTTCACGTCGTAACGGAACGATGTGATTTTTGGCATGGAGATAGTTTATAGGCCATATGTTAATGGGAATGACATATGCTACTTTTTATTCCGGAAAAATGCACAGTTCCCGAGCGAACAGCGCGCGATAACCGAATTCTACGCGGGCGAAGCCACGGGTAAAAGCTAGTTCTTGTATATTCCTTATAATATGTACGCTAATTTTACTTTGAAAATAATTTTTAAGTGTATTCTTTAAATAATTTGTTTTTATTTAAGTATATTCTTCAAATAACTGGCAATATTAAAAAAATCTTTTATGAAGGAAGAAGGAACTCTACGCGGGATTTTGGTCGCTGTCCGTGCCTTTATAAATATGTTTCAAAAAGTGCAGCGCGCGATAACCGAATACCACGCGGGCGGAGCCGCGGGCAAAATCTAGATAATAAATACATTTTGAGGGCCAGATTTTATGCCACTCAGTGTATATTGGTCTCAGTAAGGATAATGTTAAAATAAATAAAAATACAGAAGTCGATATCAATCGTTTAGAATAATTGTAGTGCTAATAGTCGTCGACAATAGTAAATGATGCCACCCTCATGCGGGTCAGAGTTCACCAGCAGTGTTTCCAGGCACAAACATACAAAAAACTGTATTTTTATAAGCTTTTAATTAACTTTACGTTTAAAAATGTACGTCCGGGAAATTTTCAAGCCATTTTTCAACTACTTCTTGCTTTCTGTATCACAAAAGTTACAAGTGCTACAATTTGACATAATTGTCACTTTTATAAGGACATGTCAATTGTGACTAAAATACTTAAGTAAAAAAAAAATTGCAATTAAATATTTGATTTGAAGCCGTGGTGGCCTAATGGTTTGACCTATGGCCTCTCAAGCAGAGGATCGTGGGTTCAAATCAAACCCCGCCTCGCACCTTTGAGTTATTCGAAATTCATGTGCGGATAGTTCATGTAATCAATTTAAATTTACCACGGGCTTTACGGTGAAGGAAAACATCGTGAGCTACACAAACCTGCGAAGCAATTCAATGGTGTGATTGAAGTTCCCAATCCGCACTGAGCCCGCGTGGGAACTACTACCCAAGCTCTCATTCTGAGAGGAGGCCTGTGCCCAGCAGTGAGACGTAGATGGACTCGGATGATTAAGATGATGAAATATTTGAGCATACCTAAATTTTTGTTAGGTACTCTTTTGCGATAAAACAACTGGATAGATTTAGATAAACCTTGACTTACACTTATAACCTTTAAAATGAATACAATGGATTATTGTATCAAAAAAAAAATTCGCACAGTTCCCGCAGAATGCCAACAAACAACATTTTTACGGGAAAAAATCGCAAGCAACATCTGGTAATTAAAGCTTAGACATTCTTTTCCAAAATAAATGAAATTTAGTATTTTTATTAATACATATATCTGGCAACACCCTTGTATGCAGATTTAACTGGGACATCATAACATGATCGTTCATTTTATTAAAAGCTATCATTAACACAATGAAAGGCATTTACTGTCATTGTCACGGATGTTTTTTATTATCGATATACACTGACACCACTTTGATTAATAGTATGGGGAAGTTATGTTCTTGTTTGTTGTAAACGTCTTCATGTTGATAAAAAGGCTTAATTGATTAATGGTTATTTTAATTAATCAGTGGGTTCTTTGATCTTTTCGCATTATTACAAAGTGTTGTTGCAAGCCGAGAATCCTTACTATTATAAAGGAGAAAGTGAATTTGTTTGTTTGTTACGATTTCACGCCGTAACGGAGCGACGGATCGTCGTGATTTTTGGCATAAAGATAGCTTATGGGCCCGAGAGTGACATAGGCTACTTTTTATCCCGAAAAAATGCACAGTTCCCGAGGGAACAGCGCGCGATAACCGAATACCACGCGGGCGGAGTCGCGGGCAAAACCTAGTATTTTAATAAAATGAAAACACAAAATCGATACCCACTCAAATATAAAAACAAATATGAGATAAAAGATAAGCGAATGCATCGTAAATCTTAGGCTCAATTATAAACTATGTATAGTATTTATACACGTTGTATACACTAATTGGAATGTCAGTGGATATCGATCGAGATTTATCTGCTAGTGGAGTAAAAGGTCTGGCTATAAAATGTAGAACATCATGCAATTACAAATTTATACAGCGCGTATTTTGATACTACCTCAAACACCCACCCACACACCCACTTGCTCGTTTGCCTTCCAGTCGTATAAAAAAAAAAAAAAAAAAAAAAAAAACAGTAACCAGACGAAGATTTAAGTGCTGTTAAACCGATATCAACACAAATTGTTCATTTAGAATTAACTACCAGAGCGTAATTAATTTTTGAAATATTTTCGAGCAGCAATGCAAAGCGTACAATAATTTGATATGACAGATAATTGTTCTGTGACAGCTGTCACGTCAACAAGTGCAAAGTTTTGAATAATAAAAATAAAGTAGTATCGCATAGTGATACATTGCGTACTAATTAATTTTGTAAGCAAAATAATAAGTCTAATTTTTTATTAAAACGTGATAAAATGTGATTATTAGGGCTTTCACTAACTGCCCTTAAAGTTTGAGGTAGTATCAAAAATACACGCTGTATACTGCGCTTTTAACCGCGGTTTCGCTTGCTTAATCCATTGGATTTGACAGTCGACTTGATATTCCAGAACTGAATTCCTATTCGCGAGAGTTGCGGGCAACCGGTGGATGCAAATGGAGTGTGGCGGTTTTCTGTGGCGTTCTAAAACACGACTCTTGTTTACTGCGTAGAAAACGTGTTCAGATATTTTTGATCAAATATTTGCTCACAAATTTATGAACACGACTGTACATGTACTATAAAATGCTGCTGGGGACTAAGTATCATGATTTTTCCTTCTCTTTAAAATATGGAACCCTAAAAAAAGATAGAATGGTCTACGTCACTGTAGCATTCAGTGAAAGAATAATAATCTTGCCGCGGACAAGGTTTTTTGTCAAAGTTTACATTCGATAACTCGATTTTGCGGTCAGTAACTCCGAGTTGGAACCAAAACGCATTAAGTTTTTGTCCGCTCCGCTTCTAACAAGTTACAAAGTTTTTACGCTTACATTTTTAGAGATGATGTGGTAGAATTTTTACGTGTGCGTACACAGATGTGTAATTATTGACTACTAGCTTATGCCTGCGACTTCGTCTGCGCGGACCTAGGTTATCGCGCGGTGGTGCCCTCTACCAGAATAAAAAGTAACCTATGTTGACCCTTGGGGCTTAAACTATCTCTATACTTACCAAATTTCATCAAAATAGGTTCAGCGGTTTCGACGTGAAAGCGTAACAGACAGACAGACAGACAGAGTTACTTTCGCATTTATAATATTAGTAGGGATTGTACAGAAGTAACAAAATTCTACAAACATTTTTAATATTGATACCATTTTGCATATTTTTCGATCGGCGATTACTAAATACAAACCGAACAAAAAGATACTATAAAATGCCAATTTTCAATTGATCAATTGGCTTAAGTTTGGCTGTTTATAGTGTTACGTTCGTGGGGTGGGTTCGTGATTGAAAAGCACTTTTAACACCGATGAATAAGAGTAGGATTTATTTTCACACTGTTACTTAACTTTACAAAACACTTAAAAACAGTTCACAGTAATTTCGCACTCAAAAACTCACTTACAAGTCGCTTTGATTCTCTTCGATGTTTATCGCTCGGTATCGCATTCGAAAACTGTCTCCGCCGCAACCTCGCCCGGCTTATATACCCCCGGTGAATCGGTCCACAAAGTTCGAGAACAGTCCAGCTAGGACGTCATACCTACATCTCGAATGTTCCTGAAACGAGTAGAGTGTCTGTCTCTTTCATGTGCTATCTCTCTCACACAGTTACTAGAATGTTCCCGAAACAGGATCATCAGTCTGTTTCTCTCGCACATATAGGCCATCCCTGTCACACACCTTCTCGAATGTTCTCAGTATAGCTGTCTCTTTCTAATCGTGCTATCTCTTTCACTCCTATTGAAGATTTCGCCATATACTGAAATGTAGTTCAAAGGCCCATAAGGGGTCCTGAAAACGCCTGAAAACGGGTTTTCAGGTTATGGCGTCATCGGATAGAGGGTGGCCTGAAACGGACTGAAAACATGTTTCAGGCGCCTGAAAACGACGGTAACTTGGGTGAAATTTTGATAAACTAATATGTGATAGAGCGTCCTCTGAAACGGCCTGAAACAGTATTCCAGCCTGCTGAAAACGCCTACAATGGGTCGAAAAGCACGATTAAAGTTTCCACCTAACCCACCGCCGTAACACTGCCCCCTCCTAAGACATGCTCGTCCCGAGCATCATTAGATCCATGGTATTTGGCCAATCGATCAACATGAACAATCTTACAGGGGCTACGCGCGTTACGCTGTATTCGGTATGTGACATCGTTGATCCTAGTGACTACTTTGTACGGCCCTTCCCAACTCGGTGATAATTTCGGGGACTTCCCTTTTTTTCGCATAGGGTTATGTAGCCACACCAACGATCCTTCCTCAAATCTCGTCTGGTTAGACTTCCGGTCATATCTGGTCTTCATCTTTTCGCTGGCCTGCAGTCCGTGTTCACGAACATGATTGTGAACACCATCAATCCGGTTTCGCAGTTCACTTGCATATTCTGAAATCGTCTTTGGTGCATCTGGAGGTCGTCCTGTCAGTAGATCCGCAGGTAACCGCAGTTCTCTTCCAAAATTAGCACACGCAGGTGTCACGGCCGTGCTTTCGTGAACTGCGGTACGATACGACATTAAAAAGAGTGGAATATGCCTGTCCCAATCTTTTTGATGGCTGTCAACTACTTTGGCCAAATGTCGTTCCAGAGTCTGATTGAACCTCTCGACCATCCCGTCTGACTGTGGATGATAGGACGTAGTCCGAGTTTTATGAATTCCCATGACTCGGCAAGTCTCCTGAAACACCAGAGATTCAAAGTTTCTTCCCTGATCGCTGTGGATCTCAAGAGGTACTCCATACCGACAAAATACTTCAGCCACTACCGTTTCCGCTACTGTGACTGCCTCTTGATTTGGAATGGCAAACACTTCAGGCCATTTGGTGAAATAGTCCATGACCACAAGGATGTACTTGTTTCCGCGGTCAGAGATCGGGAACGGCCCTGCGACGTCCAAAGCAATTCTTTCCCAAGGTGCCCCCACATTATAAACTTTAAGCGCACCTCTACTGCGTGTATGTGGCCCCTTGACCGACGAGCAGCTAGTACACTTCCTACACCAGTCTTCCACATCTTCCCGACAGTGTATCCAGTAAAATCGTTGTCGAATCTTCATCAGAGTCCTTTTTACTCCTAGATGCCCGCCGGAAATGCCATCATGAAAGGATCTTAGAACATCGCTAACTCTCTTCCTTGGTACGACCACTTGAAGGTGAGCATCCTTTCCGTTCGCTGACTCCCATTTCCTACACAGTACGCCATTGTGCATAATCAGACTTTCCCATTGCGCCCAGTAGCTCTTGGTCACTGTACTCATCGGAGCTACTTCACACCACTTTGGTTTGGGCATTCCACCGTTAATCCAGTCGTAAATGGGTTTTATGTCACGATCTTCCTGTTGAGCTTCTTGCATGACAGCGTCACTCCATTCCTCGCTAACAGTGTCGGTCCTCAACATCTTCACGCAGTCCTTATCCTCTTGTCTTAAACAGTGTTTGCAGTCATCCGGACAAGGCCTTCGGGAGAGGGCATCTGCATTTCCATGTGACTTTCCACTTCGATGCTCGATGGAAAAGTCATATTCCTGCAGTTGTTCGATCCAGCGTGCCACCTGACCTTCGGGGTTCTTGAACTCTAACAACCACTTTAAAGCAGCATGGTCAGTCCTGATTCGGAACTTGCGTCCAAGCAAATATTTGCTGAAATGCTGCAAAGTTTTAACGACTGCCAGCAATTCTCTCCGAGTGACGCAATAATTTCTCTCGGGTTTCGATAACGATTTACTGAAATAGGCTATCACAACTTCCTGATCTCCTTTGTTTTGTGACAAGACTCCTCCGATGCCAGTATTGCTTGCATCAGTGTCAACAACAAACTCGTTATCCGGGTCGGGATATTCCAAAATCGGTGTTTCACAAAGTCTCTGTTTGAGATCTGAGAAGGCTGCTGCACACTGATCATCCCAATTAAATGGTCGTTTCTCTTCCGTCAGCTGGTGCAAAGGCTTTGCTATATCCGAGAAGTTCTTCACAAATCGTCGATAGTACGAGCAAAGTCCTAAAAAGGCACGCACTGCTGTCTTATCTTTCGGTGTTGGCCAATCCTTAACTGCACTTATCTTCTCAGGGTCTGTCTGGATGCCTTCTGATGAAATTACATGTCCCAAGTAGTTTACCTTACGCTTGAAGAATGAGCATTTCTTCGGACTTAGTTTTAAATTTGCGTCACGCAACTTGGACAAAACTTGCTCCAGTTTCTTAAGGTGGTCATCGAAATTTTTACCTACAATTATGATGTCATCCAGATACACTAGGCAAGTATCACCCAGGAGGCCGGCAAGTATTTGCTCCATTAACCTCTCAAAAGTTGCCGGTGCATTGCACAACCCAAACGGCATAACATTAAACTGCCAAAGTCCTTTACCAGTTGAGAAGGCTGTTTTCTCTTTATCTTTGTCCTTAATTTCCACTTGCCAGTATCCACTTTTCAAATCCAAGGTGGAAAACCATTTCATGCCGTTTAAAGTGTCCAAAGTGTCGTCTATCCTCGGCAATGGATAACTGTCCTTCTTGGTCACGTCGTTGAGTCTACGATAGTCAACGCAAAATCTCATAGTGCCATCCTTCTTTTTCACCAAGACTACTGGAGAACACCAAGGGCTGGTCGACGGTTCTATTACTTTGTCCCTCCTCATTTCCTTGATCATGTCTTCGACTTCTTTTTCTCGAGCTACTGGAACTCGCCGAGGTCGCTGTCGAATAGGCATGACATCTCCAGTGTCGATCTCGTGCTGCACTACTCCAGTTCTCCCGATATCACTGTCATGTGCAGAGAAGACACTCCTATAGCGCTTTAGTAGATTACGCGCCTTTAGAAGTTCTTCCTCCGTGAGATCATTCTCGCAGTTTTCCAATAATTTTCCAATATCCACAACTTCTTCTTGCAACTTGACCTCGTTTGGACCATGGCAACTCCGTATCCATGAGATTGCCTCGCATCTCCCCATAAGGGTTCCTTTACTTAGGACGTGTTGAGTGTCACTTAAATTAAGAACTCTTATAAATGCTGCGGATGACGTCATTACCACTGTGCGAGCTGGTATCCACGGCTTACTGCCATCTATTTTCTCTATTAGCACGCAGGAATGAGATCCTTGTCTCACACCATGTGGTAACTTCACCGGAACTAGGGCTTGCGATCTCGGTTGTAGTGTAGTCCTTCTAGCGCAGAAGACATGTCCACCCACTTCACCCTCCATAGGAACTTCATAAGCCCCAAATTTCAGCACGCCGCCTTTTAAGTCGATCTTACAATCGTACTTCCTCATAAAATCTAGACCAATAATACAGTCGTCTACGATGTCAGCAATGATGACTTTGTGCCAGTACTTCTTTTCTCCAATCTTTACTGACACTTCTTGCTCCCCTTGGACGGAAATGTTCCGGCCGGTAGCCGTTTGCAGCTGAAGATGCATTGGTCGGAGTTGATGATCTCTGATCAGGTGTTTTAGCAGTCGAGAACTGGTCACAGTTCGAGAAGCTCCGGTGTCGATAGTAAGGTGACATGGCACTCCGCCAATTTCTCCTTTGACAGCCAGACTGTTCCCGTTGTTTGCCTGGGAGATCATAACTGGGACATTTTGACCACCAGCCAGCACTCGTCCCGTAGTCCTGGCTTTTACTCGTTTCCCTGCTGCTGCCGTTCTGGATTACCAGAGCTTGCTGGCCTGTCCATTTGGTCCGAGTCTCGTCGCCTCCAATGTCTTTTCGGGCAGCCAGATTGCATGTGTCCTCGTTCTCCGCAGTTGTAACATCGAGGTCCCGTTTCTCGAGGTGGAGCAATCGGCTCCCTGGCAGTGACTTCGCGTACCCTGAAGGATCTTGTTGGGTCTTGGCGTACAGCTTCCACCTCGAGAGCATGGGCAAGCGCATCCTTCAAACTCCCATGGTGACCCAGTCGTACAGCAGCCCTCACTTCAAAGTCTCGAATCCCATCTATGAATGTCTGCACTAGCATTCCATCCGTAAAAGAGGATGAATCTCGGTATGCTTTTTGGACCAGTTTCTCTATTTCTAGGGCCCACTTTTGTAATGACTCATTACGACCCTGGGTCCTATCCTTCAGTTGAGCTCTGTAGACGTGCTCTAGATGACTGTCACCGAAGCGTGCTTCTAAAGCTTCAAGGAGACGGTCATATGTCTTATCCTTTCCCAACGTTTCCAAGATACTGAGAGCTTCATCCCGTAGCGCCAAACTCAGTGCCGTTTTTGCATAATCCTTGCTCCAGCCATTTGTTTCCGCAACCAACTCGAATTGGTGCTTGTATGCGACCCATGAAGAGGTACCATCAAATGGTGGTAACTTTAACTTTTCACCTCCTGTGGCTGGTGCACCCGATAAACTGGTGGTGCCGTTGGCCACTTTAATTTCCAACTTCTGGAGGCGATTCTCGTGGCCTTCTACCTTTTCGTTGACACCGTTGAGGCGCTGTTCGTGATTTTCGACTTTAATGTCCACTGCCACAATTTTATCCTGGACCTCAGCCATCTCCTTTTTCCATTCTGCGGTTGCGTCGTGTACCTCACGGAGGAGTTCGAACTGGTTCTTTTGTTCCTCCTGTAGAATCCTAGCTTGTTCCTCCTGCTTTCTAGCATGTTCCTCCTGCCTTCTAGCTTGTTCCTCCTGCCTTCTAGCTTGTTCTTCCTGCTTTCTAGCATGTTCCTCCTGCCTTCTAGCTTGTTCTTCCTGCTTTCTAGCATGTTCCTCCTGCCTTCTAGCTTGTTCCTCCTGCCTTCTAGCTTGTTCTTTCAGGAGGACCAGAATCGCGTTGATGTCTATTTCCGGCTTTGGGGATACTGCCGCCGCTGTATCTGACGCTGCGGCGGTGTCTGTAGGGTCCCCAGCTGCGGCGCGGCTTCGGGTCTGCATCCTCTCCTTCTCTTCTTCTCGCGGAGTAAGCGGCATTTTCAATCCCACTTCTGACACCAAATGTTACGTTCGTGGGGTGGGTTCGTGATTGAAAAGCACTTTTAACACCGATGAATAAGAGTAGGATTTATTTTCACACTGTTACTTAACTTTACAAAACACTTAAAAACAGTTCACAGTAATTTCGCACTCAAAAACTCACTTACAAGTCGCTTTGATTCTCTTCGATGTTTATCGCTCGGTATCGCATTCGAAAACTGTCTCCGCCGCAACCTCGCCCGGCTTATATACCCCCGGTGAATCGGTCCACAAAGTTCGAGAACAGTCCAGCTAGGACGTCATACCTACATCTCGAATGTTCCTGAAACGAGTAGAGTGTCTGTCTCTTTCATGTGCTATCTCTCTCACACAGTTACTAGAATGTTCCCGAAACAGGATCATCAGTCTGTTTCTCTCGCACATATAGGCCATCCCTGTCACACACCTTCTCGAATGTTCTCAGTATAGCTGTCTCTTTCTAATCGTGCTATCTCTTTCACTCCTATTGAAGATTTCGCCATATACTGAAATGTAGTTCAAAGGCCCATAAGGGGTCCTGAAAACGCCTGAAAACGGGTTTTCAGGTTATGGCGTCATCGGATAGAGGGTGGCCTGAAACGGACTGAAAACATGTTTCAGGCGCCTGAAAACGACGGTAACTTGGGTGAAATTTTGATAAACTAATATGTGATAGAGCGTCCTCTGAAACGGCCTGAAACAGTATTCCAGCCTGCTGAAAACGCCTACAATGGGTCGAAAAGCACGATTAAAGTTTCCACCTAACCCACCGCCGTAACAATAGATTTGGTTGCTTTTTAAATATAAATAATTATTTATTATTTAAACTCCTATAGAGGTGCCTCACTGTTGAGCAAAGGCCTCCCCTATGTCCTCCACTCGACCTGGTCTTGAGCGATCTCTGACCAGCTGCAAAGAAAGGCGTCCAGGTCATCCTGCCATCGACGCCCTGGGCCTGCCACGCCTTCGAAGACCGTTTTGTGATATCCAGTCTGTGGCTAGTTTAACTAAGCTATGGGTTTCCATAAGGCTGACTGATCTGCCCAGCCATAGCCAGCTACAGCCAACAAAAAATTATTGTATTTTAATAAGATCAATCAGATGATTAGTGTATAAAAAGAAGTGGATAGTGGCAAGTACTTAGTAGGCGATGTGGGTATAAAAAATCTGGCCTATTGTGGGATTCCTTATGTCAATGGTAGGCTACAATAAGCACACATACGTTATATGCATTTGCATACCTATACGGAACACTTCTGTTTAAAAGTAATGTCACTTGCCCACATCTACTTTTCATATTATTGTGATGATGTTTGCCATTACAAGGGCTTTTTAGAAAGTAGTAATTTATTTCACATTGCATCGGAATAATAGTAAGTAAAAGAAAAATAACTGCAAAAAACCACCATTAGATGTTTTTAGTCTGAAGAAAACTTACTTATCAACCGTGAAAATAGCGTCAAATTACCAAAAGAACTTAAACCCAAAAATGGATTATGAGTCAATAGAAACTTTCCCATTACTTTTTCCAAAACAACTCTATTGGCCAATCAGCGCTCAGCTCGCCAAATAACTCCTTTCAGACCCCACGAAGTGCGCCTTGCGAGTTCCCAACTATCCGTGACATTTCTTTATAAATTACTCAACAAGTGAGAACGAGAGAGCTGTATTAGCTACTTTAACCCTACTTTTAGCAACTGAAATGGCTTCCTTCGGGAGTTGGCGACTCTTTTGAGAGCGTCGAGGCATTAAATAACCGGCGATAAAGAGAGCCATTCACGATTCAAAAGAATCGTTGGGCAAATAACGAATAAAATGAGCCTGGATAAGGCTGCTATTCATTATGTAGCAATCTAAATTAGTTCTTTTGTGAGCGATGACACAAAGGTATGGAACTATTATATTTTGTGGAAGTGTGTCAGTGCCGGAAGGAGCTTGGCTGAACTAATTCGAATTCTTTCTCTCTTATTTTATATTATTCTTAATGTCTGTCCATCAGTGGGACTTATTATACCTACTCTTAATATAATGATGAAGAACAAGAAACAAATCATGAATTAATAAAAGAATTGAATTCATCATCATCATCATCATGTCAGCCGAAAGACGTCCACTGCTGGACATAGACCTCCCCCAAGGCTTTTCACTCAGACCGGTCTTGTGCTTTCCGCATCCACCGCGATCCCGCGATCTTAACCAGGTCGTCACTCCATCTTATTGGAGGCCTACTGACAGCTCGTCTCGTGGTCCGCGGACGCCATTCTAGAACCTTCTGACCCCACTGGCCATCAGTCCTGCGACCGATGTGCCCCGCCCACTGCCACTTCAGTTTCGCAATTCTTCGGACTATGTCAGTAACCTTAGTTCTACTGCGGATATTATCATTTCTGATTCCATTCCGCAGAGAAACCCCGAGCATAGCCCTCTCCATAGCCCTTTGAGTGACTTTGAGCTTCCCCATGAGGCCCATCGTTACCGCCCACGTCTCAGATCCGTATGTCATCACTGGCAACACACACTGGTCAAAGACTTTTGACTTCAAACACTGCGGTAATTTGGATGAAAAGACACTGCAAAGCTTCTCGATCGCTGCCCAGCTGAGACGGATTCGACGAGTGATCTCTTTCTCGAAGTTGGACCTACCTAACTGGACCGTCTGTGCTAGGTATACATAGTCGTCAACAACTTCGAGCGCAGAGCCTCCGACTATTACGGGAGTTGGCACAACATGGACATTAGACATGACTTTCGTCTTGTCCATGTTTATTCTCAGGCCAACTCGGTCGAAAACTCTGCTGAGGTCAGCGAGCATATCACTGAGGTCCTCCATGGTCTTTTTTTTTTTTTTTTTGTATAATTTGAATTTTACAGCGCATTGGTGTTTCAACAGCAATGCTGTAATTTTTTTTGAGAAATACCAAATACGTCTAAACCGCTGAAACGATTTAGATGAAATTCAGTATTTATACAGATACTTTGAGTCCCCGGGGAAAGACATAGGACCATTTTAATCTCGGAAAATTGTATAGTTCTCACGCGATAACGATATACGCGGACGAAGTCGCGGGCAAGAAGCTAGTAGTGAATAAAGGGATACTGCCAACCCCAACTCATGAATACCAACCTTCACATACACATTTGAGCTCCGTCTCTATTCAGATCTAGTCCGGTATTTATTTTGTCTGACGTCTAAGAGGTGTCGGGTTCATAAAATGTTTGCAGTCATTTCTTTGTGTGAGTGGGATGTGATGGATCTGGGGGCACGGCAGTGCCCCCGCCAAGTCGAGCAAAAAAAAAAACAAAGGCACGGCCGTACCATACTTTTCTCGAAGCCATTCAGGCTATTTTCAACACCCTGTATTTTTGTTATGGCTAAAACTAGAACCCTGAATTTTCAGTTACCTATAGGGCCTAATGGGACTTAGATATATTATCAATAACATTCAGATTGAACACGTAGATTAAGAACTATCACATGTTAAAGTTCCTCAGTTTTGTCACTGACATACCTACACACTGACTTTTGATCATCATAATTCTAAGGTACTTCTAGCAGACCCACAAGCTCCAAATTTTAAACATAGTTAGTTTTTAGCCTACATGGTCACAGAAAAATCCAAAATGTTGCAATTTCAGTCACGTTTCAAAGTTATACAAACTGCACAAATAAGTTTGTAATCCCATATAAATACTAGCGATTACAAAGTAACACAGCAATGACTTTATTGAACGTAGTCGTATTGTATACGTATTAATGTTGAGTCTTAATACCTGAGTATTAAGGGTTAAAATGAAATTGTTTATCTTACTAATGTAATAAGTACCAAAGTTCGTTTGTTTGTGAATGTGTGTGCGATGCGAGTGGACGCGAGGATGGACGATGGAATTTGGAATATGGATGATGGACAATGGATAATGGTCGATGGACGATGGGTAGAAAATAGACGTTGGACGATGGAGTGTGGACGATGGACCATGCTGCCGTCCTACCGAAGAAGGCGGCAAAGTGACAAAAGTAACTTTCGAGAAAAACGGCAAAAACTTTTCAAAATTTTAAATACCTGTATCTCAGGCATAAATGGACTTACAAAAATTCTGATTACATTAAAATTTAGATAAAAAATCACGCCATTTTATGTATATATTTTCATTCAAAAAAATTATAAATAGTAATAATTATGGAGGCTTTTATGTTATAGCTTAGGATTTGTGAATATTATTCGACGAAGAATAATAAGTTAAAAGGCCGTTAGCTATACCTTAGCGACTTTTAAGCTTAGTATTGTACATAACTTTTTTAGTGTTGTTATTTTAAATGAAAGTTAGGTGCGATTAATACACTAGAAGGTCGTTACTACGGATAGCCGCGGTATTGTCTATTATTGCTAGTAGAACATGTACGTTGCGTTATAAATAAAAACGAAGTTAAAGTATCTTAACCGTTTTAAAGCTTAGATGTTTTTTTAACTTTTGAATCAAAATTATCAAGCAACAGAAATGTTTACTCTCAATACATTAAAAAGCCGTAATACGTGAGTCACTCTGTAAATAACGGCATTTTAGGTTATGATAGGACTATAATTATTAAGAGTAATGCTGCGTGAGAAGCGGTAATGACAAAAAATTAAAAGGCATACTATATAAAAATTAACTATTTATTGTTCAAAAATAAAAAACTTCTAAATTATTACTTTCAATTAACATTATGATTATTGAACTGTGTTCATTATTTACTTCTCTAAAGTTTATAAATGAGATATAAAAAAGGGTGAATTTTCAGAGCAACTTGTTTGGCCGTCACAATTCGATTTTATATACCTACGCTAGCGGAGTTTTAACATAATAAACATTGTTGACTTCAATTCAAGTTGAATTAAAAATATCACAGACTTAGAAACACTAACTGCAGTAAGTCTGTGAAGCCTCCCACGCGCGGTTTTGTTGAATCAATTGACCATAACTTTGTGTCTAGGAGTTATTTTCCTAATAAACATAAATAAAAATGAAGCTAATTAAATAACGCATTCTATTTTTACTTTTTCATACTAAATACATTTTCATTTAAAAGATAGGTGGATCACTTTTCTAAATATCGTCTAGCTACCAATATCAATTTGCACAAATACTTGCTAATATCTTAATGGTGAAAGATCATATCACTATGTTCGCATTTTTATGGAAAATTACATTAGTTGTGCTTTAGCTGTCACACTGAATAAACCTCCAACTACCGAATTTTGTGTGCCTATCAGTAAGTAGGTACAAGCCTTTCGCGCGATGTGTTTTGTTTTAGTCATCTTTTCAGTGGATTCCCGTTGTGCGATATACGAGTACAATGATTTCAATTGAATGTTTATATTTTTACTTATTAGTTGTCTTGATTCTTATTTCACAGAATAGAGCTAATAGTACTGATGTTTACAGTTTAGCAGTAATCGCAAAAGATACATTATTGTCGTAATATTCGGTGCTGTAATTCCGGTGGTATTTTATATTTATATTTTATTAACTATGGTCATTATGACTGAATTTAACGGTAGTTTCACGTGAAACTGATTCGCTCACTCGCGTTTTGCTCACGTGAAATATAAAGGTACAGATAGATTATGCTCATTACTAGCACAAAATCTGATGAGCAATTACTACTGTGATACTAGCGTGTATGTTTATGAGATGTTTAAAGTAGGTATGCTTTTTAGTAGCATGCTGCCCATGCTGGCTATATCACCCTACTATCTTTGAGTGTACCTACCTACTACTTGAGGTAGGGGAGGAAGGACGAATGATGATAACAAGTATGAACGCGTCTGCGAATGAGCATGCTAGTATAGGTATGTCTGTCTTTTACAGCAGGTGCAAGTGCGACTTCGCAAATTATGAATTTTGAAAGGTCAAGCGAACCGATTTGACATTCGATTTATTTTGATCGAACCTACATTCAAATAAGTATTGGGAACTAAGATTAACTTAAAATAATAATTTAAAACTTTAATTCTTTACTTTATTAACATAAGTTATACACGGATATGTACACGTATATAAAATAAATTATAGTAATTTCAAACTAATTTCCTATGTAATTAATAAAACGTGATTTACTGTCACTATCGTAATTTCGGTAGCGACGTTTTTTCACTATATCGTATAGCTTTAACTTAGTTTTTGAATTTAAATACGACTAGATGCTTCTTGTATCATTGAAATCCTAATCCAGAAGAGCATTTAAACGAGTGATTATTTTCACCAAAAATTAAAAAAATAATGCCCACCAAATTAACGTAAAAAAAAAAGATTTCAAAAGTTTACCCAAAACCTAAATTGTGCTTAAATCTAGATACAAAACTACTAAGGTAACGTTATTGACGTTAACCAAAAACTAAATACTTAAGTTCTTTTTAATTTTTAATAAAATTAAGCACTAATATTATTTAACACTAGCTTTTATTGCCTGCGGCTCCGCCCGCGTGGTGTTCGGTTATCGCGCGCTGTTCTCTCGGGAACTGTGCATTTTTCCGGGATTCAAAGTAGCCTATGTTACTTTCGGGACCATAAACTATCTCTATGCCAAAAATCACGACAATCCGTCGCTCCGTTACGGCGTGAATGCGTAACAAACAAACAAACAAACTCACTTTCCCCTTTTAATAGTAAGGATTGACAAAAATCTAGCCGCTTTTTTACTTATTATTGATATTTAGCCACTTTAAAAATATGATCGAACAAATATCAACC
The DNA here is from genome assembly GCA_037349165.1 of Choristoneura rosaceana. NCBI lineage: Eukaryota > Metazoa > Arthropoda > Insecta > Lepidoptera > Tortricidae > Choristoneura > Choristoneura rosaceana. The sequence continues at coordinate 2,157,325 of JAZBNJ010000019.1, forward strand.
TTATGACACTGAAGTAAAAAGGCGGTCACCGCTTTATTGACATTTAAATGTTTACGCAATGTGTTTAAGTGTTATAGGCAAAAAGGCGGCTAAGATCCCTTAACGTCATTATAGAGTTTAATTTAAAGAATACTGCTTTTAAGCCTATAAACAAGTATGTAAATTCAGCTATGACAAATTCATTAAAACCTCGTTAAACGAACTTAACCGCTTTTTAAAGTATGAATGATCGATAAGCGCTTTTTAGCTTAGAAAAGTGTTATATTTTAAGCATGATATAAGGCGGCTAATGATACATAACGTCTTTTTAGCTTATTTAATACCAATCACGGCTTTTTAGATTATAAAACCCTAACAAAAATCAAAATATGTGTCGTTTAACTGCTGCGTATCTCGAGAACTAACTGTCATAGAAAAAAAAAGTCAATACCGTTCGACGCAGAATTTTTTTCTGAGTATGCACGTATCAAAAAGTTAAAAAGCCGCTAAAGTCCCTTTGCCGCCTTCTTCGGTAGGACGGCAGCATGGGCGACGGACGATGGATCATCATCATCATCATCATCATCCCAGCCTATATGCGTTCCACTGCTGGGCACAAGCCTCCTCTCAGAATAAGAGGGCTTGGGCATTAGTTCCCACGCGAGCCCAGTGCGGACGATGGATGGTGGAGGATGAACGACGGACGACGACGGACGACAGAAAACGACAGACGACGACGGATGACGGTTTTTTTATTTTTTATGTTTGTTACCTCAGAACTCCGTCATTTATGAACCGATTTGAAAATTTTTTTTTGCGTTCGTCTAGGAATGCTTTCAATTAGGTCCCATAAGCACCAAATCAGGATCTGATGATTGGATCCTAAGGAAATCGAGGGAACTCTTCAAATGTTGTAGGGACACCTATGGTAATTTTGATATATTTAGTAGTAACTCGTGCATTTGCTCTTGAAAATCATTATTTGGTAAAGTGAAACTGACGATGAAGACCACAGTTGACCATCGGAGTTACTACTCAATAACAAGTATTTCATGGGTTGAATTTCAGTTACTTTAACACAGTTGCTAAGCAATTTATACTCCTCGGAACGCATATGGTGAAATGGAATGGGTGGTGAAGCACCAGGACTCCTCAATAATGAACATCTCTGCATCGGAAAAAGCAATTTTTCGTAAAAGGTGGTGAGCAGTTGACATTAAAGTATTAAATCTTAGATGCTTTACACTAAAAAGCGTGAAAAAAAAAATTTATAACAAAAAATAGAACCGACTACAAAAAACCATGAAAATAATTTTCTACCAGTCTGAAGTCGGTGCCTCAGCACGAGCCAGCAGGAGTGATTGGAGCCATTTACTCGTATAGTTGTAGGTGAGGTAGACGATTATGGTCCACTCCTGCTGGCTCGTGCTGAGGCACCGACTTCAGACTGGTAGAAAATTATTTTCATGGTTTTTTGTAGTCGGTTCTATTTTTTGTTATAAAATTTTTGTATGTTAGTTGTTTTGTTGGACGACCGGATGGCCGAGTGGTTAGAGAACCTGACTACGAAGCTTGAGGTCCCGGGTTCGATTCCCGTGTCGGGGCAGATATTTGTATGAAAAATACGAATGTTGGTTCTCGGGTCTTGGGTGTTTACTATGTATTTAAGTATGTGTTTATCTATATAATTATGTTTATCCGTTGCTTAACCCATAACACAAGCTTTGCTAAGCTTACCTTGGGACTAGGTCAATTGGTGTGAATTATAAAAAAAAGTGATATAAAAAAAAGGGTACTTTAAACTGGCTTTTCGCGTAAAATATATCCCTCAAATGAATGATCATTGATCATCATCATTATCTCAGTAGTAGGACCACTGTTAGACATAGGCCTCCCCCATAGACTTCCAGCTGCTTCGGTTGGCAGCGGCCTGCATCCACCGTGAACCCGCGGCTTTAACCAGGTCATCCGTCCATCTCGTTAGTGATCAGGGATATTTGGAAATAATTTCGGTCCGCATTGGCGATCCCTTACTTCAAATAGCGAATATACTTACTGTGTTAAAAATGAAGTTGTGTTAAATACTTGTGATGTATAGATATAATTTGATAATATTGTAAATCTGTTTTAAAAAAATATACCTATTCTATTAATAAACATCTTAATTACAAATGAAATTGAATTAAAAAAAACACTACCTAGACAATAGCACAAACATTAAGTACTTTTAATTATTAAATGGTGTTTTAACAATGAAACTTAACAATATCTTCTTCTCAATGTACTCGTCTTGAAAATTTACTAGAGGATTGAACCGAATTTCGCCCGAAATTTATTTTTCCGAATGTTCGGTTAAAGTTAGCCCGAAAATACGAGCCCTGATTTGAACCCTCGATCTTATGCTTGGCCACTAGACGTTTGCTATGGCTTCGCCCGCGTAGAATTCGGTTATTGCGCGCTACTCCCCGAGAATTGTGCATTTTTCCGGGATAAAAAGTGGTGTGTTACTAGTTCTATTGACAGTTCTATTATAGTACTGTCAATAATATTGAACTAGTGGAAACACACCTAAAAAGTAGTCTATGTCACTCTGTGTTCCATAAACTATCTGTATGGCAAAAATCACGTCGATCCGTCACTCCGTTTCAACATGAAAGACGACCAAACATACAAAAACACACACATTCTTATTTATAACATTAGTATGGATTGCTAAACTGCTGTGCCTAAAACAACAAATTACTTAATTTAACCTAAAGTTTATTATTGAATTCCTAGTTTAGTAATTCCGAAATCGGATATCTCACATTACACCAACATTGCGAAAACGAAAAGCTATTTTAACAGCTTTAGCGGCTGTAAAAATCTATACGGTTCTTAGCGGGTCGTTACAATAATGGTTGCTGTTAACGACTTGACGTATAAAAGTGAAATTTAAAGCTATTAATTACTTGCTTGACCGTTGCAATTATAGTTAGGATAGCGGTTGTTTCATTAAAGCTTCTGACAGAAAGACAAAGCATTATCGAATAAGTAGGTACCTAATTGTAACTGAAGAAACTTTAGCCGATGGTTGGACTTTGTGCAAGGCCCGCCCGGATTGTTACCACTATCTTGCTCGCTAATCCTGTCGTGAAGCAGCAGTGCTTGCACTGGCTGTGTTTTGGCGTGGAGAGTAAGACACCCGGTGAAATGCGGTGGTGATCTCTTACCATCAGGAGATCCACTTGCTCGTTTGCCATCCAGTGAAAAAAACAGAGCCGACCTGTAGGTAGGTAGGTAGGTTATTTAGCAAAGAAGCGTTGCTAACCTTATTATGGGCACAATACAACGGGGCTATTTCTACATTTTTTGCCACTGAGTATAGTTTTAAGCAACTTCATATGCATTATAATCAATTTCTTTTTTATTAGGATATTACCTACAATTAATTACTACGATCGGTTTCCTAACTTATGTATCCTTTTTTTTCATACTAATTGGATAGAAAAGTTTTTATTAAGGTATGTTAGGGCACCAACTGTACAACATAAAATACCAACTACATAAAAGATTTTTTTGTCAGTTTTCAATAATATATGTTTTTCTAATTATTATTCTCAAACTTTAAATAATAACCTAATACGTAGGTAACTCCGTAGGTCCTCTGTAGATACTAAAACGTTGCTCGAACACAGAGAAAAATACAAGACAGAACTTCAGAAGTCTGACTGAAGTCTAGCTCAAATTCCTGATTAATAATTAATGCTATAAAGCTATGAAGAAGTGTAGTACCTTGCTACCTGTCAAACCTAGATCTACATTATTCTAACTTCAACTCTTTCCAGCACGCATGCGTAGTTAAAACAAAGTCTCTCGATTCGTACCAAGACCAGTCGTCTTTAAACTGTCCCGGTAAAGGGACGCTTGCAATAACCAGAGTTATAGAACTGTTACGTGACTAATAGTGCTTGTGAAGTTGTATAAGAGTCGTATAAGTTGAAGTATAGTTTTTGTGCGTGATTGTGTCAGATTTCGGAACGTTTTATTGGTAAATGTAAGTTGTTTTTTGTTGAATAAGACTTGAGTTAAAAGGTCGTTGCACCAGTATTGGCGACGTATCAATTTCATGGCCTTGACAGATAAGCATTCGATTTAATAATACCACGCCGGGAATTATTCAAGAGTAATATTGCTACCGTTATATTAGTTATAATAATAACAAGTTAATAATAAGTAAGGAACATCCATCCATACTTAATAAATAAATATCATTTGACAAACACCATTTGACCTAGTGCCCAACTAAGCAAAGCTTGAAGCTTGTATGAAACTACCGTGAGACTCACTCATATTAAATGATATTATAACGGATAACTCACGTCTTAAATCGAGTTTAGCTCGACGCGATTCGGCGGCTGCCTCAACACGCCCTCCTCCTCCTCCTCGCGTGCTCCTTAGAAGAAGGGTTTCGAAATTGCCCGAAACATGTCGAGCTAAACTCGTTTTAAGACGTGAGTTATCCATTACATTATAATTTAAAGCTTATACTATGGACACTTAACAAAGGATAAACATACTTATATAGATAAATACATACTTAAATACATAACCCGAGAACAAACATTGGTATTCTTCATACAAATATCTGCCCCGGCCGGGATTCGAACCCGGGACCTCAATCTTCGTAGTCAATCTCTAACCACTTGGCCATCCGTTTGTCCACTAATTAATCTTACTATATAATATTATAAATGTGAAAGATTGTGAAGATGTTTGGATGTTTGTTACTCAAACATGTCTAAACTGCTTAACCGATTTAGATGAAATTCGGTATACATTTAGTTTGAGTCGTGGAGAAGGACATAGAATAGTTTTTATCCTGGAAAATTCCATAGTTCCCGTGGGATACCGATAAAAGTAGTTATTCTGCGCGGACCCAGTCGCGAGTATTTTATAAATGCGAGTGAGTGTGTTTGTATGTTTGTCTGTTTGTCCGTCTCTTTTAAATTGTGTAAGAGTTCTTTACTTCTTGGATTGCTATGTTTTTTTTGTATTTTTGATCTTATACTCGTAAATCCTGACGTAATTCTGTACAAGTAGCTACTAAACTACTAAGTACTAATGCTGACAGTGCGCTGCGATATTTCACAGTTCAAGTACTAATTATATTTCAACAATGCTCCATTCATAGCATGGGTGTTAATGTTACTGCGACCTAAATGTGAACGGTGTGAAGATAAATGATAAGGTATAATGTGGGTCATTGCTGACATTATGTGACTATTTTTATTTGTGTAAATGATGAGCCGAATTAAAAAGGGTAAAACTAAGGTAAGAGAAGGGGTAAGGTAAGGTAACGGAAGGGTATGATCTGGACGCCTTCTTCGCAGCTGGTCAGAGATTGCCCAAGACCGGGTCGAGTGAGGACATGGGGGGGAGGCCTTTTCCCAGCAGTGGGACACTTCTACAGGCTTTTAAATAATAATAATAACTATAGCCTAACCAACAAAAAGTTTGGAAATCATGAAACCACCGTGAGACTCACTCATATTAAATGATATTGTGCGTGTATTGCGGCAGCCGCCGAGTCGCGTGCTCCTTTGAAGAAGGGCTACGTAATAGCCCGAAGCATGTCGAGCTCATAAAACTCAGTTAAGTACGTATGTTAAAAAAAACACGCGCATAAAACACACACAAAAACGGTTTCCCAGGTACTTGATAAATATTTAAGCACGAAAAGTGATAATTATATATAGACAAGCATACTCTATCAGAGTCCCGCCTCTGCTCGTAAAATACCATAGACACTACGGGTTTCGAGGTCATAACTATTATATAATAAAATAAAAAAATAATGAATTATATCTACTGGTTGCTACGCTTGCCTGGCATATCGCAAGATCAAGTTAACACTTCATATAATTAAAGCTTACATAAATTTAACTATTATATCTTCAAATCATATATTTACGCCCGACGTAAAAAAGATTCATAGCTTAAAGTTTGTTGAAAAGTTACGCGAAAACAAACAAAAAATATAGCAGCGATTCCTGCTTGAGATCGTTAGAGAAGTCGTTTATTTACGCTTTGAAAATAACCATTTAGGGTTCCGCGGACAAATTACTAATAGAACTCTTTTTATTTAACATAAAATATACCTATCTTTATCTAGTCTAGTAGTATAATAGAGCGGCCGTATTTTCTTTCAATAAGTAAAGTAATTTTGCAATTATAATACGATAAACAAAATAATATAAGATGACCTGAAACATGAAAATATATGTATTATAATGATTACCCAAACAGTCATTAGGCATGGTTCAGTCTCCCTTATACTAGACCAAAATAAATATATTTAATTTAATACAAATGTAAAGTGGATTGAAATGATATATTTCGTTTTGTACAAAGTGGAAATTAGTGTCTACATCTACAATTGTCGCTTTATAATATGCAAAATAAATATAAATTAAAGTTTTTTTTATTCGACTGGATGGCAAACGAGCAAGTGGGTCTCCTGATGGTAAAAGATCACCACCGCCCATAAACATCTGCAACACCAGAGGTATTGCAGTTGCGTTGCCAACCTAGAGGTCTGAGATGGAATACTTCAAGTGCCAGTAATTTCACCGGCTGTCTTACTCTCCACACCGAAACATAACAGTGCAAGGACTGCGCTTCACGGCAGGATTAGCGAGCAAAATGGTGGTAGCAATCCGGGCGGACCTTACACAAGGTCCTACCACCTGCAAGAAGTAAATCCATATTTAGTTAGTAACAATTAGGCTTAAACGTTTTTAAGTTAGCATATTAGCAGATTTTAACAAGTCATTAAAACCGTGACAAACAGTTTTAGCGGTCAGACGATTATAACCGCCCCACCCAGAAACACAGATTAAGCCCGACCCGTGTTTTTTGCACGAACCCAACGATCAGTATTCTCGAAGCAAAAAAATGGTTAAATGCGAATTGAACTCGCGCACGAAGGGTTCTGTTTATCCTTTTTAATGTCTCACTGCAGGGCACACTGCAGCTTCTCAGAATGAAAGAGCAATGGGTTTTTGTTCCCACGTAGCATCAGAGGACCTACGCTGAAATTCGAAATTCGAATTTCACATCTTGCTGTCCCTCTCACTCCCTCATTAAAATAGTATAGTAATTTTCACCCTTTCTGTACCACGAGTCGAAGTTCTATAGAATGCGAGATTTTGACGTTTTTTTTTCTAATTGTTTCCCATTTTTTATTGTATAATTATTTAAATTCATACTAAAAAAAAAAAATGCTGAAAGACAAGACGGAGGACAGGACAAAAAATTATTGAACATCTATATACATATTCAATTTATTAATTCTACATGGGAACTTAAGTTTGACAAATAAAATTATCTTTATCTTTATTTACTTTTTGATCGTCGTAATTCATACACTGTGACACAGGTAGTCAAATTTCTCTATGCTGTTCAAAATATACAGTTTTATAACAGACGAGTGAATAGCTTACGCACCTTTTAAAGGTTTCTGATGCCACTTTTTTTCACGGAACCCTACAAAAAGAGCCTCTAGCTTGAGACAAAAGGTATAGCAGTTAACGATCGTGTTAATAGTGAACCATATTAAATAGTCACGGTCAATCTATGGAGTAGATGCGCATTGATTTATGTGTTGGAGTTATTGGCATATTAATATTTATTACTGGTTATAATGAGCTAGCTAGATATAAAAATTTTAGAAATTATTCAATACCTTTGATATTTTTACCCGACGTCTGCCCGAAGGAGGGCTGTTTTCCGAGCGTACGTGTATCTAAGTATTTATTTTTTCTAAATGGCTGAACCCACTTGCTCGTTTGGAATCCAGTAAAATAAGAAAAAACATAATGTATCCTCGTGCAGCTCGATGTGCAATAGAATGTACACAATAAGTTCAAGGTAATTAGGAAGCTATGACAATGTAACAAAGTAAAAATTCTTTAGTTTTTCTATTGTTTTACATGGCAGTTTGACGGCAGTTTGACTTTACTCTTGAAAAAATTAGATTCTAATTGCTGTCAATTTTTTTCAAAATAATTATATGATATTGAGTACCCAATACCTATGTTTATCCCACATGATTCTTATCTAACTAGTATTATAACATTGACGCAAATGTCTGTCTATTTTTTGGCATGATAGCTCTCAAATAGAATTATCGATTTCGATGCGGTTTTTTTACGTGAAAGTGTGCGTTGTTGCGGTGATTCTAAGCTAAGTCTGATAAAATAATATTTAGCCGTTTTTGAGATATTGAACTTTAAAGTAACAATGTCGGGGATCTCAAGTTGGTTAGTTTATTGGAGGTACATTACTAGCACATAAAATAATCTACCATTGATATTACACGGCCTAGAACATAGAACTCCTATCAATAATGCCTCTAATTATTGAGCTCTAAGTACTCTAACAAACCCTTGCTACTCCACCATGACTCTCTACACACAATAGGCGACGCGACGAGCGTGTTCCCTGTCCATTGCTTGTTCCATCAGAAAACCGTAGCACGACGAATGTCCCGGCTGCGCAATGAACTAGGAAAGGGTGCTTTTAGTCGTATTACGACTGTTACGCTAGAAGTATGCAGTTTTTCACAACCCGTAGTTAATTGTTGGTAATGTAGAGCGAATGATGTGTACTCATTAATGAGATAGAGAAACTGTGCAAATGAAACTCAATGGAACACTCAAAATTGGAGCAGTCGTTTTCCCTTTTTAGGGCTCCGATATTGAGCTATCGATAGGAGAAAGCGGAACCCTTATAGGATAACTTTGTGGTCCGTCTGTTGGTCTGTCCGCCTATTAAGACCTTTTTTCTAGGGAACGCGGGGTTTCAAGCTGAAATTATTAATCAAACTTCTAAGTCAACACAATTAAAAAGTCCCAACTCCCCTCCCCGCTGCCACCTTTAGCCCCCCTTTTAGGCCGGCAATGCACCCGTGCTCCTAATAATGCTGTAAGTGTCCATGGGCGGCGGTGATCACTATCATCAGGTGACCCGTATGCTTGTTTGCCAGCTATTTGACAAAAAATATTATTTGAGATAAAATCATTTAAGAAAATGTCTTTGTATAGGTTATTCAAATTGTTGAAACCGAAAACCCTTTTTTTTTTTTCACGGGACACTTGACACCAATTGAACTAGTCCCAAACTAAGCAAAGTTTGTACTATGGGTACTAGGCAACGGATAAACATACTTATATAGATAAATATATACTTAAATACATATTAAACATCCAAGACCCGAGAACAAACATTCGTATTATTCATACAAATATCTGCCCCGGCCGGGATTCGAACCCGGGACCTCAAGCTTCGTAGTCAGGTTCTCTAACCACTTAGCCATCCGGCCGTCAAACTTGGTACTTCGGGTTGTCCTGTAAACTTGTATTTGGCATGAGGGTAGCTATTGTATCTTTTTTTTTTATCACGGGATACTTGGCACCAATTGACAACTACTAGGCAATCTAACACTATCAATAAGAAAATTTAGAAACCCTTAACTTTTTAGAGGTGCTCGCTGTATACGCTGCAGTGTATATTTGTAGGTACATTTGCATGAAACCCTCAGTACGCGAGTCCGACTCGCATTTGGCCGGTTTTCTCTGGCAAGTAATAAAAACGAGCATATTTTTAGTTTATTAGTTTGATGTTTGTTTTACGTCTTCCAATAATAGCTAATGGAAATTAATTTTAAGTGCAGGCAGACTGTCCTATTTATTTAAAATTATGTTTTGTAATTATTGTGTAAAGTAGCCATCTTGTTTCTAAGCAAACACAGTAAAATAAAATAATTGGTATTTATGCTCCTTTGTTGGAAATACTATAAAAGTAGGCATATTCTTGTAGAAGTATGTTTAAATACGTACTAAGCCATTTCCATCGTGTTAAATTTATAAATGTGAAAGTTTGTGAATTCTCACATCCATATATACTGTTATTTATTATTAATATTATAAATGCGAAAGTGGGTGTTTGTGTGTTTGACCGTCTTTCACGTCGAAACGGAGCGACAGATTGACGTGATTTTTGGCACAAAGATAGTTTTTGGGCCAGAGAGTAACATAGGCTACTTTTTATCCCGAAAAAATGCACAGTTCCCGAGCGAACAGCGCGCGTTAACCGAATTCTACGCGGGCGAAGCCACGGGCAAAAGCTAGTTCCTTTCCTTATAATAGGTATGCTATTTTTATTTGGAAAATAATTTTTATTTATGTTTATTGTTTAAATAATTTGCAATGTTAAAGCAGGAACTCTACGCGGGATTTTGGCCGCTGTCTGTGCCTTTATAAATATATTCAAAAAGTATTTCTTACAATCTTTAACTGTTCAAACTTAGAAGAATACTAGCTTATGCCCCCGACTTCGTCTGCGCGGATCTAGGTTATCGCGCGGTAGCGCCCTCTACCGGAATAAAAAGTAGCCTATGTTGATCCCTGGAACTTAAACTATCTCTATAACAAATTTCATCAAAATCGGTTCAGCGGTTTCGACGTGACTTTCACATTTATAATATTAGTATGGATTTCTTATTAACTGCCTAAAAACCAAGTTTCATGGTTTTATCTTCAAAAATGACGAACTTCCATATAAATTTCCATCCCCTATTTCAACCCTTTCAAGCCTTTTTTTCGGAATAAAAGGTAGCCTATGTTCTTTCCCAAGGTCTAGTCTATCTCTGTACCAAATTTCGTCAAAATCGGTTCAGCGGTTTTGGTGTGAAAGCGTAACAGACAGACAGACAAACAGACAGACAGAGTTACTTTCGCATTTATAATATTAGTATGGATTGATGCAATATGCAAGTCAACGAATGCCACCCAAGACCCAAGCATTCACAATTAAATCACTAATTAGCATAGCATTTGCAAATGACAGAATGTTAATAAAATTCTTCTAACGCTGTCCGTATCAGAAACGTAACAATCGGGGGCACTGACCTGTCGTGAGTTTAATAACTATGCAGAACACAAACGAAACAACTATATATTAGCCATTGGTACTAAGAACATAACCAGCGTAGAAGGACCTATGAACCGTGAGGACGCGTCCCTTCTAGCAGACCAAGTTGTACTAGCTGCGAGGGGCAGGGAAAATCATATTATAGTGGCTGGTTAGAATACCCATAGTAGAATGGTCGATTTAACATTTTCGAACGACGTTTCTAAGAAAGTTAATAGATTTGAAATGCGTCGGTGTGCCGGTAATGTGGATTCTTGTGTTTTTAGAAGGAATAGCTCTTTATATCTTAGAAGTGTTTTAGTGATTATTCTTTTCTTGAACATACCTTTTAGTGGGTTGTACAGTCAGCGACAAAAGTAGCGGATGACTTTTTTACTCTTTCCCATTAACATAATAAGGTGATACAGATCCTCGACGGAAAAGAGCGACGGATCAACGTGATTTTTGGCATAGAGATAGTTTATGGGGCTGAGAGTGACATAGGCTACTTTTTATCCCGGAAAAATGGACAGTTCCCGAAGTAACAGCGCGCGATAACCGAATACCACGCGGGCGGAGCCGCGGGCAAAAGCTAGTAAAGGAATAAAAAAATATAAATGTTAAATTTTTTCAAAGACAAATTTGATACGGGGTTAATTTTTCAATCGACGTTATTCCATTGATGATAGTTATAGACTAACTCCCTGTTTCACTATCCATTGATTAGTTTTATTTGACAGATATCTATGATGCTTTGTTTGTTTTATCCAAACAGACAGAGACAGCATCACAAATATCTGTCACATAAAATTTATCAATGGGTGGTGAAACAGTCCCTTAATCTAACGAAACTAATCTTACTCGTGTCGTCCCCATAGGTATTTTAAGCATAGGTACGGTATGACTGATAAGCTTTTGATCGAAACATGTGAACATAGCGTGTTGTAATAAATCATGTTTTATATAGACATCACATTAAACTTGTCGTTTCCTTGTCCTTACAACTAAAACATAACTTATAGTAATAAGGTTCTTAAGATAAATCAAAAAGCAATAATCGTATGTTCTATGATTTATTTCAATGTTGATAATTTAGTTTATAGGAATAAGGACGTGAATAAAATTAGCGACATAGGAAACAATAATAATGTCGCGATCGATGAAACTTTTCAAGTATGGGAAAGCGAAGAATAAATTACAAAATTAAGATCTTAAGATAAGATAAGCAAGTAAGTAAGTAGTCAGACCTTTCCTGACTTATTTTTTTTTTATTGGACTGGAAGGAAAACGAGCAAGTGGGTCTCCTGGTGGTAAGAGATCACCACCGCCCATAAACATCTGCAACCTAGAGACCTAAGTTGGAATACCTCAAGTGCCAGTAATTTCACCGGCTGTCTTACTCTCCGCGCCAAAACACAACAGTGCAAGCACTGCTGCTTCACGGCAGGATTAGCGAGCAAGATGGTGGTAGTAATCCGGGCGGACCTTGCACAAGGTCCTACCACCTGCGATACGACGATAATAAATACGGAGACTAATAATAAACCGTTTAATTTTATATTTTGATGAGTATATCTCGAACTTAAGTAATATTATAAGAAGAATACTTATGTGAAGCAACAGTTGCCTAAAATTAAAGGCATTTAAATATCTGCGATGACAGATGGTCAATTGAATGGACATATAGTATAATGTGTAGCATTAGGGTATCGTAACTACGCACCGGCTAACCGATAGTGTCTTTTTGAACCTCGACATTGTTGGTTGTTTCGATGGAGCTATAACTTTTATAAAAAAAATTGAATTGAATTAGGTATCGTAAACAGGGTACCTGGGGAGGATTGTTGCCGTATATTTAGACGCATCTTCTGGCATAACAATATATCACGAAAGAATATCACGGGACTTTTAACATTATTTGAGTACCTAGGTCTGAAATAAGCAAATTTGTATAAATAAGTACGAGACAACTGATAATCATACTCATACAGATAAAAACATACAATGCAATACCTTACAATAACTCTTTATTGCACACCAACAAATAGCAAGTAATTAACATAACTATTGAAATACATTATTACGAAAAAAAAAATCGAAATCGTTTACAAAATCTTTCTCTCTTAAAAGTCTATGATTAAGAAGCGCTATCTGTCATCTTGTAATGCCAACTATTTGTGTAGCCAACTATTTCTATTAATTTTAGAGTGTTTTATTATAATATGAACAATTACTTTTAAATCTATAATATACATACAATATAAACCTGCCTATTTACCTTGCAATTTTCTTTCTTAATGAATCTGTTTTCTGTCTCTATTACTATTGTGAGGCCTACTAAAGTGCACTGTACCTATTATAAACGCCAAATATTCGAGAACATACATGGGCACTTTTCTATGTGTCCCGATCAAGAATTGAACAAGCGCCTTTTCACTTGGCTATTTGTTTGTCAACTTAGCTGGCAAAGTAAATTATAAACTTATAATATAAGTGAGAGTTAATTGCACAACGTCTATAACCATTTGACTACCGGACGGTACGTTATCTCGTGACTTTCGACATCGCTATCGCTCGCGAGTGTCATACAAGCTGTTACTCTCTTATCTAGAGAAATTGCAGTCAATAGCGCCTTGTTCTGAAGAATTTTAAACGATGAGTAAGTGTTGATTGTTTGTGTTCTGGGACTCAGAAAGATGAGGCAGAAAAGAGTCTTTTTTTTATTCGACTGGATAGCAAACGAGCAAGTGTCTTCTGATGGTAAGAGATCACCGTCACCCATAAACGTCTGCAACACCAGAGGTATTGCAGTTGCATTGCCAACCTAGAGGCCTAAGATGGGATACCTCAAGTGCCAGTAAATTCACCGGCTGTCTTACTCTCCACGCCGAAACACAACAGTGCAAGCACTGCTGCTTCACGGCAGGATTAGCGAGCAAGATGGTGGAAGCAATCAGGGCAGACCTTGCACAAGATCCTACCACCTGCAAAAGTCACCGTACAAAATACGCACTGGTATTTCGTACTGACTCCATTACGTTTAAATAAACACACAAATCACAAACTCGGAATGATTATAGAAGGAAATACACTACAACAACAAGAGACCTTAGAAAGTTTTTTTTTTAACATTTCTCTGACAGCGCCTCTAAATTACGAACAGTTTTAATCCTTTTTTCTGTTACAAAATTACAAAATGTTTCAATTATTTGCTCCTGTCCCTACTTAATATTATAAATGCGAAAGTAACTATAACTATGTCTGTCTGTCTGTTACACTCTCACGTCAAAACCACTGGACCGATTTTGATGAAATATGGCATATAGGTAGTTTGAACCCCACGGATTGACATAGGATACCTTTTATTCCAGTAGAGGGCGCCATCTCGCGATAACCTAGATCCGCGCAGACGAAGTCGCGGGCAGTCGCGGTTCAGTAGTACAGGAAGTATAGTTAAGAATTACAAAAAATATTTTCGTGATCCTTTTGACAGAAAAATAGCAACCAATGGTTGACAGTAACCGGAGGCAATTCAAAATTTGACTAACAAAACTCCAGTTTACTAAACTTCCACCGAACTGCGAGCTACGGTTCCAACTAGTATAAATCAATGCCAAGAAACTTTGGACATTTGACGGGGAATTGTTAACTGAAGTCATTATACTGTTAAATTGTCAACTGCCTGTCACGACTGGAAGTTTGTGTAACTTAAACTACAGCTTAGTGGGTCGTCAGTTGACGTTTAGTTACAAGGACATACAAAACTGTTAAGTTTGGAAACTTAAAGGTACAATTGGGGCAATTTGAATAGTTCTTTTGTTAATTTCTTAAGTACTCTTAATTATTATTACAACGTTTTAAACTTTCGTGATTCTCACTCATAGTCAAAATATCTTAACGGGACTTATCACGCTATTATACACATGTAATATTTACCTCGACGTTTCGGCAACATTACAGTTTTCCATGGTCACGAGTAGACTGAGGTGTGTCAAGTCCGCCTAGCAGCGCGTGTTCTTCGAACTACCCGCACTTGATCACTAATAGTACCGGCACTCGTAGCACGAACTACCCGCACTTGGACATTTTTATTCATCACACCGACACACAACACTAACAACGTCCGATCGTCCCTCCTACCCCTCCTCCTCCTCCCTCCTCCTGTACATTACTCCTCCTGTATTACAAGCTTTTATTTAGTGTCACCTGTCCTGTGTCACAAGATGCAGCGACGACCGCTAAGATCGCTGGGTCGCATTGGATATGGAAAGCACAAGACCGGTCTGAGTGGAGAGCCTTGGGGGAGGCCTTTATCCAGCAGTAGACGTTTTTCGGCTGACATGATGATAATTATGATGACCTGTCCCGTTGTCTGTCTGTCTGTAGTCAAATCATGCAAGTTAAGTTAGACCAACTTCCAGTAGTCGGATTGACTTGAAATTTGGCATACTTATGTAAATTGCGTGACGTTACGTTATTCATTCAAGGGGGTAGCCCCTTACAGCAGAGAAAAAAAAAACTTCTAAATTAACCCAATCAAAAGATATAAGTAAGTCATTAAAAAAGGTGGTTCCATACAAATTGGCATAACTGAAAAACTAGAAAAATCTATCACCCAATTCCGTTTAACTTTTAATTAAGTATTAAGGTAGCTCTCATAATAAGTACATTCAATAAAAAAGTCTGAAAAACTTATTTTTTTACGTCTTTCTGTTAGTGTCAGTAATCATAATCATACTCAATAAGCTCACAAAATGTGATGCAACTAAAAATAATCGGATAAATCATATCTATCACAGATTAGATGCTATCAAAGACAATAACCTTTTAAAATATTAAGGTTAATACATAAAGTGCTTAAAGTAAATAGCTTTCACGGCTCTTAAAGAATTTGTAGCTATAATTTCGTCATTTATAATGTTTATTGTTGTTACTTATACTCATTTTACTCAACCAAAGAATATTTAACGTCGCGGAATGTCCAGGTTTCCTCACGATATTTTCGTTCAGCGTAAAGCTCATGGTAAGTTTTGAAAGCCTCTGCTTAAAAGGTCAGGTTAAACCAACTCAGTTTTTTCAAAACAAGTATTGTAATGGACGTTGTTATGCAAAAAGGAACCAACTCACACCTCCCCCCAAAATTGAAATAAGAATGCAACATTGTTACTAAAATGCACTCTATTTTGAGTTGATAGAAGGTGCATTTTGTTAACTTGTAGCATACTTATCTAAGCTTTAGGGGGATTTGTGGGTTGGTTCCTGTTTGCATAACTACGTCCAATTTCACATAGGATTGAATTATTTGATTGACAAAACTGTTAAGAGTCGTTAAAATTATAAATATAAGTAGCTATATTAAGATTGGTTTTTTGGAATCTTTTTGTATTTTTATTCTTTTACGGTCATCCCGTAAAACCTAGATTGAAAATACAAACTGAGATATAGATGCACAGAAAAATCAGGAAAATAGGACCAGCGCTGGGAATCGAACCCAGGTCCTTGGCATTTCGTGCCGCGTGCTATACCGCTACACCACCGCTGGACAACGGTACAGACACGAATTTCTCCTATGCACCACATAGCTCAGCTTGTTTGTCTTTATTTAGCCACTTAAGCAGCGACACTGGCGACATCTATGCCGTAACCCTCATCGAAAAACTTTTCGGCACACCATGACAATATTATATTTTATTTCTTAGTTAACAATTTGAATTATCCTCATCAGTATCAAATTCAAAAACCGATTACAAAGTCCGATCATTCCTTAGATAAATCGTTACAATCGATTTCAACTAACTGCAGACTGATATTTATTCAAATCACATCCTTGTCACCCGGTTCCTTTTAAATCGATTTTTTGTCCACAAATATGTGTCCGAGTCAAATAATCGATTGTTTGATCAACACTCGATACCGTGGTTCGTAGAAGCGTCTTCGATTCTTAAAATATGAACTTCGAGAGGTCCCGGAGAAGTCAAATTTGATTCCCGCTATCCGATCAAAGGGTCGTATGACTTTATTGATGTTGTTTGTAAAATTAGATGCGTAGTGATTATGGGAAAGGGGAAGACCTTTGTTCCGCAGTGGACGTCTTCTGGCTGATGATGTTGATGATTATAGGCCTCTCCGTAAGGCTAAAACTGCTGATAATCTTGAGCATTCAACTGCAAAAGAAAATCGAGCATTTGCCATTTTTAAATTCGGACCAGTAGGGCTTAGACAAGGTAAAAAGCTTGGTAGTAAAAAAAAAAACAAAACAAATAGTAATTTGCCGTAATTTTACAATGACCGAGTGGCCAAGTGTTTAGAGAACCTGGCTATGAAGCTTGAGGTCCCGGGTTCGATTCCCAGTCTGGGTAGATATTTGTATGAATAATACGAATGTTTGTTCTTGGGTCCTGGATGTTTAATATAAACCCCCTTGCAAAAAAAACGGGCACCTATGGTTTTTCCGATTTTTAGGCATTGAAGCTTAGAAAGTAAGCTTTCATGCACATAAAACACAAAAACCATAGGTGCCCGTTTTTTTTGCAAGGGGGTTCATAATATTCCATCCCAGACTACATAGTTCCCACGCGGGCCCATTGCGGATCGGAAACTTCACACACTCCACTGAATTGCTTCGCAGGCTATGTGCAGGTTCCCGTACCGTAAACCTAGTGGTAAATTTCTTTTTCGTGGAAAAACTCAGAGGTGCGAGACGGGATTTGAACACACAAACCCTTTCCTTGAGAGGTCATAGGTCGAACCACTGAGCCACCACGGCGTTTTTTAACTTACTCATTTTAGTATAAAAGTATCTGGGGGCACGGTAGTGCCCCCGCCAAGTCGAGCAAAAAAAAACAAAGGCACGGCCGTACCATACTTTTCTCGAAGCCATTCAGGCTATTTTCAACACCCTGTATTTTTGTTATGGCTAAAGCTAGAACCCTGAATTTTCAGTTACCTATAGGGCCTAATGGGACTTAGATATATTATCAATAACATTCAGTTTGAACACGTAGATTAAGAACTATCACATGTTAAAGTTCCTCAGTTTTGTCACTGACATACCTACACACTGACTTTTGATCATCATAATTCTAAGGTACTTCTAGCAGACCCACAAGGTCCAAATTTTAAACATAGTTAGTTTTTAGCCTATCCAAAATGTTGCAATTTCAGTCACGTTTCACAGTTATACAAACCGCACAAGTAAGTTTGTAATCCCATATAAATACTAGCGATTACAAAGTTACACAGCAATGACTTTATTGAACGTAGTCGTATTGTATACGTATTAATGTTGAGTCTTAATACCTGAGTATTAAGGGTTAAAATGAAATTGTTTATCTTACTAATGTAATAAGTACCAAAGTTCGTTTGTTTGTGAATGTTTGTGCGATGCGAGTGGACGCGAGGATGGACGATGGAAATTGGAATATGGATGATGGACAATGGATAATGGTCGATGGACGATGGGTAGAAAATGGACGTTGGACGATGGAGTGTGGACGATGGACGATGGGCGACGGACGATGGATCATCATCATCATCCCAGCCTATATGCGTCCCACTGCTGGGCACAAGCCTCCTCTCAGAATAATAGGGCTTGGGCCTTAGTTCCCACGCGAGCCCAGTGCGGACGATGGATGGTGGAGGATGAACGATGGACGACGACGGACGACAGAAAACGACGAACGACGACGGATGACGGAAGTTAGACGGGCGAAAGACGAACGACCGACGAAAGACGATGGATGACGACGGAAGTTCGACGACGGACGACAGACGATGACTGACGAGGGAAGTTCGACGACGGACGATGACGGACAACGGACGATGACAGACGACGGACGACGACAGACGACGAACGCCGACAGACGACGGACAACGAACGATAGACGATGGCGACGACGGACAAAAGACGACGACCGACGACGGACAAGACAACGGATGACGGACGATGACCGACGATCGACGACGGATGATGGAGGGTGGACGATGGAAGATGTACGATGGACGACAGACGGTAGACGGACGACGGAAGTTCAACAATGGGCGACGATGGACGAGAATGGACGATGGACGTTAGACGAGGATGGACGATGGACGATGGACAAGGAAGGATGAACAAATGAAGATAGTAATGCGTTATTACAAGAAGTAGTACCCGAAAAAAAAGCACTGCCTACAAAAAGTGATGAGATCCCACCAAAAACATTACATGTAAAAAGCTGCAAGTCTCGCAACGCAATGCAGTTCTTGTAATGCTAAAAAGGTTTGAGATGCAATGTTATACCAAGTCGGTTATTTTTGTCAGTACCGGGGGGTTTCCATAGAACTCGATTTTCACCAACTTGCTTATTTTAAAACCATAGAAAAATACAGTTTATAGTTCTCAAATAAAGAGTAAACCAAATTATTTTTTTAAACACATAATGACTTGGCCATCGCACTCAACCTTTAGTCATTCTCGTATTATGTGTATCACTCAAACTGCAAGGCTGGGGCTAGCGCTATCTTTAATTAGAATTACTTTAAATAGCTGACGTTGATGATTATAATTCTTATGTCACTATGTCTTGCGATGGCCAAGTCATTTATGTGTTTAAAAATAATTTGGTTTACTCTTTATTTGAGAACTATAAACTGTATTTTTCTATGGTTTTAAAATAAGCAAGTTGGTGAAAATCGAGTTCTATGGAAACCCCCCGGTACTGACAAAAATAACCGACTTGGTATAACATTGCATCTCAAACCTTTTTAGCATTACAAGAACTGCATTGCGTTGCGAGACTTGCAGCTTTTTACATGTAATGTTTTTGGTGGGATTATTATGTCTTAATATCTGTTCTTATCAGCCCAGAATAAGCAGCCACATAATTCCAAACGGTCTAAAAACAAACCGCACCAAAAACTCCAAACACGAATTCCCTTACGCCCAATTAACGTCAACATCACAATGCTCCGCATCCACTAATCCTTTTATTAGCATTGACGCACCCAGCGTCCTAAATGAGGCAGTAATGTAAAGGTCATTTGCGAGATTAACGTATACTTTGCGGTGTCGGATCCAGGGGAGGATCTAATTGAAAGTTACTCGGCGGAGTGACAGGGGCCCGTTAATAAGTCCGCTTGCCCAGCGCTGGGCTTTGTTACTGTCAGATTAGCGATCCCTCGGTGCCTTCAACTAGACCCGGATTGTAGGAGAAATTAATTTCTATAACAGTGCGGTTGGCTAATTAAATTAGTTGAGGCTAATTACGACGGGTTTGATAAAATACTTATAGTTTTTTTTATTTAACTGGATGACAAACGAGCGAGTGGGTCTCCTGATGGTAAGGGATCACTTAAGTGCCAGTAATTTCACCGGCTGTCTTACTCTCCACGCCGAAACACAACGGTGCAAGCACTGCTGCTTCACGGCAGGATTAGCGAGCAAGATGGTGGTAGCAATCTGGGCGGACCTTGTACAGTCAGCTGCAGAGAAAAGGTACCCCCCTGTAACGGCGGTATCCATACTTACCGCCATACAGGGGGGTACCCTTTCTCTGCAGCTGACTGCAAGGTCCTGCCACCTAAACCTAGTCAAACTATTTTGATTATATACCTCTCCATTTCTTCCGTGGACGTCGTAAGAGGCGACTGAGGATGTTAAGGTATACCTACCGTAGGCGACAACCAGGCATTATTGTACTGTTTTTCTCAAACTTAAAACCTAAAATTGCTAAAGTGGCTCCGAAGCGGTAGGTAACGTTTCGTGTGCTCTGCCTATCCCATTTGGGAATACAAACGTGATGTTTGTATGTATGTTAATAGTTGGATGACTTTGTTGAGATTATAGACGATATTGTGTAAATATCGGGATAAAAAGAAGCCTACCTGGTAGGTATT
The DNA here is from genome assembly GCA_037349165.1 of Choristoneura rosaceana. Lineage (NCBI taxonomy): Eukaryota > Metazoa > Arthropoda > Insecta > Lepidoptera > Tortricidae > Choristoneura > Choristoneura rosaceana. The sequence continues at coordinate 2,178,133 of JAZBNJ010000019.1, forward strand.
CAAATACAAATACAAATACAAATATTCTTTATTGCATTATGGTGTGCAAAAACTTAAATATAAATACAGATACAGGGTAGACAATAGGCGCTCTTATCGCTTAAAAGCGATCTCTTCCAGACAACCATTTTTGGTATTCCAGATAGAGATAAGTTTAATATATATACCTATATATAGCTAGAAAGCTAGCATTTTCTCGCCATCGAAGTGAAAAGCAGAGTGTAAAAATGGATCATTAAGCCCATTTTCCCCTCGACGTGTCTATCCACCCTCGCCATACCGGCTCAGGGTATCCCTTTACTTGACCGAACTTCATTTGCACGAATTTCATGTGCTATAATATACAAACGTCATAATTTTGTTTCCTATAAATTCATTATCACTACTCATTTTTACCATATTAATCAAATGACCGAATCTTTGTTTCCCATAAAGTTACTTTCAATAATTTCATTTTTCATAATCATTGTAATCCATAAGTACCACATGCCATAATATCATTTGGACGTCAAGAGGATATACTGATAAATCCCATACGTCAAACAAGCCTTTGAATCAGGTAAATTTTAATCACATAGCGAAGCGCAGCGTAGCTCCCACCTTAGCCTTCGATGTTAGGTTTTTTTTATAACAGCCCGGATAAAGATAATAGATAGATTAGTAATAGAAAAAAATCAATTTTAATCAATCATAATCAAAATAAAAACTATTTACTATGGCGTCTGAATATTCTATTAAATAATATTATTGCACTTAATAATATGGAAAACAATACGTATTGCATTCGTATCATTATGGCATCAAAGTTTCGGGAAAATCAGAATATATCAAATAAATTTTCTAGTAAACGAAACATTCGAGCAAATGAAGTTTCGGGCATGTGAAGTTCGGGATAATGAAATTATGGCATATTACTTTCGGTCAAACAATAGACAACCCCGGCTCAGCTGGCTATATGAACGTCTTGGGTAAAATGGCTCGTTTTATGCTGTTGTTGTACAATCTATTACTTTAAATCACTATTCAAGGGTTGCCTGACATCTTTCATCGCCATTTTAAATTGTTACGAAACAAACAATACTTTAGCGTAGAAAGCTGTCTAAGAAACATCTATAACTCATGTGAAAGCGATTCAAATTCCATTACAAAACAAACGAAGAACATATTTCAATGCAAACTCGAGCAGGTGTAACCCAGTTTTTAAATCGACATTCCATATTCATATTTCAATTTACACTAGATATTATCGGCTACATGAAACAAACGCTAACACCATTTTTAAAAACAATGGATACAAAATACCCGCGCCAAATTTCATGTCTCGAATCCTAGTGGTTGAAATTTTGAAATTTTATTCCAATCTCTTGTTACGGGGATAAAAAAATAACCTTTCACGACACTGCTCGAAAATGCGGCCATAGATAATCTAAATCCAGTAGGTACAACAAATTGCTTATACTCGTATTTGTTCATTTAACAGCTAACTCATTTATGGCTCGCAAAACACGACTACAATGTAACACATACGCAACAGGTCATATCAATACTATGTATTTCGTAGTACGATACCACTTTTAAGAATATATTTCCGAATTTCATTCCCAGCGTGCTGAAACGACATCGGATCAATCAAAAGTAATCGTCTGCTGCATGTGAAATTAAATTGACCAATGACAATGCGTCATTAATAACTTTTATGAGCTGTTTTTTTTTCTTAATGCACAAAATGCTTTAATTTTTTAAACATTAACTTTTTAATCCTGCTGCGTACGGCACTGCAGGGCTACTACGAGACTCGTAACTCGAAGTTCGTGTGGTGCGGTCCCTCTGACACTTATACTATTTAATACGAGAGCGAGAGGGACGGTACGATACGAACTTCGAGTTTTGTAGTAGCCCTGCTGCACTATCTGAAAAGCCAGGCTACTCAGTGCACGATGCAAGCATACCTACATCCTCGTAAGATGAACACGTATTATCGAAGGCCTCCCTTTCGGGTCGGTCTTCGAACTAATCCGTTCATCTATTGCTTACTTTCCAGTCTCTACAACAAATGTACTAAGGCGTTATTCAAATGTCCTGTATACCAAATTCCACCTAATTTAATCCAGTTGTTTTGAAGTGAAGGAGTAACAAACATAAAATATACAAACATACTCACAGTAGAATTTCCAAACTGAAATAATCAACACAGCAACAAATTTTTACGCAAAAAATTCTTCGTTTTCCGCTCTTTGTCCTACTATTGGATATTAAAATATACAGAATTGTTCTTCCGATCACGGCTTGGATCAAAGACGCAGGTGTTACACTGTTTATGCCTTTTTTATAACTCCTGCGAACGGTACTGAAATAACAAATATCGGAATACCGGGTTAAACGAATCAATGATATTTATAAGTCGCACAAGCAATGACCTGTGATAAATGGGTGTTTTTATCACAAACGCAATGTCTACATGATAAATTACTTTTTCGAGAAGCTTTTTTTGCTTGGATTGATAGTTGTTGGCATTTACAGGTCGATTAAACAAGCTTGGTAATTCATCATCTATTGATGTACGTCTTACTGCTGAGAACAGGCTGCCTCTTAGAATGAGAGGGCTTGGGTCTTAGTTCCCATGCAAATCCAATGCGGATTGAAAACTTCACACAAACCATTAAACTTTACAGATATGTAGGTATGGTTTTTGATAAAGTAATTTTGTACAAAGTAACAAAAACTTAGCGCTGCAAGCCCGGACTTGAACCTACGACCCTTCGCTTGAGAGGTCGTAGGTCAAATCACATGCATAATTTAGTACTTGTTTATAAAGATCTTCAATTTGATTTAGGTACAACAAGTACCTATTGCTATTTCGAAGCTCAGTTTGCGTGAAAAATTCCGCAAGTTGTATTACATTGCCACGCTCATCTGGCTACTTCAAACTTTTTCTCTTTACGGTTTTGCAATGTAAATAATGTAATGCAGCTTGCACGATTTTTCTTTGAAGTTTAACCTGAGGCCCTATTGCCTAACGTTTCTGACACTCGCGATCGCAATAAAATGACAGCTTTTGTATGCGAAATATGTCAATTGATTGCGATCATGAGTGTCAAAAACATTAGGCAATACGGCCTCTGGTCTTAAGTTAGTGTAACTTGGAAATCTTGTAGAAACAAAATCTGTTATTAAGATAAAGATGTAAAGTAATGTGAAACTTTGAAGTCTTAGACGTATGTAGGAATTTGTTTACAATACAATTTGAATTAATGAATCTCGTGGGCCAATCAGGTTCCAGCTTAGCAGTGAGAGCTCCCAAATTGAATGAATGGGCTTAAAGAGAAGTTAACGTTAGAGAATAAAGAAAATTTTACCTTAAAATATTTTAGCTGAAGAGTTAGATATTGTTTTAATTAGTTACGAAGCGAAAGTTTTTTTCTCTATTAAGTACGGATTATTAAAATTATTTATTAAAAATCTTACTGGTAGAAATCCTAAAAAGCCAAGCATTTTATAAGAGTACTATGTGCAAGGAGAGGAGTCTATCTGGTCTATCTATATTAACCATCTGAGGCGGTTATAATCAAAATAATTAAATAAGTATAAAATTCAATGTGATCGTGAGCTATAAGATAAAATTTATTAATTATATAAAAGCTGCCCTTGTATAAATATTGCTGTGCCCAACAGGGTCCATGATTATCACATCCTTATGTAATATCTGTAACCATGCATTGTGGAAGAGCAATAAAGTCTTGAGTATTGAGTAATTACTAGGAGGTTGTCAGCCTTAAGTCGATGAGATCAGTTCAAAAACTACTAACTACTAAAGTATACAGTCTACTCTGGCCTAGTCAATGTATTTCAATAGTTCTCATAAAACACCAACAGTCCTAGAGAAACGAGGTGGAATGGAATACTACAAACTCGTTAGTCTTAAGTAGATGAGCTCAGTTCAAAAACTTAAGATTAGATTATTCAATTTATTTAAGTACTTCACGTGAAACACCAACCGCCGAAGAGAAACGAGGAGCATTACAAACACCGTCTTAACCCAGCCTCTCCCTTAACACCGTTAAACGATAACTGACATGACAGAATTAAGCCCGACTTATTTAGCCGGCAATTGTTAATTTCCTCCAATGGGCTAATGGGCTAAATCCTCTCGTGAACTTTTGTAATTGGTTGATTGCTCCAGCTCGAATAGATCAAGCTGATAAGCCTGGGATTAGGGGTTTGCTTTGAGAACTTTTGAAGTGAGAGCTGACCTTGGCTGACTTTTAACCATCAAGGAATAAAGGGGTTTTCAAAATTTCAAGCCCACTTTCGTTTTCGGTGCTATAGGCTAATCAGGAAGATCCTTCAAAAGTTTTTCTTTTATTCGACTGGATGGCAAATGAGCAAGTGGTCTCCTGATGGTAAGAGATCACAACCGCCTATAAACATCTGCAACTCCAGATGCGTTGCCGACCTATAGAGACCTAAGATGGGATACCTCAAGCGCCAAAGATGCACACTGCGTTAATTATATTATAATGATATCATATATTTACTTAACTCTACATAAAGATTACTGTTTACGTTCCTCGTGCACTTTAGTTAAAAGATTACTACTTTGTATATTCAATTCTTTACTATCATTACAATCTTCATACATTGCAAGCAGTATACACTTTATGAATTTCAATTTGCATATTATTAATGAAATGGGAGTTGCCCTTGCATGAACTTTTTGTGTATTTATTTAATAATAGCTTTTGCCCGCGATGTTTTCTGATTAGATTTTCGCTATTCCAGAAGAACTAATAAATTTTCTAGGGTCTTTCCTAGGGTTTTAAACTACTTGTAACATTAGTACCTAAGGATGATATATTGCGAAATTTGTAATTTATACTGATTTTGAAGTCGTAGTAGTTTAGTGGTTTGACCGATGACCTCTCAAGTGCTTAGGACCGTCGGTGCAAGCCCGGACACGCATCTCTAAATCTTTCATCTTTTTTTTCTTTGTGTAAAATTACATTTGAAATTTACACATCCCAAAGAAACCTGCACACACCTGCGAAGTAATTCAATGGTTTGGGTGAAATTCCCGATCCGCACTAGGCCCTCGTGAGAATTAACCTAGCCCCTACGAATAAATATTCTCTAATCTTACATATATTATAATATAAAAATGAATCGCAAAATGTGTTGGTAAGCGCATAACTCGGGAACGACTGGTCCGATTTCGCTAATTCTTTTTTTAAATGAACTAAAATGATTTCTTTGCTCACCCGCGACCTTAAGATAGCTAAGTCTATGCAAATTATGCGTGTTCATGCAGTTCCTCCACCTCCACACTGTAAGAACACACACAAATTACACAAACCCATCTATCACCACCACCACAACACACTGACGCGTTTCGAACTCAACCAGAGCTCATCTTCAGAGTGACACAACCGTACACCATGCTACCAGTTGTTAGACTAACAAACCACCACCACTGTTTTAATTTGCCAAACAAAACAAAAAACTACCCGCAAAATATTAATAAATTTTAACTATGCTACAAAACTACCTTGATTTTTTAATTTTTATTTATTTTTAGTCAAGGCATGTTTTACTAACTATCGTTGCTAAAATTAGACCCAAGCCGTAGCAAGGGAGATGACACTAAATTTATTTGCTCATTAATAATAGACCCCATACTATTGTACCTAATTATCTCCATACATTCTAACACGTCGAGACGAAACCCCTTATCACAGTAATGCAACACTTCATACGAATCTGAGTCTGATATTGAATGATTTAATTCTAACAGATGCTTGGCAAAATTAGATCTATCAGGATGTTCGTTCCTATATGCCGATACATGCTCTTTAAACCTAGTATTAAAACTGCGCCCGGTCTGACCTATATATACCTTACTGCAGTCATTACAAGTGAGACAACAAACATGCCTTGACTAAAAATAAATAAAAATTAAAAAATCAAGGTAGTTTTGTAGCATAGTTAAAATTTATTAATATTTTGCGGGTAGTTTTTTGTTTTGTTTGGCAAATTAAAACAGTGGTGGTGGTTTGTTAGTCTAACAACTGGTAGCATGGTGTACGGTTGTGTCACTCTGAAGATGAGCTCTGGTTGAGTTCGAAACGCGTCAGTGTGTTGTGGTGGTGGTGATAGATGGGTTTGTGTAATTTGTGTGTGTTCTTACAGTGTGGAGGTGGAGGAACTGCATGAACACGCATAATTTGCATAGACTTAGCTATCTTAAGGTCGCGGGTGAGCAAAGAAATCATTTTAGTTCATTGATATGGACCTCCGCAAAGTAACGCCTGATTCAATAAATTAATTCTTTTTTTGTTGTATTCGCTACTGTTAGGAGAAGGTTTTCATGGAAGAAAAAAAAATACAACAGGGGCGAAGCCGCGGGCAACAGCTAGTATTCTATAGAATAATTTATTCGTAGCTAAGCGCTCATATTCCCAGAAGCGAAATCTGCCCTGCAATGGGACGTATATATGCTGACATAAGATTCGTCCAGTACATTATGTAGAGTTAGAAAACGACACAAATTGCGACAAAATGAGTCGCAACCCGCGTCGACTATATAAACACACATACCAAGTCCACAACTAGCACTGGAGCAGATTTCATCCACTGCCCATTCTTGCATAACGTGGTGCTTCCATTGCTGCAGTTGTAATTCTTAGTAGGAATACAGTAAAGTCTGATGTTGAAGAGCCTGTGCGGCGCCAGCACGTCACTGCTAATACAATCGGCATCACATATTCAGCGATTCGTAAGGTCACAGACATTTATTATGCATACAGCAGACCTGCGCCGGGTCCGAATCAATCCAGAAATGTTCGACATAATACGACCGACAAAAACTGCGTGCATAAAGAATCCTGTTTGCTATTCTTTTGAACTTGTTTCGATTATTGGATGGGTAATCATTTTATTTTGTGAGGATTTCATTCAATCACGGAAAGGTTTATATATTTTCATTCAAGAAAGCGACGCGTTATTGACGTTACTGTGTTTCATATATGTACATATGTATTATATTTCATGTGAATCAATAGTGCTTATTGGAATTCAATTTTCTTCCAATCTATTCATAGTAACATTCTCATCATTATGTCGTCAACATAAACATCAATCTCCACAATTTCTCATTCATTGAAACGCAGGTTATTTCAGAGGGAAACTACACTAACAAATGAACTCAATGAAGTTGTTAATATTATATTGCCTGATAACATCAGTCAATCGTAAGCGGCTTAGAATATCGTTATCCGAAAAATAACATACCCAATGTCCAATCAGTAGAGTTCCCCTAAAAGTACCTCGCTATCTTATTTTGGCAGCATGGCAAATTGCTCCCTTCAAATCCGGATATACAACGTGATATTACTGGATAGATAGCTATAGCTGTGTAAAGTGATGAAGCGATTAACCGCCTGGCTAAGTACAAATGGCATTGAGAATATCCTGATATCGCAGATTGGGTCTCTCTTGTTTCATGGATATAAATTCATATAATCTATAGAGGGCTATTAAGATGCTGGTCTAAAATAATTTGATTAAGTTGCTTACGTTTACTTCTGTATCGTTGTAGATAAAAACGATCATTTATATAATGTTAATCCTTTCGTTTGATTGTACACAATGTTGATGATTGATAAAAAGTTTTTGTCTGGAGTAGTGTTAATCAAGTAATGTTTGAAGATGAAAATAATGATGATAGGGAGTTCTAAAAGTACAGGGTAATAATTTCTCATATTATTTTGTCTGTGTTCTATTTGTTACATCAATGTGACAAATACATGTCTTATTTGTTTTGATTTCTCAGTTCCACAATTATTTTCTCAACACGCAAACTCATAAACGCATTTCAATATAAGTAATAAAACATTATAATATCAAAGATCTGGTTCCAATTCCCGACTACATTCTCGCTTTGCTGCCCTATTTCGAAACACTACATTGTTTCCTACCGACTGATAAGGTTATACCTAAGCGTTAGGTCTCTGATCATGCCTGGTTACCACGCTATATAAACATTTTAATCTATTTACTACCCAATGCATTGTGTAATATACATTGCCGCAGCAGTTAGATAAGGCTTGCTCGTGAACATTTAGAAGCGTTAATGGACTTCCGTATGTGCGACGCAGGGAATTCTTAGTGCAATTGCGTGTGTTGAATTACTTACACAGCTAAATAATTGCACAAAGTACTGTACATACTTAAACCTATGTTTTTTATGTAAGATAAGCGAAGTTAACGAAAACAGATGTATGATTTTATTGTCATTTTATATGTGTATACTATCATCATCATCATCATCATGTCAAACGAAAGACGTCCACTGCTGAACATAGGCCTCCCTCAAGGCTCTCCACTCAGACAGGTATACTATTAATGAAAAAAGTTTATCATTTAATTATAATTACGTTGATCGATTTGTAGTTCATTACTTTGTGACTTTAGAGTTGGTTCATTGTAAAATACTGTCTCTCATACTCCATGTATGTATTATGGAATCTTATGTAAATTAGGAAGTAACTTATGCAAATTCATTGGTTATTCGCGCAGTTTTTATTACTTTGCCTGACCCACGGGTTAATGGTATGGTAAACAAATTTAAAGGGCTAGTTAACTTTAAATGCGTTAGTTAACTTATGAATTTCCCCGTTTAGCTTGATATTTATTATTATTTAGTCTATAAGTTGAAATATTCTTGGTAATTTTGCTTTGATTATGTACACTCTAATTTAGGATTGCAAGTTAAAGATGAATTATTATTTCTTTTTTTAGAGAAAATTAAGTCTATTCATCATCATCATTATCATCTCAGCCGTAGGACGTCCACTGTTGGACATAGGCCTCCCCCATAGACCTCCAGTCATTTCGGTTGGCAGCGGCTTGCATCTACCGTGAACCCCAGGCTTTAACCAGGTCATCTGTCCATCTCGTTGGTGGACGTTCGACGCTGCGCTTGCTGATCCGCGGTCTCCACTCGAGAACTTTTCGGCCCCAACAGCTGTTCACGCACACAGCGCGTGATATACTACAGGCGACTGCGGCGGCTGAGAGGTGCGGCGGGGGACGAGGAAGATCATTGCCAGCGCCGTCACCGGAGCCAGCCAGTTAGCACTCGATCGTCTCACCGACGTGACTTAATTTTTTTTTAATATATTTCTTGTAACTGTCCAGGCATCTTTCATTGCGGACCCAATCCGCCATCTCCTGGACAAATTGGCGACCAGTGACTGGACCCGGTCTGCGATCTGCGGCCGGTGAAGTTCAAGATACATCCCTGCACCTGCGCTATCCCGAGTCGTCGGGCGAGGAAAACAAAGGCATCAAGTCAAACTGCAAGGACAAGCGGACATCTTTCTCGAAGCCTCCGGACAGCCAGCGCTCCAGAAGGCCATTCCTAAAGGAAGTAAGCCCGTTCCTTGTTTTTATTTATTCCCTCGCACCCCTTTCGATTTGTCAGTGAATAGTGTCGTGAGTGAAATCATTTTATAAATTAGTTACAATCAAAACATAAACAAGCAGAGTAACTTTAAATAAAATAGAATAAATCTATTTGTATTTTTTTTGTATTCTGTTGTGAATCAAAACACAAACAGAAATATCGAAGTTCGCTTGCGAAATCTACCTTCTTACAATCGCGGTAAATATTGTTAAATATAAAAAATACTATTACAAATGGTATTATATCATTATACTTCGCAGTAATCGTTATTATTGTGATCTAAAGATAATTACACAATAATCAAAGAATCTTGGGCTACGAATAAATTATTATTCGTAGATCTTAGGCATTAGAAAGCTCAACAAATAAAGGCTTTTAAAATAGATTGAGGATTCCTTTTGAATACTAAGTACCTATTACTGAGCATTCCGTGCGTATTAATTAAATCCTACTGATATAAGGTAGGTATAAGTAGGTAAACGCGGTAGTAACTCCGTGTGCCTGTCTGTCTATTGCTTCTTCGCGCATCGAACGCTAAGCTAATTAGCATTAAAATTAGGTGATTAAATATAAATAACCGGGTGCATTAGCAAGTGTAAAAAATAAATGTTTTAATAAAAATCGAATAAATAATTCTAATTTAGGTACAATTACGGATTGCATATTTTGCTTTGTAAACAATTACTTTCCTTCCAATTAACTAAATTACTTTGTTTCCACTTTTTTTTTCATTGCACCTAGTCCCTCTGTGTACACTCTTGTTTCGCACGCTTATTGTATCGCTTAGCTTTAGCAATCCCGCCGAACATTCCAGGGTGGCTGCGCTTCGCTTCTGCGCGCTTGTTGCTAGCCGGCTGCGACGCGCTCGCTCGATATCTACCTGCGTTCCTTCGCGCTGCGGCTGCGCAGCAGCGGCGCGTTCGCTATTCTACCCGCTTCGCCCTGCTGGAATTTGGTTCGCTTGCACATTTTAGCCCAATTTTATTTCATTTTACTGTTTAACATTTGTGTCCGTAATGGATCAAACAAACAATAAGCTTGACAACACGGAAGACTTGGCTATATTAATTCGTAAGCGTGGTACGATTAAAGCGCGGATAACGAAATTTAAAGAGTTTCTCGCGGTGATGGAAGAAAAGAACGTTAGTAACATTACGTCGAAAGACATAAATGATTTAAATTTAAGATTGGCAAAGATGAATGAGTTATTTACCGAATTCGAAAATGTTCAAACGGAAATCGAAACAGTTAGTTCATCTAGTAACTTGGACAAATATTTACAAGAACGATTTGATATAGAAACCCAATTCTTTTCGGTTATGTCAAGCGGCCAAGACATCGTATTAAAACGGGAGGAACGGGTTGAAGGTGACAATCGAAGACTTTCAATTGAAACTGGCAATAGTCAAAATTTCAATAGCCAAATTAAATTACCTACAATTAAGTTACCTAATTTTGATGGAAACTATTTGAAATGGCTTGAATTTCGTGACACCTTCGACTCGTTGATAAGGTTAAATGATGCTATTCCGGACATAAGCAAATTTCATTACCTCCGATCTTCTCTGGAAGGTGGAGCCGCTGTCGCAATAAAATCAATAGATTTTACAGCCGAGAATTTTAACATTGCATGGGAACTGTTATGCAACAGATATAATAACAAAAACGTACTGATTAATAATCACCTCAAATCATTCTTTAATCTCGAATCTTTAAATAGAGAATCTCATAGATCCCTTAGATTTATTATTGATCATGTCACAAAAAACTTAAGAGCCTTGAATGCGCTGGGGGAGCCCACCGAGAAATGGGACACTTTGATAATATACATAGTGGTTCAAAAGTTGGATAATATTACAAGCGTCAAGTGGGAAGAGCACAAAGTTCATCTAGAAGGATCGCCTAGTCTAGAGGAATTTTATCAATTTCTTAGACACAGAGCAGACATTTTAGAAACCGTTCAGGGTGGCTCCAAACTCAACCCGGTACCTAATAAAAATGAAAGGTTTACTAACAACAGGGATCAAAGGCAAATAAGAAACTTTTTTACATCTGTTCCAAATAAATCGTGTTTTATTTGTAATCAAAATCATCGTGTGTACGAATGTAAACAATTTCTGGAAATGAATGTTGAGGCTAGAGAGGCCGAAGCTTCTAAACGAAAGCTATGCCTTAACTGTCTTCGTCCAGGTCATTCATCTTCCAGCTGTCGACTGAACTCTTGCAGAGTCTGCAACAAAAAGCACAATAGTTTGTTATGTAAAAACAATAATACAGTCGTACAAAATAACGAGTTCAAGGCGAACTCACACCAAGAGGAACCGAGTACATCCACGGGAGGTAGTACTCCCATTACAACTCTCACTACGCACACATACAATAGTGAAGTATTACTTGGTACTGCCTTGGTGGGAGTTGTCAATGAATATAATAACATTACTTACCCTGCGCGAGTTCTGTTGGATTGCGGGAGTCAAAGTTCATTTATCACCGAAAACCTGAAAAATAAACTAAATATTAAAACTATTAGTACAAATTCTAGGTGTATAAGTGGACTAAACAATTCTTTGTGTAGCACGTCAGAATATTGTAATTTAAAGATTAAATCGAGAATTAATGCATACAACACAAACGTGCACTGTATGATTATTCCAAATATAGCAGAAAACTTACCTAGCGTCGAGGTTAATCCGCATGTGTTGAACCTACCTAGCAATATTGCACTCGCTGACCCAGGGTTTTATATAAGAGATAAAATTGACATTTTGTTGGGATCAGACATTATGTGGAATATTGTAAAAGGAGGTTGTCAAATACCATTAGGAGAAAATGGGCCTGTGCTAATTTACTCGAAGCTGGGTTGGTTAGTGTCGGGACCGGCGAAGCTGTCTTCTCCTGTTTTGACAAAAGGACCGAACAGCAAAATATTGTGTCACTTTAGTCAAGAAATTAAAGACGCGCTTTCCAAATTTTGGGACTTGGAAACCTTCACAATCCCGAATAAAACCTTTTCAAAGGATGAGCAAATTTGTGAAGATACGTTTAGCAAAACTACAATTCGTCTAGACTCGGGTAGGTTCCAAGTCACTATGCCACTTCGTGAGAGCCCAGAAACATTAGGAGAATCATATTCATTTGCTAAAAGATGCTTTTTTAATTTAGAAAGACGCTTCCAAAAGCAACCCAAGCTTAAGGAAATGTATAGTGAATTTATCCACGAATATGCTGCTCTGGGTCATTTAATTGAAATAGATAGACCACGTGATGGAAATTATTTAGCTCACCACCCTGTGCTGCGTGAGAAGAGCGAGACCACGAAGCTACGAGTTGTATTTAACGCTTCAGCTCGCACAGCATCGGGAAAGTCACTAAATGATATCCAGTATGTGGGACCAGTAGTTCAAAACGATTTGTTATCTATTTTGTTGAGGTTTCGTCAGCATAGATATGTTCTAACAGGGGACATTGAGAAAATGTATCGTCAAGTTTTGCTGACGGAGCCTCAACGCCGCTTACAGCTGATATTGTGGCGAGATAGTGAAACTCAACCGTTAAAAACTTTACAACTTCAAACAGTCACCTATGGCACGGCTTCTGCTCCTTATTTGGCGACACGATGCATAGTACAGGTAGCAAATGAGTGCATAGATAAGAAAGTAGCTAATGTAATAAAAAATGATTTTTATTGTGACGATTTAATAACAGGCTGTGATAGTCAATCTGAACTTAAGTACATACGGGACACAGTGGTCGATAAATTAGCCGAGGCCTGCTTCCCATTGAGAAAGTTTCGAACAAATGTACCTAACATTTTTGCGACTGACCCCTCGTCAACAACCTGTACTGAAAAAGATTTGTCTCAGACAAACGATCAATATTCAAATTTACAGAACCAATCTTCAGTGTTGGGGTTGAATTGGCGTCCATCGCAAGATGAATTATATTTCACAGTCGACTTTCAGATCGAGCCAGTGTACACTAAACGAAATATACTCGCAGCAACATGTAAAGTCTTCGATCCACTCGGTTTAATCAGTGCCTGTACCATAGTACCTAAACTATTGTTACAAAAACTCTGGCAATCTAAACTCGACTGGGATGACCCAGTGCCTGTCGATGTGGGAAAGGAGTGGAATACCTTTGTAACCAATTTAAAGGAAATAGAATTTATACGCATCCCACGCTATGTCCTACCTGCAGCGAAGGACAAGCCCGGGTCAATTCAACTGCACTGCTTCGTCGATGCATCTCAAAATGCATTTGCCACATGCATCTACATACGGTGCACCCATGGAGACAGTGCATCAGTCATGTTAATGTGCGCTAAAGCTAGGGTTGCCCCCCTGAAGCCTACTACCATACCGCGGCTAGAATTAGCGGCGGCTTTGCTTGGTGCTCAATTGTGTACGAAGGTATGTCAGTCACTTACATGCAAGTTCGATAAAACATATTTCTGGAGTGATTCCACTATAGTGCTGGGTTGGATTAAAACGACCAACCCCAGTAATTTAAAACAGTTTGTTTACAATCGAGTAAACGAAATTCATGAGCTGACTGATAAATCTTCTTGGAATCACGTGCCCACGGAGTTGAACCCCGCAGATATAGCTTCACGAGGGCTAAGTCCGTCTAAATTACCAGCTTTAACTCTTTGGTGGAACGGCCCGACGTTCTTAAAACAAAATGAGACTGAATGGCCAAGTACCTATATTGAAAATACCGAACTACCAGAACTTAAGGTTCATACATGTGTTATGACAGATCCAGTTTCGTTCGATTTTAATAGATTTTCTAATTTCCACAAAATGATCCGGGTAGTCGGATATATTCTGAGGTTTTTTCATAACTGCAAATGCAAGGATGGCAGTACACGTCTAAACGATTTTTTATCTAATGACGAAATAGATCGGTCCACCCACACCCTGATCACGATGAGTCAACGCGATTCATTCCCCTCAGAACTGCAAGCATTACTTAACAAAAAACCATTGAGTCGTAAATCTAGGATTATTTCACTAAATCCTTACCTTGATGACCTAGGCGTGATTAGGGTTGGAGGGAGAATTCAAAATTCTAATTGTGAAGTCTCGAGAAAGCATCCAATTTTGTTATGTTGTTCTCATAATTTTACAAAACTCTTGTTTGCTAGAGAACATTTGCGCAATTTGCATTGTGGACCTCAGCTATTATTGAATATTATTAGAGATAAGTTTTGGCCCTTGGGTGGAAGAGACCTGGCTCGACGTACATTCCGAAAATGTATCGTATGTTTGCGTATTCAAGGCCGCTCAATTCAACCCATGATGGGTAACTTACCTCCTCCCCGTGTTACGCTTACCTATCCTTTCTTAGCGACTGGGATAGACTTTGCAGGTCCATTTTTAATTGCAAACCGAAAGGGTAGAGGATGTACGTTGACCAAATGTTGGCTTTGCCTTTTTATTTGCCTTAGCACCAAGGCTTTAACGTTGGAGGTGGTTAGTAGTCTAAGTACTGATGCCTTTTTAATGACACTACGTAGGTTTATTTCGCGTCGTGGCAAGCCTCATGATATTTATTGCGACAATGGCACAGCTTTCGTGGGAGCAAACAACGAGTTGGGCAGAATGTTGCGAGCTAGCCAAAGGTCCGTTAATGAGGCTGCCCACGATGACGGCATCAAATTCCATTTCATACCGGCTTATTCCCCCCATTTCGGGGGGGCGTGGGAAGCCGGGATTAAGTCATCCAAATTATTATTAAAACGCGTTATAGGAAACGCGCATCTGACGTTTGAGGAGTTAGCGACACTATTCACACAAATCGAAGCTATCCTTAACTCCCGTCCCTTAACTCCTCAAACGTCTGATCCTTCTGATATGTCTCCTTTGACTCCAGGGCACTTCCTGATAGGGCGGCCTCTGACTGCCTTACCTGAGCTGCCTATTGCAACTAACTGTCCCAACAGATACCAGAAACTGCAACAGCTCAGACAGCATTTCTGGAAACGGTTTCACAATGAATACCTAAGTGAACTGCAACAACGGAGCAAATGGCGAGTGAAGAAGAGTGAGCTTCGAAAGGGCGACCTAGTCGTTATCAAGGATGACAATCTGCCACCAATGCGGTGGCGCTTGGGGCGCGTTCATCAGCTTTATCCTGGATCAGATGGCATATCGAGAGTTGCTGAATTTGCAACAGCCAAAGGCATCGTCAAGAGGGCCGTGAATAAAGTATGCTTGTTGCCTGTCACCAACCACGAAGACAGCTCTCTTGGAAGCCAGGGCTCCCAAGGCGGGGAGTCTGTTCACGCACACAGCGCGTGATATACTACAGGCGACTGCGGCGGCTGAGAGGTGCGGCGGGGGACGAGGAAGATCATTGCCAGCGCCGTCACCGGAGCCAGCCAGTTAGCACTCGATCGTCTCACCGACGTGACTTAATTTTTTTTTAATATATTTCTTGTAACTGTCCAGGCATCTTTCATTGCGGACCCAATCCGCCATCTCCTGGACATCTGTTATCCGTGCTATGTGACCTGCCCATTGCCACTTCCAGGAGCTAATCTAAGTCTATTATTATTGACATAAACTCCTGACATGAGACAATAAAGTTAGGGACTTTCCCATCATCATCATGATCTTAAGCCGGAAGACGTCCACTGCTGAACAAAGTCAAAGTCAAAATATTTTTATTCAATTTAGGCTATAACAATCTATTAGAACGCCACAATGAACTGTCGGTCATTCTCCACTTTCATCCAGCGGTTGCCCGCAACTTTATTTTCCATTGAACTGTGATCCTACTTTCTCTGCGGCCTATATTTCCACTAGTAGACTTCGCTTAAATAACCCTGAAATTTAGTCAGTGATTTACCGTCAACCGACAAAAAATTATTAGGATACAAAGGTTCACAAGTGACGACTACAGACTGGAAGACGCAGCGATGGCAGGCCTCACACTAGGTGGACCCACGTTATTGCGAGAGTTACAAGTTGCAGATGCAAATGGCGAGTTGTCGTTCATAGTGATGTTGTAAAGATTGGCTTTGTTTAATAACGGATGTCTTCCGGCTGATGGTGATGAATCTACCGCGCCTATAAATAAACATTTTCCAAAAAATTCTTTGTCAAACCCCCTCCATTACAATACAAACTGTATTGATGCGAATGTCATGTCGAAGTCGTGTACGGAACAGTCAAGTGTTAGCCAACGTTTATCCGTTATACAAGTATCAACACGACACGCCTTCTTGGCACTTGAAATAAACGATTTTCACCTTTATCCTAACACAGTACAGTTGTTAGAGGAAGTCATGAGTGTGCAAGTGAACGTGTTTCTTAGTAAATAATTAAAACACTCGAAAGTTTGTACGCTAAATAGTTTCGTTAAGTTTATGTTGTATTTGTCGAGAGCGTTAAAGAGTTGCTAATATGTGTTGTTTGTATGTGAAAGCAATTGTTTGTGGTTATATAAAATATTGGTTTAAACGTTTATGAATGTTATGGTTGTAAGTTTAATATCTTATTCAACAGCACTAGCGTCATTTACAAGTCGCTTTAACGATTCGAGCATACCGTTCTGTCATGCCGTTTGGGAAAGGCGTGTAAGAAGAGTAGAAACTGAAATCCTTAAGCTATCGATATGAATATATAGGGTAATAATAGTAAAATAATTATTATAGTGAGAGTTGTGGGCAAGCGGTGGATGCTAGTGGCGAGTTGTTGTTAATTGTGGCTTTCTAAAGGCGAGGCCTTTGTTCAGCAGTGGAAGTCTTCCAGGTGATGATGATATTACAAAATTAATTACTTCTACCGAAGATTCCATAATAATGGCGAGTTAGTATCAAGTTTGTGTAAGTCAAATAGTGGAGCACCAGAATGAATGAATCATTGTTCGATTGATAGGTATTGTAATCATTATTCCCGTATATTCGCATGAAGTTTAAAACAAAGCAATTTATTTTGTATTTACCAACGGATTTGTTATGACGACGTGCGTTATTTAAATAAATATTAAGGCATAAGCTGAAGCGGTATAAGATATAAACACTATTAAGTTTCCGTTTGTTCAACTATACCTGTTCATTTACCTTAATTCTTTAAGCCATTTAAGCCATAGCAAACTAAGTATATGAATGCGGAAAGCTCAGGACCGCACAGAATGGTCTAAAATGGAAAATACCTTTACTCAGGATTGGGTAAATCAAGGTTGAAGAAGAAAAAGAAGAAGACCAAGCATAACTAACTCGACAAACAAGCACACATACAATACATGACAGTTAAAGTCATAACTGCCTAAGCTTAGCCGCATTCAAGAAATAAAGTCATTCTAAAGTTAAAAAAACACGTATAAAAGGAGTTGATAATAGTTTTAATTAATTACTCTCAAACATTAATAACAGCGATAAATTTGAACTACAAGCATAATAATTAAGCAAAATAACGTTTTTTGCTGTCCTAGTAATCTCTGTTTATTTTAGTTAAGATTTTACTTCAATCAACAATAGATATCGTGGCGATGAAGTCGATAGTGGTATTAATTATGAATAAATATCGCAAACGCTTGATACACTATAAAAATACAACTCCTAATTCATTTGCAGGACGCTCTCGCTTGTCACTTGCACGTTAACCAACCTCTTTTGTTATGGCGATTTTCATTGTTAGCGATTCAATGAACGTAGTTTTTTGAATCGATCCGTTCTGAAGTGTCGAATGTATTGAATGATTTATTCTTCATGAGTGAATGAATTTGCTTTATACCATTATTCGTGAGTGAATGATTTTCGACTACATGTGTATTAGGAGCTTGTACGTGTCAAAATGTTAGAAAGAATGATTTATGAGAACGCAATATCTATTTATTTATTAGAGCATAGCATAGACCGAGTGAGAACGAAACACGAGCGAAGTGTTTGTCGATGTTTGCTTATTCTGTTGTTGTGTTGTTGATTTTTTTGAATTTTCTGACCATGTTTGATTCTTAAATTTTTTTATCGAGTTGGACAATTAAAAAAAAAATGTTTTAATGTTTAAGACAAACACTTAGAGCCTATAGCTTACTAATTTTGGAAACATCTTACATATGAGAACTATCTCAGACTAGTTAATAAGACAAGCAACAAGTGACTATGAAAATAAAAGAAAAACTTAGGGTCTGATGAAAACGCAACTTCTTTTTTTAAGTACCATTTCCAGCTTTAGTTTATTAATTGCCAGTATAATTTATCTGTTCAATAAAATCTGTGGATAATGAAAACTTTTTCATAGGGTGCGTTTACACCTGCGACCCCTATAAATATGTCATACACACAACAATAATTAAAATTAATTGTCTACATGGGTAAGTGCACTTTAGTTCCCTTGGGTGTGAAATGATTAATTATAAGTTCTGTTTTTTCATTGCTTAAAAACGGGGATGACAAAATTTGTTTTAGTTTTCTAGAGTCTACATTTTTTAACCAATAAGTTTTTGTATCTGTCTGTCTATGTTAGTGAGTAATCTAAGCAAATTTTTTTTGTTACAGGTTTCCGTAATCCTCAAATTGATAAATTGAGGTAAATATAAAATTGTTAGCAAATATTGTGATTAACCCAACAAGCCTGTCGATCGAAAATTTGAAATGCCTGGTCTTCTTCAAAAATGATCAGAATGCATTTCAACGTTATTTTTTAAATTAAGTCCCATAAGCAAATTAACCATTAAATAAAAAATAAAAAAACAAATTTGGAATATAAACCCAATTCACTATGGAATTAAGTCGACGTATGGAGTATCTATGAATGAACATATTTCTAAACGCGTGTTCAAACCAATTGGTCGTATTAAATGCAGTCCTAATCGATTTGACCCGACTATTGTCTGACATCGAATCGCCCAACCGTTTTATTTTATTGTTACCAACCCACACTTTCACCCTGACCCTTCTATTTAAAACTAAACAATTACAAACTTACTAAAACATCTACGACAACTCAATCCATATAAAAGTTTCAAGTAAATTTGATGTTACCAAACGCAAAGAAATTGTAGGTGGAAGGGATTTTGACAAGTTTGTAAATGCAGTTGTTTTAGTTTTTATTTTGATTGATTGTAAGTTCATTTTTCGGTGATCTCATGTAAGAATAATAGTGTAAATGTATTGTTTACAATGAACTGTTTTAGGGGGACTGATTATGTCATGTCTGTTAATTTGGAAAATGGAGTCATCGTTTAAAATTATTTTCTATTCAGTGTGTTCTGTTCCCATGAAATAATTGCTTATTGGGTAGGTACTTATAACGTGTCATTAAGTTATTTTATTAGTTGTTCTGTTTTATTAACTTTTTTATGAGCTTGGTGATTTATAAAAGTCATTTTTTCTTTATGTTACGTGAACGTTTCAAAAAACAACGCCTGCACTGGAAAAAATATCGTCTCTACTTTAAAAAAAACCCGTGGCTCAAAATAGATAATTTTCTGAGTGAACTTTATATGTAGACATTGCATTAAGGTTACATTTTTTTTTTAGATTCATACTAACAATATCATTTATTCAATTCAGGCATTAATTACATATCACATATCATAGAATAAACTAAAACTAAACTACAACTAAAATAATACACTAATTACCTAAACCAAACACAATAACTAAAAGAAAGGTTCAATTTTGTTGAGATATTAATTTTAGATACGAGATTTTAAAAGTAGTGACGATATTGTGAGTAAATCATTAAAATTGTTTTCAGTGTATTAACGTTTTATATCTCAGCTGAAATATTTTTAAAATCAGAACCAGCAAAACTCAAACCGCCTAAAATTCAAATTGGCCATTAAAAATCCACGTTCTAAATTCAAACTTTACAAAAAACTAACGGCCATTATCTGCACACAAAACAAAACACTGGCCATCATAAAAATCAAGTGGCCATTAAAATGATTAAAAACGAGACCCCCACGGAGAGTTTCCAACTAGCGCCATTATTACCCGACTACGGCAGGCAGAAGGGTGATGATTTTTTTTCAATGAAGGAACGCAGGCAAAAATGGTCGATAATAAAATTATCGGAGAACCGCCGGACTATTAAATGCAGGTTGCCCGCGAAATATACCAACAGGCGAGCGTTGAAGCTGTGGCTGCGACTATAGTGGCAAAGGCGGTCCTTTGGCATACGCTCGAAAAGCAATTGCTTTTCATTATTTCTTTAAGAATGTTTATATTGTCTGTTTTTGAAATCTTATGTACCTTTACTTTCTTCACCTCCCTTTCACTTAAATAATGTATTTCAACCTTTCTACTCTATCATTCTATTTGTTAACGTAAATGTAGTTTTTTGCGTTGCGTAATTTAAAGCTTAAATTATTTAAGCGTACATATATATATAGAGGGACAGAAGGCGGGAAGCAACTTTTTTTTAAATTCTTACTAGGTACATTCACCAGCACCAATATCTGACACAACAAGCGCGCATAAATATCTGATACCACTCTATTTCTAGGGCCGGAAAGATGTGTCAGATATTTTTGCACGCTCCGCTGTTAATGTGGTGACTGTACGTGAATACAAGGAAAACAAAACCTAGAAATAACTCGGACAAATTATGCCAACGAAGGATTAGTGTGAAAGTCTTAAATAAAAAAAATAGTTCCGTGAACTTTCTTCTCAGCGGAAAACTTAGAATTTATTGGTAAAACAATTCTACATCACCAAACATTTTTTTTTAAATCGCTGTCACTTACTACTATAGCCTCAACCGAACGTATAGAGCACGTGATATTTATGTTTACTTTATGCGGGATCCAGAATATCCAGGAATATTCCCAGGGAATTTGTGGTTAATTCATTTATCGGCTCAAAAACTAAGCCCTCTACGTTGATGCCGTGCTACGGTTTAAACTAAAATCCAATATCCTATGAAATTTAAACCTATAAAACTGGCACAAGTTTTTTTTTAGGATGAAAGCACCTTACGTTGGTATTACGTAAAGATAGTGAAGATTGAAACACAAACTTCATAATTAAAGTTAAAATAATCTAATTATGTACATATATTTAATTCCTATTATAATTATATATCTCATCATCATTAATAATTATCATTGTTATAGCAATGTTACATACAGTCAATTCTCAAACTACAAAAATAAAATTGAAGAAGTAATTAGGTATTTGTAGGTATAAGTTATAATGTTTTAGATGAGTGTTTTTTATACCATATTTACTGAAAACCCAAAATATTTAGGACTACCTTATAAAAAAAACATTTAAAATTACTAATCAAATCAACATAAATCACAAAATTAAAAAAAATATCTAAGCTAAGGTGACCCAGTATTAACCTATCAAAACATTTCTATCTAAGTACGTATTTATATAGTTTCAGACCCAAACGGTATTTTGATCATTAACTAGATTCTAAACTAAACTCGTTCAATAAAAAACTATTTCCACGTCCAAATCATTTACCGCAAGCCGCAAGTTCAATGAATTTTAATTCTCTGATAACCATTTAAATAGCTTTTAAACATCGCGGAATATTTTCAACAACGACTATGTTAAACCGTTCAGTAGGTACTTACAGTTTAGATTTGCAAGAAAAACTGTTTAAGTTGCTTTACATTACGTTTCCGAAAAGAAAACATGTCAGAAAGAGTAAACATCATAATACCAAATAGTTTTAAATGAATAATTAATAAAAAAAAAGTTATATAATTATGTTCGAAAATCGTATTAATCGACTTTTACTCACTTTGAAAAGTGACATTGTTAACTATACCAAAGTTTAAAAGACCTAATTTTACAAGATCTATAAACAGCAGTACGAATATTGAAACACAGAGTGTTTAGGTACTAGAACGAAAGTTTTTAATCTCAAAATTCCATTCTACAAAAGTAAAAAAAACGTCTTTATTAAAAGCCTACAAAAAGCCCACAGTATCAAAAACTAATAAACCTACTATTATTATTATTATTACGATATTTACTTACGAAAATGTAACATAAATTAAATCGGTGCTGGCTAAAAATCAGCGCTGGGGTGTTTATTATTAACGCTTCAGCATTATACTGAGCCAGTGTCCGATTCACAACCGCAATGACACATTCTTTCCTACGTGTTGTCTATTTGTACTCAATACTATGAGTCTTGTATAGTAGGTAAGTACTTATTTTCTTTCTTTCTTCTTAAATATTTAATATTTTAACGTCCGGGATTTCGTACTTTGTGTTATTTGAAACTAGTAATTTCAAGCTTTGGGAAATTAGGCATTTCGATCTTTTGGTCCATATTCAAATTTTAAGGGGCTGTTTCACTATCCATTGTTTAGTGTTAACTGACGGTTAAATGTGATGCTATCTCCGTTAATTCGAAGAAAACAAATAGAGACGGCATCACATTTAACCGTCAGTTAACACTAATCAATGGATGGTGAAACAGCTCCTAAATATGTTTCAAAATTTCGGTGATCAATCGAGAGCAGCAATGTAATGCAACTTTTTATATTAAACACCGACAGTGCAAGCCGTTAGGTGTTCTCAACCAACGGGACGAACTGGTTACCAGCAATGGGGTACTTCAAGGTAATGGTGGCCTTTAATGCTCCCAAGAATTTTAAATATAATAACATTTAAAAACAGCTATTCTCAGTTACACTGTAGACCGTTTAGTGCAAAAACGTTTATAAAAACTTTCACATAAGAGATAGTCTGAAAATGAGATCAACGTACAATCACCCACAGACAGACGCTAAGTAGGTAACACACACACAAACATCACGCCTGTATTCCCAAATGGGCTAGGCAGAGCACACGAAACGTCACCGCTTCGGAGCCACTTTTCGCAATTTTAGGTTTTCAGTTTGTCAAAAACGGTACGTCAGTACTGTAGTGACAACAAGCCTGTCGCCTACACCTTAACCTAAACCTCGCCTACCTAACTTTACTCGCCTAACCTAAAGACACCTCGCCTCTTACGACATTCACGGAAGAAATGGAGAGGTGTAATTCTAACCCGACACCAAATATAGGTATGTATGTATTTTGTTCGAAAGTTTGAAAGTAAATCACACTTAATTAATTAGGTACCTTTCTCAATGCAAAAATTATATGTCTTGCCTTCAACTTGTGAAACATTAATATAATACACAAAAAATAATTACTAAATAATAATTAATACGTAATATCCATTTTAAGACGCTACTCTTCACCACCCTAGAAATCTAATTTAACGTACATTACATTTTGTCCGTTATTTTTATAATCGATTTGTACTTTATACAGAACACGAGACGAGGCTAAAACGCAATGCAATAGGGTCTAATTGAACCCCGCTTTTTACCGACACCGCATCAAACAATGGGAAAAAAACTCCCAGGGTATCGGATAACGTAGTTTCTAACAGCACCCTCCGCCCACTGGTTCCGTCGACAAATGAAAAGTCGCCTCCAATTAATTAGTGAACCCTGAGCGTGAGAATTGCTGTAAGTTGAAAGAATCTGGAGTAATCAATTGAATCAGGAGATTTAGGGGCACAGTTAGGCTTTATGAAGCTAAGTTGAGCTATAGAAAATATACCATGTTTTGTGGTGGAAACGAAAAGTCAAACAAGGATTATAACATCAATATTTCATTACCATGTTTGAGAAAAGTTATATAATAATAATATATCCCAAGTACCTATCGTTACCTACGAATATCGTAGATCGTTACATAATTATGGGCTTAACAAAGTAGATTCGCTATTTAAAATAAGAGATCACGAATGCGGATCGGAATTATTTTCAAATATCCCTGTCCTACAATACAATACAATCATTAATTTAAATTTGAATTATATGTCTTAAAAAATATGGACTAATTTATCATGTCTGTGTGACATCCATTTTATCAAAAAACGACCAATTTATTTTTTCGTCGCGTTAAAAATCTATTCTCATGTAGTGACAATGACAAGCGAATGACAGCTCTCAATAAGCAACGTTTTTAGAGAACGCTACAAATACAAATCATTTATAACCTACACTATTGAGTTACTCCGATTTCGCTGCCTCTTTAACTCTGTACCAACAATCAATAGCACCCTCAGCTACTTTATAATGAGTTCATTAGGAGTTCCGCTGATAACGCTGAGTGGTTGATTTCATTCGTTTTAGTTTCGGCGCGATTCATTTTGTTTCATTCTAGAACCTATTTAGTTTCAAATTTGTATTTTTTTTTTAGGTTCTATTCGGACGACTCGGACTTAATGAACACTATTTTAACAAAATTTATTATAAATCGTATTAATTTTGTTCCGGATTCAAAATTACATTCGATTTGCTTGTATATGTAGACGACTTTTCATTTGTACCTACTGACATCTAATACTAACATTCATTCATTAATAAACATTCATTCATTGACAAGAAAAAGTCATTATAGTAGTCAAGGGCAGACTGAAAACCAGCGCTGGCAGCTTCCGCGTAAGCGCAGCATTAGCTAAGTCTGCTCCTTTTGCCGCAGGACAGACTACTTACTTGCAGTTTTACTTACTTCTGTGCTGTATTGTACTATTTTGTCTTGCATTGTTTATATTGTTGTTTGGTATTGTTTGTACTGTTGGCAATTAAATATTTTCTATTTCTATTTTCTATTTCTATTGTATCTAAGGATAGTAAGCTTCATTTAATACTTTCAATAAATTCTTTGCGTCTTTAACTTTTGGATCAAATTGCTTTCACACATACCCTCTTGTTAGCGGCACGCGTCGCGCCAGCGAAACGCGACAATTCCAAGCCGTCAAGAGGGAGTGTCAATTATTTACTCGGATGTTTCATCTCTGACGTTTCATTTTCATTTTTGTTTTTGACATCTTGGAGGGTTTAAAAGTGAGTTTTGCGACGTGTGACGGCGTTTTAAGCTGAGATGCGATATGTATTAAATTTGTAATGCATTTTGACATTTTATGCAAATACTCGGAGGGAAATTTTTGTTCTTTGTTTTGAGAGCATGTTTGTAAGTTATAAGGCAAATGATAGTGTAAATTTGGGTGGAGATAATTTTAGACCCTGGAAATTACGTAGAAAAGTTTTTGTTCTGGAATATCGAATAGTTCTAACGGCCTGTAAGTAGACGATCTTGCGGGCAAACAGACGGTTCTTGTTATCATTAAAAATTATTAATACAATCTCTAAAACGGCTCGAATATTTTTGTTGCTAATCCTGCCGTGAAGCAGCAGTGCTTGCACTGTTGTGTTTCGGCGCGGAGAGTAAGACAACCGGTGAAATTACTGGCACTTGAGGTATTCCAACTTAGGCCTCTAGGTTGGCAACGCATCTGAAATACCCCTGGTGTTGCAGATATTTATGGGCGGTGGTGATCTCTTACCACCAGGAGACCCACTTGCTCGTTTGCCTTCCAGTCAAATAAAAAAAAAAAAAAAAATTTTGATGTGGTGGTTTTCGGGGTAACAATTAGATCTAGTTTAGTCTTATCTTTGGGAAAAATGTGTTCTCGAGTTAAACCAAAAAAAAGCTTCAAGCAAAGCTCGATCGCGCGTGTACCTAATCATAAATAATTATTTTCACCAAGTATAGGTATTAGAGCATATCAACGAATATTTTAAGTTTAATCTACGTATACGTAGATGATATTACAAAATACGTTTCCTGTAATGAAACAGCCAAGTAAGAAGAAATTGCTATTGAGACATTACATTTCCATTTGAATAGCTACCTATATTTGGATTCTAGACACAAACGTTTGAACTTGCCGATGGTTGCAAAAAATAGATACAGCATGCCCGACATTCCTTGCGAGTTCTATGAATCTTGCAATACTTAAAAACTTAAATCACTATTGGCGACATGATGTTCCGGTCATTGTGACGATCCGGTGCAGGTGTCTACTTGTCAATTTATCCACTTATTCCGGAAACCTTAGGACAAATCGTGGCAAGCATAAGACACATCTTCATCAAATATAGAAAGATACAGTCACCACCAATAGGTATCTGACGCAGCAAAGCGTGTATAAATATGTGATACGACTCCATTTCTAGGACCGTAACGACGTGTTACATATATTTGCATGTTTCGCTACGGCAGATATTTTTGCGGATCGGCAAACGTAGCGTAGGACGCCCTCAGACTCGGTGGTGCGATGATCTTCGCAGGGTGGCTGGCAAGAGCTGGATGAGAGTGGCCAAGGATCGTGCTCAGTGGCGTGCCATGGGAGAGGCCTATGTCCAGCAGTGGACGAACATAGGCTGATGATGATGATGATGAGATATTTATGCAAGTGACTGTACTAGCTTATGCCTGCGACCTCATCCCTTTGCAGAGCTCCCTATCTCGCGGGAATTTCTTGTAATCCGTTGTGAGTTAGTATATTCATCACAAGGGGGTCTCTATTTAAATTTTTTGCTGCAAATGATCCAAGGGTTTAGGCTGAGCTGAGCTTTACTTTTCTATATTTAGATGAACTAAAAGTTTAAATATACATATATGTACATAATTTTAAACTTTACCGTGATTGAAAGACTGATAACGCGGAGCGACTTGAGACTTGGAAGACATAATTTTATAATTATTAAGTTTATTTTTTAATTAATTGAAAATAATTTGGAACAAGATAATGACAACAATGATGAATTCAATAAAATAAAAAAAAACAATTTAAAGAATAGCAATAACTACATAAGTAGTATATGTATTTTTATTTTTATGAGCAATAAAGAGTTTACATACATACATCCATATCCATACTAATATTATAAATGCGAAAGTGTGTTTGTGTGTTTGTATGTTTGTCCCTCTTTCATGCCGTAACGGAGCCACGGATCGACATGATTTTTGGCATAGAGATAGTTTATGGGCCCGAGAGTGACATAGGCTACTTTTTATCCCGGAAAAATGCACAGTTCCCGAGGGAACAGCACGCGATAACCGAATACCGCGCGGGCGGAGCCGCGGGCAAAAGCTAGTACATACATAAGACACACAATCTTATTTGTCTAAACGCAACCGATTTGCGTCTTGACCCGCAAAACCTATTCTAAACCCATCTCCGAATGCAGAGCGCCGACAGTAGACTTTGTCACGTGTCACGTCGCGTCACGTCGTGTCACGCTGACGAACGTGACGCGGCAATTCCGTACGTGACGTGCAACGTTCCGCTCAGTTATTGAATTGTTTTAGGGAATGATACCACGGCCATTTGCATGATGCTAAACGGGTGTCTCACAGATGGGCTTAATTGGTGATTATATCATGAACATCCTAATGGAGATGCGTGAATGATTGTGGTGCTAATCGGCGTTGGTGGAAAATTTAAATTTTGGGAAATGTTTAATTGCATTAGAAGAGCCGATGTTGAAATACATAAAAAAATATGAATTTTATTTTCATATGTAGGTAGCTATGTACGAGGGTCAAACTGAAAGTTCTTAGAAAATCAAAAACTGAGCAAACTAGCAAGTTATTAGTTTTATTATATCTTTTCAAAATAGTGTCCATTCACATCAATACACCGCTGCATCCGATGGAACCACTGAGAAAAGCACTTAGCCCACTCGTCCTTAGGGGTCTCTTCGACGGCCTTTTGAAACGCACCCACTGCTTCCTCGGTGTTCATAAAAAGTTTTCCTCGAAGTTTTTCTTTTGTTTTCGGGAATAAATAAAAATCGCAAGGTGCGAGGTCGGGGCTATACGGCGGGTGACCCAGTAATTCCACGTCTGACGTCACTAAATAGTCGATCGTTCGCCTGGCGATGTGCGACGAGGCGTTGTCGTGGTGAAGAAGGATCCTACTTCGAGGTCGCTTCTCCCGAACTTTTTCCAATACAAGTGGCAAACAATTGTTAGTGTACCACTCTGCAGTAACTGTTTTTTGATCCTCTAAAACAATTGTCGCATAGTGACCTGTCCTTCCGAAGAACGAGGCCACCATCTTTTTTCCCACGCTTCGACCTCTCTTCACTTTAGTTGGCAACTCCTCGAAAGGAAACACCCATTGAGCAGACTGTCTCTTGGTTTCTGGATCATAACAGTAAACCCAGCTTTCGTCACCCGTAAGTATGTCGAAAACAGCATTTGAGTCACCTCCGTTAAATCTTTGAATCATTTCACGGCACCAATCAACCCGACGGAGTTTTTGGGCCTCGGTCAAATTATGAGGTATCCACCTCGCACAAAGCTTCCTGACCGCTAAATGTTCATGGAAGATTTTATGCACTTGACTCATACCGATGCCTAAGCTTGTCCGAATCTGCTGATACGTCACTCTTTTGTCAGTCTCTATCATACGCTGCACAACACTGATGTTATTTTCAGTCGTCGCCGTAGAAGGCCGTCCCTCACGCAGATCGTCGGTGAGATTAGGGCGACCACGTTTAAACTCATTAAACCAGTTGTAAATGGTCGCACGAGATGGAGCTTCATCATGAAAGGCCAATCGAAGTCTATCATAGCTTTCTTGTTGACTTAAATGACATCGAAAGTCATAAAAAATCATTGCACGAAAATTTTCGCGAGTTAAATTCATGTTGACGTGACGCAGACAATTTTCAATTTGCCGCCAAATCATAAAACAAATGACAAATGAATGAAATACATACTCAATAATATTGGTAAAGAGTTCCATTTTCAAAATTTAAACTTACTTTTTTGTTATATTGTTTACAAGTGGCCAGTTCTAAAAACTTTCAGTGTCGCCCTCGTATTTTTTATCTTACTTTGCTCTGTTACGTCGTTACTTTTGCTGAGTAAGTCATTTCATTTTGTTTATTTAAAATAAATTTCATTTTGGACAGACCTCTTACTATTAAGCTATTGACGTACTTTTTCTGCTTGAGTCGTCTGAATTTTGTTTTTTTAATGTCGGAAATAAGTCTATTATTGGATCAATCTCTTACTGCAGGTGTACCTACTTGATACTTTTGTTGCATGGCACGAGTCGTTTCAATTTTGTGAAAAAACAAACTTAAGCGTAGGTAATGTCGCTGCTGTCCACCCTACATAAGTCGCATTTTACGACACCCACGGGATTCCATCCTTTTCTAAAAGTATGCACGGCACGGAAATCTCTTCCGCCGTTATGATTTAATCAACATTTAAATCAGCCAATATTTCTGCTATGATTGTTATCAATAATTTTCGCCTAAGCTTTGTTTATAAAGGCCATCTTAATATCCTTCTCTACATCATTAATTAAGAACTGTGTCATGATTCGACTTTTTATTTCCTCAAGAAAATGGACTCGAAATTGTACATTTCTGAAGCTTAAATAAATTCTGTTAAACATATAACTAAAACGGCTACGATCTGAGATGTGTGAGGCGTGACATCTCATTCCGACTGTGTCGACGCTGAAGTCTGATACTTCGGATATCTTTGTGCATATTTTTATGAAATTCTGTTTTTATGACAGTAGCAAGCGGCAAAATAATATAATGAGGCCGCGTGAAATATTATTTTGTGATTATTATTATTTTGTGAGTGATGAGAATTGTGAATAGCTCAATTGGACAGCAATTTCGGAAAATCACTCTTAAATTCGGAAATTAGACTTCTGGTTTTGATCTTAGTACAGTTATTCAGAGTTTTCCATTAAACAGAATTAACTTCTCAGATTGATATAATGCATGTTGATAAAAGGAATTCTCAGCCCCATTTAGATTTTTGCAATATGTTGTTATATAAGTATAATTTGAAGAAAAACCTTTTAATAGTACTGTTGAATCCTTAAAAATAATAGTGAAATGGAAGCTTATATAAAAGCACCAAAAAGAGATTCAAACCAAAGCAACTCGCATAATTCAACGCACATAAATCAAAACGAGCCCGGAAAAGATATTGTTATTAGAATGTCACACATAAACAATACAGTACACATCCATTTAGTTAAACCCTGGACGCAGCTGGATAAAAAAACTAGATCTAGATAGCACAATGAGTCAGACAGTACCAGGGGCACGACTCATTTGCATATGGGAAACGGAATATAAACATAGACGTAGGTATACGTTATATTTTATGCAAAGTACTGAACGTAGTAAGTGGCAGAAAGGTTATGTAATTCATGTAAATGTAGATAAAGTAATGATTTTTGAAAATACAAATTTGAATTCTTAGGTAAGTCAATATTATGATGAGCTTTGAAATCTTGCACGGTATTTACTATTGCTCATTTTATCTTGTTGGTACCGTCAATTCTATAACTTAGGTACTTAATCAGTTTTCTTTGCAGGTCCTTAGGTATATCTATATCATCACTATCTATATCAAACTATTATAATAGCTATGGTGCTATCAATGTACGAGTATATTAAACTAAAAGTTGTTATCTTTTTTCCCATCATTAAGCATAATTTTAAGATAATATTATCGACATCAAAGTACTCAAATCCTCAGTTACTTTAATATTATCTAAAACAAGAACAAAGAGACAAGATTTTTCATCCTTCTCTGATACTTCATTATCAGTATCTCGTTCCTTTTCTCTTTCATCTTATATTTCGTCTCTTCTCATTGACTGTGTTTAACGAATACAAAAGAGCTAAATTTTAATACAGATATTTGGAATTTAATCTAGCGAGAAGGTCGCAAGTGCAATCTGGATTATTCTGTAAAATCAAAATCAAATCGTTTACTCTGTAAGTAGGTCACAATAGGGCTCTTTTACATGTCACTTTTTATACAAACACGGCTTTTGGAAAAACCATCATGGCCAAGAAGAATGTACCGTTATAGACTTGGCAAACTGCACTTACGACCTTCTCGTTAGACTCAACCCCAGATGACACTGAAGAGACGTCGCAAAAATATGCCCAATCGATATCCACCCTAGCAATTATAGGCTTATCGGGAAACTCTGGGAGACTGTAACAATATGGGGGGTAAATATACGAACATAGAATAAGTAGTAAAATCAACAACGTAATAAGTGATGTAGGTACCTATGGATACTTATCAACGAGGTAGGTGACAAATGGCAGACAGCACTTATTTTATTGTTAGTATTTAAGCATAATAAGTTGAGAAGTGTTAGATATAGATAGACAGGATAGAGAGAGCTCTACTTAATCATGTTACTGACTAATAAATAACACAGCCTAAATGCCTGGCTCACATTATTCTAGTAAAATAGTTACAATAGCATTACACTGCGGTGCTCGATCGATCTTGTGTAACTCGTTTGGATTATGACCCCGCAATGTATTGCTACTGGCAAGATTTTACTGCAATAATGTGGACCAGGCATAAAGTACTAAAGCTGGAAACTTGAAATTAAGTGTAAGAATCGTAACTAATATTTTTAAGGTATGTTGCAGTGACGATTGACTGACTTTGGAATTTAAGTGCAAACGGGACGCTACAATGACTATTGTTTGTTTTGAACACCGAATTTTGACCTCGTCGCGACTGTCGCGGCCACTTTGCATTAATTAAAGTCAATTTAGCTGTCACTATTCTGAAAAGTGGACTACATATTCCAAAAGCTATTGTTTGTGTCTAAGTAGACACATGTCGCACTATGTGTAGGCCGTTGGTTGGAAATTATAATCAACGTTTGCATCTGCTAACATTTATGATTTTGAATCAGAATTTTCAGATGCTCTCAAGCGTATAAAAGGGTTGTTTTATACCCCAATGACATTTGGAGTATCATCTCAAACAACGCACAAACAATACTTTCACACACACCCATAATTACTTAAAAGTATAGCAATCCAAAGGCAATTCGTTATACCAAAGTCAAAATCATCAGGGGGACGGCTAAAAGCAACACTTCATATTTGTTATTACGAACACCGCGCGGGAGGGTTCCATTCATATTCAAATCACTTTCAAATCTACAACTATTATTATCCCAAACGCATTGTGTAGATCCTTAGGGACCTATATCATTATTTCTGGCCTCCTCCAAATCATTCCCGTTGTAAAAGTATTGTTGTGTTCCATAACCGAGCGTGGGCCAAATTATTGTCACGAGGGTGATTCGAAAACGCTTCGTATTAATTTACTACGTATTTACTGTCATTAATGACACATGTTTTACGGTTCACCTATTATCTGTTCTTTAAATGATTTTCATAAACCAATAACAATTTTATCGGTGATAAATTTCAAAGTCGAATCTATAAGTCCGTGGACGTCCATTAGCAATAAAACATTGGAGAATTCATCGGTCTCTTTGGGGTATAATTTATATGACGGTAAATGTTTTTATGTACCATTAAAGTTCGATTCTTCTATCGGATTGTCTAATGCGAGTGGCGCCTGGATTCCGGGCGGATGTCCTCGCACGTAAAACTTTGGTCCCGAACAAACAGTCCTTCGCCGGTTTTGTTTTTTAAATAAAAGCAAACCCTGTTATGTCGGGATTAACTTCGGTAGTAGTAAAATATTGACTCGTCTCATCGGTTACATTCGGGGTCGTGTTTTCGGAACAGTTTCCGAAATTAACATCGTTTTTATACCTTGCGTAACTTTAGGTTTGGGGTGATGGTCTACCTCAATGATTATTCAGTTTCACGTTTCAAGTTTAAGCGTATCAGTTGTTGTTAATTCTGATATACAAAAAGATATTATAATATCCTAACTGTCTAATTTACCAAAACTTAGCGCAAATTAAAGCAATGATAAGCAATCATTTGTATTATTATATTCCATAATTTTCTTCTTTAAAAGAAGAAAGAAAGAAATTACGCTTATTGCCCACAATTAGGTACGAGTATATAATATACACAAAAAGGCCTACATACTCTAAAACTAAATCTAAGTTACTACCTATTATGCGGGTTCTATAAACGTTTGTGAGATTTTACTTGTAATGTTGTTGGTGAAGGGGTTAATGAACTTTTGCAAATGGTTCGAGCATCAGCATAATGCTGACAGTGTCAGGTCTACCGACTGACACTTCAGCGTTATTTCTCAGCCAGAACCTAAGCTGTTACAGTTGGCGCCTACATTTGATTTAACACTTGCACGCTTTTAGTTTACAGCACACTTACGTTCTATAAAGATATTGACCAGAAATAAGAAAGAATTTTGTAAAGGGCATTAAAATGCCAGTGTGAAAGCTAGTGTAATTAAAAAAGCACAAAGTGCTTTACAAATAGATCCTGTTTCTTTGAGACTAGGAGTCATAAATAATATCGGTCACACTATGATATCATGTCATCAACATAAAACGTTTTGCCGAATCACAATTAAATTCAACAGAAAATTTATCTGAAATCTAGCATACACAGAGACAATCAGATCGTCGCAGATAAAGCGAAAGTCCACCACGCCCTTCAAGACGACATTAATTATTCATGCGATGCATGCTTAATAGGCACTATGCCTAACTGTTACTACGTCGTGTAAAAGGCAATGATACTATATTAAAAACTCGTAGCAACTATCGTTTCCGCTGATGGTGTTAGAATGATAAATCCCGGATATGACAATACTATGGCCATTGTTTTAGAGTTAACAATGCTGGCAGACGGACAAAAAACGAGAGGCGAAGATGAATAAATCTAAATTGTATTTGAGACGGAAAGTGGTCCAACGGCTTCAACAGGAATGTATCGGCTATTGAAAGATCTGAGAGGCTATTATATTAAGAGTGATATAAATAAAGGCTTTAACGATGCTCGGTTGAAAAAGCTTGAGATTCTAGAGCCTAACTTTGTCAGTACCTACAGAGTATTATGTGGGATGAATAGCAACTACCTACTGCATACTTACTAATAAAACTCAAAACCAAATGTTGCCTGAAACCAAAGTACATCGGTACAAAGTACTCGGGCCCATAAACTATCTCTATGCCAAAAATCACGTCAATCCGTCGCTCTGTTATGGCGTGAAAGACGGACAAACACACAAACATACAACACACACTTTCGCATTTATAATATTAGTATGGATTAATAAATAAATATCATGGGATACTTGACACCAAAATCGACCTAGTCCCAAACTAAACAAAGCTTGTACTATGGATACTAGGTATACATACTTATATTGATAAATACTTACATACTTAAATACATATTAAAAGTTAATACTTAGGGGCTGTGTGACCATCCATTGATTAGTGTTAACTGACGGTTAAATGTGATGCCGTCTCTATTTGTTTTGTTCAAATAGACGGAGATGGCATCACATTTAACCGTCAGTTAACACTAATCAATGGAGGGTGAAACAGCCCCTTATTGTACCATTTAAAATGAAATAACATGGCCAACATTAGTAGGTATGACAGAGCTACTTCTAACACCAATTACTCCCGAATGCCGCATAAAAGGTCATGAACCCTTTTCGGTATCGTAATCATTACATTACAATTCAATGCTTGTTATTAATAGGAAAAATATATTTTAGAACCTACCCACTTACTACTAATTGCAACTATTAATTTCTTCTTTTGTTTGTTAAAGCATAGTTCGCATCGAGTAAAGCAAGATGAGAAAATATTGTTTTAGTGATATTTTCGAACAATTTTAAACAAAGAAGTATTTTCGATAATATTTTAAGGAAAGTAATGTAAATCAAAAATATTCATAAAACCGATCAAGTGGAGTTCCTTACAGTCAATTATCAACGAAAAATATCGTCGATTCATACCAGTGTGTGATAATATACTTTACTTTTTTATTTGTTGTGCCGTCAATTGTGTGTACTTAAACACGAGATGTAACAATTGAAAGAGCTTTTATTACTTGGGTGTTATATTGCTGGGTTTTAATTATCGAATAACTATCAACAGATATCAAGTATCAAAATATCAAATGCCTTGATAATTTTAAATAATTATAAGTACAAACGTGAACTTCCAGTTATTAGTTACACACGCTACTAACTTACGACCACTTTCAAATGTCCAGATGTTACGAAATTCCCAAGATTTACATTCGTTATTTAAATTGACGGAAACCTGATAACACCAGAAAGTTTATGTTTGTCCAAAGCATTAATTCTAATTTGAAGTTTAACCCGGTGCCTATTGAAAATATTGAATTAATGTCAGAATGGCTAGCTTGGACAAGTGTTTGGTTACTGCTAAATTTATTGGCATTGCTGAATTTGTTTGCACTGCCTTTGCAATTTCATCGTAAAACATGTCAAATTGAATATCTAATTTCACTACCTACGTATTTGTTTGATTTGTTACATTTATTGTGTCAATTTTATGTTATGTGTTCTAACATTTGTTGCTACTTCTTCTTTTCATTTAATATTTATTGTGTTAAGTATTATAATTGCTTATTGACAAATAATTTATTACTTTTGTTTATTATTTTATTTGTTTAATTTAGAGATTCAGGACTTAGATCATCTTTTTTGTTACTTTTAAAGCAATTTACCAAAACAATATTTCTCTGCAAATAGTAACGTATTTATTAGTTGGATAAATTTTCAGCGTCTTTTGTTTCTCGTCATTGTCATTAGATACATACAGCGAATATTAGTTTACAAGAAAAATGCTCAGAAAACTTTTGTTTAATAAAGTAAAAGGCAATACCTATAATGATGATGATGATGATGATGATGATAATGACATTTAAGCCAAGTCGTTAAAAGGTACCAATATTCACCAACTTCATATACCCTAGTCCATTCGCTGTTCTCATAATAACTTTACTTTTATATCGGAAATAATTCTGTCAATTAAAATACAACAAACTCTCTGTTGGAGTGTACATTTATCATGATCTTGTCCAACAAGCTTGCAGCCAGCTTTTCAATCTCGATACAACTCCGAATCCACATTAGCAAAATGTCACTCCAAAATTGTCTCCCAGTGCATTTCGTTTTCATTTTTGCTTTTTAATCAAATCAGCATATCGAAGTTCGTTTTAACACCGCGTGCCTTATCAAAGGAAGCGTCAGAAGTGACGCTATCAGTTGAAAGCCATCAGTGCAAATGTGTCCAATTAGGCTACCAGCAACGGTCTGTATTTTTGGGGTGTACTCCTATATGAAAGGGAAAATATCACCGAGATTGAAAATGTTTACTGCTATGATTTTTTATGCTGTTCTGTTTTTAATATCATTTCTGATTATTCATGTTTATTTATGGTGCAATATACGAGCTGCTATAATATTGTTTCATACATCATGTACATAAAGGTATACTTTTGTTTGTTCAACTGTAGCTTCAATTGTAGCTACATCAATGCGATGAAATGGCTAGACGGTTTCGAATTAAGATGGGTCTTGAAAATAAGACATAGATAGGCTACAGTTTTACGATATTCCTCCAGGAATTGATAGTCTTAAAATCTAAGTCAGTAAGTTTCTCCATTTCATTTCTCTGCTTGAGAGCCCATACATGAAACCATAGGCCCAACTTTATTAGTTTTAATTTATTGAATCAGGCGTTACTTTGCGGAAGGCCATATCAATGAACTGAAAGAATTTTTTGCTCACCCGCAAACTTGACTTTAAGGTCGCGGGTGAGCAAAAAATTTCTTTTAGTTAATTTATATGTTTTGTTACAAATAGAATTAATAGAAAATTTACCAGACTTTTTTGCGTTCTCGCTGTTGAATGTGCATGTAGAGGTATATCCATAAATCCAGAGTTAATATGTACGGTCGGTTCCCTAACTTATGTATCCACTTTTTCATACTAGTTTTATGGAAAAGTGGATACTTATGTTAGGGCACCGACTGTACATACAAGAAAATTCATGCAAGTTGCATATATGCGTACGAGATAAGTTTACAAGATTAAAGCAGTCAGAGTCAGAGCGACGCAACGTATGCAACTTGCACGATTTTTCTCACACCTTTAAACTGAAATTAACTCTTACTAAAATTACGTAATTTTTTCATAACCACCTACTTGTATTTCAAAACACATTATCTTACCGTCCTTTCACGATAAAGAAAATGCTGTGCCAACATTACGCAAATCCAAACAAAATTGAACCTTAAATTTCTCAAGGGAACCACCTTTATCTCCGTGACACCGTTATCCGGCCTAATCAAACAAGTAAGTATACATACATTTTATGAGGTAATAACTTCCGGACAAACCGACCTCCAACACCTCTTACACGTGCAAATGAACGCCATCTCACTTTACATTTCTAGAAGGAAAGGGACGTGCTCGAGAGCACTTGTTGACTTTAGCAAGAACGTGATTTTGATTGTGTTTTGTTTTGGAGGTTTTTTTTAAGGTTGAGTCGTATTAAAGGCCAAAGAAAGTATGCTTGCACTTGCTTTTGTGGTGATATGTAATTTGTGAGAACAATCATTCGTATTTTTCATACAAATATCTACCTCGACTGAAGACACTGGAATTTTAATATTTGTAGACAGGTTCTTTAACCATTTGGCTATTAAAGACTTTACACTTATAAATAAACAATGAAATTGCTGAGTTCATCACAAACATCTGAATATGGCTGTCGACTCATTTCTCAATCCTATGCCACTCAACCATGTCCAAACTATTCTATAGTTACGGTAGACACAGAACACGTATGAGGCGTAGAGGTTGTAAAAAGAAACAATGACGTTCGTGAGATAGGACAAAGGCGAACACAAAAAGTTATGTCGGCGCCCAGAGAGAGATGGGCTGATAACGAAATTATAAGCACAGCTAACACAGTCATAAAACTAGCAGTAAGTTGGGTCGATTTGAGTGGTTTAATCACCTAAATTTTTGTACTCATATATATTTTTCTGGAATTACATGACATATTCGATTATTTTTAGACGTGTAGTAAACTGTAATATACTTGGTTGTGAGTATTTAATAAATTTAAACAAGCTTCAGCTATATATATTTTAGTCCCGTTAGGTTTGCATATTATTCGTGAAATTGATCTTATCAAAATAATCACTTCATCATCATCATCATCATCATCATCAGCCTATATTCGTCCACTGCTGGACATAGGCCTCTCTCATGGCACGCCACTGAGCACGATCCTCGGCCACTCTCATCCAGCTCTTGGCAGCCACCCTGCGAAGATCATCCAGATCACTTCGTTACGAATTCGATCATCCAGAGAAACTCCGAGCATAGCCCTTTCCATAGCACGTTGAACAACCTTAAATTTGTGGACCAGCCCTACCGTGAGCATCCATGTTTCGGCACCGTATGTCATAACGGGTAAGATGCACTGATTGAAGACTTTCGTCTTGAGACTCTGTGGAATTGGCGATGTGAATAATCACTTACGTAGGTACAACACTTATTAAATATTTCTGCATTTTTATTTGTTACATTTTGAGTAACCGTCTGCCGTAACGTGTACTGTTTTTTTATTACTGCGACTTTAGCTCAGCTTATGAGCGCTTACGAAGTTTGATTAAGTACACATACTTATAGTTTTAATAATAGTACGATGAGAGGTCTAGATAATTTATATCAACTTGTACAACTTTACTCATTAGGGTAAAGTTACCTTTGGAGTACTTTTTGCAACCTTACACAGGGCTGCATATAATTGAGGCAATTACTACAAAAAAAGAGTTAGGTATAGAGATTGATTGGTTGTCGTTCATTATGGCGTTCTAAGGGGGAGGCCTTTGTCCAGCAGTGGACGTCTTCCGGCTGATGATGATGATGATGATGATGATGATAGAGATTGAACAAGGTCTTATAAATACGTCTGAACCCTTGTAAAAGGTACTTTAGTAGAAGGTACCGGTAGCTTATAGACACTTGCAACTTCCAACTCCGAGGAATTCGCATGAGTTTTGTCGACTCTTTAAAAACCTGTACCATGCAACAAAAACAAAACGACTTCAAATTCCTCAAAAGTTAAATAATGTTGATTTATAACAACTCAAATTTGGTAGTACAGGCAAAAACTTGGCAGTATAACGACTGCTAAAAACTGGCCTTAGGCTGCGTCCTCAATTTCAAAGTATAATAAGTGATATGTGGTTCTTTTGGTGGAGGCAGCGTGCACAAAATTCTAATTCATACTAATAGTGTGGACGAGTCTTTAGGGTTTCGTGAAAATCTGTTTCGTGGCCAATTGTCCAATGAAATGCTTTCGAAATAATGTTTACTGCAGACCGCATGTATACCTACCAACCGTAGAATCTGCCGAACTTGGAGTCTAAGTTAAACCATACTGATAAGTTTCTTTTTCACAACACCTTTGTCAAGGATTTTGTAATAGGAATCTAATAATAATTTTACTAGCTTTTGCCCGTGGCTCCGCCAGCATGATTCGGTTATCGCGCGTTGTTCCGTCGCTCCGTTACGGCATGAAAGACGGACAAACACACCTTCGCATTTATAATACTAGTATGGATGGACTAGTATGGATATTCTAACATAATTTTATAACTACTTGACAGTGTGGACTTTGCCCGAAATTAAAAATATGAATTTGAAATAGAATTAGAAGCAACAGCTGACAGCAATATTGTTGGCAACACTTAATTAAAAACTAATATCAGCACCAAGGGAACCCAAACCGCAACCATCGTTTTTTACACCAAAGGAATCCAGAGATCACCCATCAAATACGAAGCAGCAGGTACACGGCGAGACGATAAAAATGTGCTCCGCCACCATAAATATTCATTCCAAGGATAGGGGGTTAACAGCTGTTAGAAATATGGGGTTTGTCAAAGCGCAGTGTAATCATAATTTTTATACGTCTTCTGACTGAGAT
The DNA here is from genome assembly GCA_037349165.1 of Choristoneura rosaceana. NCBI lineage: Eukaryota > Metazoa > Arthropoda > Insecta > Lepidoptera > Tortricidae > Choristoneura > Choristoneura rosaceana. The sequence continues at coordinate 2,218,174 of JAZBNJ010000019.1, forward strand.
GTGAAATTTACATGGCTGAGTGCAGTGCATGTATTAATGCGCGCACGTTGCTATTTTATGAGTATAATTTTTATTGTGCTGTTGGAAATTAGGGGCTGTGATCTTGAAATTGCGAATTGTGTAAAGGAATAATAATGCTAATCGATTCAAAGTACTTAACTCAATACAAATGCGAAATTTGTTTGCGTTTATTAATCTCTCTCGCTAAAAGGGTTGGTCGGATTTGGACCAAATTTCGTGCATAGTAAGCACAACGTCAATTCCTCACGCAAAATATACTTTTTATCTTGATATGAATCAGTTTTGGAAATTCCCACGAGAATTTCAGCGATATCACTTATTTTTCATCCAATGCTTGACCTAATAGTTTGCGAGCGAATCCGCCAATAAGCCTATGTAGTAACTAAATAAGGAATCCTGCCTAAAATGGAGTCTATAAATAGATACAATTTCCAGAGATTTTATTTACTAACCCACGCCTCACTCAAATGGAATAGGATTTAATCCCATTATTAATTCTTAGTCCGTAATCCCGATTATAATTATCTCTAATTTTGCTAAAGCCAAAAAATTGCGTTGGTTGCTTTCCTCTTGGAATTTCTAATCCTTCCTTTGTCGCCAAATTTTAAGCTTAAGTAGATTTCTTTGACGCGAAGTTTATTTTTATCTCCTCAAGAGTTACTTGGAAATAACTTGCTGATAAGTAGGAGGAAAGAAGTTTATTAAATTTTAAATAATATCTTAAATTTAATAAGTTCTTAGAAATTATAGAATTGTTAGTCTAGAAAATATGATTTGACCATCTGTTAAAGCTTAACTTAGAACGCATTATTATGTAACAAGTTCGCAATCAATCGACCAAAATTCAAGTGCACGTTTATATAAAATATTAAATTTATAAACTTTATTAGTACTTACCTGTTTCTGTTCCAATTTTTTGTCAAATGTTTGAACTAGGCTAAAATCCACCAAACGTGGCTCTGATATAGAATCTGAGTATACAAAATCATGTTTAATGAAAAATTATGTAAGTGTACTTATCAATTTCACATCATATTACAAAGACTTACTGAAAATCATTTATATTAAAATTAATCATAATCATATATCATATATATTCGCTTATTATTTCTGGTGTACAATAAAGAGTATTTGTATTTGTATTTGTTTTATCACACCAACATTATACATTCAAGTCCATAAACCTGTGAGAAAAATTTTCATCAAAAATATCTGAACACGACTCTATTGTTACGAGTAATGACGTAGAAGTGTGTTCACATATTTTTGATAAAATGTTTGCTTAGAAATTTATGAACTCGACCGTACAAAATTCACATGATGTAAAAATACTTCAACCTAATCAGTTAGAATTACCTACTCTTAAAATGTTTTTTTTTGTTTTAACTGTCCCAACTTTCCTTTTAAAACGTATCGTTTTACTTACAAAAGTTTCTCACACGTAATTAGTACAGAGTTTTCCCAGGCTTAAAACACCTTAATTAACAGCGTTCTCATGACTTCAAAAGCGCAGTATCGTCATTAACTGTCATTTACATTCAAATCGGACTTTCTTAATCCAATATTGGAATCTAAACGGTTTTAACACTTTGATAATTATAATCAAAACAGTTTCTTTTAATTCAAACACGCCATTAACCTGGTTGAAATTAATTATTATTTGTTTTGTGGCGATAAAAACGTTGTTCAATTTGGTTTTGTAAATGATTTTACAGTAACGGTTTAAAACAAGTTCTAGAAACGTCGCTATATTTAAGAGATTATCATCATCATCATATCCGTATCCCATCTTAGGCCTCTAGGTTGGCTGCGCATAGATCTGCAATCTCCCTGGTGTTGCAGGTGTCTATGGGCGGTGGTGATTTCTTACCATCAGGAGACCCACATGCTCATTTGCCATCCAGTCGAATAAAAAAAAAGTCTTAGAATATCCGTCGTTGGACATACATTGATAGTCCCCCAATAGACGTCCAGTCGCTTCAATTTAAAGTTACCTTCATTCACCGAGAACATGTGGCTTTAACCAGGTCATCATCTATCTCGTTGCTGCTTCCACCAACAAGATGGATGGATAACCTGGTATAGTACGACATCTTCTACGGTATGCTGGTCGATCCACGGTCTCCGTTTGAAATCAAATTTTATGATATAGGGAACATCCTTACTGACTAAACCATCAGCATCTTGATATTTTACACAGAAGTGATACGACTGATTTAACAATGCCTAGCTAAAAACTCTTGAAAATAAAAATAATCTCAGTTAAATTAGACCTTTTAAAAAAATGACTAACCTATTAAATTTTATAAACAACAATAATACTAAAAATTAACCCCCGTCATCGATGAAAAGCAACAAATATTATCTAAATGAAGACGTAATAAACTTCAGAGTTTCCAAACCAACAAAAAAGCACACAAAAACAAACCCTTAGTTTCTCATAGATCTGCCATAAGGTACAATCAATCAATGTCCCTAAAATAAAAAACAACGACCCACGTAAAGGCAGATTAGAAAAAAGCCGTGACTTGTTTTTGTGACCCCGAATATAGTTTATTTTGACGGCTGCACCAAGTTGAAAAGTTTAGCTTTTGTATTTTTGATGTTATTCCAATGTTTTTTAATTAAATATTGTACTTTTATTGCTTTGTGGCCAGCTGTTCTTCTTAGTTTTTTAAATGAGAAACGCCATTGACTGTTAGACATCCCACAGCCTAAATCAACTAAAACTAGAGACATTAATAAAATAGTTTTTGAAATTCCAACAGAATATGGAACTAGCCTTCTTTCTATTGTTCCACTACCCGAGTCAAGCTGCAGGCATGAACTAGTTACAAACATATCAATTCTATATGACAAGGAGATTGTATCGGTGTTTCCCCTCTGCAGAAAACATGGCAGCCAGTGCTCATGGAAATGATAAGATGACAATGTGTGCCTGTTTTTCGTTTTTTATATGACGTTGTCTTCGTATTTTGACTTGAAAATTGGCAGAATCTCTTTCTGGCAATATCTGGTTTAAGTACTTGATAGATCAGATAAAAATTCAGATATTGTCGAAAAACTTCGAGGTGCAAGTTCAGAGTCACATCTTGCTTCCTTTCGTCGATAAGCCAAAGGCTACTAGAAACACAGGGAAGCTTAAAGTTCCATCTAACAGACTGGCTAAAACCAAAAAGTCGTTTTTGGGAAGTTGCATACGTTTTTATAATAAAATTCCAAAAAATATTACTGAAGAAACTGATACAAAATTTAAATCTACTGTCAAAAAGACATTAATATCTAAGGCTTATTATAAAGTTAACGATTATATCATGGACAGGGATATTTGGAAATAATTCCGATCCGCACTAGCGATCCCTTCAAATAGTGAACCTACTGTGTTAAAAATAAAATTGTGTTAAATACTTGTAATGTATAGTACATAGATATCATTTATAAATATTGTGAATCTGCTTTTTAAAAAAAAAATACCTCGTTGAGTTTCTTGCCGGATTCTTCTCAACAGAGGTTTTTTTCCGAACCGGTGGTAGATTAAAAAAATGACGTGTAAAAGTGCCCATTGCGGCCTATTTGCTGAATAAATGATTTGAATTTGAAAAAAAAAACATTTGAATTTCCTCTTTCTATTTCATTTTTTTCTTCTCTTTGTTTTTTTTTCTGCTTCAGAGGCCATAGGCCAAAACCACTAACTTCATATTTATAAACTTCAAGAAAAAGTGTCTTGACAGACTCTGGAATATACGCCTCGCTAACTCTCAAAAGGCAACCGCGAAAACAAGTCCAACGTATCTCGATACACTTCACTCATAAAGGACAAGTTAAAGCTGTCCTTAACAAATGGGGTTGGGAGATAACAGAGCTAAAATAAAAATGGCGCTACGTGACCGTCCGGGAAGTGTCCCTGGAGGCAGTTCACCCTTCAGTGAAATAGGGCACTCTGTCAAGATACGATTCACTGCTTATTTAAATACGGCCACGGCTATCTTGTAGATGCGGTTGAAAAGGCAACTTGACAAGTTTCGTGCGGCGCATTCTTTGCAATGCTGGTCTTAATTGATTGATGCAAGCTCTAGGGAGCTGGGGACGTGCACCGGGTCAGCCGGTGAGACTCCGACACTGTCTGGGTCTTCACTTCCCAGTAGTCCATGATGGATTTTCCCTAACTGCATGCCCTCCTGTAAGAGAACTCAGAAAATGTAAAAACTTTTTTTGTCTAACTTGTCATTTCAAAGTGCAATTATTTAAAAACAGATGAACTGATTTTATTGAACCATGGTTAATGGCCACCGCAATTAAACTGTTACATAAATAAAATATCGAACGTGGTCCCTCTGATTGAGAGCTACGACGTCATAGACAAACAGGCGTGATATACAGACACACAGACAAACAGGCACATAGACAGGCAGACAAGCAGACATACACAGACAAAACACCTTTTTTTGCAAGGGGGCTTAAAAACGAAAACAAGCAAACAAAAGCAATCGGACTCAGTACAAGATTTGACCCACACTCCATACAAAAATACTTATTACTGCATATATTTGAGGGCCAGATTTTTTGCCGCTCAATATATTTTTAAACTAGCTTTTGCCCGCGGCTCCGCCCGCGTGGTATTCGGTTATCGCGCGCTGTTCCCCCGAGAACCGAGCATTTTTCCGGGATAAAAAGTAGCCTATGTCAGTCTCGGGCCCACAAACTATCTCTATGCCAAAAATCACGTCGGTCCGTCGCTCCGTTACGGCTTGAAAGCGTAACAGACTAACAAACAAACTCACTTTCCCCTTAAGGATTGGTTTTGCCCAATAATAGAAAGTAATGTATTGTGACTTATTTTTACTAAGACAAAAAATGTATTCGAAGTTGAAGCATCTTGAAACTTAAAGTTTATATTTACCTATTAAACCTGATTCCAACAACACTTTAAAAAATTGACCCACATTATAATCAGAATATCTCGTTTCCGTGATATAAGCAGTAGTTTTACCATCAATAAGTTATTACAAGTTCAGTAACATGTAAGAATGTATTGTAGAATAGTGTTAAAAACAATATCTGGCATTTACAAATTTGCACACAATACTGGTGCTAATAAAAAAGTGTTATAGGATGTCGATGGTCATAACAATTTCCGCCGTGTCGAGCCTTCATTAGTCATACTGACTCATCTTTCAATAGCTTATCGAATCCGTGGCGCACATGCGAAGTGCATTTACGAAAGAAATCATTTTGCGACTGTTTTAAGTTAACCCCTGATACATCATCTTCATCATCATATCAGCCGTAGGACCACAGTTGGACCCCCCCCCCACTTCAACCTCCACCTTCCCTACCAGTTGTTTTGGTTAAAAGCGGCCTGCATCCACCCTGAACCCGCGGCTTTAACCAGGTCATCCGTCCATCTTGGCGCAATGATCGAACTAAATTAGAAAAGTTGAAAAATCCTCAACATTGCGATTTAAAAATTCAATATCTCAAAAAACCGGCCAAGAGCGTGTCGGACACGCCCAAAATAGGGTTCCGTAGCCATTACGAAAAATTTAAGTAATATTTTTCAAAGGATTTCGTATTTTATAAGGAATCTGCCAAGTTTAGGTATATTTTATACCTTACGCTGCTATTTACTCATAAACTACTAATATTTCTCAAGCAAACTTAGCCGTTATAGTTTTCCTTGGAAGTTTGATATACTGCCTACCATCCTGAATTTTTTAAAATTTTTCCACCCACCGGTTTAGATTTTAGAGGGGGGGGGACGCTCGATTTTAATGAAAATTTGCAGTTTAAAGTTGTATATTTCGCAAACAAACGACTGAATCGAAAAATTGTTTTAGTAAACCCTTAATAGTTTTAAAATACCTATCCAACGATACCCCACACTATAGGGTTGGATGAGAAAAAAAAAATCACCGCCACTTTACGTCTATGGGAGGTACCCTAAAAAAATTGTTTTTGAATTTTTAATTGTACTGTTTTGTCGGCATAGTTTACCTTTATATCTGTGCAAAATTACAGCTTTCTAGCATTGATAGTCCCTGAGCAAAGCCGCGGACGGACAGCCAGACAGACAGACAGACAGACAGACAGACAGACAGACAGACAGACAGACAGACAGACAGACAGACAGACGGACAGACAGACAGACAGACAGACAGACATGGCGAAACTATAAGGGTTCCGTTTTTGCCATTTTGGCTCCGGAACCCTAAAAAACGGTTGATTCGATTTCAGTGAAACATAGCTAAGAACCACCACAATTAAACTTGTTTTTACTTTGAAACAACTGCATTGAAATTGGTTCATTCATTTGAGAGGTACGAAGTCTCAGACAAACAGACAGATAATGGCGTCAAACTTATATCAACCTTCTTTTTGCATGCAGTAGGTACTTGTGACGTACAGTACAGTTGAGGTGAAAGATAATATTTACACTTATCACTGTATCTTGTCACTGTGTGCCCTCTGTCAATTTCAAACAAAAGTTCAAACGTAAAGTGAAAGCACTGTACATGAAAGTTAGAAGTGTAGTTTATATTTAGAGGATGTTATGTTAAAAAGATTAAAAGCAAAGGTCGAATCTGTCTGCAAATCTAATCACATTCCAAGATCCAGCACATTGATTCCTACCCTTATACCATTACAAATTCACAACCTTAACACCTTGTATTGCCAAAAAAGGAATCCCCGTAAAAACCTTTCCCTAAAGAGCAAAGAACCCAGAAAATGTTATGATTTATTTAACCACGGACAGAGCATTTTATATCAATCCGAAAAAGCAATCGTCCATATATATTTTAAGGAAACTTACGCTCTTTCCGCATTGAAAAGCCTATCTATCTACCACTGACGTGAAAGGACAAGCTCCCAAATGAATATAGAAATGTTTTTTGCATTTTTCATCACATTTACGCTCTGAAAATGTTTTCGACCGCCGTTCTGTTTGACGTTTTTTGTTAGGTGGTATGCATAGAATTCAGAGTGTCCGCCTGTATAATTTTATTACATTTTCTTTTCGAGAGCTCGGCAATAGGTTCGTCATTTTCGAAGATGTTTTTAAAACGAAAAATTGGTTTGTTTTGGGGTAGGGAACTGTCATCTCAAAAAAGATAAAACTAATCCATAGTTTTTGGTGACATAACACAATTAAAAGAAAATCCGAAATTAACTGATCGACGAAAAATAACTTAATAATAATATTATGAGCTGCAAACCTAATTTTAGCTTGTTTTCAAGTGTATACGTACGGAACCGTCAGCACGCATGTCTGACGCGCATGTATCGGATTTCCTAATTATAGAACCACTACGAAGCATATTTCTTAACATTTAAAAATTGGGTGACAGTCAAAACGAAGAAATATCAAGATTTTAACAGTCCCGTGTAGCAATTAAAATAAATAATCGAATTATGAAGCTAACACAGCCAATTGACGTATCGCAAATTAATAAGCACCGTAATTAATGACTCACCATAAGAAGGCAAAGTTATGAAGTTGTAATTAAATATGGCCAATAACTACCACATACAGTGAAATTAATTTGACATCATGGGTTTGAATTATCTCATTACTTAAGATTTTAACGATGACGGAGTAAAGGATACAACTGAACTTTAATTTTTGGACTTTATGTTGGATGTAGCTTAACAAGTCTAAAGTAAACGTGACCTAAAGAAAACCGAAACGATTAAAGTTAATGTTGGAATCGTTTTTTAAAAAGATACTGATCGAGATTATTGCAAGATAAATAAGGTGCTTTAAGTTGCGAAATGTATTCGTTATGCTGTAAAAGTTGCAGATTACTGAGATAATTTTAGGTGTTTATTTGGTTAACTTTTCTCATAAGATAGGGAGGGGAACACGCATTGCTGATGTGGGTGCCAAGACTGCCAGGCTGAAATGGGATTGGGCAGGTCACGTCAGCCGTATGGAACCCAATAGGTGGGCTAAAATAGCCACAGACTGGATACCACAAAACGGACTTCGGCGGCGTGGCAGGCCCAGGCGTCGATGGCGAGATGATCTGGACGCCTTTCTCCGCAGCTGGTCAGAGATTGCACAAGACCGGGTCGAGTGGAGGACATGAGGGGAGGCATTTGCCCAGCAGTGGGACACCTCTATAGGCTTGTAAATAATAATAATATAATAATAATAATAGGGAGGGCAAACGAACAGGCAGGTCACCTTGATTTAAGTGTAAGTTGAGGAACACGTGTTTCTGCATAAAACAGATAATGTATAATCATAAGAATAAGGATGATTAACCAGCTGACAGAATATATAAACAGAAACGCGGACTAAATATACACAAATGCATATAGGTATAACTTAAATTGATCAATGATTCAACTATTTTAATTTTTTGTCAAATCCTTCAACAAATACATATGAATAAGTAAAATCTATAATATTGATACTACTAAAAAAGAAAATATGGAAAATCTTTATCATAATATGGACAAAGATGACGTAAAAGAGTCCAACCATAGTAAAAATGTAAATTTCAGAACGCGGAAACGCAATCAAATGAAGGCACGAGTTATACAAGCTCGCTCGAATTTATTATAAAATTTTAATGTCGCTCTATTTGTGCAAATTGCAGCTGTACAGTGCCTGTAGACGGAGAGGAGATATACATATATGATACAAATGAGGGGGTAATGAATGAGGAGAGCGACACAGAATATGATACCGTCCTATGCATTGAAAGGTTTAAAAGGCACAAATTATAAATGACTAGCTTTTACCCGCGGCTTCGGACGCGTTAGCTATTCCGTCTGGTAGTTTCAATTGAGATTTTCAGGATTTTTCCGAATTCCCCTGGAAATTTTCAAAATTTATATCGTGGTTTTCGTAGTTTATAGGTTGTGTTGTGAATAACTGCACAAAATTCAAGACTCTAAATCCAGTGCTGAAATTTTAAAAAAATCTCTATCCGAATTCAAATTCAAATAATTTATTCAGTAAATAGGCCGCAATGGGCACTTTTACACGTCATTTTTAAAACTGCCGGCGCTTTCGGAAAGACCATCATTGCCAAGAAGAATGCGCCGCAAGAAACTTGCCAGAAAGTCATTTTTTCAAAATAAAATTAAATTAAATTAAAAATAAAATACTTAAAAACTATAGTATACAATTAATGAAAATAAAAATAATAAAGGCATGTATGGGGTCCCTTAGTTACAAAACTATCCCGTTGGAGTATCGGGGTAAAAAATAGCGTATGTGTTATTCCAGACGTCCGACTACCTACATACCAAATTTCATGACTCTAAACCCAGCGGTTATTATTTCGATATTTTATCCCTAGGTATCCCGTGGGAATAGCGGGTCAAGAAGTAGCCTATGTATTATTCTACACGTCCAGCTTCCTACATACCAAATTTCATGGCTCAAAGCCCAGCGGTTATAATTTCAAGATTTTATCCCTATCCCGTAGGAATATCGGGGTAAAAAATAGCCTATGTATTATTACAGAGGTCCAGCTACCTACACACCAAATTTCGTGGCTATAAGCCCAGCGGTTGTTATTTCGAGATTTTATCCCTAGATATCCCGTGGGAATATCGGGTCAAAAAGTAGCGTTTGTCTTATTCCAGACGTCCAGCTACCTACATACCAAATTTCATGACTCTAAGTCCAGCGGTTATTATTTCAAGATTTTATCCCTATCCCGTGGGAATATCGGGTCAAAAGTAGAGTTTGTCTTATTCCAGACGTCCAGCTACCTACATACCAAATTTCATGACTCTAAGCCCAGCGGTTATTATTTCAAGATTTTATCCCTATCCCGTGGGAATATCGGTGTAAAAAATAGCCTATGTGTTTTTCCACAGGTTCGGCTACCTACACACCAAATTTCGTAGCTCTAAGCCCAGTGATTGTTATTTCAAGATTTTATCCCTAGGTATCCCGTAGGAATATCGGGTCAAAAAGTAGCGTTTGTTTAATTTTAGACGTCCAGCTACCTACATACCAAATTTCATGACTAAGCCCAGCGGTTATTATTTCAAGATTTTATCCCTATCCCGTGGGAATATCGGTGTAAAAAATAGCCTGTGTATTTCCACAGGTTCAGCTACCTACACACCAAATTTCATAGCTCTAAGCCCAGTGGTTGTTATTTCAAGATTTTATCCCTAGGTATCCCGTGGGAATATCGGGTCAGAAAGTAGCGTTTGTCTTATTCCAGACGTCCAGCTACCTACATACCAAATTTCATGACTAAGCCCAGCGGTTGTTATTTCAAGATTTTATCCCTATCCCGTGGGAATATCGGGATAAAAAGTAGCCTGTCTTATTCCAGATATCCAACTATCTGCATAGCAATTTTCATCCAAATCCGTCAAGCCGTTATAGCGTGAAGGAGTAACAAACATACTCACTCACTCACTCACTCACTCACAAACTTTCACATTTATAATATTAGTAGGAAGTAGGATTTCAAAGAACTTAATTATACCTTTAATAGAACTGTCTCTTACTTAGTTCAGTACTTATCGATTAATACTACAAACTACAACGATGAAAATGAAAAAAAAAAAAACTAATTTTATAATTTTTAATTTATATTATATAAAAAGCTGAAACAAAGAAAAATACAACTGGAGCATCAGCATTACGTTGTTAGATTGCCAATTCAAAATATATGCAATTGCAGGTGGGAGGACCTTATGCAAGGTCCGCCTGGATTGTTACCACCACTTGCTCCCTAATCAAAAGCAGCTGTGCTTGCACTGTTGTGTTTCAGCGTGGAGAGTGAGACAGCCAGTGAAATTACTGGTACTTGATTATCCCATTTCAGGCCTCTAGGATGGCAATGCATCTGCAATTCCCCTGGTGTTGCAGGTGTCTATGGGCGGTGGTGATCTCTTACCATCAGGAGACCCACTTGCTCGCTTGCCATCCAGTCGAAAAAAATTGCAACAACAACAACAACAATTTTATTATTAAACCGAGTTTAGACTTGCAAGAAAAATGGTGCAAGTTGCATTACATTGCGGCGCTCGATTGACCACTACAAACCCGTTGGTTTTACGGCCTCGCAATGTTACAACTTGCACAATTTTTCTTGCAAGTCAAAACTCTGCTTTCCATCTATCTTATCGTAATGTCATGTTACGTAGACGATTTGGGGCTGGGCTCATGGGCTAATTAGTTTATCGTTCATCCGTTTCTACTTTCCGAAGATAAGTACCTAATGAACATAGTATAGTGTCTTGCATTTAGAAATTGCAATTTAATCTTTCTTTTTTATTTTATTTTTAAGTTAGTTTTTAGATGAGTGGGGACCTATTTAGCGTCATGCATGTCTTTATTTGTTCTATGTTTGTTTTATGGCGTTAAATAAATGTATTTTCTTTCAGACGACCAGATGGCTAAGTGGTTAGAGACCCTGACTACGAAGCTTGAGGTCCCGGGTTCGAATCCCGGACGGGGCAGATATTTGTATGAATAATACGAATGTTTGTTCTCGGGTCTTGGATGTTTAATCCGTTGCCTAGTATCCATAGTACAAGCTTTGCTTAGTTTGGGACTAGGTCAATTGGTGTCAAGTGTCCCATGATATTTATTTATTTATTTCTTTCTTTCAATGCTACGCAACAGCCATCAAGTTCTATTTCAAAATTGTCCATGAAATCGAATTGATATTCTGATATTAACCACAGTGCATACGTTTAACTAAACCGCTGTCATAACCATGCTGGTCCATATAATGTTCTTGTTAATAACAGTCCTTTGGTCGAGTGACGTTTGTGGGATTAAAAATAGTTCCAACATGTGGAGAACAAAAAAGCTTATGTGCCTAAGATATTATTGTTACATGGACTGTTTCGATTTTAGACTGTCGACATGTAATTATCCCTTGATTAGGCCGCATGCTTCGAATCCAGGTTTTTTTATAGTGATAGCTAATAAACATAGTGATTAACATTCAAGATGAACACATTTATAATTGAATTTTATTCGCCAGTATACCAATTAAAATCTTTTAGTTTCTTAACAGGCTTGTTGGCGTTAACAATTTAGAATTAAATTTACAACGTAATTATTCACTGTGAAGTAGAGAAAATAATTAAATGTACCTACATATTTTATCGGAAGTCGAGACTATCAAGTAGAACCTGGTTAAGCACGAGTTGGAATCTTTCAGAAATTTTTTGTAAGTTGAGATAATTTTGTGTTTCAAAGTTTTTCGACGTAATTTCTAACAGATGATCGTGATAGCGTTAAATGAGCCTTTTGTCTACCCCTGATCATGACTCAGGTAAGATATCGAAACATCGGAGCTAATAAGCTTTCATTTGATACGCGTATTGAAACAATAAAACAATTAATACTCCCTCATTTTGAAATGTACTCTGACACTTGTTTGACAGTTTTTATAAATTTAACGATACCTAATGTAGAAAAGCGTACAGCCATTTATGGTACAGAGAGGCAGAGAAGACCAAAGAAATATACATACACTAGCTTTTGCCCGTGGCTTCGCTCGCGTGGAATTCGGAACTCGGGAACTGTACATTTTTCTGGAATAAAAAGTAGCCTGTGTTAACTCTCTGACCCATAAACTATCTCTATGCCAAAAATCACGTCGATCCGTTGCTCCGTTTCGACGGGAAAGACAGACAAACACACACTTTCGTATTTATAATATCTGGATACATACGCTCGATAAACCTAACCCTCCTTTAGACAGTCGAGCAAAAATGTTCTCAGTTTACATTTTTCATCTCAATTTGATGGCATCATGGAACTTACGCCCAAGGCTCTCAAAACAATCGACTAGTTCACTAGGGCAGAAAAAGTTCTAAAAACATAGATAAATGGAAGCGTCGCTGGAAGGGACAATGGGGAATAATGTAGTGTGGAAGCTGTGGGGCGTGGTTGGATGCAAATTGCATGGATTAGCCCCGGGCCGTGGACAGATCGTGAGCCCGCACCGGTAGCCCACGACAAAACGCTCGGGGCCAGCCAGCGCGCTTGTAATTCAAGCCGATGCGCTTAGCTTATCCAGATTTTGTAGGACGAAATTTGAATCCATGATGACATGAAATTGTTTAAGCGCGGAGTTGATAATTGGGGAGTGGAGCTTCGTGGGAGGAAAAGTAAACCAGAGAAGATAAATTCTTATTGGATTTTCTGCTTCTAATTGTGGCAAAATTTTATAAATTTTATATGACAGTGCTGAACTCAATAATGTTTTTACTTCATGTTAGAAGTAAATTGAGGCGCTTGCTAGAAACTTGCCAAGCATGTTAAGTGTGAAGTTCGTAATCCGTATTGGACTCGAGGGGGAACTACAGTTCAAGCTAGAGAATGTTATAAGGCCTGTACCCTATGGACAACTGGAATAATGTGAACCGGGCATTAGGGTGTTTCTGACCTATATACAAAGCATTCATACCAAACGCTAATAAATATATTATTCAATTTTTTTTCCTATTCATACATAATCAAATCAATATAAGATCATTCCTGAGAACGAATTATACTCGGGATTTTGATCACTGTCCAGAGAAAAGAACGTTGTAAAGAACTAACTCATCCAACAAACCAAGTTAACTGCAGATCACTCTCGCAATTGCAATTATAACCGAGAGCAAGAAAGCATGCAGAAAAACATAGACAAATTACATCGTGACCAAACCGCACAGTAGCTCACGATACATATCTGTATATCTATGTATCTGTATATCTCGTTTATAATTCAAGCTGCTGTATTGAAGCTCGAGAGATTTTATTAGGTACAATAAAACCGCAGAAGCCTGCCTCTATCCCGGAGGGAAACCTCTTATTTAGAGCTCCTATTTGTTTGAAGTAAAGGGATAATATCGGCACGTTCAAGATAGCTTTTTTGTAAAAAGTACGTTTTATTTGTTTTTATTTGTATGGCTAGTTATAAAGAATTTAAGTATAATGTGTTCAAGGAAATAGGTAAGGTAGTTCCATGGTAGTAGAAAGATTTTTAAAATTACTTGTGTTATTTAATTACTTACTTCATAAAGATTTCGGTTGTAATTAGGCATTTTTACTGAATTTAGATTCTGAAACATTAAGAATGACAATTAAGTGAAACAAACAGCAGTATTAGGTACAATAGAAAGCACGTCGCGGCACCCAAGTAATTTTAAAAATGATTCTACTACCATGGAACTACCTTATTTCCTTGAAAATCACCATCGTGATCATCATCATCATGATGATGATGTTCAAGGAAATGAGGTAGTTCCATGGTAGTAGAAACATTTTTAAAATTACGTAGGTGCCGCGACGTGCTTTCTATAATATTGTACCTAATACTGCTCTTTGTTACACCGTGTGATTCACCGTCTGTCGTTCGCTAAGATAAGACACCGCGTTAACCATTTTTTCAATTTAATAGCTAAAGTTAAATATTGATCAACAAATTTTGAACCTTGTTTTGTTAACTAATAAGTCGATTAACGCTAGTACGCACTTCTCGGTGTTGCGCTTCGAGTGCGATAGCAAAGCATAGTATATGCAAAATCTCCAGAACAAAATGCTTCGCTCACCGGTTGGAGAAAAATCATCATCGAATCCCGACTTGTCGTTCAACACGGATAATCAATATGTAAATACAAGAAAGCGAAAAGGAAACCCGGACCAAGACGACATAACATCACTTAGAACGGAGTTAAAGCACATGTTCAACATTTTCAAGATTGAGAGAGAAAATGAAAACACCAAATTTGCTGAGGCTATTGAAGAGTTGAGGGCTCAAAATAAGGAGTTAATTAAGACCAATAGCAATATCGAAAAAATATTGGAACAAACTACATCTATAAATATTTTGCTAAAAGAAAAGGTAGATAAGATTTCTACTGAGCATGAAGAAAACATAGTGAAAATTAACATCCTTGAAAATCAAGTTGATGAGCTACAGAGGGCCCAAAGAGCCACAATGGTTGAGATAAGGAATATTCCAGAGACTAAAAATGAAGACTTGCATACCATTGTGACTGAGATCCATAATTCCTTACAACTACCCCTGCCTCCGAACTCGCTTAAGCAAGTATGGCGACTAAAAGACAACCAAAAAACTGTTATTGCCGAATTCCAAACCATCAAGCTAAGCAAAGACTTGCTACATGCAGTCAAGCAATATAACAAGCTTCATGAAGACGAAAAATTTAACTCAAAAATGCTAAATCTAGAAGGTGACCTACGGCAAGTATATTTCTCGGAGTCTTTAACGCCGCGTGCTCGTAAGCTACACTATCTTGCTCGTGACTTGCGCAGGAATTACAACTATAAGTACTGCTGGACGATGTATGGAAAGGTATTCATCAAGCAAACGGACTCATCAAAGGCTATCTGGATCCAATCGGAGCAGCAAATTGAATCTCTAAAACCATGTTCTTTAGCACAATGACTACCTAGAACTACATGCTGTAAGTTCACTATTTCTATTGTAATTTTCTCTTTGTATTGTAATCATTCTATTGTAATCATTCTAAACACACCTCGTACACATACACTACACATTTCAACACGTAAGCCAATTACAAAGACACAACTTAATCATTACTTCTGGGATTTCAGCTGCCGTAGAATTACTCTAAAATTAGGTGTTGTATACACATCATATAATAATGACTGATATAAATGAACTATCGTTAGATATAGATAAAAATATTAGTATAGGTAATTCTATGGCCGTGGAAAATCCGGAATCTTGCAAAAGGTTGTTAAAATCAGATGATCAGTTACGGATTCTGTCTCAAAATATTAGAAGCTTAAGTCATAATTTTGATGAACTACAAGTATTACTTAAAAGACTGGATGTGGAATTTGAGGTAATTGTTTTGACTGAATGTTGGCTTAGCGATAATAAAGAGATACCATTGCTACCTAATTATAAACCTGTTTCATCTAAACGTAACCTAAACCAAAATGACGGTGTTGTTGTTTATCTCAAAACAGAATTACCATTCAAAACCACTGAGCAAGTGGATGTACAAGATGCGAATTGCCTCGTTACAACTCTTGGAACAGATTATGCAATTATTTCTATATATCGGCCTCCTTCTTATAGACGAACTGAAAACTTTATAACATCTCTTGACTCATTACTACAGAAATTAAAGCAATTTAAGAATATTATTCTCACAGGTGACTTAAATATAAATATAGCTGACAATTGCCAAGAAAATAATTCTAACGAGTATCAAGATATGCTCGCCTCGCATGGGCTACTACCTACCCATAAATTGCCAACAAGAGGCCAAAATTGTCTGGATCACTGCATTATTAAAACTAAGTTACCAAACATGACATTGATTTGTGACACTACGATAACTGATCATTCGTCACTCATATTTTCTCTTTCTAAACTCAACACGCAAAAGCCGAACGATCGAAAATCACACACTTATAAACAAGTTGATTATAAATCTGTTATGAATGACCTAAATGTGATAAATTGGACTACGCTAATACAAGGATCAGATGCAAATTACGCGACTAACCTGTTTCTACATCTAATCAGGAGTACTTTAAAAAAACACACAAGAACAATAAAAATATCAAGTAGAAAGCGGAACCTAAAACCATGGATTACACCAGGAATCATTCGATGCCTGAGAAATCGTGACAGACTCCACCAAAAAGTCAGAGCAAACCCTGACAATAAAACTAACCAAATAATATACAAAAGGTATAGAAATACTTGCGGTCGCATGTTAACAAATCTTAAGCGGATCTATCAGCGATCTTTAATTAAAGAACATCACAACAACTTGAAAAAACAATGGTCCATTATTAAGGAAATATGTAACTTTAATACTGCTACAGATAATGATCAACACCTTCTAACACTTAAGTCATCTTCCCGAGAATCTCTTAATTATGCAAACAGATACTACACTAATATCGGAAAAGAATTAGCAGAAACTATCATAAATGAATCTAAGACATATGATGCCGATCGAGTAAAAAACTTTAATATCCCAAAAACTCCCGTTAATTCTATGATATTGTTACCCACTGATGAAAACGAAGTAAAATCTATAATTCAATCTTTAAAAACCAGTCGTTCTACAGGTTGGGATGATATTTCTTCCTATTTTCTAAAATTGGCTGTCAACACTCTTGCTCTCCCGATTTCAATGATATGTAACATGTGTTTAAACAGTGGTAAGTTTCCAGATCAGCTGAAGAGGTCAGTGGTGATACCAATATATAAATCTGGGGACAGAGACTGCATTGCCAACTACCGCCCAATATCACTCTTACCTACTTTAGCGAAGGTATTAGAAAAAATAATTAATAAAAGGCTAAAAAAATTTCTGGAAAGTAATGATCTCCTTAGTTCCAACCAACATGGGTTTAGAGAACGCCATTCAACTTTGGACGCTGTCGAACAATTAACCTCTTTTATTGTTGATAAAATAGATCAAAACAAAAAAGTACTTGGCATTTTCCTGGATTTAAAAAAGGCTTTCGACACAGTCTCTGTCCCGATATTAATTAAGAAACTAGAAGCTAAGGGCATTAGAGGGTTACCATTGCAATTACTGGAGAATTATCTTTCAAATAGAAAACAGGCGGTAAGAGTAGGTGGAGAGTATAGTTTAGAAGAAAACATCGATTACGGAGTACCTCAAGGCAGTGTCTTGGGGCCTACGCTATTTCTTATTTATATAGATGACCTTTGCAGATTAATAATAAACAATGCTCAAATAGTAACATTTGCCGACGATACTGTACTACTATTCCACGGAAAGTCTTGGTCGGAAGTAAATTTTATAGCCCAAAGAGGATTTGATTGTGTCACTGAATGGCTAAATTACAATTTGCTAACACTGAACTTATCTAAAACAAAATTTATCAAGTTCAGCTGCCGCAATCAAAATCGCTCGGAGGAAGATACAGTTACTATTAAATCTCATACGTGTATAAGTCTCATAAGCTGCAACTGTCCTATAGTCACTGAAACTCCGTCTATTAGGTATCTAGGAATACAAGTGGATAAGAATCTTAATTGGCAGGAACACATTAATAGTCTTACAAGTAGAGTTAGGAAATTGATACATATATTTAAAACACTACGACACGTCTGTGACAAGAAACTATTAATTTCTATATATTATGCTCTGTGCCAATCAATTATTTGTTACTGCATAAATATTTGGGGGGGGGCACCCAAGACCACATTGTTAAAACTAGAAAGGGCGCAAAGAATTGTACTCAAAGTGATGACGTTTAAAAACTACCGCTATCCAACGACAACTCTATATAGTGATACTTTGGTTCTAACTGTAAGACAACTATTCATCAAGCAGCTGATACTAGCACAACATAAATTACCACCTGATTACTCAGCTAACCGTAGAAGAATAGATATTGTGTATGCCATACCGTCGCATAACACTAAATTTGCTAAACGATTCTTAAAGGTCCTAGGACCAACCATCTATAACAAAATTAGTAATACTATAAGTCTTAGGACATTAACCCTCCGTTCATGTAAAGCTATTACAGAAAATTATCTTAGACAGTTAAATTATGAACGTACTGAACATCTAATAAAATAATTGGCACTACCCAACTCACTCTGCATACATAATTACATACATACATACATACATACAAACTTACATTCATACAAACAAACATACATACATACATATAAAACATACATACAAACAGCAAGCAATTAGATTTAACCAAACAGCCTATAAGGATAATACAAATTGATGTGATGATTTTGCTTATACTACATGTTTACGCTAAAACACAGCGGTTAACATTGGAATGCAATCTTGTTTTTCAACTCACCCGCATAACAGAACTTTTGTCAAATTATTCCTGTTTTGTCTGTTCTTTTCTTTTGTTTGAAACTATACTGTGTTCTATTAGTGTACTTACATAAAATAAGTTAATATATAATTCTTATATATAGATAAATAAGATGATTCATAGAAATATATGTAAAATATAATCTTTTCATCACATTGTAACTATCAGGACAAGGTTTGAGTGTTAAAGGTAGGTAAGTAACTCGCAAAAATAACAACAACATTAAATAAGTAACTACTGTGAATTTTTATAATAATTCTAAGCCGGTACGAATTCGTACCAATTCGTTGTCGCAATTGCGCGTGTGCCGCTTAGCTTAGTATATTTTATTATATAATAGATTAATAGGATGGTGAATACTGTTTCCACCGTAATACAGTTAAATACTAGTACGGGGATCAGAAGACGCTTACGCCCGTTAATCTTATTATTAATGTTAACTATTATTAAGTAAATTGTAAAACATGCTAAAACACGGTTTTTCTCAAGTGATGTAAGCAGCATTGTAACATTATGTTTCGCAATAAAGTTATTATTATTATTATTATTATTATTATTATAATTGTCATTCTTAATTTTTCGGAACCTAAATTTATACTAAAAATGCCTAATTACAACCGAATTTTTTATGAAGTAGGAGAAATCGCTACCAGTCTTAGTTATGTAAAATAGTTATGAACGGGGATCAAGGTGAAAATTGTACAATAGAAAACCACTAATGTGTTGCAGAATTAGTCCATAATATCCTTATTTTAAATAGCTTATGATGTGTCCCACTGTAGGGCAAAGGCCTCCCCTTTCTTATTCCACTCGTCTCGACTCTTGGCCTATATATTATTTTAATTATTTCCTCTATGCCAGTTATATGCCAAAAAAGTGGGAAACGCAGAAACGGGTAACCGTTACCAGCGATTCCACACAACAATGGGATAAAGATTACAAGCAAAAACTGATGAGACGTTTGGAGAGATTGTCACGTAGAATATAAGGTATTTGATTTAGGAATTGAAGAAAAACCAATTTCACTATTAAATGGCTTTAATAAAATAGTGGAATGCCAACGGTACTTATTTTCTTGAACGTTTTATAAGTTTTTATTAGGGTTCCATAGCCAAAATGGCAAAAACGGCGAAACCCTTATAGTTTCGCCATGTCGGTCTGTCTGTCCGTCCGCGGCTTTGCTCAGGGACTATTAATGCTAGAAAGCTGTAGGTAATTTTGCTCAAATAAGTACTTAAAATAAACAATTTTTTAAGAGTACCTCCCATAGACGTAAAGTGGGGTGATTTTTTTTTTTCAAATAAAGTTAAAATCGAGTGTCGTCCCTTTAAAATCTAAATTGGTGGTTGGAAAATTTTTAGAAAAAAAACAGGATGGTAGTAAGTATATCAAACATACAAGGAAAACTATAACGGTTATCTTGAGAATTATTAGTAGTTCAAGAGTAAATAGCAACCTAAGGTATAAAGTATGCCTAAACTTGGAATATTCCGTATAAAATACGAAATCCTTAGAAAAATATAACTTATTTTTTTCGTAATGGCTACGGAACCCTATTTCGGACGTGTCCAACACGCTCTTGGGCGGTTTATAACTTGCGTTATACTCGTACACATAGAAGTTGTCCTAGTCGGATTGACTTGAGGTTTGGTATTCGAGTAGAATGTTTTACAAACTATAGGTAGAGTCATTTACGATGACGCGTGCCCTGATTCTTATTACAATGCCATTAATGTCTAATTTTGTCGAAATCACGCGTCTTCGTTGATGGCTCTAGGTATATATCGTGTATCATAATATGAAATGAAAGGGCTGTTACGAGACAAACTTTTGCATCTCTCATATTAGCAGAAAGGATCCTATATTATTTTCTGGACTGCATTATTATAATTGCATTTATTATTATAATTCTAAATACATTTATGTTCCAATTTATTATCAAGTTATATTTATCTCAGGTCGTGACATTTTGATGTAGAGCTCCAAACGTAGTAAACACGTTTCCGTTGCGGATGTCAGGAGATTAAAGCTTACATACAGATAATGACAATACCTAATCATCTAGGGCCTATAAAGTTTAGAAAAATTAGACGACGCCTTGAGAGAGGTGTGAAGCTGGGTTAGATCCCGCGATCCTCTGCTCGACTGGCTCATACTCGTATACATATATGTAGATCACACGACTACGCTACACCTTGTTTTTTTGCACTTGTAAAATAGACTATCATGTAAGTAGATCGAAATAAAAATCTAACATTTGAAATGACATTTCTAAAACCCATAAACGTAATAAAACATAAATATAACTCAGCATTTGAATTAAAAATCATAGAAACTTCATAAAACTAGTGGAACGTGAGCGTGCACCGACAATACAACGGATGGAGTGCGACGAGAGTGGAATAACAATGCGCCAATCAGTGCGGTCGGCTGTCGGCCAGATTAATTACCTAAGCTAAAATAATTGAAAAAGATCTGGATAATGTGGAATAAGTAGAAGAAAATGTCAATTCTAGCCCTTGTGATACTAATATTATAAACAATGAAGTTTGTGACGATGAACGTATGAATGTTACTTTTTCACGCAAAAACGGCCGTCGGATTTAAATAAAATTTTGTGCACACATAAATTAAAATACCAATTGTGCACACATAAATTAAAAAACAATATAAATACCAATAGTTTTTTTTTTTTACTTAAATCTGGCCGTGATTGCTATCTCACTCTTTTATTATGAACATTTTTCTGGCAGGATAATAAAACATCATTCATTACACTAAGTAACATTTTTGCTTTCATTAATAATGATAAACGCAATAGAACAGGTATTGCTGATGCAATGCATACAAAAAGTGAAGAAAGTGTTAATAAAGCACAATCCAAATTGCAAGCAAAAATTTAACATCTTTGTCATTTTACACTCGAAAGAAGAATCTAAATGATCGCAAGCAAAGCAAAGACAGACCGCTGTAATTATTCCGAATAACTTCTCTCAAAATGGGAGGATGTTTTAAAATGAGGTAATTTGCAAAAACTCTTAGGGATTGGCAAAAAACAATATTCTGAGTGAGAGAGATAAATTTCGGTGGAGATTGCGATCGGGACGCATATGGTAAACAGTTGGGGCCGGTTGTAAAAATTTACAGTA
The DNA here is from genome assembly GCA_037349165.1 of Choristoneura rosaceana. Taxonomy (NCBI): domain Eukaryota; kingdom Metazoa; phylum Arthropoda; class Insecta; order Lepidoptera; family Tortricidae; genus Choristoneura; species Choristoneura rosaceana. Next base: position 2,240,170 of record JAZBNJ010000019.1, read on the forward strand.
GCGCGACGAAAAAAGTGGGTGGTGTAAAACTTTAAGAAAGGGTTTGGACCAAACTGTGGTCTAAACATTTGTACAATCTATTTTTGGATTTCTTCACACTGGCTTGAAATATGCATCTCGAGGTAAAAAAAATAGCCAAATGTGTAACGAACCCCGCGTAGCTTAGGGTTCTTCGGGTTCAATATAGAGATATACTTCATCATCAGCTGGAAGACCTCCCTACTGGTAGAACTAAGACCTCCCACTTCTTCTTTTCCTTTATGAGCGAAGGCTGGTAGTCAAGACCGCATATCTGATTCGGTTTGTTGCCAGTCTAAAAGGCTCCACGACGTTTAGAGTAGGTACTTAACATGTTACATTAAATTGACCCGAGAGACCTTAAAGAAACATTTTTTTAACATTTTGTTGCAATTGCATGCGTTAGTTAAAATTTAGTTACGAACTCAAAAAAAACTTCTCTTATTAATAACTTTTGCCCTATTTTGTTACGCTTTATAATTGTTTTAAATCTTATTAAGATTCCTGAATAACATACCATGTGTTCAGTCTAACTTACCAAAACGCTCACTGATATTCTGAATCAACTTCAAAATTTAAAATTTCAGTTCACAATACTGCAACAAGCCCATCAAGCAATATTATGCCATCATCCAAAGCATTAACACCTGCTTAAACGACAGCAACACTTATCGGCTCCCCCACACAATATATCAAACTTTTTAAACCGCACATCTTAAAGCTGCTTCAGACGGTTCAAGGAAGAGTAATGAACGCTAGTCTATTACTCATTACTGCGCGTGACTTGCTTGTGTGCCGTGGCCTTTATTTCAGCTACTACTGTTTGACGATGATTTATTGTCACACTTTTATTGTAGATGTAGAAGTTATGCGTGATTTTAAAATGAAACTGTTGTGTTATAACATCAATTACATCTTTGTGAACGGCAATACTGGTAATAAAGTAGTTTGATTAATTAACTTCGATATAAACTGAGCTGGGAAATTCAACCAACACTGTTTCGCTTGGTAATTAAGTTTTAGCCAAATCGAAAAAATCCTCTAACGTATTATAACTTCATAGCTGTCGTTAATGGTCAACATCATCATCATCATCATCAACCTATAGATAGGTATCCACTGCTGGACATAGGCCTTGATGAGCGCCATTACGTCTTATCCTCGACTAGACGCATCCAGCTGTATTGTTAAGGGTAGAATTCTAAAATTCACAAACCAGACGAGTGACATTGACGTACATTGTAACACGAGGGACATTGAAAAAAAACTTTTCTAAATATTTGTGAATTAAAAATACTTCAGGTTAGGGTAGGATGTGTAATTTAAGGATAAAAAATATGTAATAAGTAATACAATATTGGGCTTTATTAATGCTAGAGCTACTAATGTTTCGGCGAATAACGCTTGGCAACCTGTTTCATTTCCCAAATATTAATTTCCCAACTCTTTAATATTTCTGAAACTGTAAATATTTCAGGATTTTTATAAAACTAACCTAACCTAACCTAAAGGGTTCTACGCAATGGCCCTCAAATAAATCCTGAAATATTTACAGTTTTAGAGTTTGCGAAATGAAACAGATTTCCAAACGTTACGTTGCGAAAAGGCAGTACTCGATAATGCTAGTTAGGGCTATTATTTCTGGAATTGATATCAATTTCGAACATAATTATGCTATTAATTAAGCTAATTAATAAGATTACGTTACGATGAAATAATTGTGAAACAGAGGAAAAACTTAAAAAAATAATTTTTACTTTGACGCTCTTTATAAAACTCTAACGTCGTAAAGTTATAAATAAGCCTAAAAGAGATAAGATGAGAAAGTTGTTAAAATTGAAATGACGGGATGTAAAAGTGGCTGTGAAGTGGATACTAACTATGTGGGTTCCATTACAGCATCTGGTATTCATCGGAGTTAGTAAATGTCTTCAAAACTCCGAACTGTCTCTCGTATCGCTGTAATATACAAAGTGTCTTTAAGTAGTTTCTCATGGATATTATGTCCCTAGCTCCTTAAGCTAATAGTAGCTTAATTGAAAGGAAATTTTTTGATAGTTAAACAATTTTGTACCAACATAATTTAATCTAGATTCTTCTTGCTTGTTCCTTCCCGCGGCTTATCCTTCTATAGTCGATGATTTTGCAATGCCGCTATTCAGAACTAGTGTCAATTTTGCAGGAGAACGTTAAAATTATATATTTTGTGTTTGTAATATTCAAATTTAAATTCTTTCGAACGAAATTAGAACTGTGATCAAAGGCATTTCACAATTTTCAGCTCAATTTTCTAGAAAGTACCCGCGCGAAGCCGAAACGCGTATATAAATGAAATAAATATCCTGGGACACTTGACACCAATAGACCTAGTCCCAAAGGAAGCAATGTTAGTGCTATGGATACAACAGGCAACGGATAAACATACTTATACAGATAGATACCTACTTAAATATTAATCAACCAATACCTGAGAACAATATTCGTATTATTCATACAAATGTCTGCCCGGCCGGAAATCGAACCCGAAACCTCAAGCTTCGTAGTCAGGTTCTCTATAATAATATGTCAGTTATATAAATTTCGTTTAAATCCGTCACTTTGGCACTTAGTATCAAAGATCTAAGCGTGTACAGACGGCGAGGAGATTTGTCAATTCGTCATAATACTTTTTCTTTAGTAGTTTTAAACACAACAATAACAACTTGGCCTATTTAGTTTCAACTGTTGGGCTCAGACTTCTCAGATGAGAGGGCTTAGGACCTAACCCTTAGGCTTTAGTATCCACGCGGGCCCAGTGCAAATTGGGACCTTTACAGGCCCCATTGAACTGTTCCGCAGCTCCGTGTAGGTTTTCTCACGATATTTTCCTTCACTGCAAAGCTTTTGGCAAATTTCCAATGGGATTTTGCTCATAAATTCCAAAAAGCTTAAAGGTTGCCCTTTCTCGAACCCACGATCTTCTGCTAGAGTGGCCAATTGATCAAACCGCTAGAAAAAAATATCTAGTTCGATTAAGATCTAGGTCTCATTTTTAATAAACAAAGTTTAAAGTTCAGTGTAGAACTAGTTTAGATTATCAATTCACACTATCCATATAAAGCTTAAGATAGTAAACTTACTTGATAATTGAATGGGTACTTCATACAAGTCTATTGTCAATTTTTGTAACAAGACACCCTTTTAACTTTAAATAGGTATCTCCGATGCATTATACAGATTGGGGCATTTCCCAAGAATACTTGAGAATCACAATAAGCTTATTTGTATGCTAGTTAACGGTACGCCTCCCAAACAGCTGTATGGCAGATCAGGGTTTCACATAAAAACGAAATCCACCATAATGTTACTCGTATTACTCGAGAGTGAGAGAAATCTACGGCTCAGATAAACGATAAGGTAATAACAGAAGCTGATCCGATCTTTTGTGCCCTTTTGTTGGGTGCTGAACACAATGCAGTTGTAAATTTTTGGGTTCTTAACTCCACAATTCCCGCCATTAATCTATGAGTCCGTTGAAACTCGAGGCGGGTCGGCTTTTGTGTACCTGCCCTTGCATCCCCTGACATGTGCGTCGGGACAAAAACCCCGTCTTGTGCAATATTGTCCGCTGGAGATCCCGAGATGATGTGGAAATAATGCGGAAGAATATAAAACGCAATATTCCGCCCGCGGTACGGAGCTCGCATTTCATCCAATTTCAAACGTCTCAGACGAGATTTTAATCTAAAAATCTTTCTCTCGAACCACGATGGGACTCAGCCATCAATCCGCTTGTCTTTAACTTTATTGTGGCTATTTTTAAAAATGTCACCCGCAATCTTGCTTTTAGTTTTTCTAACACGTCGTTTTGGCCCTTGACATGCTTTAACACTTAACGTGCGCTTTTTCTGTGCTCCGTACATTGCCATATGCGTCATTAAAATCTTCTATGACTCCAAAAAGATCAAAAGTTATCTCGGTCCGGAGTGGTTCTCCCTTCGCCCCGGTGTCCTGTCTCCCCCCCTCCCCGTGTTCCCTGTTCCCCTTCAGTCTTAGCGGTAGCGGACTCAGTCGTGCCGCGACTTTGGTGCGCGCCGGGCGTCGCGTCGTGCTTGGCTCGCTGAAACCGCAATTGTGGATACAGTTTTCGTTAGTGTCATTTACATACGTGAAGTGAAAACTTGTTTTCAATTTCGTAGTCGTGGGGTGTGAACGCTGTTCCAGGATTCGCGTATTTACTGAACTGCATTTTAGTGAGTGTGACAGATTAATTTGTTTTGAAAATTTAGTGCATCGTGGACTGTGGATTTTAATTCTATGTTTTGAGTGGGAATTGATTTATCTTTCCATTTATTTTGGTACGTACACTTTTGAATTTATAAACGCGAAATAAGCAAACTTTTCACTGCGGCTCTTTAATTTCCATAACATCGTTTATAACAGCTCTAGCTTTCGGTTAATACCTAACGTTCCGTTATCACTTCCATTAAGTTTTACACTATCTACATCCACTTAATTAACGGATAGTGTTAACTATTAATTTCCCGTTAGTGCTTTACGATCATGGAGTTTGTTACCACGTATTTGATAGTAAACTTTAACTTTTAATGAGTTTTCGTGTGGGTTTGTTTTGATATCTACCATTTGATATCTTGGAGTTATGTTTACGTACTTTGATTCTAATTTTTAATTACCTTTTGAATTTGCGGAAAATTTATCCGTCATTTCGACTCGTTTGAAAAAACTCTATAATGTTTTTGATATTTGCAACTATGGCCATATTTGTCTATTAAGTTTTCAACGTAAGCATGTATCGTTAGACATTTTTTTTATATTTATTTAAATTCATTCAAAAGTATAGCAGCAAGCTGGCACTAGACCGGGATGCATTAACGGCAATTTGGATTCTGGGACGAACAATTTTATGTATGTTCATAAACACTTATTTCACAAACACTATTATCAAGTAACAAACAAACATAATTGTCAAAAATTAAAGAAATCTCTGCCAGTCTACTTTTGAGTACCTAGATGAGAAGATACTATATGGGACTCTACAAAATTCAAGCCAAAGGAATATAAAAACGTATTAGCCTGAGTGTTCGTTAAATAAAATAATTTTTAATTAACTTAATCGTTTTAAAAAGTGAAAAATAAAGGTGATATTTACGTACACTTTATGTAAGTAAACTCGAATAAAATTAAAGTATTACATACAAATTAAATAAAAAACCATTGACTGATAAACTGAACATAAAGATTAAAAATGTATCACACATACTACTTGAGATTTGAATGCATTAAGAAATATTTTTTCAAAAATCTCACAATAGATAGAGATAGCGATAGCTAATTTTTTATTCCTATGGATACTGAACTGCGAAAAAACAAATAAGAAATTAATAAAATTATACTGTAAGAGTATCATTCTACCTCGAGGTTACTTGTTCAATTTTTTATAAGTAAGTCATAAAGTAATTTTTTACCAATATCAAATTAAGTTTTTTACGGCAGTATACTCATATTCATTAAAATAATACCAGAATTTTTCCATTGTTTGAAGCAATTGATTGATTGATTCTGGCGTTACCTTACAAAGGTCCTTATCAATAAATACTTAGACATTTTACGTCGTTCCTTCAATATCAAACGAAATTGGTAGCAAGATGAAAGATATTTCATTGTGTATTATTTCAACATAATTTATCACAAGTAAAATATTCAGCATCTGCCCAAATTTATAAATGCCTCATCGCAGTTCAATAACCAAAAAGCTTACATACTTTATCTCTATTACTAACATGAAGAAGTTATTGATCGTTACTTTTAGCTATACACTTTTATCGGGATGTACAATATGAACATCGTTATCTACAAGTTTTGGGTGTTCTCTTTGGTTGTGGCCGCGATGCATTTCTTCTGATATCTGAGATTTATGACTCTTTACAGCTGTCAGTTTGATACTGGTGTCACGGAGTTATCATGCTTTTATTGGGTTCAGTACTTACGTGCTTTATGTAAGTGTTTTTTACCTCTTATTTTTAAAGATTAAATTTGTCATCATCATCCCAGCCTATACGTCCCTCTGCTGGGCACATAGGTACGTCCTCTCAGTGTGAGCAGACCTGTGCCGTAGTTCCTACGTAGGCCCAGTGCGGATTGGGAACTTAAATATTACCTACATTGGTTAGATATTATTTATTTCGATACCTAGACCGTGATTTCTTTCATTGAGCGCCTTATTAATAACTACTACGTACTGATTATTTGATAATTAAGTTTGTCTCGAGGATGGGATTATTTGTCATCATCATCATCCCAGCCTATATACGTCCCACTGCTGGGCACAGGCCTCCTCTTAGAATGCGACGGCTTGGGCCATAGTTCCCACGCGGGCCCAGTGCGGATTGGGAACTTCACACACACCATTGAATTGCTTTGCAGGCTTGTGCAGGTTTCCTCACGATGTTTTCCTTCACCGCAAAGCACGTGCACGGGATTATTTGTGTATTCCAAAAAATATTCAATGTCGTAGCATCTCTCGTATTACAGCAGAAACAAAAATATTGTTTCCGAAAATTACAAGTGAAATCAAATACGAAACAGTTGCATTTATTACGAATTGAGAATTAGATTAAGTCTCTTGCCAAGAGCTCTTGTGGGTGATGATCGAATCATTATAATGCTTTATGATTTTCCGTGTAAAACGAAAAGACGTTGATTTTCTCAATCACACATCAAGTACGAGTAAAATCTATTTGAGTTAACTGATTTCGCTGAAGCGATTTTCCGGTGAGCAGTTTGACAATTCATTTTCCTTAATACCAAACAAAAGCATTTCAATGTCTTCAAAACTATTCCAAATCTTTCCTGTTGACACCGGGACGAGGAAAATCTAACGAAATATGAAAGGAACCCTTTTTATGGTAGCCTTAAAAACTTTTTACGACTTACGCAAGTCTAGGCGGCACCAATTGTTATGTTTGAGATGGAATGATAAAACACAATTACAACTCCCTCCGAAATAGGTTAATGTCATCTCCTATTACAGTGTTTTGTCACGTGTCGATGCTTTGAGAGATAGCGTTTCTCTTCTTACCAATTTACCTTTCGGTGCTGGACTGACGTGAGATGTGATAGATATACCATATTTAATTGGCTTTAGGTACATGGTGCGTAGGTACGTATAATGCAATAATCATAGATACGTTTAGTAGAAATAATAGTCGTTCGCTTAACTTGATTTTTTCATTTTCAATTCTTTCAGCCTCTAAGCATGCAATACTATTCAAAGATTTCAAAATAGCTGTAAAAAATTAGTTTTAAACTTACTTTACTAGGCTCAGTTATTTCAGGAGGAATGACGACAGCATACTTTAACAATATGTGTTACTCTTGTACTTTCATCATTTGTTATATCTGTGAAACACAAGATTATTAAGATATTCTGTTCCCGTTCAAATAAAAGTCAGCAGTCAAATTTTTCTTCATCACCTACTCCTGTTTTACTTGTGTCTTCTATAATTTCATATTCTCGATTAAGTATTGCAAACTGTATATTTTTTGTGCTAATTTGTGTCCTTGTTGTTGTTATCTTTCCGCTAATGGACTTTTCACTAATACCACATCTATCATAATTGTAACCACACACCATAACTGTAACACACTACCTTAATTGTATCCTCGATAAGCTTTGCTTGTACTTTACTAGCTTGATATCATAGTTTTGAACAAAAAAACGTGTCTTCATTAAACAAACCTTCAATTAAAGTGCTCATTAATTTTAAATCATCAATAGAAGCAAAAAAACACCTTCACGAAACCATTTCCAATAAAGCCTTGTCTGTAATGACCGGCTAATCTTTCATAAGTTAGAAAGAAAGAAAGAAAGAAAATACATTTATTCACAACACAAGACAACAATACTATTTGGTACAAAAACAACACAAAGGTCTGTGTCATTGCGATTGTGAATCGGACACTGGCTCAGCATAATGCTGAAGCGTTAAAAACACCCCAGCGCTGATTTTCAGCCAGCACCGTAGTTATTAATGCTACACTGCTATTTAACATGGTACAAAAACTAACATGATCAAGCAAAAACGGTGACTAAGAGTCGCTTTTACTAAGACAGTGAATAGCAGAGACATGCAGAATTGAGTAATAACGCTGTATTTTTAATAAATTCACTGCACACTGCGTACATTTTGCTTAGGAGCAGGTCTCTGTTAATACTAGATGTTCATAAATACTTACAACTTTGTACAAGAATCCTCAAACTTGATTGATGTTTTTATTCACATGTTAATTTGTCGCACGATTTTGTGCTTTCGTATAACTGGCAGTAGTTACTACTAAATCACGTAAAATTTTATAAACTTATCTCTATTCTATACAAATTCCTTCTATTCTCTTAGCATTATCAACTGTAGAATGTGATTTTGTCCAGCCTTGCAGTTCAATTCCACATTTTGCTCCGTTACTCTTGTAGTGATAATACGAATGGTTGATTGTCGAATCATCCAATAGGTATGGTGTTCGTCTTTTCTCCACTTCGTCTGAATGGAAGCGAACCTTAACGAAGTTTCTTTAATTAGCGAACTATTGTGCACAATTTGAAGAATCTATAAGAAACTAAATGTCAGGTTATCTGTTAGCTTTAAACGTAACGGTAGATAAGATGTTTTTCTTTCTTTTCTTTATACAATCAACAAGAACGTAGAAGTTGAAAGTGTAAAATAATAATTAGGTATTTCAATAATAATGTACATACGTATACACTATGTAAACTAACGATGATCTTTTACTTAACACGTTCGCGTGACCACCGTCTATAGCCGACAAATAGGGTACTATGCGTTGTGGTACATCGTCTAATCACGTCAGACTTTATGAAAATGTTAAAGGAACTACGTGGTCGGACGCTCGCTGTCCATAATAAATTGCAGGAGTTTCATCCTTGCGCCGTATCACTTTAAATTACCAAAAATCGTGCGCCACATAGTATAACATTTTTTGACTCCAAAAGAGGCGACGCACGCACTCTTAAATGTGACTACTCACAGACGCACAACGTCGATAGACGCTGTATTTTGTTCCCGCGTCCATACATTCAGTCATCCTGTTCACGTGACAGAGGACGCGCTCGCTCTGGTAGCGGCAGATTGATTCAGGAACGAATTTGTCCACACATCGTTAGTATTATTTCAATATTTTTGTATGAAAAATAGTATATTTTTGTTATATGTTACATTCTTAGTATTATAAACTTTTACTCAGATGGGTTTTTTATTGTATTTAGTGAGTTTTTAGGGAATTTAGATGCTATGGTTCTAACTCAATTACCGACTTATTTCTCACGTCTATACGAGTAATTACTTGGAATATCTGTGGGTAGTTCTTGCTGTAATAATATTATGAATAATACTGCTAGATATTATTATCCTCGATTGATTTGAAAGCTTTTTCTTCTTTTAGATTGATAAAAAACTACGAGCACGTAAAAATGCTTCTATTCAAGTCTTCAAGGAAGTCCAATCATCTCGAAAACATTACCTGACCCCTATAGTGATGACGGGTAGTTTTAGCTTAGATGCAGACTACAACCCAAGAGGAGACGAAGGTTCCAGCGTGAGCAGCGTTGGTAATATCACCGTAGGTGCACCAATCACAGCAACAACTTTCCAGCAAGTCAGCCACAAACTACCAAAGCAGCTAAAACTCTGACTCAGCTAGAATGTCATAGTTGAGACTGTATATGCATCTTCCAGTTCGGACAGTATTTTTGACACTCTTTTGGCGCTGAAGCCGAACTAAATATCAAAATAAACAACAGCCCAAGAAGCCAAGGCATGAAGTGCTCGGTAAGTGTGAGGATGATCTAACTATATCGGTATCATCTGGTATTTTAGATAGAGTCTTAGGAAATGACTTTACCTCAGAGTCTATCTCACTACCACAAGACCCAGCTGAACTGCAACCAGACATAGATTTCGAAAAAGCTCTTACAGAATAACTTTGCTACCTGAACAGGAATCAAACTCTGAAAATACCCTAACAGCTTCATTCTTATTCCCTGAACAAGAACCAAGTTCCGAAATTATTGATGGTAGTGAGGTTTCACGTTGAACACCACCATATACTGGAAATATAGAAGGTAGCCAGCTCTATATTTTTATTATCGGTCATTCTAGCCATCTTCTTTTACTAAATACTGCAGAATCATGCTCTCAGCAACCGGTAACGATAGTACTCCAGTATCAGCGTCGCACCCTGAAATGATGGAAACAGATCAAGGATCTCCACAGGCACAAGCTCCGGCGGAAGGACCAAGCTCAATTTCTCTTTATATTTCATTAATGAAATACAAGAAAAATTGGCTAAGCTACAATTACAACATACATCTCGTAGTATCAGTTCGTTACCGTTCATTACCGGTTGCTGAGAGCATGATGCTATAGCTAGATACTGGTAGCATCATGCTCTCAGCAACCGGTAAAAGAACCGGTCTAGGATGATCTCTCGATGATAAAAATTAGAGAGCTGGTTACCCTCTTTATTTCTAGGATATGGTGGTGTTGGATGTGAAACCTCACTATCATCAATAATTTCCGAGCTGGTTTCTTGTTCAAGGAGTAAAAATGACGCTGTTAGGGTATTTTAAGTTTGATTCCTGTTCAGGTAGCAAAGTTATTGTGTAAGAGCTTTTTCCAAATCTATGTTGCAGTTTAGCCGGGTCTTGTGATAGTGAGATAATCTTTGAGGTAAAGTCATTTCCTTATATTAGACTCTAACTTCAATCTCAGATAATACCGATATAGTTAGTGTATCATCATCACACTTACCGAGCACGTAATGCCTTGGCCTTGGCTTCTTGGGTTATTGTTTATTTTTATATTTGTTAGGTTTCAGTGCCAAACGAGTTTAAAAAGTACTGTCCGAACTGGAAGATGCATATACATTCTTATATGTATGTAACATTAGCCGAGTCAGAGTCTTCGCTGCTTTGGTAGTTTGTGGCCGACTTTCTGGAAAGACGTTGCTGTGATTGGTGCACGTACCTACGGAGATATTACTAACACTGCTCGCGCTGGAACCTTCGTCTCCTCCTGGGCTGTAGTCTGCATCTGATCCAAACTACCCGTCATCAATATAAGGGTCATGTAATGTTTCTCGCGATGATTGAACTTCCTCAAAGACATGCATAGAAGCATTTATTAGGCACTTGTAGTTTTTTATCCATCTAAAACAAGAAAATCTATTTCCCAGTTTGATATAGTTGCCGTAATGTGACGTTGATATATTCTTATTTCATAATGTAGCGTAATATTGTGACACAACGTCATTTAACGGTTCGATCATGTTGCCGTAATATGACGTTGCTTTATTCTTTTAGTATAACGTTACATCACATTGTGACACAACGTCAATTGACGTTTCGATCAGGTTGCCGTAATATGACGTTGCTACGATATTGTAGTATTTTGTTACATCACTGTGTGACACAACGTCACTTGACGACTCGATAATATTGTCGTGATATGACGTTGTTAAGAATAATGTATAACACAATATCAGTTGTACGGTAGAGCGTCTATAAACGGTGACGGTTAATTCCGCATGCGCCGTAACACTAATTATTTCTGTATAAAGTCAAAGCTCAACTTGTAATGACGTGACGTCTCACTGTATGAAAAAAGTTGTGCGAAATCGCATTGACCAAAAATTTTGGGCGTACGCGCGAACGTGTACAGGTGACAGTGTGGCTTAAACTGAAGAACTTTCTCCGAGGAACATAGGTCGAAAGACGATTTTTTTTTTCGCCTTTCCATAGTAAGTCGGTCAGCTAACCAATACATTTTGTATGGGAGTCTAAATTATTTTTTTCTTTTTTCGACCTATATTCCTTGGACAAAGTTGTTAATTTTAAGCAACACTATCACGTGTTTAAGTAAAAGATCATCGTTAGATTACGTAGTGTATTCACTTAAATTCAAAGAATAATTCATCATTTAGTTTTTGTTTATTAATGAGTAAAACATTTTTAGTAGCTTTTTCCTGGTTCGCTTAATATGTGGTCATTCTAAGCTAAGCTATAACATTTCAAAGGAAATTAGAAAATATGGCTCGACAAAAATAGTAGAATAATTTTAAATTTGTAATCTAATGTAGCTTTTGTTTTTTTTTTTAAAGATAGAAAGAAAAATTGTTTATTTACGGCTCCATCACTACCACCAAACACTTAATTTAACTTAAGTTAAACAATAGAGCTATAAAATACAACAAAATACATCGTAATGGTGATGACTCCAGTAGTCACCAAAAAAGGGTGTCCAGCTTGTGTTGCTACACAGTGAGTGAAGCAACGCTGATTTTCTGTAGAGCCCAAACCAAACCATTATTGAACCAAAAAAAAATTCAATGAAGCTTAATGCCATACCGATGAAAACACAAGCCATAAGCTGTAGGCTAAATAAAGCATTTCATGACGTATACGACCTTTGGTATAATTGGACGACGCATAACATTTTTTTTTAAATAGTATCGTGACTTAAGACTTAATCATTAAGATGAGTTTTTCATTAATACAGTTTGAATACACGTGTATTTACAATAGCCCTTTTGGCCATGGTTTGTAATAAGGCTGTGTAATAAGATTTTATAGTAGTGTTGCGTTAGACGATTACGAACGTTGTAAAGTACGAAAACACCAATTAATGATACTAATCAAAGGGCGTATTACACAAACGTTTCAACCAGCCAGTTTAAATTGTATCTCAATGTGAAATACGTGTAATTAAGTATTTCTTAAAATAATTGCCAATTTAATATTGATTTGGAATAACAAAAAAATTGCAGGCGTCATGATCGTAGCGTAATATGTTCTTATTTCATCATCATCATCATCATCGTGTCAGCCGAAAGACGTCCACTGCTGGACATAGGCCTCCCCCAAGGCTCTCCACTCAGACCGGTCTTGTGTTTTTCGTATCCACCGTGATCCCGCGATCTTAGCCAGGTCGTCGCTCCATCTTGTCGGAGGCCTACGAATAGGTAGCTCGTCTCCCGGTCCGCAGACGCCATTCGAGAACCTTCTGACCCCATCGGCCATCAGTCCTGTTCCTATTTATTTTTATGGAAATTGCTCTTTTTATTTCCAGGAACCAAAGAATTTTGGCAACAAAATGTTTTTTTTTTGTAGAAAATTAAATGAAAGCGTCATTTTTTTTTGTAATATTCACATTTTCAACTGAATTAACTTGAGTTTGGACTTATTTTTTAAGTAGATACATTGTTTATTTAATAAAGGAGAGCCAACAGCTTATACAACAATACGATTATGAAAATGACAACATAGAGCCAATTACCAGTTATCTAAGCTTAATCGATAATTATGTTTCAAAATCACCTGCCCACCATGTAGTTATTAATCATTATTAACTTATTTATGTTAGTTGTGGTAGTCATTCAATGTAATCGTTCATATGAAACTTATTGGCAAATAAACATAATTTCAGTAAATGTAAAGGTTAACCAAACCAGTATTAATATTGCAATCGAAATCGCAGATTCCTTTGAATAGCGTGTTAAAATATTTGTAATGAGCTAATGCTTACAATCGCAAAGCGTCTTTTAGTGGGTGCGGGAAATATCGTGAGTTTACATTGCTGAGCCACGCTGCTATGGTTTTGTAAGTGTCCGATCATCGAGAGCAATGTATTGCTATTTGCACGATGTTTACCGTCCATATAAATCTTTGCGATCGTAACGAGCGATTATTAAATTATTTCATAAGTTGTAACATTGTAAAGTTGTTGAATAGGTTTGGTCATTATCTATTATAAATGAACACCAATTGCTGCATATATGAAGGACTGGAGATTGGCATAATAGACTTGGCTGTATTTTATACAACCTAGCTGTATACCGGGTGTGGCCTGTAATACGAGCAAAAAATTAAAACATAGAACAACATTAGTTCAGTGACTTTTAAAAATAAATATTTTTTATTGCATTTTAAAGTTTATTCGAAAAAGGAATGTAAAGTAAAATGTTTGATGTTTGTAGCGTGACAGGTGACGTCAGTTGGGTTCTAGTTTAGGCTGGCGGACATTGAAAACAGTATTTAATTTGTATGAAAAAAGGAAAATCTAAAGACTCCATTATTTTCAAAAGTCGCTGAACTAATGCTGTTCAGTTTGAAAACTACGATATATGCTCCGTTTACATATGTTATAAGGGGTGTTGTATCATATCCCATGGGCATTTCAAACGACGTATCATCATTCACAAATGAAACGTTCTTGCTCATTGTATTACAAACGCTTATCCCAGTAATTACTGATTTCCAAGAACAAATATCCAAAGTTAAAACTCAAACAGTAAAATCGACCGGAAAACAGGCTCGCAAAATGAGTTAAACTGTTAACTCGTTGTTTGACTATCATTACGTCATTACGAGAGTAAACGGGACGGAGTTACTTAAGACGGCAAACAAAGGGTTGAAGATATATGGCTACGTAATCTGGATTGCTTACTGTTTTTACTTCATCAACAACTTTAGTCTGAAACGTTGTTGTAGTTTTAAACCAATATTTCTATTATACTTCATTTAATATAGAATTGGAGGCCACAGCAACATTGTATTTAGACACAAATTTATTTACATGGTCTTTAACTTTGCTTACAGACTTGTCTTTGATCTCAGGTTCTAAGTCTCCTCCATTTTTTCGCCCCTCCAAGTTCCTCGAAGCTTTGTTTTATCTGAGATAAGAGAGCTTCCGCTCTTATCGGGAGCTCCACGAAACTCATTGTTTAATGATCGCTCATGTTACATCGACGTAAGTGATTGCATGGCGCTCTAGCGATTGGCTTCCTTAGAGCCTTTGCGTAGAACTTTTTGCCAGAGCTTTTCGTGAAATAAATAAATAACATGGGATTGAGTTATTTTCACTCAAAGGGCTGCGCTCGGGGTTTCTCTGCGGGATAGAATCAGAAATGATGATATCCGCAGTAGAACTAAGGTTACTGACATAGCCCGAAGAATTGCGAAACTGAAGTTGCAGTGGGCGGGGCACATTACTCGCAGGACTGATGGCTGATGGGGTCAAAAGGTTCTCGAATGGCGTCCTTAGACCGGGAGATTAGCTGTCGGTAGGCCTCCAACAAGATGGAGTGATGACCTGGTTACGATCGCGGGATCACGGTGGATGCGAAAAGCACGAGTGGAGAGCCTTGGGGGAGGCCCATGTCCAGCAGTGGACGTCTTTCGGCTGACATGATGATGATGATGACGATGATGATGAGTAATTTCTTGGATAAAAAATATTACTTGATTTTGTCCGTCAGTTAGATTATCAGAAAACCGTTAAAAAGGTAAAAAGTAATTTAAAAAGGTTAATACTTTAAAAAATACAACATATTTTATGTACTTTAGTTTCCTGTTAACCTTAGCGGTCCCCCGACACCGACGACGCTTAGATAAAAAAAAATATTACTACCTACGTACTTATACTGAAAATCAGCATAGGTCCCAGCGGGATAGGGATAAACGAATTGTTCACAGATGAAGTCGCGGACAACAGCTAGGTTATTTTATATAATCTATAATTATTTTTTACTTTTTAGTTGTTTTTTTTTTTGGCGGCTTTTTTCCGAATGTTTTTATTTTTGCTCGCGTTTTTTTGTCGAGGGCTTTTAAAATTTTTTGCTTAGGTATATAACGGCGAACTAATTAAATTTTTAGAACATTTGCTTATTATTTCAATCTCTACAGCTGAACACCTAAAATCAATTAGTCATTTTGTACCCAACACAGATCCCTTTGTTTCTTACAAAGAGCTAAACACACACCTATCTCCAAAGCATTAAGCCACGTTTAAAACGGTCCGTTCTGTTTAATTTATTTTTTGCTCGAAACCCATTTATTACTCAAACCCTAAAGACGTATTAGCTACGGTCCCATGCCATACAGAACACCGTTAAATCTCGACGCCGTTCAACAATACAAAGTCGTGACTCGAAAGAATAGGATGCATCGAAACTGTGGTTATACATTGCTTCTTTAACGAGATATGTGGAGGAAGATATGACTGGGAAACGAGCAATGGATGTATAATAATGATTTAGAAACGTAATCAATGATTGCATTAAACTCGTTGAGTTGTAGAGATGGGAATGTAAAGAAGTGAATTTTCAATTTTTTGATGATGTTTCTGAAATAAAAATGCATGAGCATTCTGGACTAGAGACACATACATGGTCTAGAGCCAGGTGGTGTTTTTGCTTAAAAGTAATCTTTTTAAAACACAAGAAACGCGTTTGTTATGGTATGAATGACGGCACGTCCGCCCGTCGTAAGCAGGATCTCTACAAAGTGCAAAATTCGAACTTCGTATCTTGCCGTCCCGCTAACGCTAATATTATACAATACAAGAGTGAAAGGGACGGAACCACATGAATTTCGGTTTTAGAATTTCGTTGTAGCCCTCCTGATTCTCGGGTAGTTTTTATATGAACTCTTATTTCGATGACGCGGTTCTCTGCCATCGATATTCGTGCGTTCGATAGTAAACAGAGGTATTTCACATTAAAATGTATGCGGACAAAAGCTTGGTGCCGCTCGTGCGGGAATGCTATGGCTCCATTCACTCGAGAACTCTTTCCAAATAAACGCTGATACGGGTACGAATAAAAAGGGAAGAGTAGCGGTGTGTGAATTCATGATAAAGTTGCTTTTTTTCTAAAATAAATTGAAATAACCACAATTATTCTCGTATAATGAGGAATGGGACTATCCAGTCTCTTATCATTCTGTGATGCGTTTTTCATTGTAACACTATCTGTACGGGGAAATTGCACAATGTAACTATTATCGAAACAGACAAGTAACTAAAAATAACTTTGTGACTTTTGTCGTTTATCTGTTTATTCCATGTATTTTATTTTTAGCATAATAAGTGGAAAACCGTGAGAGCAAATTTTCAAATCCGATCGAGGAAGTTTCTTCACTCTCTAACTTCGAATTTTGAGTTGAACTCTATTAATAAGAGCGGCGTCGACAGGTAACTCTAGTTTGGAAAAAAACGGTGATTCATTTAAAATATGAAATGCTATTCTAAGCCAACGGTTTTGAATAAGTAGTTAACTGTTAAAGATCTTGGATGTTTAATATGTATTTAAGTATGTATTTAAGTATGTTTATCCGTTGCCTAGTGCCCATAGTACAAGCTTTGCTTAGTTTGGGACTAGGTCAATTGGTGTCAAGTGTCCCACGATATTTATTATTATTATTACTATTACTAAAGATTTAAGTAACAGAGTCTAAAAACTAAAAAAAAATACACGTGATTGAAGCCTTGCCGCTTCTACGCACACTGTGTCCAAAAACAAATATTGTTCGTCCAACCATTGATCAAATATTGGTCAGCTTTCCCGTTCTCAAACAAAGTTATTGTTTTAGGTGATGCGTGTTCGGTGAGATGGCTTGGGGGGGGATACTCCTCGTGCTATGGGTGGTCGGAGTCGCTGCTGATGGGAAACATGGTAAGTTATAGAACAAATGACTAATGGAAGACGACCGGATGGCTAAGTGGTTAGAGAACCTGACTACGAAGCTTGAGGTCCCGGGTTCGAATCCCGGCCGCGGCAGATATTTGTATGAATAATACGAATGTTTGTTCTCGGGTCTTGGATGTTTAATATTGTATTTAAGTATTTATTTATCTATATAAGTATGTTTATCCGTTGCCTAGTACCCGTAGTACAAGCTTTGCTTAGTTTGGGACTAGGTCAATTGGTGTCAAGTGTCCCATGATATTTTATTATTTATTTATTTAAATATATATATTTTTTTATTTATCTCAACAAAAAGAAATACATTAAATTTTTTGACAAATACCTCGCCAAACTGCAAGACAGTTTGTTGGCGAATACTACACTCCTTATTTTTAACATAATAAGTACTTAGTTTAGAAGGCTTTGATATGCGGTGTTGGAGAAGAATGGAAGGATTAAGAATATGGAATGGAAAACCAATAAAAACGTTCTTACCATGCTCAAGTGTTGCTCGCCTTGTTGCTTGTGCTGGTGGCTGCAGCAGGGCTACTACGAAACTCGAAACTCAAAGTCCTTGCCGTGTGGTCCCTCTGACACTTATACTATTTAATACGAGAGCAAGAGGGATGGTACGATACGAACTTCGAGTTTCGTAGTAGCCCTGTAGCTACCAGCGCTCTCGTCCCTCACTGCACGGTACTGGCCGTATTAACTAAAGTACTATCTCGTCGTATGATATCATTTGCCTCTATCAAATGGTATGTGAGAAATAGAGACGGTAAACCCAATCGTGGACATAACAATAAGGCTTCAAGTGGCTGGCATTAACTTTTGAAGTCTTCTATGTTTCGTGGATTTCCTAAAAACGTGATATTGCAAGAAAAGTACCTCATCTATTTAATTTTATTAACTAGAAAGAACATTTTTAAATATGTGTGGTATGTAACCAACTTACTTTCAGAATTAGTTTTAACTAATCTAAAACTGATAAATCAGATAAATACAACCTTCAAGTGCTAATGCCTCTTAAAATAGTCGGCTCTTAACTTAATAAAAAACAAATTTTAGAGCGTGCCGAAAAAACATTCTAAAGAATACCTATAGAAAACTTTGCACCTAATCTCGAATCAGATAACTATAAAAAAGCTTGTCGTCGGCAAGGTTCGAACTGTTTGTAAGAAAAAAACGTTAAGTATTTACTGAGCATAATCGAATGGTTCCGCACCTTCCTGCGATAAGTTTAAAAACTATAATTGAGATAAACTTAACAAAAATAAAACACGTCAGACTTAAAAAAATAGATAAAGATTACTATTTAACCTATTTATTATTTATTTATTTGACATGGGATGGCAAACAAGCAAGTGGCTCTCCCGATGATAAGAGATTGTTTGTTTGTTTTCAAAGTTCTTTATTAATAACAGAATAGGTACATATTGGATCGAATATAATTGCTACTTAACAACTATATCAATTTGCTAAAATTAAGGGTACTTACAGGCTATTGACGCCTCTTAAAGTTGACGGCAGGCATATACATTTGTTATGACCACAGTAATTAGATTAAAAGAGATTCACTGCACATACAATGTCTAACATAATGACCAATGCAGGCGCATAACTTTGTTTCAGTTATTGCTTATAGCATAATTCTTTTGTTGATAAGAGATTACCACCGCCCATAGACACCGCAACACCAGGGATTGCAGATGCGTTGCCAACCTAGAGGCCTAAGATGGAATACCTCAAGTGCCAGTGATTTCACCGGCTGTAACCTAGCTGTAGCTTGGCTGTCACCTAGTATAAAATTAGACACAAAAATTGTAAAGCACACTCAATGTTGCCATATTACTAATTTTCACTAAAGGCATAATCAAAGTTTGAAAACTGGCTAACAAATGTATGAAGAACCAAACTACAGAGGAACTCTAACAGCATTGGAAAGGGCGATGCAAGAGCGAGGCAAAAAAACCTTCCATCACGACAAGGGCATCAACACGACGCCATCACAATCAGAATAACTTCGCAGCAAAAAATCTATTAACTTAACTCTTAAGTACGTGTACGGAGAGAAGTTGTTGATTTGAGAAAGGTTTAAGAAGACTTTCCTTTCATAGAGAAGTTAGAAAAGATAATAGAAAAAGAGTGTCAACTAGGACAACAGATAAGTCACGTTATTTGGCATTCAAACATGATAACATGTATGTATTTCTAATTACTCGTAACTAGAGCTCAAATTTAATTTCAATTAAGTTAAGTAAAAAATTTAATTCAAGAATAGTTAATACAGTGATTGAGCTCAAATCATAGAAGTAATTTTGTTGAAAGTGGTTAGATAAACAAAATATAAAGAAGTCATTCTAAACATACCGGGTGGACCCTGTAAAAGGAGCAAATAAATAATTTAAACACAGATTGTTACTCAAATGAAACTACTGTAGTTCTGCAACTTTCAAAAATTAAGTAATTTTATAGTTATTTTTATTCCAAACAAATTAAACGGTATTTCAATGTACTGCATCCAATAGCCTAAATGACATCGCTTGTCACGTAACAAAATGTTGGATTTCGCAATACATACTCTCACTCGTCCAATTAAACTTAAAACTAGAGAGGGAGCAAAATGAAAAGAAAAATACATTTTAATAAGCCGTAAATAAACACTTACATACTTGTTAAATACACCTCCTATAAAGAATTATTTATTGCTCAGACACACAGGGCACAAAAAGAGGTGGCATAATAAATTCATAATACGTATAAGGTCCGTTCTTTTACAAAAATGTCCCGCTATTTATACATTACATTAACAAGGTGCAAAAAGCCCAGTTCTAAAATTACAGCCTTTGAGCAACCGACCAATTCTCACCCCAGGAAAAACACAAAGACAGACTCTCCTACAAAAACATGTAACTGGATATAACAAAGTTAGCATTACAGTTGGAACGTTCTCTCGTGCGTCGCGACCAGGTCTTATGATGAAGTAACATGGTTCAAATCGTTATTAGCCCCGCATGCCACATCCGCCCTTATGAATGCCGTGTAAAGTTTTGCCCACCTGAATATTTAAGTTGGTGGTCGCATAAAGCATCGAGTGCCAGTCAAGAGGTTCCCAAACAAGATAATCCCTTTGTCAGGTTATAATAGCGGCTCCTGGGAGTCCTTTGCCATTATTTCTGTTTCATTCAAGCGGGCAGCTGCCACGCTTCCTATTTCTTTAATGACATTTCGATTTGTGAGCTTCGGACGTTTGCACTTGTCTTTTGATTTAATACTCGTTTCTCATATGTCAAACTTTTTTATACTAGCTGCCTCTGTGAATTCGCCAGCCTGGACATAGAATTATCTCAGCTAGTTAGTTATTATTTTGACGGCCTAGCAGTTGGCAACTGATACCTGCCATCAAAATTTAATGAATACTTATGCCACTTATATTTCGATTGAAATATCTGAGATGAGAGAGACAGACAGACAAATAACCAGACGGACACGTGATCAAATGGTTCAGTTTTTGCTATTTTGGCTACGATATTAAAAACAATCCAAGTAAGTAGGCGCGTGATCAATATACTTTTAAGATTAGTTTATCTGAAGGTTGTATGGTTTTATTGCTAAAAAAATCCACATACACAAAGAAATAAATTCAATCGTAAAACATTATTATTATATCCTAAAAATAATTCGTTTGCTCTTAACATCAAACATGATCAAGCTTAATCTGGTAATTAGCAAAAACTTCACGGTACTTTTTTAGCATTAACAGATTTCTTACTAATTTTCCAAGCCAATCTTATTAGCGACTTTGAATTTTTTGCGTCAGATACTTCATTCGTCGGTAGCTTCAATCTCTTAAAGAGTCTACTTACTTCATTACTGCTAGTTTTTGCTGGCCACTCTAATCTCAAGCAATCGGATATTCCTTTTCATACTTCATTAGTTAACCTCCTTAACTATTCTTAACATTTCTTTTGATGAAGATTTTTTGCTACCTAGTTGAAAATTTATTCTTCACGCTTTGTAAGAAATGTTTATAAGCTTTTATGTAATTTAAATATTTATAGGGTCGGTAGGCCTCCAATTAGATGGAGCGACGACCTGGTTAATATCGCGGGATCGCGGTGGATGCGGAAAGCACAAGTTCGGTCTCTAGTGTAGAGCCTTGGGGAGGCCTATGTCCGGGAACGCATCTGAATATCGAATGTTAAAATATAGAATATATTAAAATATCGAATGGGTCATAATATCGAAAGGTTTATTTTCTGAAATCGTAAACTTTTCAGGATTCATTAAAACGGCATCGTATATAACCCCTTGGGTTAGGTTAGGTTAGATTTATAATAATCAAAAATATACAGTGTTAACCCATTCGATATTTTAATACATTTGGTATTTTAACATTCGATATTCAGATACGTACCCCTATATCCAGCAGTGGACGTCTTTCAGCTGACATGATGATGATGCTTTATTTTTACTAAGAATTTAATTTTTTCAATACCTTGCCCGATGGTAATATGAAGACGATGGCGTCCCGTTAGTGTCGTGACCATGTGTGTAAAGCTAGTTATATCAACAACAATAAGTATAATCAGCAAAAAAACCGTGTCTTCTAATCTCTTGAATAATACATACCTATACCTAATTTCTTTTTTCATTGCTTGGTAAATCTGACAGAAATGGTAGAAAACGTCTCTAATTCAATTTAACTGTAGTAGTATCTTGTAGAAAGCCTTGGAATTCATTTTCAACCATCATTAAGGCTTCTATAATCTACAGTAAAAATAACAAAAAACCACTTAATCCGTCTAAATCGACAAATTTAAAAGCAACATCTGAACTATCGTAAAATTTCCCTAAATAAACATCTTGATGCGCTATAAATTCCTTAAAAGCATTTAATCACCTATTAATGTAGAGCGGTTCTTAAACTCCATTTTAAAACCTACTTGCCTCAATATTATACCTACACGTGCTGTTAGAAAAGTACCCATGTATTTAAATTTCGTTTTAAATTAAAAAGACTTTTTTTGACCGAATGGGATTCGACCCTCCTGTGGTTTTAGTACACGCCACTATCAAGCAACCAGTTTAATCATTCGGAAATCAATAGTACCTAGTGGTGACATCTATTGCATCTATCATAAAGTTACTTGGTTTACCTACTACACTCAGACAGAACGTATTATGCTATTGGAGTATGAAAGTGATCCATATTTTCGTATGATTTATCTACTTCCTTGATAGGCTAGTTGGTAGGAAACCCTGATATATGTAGCTAAGGGATGGGAATCGCGGATTTGAATCCCGTCCAGAGCATTTGAAAATCTATTAGAGTTTTTCAAAAATCTTAGATTTCATGGTGCAAACCTAACAAAGTAAAACTTTATCATTTCAAATTGTTGAATTCTTGTCCATTTACTCTCTCATTCTTAGAGGAGGCCTATGTCTTGCACTGGGACTTATACAAGGTGTTAATTAAATAACTGAAAACCTGAAAGTAGTTTCTTCAGAATTAAATCGAATCAGAATCGAGGTTGCGGTTTTTTTAATCACCCTTTTGCTGTGCCCAATTTAAAAGTTATAAATTCAACATTCATTACAATTAAATCTCTAAGCGAGGTTGTATTTTATTTAAATAACATTAAAACTGGCCGTTTTCTTGGCAATTTCGATTTTCTACAAAATACACCGAAACGCAACTGGCAAGTAGAAATCACTAGCGTAGAATTAGAAATCAAGTAGAATTACCGAATAAAAGATAGGAATATTGATTGAAATACATAATCGAGATGAGATAAAATTTATGTCCAGAAGAACATTTACGTTTATTCAATGCAGAATCCATCTGTTCCTTTTGTTTGAGCACTTCTTCCATTAACTGCAAAGTGCCCAACT
This sequence comes from Choristoneura rosaceana, assembly GCA_037349165.1. NCBI lineage: Eukaryota > Metazoa > Arthropoda > Insecta > Lepidoptera > Tortricidae > Choristoneura > Choristoneura rosaceana. The sequence continues at coordinate 2,263,618 of JAZBNJ010000019.1, forward strand.
CTTCATATCATATACCAATAGTACTCCTCGAGGAGACACGGGCGTTTAAATGTTTAACTACCTCGAGCTTTTCACTCGCTCGGTTAAGTGCATTCGCAAGTAAAGCATCAAGTTGTCTGGATCCAATGAGGGTTTTATTACATCTAACTGATTTATCAGAAACGTTTTTGTGATTTAAGAATTAACAGTAAGTGTGGGCCAAGTTCTGAGTGGTTAAACTGTAGGTACGTAAAGTTTCGACTCGAATCAACATCATTATATTATAATGTTTAAAAGTTGAAAATCACGAAATTTTCACTCATTTAAACTACTACAAAAATCCCGTTTCCGTTTGTGGTATTTTAATCGTTATATTTAACAATATATCAACCGTATGGCATCCACTGGTAGAACATAAAATAGGACTTATACATAGATCTTCTAACATACTAATGGATCCATCTCAGCTTAATTCCACTCAGAATAAAACGGCTTTGGCCGTCAGTCATTCCAGTGCGGAATGGGAACTTCACTCACATTTATTGATGTCTTTTTTGTCGGATTTAGGGGCCATATCGTGATTTTGTGCTTGTCATGGTTTTTGCTCTCTAAAATTAAACACTTTCTTGTGCTTAACTGCTCCTTCTTGTAATTTGTTCAGCTCGCACGATACATGCTCGACTTAGTGTGTAAGTAATAGTAAAACAGTATTTTATTCAACTCCACCACAAATTACAATGCAGAGATAGTAAGAAAAAGACGGCCTTAAACTATAGCTGGTAGACTTATGCGGCGGAGACTGGTGCTCGAACTAGGGGAAACCTGGTAAGTCGGGTCACCAGGTCTCCAATCCTCACTGTGTGAACCGCTGCTAAATTTTATGTCATAAGAATGATGAATACTGATTAATATTGTAAATTTTAGTGATTGTGTAATCTTAATCTTGGTAAATAAATCACTATCTCATATGAAAGATTAACAGCTCAGACATCTTCCCTAACTTTTGCGTTAGTAGTATTAGTAGTTTACGATAGTCAGCTTGCCTCATTCGGGAATGAACCGGACGGCGAAACGAAACACAAACAAACCACTTAACTAACCGGTCCGACATTTCAAACTTTAGCATCCGGTAAGTCGAACGTAAGACGAAGCCGTGGTGGCCTAGTGGTTTGACCTATCGCCTCTGAAGCAGAGGGTCGTGGGTTCAAATCCCGGCTCGCACCTCTGAGTTTTTCCAAATTCATGTGCGCAATTTACCACGAGCTTTGCGGTGAAGGAAAACATCGTGAGGAAACCTGCACAAATCTGCGAAGCAATTCAATGGTGCGTGTGAAGTTCCCAATCCGCACTGGGCCCGCGTGGGAACTATGGCCTATGGCTTGCCCTCTCATTCCGAGAGGAGGCCTGTGCCCAGCAGTGGGACGTATTTACGCTGAGATGATGATGATGATGATGAAGTCGAACTTGGCCTATACACTCCCGCACCCAACCTCTTATGAATTTATAGCCCGAGTACCAACTGCTATTTTCGATATCTAGTGCAAGCATTGGTCATAGGATTGGTTTGTAAGTGGTTGCATCTGTTTTAGTGGGCTGATAAGGTTGTGTAATGTTGCTCAAATGTTATTTTTGTTCACATTTGGGTCAATGGCCTTGCTACTGATAATTAGAGAGAGAAAGAAAAAAAACATTCACATGTTTGACTTCTAATGTATTTTGATGTGATTGAATTTCACAATCCACACTAAGACCGTGTGAAAACTACGAGTATTTTGAGAGTAAGGGGCTGTTTCACCATCCATTAATTAATGTTAACTGACGGTTAAATGTGATGCCGTCTCCGTCTATTCGAACATAACAAATAGAGACGGCATCATATTAAAAGTCAGGCCTAAAAAAACAATGTTAGTACATACAAAGATGCACCCATTAATGATTCAGCAAAGAAATTGACGCTCTTTTTCCTTTATGAACTACTAGCTTATGCCCGCGACTTCGTCCGCGCGGATCTAGGTTATCGCGCGGTGGCGCCCTCTACCGGAATAAAAGGTATCCTATGTTGATCCTTGCGGTTCAAACTACCTATGTACTAAATTTCATCAAAATCGGTTCAGTGGTTTCGACGTGAAAGCATAACAGACTTTCGAATTTATAATATTAGTAGAGATATCAGTTTTTTTTTTCACAAAATGCTACTACTTAAAAGATTCATGTGTGATTTTATTTTTTTGTCCAAAAAATTCTTAGCGTCCAATAAAGTCAAAACTGTTTTAAAACCTAGTTTTATGTAAACCTATTGAAGGTTTAAATAAATCGCCGACCATCCAGAGATTTACAGCGACAAACTCTAAACTGTCTCGTAACTTATTGTTCTAAACAACTACAATTCTAACGTTAAGGACATTGATTAAGTACTATCCAGTACGAATGCACTTAATAGATACGATTCGGTTTAATTGGTTGCCTGGCGGAAAGAGCGGCGTCCTTTCGAACAGTTAAGGACGGGATGACGCCAATTCGAATTCATTTTTAGAATCGTAAGGATGTGTACCTACGTCTGGTTAAAGAATATCGATAAAATTGCAAGAAATACGTGGAGACACGTCGCTTCTGTTTTTAATTATTCCGCTTAATTGTTAGTTCGGATTCACCGAACGTATCAAAAAATAATTTACAGTAGCTTTTACCCGCGACTTTGCACGTCTAAACCATTAGGCCTAGCAACTGAATTTAAATTCCGGAGTCAGGAAAAATTCCCGCGGGTTTTTTTTCCGTGCAACGTTGTTTTTTTATGTAAGAACCTTCTAAACAACTTAAAAATAACCTAACCATAAAAATTTCGCTTTTAATGTAAGGTTTTTTCTGACTGTACTTTTTGTTAACTGTACTTGCATTGTGACTCAAACTACTTTTGCATACCAAATTTCAAGTCGATGCTATTAACCGTTAAAGAGTACCGGCCTGCGGAGATGATCCTGGCTGGACTACCAAGATGTATTGTCACTACTAGATTACTGTATTGTCACGCGATTTACATAAGTCTTCCAAATATCAAGTCAATCTGACTACTGAAAGTTGGTCAAAAACTTGCAAGATTTGATTACTATGATTACAGATAGACAACGGGACAGGTGAATCTAACTAAAAGCATCTAAAAAGACGGATCAATTTGGAAAATTCGTTGTTGTTATAAAACAAAAATAATATATTTTTTATCTAAATATATCGATATCCTCACAGCACTATTCGTTAGTAGAATTCGGCCGTCCATCAGTCCAAACATACTTCACCTCTGTCGTGGCGATAAGGAATTTCTCCATTTACATTAATTTTCTTCAGCGTGTGGTATTTTAAATTAAGAACATATTTTCTTTTCGAATTATTCAACTGTTTTTATTGGTTAAAATGCCGGTGTTTTCATTGGGCGACATATTGCCCGAAGTATTTAGCTGTGTTTTGATTGGTCGGCTTAATGATGCTGATTTGTTATGATTAGAGAACGTTGTTGAGTTACGATCAATAAATAGATCGCAGCAAGTGGTTTATACAGTTATGACAGTTAACTTCAATAAGTAATTGAATAACTTAGTGAAGTTTTACACATAAAAGTTTTCTCTTGTCAATAATATTTTATTTATTGCTAATTGAATGAATATTTAACAAAGTTTTCAACTAGCTAAAAACTGCCTTCACCATCGTAATACCAACACAAAGTTTATTTTCTTTCATGAAAACGAATCCTTGTATTTCTTTCTAATATTATGAAATGTGTATGTGTGTATGAGTTACTTCTTCATACTAAAATGACTCGACGCATTTAAATGTTTTTTTTTTTCGTGGATTTCGTTGAGCAAAACCGCTTGAAAAAGCTAGTTTACATTCATCAAATACTTTGTACACGTGCTAAGTCAATCTTTTACGTAATTTGATTGGCTAAACGAACACATTAGGTATACTCGATCACTTAAAATTAACAAAGGCATCGTGACAGAAACTGGCACGTTTTGGTAAACGCTTAGTTAAGACTAACTGTGTATTTAAATGCGTTCAGTTACACACTGCCCATTAGTTGTTCGAGCCTGAACTCTCTTTATTTTTAGAAGCTTAACTGATGGCGCAAATCTTCCTCGTCTTAGAGCCATAGGTTATCACTGGCAACACATACTGGTTGAAGATTAAGCACTCATTAGAATAATTAACGTATAAAAATAAAATTATATAGCAAAATTAGCGCAGCCAAATATTCTGTATCATGAAAAAAAAAAAACTTTTAAATTTTAATCAAAATCAAAAACGCTCTGTGTTAATGCGTCGCAAATTACACTTTCAAGTTGTTATTACTGACAAGAAGACCGTACCGCTAGAAATAGTAGTAAGTTTTTCTACGGCAGATAGAAGGCGTAAAATAAAATCTATACAATGCAATTAATTACCGCTATTTCGCGTTATTGCTTACCGTATAATTTTTTTCTCTGTGTATTTGTTTTCTGTATCGCTTACTATTTCTGGTGTAAAATCAAGAGTCTTTGTATTGTATTGTATTGTATTGTAATTTTTCGATCCTATTTCTTCGACTTTAAAAACTTAGGTATACTTTTATTGCGTAATCGTCATCCCTTCACCTCCACCATTTTGTTCACCTTCGATACGACCTTAAATTTCTTAATCTTGTAGCTCGAGCTTTCTGGCCATTATTTAAATCATCTCTCAACCGTGAGAGCACAGACACACGTCGAACAAAAAACACCTTTGTCTATAGTCGTGACCAAAGAACGTGATAGATACTGCACCGAAAAAGGCCTCTGACGCAGTGTACTCATTACACGATCTGAATTACGAAACCACTCAAAATATCGTGGTGTTAATTGAAGAAACTGTGAAGTTGGTTGGAATTTAGTGTAGTCCAGCAGTCGGGTCTATAATATGTGCCGGATATTTTGTTATCCTAACGTATACTCTTAGTCTACAGCTGTTTGATTCAAGCTTTATAAATAAATAAATAAATATCATGGGACACTTGACACCAATTGACCTAGTCCCAAACTAAGCAAGGCTTGTACTATGGACACTAGGCAACGGATAAACATACTTAAATATAGATAAATAAATATTTAAATACATATTAAACATCCAAGACCCGAGAACAAACATTCGTATTATTCATACTCTGCCCCGGCTGGGATTCGAACCCGGGACCTCAAACTTCATAGTCAGGGTCTCTAACCACTTAGCCATCCGGTCGTCCAAATAAATATAATTTAATTTCCAGAGGTTCAATTCAATGAGCTAAAACCTTTTACTATGCTCTTCTACTACCAACCTCCGCTGCTGCTTGGTAACTGAAAATAAGTAAAAAAAAAAGAAAAATGGTAAAAACACCCTTTTAATTATTTCAAAGTCATATAGCGATTTTATCCCTCGCTATAATTACGAAGCACTCACAAAAGTTTGCTAACACAGTAATTAATTATAATCAGTCATAGTTTTAAGTCAGCTTCTCAAATCAATCAAAAAACACTCCAAGCTTTATTTTGATTTGAGCCATTAATTAAAAAATCTGATAAAACCCGTTAGATCCCGGCGAGAAACGGTTGGACTGTTGTTAATCAAAAGTTAGAACCAATTTAACTTGACGGCACCTAGTTGCACAACCGAGTGGCTCTACCAAGTTTTTCAAAGAAATTTAGAGCTAGTATACTTCTAAGCATCGTTCCTTTTGTGTTGACTTTGCTTTCAAATATTTCGTGATAGGCTTTGACGAAATTCGACATCGAAAGTGTTTTGGGATATAAAGTACTTACGATAGAAGCAAGCAAGCGTTCCCGATTGCTAACATACATACTGTAAGTGCATAAATATACAGCGCGAGTGAAGCTCTAATAATTTTATTATGTTTTAGTAATGAAAATTAGACTTATTATTCTCCTTACAAAATTAATTAGCACGAAATGTATCACTACCTTGATACTACTTTGTTTTTATTCAAAACGACGTACTTGTGGACGTGACAGCTGTCACGGAACGCTTTTCACTCGTATCAAATTGCTCGAAAATATTTCAAAAATTAATTACGCCCTGGTAGTTAATTCTAAATTAACAATTTGTATATTCGTCTGGTTACAGTTTGAGGTAAATAGTATCAAAAATACACGATGTATTTCTACTCTCGGTGATAATGATGAATGATATTATCTAAGTAAGCGAGGTTTAAATATTATAACGGACGGATCGCGAAGTAGCTAGAGAACCTGACTACGAAGCTTGAGGTCCTGGGTTCGATTCCCGACTGAGGTAGATATTTGCATGAATAATACGAATGTTTGTTCTCGGGTCTTGGATTTTTAATATCTATTTAAGTATGTATTTATCTATATAAGTATGTTTATCCGTTGCCTGGTAACCATAGTACAAGCTTTGCTTGGTTTGTAACTAAGTCAATTTGGTGTCAGGTGTCCCATGATATTAATAATACATATTCATATTTATTATGAGTATGTATTCAAAAAGATTTGCAATTTTGAACATGAAACTAGATTACGGATTACCCCGAAACATGTCGGGCTAAACTCGATTTGAGAAAAGAGTTATCCGGGGCAACTACAATAAAAGTTAAATTATAGCAAGATAGGTTCAAAGCTGTTCAATCATCATTATCATGATTTCTACGTAAAAATGAATTAAGCAACCAGTATTCATGTCTCACCTATTAGAAATAAAATTCCGTAGAACTACTTGCTTTAGTAAGTAATACGGGAGTTGACATGGGATAAGCAAGGCTTAATCGACGAACGCAACAGAATAAGTAATCGGGCAGAATAATTGAGTACATGCCGATGTCACTTCCTTTGACAATCAATTAATTTGGATGACGTTGACATGCAGATAAAAATAAAATTATTTTAACACAGCACAATCCTCTTTAGGATAACGTACTCTTTCACTCTTTGGTCTAAATAACAATGGGAATTAATAAAACATAGTGACCAAATTAATTTGAGATTAAGGTTGATTTATCTTAAAAACTTTGAAAAAAATCTTAATAGTTAAACCTTTTTTATTCTTATGAAATTTAATTATTTATTTTGTTTAGTCTTTGTATCTATACAATATTAGTATTGATTGTAATCAACATCGTGTCTTAGTCTCACAGTGCTTTGGTTTTTACTGTTATACAGTCTAATTTATTTAAATATATAAATGAATAATCTGGTTGTCAATCCTGATCATCTGAAATTGATTAATTTATAACTATAGCACTCTGTTCTAACAGGATTTTGATGAAAGTAAACCTAACAGTAGCTTAAAATATTTACCCCCTTTTGCTAAAATCTATTTGACGGATAAATGTGATGCCGCCTCAGTTTGCTTTGTTTTAATAGACGGAGACGGCATCACGTTTATCCGTCAGCTAAAATTAATCAATGGGTGGTGAAACAACCCCTTAAACTTACGTATTTGAAGATGATATTAGTAAGCTAAATTCCCTCATTAAACTTAAAGAAAATCCAAAGAGGAAACAAGCCTCGCTAGTCGGAAATAGAAATAATCCGAACGGAAGTGAAACTAATTAAGTTATCCACACTTCGCGTTATTTTCGTCTCCAAAGTACATGTCAACGTTGGAAAAGTAACACACACTGATGTACTGATAGCAATTTCTAAGCGAAATAATGAGGGAGCTCAAACAACAGCTGACAACGAAATCGAAACTGTAGATACTGTTGCTTTAGATTCCAATTTCGTTGATGTTGCAAGCGTTTTAGTAAAGTAGGGTGTATGGTATCCAAATATCTGTGTTTCGCGTGTAAATAGCGAGTGAGCGCGTATGCCAGGTGCGTAGAAATCGATCCTAACTCTGTACATGTTATTATGACAGTTGCCGTTTATATAACTGACGTTGAACGTGAATTAGGATGTAATTAGAATGTCGTTAGGCGACAGCGTTTCAGTTTTAGCAACGGTTAATTCGTCAATTTCAGAGTAATCTTGTCGTTTTAATCGTTTTGGAAGCTAAGTTATCTTGTAAGGGCCTGTTAAGTTTGGATAATTTGCAAGGACGGTTCTCAAATTAAATTCTGGATATTAACGACTGACTGAAAAAGAGAAAGTGAGTACATTAAAAAAAAACGACTTGCATAAATTAAACATTTTACGTCATTTATTAAACTACAAATAGTATGGGATTTAAAAAATTGGCTATTGTCAGGATAGAATATGAGTAACAGCTAATTAAAGTGTAATAATTACGCGTATTTGTTAACGACTTTTTTCATTTGTGCTTCATCTAAGTAAGAACGTGAACTTAAGCAAAAAAAAACAGAAGTGAATGAAACATCCAAAGTAAAAGTACTTTTTACTGAACTTAATCGTAAGTCGGTAGAAAACTTTAAGCTTGACGGCGAAGCAAATGAAACATGATATGTCAATGATTATGATTGGGATTATCGTGACGTAATGGTACACAATGACATATTCAAATTCTAAAATATACTTTCTTTTGTTACAGACGTTTCCAGTACGGCTGAACCAGAACACACAACAGCCGTTCCAACGCCGCCTATACCCTTACGTCCCGAATACGCTCATCCAGCTGGCGTAGAGGCCCTAGACCCTTACAACTCAGAGAAAAACCACCCACCACCACATCACAGAGACTACCTCGAAGAAGATTACGACAACGAACCAAATAATGAAGACGAGCATGACAATAGAGAAGAAACAGATGAACTGCCGAACCTGTCAGGCGATCATCTACTCGGCTCAACTGACGGCCTTCCAATATTTTTATTCGAACCACAGCACGTGTTTGTGCTTCGAAATAAACCTGCTACTTTAAGATGTCGCGCTGCAAGCGCACTCCAAGTGTACTTCAAGTGTAATGAGGATCATTCAATTGCTAGCACACAGTTTGAGTTTGTGGATCCTCAGAGCGGTGTGAGGATAGTGGAAGCTGAGTATAATGTGACCAGAGATCAGTTGGAAGAATATTTCGGGGAGGATAGATTTACATGTACGTGCTTTGCTTGGAACAGCAGAGGAGATATCAATAGTCAGCCGGCTGTTGTAGAGTTAGCATGTAAGTATTTTGATGTAATTACTTAGTGTTTGAACAAAAATAGAGACCATAATTTTGTGATCTACCCCAATTAAGAATCAATCTTTAGACCTCAAGTTCCATAGTAAATATTTAAATCGTGAAACTGAAATTCATTGAGAGATCAGGATCTGAATCAAACTTTTACTTATGAGTGTACTGTCTAAAAGCGTTTCTCTGTTATAAACAGAATTAGGTGGTTATAGCACAAAATTGAACAACAAAAAATAGATTTCACATCAAATTCTCAACACAATACTACAAACTCATCAAAATTCACGTAACATCAACATCAAGTTATCAACTTAAGCGTATAAACACTCCAGCATTTATGAAGCCATCGATTCATTTATATCCACAATAAACCCGTCGATATAATCATAACGTTAACGTAACGCTATATCCGGCACGGATGTGGTGCAACATTTCATCAAAACTCATAATTTGAACGTTTCCGCGATGGTTTTAGACAACCCGGTCAGCATAGAAACCCTGTGGTGAAAATAACAATTCACAAGGAAGCTTTTTAGAACGTTTAAACGCTGAAAAGGAGAATGCATGACAAGAGTTACCTTTAGCTTGTCTCTGCACAAAATTTTCCTGCCACGTGTCGCGAGGGCAATTTAGAAATCGCACTCCTAGACTCTTTTCTCTTTTTCTCTTTCTTTTCTAGACGTTTCTGAACTCGAAATCATTTTGATTAGGACCTTCCAGAAATTGAATGAAGTATGAAAATTATTTGAGTTGATGTACACTTGATCTAAGGGCGCGACATGTTTGCGCCTGTATTACAAATTTTAACATTCGTGCATTCCTACTATCTCATACCAAAACAAAACTGTGGCTTAGCTGAAATGAAAGACACGCTCATAATTACGCGTTCCCTGACCAATGCAGTCATTGATCTTGAAAATAAAACCTAAATCGAATGATCAATCAAAAAGTATTAAGTAAATAAAAAGATAAAAGGCTTATTATAGTTACGATTTCATATAGAAATCATGAATAAAAAACATGAACATGATTACTAGGGAACATGGTTAAAAAGTTATCTTTAAGACGTTCAGCGCTTAACGTTAAACACTTCAATAAACAACGAAGAAACGGGCATGTTAAATTCAGGGAATTCTGTGAAGAATAAAAAAACGGATTAATAAGTTTTGGTGCCGACCGTTGCAGTCGGTGGTGGCGAAAAAAGGGCTTTTATTTATATGAGACAATCCTTATATACTAGTTTAACAGCGCCCTCTTTGGGCTATTTTGATAAAATTCAACTTCGTAGATCTCGTAGATCTTAAGGGAAAGTACCATCAGGTTGGACTAGATGGCACTGCTTATGTAAATCGTAAAATTAATAAATTTAACATGGCAGTTAGTTTTTAATAAAGACTTAAGCAACAGACCTAACCTAATTTCCTCAAAAAAGGTCATGGCTAAATGCAATCGAATTATTAGCCTCAGGTGCGATCGATCCGATTCGCCATTTGTGGTATTGCCCGGGAGCACATAAATCCAGCGAGCTGCGCTCCCGACGTTTATTTAATATGCACAGAAGATTTACCTTCGGGCATTGAATTAAATCTAGGCGTAATGGAGGTTATGAACAATGATATAAATGGCGCCAATGCGTCTTTGTAGGGCAGAATCCGAAGGTATGTAAGATGAATTGGATTGGATGGTTTAGTCATGGTAGTCAATGTAGATGGATCTATATCATCATCATCTCAGCCGTAGGACGTCCAATGTTGGACATAGGCCTCCCCCATAGGCCTCCAGTTGCTTCGGTTGGTAACGGCCTGCATCCACCGTGAACCCGCAGCTTTAACCAGATCATCCGTCCATCTCTTTGGTGGACGTCGTACGCTGCGCTTGCCAATCCGCGGCCTCCACTCGAGAACTTTTCGGCCCCAACGGCCATCCGTTTTCCGTGCTATATGGCCCGCCCATTGCCACTTCAACGAGCTAATTTGCTTGGTTATGTCGGTGACCCTTGTTCTTCTACATATCTCCTCATTTCTGATCTATATATAAATCTAAAACTGCAAGATATTAAAAGATCAATTCTTAAAGAACCATGTCATCGATATAAGTTATAGACGATCTAGGGCCCTTCAAACACAAGATCATGGATTCGAATCCTGGCTCGCAAGCTCTGAGTTCATTTTTCTTTTATTTTTTACTACGTGTGACACAAAAATTATCAAAGGTATTTATTTATCCGCCCAGTTTAAAAGTTGTTTCAAATTCCTTTTTACGATTGCTTCAAATTTATTAAGTGTTTATAACGAAGTAATCAATTTCTTTTAAAAAATTACCGGGAAGAAAATTGAACTTTTGCCTTTGATTTTTTTGCTCAAGTATATTACGATGAATTCATTCAGTATTTTTATATTACTTTTTCTACGAAATATCAATTTATCTTTTCTTTTTACTTCTTGTTGATCTCAACGGTATTCAATAATGTAATTTTGAAATTATTAAATAAACAAAATTCAGTTGTATAAGAGTTTTAATAGAATATGTTATTAAAGGCCGTGGTGGCGTAGTGGTTTGATTGACCTATAGCTTCTCAAGAAGTGGACTCGGTTTCAAATCTGTTTTTCGAAATTCGTGTGCGAATTGGCATTCGATATTTATTTAGTGCCAGCTTTACGGTAAGGGAAAATATCGTTAAGAACCCAGTGTAGAACTTCACAGGCAATCCTTTGAAGCATTTATTGGCGTTTGTGAAGTTCCCAAACCGCACTAGGCCCGTGTCGTAGCCAAAGCTTACTCATTCTAAAAAAGTTTGTTCCTAGCAGTAGGATGCATATTATAGACAGAATGGATAATGTTATTTATCCATATTGATATTATAAGCTCGAAAGTGTGTGTGTGTTTGTATGTTTTTCCGTCTTTCACGTCGAAACGGAGCGACGGATCGACGTAATTTTTGGCATACGGATGGATAGTTTATGGGCCAGAGAGTGACATAGGCTAGTTTTTATCCTAGAAAAATGCATTTCCCGAGGGAACAAAGGCGCCATAACCTAATTCCACGCAGAAGAAGCCGCGGGCAAAAACTAGTTCCAAGTATTTCAATTTTATAATGTCTCATCAAACGGTAATCGCAAAAGAAGCCACTGGAAAGCTCACTAGCTAGTTAAATTTAAAACTAAAGCACATAACTCTAAAAAGCAACCTCATACAAACCCTTTTAATTTAAACTCATCATGAGATGCTAATAAACGATAAGTATAACACTAGGAAAGTGGCAAATTTAATTTTATCATTCCGATAAAAACACTTCCATGTACTAATTATATGAAACCCGTCAGCAATGGCGCCGGTTCTAACAGCAAATGTAAGTTGGTCAGCACCGGGAGAGTTCATGTCCTATAAATTACCGAGTACGTCTCGTTTCCTTTACGAAATTGTGGAACAAACGACCAAAAAGAACTAGAAAAATTATGCTAGAAAGGACTTCACAGTAAAAAGCTGAATTGGATCTCTGTTAAAATTTATTTTTGAGCTTTCATCGCATTTATATTTTTTTTTTCTGTATCACATATCCGTACCGAATCAACCCAAAATCTACAAATTTTGAGTTCTGTCCCGATCCCGTAGGTCTAGATAAAAATAGCCTATGTTTTATTGCAGGCATACCACCACCAATCTACATACCAAATTTTATCCAAATCCGTTCACCCGTTTTAGCTTGAAGGAGTAGCAATCAAACACATTCTCACAAACTTTAGTGTTTATTAAATAAATTAAGTAGAAAGTTTAATTTAAAGAAAGAAAGAATGTAAGCAATCCCTGTATTAAAACTAATTTAAATATCACGGGACAAATACGACACCGATACATCAATTATTGACCTAGTCCCATACTAAGAAAAGCTTATATCATGGATACCTACTCTTGGCAACGGATAAACATACTTATATAGATACATACTCACCCGAACCTGATCTCGATGGATCGAACCCGGAACCTTAAGCTTCGTAGTCATATTCTCTAACCTCCTTGACAATAGAGTCTATCTTTCGTAAAAATACAGCAAAGTGATTAACCCACTACAATATTCTAGTGTAGAAGTTCTGGCATAAACTCACACCTTAACATTACTGAAATGCTAATGTATAGATTTCTTTGGAGCATCAGTTTCAGACAAATACTGGAGAAAACGTTTTAAATATAGATTGCTATTTAGGTAACGTCATACTTCTACTAGAACTATTTACAAAATTAAAATGACAAGTAGTCAAACAGCTGCCTACTCAAAGCACGGCCCTTTATTAACAAACTTAAACGCATTTAAATTTAAACGCATTTACTGAACCATTAAAAAGGTAAATGTACACCGCCGTAAATCTTAGACAGAAGACGTAGCACCTTCACATAGAACACGTAGTGTATTAACATTTATAGTAAATGTCGCTCGTGAGTGTATTTAGAGCGGGAGAACAATTAAAACTGTCAAGTTGAGGATTTAGTATTGCATTATGTGTAGTGAGTGTAGTGTCGAGACCGGTTAAGTTGATTGAAAATTTAGAAGCGGAATTAAGCTTTTGGTTTACTATGTAGGTTTACAGGTTTCCCCGAAAGTGTCAATTTTTTTCCGATAGTTTTTCCGGACCGGTACAGCCTTAGAATCTTCAAAAACAAGCCTACTTTTACCAAAGAGCACGCAACGCAGCCATGATTCAATTTATGTTATGGATGTCCATAGACGGCAATGATTGTTTTCCATCAGGTGATCCTTCTGTTCGTTTTTTGCCTATCATACATAAATATCGCAGTTTCACGGTGGATGCAAGCCGCTTCAAACCGGAGCAGGGGCGTAGCTACCGCCGTATCTGCCGTATCAATTATACGGGGCCCCCGGGCCAAGGGGGCCCCCAGCGTGCGTAACAAAAATTAATAAAAACTTCCCAATTTTTTTTAGTTCAGAAAAAGGGCCCCCAAACAAATTTTTATACGGGGCCCCGCCAAAGCACGCTACGCCACTGAACCGGAGGCAACTGGAGGTCTATGGGGGAGGCCTATGTCCAACAGTGGACGTCCTATGGCTGATATGATGATGATAATGATACATAAATATATAGCATAAAAAAGTCTATCTATCTATCTATAGCAGCCCTTGTTGCGTCCGTGTTCGAACGTAGGCCTCCTCTTCACGTTTCCACGTCTGTCTGTCTCCTGCCACTTTCATCCAGTTAATGCCAGCTTGCTGCTGGATGTCATCCGTCTATCTCTTAGGAGCATAAAAAAGTATACTTTTAATTTGTACGGAACCTTCAGTGCGCTTTCTCTCTCGCTTGCCCAGTGTTTGTATTATTGTAGACCAAAACACATTTCAAGTTATAATTGACTTAGTAATCAACTTTATTGTTATCAAAATCATAGCTGCTGGAAAAGAAGCATAACATCCACATAGCTAGTCTTATCCATCGGTGCAAAAATTGCTCAAATGAAGAACGCTTCTCGTATTATTTGAATTAATTAGAGTTTTCATAATGTTCTCTGAACTGAATTAAATGTTGAGAACAATTATTGTACTCAACAGTCTCGTAATTAGAACAGCGTGAATGTTTCAGTCCTTGTTTATATTTAGACGTTTATGAGTTGAACTACGTGTTTGCTTCCAGTTTTGTTAGGTTTGACGCCTTTCAAAGGAATGTTAATTATAAAGGTGACACTTTCATTTTAGTGTCTGCTTGCTTTTTCCGCTCTAACAACTCTCTTTGGCTCTTGCTTTGTCAATATTCATAAGAAATCTTTGTGTTTTCAAGGAATTTTAGTACTAAATAATAACAATAACCAATAACATTTGCGAGAGAAAGAGAGGAATTTGATTTATTTTCTTCAAGATAGTATTAGTTGTGAAAACCTTACGCTTAGACTTATCGTTTATTCTATCGAACCGTGATCACGATACGAATACATTCCGTTATAAAATGACTTCCATTATCAAAAAAATATTTATTGAGCTACCACAGAAATAAGTCTAGAATTTATAACCTAAGTATTCGTTTTTATCACGTCCTTTAAAAAACTAAACTCACAAATACTGTAGAATATGTATCGCAATACTCATCCATAATCAGTCACATCATCCCAAATAATTGAGAGAAACTTTATACGATTAAAATACTAGTCAAAATCTAAGTAAAAAAACCAACGAAAATATAAATACACTTGCATTCACTTTAAGAGACTTCTCTTCTCAAAGTGAATACGTGAACCGCATTAAAATTAATTTCTGTTTCTATACAGCACAAACGCAAGTAAATAATAGTTAAATAGCATAGATTATCAATGAGACCACCTGGTACAATGAAGTTACCAACAATCTTCTGAAATGATATTTGAGTCACTGAAATCGCCTTTCGACTTGACAAAGACTAATAATGGGACATTCTATATTGATCGCAGCTTATTTCATAATGCTATTAGGGTCTTTACATTTAATCAGATCAGCTTTATGAAAATACATCGCGTCGAATTTAATGCTTTAAAGAATGAAATTTGATCCGGTGTTTTAGTAGCATGTAGACAAAAATAATAAAATAAATGCAAATAGACAGAAATACATAAATCACTATGAAATGATTAAAAGGAACCCAAAATATTTTTTTAAATAATAAAGTCCAATAACACTGCCTTTTAACATTAACAACTGATAATTAAAGAAATCTATGAATATTCCAAGGCATAGTATAGTCTATAGTATAGCCATTCCTCGTTACTAATGAAAGATTTAATGCTGCATAAGTAAATAATCCATCCATCCATCCCAGCTTATTTACGTCCCACTGCTGGGCACAGGCACCCCCTTATAAAGAGAGGGCTAATAAGTAAATAATAATAATAATAAATAAAACTAAACTAACTATAACTTTATATAGCCCGTTTCACTTCTCTTAGCATAATAATATGAGAACATGAAGAAAGTTAAAGGCTTAACACATAACGTTACGCTTAAGACAATAACACTAGTATAACAGATAACCTAAAGTATAACAAACAAAAGCTACCGTGGACTACACTCACATAAACACTAGTGCACGAGTATCCACGCGAGTAATGGCGCATGTTCGCGGCAGATTTATGACCCCTCGGCAACTTGTGTTCGTTTTGCAGTCTGCATTAGTTCTTATGAAAGCAAGAGTGTCGTGATTTGTTGCTGGAAGTTTGCGTGATATATCGTCCGGGTTTTGATTGAGAGTTGAGACATTTTCTTGTTTCATAATCTTGGATTAGTTTAGTTTTTTTAGACGGTTTTCTTCCGTAGTAAACTTTACTATAAACATATTTAGACTTAAGAAATATGAATATGGTGATCTAACTTCTTTGCAGTCATTTTGGTTGCGGTTTTTTTTTTTTTTATACCAAGTCGGTGGCAAATAGGCATGCGGTCCGCCTGATGTTAAGCGGTTACCGCCGCCTAGGAACGGTTGCAACACCCGATGTATCACTCGCGCGTTGCCGACCCTGCATAAACCTTTTTATACCCCTTTTGAAGACCTCCATACTGTAACTCGCTGGGAAAACCACGGCAGGAAGTTCATTCCACAATCTAAGTGTTCTATGGAGAAAGCACCTTTTGAACCGAACGGTACGCGACCGTTGTGACTCCAACATGTGGGGATAAAATTCCTGTCTATGGCGAGCGGTGCGATGGTAGAAAGTTGCTGTAGGCATCATGTCAAAAAGTTCTTCAGAACACAGTCCGTTATAAAGGCGGTAGAACACGCAGAGAGAAGCGAAGTCTCTTCTGAAACTCAACGGCTCTAAACCGCCTGTAAGTTTGGGATCGTCGACAATCTTCACAATCAAATTGAGTTTAGCAAGAAAAGAGTCCTAACTAATTTACAATGTTAATAAAAGAATATTTGTCTTATTGCCCTTATTGGTACCTTTTCTAATAAAACTGTATTATTATCATCACTAACACAAATAACTTTCATTTTATGATTAAGCCCATCGCTAAGATTTTCCCCTAATGCACCGTCTTCAAACGATATCGTGAAAAGCATGAACTGAACAATGTTTTTGGTGCCAGATAAAAATGTAACCCTACAATTATTTAAACAATATTCCAAATAGTATTGTTAAATAATGTCATAAGCTTATGCGTGCATGCTTATTGTTGTGATCGCGGTTGAATTGTTTAATGAAAGACAATTATCGTTGACGGGGACGATGTAATCGACGAGCTTGTTACGTTTTTTATTAAGATTGATGTGAGAAGATATTCTGTGACGGTTCAATTTGGAGGACTGAGCGAGATAATTTCAAGTGGTTTTTGTAATCTACCAATTAATTTAGTAATAAAACATGTTAATTAATTGCATAACAACATTTTGCACTGTTAAATACCTATTTGGTGAATCAACTTGAATTTAATAAACTAGTATCCCAATTCTTTGAAAATCCATACTAATATCCATACTTAATATTCACCTACTTAATATAGCCCTCTCATTCTAAGAGGAGGCCTGTGCCCAGCAGTGGGACGTATATAGGCTGGGATGATGATCCATACTTAATATTATAAATGCGAAACTGTGTTTGTATGTTTGTGTGTTTGTCCGTCTTTCACGCCGTAACGGAGCGACGGATCGACATGATTTTTGGCATAGAAATAGTTTATGGGTCCGAAAGTGACATAGGCTACTTTTTATCCCGGAAAATGCACAGATCCCGAGGGAACAGCGCGCGATAACCGAATACCACGCGTGCGGAGCCGCGGGCAAAAGCTAGTATTGGAATAAAAAGTAGCTATTCTAGAGATACTTTTCAATTCAATCCGTTCAACCATTTTAACGCGAAGAAGAATCTACCTCTCTGTTACTTACAGCTTTGCATCTCCTTCTAAACTTAGCCCAATCCCTTATCTTGTGCAACCAGATACGTCACCAAAAACAATTATCGAATTACTGGCCCTGTTCACGCGTGCACGATCAATTGTAATTGACGATTTTGTTTATATGAACTCCGCTTTTTGTATGAAGTTCGCATGCGGGCGTGACGCAACAATAGACGTCGATACGATGAGAGATATGGGAATTCGTGGCAATTTTATTAACTCATTACTGGAAATTCGGTGAATTTAATTCAGTTTATTGAAACCGGGTCAGAATACAATTAGAGCTATGGTTCAATGGTAATGACGCTGTATAAATTTAATATTTAAGTTTGAATGAATGAATATTTATTATGCAGTGAATACTCCTCCACATCGTGTCCAAGTCGAAATAATACATTGCCGTGGTCCTTATTACAATGACATTAATGTCGCATTTTGACAAAATCACGCGTCTTCGTGGATGCCACTAGGTATACATAGTAATCCGGAACTATTATCACAATAACAAAACTTTACAAAAATTTTACTTAACTTTTTTTATCAACAGAACGTTGGCTCCAGGAAGCAAGATTTTTTTATAGTGAAAAAGCATACGGTTGCCACAATACAAATAACTTGTTACGTATATTGTGCGGTTGCTCTATACGGGATTCAAATTCGTACCTCTTGGCTATACGCACAATGCGCTTAGGGGCGATTTAGGTAGTCTTGGTACGCGTGCCTATAATCTAAGGATGTGAGTTCGTATACCTTCGGCTCACTTAATTTGCTCTCGTTTTGAAGAAATTTTAACAAACGTTTAGTACAATCGTGCGTGTAAAGTTCCCAATGAGGTTTTTTGTCAAATGAAATATCGCTAGATGGCGTATCATCATACCGTTTGACGTTTAAGTCTTGCTTGCAATTGGCTTATTTAGGTAAATATTTATCCAATCACAAGCGAGACACAAATGTGAAACGGACCTCACAGTACTAACCCTATCTAGAAATATTTCGCCTGTCGAATGACGCTCACTCGCACTGGGCCCATATGGAAACTACAGCCCAAGGCTTCTCATTCTGAGAGGAGGCCTTTGTCCCTCAATGGGACGTATATAGGATGATAATGATTATGATTCATAAAGTGTAATACGAATTCTTCTTCCACAGACCTCAAGAAACTCTTCAACATGTCGCCGTCTCCAGCTTCGGTAGAGGCCGGGTCAGCAGCATCGCTCCGGTGCTCGCCACCGTCGGCTGCGCCCTCGCCGCGCGTATCCTGGCTGAAGCATGGAACACCTTTGCAGCAGGACCATAACGTCCTGATATCTGCTGAGGGAAATCTGGTGATTTCACGAGCTACTTTACAAGTAAGCGATGATGTTTTTGATGAAGTCTTGAAAAGTTGAGAGATAATGAATTTTGTTGCAACCTGTTGCAACTCATTTTTTCTTTATTGAAGTGCAGGCAAATTTTTATCTAATTTTTAATTATAATGTAATGATGTATTGAATGAATAAATAAACTAAACTAAACTAATGTTTAATAACCTAACTTAATCAACAAAAAATTGGGAAACCTCTGATATTATCATTTTAATATTTAATATGTATATTTATATAAGTATGTTTATCCGTTGCCTAGTATGCATAGTACAAGCTTTGCTTAGTGTGGGACTTGGTCAATTGGTGTCTAGTATCCCATGATATTTATTTAGGTATGTTCAATATCTCAAAAACGGTTGAATTGATTTTGATAAAACATGTTTAAGAACCATTGCTAGAAAAGTCTGCTTTCCAACTAAAGAAACTGCATTAAAATCGGTCCACACCATATTAAATAAATGTTCCGGATAACTCACGTCTAAAATCGAGTTTAGCTCGACATAAACTAAACATACATGAGACATGAGCTAAACTCGATTTTAGACGTGAGTTATCCGAAACATTTATTGAATATGAGTTAGTCTCACGGTAGTTTTATGTCGGTCCACGCCTTTAAAACCTACGGTCCCAACAGAGATACACATAGCAGTCAAACTTATAACACCCCTCTTTTTGCGTCGGGGGTTAATTAAAACCTGGAACCAATCAATACAGATCACATGCTTTAAACCTAGCCTCACTTCAACTTGTTTCCACTTTAAAACTAAGATGAGAATTTAATGCTTCATTGTCACGATCGTCTCCTAGATAAATCGCTATAATTGAAACCATTTTAAACAACAATGGCGTATCTTGGACAAGATATTTCACGTTCATGTTTTTTTCACTGATCCATTAAATGATTGATAACGCTGTGTGTACCTAATCTTGATTAGACCTTGTCTCTTTACCGTTTCGTTATTCCGTTATTTTGACCTTTCGTTGTACTCAAGTACTTGCCTTTTGTTTCATTTTTCAATTGTAATGGCGTTTTAGATCATTATTAAACAGATCTTTCTTCGTTTTCGAAATCATCATTAACTACTTCATTATAATTAACTCTTTTACATCAATTTTATCTTCACTGTTTAACTTAACACACGCAATCGTAAAATGTCACTGGTTAAAACATTCCTTCGTTGCTATTTCGTGCAAAATCCGCATAAAATTCTGCTGACAGACAACCGTGAGTAACATTTTTATTGAATACAAAAGTTTCAAGCATTTCCTTTTTATTGTTCAGTAGTTCAGCAAAATTCGAAATGTTCGCATAAAATTGTACGTACTTGTTCTATTCAAAACGAATGTTTCAAAGTTTCGATCATTGCTTCAAATTTATTTTAATGTGTCCACATTATGTGGCGATATTTGATATTATGTCGTTATTTAAATATCAAACTGTCTTATAACTTTGTCTAGTGTAGTTTTAGCTATCCCGCGGGAACTATGTTAGTTTCTGGGATAAACGCTAACTGGTGTCCCAGGGTCTCAAACTATCTTCAAACCTAATTTCAATTAAATTGGTTCGGCGGGTTTAAGCGTAAGGAAGTAACATACGGAGACACTTTCACGTCATCACATCATCAGCCTATGTTCGTCCACTGCTGGACATAGGCCTCTCCCATGGCACGCCACTGAGCACGATCCTCGGCCACTCTCATCCAGCTCTTGCCAGCCACCCTGCGAAGATGTGCCGTGGAGTGCCGGCTTAAGAATAGCGACCCCCCAACTCTTCTCGCGGGTGTCGATTAAAAAGGCGACTAAGAGACTTCTGCGACCAAGTACATATTGGTCTCACCGGTGTCGGGCAGCAGCGATGTCGGTGTGAATATACTGCGATTGCCAACCCGCCTGCTCAGCGTGGCAATTAGAGCAAACCCGACCAAAATGGCAAGTCAACACGGAGACACTTTCACATTTATAACATTACTAGCTTTTGACCGCGGCTCCGCCCGCATGGTATTCGGTTATCGCGCGCCCTCGGGAACTGTGCATTTTTCCGGGATAAAAAGTAGCTTTTGTCACTTTCGGTCCCATAAACTATCTCTATGCTAAAAATGACGTTGATCCGTCGCTCCGTTACAGCGTGAAAGCGTAACAAACAAACAAACAAAAAGTAAGAATAGTAGAGATGGAAGTGCATTTAGCACAATGACATTTGGTTTAGCACATTTTTTGCAGCTTGTTATTGTTAGACTCTCCGTGGTACAAGACCTCTAGCTTTAGCTTGTGGTTTAACTTATAATTAAACAGTCATGTTTTTTGTAGCGACAAAAATAGGAATGTGTCATGCGAAAGCTCTTTAACTTGGCAACGCATCTGCAATACCCCTGGTGTTGCAGATGTTTATGGGCGGTGGTGATCTCTTACCACCAGGAGACCCACTTGCTCGTTTGCCTTCCAGTCGAAAAAAAAAAACTATACTCGTAAAAAGATTCTCATATTATATATTTTTTTCATTTATGGATAGATACAGTTGAAGATCATCTACACGTCTTAAATGTTTTTGCCTTGCAGTATTTTGTTATTCAATTTTACAGCTATAAGTTTAATTAGTTTTACTATAAATTCTACTCCGATGATGTCATAGTTTGCTACTATGTCGAATCGAATTGGTTCACAGAATATAGTGTTTATAATCCTGTTCTTACTAACTTCATATTATTGATTCTGCTTCCGTTATTATTACATTTATGATGTCAGAGTTTTGAGAAAATGCGGTAACCTTATTCTCACAGACAACATCGTTTCTTTTTTATTTTGCATATTTTGTTTCATGGTTCTGTGAATAAAACCTGTTGTTATGTTTTGTCTTAATCTTTTATTTCTCTCATCCTGTCATAAATGGTATGTAAAATTGTCACAACTGAATTCAATAATACAACAAATACTTCTTCATTCATCTCCTAAATACTTCTACTATCCATGATATAATAATAAGAATCTCTTCTCGATAAAAATCTGGATGCGCAGTAATTTACACATTCAAAAATAAATTAAAGAAAACACACACAATTTGTAGAGGGAGGGAGAGAGATTAGCTATGAGTATCAACGGACAAATAATAATGATACTTAACAATGATTTCATCAGTTTATAATTATTATCAATATTTTATAAGTATTATACTTTATGAATTCAGGTACTTTTTTGTGATAGTGACGCAAAGAAAGTTTGAGACGATTCAATGGACCGTGCTAAACAAAACAAATCGTTGTAATTTTTAATCAACTCATAATTCAGACACCATATTTTTTTGAAAATGTCTTGCTCTAACTATCTTATATTATAAGCTGTATTGTTTAACCACGAACCAGGGTTAGTATTATTATTTATTTGTAATACCGATCACAGCTTTAATCAAACTAATAAATTACTAAAACCTCCATGAATATAATGGTGCTTAAAAAAAGTAAAAGAGTTCATAAGTCACTGCACTAACTAAAAAAACTCCCGCAAACTTTCGTCATGCGGTTCATTACACTAAATCTTTTTAGTCATTAAAACATTAATGGCCTATAAATAATTATCGCAGTAGCTTATTAGAACCGCAAATATAAAGTCGTATAATACACGTGTTTAATTTAGGTCATGTAGTTTTATAACTTGTTATAGTCGAACTGGACCTTAGAGTGTTAAATTTAGGGTTTGGTTTATTTTAAGATGGACACGCGACAGTGTTTCCTGTCGGCTGTGAGTCATTGGTTAAGTGTTAAAAGCTGCAATATGTTTAGCATTAGATGCCATACACTTCTGTTTGATACCTACTTCAATATCATTTAGATCATCATTGATTCCAAAATTGGACATGATTTTTAAATAATAATTGGTAACATGTCAATGGAAGATTTTCTTTTATAAAATAAAACTTAAGATTTAGGAAACAGTTTGGAAGCAATTTGAAATCAGTATTGAAAGAAAGGAAATAGAAATTATTAAATAGTCGCAATGTTTCCGTATACATATTATGTTTCGAACATTAAGTTCTTTAACTTTCTTGTAACTACTTATTGCAAAAAAGTCCTCTTTTGACATGAGAACTAGCTATTTGTACAACTTTTCGACAGTGACGTCTATCAAATACTTATTTTATGTTTCACAGTTAATCCCTTTTCAATATCAGAACGAAGAGTAAGATCATTAGCAAAAACCGCTTCGTATTTAATTCCATCACTGTCCAATATTAATGAGGACAGACAAACCTCTTTACTTGCATTACATACACCAAAATCAATCACACCAGAACCAACATTAACAAACTTCATCTTAGCGTTAACAATCGTCACCATCTCGATCTTTATTTGTTTGTTTAGTGTTTATTTTATGTTTATTTCATCCCGAAGTGACTCCAACTAATTAGTCGACCGGCACAGACATTTATTAATCGCAACACAAGTCTCTGTCCGTTGTCTTGTTGCGTTCCTTTAGACGGTGTTGTCTTTCAAAGCCCCTGATGAAAGTGCTTGCTTTATTCATGCTATACGATTACAGAGTGCGTTACTGCATTATCTCATTAGTACGAAGATTGTTTTATGTAAAGTAATTAAGTCGTCAACATACAAGGTTGCTTCAGCAACATTGCGCATTGGGTTTGCAATCAATTCTTAGAAAATATTATTTAAAAAGATGACATGTTTCTTCTCAAAGATAATACTCAATTTACAAAACAGCAATCTAATAATAAAAAGCAAAAGTGTTTAAATTAAGTCATCGCTGTTATTGCAAAGGAATTAGATGTAATACAAAGGAGATATGAAGATTGACGGATGCAAATAAGCAAGATGAAGATTGAGTGCCAATTATTTTGCATGAAAACGATAAATTTGTTTAAAGCTCCAGAGATTATCAATTGCTGTCAGGAATTCATATATCAATTTTGCTTTTACGTTTTGATTTAATATTATTTGCAAAGTGAATTATGTTTATAGCATACGTGGAAAGAAAAGCTTTGTACTAAATTTATCTAATTTTTAGGGTTCCTTATAAAATAACGCTATTATGGTCGCTTTAATATCTGTCTGTTTGTTTGTCACAGAGCTGTATCTCGAGAACCGTAATAGATAGTCAGCACAAGAAAAATCAAAAAAATTAAAGGGGCGCCTGCCTATACAAGGAACGTTTTGCTTTTAATTTTATTTACAAAGTTTAAATGTTTTCCCTGAGACCGAATCACGCTTTTCCCGTTTTTTTTATATTCAGTATATTTCCCTCTTTTATCATATCTGCTTAAGGTTTGCACGTTTATCCGTTATAAATAAAAAATAAGGGGATCCCATACATCAACCGTTTAGCGACTTTATGAAATTAAACTGGTATTAATAGCTATAATGTCGCAGTCAGTTTGATTTTTTAGAAATATACTTAACCCTCGGTACGCAGGTCCGACTCCAACTCGGCCATTTTTTTTAATTTTGCAAGAATGCATTAAGCAAATATTTTTAAAATGGCAGATGCCATTTAAAGCCATATAAATGAAATATGAACTCCAGCAGTAAGTAAAATATTGCAACTGTTATATGATGATATTTTCCGAAGCGCTCTGGAATCACTGATCCAAATAAATTGACAGCAGTGATTGGATGAAACGAGCTATTTTTCTCAAAAATACTGGCATTTTCTGATTTTCTGAAAATAAACGTACAATAGAGTTTGTACTATAGTGAAACTAAGAACAGATGTATTTATAAATACACCACCAACGGGTTAGTACCACACTCCCACAGAATGCCGGCGTGAAATAGTAGTTTTGGTTACTGTGTTTCGTACGGTGAGTGGGAGATCCCCCTCCCCTCTTTAACCCCAGCCTCTTCAAGGCCGGCAACGTATCCGCAGTCCTAATAATGCTGTGGGTGTCCTTAGGCGGCGGTGATCGCTTACCATCATATTATGTTCGTTTACCAGCTATTTGATAAAAGTAAAGCTAAGACTCTAAAAACACCTAAATCGGATAATAATGTGAGGCAATCTAAGTTTTTTGTTTTATAGAAAAGCGTCTTGTATTTCTGAATCGATCTATTCCAGTGATCAAACTTTTTATCCTTCAACAACTCTTTACAAGAAATTAAATATCATGGGACACGACACCAATTTTATTAGGCCTAGTCCCTAGCTAAAAGGTACTTAACTCGTTTCAAATATATTTTCAATAAAGATTTCATAACCCACTATTGTCTAGGTATTTGTAGAGCTCTATATCTGACTCTTTTGATTTTTGTTAGATAAGTATGGGTATGTACAAATACTATTAGATTAAGTTGCGGGCGAGCAAATTTGTTGTTAAATTTATTTAGTTTATCATCTGAAAGTCATAACAAAATTATATCATCTGTTTCCGGAGCATTCGAAACAAATTTCCGAACTCATCGCCACATTCGTGTTATTCGATATTCTAAATCCACAAACTCCCGATACCAACGCCCCTCAAACCACCCACGAGCGACAGCGTCGCAAATAACTCATTCCATCTCCGGTTTCCAACGAATGAGCTCGCTAATTAGCAAACGTACGCAGACATGGATAAATTGCTGGCGATGTCGCTCGCATTGTACGTAACGTTACACGCAAAGGTGTCGGAAGTGCGCTTCTTAATTAATATAGTCACATGTAGCTTGAATTAATGGCAGTCCTTTGTAATTTTAACACTGCTAACAGAGCTTTTGTCGCGGGAGTTGAAAGGATTCGCGAAATTGTAGAGTTTTTAGAGCTTTGCTAATTTTAGAGCACTTAATGAGGACACTCGTCCTTTATATGCTTTTACATTTACCCTGAGATTCTGCTTGTGTGGTGAATTACAGCTGGAAATTTGAAAAAGAATGTAGATTGTAGGTCTGAATGAATCGCCCGATAATTTAGTTTAATCTGCAAGTACAGATCAAGAAAAATGTTCGGATAAGCATTGTCTCCAGCAAATATAGAAATGAGAAAGTCTCTCAGAATGAGTTCGGAGTTCGGAGGGAACTTCATATACTTTGTGGAATCACCTTGCAGATCTGAGCATACCTTTTTGCGATGTTTTTCCTTCTCCAACTTGCTCATGTTTAATTATTACTCCTTCTATTTTTTACGTAGGTGTATTATTAATGAACCTGGTTAAAGTCACGGGTTCACTATGGATGCAGCCGGCTTCCAACCAACGCAACTGAAAGTATAAAGGACGAGACCCTGGTCTTATTGCTGATATTATGATGATGATGATTTATTAGTCAATAATGTCTGTCACTGGAACTTTTCAATTATACTTGCAAGTGAAATTACTGTAGAATTTGGTGGTAATTAAATTTACTTTGTCAACAGGACATGGCAAACTACAGCTGCGTGGCTGAAAATATAGCAGGCAAAAGAATATCGGAGCCCGCCCTCCTCACTGTCTATGGTAAGTTTTTTTGGCACTCAAGATTAGCCCAGATGGTGACACTTCAGTGCCCCATTCATTAAATTCAAATGTGGAAATAGTAACACATGTGAATGGTTTTAAGTGGTCACAAGAGCAAACAGTTGAACAACATTTTATGAATCATTTGTTTGTTTTGGTGATTAACTTAAATTCTGAACCAGCTTTTACCCACGGTTTTGCTTGTAAACCATCTGATCTGCCAGTAAAATTTTAGTGACAGGATTTTACTGAAGTACCTTGGAAATTTTCTAAAAAATATTTCACTTATCTTGCGTGAGAAACCTGTACGCAAAATTTCATGTCTGAACTTAGAGGATTAGATTTTGGTATTTCGCATTCATATAGTTTGCAATATAAAGAAGAACCTTGTATTTCCGTAGAAGAACCGAGATAAACAGTAGCTTTCATTATTATTTTATTGTAATGATTTATTTATAAGCATACCAATGCGAACATTTTAGTGTCAAAAAACAACAAATGCAAACTCACTTTAAAGCACTCTTATTTCATTTACAACATTAATGGGATAATAAACAAAAAAGATACTTCTAATTTGAACTCACCGCAACATCAAAGGATTAATAACAAAATTGCCCGCTAATTCTCCCAGCGATTTAGTATAACCTAACAAGACATCGGGCACGTTCCGCACATCATATAATTCATCAGACAGCCATTCCCGATGGAGTTTAACGCTCATTTCACCCTACTTGTACATAATAACTATCTTTACTTCAGCGAGATCAAGAGGGCACCCGCCGTACAATTATTGCAGTGCGCTTGAGCATGGGAGAGTCATTAGATCGCCCACGCCATGGAAATATGGCGCCTAACTGATTGCAATCAGCACCTCTGACTTTACACGTCCAAAATTCTTGTTTCTTAACGTTAAAGTTAGAATTATTGGTGGCGTTGGAAGGGCTGTGTGAAATAACTGCAGTGTAATTTTAGTTGCGCAATACTTTATTGCTAATTATCATCATCATCATCATCAGCCTATGTTCGTCCACTGCTGGACATCCGCCACGGAGCACGATCCTCGGCCACTCTCATCCACCTCTTGAATTATTGCTAAAATAATCAGGAATCTATCTTGCAGTGGTGTGGCTGTAGACTGGATTCTGGACGGGTTGTTTTTTGTCAGTCATGACAAGAACGAGAAAGATTCCGAAAACAAGCCAAACTCACGCTTGTCTCACTCTTTAGGTTGCTTAACTAAAATGTTCATTTCATGCTACTGCTGCCTTGTAGGGTTTTGAGAACCAATAGTTGTTTTCAGTTTATGTTCAATTCAAACCTAAAAGGTTTTCTTAAAATATAGTCATAACTTGAGAAATGTATATAAAGTGCACAGTCACAGTGTCAAGGCCAAATTTTTTTTACACCATTAAGAGGCTGTTTCACCACCCATTGATTAATTTTAACTGAAGGATAAATGTTATTCCATCTCTGTTTGTTTTGTTCGAATAGACAGAGACATTTATCCTAAAATTAGCCCCTAAACTTCCAAAAAAAGCACCTAGATTAGTTGAATTCGAAAAAAATCAATATACATTTTGAATTCTAAATATTAGTTAACAATTTTCATTACCAAATCCCCTATTAATTATTAATTTTCCCTCAAGGGCGACAATATACCAATAAGGGTCAACACAACATAGTTATCTTACTTTGAATTCAGGCTTAGCCATAACCCGAACAAGATCAAAATGGCGTCTCAGCAACAAATCCCGTTGCGGTTTGATCCTTAAGCTAGGTTTAAGCCAACCTTCGAAACCTGCAAGATTATAAATTGAACCCCAATTTACAAACAAATTTACCTATAACTTCGAACTTTGGTATACCGTGCCCGAGCCCAGTTTTATATTAAGACAAACCTATCTTCCCACGGATATCGCCGAAAGCAACTACTTAAAGGAGTTTATGTCAAAATGAACAGCAGCGATCTCAATGCCAACTATGAACTCTGGACTCCAGCATTTTGGTGTGCTGAGGGTTATTACTAAAGTTCCCAAAAAAATAACTAAGAAAACATTTCCGAGATTATTCAGTCTTAGTAACCCAACTACCTACTAAGATATTCCTGAATAATTTTATAATAAGACTAGAGGTACACCGGATGGGCCCTTTAACAAGAGAAAATAATTAAAACATAGATCGTGTCAAACTGAACTTACGTTAGTGCAGTGACGTTTTTAAATGGTTAGGTTTTTATTTCTATAATACTACAAAGTTTATATCACCAAAAACATTACATGTAAAAAGCTGTAAGTCTCTCAACTCAACGCAGTTCTTGTAATGCTAAAAAGGTTTGAGATGCAGTGTATACCAAATCGGTTATTTTTGTCAGTACCGGGGGGTGTCCATAGAACTCGATTTTCACCAACTTGCTTATTTTAAAACCGTGGAAAAATAAAGTTTATAGTTCTCAAATAAATAGTAAACCAAATTATTTTTTAAAGACATAAATGACTTGGCCATTGATAATACCTACCTACTGTTTAATTTGTAACTGAATTAATGACTTTTATTTTGATGAGTACGACCTGTTTTAATTATTTGCTCCTGTCAAAGGTATAAAAATGACGTTTACAAATTTTGGTCATGGAATACACCAACTTACATACATACTAGTATCTAAATTAGGTACGGTCAAGGACTTTTATTTATGAGCCACTATGAAACTTTTTCAAGGTAAAAGTCATTAGGATACAATGCGATGTCACTGACATTTACTGTGAAATAGTTCCATGTTGGCTCATGAATTAAAGTCCTTGATCGTAGGTATGTGATTTGTAATAATATTTGGAACTATGTAACATAAGTTAGTAGGTTTCAGAAGAGTTAGGTTTCTGCGGAAAACTATACATTTGTCAGTACGTAGCTTTCTTACACGTGTAGTTGGTAATTGGTTTTAGTTCTAATTGGAATAGTTATTTCTGAACCAATTACGTTTATTAGAGGGACAACGTTCCCTTTGTTAGTTGTGTTAGGATCGTGTGAATTGGGTAAAAGGCGTTATCGCATACCAAATTGTGCCAAGTGTGGTTTGTAATCTAACTGGAATGCTTAAAGTTTGACTGCTGTAAATTTATTACCGTCTAAATTGGCATTGGTCGCGAAAGAACAATGTTTAGGTATTTTATTTTTTCATAAAATAGGCGATTTTAAGATACACTTGAAGGATTTAGTTTTAGTGAGGTTTTAAATTTTTTATCCTATTTATAAGTTACCGAAATCATAGCTAACCATGGTTGACATGGCGTTAAAAACTGCTTCTATCTTTGCCCGTCACAATTATTTAAAAAAATGTAGTGTCATCTCATCTGTCATCTGTCAGTGTTAGGATTAGGCGGTTTTGACATAACGATTATTTACGAGGAAGGTCAAACAAAGGTCAAAGGGTCAGGTGCTAGTTTGCCATCCAGTCGAATAAAGAATAAAAAAACGTTATGTTGCAAATATACACAGGATCATTTACGACGATTAAAAAAAACTGTTTAGTCCGTCAGTAGATAATTAAAAAATATTGTGCACGTATTTTTTCTTTTGTTTAACAAACATAAAATGACGAGGATGCAGTGCTTATCCTGTATTGTTTTTATTGTTGTACTGTTGGTAATTAAATATTTTCATTATTTCTTTATACATTGGGAGCTGATAATAAGTTGTCGTGGTATCTATCCCGTAGAAGATTCGTCTAGTAATTTTAATTACAATATCATCTAATTTAATAGAGTGTCAGCATCGTTGAATCCCAAAGTAATATTGACCATCATAATGCACAAATTTTTCAACTCATATGACTATTTTTCAACCGCATCTATAAACAGCCAGTGACTTCCAAAAACTTTACAAGCTTCTTTTATTGCTCCACGAAAATCTGAAAGCATTTACCGATTATATATCGTAAGCTATTACCGTATAACGTGCTTTAATCTTAGTGTAGGCGTGCTCAACAATACTTACTTCATATTATTTAATAGTCTCCATGCGTGTTAGCGGTGTCACGCCATTGTAAGAATTATCTTCTATCTTCAAGATAACATTCTAAGATGCTTCTTTGTGCACCGTTGATAAGTTAAAAATAT
Source organism: Choristoneura rosaceana (assembly GCA_037349165.1). NCBI lineage: Eukaryota > Metazoa > Arthropoda > Insecta > Lepidoptera > Tortricidae > Choristoneura > Choristoneura rosaceana. The sequence goes on from JAZBNJ010000019.1 coordinate 2,294,434, forward strand.
TTAATGATGCGAAGAGTTCTCTAATTCTGTACCGTTATGTCGTTTTGACGACGTCGAGCTTTTGTTCGTCATGCTGCATTAATATTTTCGTGGGATTTTATTAGTCTTAGAAATAAATACATATCCACGAGTTTCTGACTTAATCTCGTATACAAGATTTTATGATAGCAGAACATCTACTTTAGGATCTGCATCTAAAATGGTTGTTTGAGTTTCTTAAAATTTTATATACGAGACTGACTCACTCACTCAATATTTGAGTATATAAACTTACAAGCTGAAGTCTGAATTTAGAAATAGAACGTTTCCTCCTGATTAAATTAATCTTCCTAATAACGTCTGGTCATCTGATTGGAAATAACTGAAATTTGTCATTAAAGTTGGATCATTTTCATCCCATTTTCGTTTTCCCGTGAGATAATTCAGAAGATCAAAGAATCTGAAGAGAAAGCAGCGATGGTTCACGTGTAACATATCAATAAAAAAACACTCCCACTAATTTCAATTCACTGGTTCATAATTCAAAATAACCGCCCATAATTACCGGTCTTTTCTAACTTAATTTAAACATGCAGACAGCAGATTAATATTAACAGTACTTTAATAAGTTAATAACGGAGCTGAATAATCTAAGGGCAATCAATTTTTATTGAGAAACGCCAAAACTGTGGCCACGGGTGGTCGGTAACTATTAAATGAAAAGCTATCTCTATAAAACACTGACCAAATAGAATTAGGAAATTGATGCCTACCGAATCAATAAATTGCTATAAAAAATTTGATGAAGCTCAGTGATTTATTGTATCAGCACGATTACAAAATATATACAAGAGGCCCTACAGCTACGCCGCATGTAGGAATAAATCGAAAATTTTACTGAAAGGCTTAATTTTGATTTTAAAGACAATTTTGCATTTAAAAATTTTGACCTACTCCATTGAGTCGGTTATTCTGAAATAAATTTTGGTTAAGTGCTATAAAAGAAAAAGAAATTACTAAGGCCACTACATCTAAATATATCAGAAGGAACTCATCAGCTCCCAAATTCCGCTTCATTATAACGTAACCCTTTTGTTAATTGAATATATATTTCATTCGAAATTCCTGTTACTTCAACAACTTTACAAAAAAGGGTTTTCAAATTTAACCAACATATGGCGAGTCAACTTTAAATGGGCAAACATAATGACTTATCATTTAAGTAAATTTAGTGATGCATTCGCCGTTTTGAGAAATAATGGGCGGGTTGCACTTAAAAGCGGGGGCACAAAGAGTTTTTTGTTTAACTTTTGAGTAAAACAATAATTGATGAAAGTTTGTGGAATGAGGGAATGTATCGTTTTTATCGCGTCTTTATGCTGAACGGCAAAGACAAAAGGAAGTAGATATTACAAAACTAATCAATGCATGTATACAATAATAGCTCAACCATTTCCCATGACTCCGTTCGCTTAGAATTCAGTTATTGCTATCCCGCGGGAACTATGCAATTTTCCGGGATAAAACTGTCCATGTCCTTCCCTAGGGCTCAAAGTATATGTATGTATACCGATTTTCATCTAAGGGCCAATCAACTTTTTTACCGACGCTAATCTGTCTACAAAAATTTTCGAACAATTGCAAATTTTTGTGAGTAAACTTATTTTTTCTGTAATTTTATAGATAGTGTACATGAATACATGCCATCCTACGTAAGTTCAACCTATTAAACCATGAAATATCTTGTTGGAAATACGACTTTTTGGTAACGCTAGAGACAATTTTGGTAACGCAGGAGATGCCCAAAATGGCGCTAAAAAAGTTAATTGGCCCCTAAATCAGTTCTGCGGTTTGAACGTGATGAGCTAGTTTCAAAGTTTCTTCCTTTTGCAACGGGTGTCATGTCCTGCTCCAAGTTTTTTTTTTCACTTTTTACCATCTCATAGAATTCGGCCCTGGCCTAATGGGCATTTCTCCGAAACTCGATTTTTGGCAGTTTTTTACTGAAGAATGGTAGCTATAGTGGTTAAAAATTGCTCTCGCGACTAGGTTATATGTAAAATTAGAATACCTATCGAGGCATGTAATTAATACATAGGGGTTTAATATTAAAAACCTATTTTATTTAGACAGATAATAGCTAAAACTAATTAGCCTGGCGCGTCCTAACTCCAGATTTTGATACTTTCTTTATGATAAGTTCCATTTTAAACAGTATTTTAATTAATTCCTATACCTAAATCAATACCTTAATAAAAGGTGTGTCTATTTTAATATGACACATAATGGAAATAACATAGATTTCTGAAATAATCGCATGTAAAAAATGTCCACACCAAAAAGTATAATTCATCTGGACGTATGTATTAATTGGTGTAGCGTGTTATACAGTGCGAATAGTTGAATACCTAGCAAGCGGTCGTACGGGCCGAGCGGCGACAAGCCTTTGAGTAACGGTGTCATGCGTGTGAGTGTTCTCTAGGCGACGCAAATAATTACCAAAGAGTGTAATCTGGACTTTGTCAAGCTAATGTTAGGATTTATCTGTCATGCTATATGCAACTATTTTAAGGATACAAAATCTGTCTTTTATTTATAATTACGTGTCAAGTGTAACTCTTTTTGACAAAATGTTATTCTAATGACAAAAATTATATTAAAAAAAATTTGAGACCGTTTTAACACAAAATTAACATTAGTCTGGTCCTAATTTGTCTGGTTTCATCTGGCTCGTTTAGACAGACGAATTAATAAAGTGCTGATGAATGATTAAGTGGTGTTAAAATGTATTTTAGATATCGTAATTTGCAACATAGGACAGAAACAAAGACGGGAAGAACGACTATGAAAAACGAGGTTTGATGAGAAAAAAGGATATTCAATGTTTGAAAGGAAAAAAGACATATATGAAAAAAGATGCAAGAAAAAGTAGATAATCATAATTATGAAGAAAACAAGCAAATAAAATCATCTATCGATGGAGGAAATGACTCTGCAGGAACAAAAACTACAAAAGAAGACGTGGAGACTTTTTATCTTATTATTTGAGACAAAAACAGTAAAAAGTTGAAAATGACTGTAAAACAGAAATAAAAAAGTTAAGAAAATGCTAACAGGAATCGCAAAACTCTTCTTACACTGCTGTTCTTTGCACCGAAAGTGTTGGACTTGTAAAGAAAGGGTATAGTTAAAGTGCAGTTAAAGTGAAAAAAGTTTTTCATGTGAAAGACTTTATGATATTGGTTATTTAGCTTGTGCAAAAAGTTTTAACTCACTACATTTATAGTTCCATATCAGAAATTTGATAACTGGGAAGATGTTGCTAATTCGTAATGATTTTCAAAAAAATGGATATAAATTCTATGAAAAAAAAATGGTTTATAGAGACCTTAAAAATAAAATTATTTATTGGAAATCAAGAATCAAAACTTAATGAAGAATATTTCATATGTATTGTGGCAACGATATAGCACACAAAACATTTAAAACTCTCAAAAATAATTTGAATCATGAGTGTGTTTATTCGCTGCGACTACAGCGAGAATTAATGCTGTCAAAAACAAAAACAAATAGTAAAATGTTATCATTTTGATGACATTCAAAAACAAATAACTCTTGTTTGAAAATATCCATGAGTTAAAACTATTATTATTCACTCTAAAATCATAAGAAAAAAAAGACATTAAAAATCAGACTAAGTTGAAGACTGTTTTGTTTTTGGCCACGGAAATAAAGATATTGCGCCAATTACAATTTTTTATTAGATTAATATGATTTTCACTTATATTTCTACTATGTATTTTCATTCCTATTGTATTAAATATGTTATTAAAACTTAAACTGATATGTATAATCTAATTATTCTGGCGTAGTTCTCATTCATCTGATACACTCATTAGTCTGAGCGAAATATCTGACATAAAATAGGTGGCCATGCGCGGCCTTCGACATATGTTTTTAAGTATGGCATTTTATTAACGTTTCACCTGTTGTACCGTTTCTATTATCAAGTTTGAAAAATGGCAGATGAATGAGGCAAAAATCCTCTTTCTCGAAGAAATGCCCTAATAAGGGTTCCGTTTTTTTCTTTAGGTGTACTGAACCCTAAAAACATGGTTCTAGGAAGTCTGTCCAGCTTGGTTAGCCTACAACAGCACGCGACTTCGCGTGTGCCGAGGCATGCAAGCGATTCGCTGAGAGATATCCGAGAATGGCGTAGAGTTTTTAGTTTCCGTTTGATATTTTGTGGAGAAATCGGCCATTAGAAGTTCCCACTTTGTGATTCGATGATGATTAGAATAGATTGTTAATGGTGGCGGAAATAATGTTGTCTTTATCAGTTATGGGTCTGGAAGTTATTATTGTCCAAGTGAGCGCGAAGCCTATCGCCTCTGAAGCAGAGGATCGTGGATTCAAACCCCGGCTCTCACCTCTGAGTTTTTCTGAATTTATGTGCGGAATTACATTTGAAATTTACCACGAGCTTTACGGTGAAGGAAAAACATTATGAGGAAACCTGCACAAATTGTGATGAGCTTTGAAATAAATTTGATTATTATTATTATTGTTTAGTTGACAAAGTTGATCTTTATACATTAGAAAAGATTCAGTACCTACCTACGATTATTTGCTACATTTGTAAGCGTTTTCTGCTCCCCTTACTAGTCTAGTACATTCGAACCAACTGAATCGTGACCCACTGTAGAAAAATAGCGCTACGGTGGGTCAGTAATCAAATATTTCGGCTGTACCTAAAAGTGTCAATAAAACATGATTAAGTTTGCCTTACCGTCAACAGTTAACGGAGGCTGGAGCCCGTGGGGCCCATGGTCCCAGTGCCGCTGCAACGGGCGCGCCACCGGCGGCCAGCGACGCACACGCAGCTGCACCGAGCCACACCCTCTGAACGGAGGCGCGCCGTGCCAGGGACAAGCGGTACAGCGGACGGCTGAGTGCGTGCCATGCCAGAGTGGTGAGTTAAGAACTTAAACCCTTGAACCAAGTTCTAGAGTCACATTCAGCTGTAATGACTCTGCTGTAAGGTAAGTAAGTTTAAGCGAAGAACACTGTGGTAGAAAGTTTAAACGAAGCGCCATCTGAACCAGGTTCATGGTCCTAGTAACTACTCACTCGCTGAATGGAGGCGCGCCGTGCCAGGGACAAGCGGTACAGCGGACGGCTGAGTGCGTGCCATGCCAGAGTGGTAAGTTGAGAACTTAAACCCTTGAACCAAGTTCTAGCGTCACATTCAGCTGTAATGACTCTGCTGTAAGGTAAGTAAGTTTAAGCGAAGAACACTGTGGTAGAAAGTTTAAACGAAGCGCCATCTGAACCAGGTTCATGGTCCTAGTAAGTACCCATTCTCTGAACGGAAACGCGCCGTGCCAGGGACAAGCGGTACAGCGGACGGCTGAGTGCGTGCCATGCCAGAGTGGTGAGTTAAGAACTTAAACCCTTGAACCAAGTTCTAGAGTCACATTCAGCTGTAATGACTCTGCTGTAAGGTAAGTCAGTTTAAGCGAAAAACACTGTGCTAGAAATTTTAAAAGAAGCGCCATCTGAACCAGGTTCATGGTCCTAGTAAGTACCCATTCTCTGAACGGAGGCGCGCCGTGCCAGGGACAAGCGGTACAGCGGACGGCTGAGTGCGTGCCATGCCAGAGTGGTAAGTTGAGAACTTAAACCCTTGTTCCAAGTTCTAGCGTCACGTTCAGCTGTAATGACTCTGCTGTAAGGTAAGTAAGTTGAAGCGGAGAAAAAGCACTGTGCTAGAAAGTTTAAACGAAACACCATCTGCACCAGGTTCATGGTCCTAGTAACTACCCACACGCTGAACGGAGGCGCGCCGTGCCAGGGACAACCGGTACAGCGGACGGCTGAGTGCGTGCCATGCCAGAGTGGTAAGTTGAGAGCTTAAACCCTTGGTCCAAATTTTAGAGTCATAGTCAGCTGTAATGACCTATCTGCTGTAAGGTAAGTAAGTTCAAGCGGAGAACAACTGAGGACTTGCCTTGCTAGAAAGATAAGTAGAAAGTTTAAGCAAAACACCAAATAGACCCCCGCCTACAGTCGCGCTCACCGGTGCTCATGGTCTAGCATGCTAAATGGAGACGCTCAATGCCAAGGTTAGGTAGTATAGCCAACAGTTCAATGTATACCTACCATCCTGTAAGTAAGTAGAAAGTTGAAGTATGTAATGTGAAATATCGTCACTATGAAAAAATCTCGTATCTCAAATCAATACGTCATCAAAATTGACCCTTAAAACAATGTACATTAAGTTCACTCAGAAAAATCATCGAATTTGAGGTACGAGCTTTTTTCAAAGTAGCTACAATATTATTCTGTAGTGACGCTATGCGGTGATATAACGTTTACATTATTAAGCGGTATTCGCTAAATCGTAGGATGAAACATAACAAAATGCAAGTGTTCAGAAATAAATCATATTGTACTTGTAATTAATGCATTGTTTATCTTTATTGCTACAATGAAGAAGGAGGATACATGGACCTACAAGCGTACGATAATAACCAACAACTGTTAATCGGTAAGTATAAACAAACTTTATATCATGTCGGTAAAAGCATGACCATTAAAGTTCAACAATTAAAATCCACTTACAAAGTAATTCTACACTACGAATGAATTAAAACCAACACCAATTCAGAACAAAAAGCATCGAAACATACAAAAGACGCGTGCCTAAATCCTTTCATTACGGACCGTAATGACCGTTCAACTCATATCTTGCATCTAAACTATAAAAAATCCCGGTTTATTCCAAAGCTCATAAACTCAAGTACTGAGTCTGGTCACATCAAAGGCGAGTACTTCATAGCTGTAAAATTACACAGGGAGAATTTTACCGCATTTCTGACAAGCAACATGCGGTATTTTGAAGTATCAAGATTGACACGATATTTTGAGGAAGCCTAATGACTTTCGAGCCAGAATCCTCGTGCATACGATTAGTCATAATCTAAATTGTCGGAAACGATGCTTCAATTGAAACATATGGGTTTCAAAGTCTTTATTTTTGAGTCGGAATTTGCATGTAAACAAAATTTTATCGACGTCGATCTTCTTTTGTTTTAACTCCAGCCTTATGTAGCTAATAAAATAGACCAACCGGGTAGACAATAAAATGCAATCAAGAGTTGAACTCGAACTCAGGATTGTTGTTTCGTTAATTGGTAACACATGTCTGCTCTCTGGCGGTCCACTGCACCACTATTTCAAATTAAGGATTTTATTAATGTACGGTACATCAAAGAGTTCAACAATTATGTATGACGATCGCTTTTATTGATGAATTTAGATTAAAGAGAACACTGATTGATTGCACAAAACTGTAGAGGTATTCATATTTCTAATGTGATTAATGTTTTTAATTCTTCGAATGATCGGGATTTTATCGAATGGTCGAATATTTTATATTAAATATTATATTGTTTGATCTACTGGTTTTTTCACATAATTAAATTTGTACTGAATTCATCGACTTTAAGGGAAATTATAAAATCAATCTTTTCTAAGTAGTCCAGCAAAAGATTAAATCCGAAATATTTACAGTTTCAATCGTCATCACATCAAACAATTCTTTGATCAAGTAGTAGAAAAATATTCGACGATTTATGAAAAGAAAGAAGTTATAAAAGTGCTACATATTATTTGTTAGAAAAGAAAATGTTGAAAGTCTTTAGAATTTATTTCATACATACTTCCAGTTATGAGCCGTCGCAGAAACGATTTGCAGATATTAAGGTGCTATAACAATTTTTCACACGTTTTTATCTCCGCGCATCTGCTACATTGTTTTAAATTCCGTCTCAGAAACCATGTGAGAGGATATTACATAATTTACTCTGTTTATTTCAACAAACGTCTCAAAACGACTTCCGACAAAAAAGTATCCTTAAAAATTCGTACGGAACCGTCAGTGAGACGCAATTACATACAATTTATTAACTTACTTCGGACCATAAAAAGTTGTTTAAGTAAAGAAATATGTTTTTACAAAATGTGAAAGTCCTGCGTTGTTCCTCTAACGAACCTCGACTGATTTATGTGTGCGCGCATTAATTAATAAGAAATGTTACACACTGTTGTAGTTTAATATGCGTATGTTCCACCCACACACGCAAGGGGAGTGAATAATTGGCTGGAGGAAGTCATGAGACTTAGCGGTGTGTCTGTGAGATAAATAATGGCAGGTACTGATCTTGTAGGACTATTTTTGTTTAATGATTGCTGTCGATATATACTTCCTGTCCTTAATTGTGACGTTAATGAGACAAAGACTCAAGAATAATTTACAAATGTGGATGAATCATGAAAACTTAAAGGAGATTAAATAAAAATAATCACTTTACATTTTATAAAGGTACCAATTACAGCAAAAATGAATGCGACGATTTTTAAGATATTTTTGAAAAACAAAAGTTTTTGAGTGCGACGCAGGGAATTTGAACCTGCATCTCCTGGATAGACGCACCAAGTGTCTTAAGAACTGCACCTGGCTCATCAACTTACCCACAACTCCTATATGTATATCTAAAAATAATGTATGATTCTGTTCATAACATTGTACTTAAAACACAAGAAATTAATAGATATAAAGAGAAACAGAAGCACAAAAGCAAAGTTATCCCTTGAAAGGATCTCGTCTAACCATAGAACGGTTGACAGAATGGTCTCCTATTAAATATTTCGTTTAGCTTCTGCCGTAACTTCAAAACTTCAAAATGAGCTTTTAGCTTAAACCATACGCCGACCCAGTATGAGCACAGCGCTCTATTACATCTTTTGTAAAAAAAAGCCTCGTGATTTATGCGCTAGTGGTACGTAAGGGCAGTTTGATGCATTTTAATTTCAATTTACGCAGCCGATTGGCCGTGGGTCTTGAATTATGAGATATTCTATTAATAATAGCAAACGATGCAGTAATTGGTACTTTCTCCGCCTTAGAATTTGAACGTAACAAGAAAGCTAATAAAGATGATAGTGCTGTGTTTGATGAAGTAGGTGGTTCTCTGAATAGTAGGCGATGGTTTATAGCTGATGGTTCTGTGACAATAAGATGTTGATTGGTAATAAATTGAAATGCCAACGTAAAATGGAAATTGTTTTTGTAATTGTGGATTTCATTTACATTTCGTATGAAATTAGCGTAGAAATAGCTTTAGGGATTTAATCTAGTCATGGAATAATGTTTTAAATGCGTGTAGGTAAAAAATATGAAAGATTTTCTAGATAAATTTGAGGTCCAATGTGTGTAGTGTGTGGTCCAGTGTTTATTTTGTTGAGTTTTCTGGAAAATCAGAATTCATACCAACTGCAAAATCTTAAAGTTTGGATAGGAGTAAATATTTTATTTAGTCGCTTGTAGTTTTATACTGATTCGCTAGTCGTTTCCCGCGACTTCGTTTGCAATGATCGTTTATCGCTATCTCGTGGAAGCTTATATATTTCTTTGGGTCTCAAAATCTGTCAATACCAAGTTTGATCACGATCAATTTAGTACTTCACAGAACATGTTTATTTTATTTTTATTACTAACTGATATTCGCAACTTCGTCTATGAATTATTTTTTGTTACACGCCCGTGTAGTACATGCATGAAAAAAAAATATATCATCTATCTTTTTCTGGGTTTTTAAACTATCTCCAAGCTATCTCCATACCAAATTTATTTATGAACTTGAACATTTTCGTATACATGTAGAACAGGCATAGCCATAGGTGCTTACATTCAGGATTAGAACTTTCAGCATTACCATACTTTCAAGTCATATGCCGCTTAAAATTTGTGTTCATTGGTGATGGGAAGAGTAACATGGGAATTTCATTTCGTCTATTTCGTCTTAGTATTAAAGTAAACAAAGTATGTAGTTGTATGACGACCGGATGGCCCAGTGGTTGGTTAGAGCACCTGACTACGAAGCTTGAGGTCCCGGGTTCGAATCCCGGCCGGGGCAGATATTTGTATGAATAATACGAATGTTTGCTCTCGGGTCTTGGATGTTTAATTTGTATTTAAGTATGTATTTATCTATATAAGTATATTTATCCGTTGCTTAGTACCCATAACACAAGCTTTGCTAAGCTTACTTTGGGACTAGGTCAATTGGTGTGAATTGTCCCGTGATATTTATTTATTATTATTTATTTATTAATAGTAACTTTGTCTCTCAGCTCTCCCCGGGCGCTGGGGTGCGTGGTCCGAATGGTCAGTTTGCGGCGCCGACTGCAGCCAAAGCCGCCGACGGAGCTGCTCGGGCGACACGCCCTGCTCCGGGCCGCATGCGCAGCACGCGGACTGCGTCGGAGACTACTGCGGGGTGCACGGAGGTAAGGGTTGCAACCGTATTACAATATAATGAGAGTTTTGTGACATTCTGACACTAGATGGCGTTATTGATGAGAGATCCGTTTGAATTTACAAAATTAATTCATTGTTAAGATTATGTCATTATTTGTAATTTCGTTAGTTGTAACTAGATAGTTTAGTTAATATTTTAAATACAGTCAGCTAAAAAAGTGTTTTTTTTTTAGTTAATCCAGTAACAATACAGTAACCACGTACACGGAAAAAAAAGGATGTCTTAGATTAAGACAATACGCCTTGGTCAAGACAATAATATTTCGTATATAGACGGACGCCATATTGTATTGGATGAAGACAAATATTGTCTTGGGTTAAAACTATTATCTTACGTAAAGAAAATAATTACTTTGATTTAAACAATATTCCTTAAACTATGAATATTCTTTGTCAAAGAATTCCTTTTTTTTCCATTTACTGGAACTCTAGTGTTCTGACCAGGATCGTCTCCGCAGAAGGGAACTCCTTACTCAACTTTTTTTTATTAGTACCTATTATGATCATTTAAGATTCCTTCTAGAGCAGCGGATGCTTTTTATCCAGCACCATTCTTTAAAATTTCTTCTAAGATTATCTCAAAGTGTTTCAGTTACCCATTTAATTAAATGCTCCCTGCCTGCAGTTATTTTAAATGACCCCTGAAATTCCTTTTCTTCGTTTAATAATTCCTGTCATCAATTCTATCTCTTTTTAAAATAACGATGAAAACCATAACGATGCCACGTTATGGTTTTCTTTAGTCATCCAACCTCATATTTATAAAAGAAATACGATGTAAAATAAGAGCTAAATTATGTATAATGTTCTATCTGTCACATTCAGAGGAAGAAAACCATAAGAAATGTTGCTTTAATACTAAACTACAAAGCTATGACGACCAAAATGACCGAGTTTATTATTTAGCATTCAATATTATCACGTAGAAACAAATATAAATCAACCGCGAAATCAAATAAAAATACCAACAGTCTCATAATTAAAACGCCGGACATTTTTATGTCGCTACTATACCAACAAAACATTTATAAATAACGACACAGTTAATTGCCAAAATATTTTATCGCAGCATTAATACAGAAAATGACACGAAATATAAAGAATTAAACTTTACGATTGCGACTGTTCAGAATCACAAATTACGAAACCGTTTCTCTGGGGACATATTAATTAAGCCATTTCTATGAAATGCACACGACTCCGAACAACCAGATGCCATGCAACTAAAAATACACTTCCTTTTCCGCGCGAGATCATAACTATGAAATGTTACACGGACTGCTCGCTTTATAACAGGCTATCGGGTCTACCTGTAACCTACCACTTTGAAATGACCTGCCCACCCTTCCTTTACTTCAAGCAACTCCGTATTCTTTAACTAAGATGTAAAGAGAAGAACGGATCAAAGAAAATTGGACGCGTTAAAAGATTCGAGAGATACTAAAATCGGGTAGCCATGACCATCTGGCTCGTATCATATCGTCTAAATATAGACGAGGGACTAAAATTTTATGGTGGTCTTACGGAATGTTGACTTACAATTTCGTATCTTAAAAGCCTGTTCCATACCGTAATGGCACAGTTATTGCTTTCTGAACTTTCAGTGAGCACTTTGGTGATTATTTCAGAAATGTTTATTTGCTCTATCATGCAGTAAATCTGGAAGATTCTGTTCAATGTGTTTTACTCCCAGCTGTGGTCCATAACACTTTAAAATAAAGAAATAGGACCAAATTCTAGCAAACTGTTACGAAACAGGGACAGTTTCGATCACGTTTTTAGTTAATCCAGTGTTAATCGACGAAAAGATTAAAATACGTTTAGAAACATTACCATAATTGCAAAAGCTGCAACTCCCCCGGCGAGCGCGATCCAATACCCAAATGGAAAATGATCAATCCTTATTTTGTTTATAATAGCAATAAATCATTTTCGTGGTCCCGTTGACTCGATTTCAATTTCCTATGTCTGTTTATCGAGCATTTGATAAATAGCCCCAGGCCGCCTTGCCAGTTGTTTGGTTTACTCAACAATTTCTTTCTCGTACCACGTTGGGTTTCACGCTAAATAAATCTGCAATCTCTGACATATTTGCTTATAAATTGGTTTTGTTTATCTCTTGTTTTAGATTGATTGTTATTTATTGGGTATCATCGTTCAGGGAATTGTGTCGGGGCTGATGCTCCGCAACTTTTGGTGTGGGTATGCTATTAAAATTTTCCGATCGAACCATGATAGATCGGTTGCCGCTCCACTTAGCCCAACGGATTCATAATGAAAAACGAAAAGCACCACTTCGACGATAAACATTAATAAAACCTTAAGGAAGATTCGTAAATGCAGTACAAGGGCTTGATAATGTGCAACATCGTTCTACTTATGTAAAGCACGTTTCCTTACACAAAACGCCACGAAAACTCCTTATCGGGCCTGAAAATGTATATCCACAAGCCATCAAACCCGAAATCATTACTTAGAATTGATTCAAGCTTCGTATAGAAGGACCATCAGTAAATTACCCACATGAAAGGTGAGACTCGAATGCCAGGAACGCAAGGGCTATTCATCCGCGCCGACGCTCGCCCGCAGTACTTCATTAGCCTAATTGCTGGCATATAAAGGGGAAATGGTTGAATTTTATAGCTGCTTTTCATCTTTTGTTACCTAAACATCGGTGTTAATTCAACGTTAAGGTGGAGTCGGATTAACTTGAGTGAACGTGAAGTGTCATTTGGGGCAGCGCGGTTTGTATTTTGAGTGTTTATAGCGAAATGCAGTGTCGTTTTTGAAATAAAGAACGTGATTTTGGATAGAATATTGATTTTGTGTTTAAAGCTCAAAATCAATAGATAATATCTAAAAATTAACATGACGTTTTATGGCGTTAACTATAGATCTAATTCTACTGTTAAAAAAAATTCAAATGGCTCAATATTCAACAGAATCATCAACAAAATTTATATCTGCGTATAAAATTAGGAAAAATAAGTAAAATGATTCTGATTGTATTTTTTTCACTGGCGTACTGAAGACTCGTCATTTAATAATGTTAATTAAATTATCAGCAGTAACATTACCTATTTCGTTTCGGTTCTGTCTTCTTCACGAAGTTGAATTCCGCATCTAATTAAAATAACCTAAAAATTTGAGATAACTGTGAATAACAATTATTTTATTTTGTATCTCCGAAACAGTCACTAAAATGCACATAGTTAGTGATTGAAATTTCCTTCCGCGATATATTATGTTGAGCCACTGCAATGGCGCTATTTCGAATTTAAGAAGCTAGAATAACAAACAGAAAAAGCACCAAAATATAATTTGAATAGTATCCAAGTTGCATTTAACGCAATTGAAATTTCAATCCCTGCTGTGTGAACTAAACGTAAAGCATAAACGTAAACTAAATTAAACGCATAAACTTGTATCTGATATCAATAAATCCATAAAATCCGAGATCCCATACGGTTTACTGCCAACCGAAATTTGAAACGCGATAAATCATGCAGCTACTTCATTACTCCCGTCAGTCTAACCGCGTAAGACAGGAATTAATTTACGATCCGAACGCTTATCGGATTAACGGTCAAATTTGTACTCAGTGTAAACATTTGTCAGTGCCAGCCGTACATTCGCTGCAGCGATTGCAGATACACAATCCAATCGAAATTTACAAAGCCTTGTCGCGTTACCCATAACGCTGTAGGAGGGCTTGCGGAATTAAATACACTCAGGATTCAAATACGCGAAATACTAACTCTAAACTGTATGATACAATGGTGGGAATAGCTTGGTCTGCTTTAAGGGGAGCTTGGATGTAGTTTGAGTTCGCCTGCTGCGCTCTCTCGACGAGATCACAACAAATCATGGCCGGCCCCACCTCTAATAGTTACATACGTATTGCTTTTTGTATGAACGATACAAGATATCGACTTTCATCGCGAGTGTTCATGTGGAAAAATAATTAACTAACATCACGTGTTGATGTAGTGACACGTTGTTTTGGTTTGGTGAATGGTCGCTGACATGACATGGGATGTGAAGGTTGAAGGGCGAGTAAATAAAAATATTTATCTTATTTGTATCATATTTGTCTCTCACAAGTCCAAGTCCAGGTTATTGAACGCAAGAATTTTATTAGGTGGTATTTTCTTTACACTTTTCTCTTAAAATAACTATAAATTAATGTACTCATTTTCCCTCAGATAGAATGTTCAAAGACGGACCTTATAAATAAGACCTTGTTTCAAAAATCAATTATATAATACTAGCATTTGCCAGCGGCTCCGCCCGCGTGGTATTCAGTTATCGCGCGCTATTCCCTTGAGAACTGTGCATTTTTTCAGGATAAAAAGTAGCATATGTCACTCTCGGGCTCATAACTATCTCTATGCCAAAAACCACGTCGATCCGTCACTCCGTTACGGCGTGAAAGACGGACAAACATACAAACATACAAACACACTTACTCATTTATAATATTAGTATGGATTTATCTTTTTGGAATAAGAAAATGAAATTAAAACCATGTAAAAGACACCTTCTAACCTCAATTCACTTTCCTCAAGTTAGTTCGACTTCAAACGTGCCCTATCTTATTTCAAAACTTTTGACTAATTCAGCCCAATCAATCTTTCTACTACACGTAAAGGTAACCGAAGCTTAACAAAGCGTGCCCCAGTTATAGGCGGCAGGGCCTGTTGGACAATTATCTTATATCGGCCATGAATCTAAATTAGCAATAACTCTTATGATATTTCCATTGTTTAAATTTATTATCGTTTTATTCGAGACCAGTGTTAATTGTTAAATGCTTTTAGTTGCGCAAGTTATGATCGGTGTTAGTCTAATGTAAATTGGTATACTTAAACATCTTTGGGACTTTCAATAGAGTTGTTACTAATAACAATAATAACTACAAGTGTATTTAAAGTACTGATTTTAATTTTATTACATAGTTTCGTTCCATTCTTCTTCTTAATAATAATTACTTTTAAAATCATTTCATTTTGTAGGTGTGTAGGTATATTATTCTCAACATTTATTTCCTTCGAAATGTTACAATTAACTATTTTTTTAGTCCCAGTTAGATATGCCATTTTATTACCAAGCTTTCAATCCAAACCACCCTTTAAAATGACCTTATCACGTTCAACATCAAATTGCTTTTTAAAAGTGTTCAAAATTATTACTAACTGCGAATCGCTCAAACTGCCAGGTGCAAAGTTCCCCTTCCTTCGCTTAGTTTGTTCTTTATGTAACCAGTCAAGTGGTACCTTTCAAAGGCTTTTGAATTACAGTCTGTTGGAAGTTGTCTGAGCAAGAAAATAGTTGCGCAGTTTTGACATGTTTCTTTGTAAGCGTGTTGATGGAAGCTCTTTGGCGGTGCCTCAGTTTTTAATAGATGGAGAAAATACAATAGCTAATTTTCTTTTTGAGTAAAATTTTCTAAAGTAATTGTAAATTAACTCTGCAAACTAAAATTAACCATAAAATTCACTTTTACGATTACTATATGAGAAGCGATCAATAACTAAAAGTGAAATAAATATATAGAAATTTTATCATACACAGCTCAAAAAAGTAGGAACAATAGAAAATCTAAATAGTAAGTAATTCTCTTTAAACACGTATTGAAATAATATTCTTTCAACAAATTGAGGGCTATGCGAAGATGTCGAGTAAAAAGGCTGATTGGCATACACTATCTAGGAACTTATTGCTGATATTTTGTTGGAATCCCGAGGTGTTTAAATCTGTACTAAATAAAATCAATAAATTAAGACTAAAAAGAAACAAATTATCTTAGATTCGCATTTATATGAACCGAATAAAGGAAATAATGAAAATACAGACTATAAAAAGAACTGGTTCCCAAAGGCTGAAAATGCATATCCCATAAACTGCACCTATAAAATTAGCCGGTGCTATAAAAGGCAACTATGTGGAACACACCGTCGCCTCGTTTTTAATTACTCTTGCAACGTTCGAGATCGTTATCGAGTTACCGAACGATGACTTTATTTTACCTTCCTTGTATACACAAAGAACCATTACAAGCCTTTTAACTGCTGCATAAGAATCAAACTTGAACGAAGTAAGACAAGGCAGATGTGACGTTATGATATTGTTGATCAGTATCTCGCCAATATTGCAGATAACTTTAGGGCGAAAGTTTTTTTAATTTGTTTTTATCGATACCTCTATATTGATTTGCTGAAAATGTTCATTCATAACTTTTCCTTATTTAATACCGCAATAATACCACAGTTCGTTAGTTAGTTACACTTGGACGCTCTTTTAAACTCTCTCTCCCGTTACCAAAGTGTCATAAAAAACATCCCTTAATTCAAAAAGACCGGCTCTTTCTCAGCACCAAATTACACAAAAAATACTCGTTAAAGCTAACCGCCGCGAGCCCAATCGTAAACTTGGAGACGATGACATAAATAATATTAAGGCATGCTGCCAGAAACTTGTACCCACTTCCATTCTGACGCTCGAAAACAAATTTACATTTACAAACACGAAAATTGTCTTTCCATATGACATCGTCAACATAGACTTCGAAACTTGACTCCTCTAGAGGCTCTACTCCACGTGCATTTATATCTTTGTCCTCAAAACTTATCAAACAGCTCATTTTGTGGTTGATTTTATAGTTTCTCGGAACCCTCAGTGTTTTTTTTTATTCATCGCTTCCACAGTTAATAAAAGTTGCCAAGACAGAAAATGGAAGCTAAACTTACTTTGTAATTTATTACGCTTTGTTTGGTCGTTGAAGAGTCTTCGAATGGCCAAGGAAACGTCGGTGGTTGCGAAACGGCAATAAATCAAAACGCGAAAATGGGATGAAGGCTAATGTTTGGAATGAGACGTTGCAACAATATTAAGTTGTTTACAACGCTAAATAGCACGGAGCTATTTTGTTCGTTCTGCTTAGACGGCTTGAGAATAGACGTACAATAAGCCCACTGGTTGGACGATGTTAATTTTCGAAATGTAGTTGTCTTGCGTTGAGGGTCGGCAAAACTAATATTGGAAACATAACTATGATTTGTTGTTCCGCTATTTCAATGGATAAACAGTTTATAAACTAAAGAAATAAAATTAAGATTGAAATGAAAATGAAATGTGTGCCAGGGCTAGCCGGCACATGACTTATCTGAATCGTGCCGATAGGAGTACGTTATTGATCTCACGCGCTTCGATTCAGATAGGTCTTCATAGATAAGTAGCATAGGCAATAGATTAAGATTAGGTATATAAGTTTGTTGTAATTAGTTGAGTTCGTAGCTCAGTAAGGAGTACAGTTAGGAGACAGACCAGTTAAGTTCTTGTTCCCCTAAAGTGGTGACCCCGCGAGTAAGAACGCCGCTTCTGACTGAGCACCCGACGTGAGTGTTCGGGTCACCACCGACCTCTGGTGGTGACCCGGGCCCGATCCCTATCCCGGCCCTGCCCCGGCTAAGCGCATCGACCGACACTGTTCCGGCCTTCGGTGTTGACCCGAAGCCGCTTCTTCTGTCCGACGTGAGCCTGACATCCAACCTGAGCGCATCGACGTCGTGTTTCCCGTTGAAGACATCGTCATCCTGATCCTAATAGAAGAATTCAAAACCGTGATTTTGGCTCGAGATATCATCATCTCCACTGAAATAGCGTGGCAAGGCGACGTGGAAGTAAGTGACTACGAGTTTCAGTATCTCCTGGTCGAGAGAAACCGACAAAGTTATCTCGATAATATTCGATTATGTCACACTTCCGTCTCGTACACGAAACGCTGAATTACTACAAAAGTCATGACAAACGGCCTACGTAGTGCAACTGTGCAACTCAGCAAGAGCGACCGGCGCAGTATCGACGCAGCGTCAGCAGAATGTGCTACATCGTCATTATCCAAGATCAAGGTCAATCACGCCGCAAAATTGCTTCGTTTTAATTTCGTGTTAATTATGTTTCTTTAAAATTTTAATCGTTATGTTATTTTATTAGTAGCAGGTAAACTATAATTTTAACTCTGGGTATCGTGGACATTACGTGCTCTTATTTATTATTTACAAGTATTCATCCGTTGAACCGCCAATTATCGACTGACAAAGTGATATAAGGTATCGGTTGCACCACGGAATCATTTATTTATTTATTTTCGCGTCTGATACGCACGCAGCACCGTCCGCACAAGGAGACAAGATACAAACTTGGACCTATGTGTTTGTACCAAGCAAGCATGCCTAGAGTTGACTTTTGGAATACCTACTACTATTATGAACACAATTTTCATTTTATTGGTTTTCTTCTAAATTTTTTGTCTTACAATGTGATTTAGTTTTTTAATTTTGGTTGTTTGCGATGTTTGTTACTCCTCAATGTTAGTCTGTAGAACCTTACTGTACCTTATTGTATTTAATTTTTGGATTGTGTTAATTCTTACTTGTTCTTATTAATCTACTGCTACGTACATAATGATAAGCCAAGACGTGAGTTGCAGAGCCTACAACGCCTGCATACCAGTGTCGAATCTATAAGTTTGTATTATATTTAAGCACGTTAATATTGTATCACATAATTATGTACTAATATCGATCTTTACATAGGCAAGGTAAATACGCCTATCGCAGCCAGGTCGCAGGAGCCGATAGCAATTCGTAAGCCTCCTCCCTCATTATTGAATGACGTCACGTGGACTGCACATAAGCGGCAGGAAGCGAAGTTTACGTCACACTCAATTCAAGCCAAACTAAGTCTAGTGTTGCCAAATACCTAAATGAATATGTTGCGTTACTCACAGGAGCCGGCCCAGAGACCATAAGCCTCCTAAAGCCATTGTTTGTTCTTGTTTAATGGTTACGTTGTTGTTATTATTGTTATAATTGTCAATTTAATTGTATTTTTTGTAGTAGGTATTATTTTTGTTTTTCCCTAAGGGGGAAGATATGTGCCAGGGCTAGCCGGCACATGACTTATCTGAATCGTGCCGATAGGAGTACGTTATTGATCTCACGCGCTTCGATTCAGATAGGTCTTCATAGATAAGTAGCATAGGCAATAGATTAAGATTAGGTATATAAGTTTGTTGTAATTAGTTGAGTTCGTAGTTCAGTAAGGAGTACAGTTAGGAGACAGACCAGTTAAGTTCTTGTTCCCCTAAAAAATGAAATCCATATTATTTGTTTATAGAATAGTTCGAACCTTAAAATATTAGATAACTTATGCAAACGCTTGATTAAAAAATCAGTCAGACTCTTAATACCACTATGCAAGAACTGTGTAATTACTTTATTTGTCATAATTATACTCGTATTCTAGTAAACAAATACAATGAAAATACAAAGTTAACATTCTTAACATTAATCAATACATAAGTACAATCACTACAATCGATAAACACCATTGACATTTCTCAATATACTGAAGACGGTCTTAACGTATACAATGGCAAAAGGTTCAATTTTTTCAGCTTAGGGTCTTACAAAATAAATAAAAAATCATCGAAAATTAATACTTAATACAAAAAAAACATTGAAATACGTGCATATCCACCACATTTTGGCCACCTTGCAACTTCCAATTGTTGCTTGCCAATACATGTTCAATCATTCCAAAAAATGTTTTAAAATAGACACAAGCTTAAGTTCTTTACTCTTTAAAAGCAAAATTCCAACTGGAGTGAAAACTATAGTATCCTGACTCAGGAAATCCGCGTTACAACAAACGGAAGCTGCTAACAATCATAATCAAAATCTTGGCAACGGTTCTGTTATGAAGTTGGCACCAATTGTTCGTTTGTCCCCAGTTGCGGCGCACAGCGACGTGCCTCTCTACATCGGCATTGCGGTGGCCGTCGTTGTGTTCTTAGCCGGTGCTGCTGTGGTCTACAAGCTTCTGCAGAAGAAGACGAGGGACCACTCGTTGTATACCATGACTAGGACAGGTAAGGATTCGATGTATTTTGAAGAAACTCTCATCAACTTTAGGTTTATAGATAATTTATTCTCAAAATGAATTTTACAATTCACCTACTTGAAAAATTACGGGTGACAAATAAACAATGGCAGAATTTTTTAATGGTAATTTTTAGTAATAGAAAACATAAAAACAAGACATTTTGTACGAACACAGTACTTAGTAGTATTTACTATCAAAGTAGCTAAGTATTCAAGATTTGGTTGGTACATTTGAATAATACTGATATATTTTTGCCGGCTTCTTCTCAACATGGTTTTTTTCGAACCGATGTTAGTAGACTTTTTGACAAATATAAAGCGCTATATATTATTTACATTAAATAAAAATATTTTGATTTGGACTTTGTCAGAACCTTTGTAGCCTCACTACAAAAACTTACATAAGTTTTCATAATTTTTCCTTATACGAGTATGTATTGTGAGGCCTTATATTTTCAAAAATTTCATTCATGTATCTACGGCCAAGTGTCCAATTATGTTTCGATTACCACAATTTTTACAGAAAAACAAAATTATCTTACAAGGTTAAGGTAGAGTAACAGGCTAGGTTTCCTTTCTCTTTTAAATTACGAATTCCTAAAAATGGAAAACTTCTTCCAATAAGACAAACTATTTAATCTTTACCCCCAAATGAATTTTGTCAACAGATTTCCAACCAGAAATGTACCCAACAGTAGAGAAGCAGTCCCTCTCTCTCGCTCCAGACCTGATGCAGCACCGGCCTCCAAGATACGAACATCCGCAGCCCGACACGAGAGCTGAACACCATTATGATGTACCGCATCTAACAAATAGGTAAGCTTTATCTCTATAACCATTGGCATGCAGTGCGTCGATTCCAGGGTCTATAACGCTTAAATTTAGGAATACAGACCTCTACTATACATTATGCCTATCCAATTTATTAAAAGTGTAAACAAACTGATTTCATCAAAATTCTTGTATAAACACCCACTGGATCGAATCAATAACACATTTATTTATAATTCGTATCTTATAACTAGATGTCTAATCACCTTTTTCACCAAAATTCACTTAATTTCAATATTTATTTTTCCTTTGAAAAACCTTCGTTAAAATCTGACTATATTTCTTCATTGAAACATGTGAATAATCTGTAGTAGCATAGACGAGCGTAGAGATGGATCAATAAGCGATTTTTATAAAATAGTTACTGCTTTCATAATTGTATTTGAATATCAGCTATATTGCCTGCATTTTCGTTCAGCAAACAGTTTTTAGAAATCTAGCTCTTTTTAAAATATTTTCTTGTAGCATTTACTCGTAACTTATTTTTGTCATTGTTTTAGCTACGCTTCTCCAGTAGATCATCAAATCACGCCTTGCGCATCAACTAAGGGGCAAAGTGATGATTATGACAGCAAGCCATACAGTGAATCTGAGCATTCCGTATCAAGCTGCTTTACCAGCTGTAAGTATATACAACATTCTTGAAAGGATTCGTAATTGTTAAAAAACTTGCATGTGAAACAAGATGAGCAATTCTTCAAAATTGCTTTTTGAAATTCCCTCTACCTGTCGCCGAATTTTTATCATGACAGACAACCTCTAGCAATAAAGGCACTCCAGCACTCAGCATTCTAAAATTTCCTTTCTCAAATTCAAATATCTTTCCAGCGGGCTCCATGTACGATGCAGCGAACGAATCGGTGACGTTACAACTAGCGGAACTCGTGTCTAACTCGCCTACTTCGCAATCTCTGTCTGTGTCGAGTTCGGGCTCGAGATTGGCCTTGCCTGCTGCCGGGGTAGCACTGTCTGTACCGGAATCTGCTCTTAGTAGGGGACGGAGGGAGCAAATGTATGTTGCTGTTGTGAAGGATGACAGATATCGACCGAGGCTTGGCAAAGGTTCGTAAATTTTACATTGGCTTACTCTGCATGATGAAACTTTTTATGTAGTCTGAATTGAATATTCAAGAGTAGTTTTATCCAGTTCTGTAAAACTAAAAATGGGGATGTTTACTGAAGTAAGTCTTAGATGTGATGATTGAATTTGCAGTTAAAAAAACTAGACAGTTTAAATATTTCTGTTGGTGGGACACTTTTGGGTTACTAACTTTGTTATAATCTGCGTAAGTAGAAGTTTTATCATTTGCATAAAAATTATTAAAACACCGACTCTCGTCACTCATCAAAACCCTATCATTAACCAAGCCAACTAAAACAGCAATCGGAATGCTTAAAATGTATCGCCCGAAGCGTGACAGTTAAGTTGTACGCTTGTATTCAACACATCGAAACCGTCTCACAACTAATTCTGCCCCGCAGGTATCACGCAGCTCAGCCCGGTAGTTAAATGCGGACCTCCACGCCTTCAATTAAACAAACCAGTCGTCCTTCAGATCCCTCATTGCGCGAGTCTCAAACACGGTTTCTGGAACCTCGCCTTATACGCAATAGACCACAGCAACAAAGACAACACTCAACCACAATGGAAGAAGGTCGTTGGTCTCGGCCAAGAAACCATCAACACGCCAGTGTTCACGCAACTCGATAGTGAAAAGATATACCTAGTGACAGACATGCTTTCAACTTTTGTGTTAGTCGGTGAGAGCTTCAATGGGAAAGCTGTTAAAGCACTACAGTTAGCTGTTTACGCTCCGGCGGCTCCCAATGAGAGCTGCTCGGAGTATAGTATAAGGTTGTACGTGTTCGAAGATACGCCCTGCGCTCCGTACTATTGTCAGGAACAGGAAAAGAAACTAGGCGGTGTACTACTTGATAGGACGAAAACACTCCTATTCCAAGATGGAGGATCTAACTTATGTTTAAATTTGGAACACATAAGCCCTGGCTGGAAGGCAAAACCAGGCATAGGATACCAGGAAATCCCGTTTAACCATGTGTGGAGCTCGCACTACAATGCCCTGCATTGCAGTTTCGTGCTCGAAAGGACCCATGACTGTGACACGATTGATTTCAGTATCTCTGCTTGTCAAAGGACCAATCCATCTTACAAACAGACATTCCGAATATCCCTCGAAGACATGCGAAGTCGGTCACCACGCGGTCGCTCACCGCGCGCCGAATCTCAGCGCAGTTTCAACATAACTGAAAATCTTTTGGAGGCTCGCATGTGTAGGAGCGAGGATGGCGATAAAAGGAACGTTACGGTTAGCGAGGCGGGAGTCAACGAATGCGCCAGCGAGGGGCCTTTTAAATTGAGTGGGAGGATAAAACGTCAGCTATGCGCTATATTGGATCCGCCGAACGCGCGCGGTAATGACTGGAGGGCGCTTGCGGCCCGTTTGGGAGTTGATCGTTACACAACGTGGTTTGCCACTAAGAGTTCTCCAACTGAGACGATTTTGGAACTATGGGAGTGCCGAGAACGAGGACCAGGCGCCACTGCTGCGTTAGCTGCTGCCTTACGTCAAATGGAAAGACATGATGCGGCTGATTTGCTACAAGGCAGACCTTCTTGGTTATGAATTGGTGAACTTTTTAAAACGAAAGAGGCCTAAGTCTTTGTTAGATAAACGCATCGAACGCTTTGGTTGAATGTTGTAAATTAGAATGAGCAAATGAAGGATTTATATGGATGACATGTTGGTATATTCTGAGTAGTTTAAATGTTACGTTAGTTATAATAGTATCGGCTTCGGCCTAAACCCCTAAGTCATAAAAAGTTATCAATCTGTTAGAGCGAAATGTAATGTTTTGTCTGTGTCTGACAAAGGCAAATGTCAAAAAATGAATGTTAATTTAACAGAATCTTAACAACCGATTATGAAGAAGGGGGCAAGTTTGTAAAATTGTGGTAGTATATTTTGTATAGGACATTATTACGCTGTAGATAAGCGATGGGAGAGTAAATTATATTATTATAGTAGCAATAATAGTGCCTACGAAATCTTTTAAAGAAACACTGCCAACCTGAGATTGGCTTTTGTTATTCCGTTATTTTATAAGCGTTTGAGTGTTCGTTGTAATATAAATTGTCTAATTTCAATTTTGCCACGAATATTTAAGTTTTTATAAAGGATAATACCTGCAGTAAATCTTAATTAGAACATTTTTGCTTTTAGACTTTTAAAAAGTTAAATCAATTTTGAATTTTTGATACATAAGGATTAAATTTCTTCTTTGATGCTTTCAACTAGTAATTTTGGACTTATA
The DNA here is from genome assembly GCA_037349165.1 of Choristoneura rosaceana. NCBI lineage: Eukaryota > Metazoa > Arthropoda > Insecta > Lepidoptera > Tortricidae > Choristoneura > Choristoneura rosaceana. The sequence continues at coordinate 2,318,908 of JAZBNJ010000019.1, forward strand.
GAAAGTTCTGTACCAACATTTTTGTTTCAACGCTTGAGTATTATTCTAAATGTGCCAAATCTCAATTGCCACGTGACTTGGCAGTTTTTAAACGTACGCTAACTAATCTGAGCTTACTGTTGATCTTAGCGTTTTTAAATTTGTAATTATACAAGGAAGACTAAAGCAGCATTTACTACTTAACCATTGTATCTCACTTAAATTACTCATCGAATCCTAAGGCTATCGAAGTCAGTCAGAGCTGCGACCTGAGACGGTGAGACCTTATTGCCTAACACATAAGTATCACAATCGTTTCCTCCGCTTCTTTCTGTTCATACCGTCAGAAGGCGAAGGTAGAAAGAGTTGACAATACAGCGTCTGTGGCTGGGCGTATGCGATTCACCATTTTTTTTCACATTCTTGGGTGTCATCATCATCATGTCAGCCGAAAGACGTCCACTGCTGGACATAGGCCTCCCCCAAGGCTCTCCACTCAGACCGGTCTTGTGCTTTTCGCATCCGCCGCGTACCCGCGATCTTAACCAGGTTTTGGGTGTGATAGAAAGAAATGGTGAAAGCTATTGTGATTACAAGTGTGTTAGATAATAAGGCCTGGCTGCGACAACGCATGGCGAGCGGCGCGACGAACCCAACTATCACCACCACCACCACCACCACCACATTATATCGACACGTTTCGAACTCAACTTGAGTTCATCCTCAGAGCAACACGAACGAACTGTTGACGGTTTGGAATGGAACGGCATTTAAATAAAAATCAAAAATACGTATCACATTTCACTGTTTCGGTTCATTCGTCTGTGGGTACACGTCTAGACCGTGTAATGGACAAAAAAGTCGCTGCGGAGTCATCGCTAGGTCACTTTTAAAGTAAAGCCAGCGAGAAGAGATATAAGTAATTGTAGCAGGAAAGAGAGTGATATACTAATGGTGACGTGTCAGACAAGGACGAATTATCTCTCCTCGTTAGCTTTGCTTTTGTCTATTTAAAATGGAAAATCTTAGATCACTTTCTGTATATAAGTAATAGATTGTAAATAATTGTATCGCGATCACGGTAGAGAAATAACCATGGTTCTGTAAAGTATGCCACGAGTAGACTATATTATTATATTTTTGTTAAAGTGATGACTATTAATATAAATGGATCTGTGATACTTGAAATAATATGAAATAAATTATGTTTAACTGTGCAATTTTGTTGTTTTATTATGTTTTTTTAGGTTCATTGAAATTTTAAATAAAGTACCTAGTATAAATTTAATAATACTGGCCTAAACAAATAAAAGTCAAATAAAAATTTATTATTTAAATGCTTTAAAAGAAAAAACCTAATAAATCTGTTATGATTTGGAACTTTTAACATACAACCAATATTTAAATGAAAACGATTCAAATTTAGAACACTTTACTTTTAAAACACGCGACAAATTATTCTTTATAAACCACATCCACATGGCCAGTTACAAACAAACGGTAGCCTTCCCTACAAAAGCATTCCAAATTCAAATAACTTAAAATAAAAGAATACTTAGCACCAAAAGTCGAAAAGCACTGGCAACTTGACAGGCGAGGAACGAAGTAGATAAATTGCGTTCCAACAATGAGGTTGGATGGATGTAAATAAGGTAAAGTTTTTGTGTCGGTAGAAATGTGAGCAGGTGCAAGCAGGCTTTATGACGGGCTGGTGCTTCACACGTCGAGAGGCGTGTGGGGCGAGTGTGGGCGGAATAACAGAGAACAAAAGTAAGTATGTATTTTGGCTGTCGCAAATTGATTAATAAGTAGGCATCTGTGGTTCTGAAAGTTACTATTACAAGCTTTTATATAGTTTTACCTGTACCGTTGTCTGTTCGTCTGTCTGCAATCAAATCTTGCAAGTTTAATTCGACCAACGTCCGTTGGATTGACTTAAAATTTGGTATACTTATGTAAATTTTGTGAGTATACAATAATTTGGTAGACACATCTTGGTAGTCGGGCCAGGATCGTCTCAAAAAGACGGAACTCTTCAACGGTTAATGGCATAGATTTGAAATTTGATATGCAAATGTAGTTTGGGTGTCAACGCAAATACAGTCAACAAAAAACACAGTCAACAGAAAAGTTTGTATTAAAAACGAAATTTTTAACAAAAACTTATAATACACAATATCTGACAGAGTTTTGAGAACTTGATTGAGTTGGGTGTCGATTGATATTTAATGTTCTGACGAAGTAATAATAATATTCAGGACGAAATAAAGAAATTAGAGAAATAACAAGAAAATTGCCAGTTCGATCAAAAGGTAAGGTAACTAGTCTACTTTATTTGTGGGATAAACTTGTAGGTACGTTGCATAATACGTTGCAAAAAATATGATCAAACTATCCGAATCCTAACTAATAATTATTATAAATGTGACAGTGAGTATGTTTATTACCCGACTGCGAAGAAGGAGGGTTTGACGCGTATGTATGTATGTAGGTGTGTATTTATGTCTATTTCTATGTCCTCTTTGCGAACCTGATGGATTATTTTAAGATCATATTTTTAATAGCGCTACCGCTACCCGCTGCTACTGCCACCGCACCCTACCACCACATTTCGGGCATACATTTAAATACATTATAACGCCATTTCGGCTAGAAGGGCTATAAATAGACAGGTGCAGTAAAATAAAAAAACGGCTGCTACTGTCAGCTTTGGCCCCCAAATTATATGTAATGACCAAAAGTTTTTTTAACACCCGGCCAGTGCTATGTGTATATACGTTCTTCCCATTGACATCTACCTATGTACCATTAGCCAAATAAGTGGTCTATGAATTTTTAAACAAATTCCTATCAAATGAATATGTCGCTATGGCCGAACTTTCAAGATGACAGACACGTCTATTGGCTTTTTTTTTATTGAGTGGATGCCAAACGGGCAAGTGGGTCTCCTGATGGTGAGAGATCACCACCGCCCATAGACACCTGCAATACCGGGGGGAATGCTGATGCGTTGCCAACCTAGAGGCCTAAGATGGGATACCTCAAGTGCCAGTAATTTCACCGAATATCTTACTCTCCACGCCGAAACACAACAGTGCAAGCACTGCTGCTTCACTGCAGGATTAGTGAGCAAGATGGTGGTAGCAATCCGGGCGGACCTTGCACGAGGTCCTATCACCTGCGTTATTGTTTTATCACATGCAAACGATTATCAACTTTACCTAGTATAGCTTGAAGACTGTAAGCAGAAGTGGCAATGGGCGGGCCACATCACTCGAAGAACAGATAGCTATTGGCGGAGAAAAGTCCTCGAGTGACGACCATCAACCGGAAGACGGCCGGTCGTAGGAACTAGGTGGACTGACGACATCGCCAGAGTTGCAGCCAATCTCTCTCACTCTATTCTCTCTCTCATCATCATCAGAATTAGAGGGATGGGCCGTAGTTACCGCGCGGGCCCAGTGCGGATTGAAAACTTCACACTCATTGAATTACTTCACAGGTGTGTGCAGGTTTCCTCGCGAATAAGCTCGTCGTGAATCCCTAGTGGTTCGACCTATCGCCTCTCAAGCAGAAGTTCGTAGGTTCAAACTTCGGCCCGCACCTATGAGTTTTTCGTAATTCATGTGCGAAATTACGTTTGAAATTTACCTTTCTCTATCTGACTTACAAATTGCTTCCCAAATTGTTTATTTATTCCTTCATAAAAGCTTGTTATTAGGCCACAAGGTAAGAGTTTTAACTTTAAATCCCTAAATCGTTAAGCATGCTTAACTATTATAGCTGAACCTCAACAGTTAAAAAAACGGGCGTTATCCTGGATTTAACGAGTTTGCCCCATAAATACACCGTAAACTAAAGGCTTTAATCTAGTAACTGCTAATACCAATTAGTGATTAAATATCACTACTAACTAAAATCATCGACATAGCTCAATGAATATGAAAGTCGAAGAAACGATAGGCGGGTCAAATCACTCAAAGAAAGTTTACTAGTTTCGGCGATTAACGTTTCGCAACCTATTTCATTTCGAACTTTTCATTTCAAAAAACTCAAAAACGCAATTCCAGATCTACTACTGACTCCTTTAGTTCTAACCTACTACGGCTTTCACTCTAAACTATACTTGGTGGATCAATTGATTAAACAAGAAAGTTTTCATTTAAACTAAAAACTTTCGCCGTTTACTAAACTTTAAAGTTACTAGTACAACTCTAAGTTCACGCACCTGACAATGGCATAAAATATTAACTTAGTAAATACATAGCTTTATATACACATAGCTAATTACATTGTAGACCACAACCCCAAAACTTACCCTCTAACTATTCACTGGCTTCTCAAGACACCCTACGACTCCAAAGTGAGGGTAAAGTTGATGTTTACTAGTATTTTGACCGAGTATTTTAAGTATAAAAACTTACTAATACCAATTACTTTGACAGCTGACAATAGGGATGATGACGCCATTAAAAAAATAATTTGAAGGCACAACTCCAGTAAAAAACACTTTATTTTAGCCCTGAAAACCAGATTAATTTTCGATTTACTGTAAAATGGGGATGACTTATTTGAGTTCTATGAAATTAATGCGTAATTCTAACGGACAAACACAAAAATTACTGAATTGACTTAAAAATCCTTCACCGATACTCGTAATAAACTCTGTTACGTGTAGGTTGACTTTTATCCCAGGAATGTTAGTTTCTCGAAGTATAGTGGCCTATAATAGTTTTTATGTTTGATTTTCAAGTTACCTTCCATTTGAAAATCAAATCACAGTCACAATCAGGTCCTGCAGTCTGGTAAAAATACCATGAGTATTTCAAGTACTTTCCACCTGCGCTCTAGTATTTATTACAACGTAAAGGGTCTGAAACGTCGGTAATCAATCGGAAAGGGCGAACGACAAAGGGTTTCGAAGGGCGTCAATCCATCATGCAGCAGGTCACTGTCCCTAGCAGGAGGGCTATGGCGGATATTAATTTTGGTATCGAATGCCACAGGTCATAGCTGAAGGGTTTCGAGCTCAAGTTACCTATGCGGCCAGTGTTTTGTCAGAGTGACAGGTGTTTGTAAGGATACAGCAAAAAAAGAAACAGTTTTTTAATGTTGAAAAACCGGGCAAGAGAGCAACCCTCTAATGACTAAAAGACCTATCCAACGATACGCCACACTACAAGGTTGGATGAGAAATAAAAATCACCCCCACTTTACGTCTATGGGAGGTACTCTAAAAAAATTATTTTTTTAATTTTTTGTTCTATTTTTTTGTCGGCATAGTTTACATATATATTTGTGCAAAATTACAGCTTTCTAGCATTGATAGTCTCTGAGCAAAGCTGCGGACGGACAGACAGACAGACATGGGGAAACTATAAGGGTTCCGTTTTTACCACTTTGGCTACGGAACCCTAAAAAGCTTCCCCTTAAAACGCCACAATGAACGACAACTCGCCATTTGAATCCATTGGTTGCTCGTACCTTTCGCAATGTTATTAGTCCACCTAGTGGGAGGCCTGCGAACGGTTCATCTTTAATTTTAGACTTGAACAGATATTACATTCCATCGCTCTGTCTTCTTCTGCCAACGTACTTTATACGAGATAACAATGTGCTGCTTTTTAACTGGAGTTGGCGGGGGCACTGCCCTGCCCCCAGATATTCAGTTACGCCAATTTAGTAAACATTATGAGAATTTCTATTGCTGCTGCAGTAACAAATAATAAAAGCTAAAATAAATTAGAAGAAAGGACTTCCAAGCAACTAATATAAAATGCCCACACTGCGTACATTTTGCTTAGAAGCAGATCTCAGCTTACACTGGATTCTCACAGATACTTCCGTTTATACCATACGTACGTGTAAGCTACGTGTTGCTAAGGTATTTTGTCATACCTACTTCCCTAATTACGTATGGAACGCTTAGTGTTCAAAACCGTCTCGCACTTGACCGGTTTTTTGAAAACTCAGCAAACCGTAATCTTTCTGTAATCTTGCGACCTTTTGCAGGTTAAACGGCATTTTGTGACAAAATTACCCCACAATTATTGTGAACTTATGCGAATGGTAAAGCCAACAATATAATGGCAAAGACAAACTGTCCTGGGTCCGGCGGGTCAGAACGGGAACGATATTATCAATGTCGCGCCGGTGGCCGGTCGTGACTTGCCTTACGTGTCGGAGGCATAAAGGACAGACGGCTTGAACCAATTGTGATTCATCATCATCATCATGTCAGCCGAAAGACGTCTACAGCTGGATATAGGCCCCCCCAAGGCTCTCCACTCAGACCGGTATGTGCTTTTCGCATCCACCGCGATCCCGCGATCTTAGTCAGGTCGTCGCTCCATCTTGTTGGAGGCCTACCGACAGCTCGTCTCCCGGTCCGCGGACGCCATTCGAGAACCTTTTGACCCCATCGGCCATCTGTCCTGCGAGCAATGTGCCCCGCCCACTGCCACTTCAGTTTCGCAATTCTTCCGGCTATGTCAGTAACCTTAGTTTTACTGCGAATATCATCATTTCTAAGATACTATTTGATGAAAACTCTCTGATCTCACTCTGGTCACTTTCTGATTTCAGGGCTAGGCACATGCTGAGCTGAGTCCTTTTGGCGTCACTCTACAGCACAACATCTCTAATTGTTCTCTCTTCTCCTATTTATGTTTATAACGTGTTTTTGTTGTGATGTAGTGTGTTTTTAATGTCAATAAATGTTATAAGTTTAAGTTTGAGTTTGAAAAGAATATGCCACGGTCGGGAATTTAGATTATATAAATTCGGAATCGTGTACACAATACGCTTCACGCTTATTTCTCCTACATTGGACCGAATGTCAAATGCTATTGGACAAAGGAGTGGGCGAAGCGGGAATGATGCGAATGGCTGTACAATTGTTTAATTTAAGGAAGGATTATCTCAGTCTGGCCCATTCCCTAATGAGGATGACGATACCAATCTTAAGGTCACTCGGTTAATCTTAAAGTGGCTTTGTGGTCAACAAATTAGGGTGTTCCGTACACAAAGGAGCTAAATAGCAACACTTCTTGGAGGTAAACTATGTTTGTGGAGTATTCACAGATTGGAGTGAGAAAGAGATTTATTTACACAACTACAATCTACATCGAATATTGTACCAATCCATACTTCCATACTAATATTATAAATGCGAAAGTAACTCTGTCTGTCCGTCTGTCTGTCTGTCTGTCTGTCTGTCTGTCTGTCTGTCTGTCTGTCTGTCTGTTACACTTTCACGCCAAAACCGCTGAACCGATTTGGATGAAATTTGGTACAGAGATAGAATAGACCTTGGGAAAGGACATAGGCTATCTTTTATCGCAAAAAAGAGGCTTTAAGGGGTTAAAATAGGGGGTGAAAATTTATATGGTGGAAGTTCGTCGCTGTCGAAGATAAAACTATGAAACTTGGCATTTAGGCATTTTTTAATATACTATCCATATCCATACTAATATCATAAATGTTAAAGTGTGTTTGTATGTTTGTCCGTCTTTCACGCCGTAACGGAGCGAAGGATCGACGTGATTTTTGGCATGGAGATAGTTTATGGGCCCGAGAGTGATATAGGCTACTTTTTATCCCGGAAAAATGCACAGATCCCGAGGGAACAGCGCGCGATAACCGAATACCACGCGGGCGAAGCCGCGGGCAAAAGCTAGTAGTTTATAATAGTCCCCCCCCCTACTCAGCATACCGTTGCGGTAAGCCGCAACGCTGGTTTTCAGTGGGACCCATTTTAAAAAAGTTAACACAAAATAAGGAAGATCTATGATTGAAGAGATGAAATGCCATGGTAACGGTAACATAGAGTTTTAACTTAAGACCTCTCAAGTACTTCTTCCTGGTTTAAACCAGATGCGGTAAATCTATATAGTTCTGCTTATTAGGTCATTTCTATGTATTGTTTTATTCGTAACTGGAATCCTAATCTCAAAAGCTTTACATATTTTGGATTACTAGTTATAATTTTGGTCCGAATTCAGAATAATCAATTTATGTTGACGATTTTACATTTATACCTACTGATTGGCACTAAACTATAAATTTTGTGATTTTGTTTTTTTGTAAAATAGTAGCTTTTGCCCGCGGCTTCGCCCGCGTGGAATTCGGTTATCGCGCGCTGTTCTCTCGGTAACTACGTTTTTTTTCGGGATAAAAGATAGCCTATGTCACTCTCTGGTCCACTGTCTCCGCCGCTGCCGCTGATCCGTTTCGACGTGAAAGACGAACAAACATACACACAAACATACACACCCACTTTCGCATTCATAATATTGGTATTTAAGATATGATCTTAAATTTTAATAGAAGCTGATACAATAACCGTCTATTACAAAAACTCATATATTCGCAAAACACCCCTAAGAGACCAATATTGCCACCTTTTTGCTCTCAAGATTCCGCAATGCAATTTTGCAGACTGCACATAAGTTATGCGCATTGCAACTATTTGTGGAGTTTGAACGAAATATAGTGCAAAAGGAGCTGTATAACAGTGACATTGGCTGAATAAATCACGAGAGGAATGCTTTTATTGTTGACAATGGCTTGGTATTTTGGTAAATAATGTGGTAAGATGGACTAGTAATTACTTAAAAATAATCAAATGCGAGGGGGAGGTTATGCCATAACCCCCACCGCGTGACAGAATGTTAAGTCAAAGTCGAAGTCAAAGTCAAAATATCTATCCGCAGTAGAACTAAGGTTACTGACATAGCCCGAAGAATTACGAAACTGAAGTGGCAGTGGGCGGGGCACATTGCACGCAGGACTGATGGCCGATGGGGTCAGAAGGTTCTCGAATGGCGTCCGCGGACCGGGAGACGAGCTGTCGGTAGGCCTCCAACAAGATGGAGCGACGACCTGGCTAAGATCGTGGGATCGCGGTGGATGCGAAAAGCACAAGACCGGTCTGAGCGGAGAGCCTTAGTGAATGGCTTTTATGTCCAGCAGTGGACGTCTTTCGGCTGACATGAACGTCAAAAAAATGTACCACCGGTTCGGAAAAAACCTCTGTTGAGAAGAATCCGGCGAGAAACTCAACGATATACTTACATCACAAGTATAATAACACAAGTTTATTTTTAACACAGTAGGTTTGCTATTTGAAGGGATCGCTATAATGCGAATCGGAATTATTTCCAAATATCCCTGTCCATCATATAAGCATTGACTTTATAATAAGCCTTAGATATTAACGTCTTCTTGATAGAAGATTTGAATTTTGAATCTGTTTCCTTAGTAATATTTTTTGGAAGGTTTGGAGATCGCTGTATTGCTAAGCGTTGGCAGGCTTCGCGATGAACTGGCAACGTAACGAGAGTTGCGGGCAACCTATGGAATTGTGGATGCAAGTTCAAGCTTTGTACAACGTTCTACATCTTTTGGTTGATGATGAATCAGAACTATCTATTCCAAAGATGTTAATATTATTTGGGCTCCACAGAAAACCAGCGTTACTGCACATAATGTGCGGCAACACATGCTGAGTGGAGACCCTTTTTGGTATCCTGTCGTGTCACCAAGAAATATAGTTTTAGTGCTAGTTTCAGTCTTAGTCTTAGGTGGTACTTATGTAGCCAAAATAATTCTTACTTTCTTTCTTTCTTTCTTATCAATTGCAACAGGGCTTAACTATACAAACATATAACGACCATGCGATGTAAATGAGCAAAAACTCAACCCAAGAGAGACACGACATGCCTTCCAAGCCATATCACCGGAATCCCCACTATAAACCGCTAAAGCTGCACACGGTGTCTCTCAGACTGTATACTTAAATATTTTAAATATCCTATTCGGTCCTAAAACGTGACGTATTATATCTTCTTAGACCATTCGATCAACCTACTCGACATCACTTATTCATTCTTCGTTAACACAAAATGTCCGTTCCGCGCTCGTTCCCTTTTTTGTCCCTAATCTTGTATAGATAAAGGAATACCGCGTTACTTACTCGATTCTGTTGTAATTTATCAAAGTATCTAATCAGATGTGGAGATAAGACAGCCCACCAACAGAGATGCGTTCTAATACGTGGCCTGTTTTATGTTGAGGCCTGTGTTTCGTTCCACCATTTTTACTACGACTACAGCAAAGACTAAAGAAAGGATTTAAATATTTATATTGGTTAACTTGTCCATTGCTTGCTACATACATATATTTTCCATTTAGGTACCTGTTTTGCCACAAAACCAGCTTTACGTGAGATACAAACCTGCGAAGCAATGAGGGCTACCATTTTGCGCTCACCAATTGGCGCCACTGTAGACCTTGAAGTATAGTGGTTGGTTTGTTAATTACGGGCGTGAAAACAAAATTTACGTTTAAATCATATTTATTACCTTAAAACCGTGCCATAAAAATGTCGAGCATACCACAGTGTTGCGAAGTCCCGTTTTGTTCGGAAAAAAGGAGGACAAAGGTTTCCGAAAGACAAAACTGTCTCAAAACATAGACATTCATTGCCCCGTAATGCATATTTGCATATTTGCCATAATTAATATTATTAAATCATCATCCCAGCCTATATAAGTCCCACTGCTGGGCACAGGCCTCCTCTTAGAACAAGAGGGCATTAAATAAGAGGATTAAATATTGCAAAATATTTACAAATTATTCTAACTATAAATAAACTCGCGTAGCTCACCCTAAAACAATGACATTTGATATTTCGGAGACCTCTTGCTACACTAGCGCCTCTAGCGGCGAATTCATAAGCGAACTTTAAGAATTTATATTCATACGCGATAGGGATTTACTGCTGTGTGTAAAGTTCTCAATCCTCTTTTAGCCGGCATGTGAATTAAGACCTGAGTCCTGTTATTTTGTGTGGAGGCCAATTCCCAGCAGTGGGACGAATATGTATAGCCCGAGATGATTATTCCACGTAGACATTTCTTTGTCTAAAGTTCTTATGCTTTTATTCAAATCAACTTAAATACAGCCTGTTTACAGATAGAAAAGCTACTTGGCTATACAAGATCACAACAATGCAGTAAAATTTCAGAAGATTTATATCATCGGGTCGACATTTTCTCCACTTTCAAAACCAATAGTATAAACTAAATGACTGTGTATTTCGATACCGGAAATCTCAATTGGCGTAAAGGACATTTTAAGACTTTACAGTACAAGCAAAAAACGTTCACTTTATTGAAAAAAAAATTATAACTCATCTGTTTATTATTGCATAAAAATAATGTTAAGGGAGATTATAGTTTTTTTTATCTCTTCTATCAGATAGCATTGTAATTTTTATTGGAAAAAGCATATTTACGGAGATAATGTCTTTTACTACCCCCAATTTTAGATGTTGTGTTCTTTACGCCTGTTGATAACGTGACTTTCAAAATATAACCTTCAGTAGTAAAGGTCCCTTTAGCAAAATAAAAGGGCATTACTACTGTCGTAAGAGAAGGAAATTGACAGAAAACGGGGTATAAAGAACATGAAATGGTACAAATTTAGATTGAAATAATTAAAATGGGTTGTAATTCATGGCAAAATGCAACACTTTTATTCATTACTGTAAGATTTTTATTATTCTAAGTGCAAAACTGTTTTTTAGTTTACCAAAAATAGGCCTTATACCTGTAATCACACATCAAATTTTAGTTTTGTAGTTAATAATCAATATTTATAATAAAGTTTCTTAAGTAAAATATCTAAATACGAAGGGCCGTGTTGCACGACACGACATTTTTTTATTTATTTTTATTTTAAGTTTAGTTTAGTTTTAAGTTAGTTTCTAGATAAGGTCCTCACTGAAAATCAGCGCCACGGCTTGCCGTGGCATTATGCTGAGTGGGGACCTATTTAGCGTCATATATGTCTTGTATTTGTTCTGTTTTTATTTATGGCGTTAAATAAATGTATTTTCTTTCTTTCTTTTATTAACCCCTTTCAAAATGGAATAGTAACATTTAAATGACACTTTGTAGGTAGTTTAACTTTAGTTTGTTTTATTTTTACAAGTACTTTAGTTCTAATTATAATTTTTCCACTATAAAAGATATAATTATTAATTTTTCTTTCCACTTGGAAAATAGGATAAGTATTTAGTTTAATTTAACTACCTATTTACATGCATTTTAAAAACAAAACTTAATATAATAAGTAATCTATTCATAATCAAATATGAAACACTGTAGCGAATCTTTACAACAACATAGTGAGTAATGAAAATAATAAAAAATTCAATAGGTAAGAAAATAATTTACAAAATTGTGTGTATGGTTTAGCAAAAACAGACCATTATACCTGCATCAAAAAATATTTTTGTAGCATAATTATCAGTCAAAAATCAACATCTTATAATTTTTTCAAACAACTAAATAAACAAGACCTTTAATATTAAATAGAAACTTAAGTACAAGAGGTATCGATCTCTTAATTTTAATTTCTTCTTTTTATATCAGTAAGTATTTTAGTTATAATAATATTTTTTCCATTATCATGAAATATTTAAGTATTTTATCAATGTCTCCTTCTACTTATAAAATTGTATTTAGCACTGTTATTCGCTATTCTCTTGTTGTTTAATATACAAGTATTTTAGATGAACTAAAATTATAATCAAAGTAAACTAGGCAACATTGTAATTAATCTTTTGCGTGACATACTTAAGGTGACCGTCTCAAATATAATTAATACTTAATCAAATCTTAAGAAAACTTTTAAAATCGCACATAAGTAGTTAGTAGATTTTTTTGGTTCGGCATTGTGTAGACTACTTGTCACAAAGTGAACTACAACAAAACTACTAAAAAACACAGCAAAACTGCATACAAAAAATTGCGCGGAGCGGCGGCGGCGCAGGTGGACGGATGAACCTGTTTGTTTACGTTTGTTCGCTTAGCTAGCCCTTACCCCGCCGCCACGCTCCCCGCTCGTGCCCTACGTACATCGCTCCACGTCGTATGATGTCTCTGATATTATTGCGATCCATTATTACGTTATAATTTATATATAGCGTACTCTGTCTCACACAGTATCTAATATGAACTACGAGTAAAATCATCAAAGTAGCAACAAAGCTTGGGTTGTACAGTCATTTAAGGACATCATTTTAGTCATTTTAATTATTTACTCCCATATTAGCTTGGGTTGTAAAGTCATTTAAGGACATCGTTTTAGTCATTTTAATTATTTACTCCCATATTTTTTATGAGTTGTAACAGTCTTTTAGGTCTTAATGGACACACTTAAGTAGCATATAAATTACGTCAAAAGTAAACTAGGTAGTAAAGGACATCAAAACAGAGAAATCTCTTTACACCCAGATACACTATGTAAATAAAGGTTTACGTCCAAGCAAAGTTTATAAAATGTCCTTTAAATCATTTTTTTCATAAATAATCTTGAATAAGTTGTCCAAAATGAAAGTGGTAAAGGTCAATTTTTTAATCGTAGCGTTGCTTGGAATATACCATTCGATAGAGAAAAAAAAGCTGTATACGATGGTACTTAAAACTCATTTTCGCATTTTTGTCCTTTACGCCATTTGAGATTTCCGGTATCGATTTTAGTAACAAAATGGATTGGAAATTCTGATTAAATAAACATTATTAAAGCCAATGAAAAGTGGTCGAATTCTATAGAACTTTAATAACATCTGACCCGCTTCGTCATCATAATTGCAATTAACTATCACCCTCTAAAATTCCAATGCCATGTCAAAATAATATTAAGCCGACGCAAATTATATCTTGTGGCTTGTATGTATTCGACACACGTTTTCTCTTAACGAGTATATCATATTATATCATATTAACCGGAGCAGTAAGAAACATAGTTAGCGTAAGTTATTTAGTGATATCAAAGGGCTATTTATTCGGGAGGGGGGGGGGGATAATAGAGTTCGTTTATGGCTATAACGTATATGTTTACCGTTATGAATACGATAAAGAAAATGACCTTATTTCTCTGTTTGTTTATTTATATTTAAGGTGAAATCTCCGAAGTTAATTTGTGGATTAAGAAATCGTTATCTTGAGTAATGAAAAGGTAAATTGTTCTTGATTTGAGATAAATTTTATCCGCTTGTAACAATCGGATTTATTTTAAATTTGGTCTAGGATGTGTAGGGATGTAGTTTGGATAACAACGCAAGTACATTTAGCAAAAAAAACTTACTGACAAACAATGTTAACTTTTTCTTTTCGTCTAAACTAAACAGTAAGTAGGTATTTTAACCATTAAACTTTCACGAAAACTTTTTGCAACCATAAATAAAGACGTTATCATTTATCAATAATTTTAATAAGTTTACAAGTATGCTCAAGATTCATTATAAATACCTATGTATTGGTTAAAATCTCTAACTCTTTGTCACTCTCGTCTTATTGGTACGTTTTATTAATTCCTTATGTTACTTCAACCCATTAACGTAAAACATACAAATCTGTCGGACTTTAAGAAGACAGCATGAGATACGAAAAATGAAACCGCCAGCCACACAAATGGGAAAATATTTTACTATATTAAACATGTATGTAAAATATAATATTCATCTACGCAAGTAAAAAATAAATCTACTAGCTAAATTAAATAATATTTTTATATTATAAAAAAAGACCGCCTCAAATTGTTCCTGGCGCAAAAGTGCCCAATACGCTTGCCGCGTTGCCGCGTTGAACGGCAATAGATAGCCTTTATTATATTCATTTTGTCATTACTATTTTTAAATTTTATTCTAATTCGACGTTATTATTTTTGACATTGGCACTACTGATACTTTCTTGTACTTCGATTACTTATAAATTATTTTTATTTAAGTATATAGGTACATTTGACGACCATTTTTGTTTTTTTTATAATTATTTGGCATGAGTTTACAATATTGTTTCTGAGATAACATCAAACAAACATAATAATTATGTACGTACACGAACATACGAATGTTTGTTCTCGGATCTTGGATGTTTAATATGTATTTAAGTTTGTATTTATCTATGTGAGTATGTTTATCCGTTGCCTAGCTTTGCTTTCCTTGAGACTAGGTCAATTGTTGTCAAGTGTCCCATGATTAATTTACAATTTTTTTTTTTATTTATTTAAATTATTAAAATTCTTAAGAGATAGTTCATGGGCCTAAAAGTGACACAGGCTACTTTTTATCCCGGAAAAATGCATAGTTCCCGAGGGAATAGCGCGCGATAACCGAATACCACGCGGGTGGACCCGCGGGCAAAAGCTAGTGTAACAAATATATTTAAAAATATTTCTTATAATTTTTTTTCTTTCTTTCTTTCTTTCTAAATTATTAAAATCATTTGTGTAGCCGCCTATACCCACTCACTTAATTTTAAAAGCAACTGTTATCCAGATAATTTGGCTTTATTATGACGAGGGTCGTTGATTTGTGACGCCATCTCTCGGCCGGACACTGAACGACTGTGAACGATTGCTTGTATAGATTAGGTTAAGTAATTTGATTCTGTAGTTTTAACCTTTTTTTTATCCTTATTGGTAGGATTGTAAATAATGTCGGTTACGTTGATATCCTGGGTTTTTGAGTATACTTAAAAAATTGAAAGAAAAGAAAGAAATGAAAGAAAGAAAAAAATATGTTGGCTGCATAATTACCACCTAAGACTAAGACTAAAACTAGCACTATAACTATATTAGATACTTGGTGACACGACAGGATACCAAAAGGGGTCTCCACTCAGCATGCAATTGGAAGTTGTGGAAGTTCGTTATTTATTATCGCACAGGAAATATAGCTCGCTTGCCAGCTAATTGACATAAAAAAACGTTGGGTAAAAATATTCTATCTGGAGTCAAAATGATCAATTACACTAGGCTACCAACATCTGTACATTACAATCCGAGCACTATGGATACAAACGTAAAATCGCCAAGTAAGTACCTATGTATCCGTTTTTAAAAGTTCAAACATTATCATCTCCCATAAATCGAACGCCCCGTAAATATGTGTAATTAAAACTAGATTTATGTAAATCGGAGACGGCGTTACAGCTATAAATAATACAGGTGGTTTTAAATTGTATTTTGCCGTAGAACATTAAACCAACCAGAGGCGTCATGCGACGAAGGCACCACTGAATTACCAAATAAAATACAAGAAGGCGCGTATTGAGAGAGAGAGAGAGACATTGGTTTATACATATTCGATACACATAAAAATACATTAGATGGAAAGAATTAAAAATAACATCGAACAGTATAAAGTGGGCCCCACTCAGCATAATGTCACGGCAAGCCGCAACGTTGTTTTTCAGTTGGACCCATTGATCTTAGGTCTATGGGTTACCTTTGACGACACCCACCAGAAGGAATCCTGTTATAAAATTGCTATTATCCATGCTATTATGAAACTGGGCACACCATGCTTACAGAAATAAGTATAGAAATAAGTATAGTTACCGTAAGCAACTTATTTTCCAAAAAAAACGCAGAACATTTTTTATCTACACCCATGTAGTTAACAAATCCCCTATTATGCGTTAAAAAACTATAGATAATGACCAGCATTACAACATTGGATTCTATTATGAACGGCTTTATCGTAATGGTCATTACGATACAGATATCTGTCGTAACCCGAAAAATAAAACTTATTTTTTTCGTAATGGCTACGGAACCCTACTTCGGGCGTGTCCAACACGCTCTTGGCCGGTTTTCTTCTATGCTCCTCTCTTGTCAGAGCTCCTGGGCCCTGATGCTCTGCAACCACCTGACCCTATGATAACTACGCCACTGGTTACGCGGCACTGCAATATCATCGATAGTGTATTAGACATGGGGGAAAAATAACGTCACGGTGACAAAATCACCGTGACTCGCCGTCAAAAGGTGTCACTGTGACTATTCTCAAAAGAATAACGTTACAAAATCACATACGTTCCTACTGTTCCTAGCGTCTAGCGCAGTCTCTGTTACTCAAATCACGACGCTGTGGAGTGCTGTGACTTAACGGTGTGACAAAAACACGGTCATAATAGAACCACGACAATATCATATGGTGATATGAGTAACAGGCGTGACATAGTCGCGTTGAAATAACAGTGTGACAAAAACACGTTCAAGATTACTACTTGGAATCATTTTGTATTTTTTATTTCAACTCCAAATTTTTGTTTCTTTTTTTGTTTTCATTACAGGACCGTGACGTGTCACAAATATCGTGCAGTGACACGAGTAACAAGCATGACAAAGTCGCGATGACTTTTCACCGTGACTTTTTTGGAACGGGATCGTCAGTCACTGATATCAAAATGTAACGCTTTTCTCCATATCTACGATACCGTAGAGATATATATTGACGCTCCGTTTACGGTACCAATACCGATCAAGTATTTATTATTTTTTTATTGTTCCCTCGTTAATTGAGTTATGGAGGATGTGCCTAATAAAGGCAATTAAAAATGTTTTATTGCTCTGATTTTTAATCGATGACTTAATAATCTTAAGTACTGGTTGTAAGTTAACGGTCTTGTTATTTTGTTATGAGTTTATATGTATATATTACGTTTTTGTAGTGGTTAATAGCTCTAGATTTTATCGCAATTATCTTTTTTATTCAATTGGGTAATTATTGAGTTAGAAGGTAGTAAAGTTTCGAGAAACATATGTTAATTGGTGTTACAATATGATTACTAAAGCTGATCAAGTGAGAATCGGGCCCAATCACCGAGGGTTCCTAATGTCAAAATGGACGTTCTATAAAAGTCCATTTCAAAATCCATTTGCTGTTAGCTGAAATAAAAGTTATGAATAAATTTTGGTTGTCTATACCGGGTGTGGCCTGTAATATGAGCAAACAATTAAAACATAGATCATACTCGTCAAACTGAACAACATTAGTTCAGCGACTTTTAAAAATACCTAATCAGTTTTTTCTAATTTTTATTACACTTTTAAGTTTATTCGAAGAAGCAATGTAAAGCAAAATGCATGGTGTTTGTAGTGTGACCGGCGACGTCAGTTGTGTTCTAGGATGGCGTACATTGACAGCAGTATTTAATTTGCATGTAAAAAGGAAAATTCGAAGACTCCATTATTTTTAAAAGTCGCTGAGCTAATATTGTTCAGATTGACGAGGACGATCTTTGTTTTTATTTTTTGCTCGTATAACAGGCCACACCCGGTATATTATGGTTTTTGAGATAAATCTTTGTGACATATACCTCTATTATACTCGTAAGCACAGTGAAACAAATTAATGTATACCTAAAACCTGTATAAACCTATGTTTTTTTGACAAATAAATTCTGATTCTGATTCTGATCCCAGTGACAAACAGAGAAATGGACAGCGCAGCGACAATATTAGGGTTCAGGAACTGTACCTACTACGAAGTAAAAAAAAAAACCGAACTCCGTATCTTGACGTCCCGCTGACACTTATATTATTTAATACGAGAATGAAAAGGACGGAACGACACGAACTTTGATTTTCGAGTTTCGTAGTAGCCCCGCTGCTTTAACCCTGTCATAGTAATCAATATTATTTGTCTATAGTGTTTAATGATAATAAAAATAGTGTGATATAAAAATGTAATTACGACACGGTTCTGTGAAGGCCTAGGAATCAAATCGGTTGGCTGTACTTACTCAACTTTACGGGTGGTTCTGCGTCTTTAAAAACAGTGTCCATTTCTCCGATAAATGTCTCTTTTTTGGGAACTTGCTCAAGATTTCGGAGTTAAACATGTATTAAATTGCAAATTAAGTTTAAACAGTTGTTATCTTGATAACATTTCGCCAAATCGGCCTGTTTATTTCACATACGGTATTTAATGGCGCTGTTAACAGAAATTGATTTCCTGTAATAAAGTTTACGAAATATGTTTTTAGAAGTAATATTGGGAGATAAAGAAATACGAATACATTGTCGGTTTGTGTTACTTTTGATGCAAAGTGAGTTTTTAAATTGAAGTGATTTGGGAAGGTCAAGTGCGAGTCGGACTTGGTTGCGAAGGGTTCCGAGACAATTTTTAATAATTAGATACGTAAATAAACGTCTACAAATAGACGTTTATTTTATGGAATCCCTTGAACTCTTCTTTTTTTTTGTTAGAATGGATATAAGTTTAAGGTTTTAGGGGTATTAGTTTCATTTTGTTCGACTAAATTATTGTTTAATTGGTTATTTATATTCTTTGTACGTGTTACTCCACTGTATAATTTAATAGTGGCATATTTGCTGGTCTACGTTTCATTTAAGTCTTATTTTCTTAAGTTTTTTTCTATATTGTACCGTTTTTTGCCCAAATAAACATTAAACATAATTATAGTCATTCTTTCAAAATTTGGATTGTTTTTTTTTTCTTATTTGCAGCTCAAAATATACAGCCCTGTTAAAGATAGCAAGCACAGCATAGAAATAATGATTACACAAGAAACATAAACTTTTAATTCTACATATATTTTTAAGGAAAAACAAAATAAGTATTTTATTGTTTGTAATCATCAAAGACCGATCTTAAAATACCTAACTTAACGATTAAGTATATTTTAAAAACCTAATTACAGAACCATCGCTTGAACGATGGATACAATCAGAAAACAAAAAAAAACTTATCACGATTCTCTAAAAACGTATCACAAAAAAGCCTTAAAAAAAGACAAGCGTACCCGTGGGCGTCGCTTGTCTCTATAACGAGCCAATAAAGGCTTTAAAAAGCCGCAAATAAAATGTCGACAGAACACAATCGAGGAAATAAGGCGAGTGCATTGAAAATCTCGAATTAAGATTATTTGATAAGATATGCATTTGACAGCGTATCGACACCGGCAGAGGTTTCGGCGCAGCTGCGTTGCAACCAGAGATGTGCGAGCATGTGTTGCATATTTATTGTGTATCCTTTAAACCCGCCTAACTTAATTTCAACGCGTGTGGCATCGTTAATGTGTTTAGAAGAAAACATTCATCATCATCAACATGTAAGCCGAAAGACGTCCACTGCTGGACATAGGCCTCCCCCAAGGCTCTCCACTCAGACCAGTCTTGTGTTTTTCGCATCCACCTTGTTGGAGGCCTACCGACAGGTCGTCTGCCGGTCCGCGGACGCCATTCGAGAAGAAAACATTATTAGTAATATAATTTAAAAAATATTTAGATCGCGTCGCCATACTTTTTTACTAATAAATAAATAAAATATAAAGTAACTCTGTCTGTTTCCCTATCTGTCACTTGTGAACGCTGAAACGTTGAACTTTAATTCAAATAAAATATGGTTTTTATCCCTGAAAATTTTAAAGGTCCTTCAGCAGCGCGATATACGAATATTTCGCAGAAGGAAGGGCGGGCAATCCATAGGTATTAACAGTATAAATGCGAAAGTGTATATGTATGTTTGTGTGTTTGTATGTTTGTCCGTCTTTTGCGCCGTAACGGAACGACGGATCGACGTGATTTTTGGCATAGAGATAGTTTGTGGGCCCGAGAGTGACATAGGCTACTTCTTATCCCGGAAAAATGGACAGTTCCCGAGAGAACAGCGCGCGATAACCGAATTTTACACGGGCGGAACCGCGGGCAAAAGCTAGTTGTACATAAAATACATGAAATATTGATTAGGTACATGAGAAATATATGCCTTGATAGTAGTAGTATATTGTAGTTAAACTTAACAATTCAGTTTTCTGACTCCAACAATTTGAGCTGGGCGTTGATGAGTCAGTTAGTCAGTCTATTTTGAACTGGACGCACTGGAGTTTATAAATACACTGTAACGTAACGTAGGTTGCCTTATGTAAGTACCTACTTAGCAAGAATAAATAAATTGGATATTTTTATCGAATATTTTTATCTTGAATTATATAATAACACAAATTGCATACAAAATACAGTTAGTTTTCATATCAGTTAACTTGAAATTATACAGAATGTATGTGTAAATTTAAAAACTCCTGAAATAGCCATAGCAACAACTGTGCCACGTTAAATTATAAAACGGAATCTGTACTCAATTTAATGTGCGTGTATTTTCTGTTTTGTGTGTGTGTGTGGGTGTGTGTGTGTGTGTGTTTTGTAATTTTCCATATTCTTGTCTATTTGGTTTTCTGAAATAAATGAGTCCCTGGATGTAATCTTCATCTTTACTAATATTATAAACGCGAAAGTGAATTTTCTTGTTTCTCTTTCACGCAATAAGTACTGAACCGATTCCCATAAAATTTTCCGCTTTCATAGGAGCCAAGTTTCTTGCGGCGCATTCTTCTTGGTAGGTAACGATAAACTCTCCACAAACGCTGGTAATTAGTAAAAAAAGAGACATTTGAAACAGCCCTTATAGCCTTCTTACAGAAAAAAACGTCTTATTTATTTTACTAAACGTTTCTAAAAGTTCTGCTCTAGCGATTGTTGCCAGCAATTAACTTAAAAATTGCCCGGTTAAAAACACTTTATACGCCGTAAAGGCATTCCCAGACGAGTGTGGAAGCTTTTATTGCGTACAAAATGTGCGTTTAAACGCTTAATGACCGCGTTCGCGATGACGCGGCGATACGCGGCTGATACGCGCGGAGGCGCCTTAATGCCATGAATTAAGAGGGCCTTGTCGTTTGGGTGGTTTCAAACTGCTTTTGATTTTGTCTTACTAATATTAGGTACTAACTGATGCCTGCGATTCCGTCCACGTAGACTTTTTAGGGTTCCGTAGCCAAAATGGCAAAAACGGAACCCTTATAGTTTCGCCCTGTCTGTCTGTCTGTCCGTTCGCGGCTTTGCTCAGAGACTATCAATGCTAGAAAGCTGTAATTTTGCACGAATATGTTTATATGTAAACTATGCCGACAAAACGGTACAATAAAAAATTTAAAAGATTTTTTTTAGAGTATAAGTACCTCCCATGAACGTAAAGTGGGAGTGATTTTTTTATTCTCATCGAACCTTACAGTGTGGGATATCGTTGGATAGGTCTTTTGAAATCATAGGGGGTTGCTAAAACGATTTTTCGATTCAGTGTTTTGTTTGCAAAATATTTAACTTAAAAGTGCAATTTTTCATTAAAATCGAGCATGCCCCCCCCTCTAAAATCTAAACCGGTGGGTGGAAAAATTTGAAAAATTCGGGATGGTAGTAAGTATATCAAACTTACAAGAAAAACTATAGCGGTTCTGTTTTCTTAAAAATTATTAGAAGTTTAATCAAGAGTAAATCAAACTCAAATGTCTGTTTTCTTATACTCTTCGGTCTGATTGCCCATGACATTTGGATAATGTTGCCACTAAAATAAAAGCTGGGTTCAGCTTTCATTAGCCAAACTATGAATGAAGCGTTTCTATTCGTTGATGAAAAACACATTCCTTACAACCACATCTTCGCACCTCTCTGGTGGAAACGGAGCCTTATTGTAGTTTCCTAAGGGGAAGGCATTTAAGATTGTTTTTTTTATCTTTTTGTTTTTTTTATTTAAATTTTTTTTTTAAATACTAACTGAAATATAGATGTACAGAAAACCCAGAACCTGGTTCTTCTGTGGTGATTGTGTTTCTGGTTTTCTGTGCATCTATATTTCAGTTTGTATTTTCAATTTAGGGAAGGCATTTGTTTTACAGTGAATATCTCCCATCTGATGATGATGATGGCATACAAATTTATAAACATAACCATTTAAAAAACCGAAACGAATTAATCCATCACAACCATAACCTTTGGGTAGCCCGCAACGCGACAGCTGATTCCAGAGGTTTAATTAATATTTCAATTAATTTTTAATTAAAATCATGAAACGCGTGCGAGGTATTTTAATAAGCCGACTATTGGAAACCTGTTGAGGTAGATGAGATGGTGTGACGTGATATATTATTATGATTATAAAATCTTTTATTTTTAAACGAGCAATTTTTGTATGTTTCAAAGTCAATATTATCTTTATTCAATTTAGGCTATAACAAGCACTTATGAACGTCAAAAAAATCTACCACCGGTTCGGAAAAAACCTCTGTTGAGAAGAATCCAGCAAGAAACTCTACGAGGTATTTTTTTTAAACAGATTCACAATAGTAATAAATGATATCAATATACTATACATCACAAGTATTTAACACAACTTTATTTTTAACACTGTAGGTTCGCTATTTGAAGGTATCGCTAATGCGGATCGGAATTATTTCCAAATATCCCTGTCCATGGTACGAGTATAATCATTGACTTTATAATAAAGAAGCCTTATCAACTTTTTTACCAACACTAATCTGTCCGCGAAATTTTTCAAACAATTGCAGATTGTTGTAAGTAAACAAGTAATTTATTAACTATTATATGTAATTTATTAAATGGTGTACCTACATGAATACAGTTATGCCATCCTAAGTAAGTTCGACCTATTAAACCCTGAAATATCTCGTTGGAAGTAAGATTTTTTGGTAATGCCAGAGACAATTTTGGTAACGCAGGATTTTGGAAAGTGTACACAAAGTTTCGCATTTATAATATTAAGTGCGAATACGCAATCCGCGGCCTGGTTATTTTCTCGGCTCAAACATTATCACAAACTTTTCATTACTCATTTTGTTTCAACACAACAATCAACGTCTCAATCTCTGGCAACTAAATAAAAGTCGGCCGATAAATCACCGCCCTGTAATTAGTTGTCGGGGCTCATTAATAATGCATAACTCGATCAAACGTGTGACGGTGTTGAGAGGCATTCACACACGGTCATAATTATATGTAATATTATTATAACTAGAAAGAAAGAAAAGATAAAAAAGAAAGAAAACATTTCGTTCATCGGACAGAATATTGACACAGTTGCTTTTTGACGATTTTACATGTCATTTAAAGATAGTATCTAACCGAAAATAGAAATGGAATTTTGAATCTTCATGATCCTTAACACGCATAACTGTTGAGTGTTTTGTTATTATAAAAAATTATTAGTTATATACAATGAAAACATAGTGAACAATTATTTCAAAAATAATTTAGTCAAATAATTCGCCCCTTGGCATTCCCGGCGCAAAGGTGCCCATAACGCTCGCGGCATTACCACGTTGAACAAACCGAAAGTTAAAAGTCTTAAAACTTGTGTTTTTGCAACTGTGCCATCATTCTTTAAGTGCCAACATTAGGTTGGAAGACAATTAATATTGATTTTTGTGATCTGAACTAAAACTACACTCTACTCTTACTAAAGACTTTGTCATGAAAAATTTATTACGGAACTTTTTAATCAAGTTTGAAAGAAGTGAAAAAGTAGGACTGGTTTTTTGGAATCTTTTTGTATTTTGTATTTCAATTCCACATTTTTGTTACTTTTACGGTCATCCCGTAAAACCTAAATTGAAAATACAAACTGAAATATATGCACAGAAAAACCAGAAAAATATGACCAGTGCTGGGAATCGAACCCAGGTCCTCGGCATTCCGTGCCGCGTGCTATACCGCTACACCACCGCTGAACCCGGGTTCAATTCCCAGCATTGGTCATATTTTTCTGGTTTTTCTGTGCATATATTTCAGTTTGTATTTTCGATTTAAGTGAAGTGTACTGAATGAAATTTTATAATATTTAAAGCAATACCAATGTATCTGCTGCTCAAGAGATCGAGCCTTATGCATTGTGGTACACACATGCGCATGCGTTGAGCGTCGTGTTATTCTCTAAATTAAAACCCACCTTCATACGCATAATTGACTGAATAAATATAAGCCCCAACCTCTGCGTTCAGATCGCAACTCGATTTCGATTTCATAGCACTGTTGTTATTATGACTATGCCTGCTAATTTTTAGTATTTCGTACCACAAAACAAATAGAAATGTGTTGTAGAGTCTAATTGTCAATCAAAATTATTACTCTTATGAATAGGAGCTTTCAAGTTGAAATAAATATTGATTGCACCGTATTGCCGTGTGAAAGGAGGTGGACAAGCCTAGGCAACGCTGGCCGGAAACCTCTGATGCCACGCGGTACTCTTTCATTGTCATCTTGTCGTCTGTCGTCATATCGTCTGTCTGTAACTCATAATAGGTACAGAAGTTGAATCCTCAATAATCTGCTAGGATTGAGTGATAATAAAGACAAAGGCGTGTACTCGTACTGCCTTCAAGATCATCATCGCAAAACCCGTGGCCAGTCAGAAGGTCGGCGGCGAACTTGGGTAATTCCACCTTCCTTCGCCAATTTGGCACGGGCCGCATTAAATATAAAATACTTAGTTTATGCAACCAGCAAAAGATACTGTTCGAAAATTACAGAAATAACCGTTCAATACAAAAAAAAAACTTATTTCTAAACATTTACTTGCAATATTGCTGCATGATTTCTTTGTAACCGAAATGAAGAGCCAATTGTTTATAAATCTCACAGTCATAAAACCCATTTAACCCTCGACTTAACTATCAAAACTCACCTGCGGCTTCGGTGGATTTAACGTCTCGAGTACAATGACGCAGTGTACAATCTAGCAACTAAGTCATTCATTACAAAGATAACAAAACGTAACCCTTATAATAGTTTCTCCAGTAATCTCGATCTCGAAGCAAACTCACCCAAACCCCGCAGCTGATTCGACGAAACTTTATCCGGTCATCCAGCCAGGACAAAGGTTCGAAAATTGATTCGCATTTAATATGTAAATTCGGTTAACTTTCGAGCACGGAGCCTTCGTGATGTTCACTCGTCCTTTTTTGTTTGCAAGGAAACAATAGAGACGCATGCTGTTGATTTTATCTAATAACTCGATTCAATGCTATTTTTTTATGCTCGTACAATTTTGTAATACGTGACTTGGAATAAATTATATTTTATTGTTGGTATTTACTGCTGATCTGTTTGTTTTGCTCAATACAATTTCATTATCAACAAAACGATGTTATACCCTTCGAAGTACTTTTGCCGATCAATAAAATATCGAATGGTGAAAAGTTGTTTGATTTTTTTTCGACTGAGGTGTTTTTATTTTGTTTTCAAAACACAATCACTTTAGTTTATAAAATCGGCCAAGAGCGTATCGGACACGCCTCAAATAGGGTTCCACAGCCTTTACAAAAAAAATTTAGTCATATTTTTTCAAGGATTTCGTATTTTGTATGGAATATTCCAAGTTTAGAAATATTTTATACCTTAGGCTGCTATTTACTCTTAAACTACTAATAATTCTCAAGCAAACTTGGCCTTTATAGTTTTTCTTAAAAGTTTGATATACTTTTACTACCATCCTGATTTTTTTAGAATTAATAAGTGTTCTATCCTGTGGTTCTATCAGACAACATTTTTAACTTTCATTAATTTTTTATGGAATAATCGAGAAAAACTAACAAAATGCAACGTTGCAAACTCAGCAGGTATGCTCTAAACACACTTTTGCTAAACGATTTCAAAATCGAAGCTTTTTTAATCAACCTTCTCAGTGGTCAAATTGACTTGAAATTTAAAAATGTGTATATGTATGTGCATCATAAGTGTCGTTGTAATAAAAAGTTCTGCCGTTACAAAAAAAACGCTTGATATTCTTACACTCTTCTCTTCATCTAAATTAAACTGCATAGGTATGTTTAAAATCTAAATCACAAATGATATACTCTCGTAGGTATAATAAGGATGTTACACCATTAAAAATAATTCGAAGACATGACTCCAGTAATAAAACGCTTTATTTGAGCCCTTAAAACCAAATTAATTTTCGATTAACTGCTAAATTAGATTTTTTGTTGCTTTAAAACAAATAAATAGTTGATTGAGTGTGCGAACAAGTGACGTCATAAGTTGCTATTTCCATTCAAACTCTATGGGAGAATTGTGTTTTGACAGCTCATAAAAAGTACGTCAATAGATTGGTGGTGTCAACATCCCTATTACATCAAATTAATATTGTCTGTAACCCTAATAAACAGTGTTTACGGCTTAATTAAAAAACTTCACAGTATACTATTAACATTATACAAAGGTTCACTCCTTCAGCGTAATACCCAAAATATTGAAGCCACTAAATCTGGAAAACTTCGCCCTCGCATACTTCCGTTTTGACGCAACGTCGGCCCCTTTACATCAAAAGACAAGAAGATTAAAATTAATTAAATTTAAATTAAAAAACCTGAACTAATGAACTAAAAACAATGGACGTTGACACCACCAATCAACTGACGTACTTTTTATAAGCTGTCAAAACACAATTCTCCCGTAAAGTTACAATGGCAATAGCGACTCATGACGTCGTAAGTCGCTATTTGTTCGCCAACTCAATTAACTAACTATTTATTTGTTTTAAAGCTACAAAAAATCTCATTATACAGTGAATCAAAAATTTATCTGGTTCTCAGAGCTAAAATAAAGCGTTTTTTTACTGGAGTCGTGCCTTTGAATTATTTTTGTTTTTTTATTTAGAAATAATTATGCAACAAATGTGTTCTTGCAACTCCGTCATTTCTATAGAGGTGTAAGAACCACATAAACTCAAACTATCACCACCACCACACAACACTGACGCGTTCCGAACTTAACCAAATTTCATCCTGAGAGCAAATGAGTCATTCTTCTTCTTCTTCTTTAACTTAATGAGTCATACTCTTGTCGCTGGAGTATCTTCCACACATCCCTCCTTATAGCCATCCTCTTGAACTGTTGATACGACGCGACGCCGACTTTCTCCCTTATCTGATCGATGTAGCTGCGCTTAGGTCGACCTCTTCCTCTCTTCCCCTCCATATATTTCCTTCAGAATTGTTTGAAGAAGCCGTCGCGTTGTATCAAATGCCCGATCATATTTCCGCGTATCTATAGTGTTCTGGATTGTTTCTCCGTTCTTCAACCATTCTCAAGACTCCTCATTGTTCTTCCTTTCCATCCAATCCAATCCAAAGCATTCTTAAAGCAAATAAATCATTCTTTCTCTCTTTTTTTTTCTTTCTTTAGCAACACAACCATTCACCATGCTACTAGATTTTAAACAAGAGATGTTGGTGAAAAATGGTACTGTCGACAACCTTTCTATCAAGCGATATGGTGCACTCATTGCTACGAGTACTTTAATTCGCATAGTCAGTCAGTTTGTCAGTGACTGGCATACTTTGATGAATTCCCATATTCCATATTCTGTCGCGCAAACAAACTCCGACCTTTTCGAGTCGAGTCTTTTAGAGTCGGGCCTTTATGAAGTTGGTCAATGTATGTAAACTAAGTCATTAATAAGGGATAATGTTATACGCTGCACTCGCGGTGGAAACCGAGTTTTAGCCTCTCCATGGAACGTATTCGAATTTCAAATTCAACTCAATTTTCTACCAGGTACAAGTTCTATTTTCACAGACATGCTTCAATAAATCGTTTCCCATTCGTGTCGTATCCGGGGCGTACCGTGCAAAGTACCTATAGGTACTCACATTTGCATAAAACCGTCCTCTCAACGCCGGCCCTCTTATTAAATTTCTCATGACCTCTCGTTGCTTCTACGGTTAAAATACGACCGCTAACTTTATGTTCATTTACTGAGGATTTTATTTAAAATTCTATTTTTTTAACTATTTTTCCTTTCCATTCCGGTCATAGAATACGACGGTCTCATAAACACAAACTTTTGCAGACACACACACACACACACACACGCGCGCACATAACAGCTCGCACGCACGCACGCATGCACCTGCGCACACAAACACCCACATGCCCGCTCGTTTGTAGGTACACTTCTGTAGGGCTACTACGAAATTTGAAAATCGAAGTTCGTGTGTCGTTCGGTCCATCTAGCACTTATACTTTTCAAGCCGAGAGCGAGAGGGACGGTACGATACGAACTTCGATTTTCGAACTTCGGAGTAACATTCTGATCGCAACGCGACGTAATAAAGTTTAGGTTTGGTTCAAGGAACAATGTATTTAGGGCTTTTTAAGAAAAGTCTTTGTCATCATCATCGTATCAGCAATAGGACGTCCAGTGTTGGACGTAGCCTTCCCGTATAGACTTCCGGTTGCTTCGGTTGGAAGCGGCCTGCATTCACCAAGAATCGCTTTAAAGAAGTCATCCATCCATCTCCTTGGTGGACATCCTACGCTGTGCTTGCCGATCCGCGGTCTCCACTCGAGAACTTTTCGGCCTCAACCGCCATTTGTTTTCCATGCTTAATGGCCTGGCCATTGCCACTTAAACGAGTTAATTAATTCGCTTGGCTGTGTCGGTGACCCTCGACCTCGAGTTACGAAAAGTTAAATACTTCAAATCCCAAAGTCATATTTAATAGTAGATTGTACGAGAGCATAAAACGAGCCATTTTACACGAGGCGTTCATATAGCAAGCTAAGCACGACGAGGGTAGAAACACGTCGAGGGGAAAATAAATTTGATGCTCGATTTACACTCTGCTTTTCGCTTCGATTAAGAGGAATTTAAATAGCAGCAGAAGAAACAATTTGTTCACCTAGTAGGTAACTTTTATTTTTCATTCATTACTTTATATATTTTTTTAGTTTTATTGATTTATTTGCTTTTGATTTGATTGCTTTTTAATTTTACATAAAAATATTAAAAAAGTATACTTCTAGAAAAATTTGTTGTTTGTTGACCACAACCAGGTATTGCGGCATCGAATGTATCGACGCGTCGACGAGACTACGACGCACCTAACGTAAATGTTGTACTTCAGGAGCCAGGTTCTGAATTTCAGCAAGGGGAGGGGAGCGAAGAAGTTCCTCAAATTAATACGATTTTTTCTAGCGAGAAGAATAATAATCTAAACTTATTTATGGAACTTCGTTTATAATATTAAAATCGCTCGCTTAAACTCGCTTTGTTGGCAGCTCAAATACAAGTCTCTCTAATACTCCATTGCGCCCCTTCGCTGTAATCATAATAATATTCAAAAATGGAACTAAGTTGCCTGTTCTAAATGAACGAGCACCAAGGAGTTTCACATAGTACAGTACTTTGGTCTTAGATTTTGTGTACTAAAGCATAAAAAGTATCAATACCATCAAGCATAAATACTAACTTAACGAGCATGAGAAGTGAAAGTATGTTTATTCAATGTAGACTATTACAAAGATGCGACTACTAACGCCATCTAGTAACCAATTATAGAAACTGCTGCACTGTGCTATTGAGTTTTTTAATAATAATGCATAAATACAAATTCCAACTAACGAAAAAAAAAACAGCGCCGCGAGCCTATTAACCCGGCTGTCAAGAGCTTAAAGTTCGATTCAGGACCAGAGGTCACTACAGTTCATAGCGAAATATTAACCACTAGAGTCGAGAAGCAGTAAAATATGAAAATACTAGCTTTTGCCAGCGACTCCGCCCGCATGGTATTCGGTTATCGGGTTCTGTTCCCTCGGGAACTGTGCATTTTTCCGGGATAAAACGTAGCCTATGTCACTCTCGGGCCCATAAACTATCTGCCGAAAATTTCGTCGATCTGTCGCTGTGTTATAGCGTGAAAGACGGACAAACACACAAACATACAAACACACTTTCGCATTTATAATATTAGTACGGATATTTAACTTGTACACATATCAAGGTAAAAACGTACAAGAGTCAAAAGGCTACCACGTGCAAGTCAAAATGTCCAACCATGCTAAATACTTACAAGTATAACATGAATTGGACAGCCGGCCTACACTCTGCTGGTTAACTCTTCTACGCGGCAGGTAGGCCCTGGATTAAGGAGCCCTGATAATGGCCTACTTAATTGTAAGACCTTTTGTTCAAGGATTCACTGACAACCCGGATTACCCGGGGCAGGGAGCGACGTTTATTTCCCATCGAATTATTCGTGGGTCAAAGATCTTAGGCTTTAGAACCGGGGTTGCTTGTTTAAGATTGGTTTTTGGAGTATTTTTAACCCCCGACGCAAAAAGAGGGGTGTTATAAGTTAGACCGGTATGTGTCTGTCTGTGGCACCGTAGCTCTTAAACGGGTGAACCGATTTTAATGCGGTTTTTTCATTTGATTGCCGGTTTTCTAGCAATAGTTCTTAGATATGTTTCATTAAAATCGGTTCAGCCGTTTTTGAGATATTGAACTTTAAATTGACAGTCGGGGCTTTCCAAATTTTTGTTGGTTAGTTTATTGTATTTTTTATTTAAACTCCAAATTTTGTTACTTTTTTTTTATTTGACTGGATGGCAACCGAGCATGCGGGTCTCCTGATGGTAAGAGATCACCACCGCCAATAAACATCTGCAACACCAAGAGTAATTGCAGATGAGTTGCCAACTTATCTCTAAGTATATAATATCCCTAATTTGGGATACATCTAGTGCCAGTAATTTCACCGGCTCTCTTACTCTCCACGCCAAAACACAACAGTGCAAGCACTGCTGCTTCACAGCAGGATTAGCGAGCAAGATGGTGGCAACAATCCGCGCGGACCTTGACCAAGGTCCTACCACCTCCTTGTTTCTAAATTATGGCGATTTCCGAAACTGTTCAAATTCGTCATAAAACTTAAGAATAATAAACCAACCTAGAGTTTCAGCATCCTTGCCTAAAACAATATTCCCGAAGACCTCGCCTTATTATTGTTTATTTTAAATCCCAACGGGATTCTCCAAATTCAAGGAACTTTAATTCAGTTTGTAAGTATACGTTTAATAGGGTGACACTCTTTCCCAGCCCGGATAACACCGACATGGAAATACCGACCCTGTTTTTCGTGTACACGCCTATAAAGAAGCTCCTGTCAGTTTTTACGGGCGTGTACACAAAAAACAGGGCCGGTATTTCCATGTCGGTGTTATCCGGGCCGGGAAAGAATGTCACCCCGTTTATTACGGATTTAGTTGCAATCAAGATCTGGACATTTTAAATTTTAGGAAGGATTTTGTCCAGTGTTTCATAGTACCTACTGGTGAAAAGCTTTTTAAGTCTGTTTGCTTGTTACTTCATCACGTATAAACCGCTAAACCGAATTAGATAAAACTCGGTGTACAGATAGTTTGAGTCCCGGGGAAGAAGACAGGATAGTTTATATCCCAGAAAATTGGATAGTTTCCGCGGGATAGCGATAACCGAATTCTACGTGGACGGAATCGCGGGTAACGACTAGTTTTATATTATAAATATCAATTTTCAGCAGTTCACACCTTAGGGTAATTTACCCTAAATTAGGGTATTTTTACGTATTTAGGGTATTTTTGGGGTAGAAAATTATGTTGGGTATTTTTTAGGGTAAAATTTTTCGAACAAAAAGGAAGGATTCAGAAAAAAAAATACTGCAGAGCTGATGACGTAGGAGCCAAGACTATTATGGATGCATTCCAAGAATATTTCAAAACGGTGTAGTTGTTTATCTATTAGTTTATTAATAAATCGCATTCATTTGCATCGTAATTTGGGGTAATTTCGCGTAGCGTTAGGGTAAAAAATATCTGAGGTGGTAAAACTGATTTTCGGTGGCAAATCATTTGAAAAGTTTTAATGCCGCTATTTAGAGCCTAATTCCTTTCCTAATATTGCTTATTATTATTAATCCGAAACTAACCCACTATATCCTTGCACTGAAGCTGTAGTACTGCCTTTAGGGGATACGTTTGTATGAAGTTGTATGGGAGACGAGAGACGTTCCTGCTCCCTCTAAGGCGGATGCCGATCGGGGCTTTTGTGATAAAATTAATTGCATTTCCCCCCCATGCACTGTGCATGTGCAGACATTGGCACTTTTGTTACCACAAAAACCTTAGGTATTTTTAAATAATTATTATTTTTATCATTTTGACAACACTAGTAACTACATTTTTGCCATTAGCAAAAATAAAATAAAAAACTCTAAAGTGTCCAACTTCAGATATATACGTTTACATCCATACTATGATATATTACAAATGCGAAAGTGTGTGTGTTTGTGTGTTTATTTGTATGTTTGCTGTCTTTCACGTCTAATCGGAGCTACAGATCAACGTGATTTTTGGCATAGAGATAGTTCATGGGCTAGAGAGTGATATAGGCTATTTTATCCCAGCAAAATGCACAGTTCCTGAGGGAACAGCGCGCGATAACCGAATCCCACGCGGGCGAAGCCGCGGGCAAAAGCTAGTAAATAAATATATTAATAAGGATCGATTAAAAATAAAGAACTTCATTACATCCAGTACTTTTAAAACACGAAGCAATATCATTAATGGTTACGATTACTTATGACTTGACAAACATCAAACTGTCAAATATAATGTTGAAGATTACAACGAGAAACAAAATACCTACTATACTTAATAATATTCCGAATTAATTGCACCCCAATTCACGGAAATGGGAAACGGAAATGTAAAAGGGTAAAGTTTCATTATAAATTTTACTTGTTTAGTTAAAAAACCAAAAACAAGCTAATTGTGAGTCAGCCGGAAGTCACTGAAGGTTCCATACAAAATTAACAGCACGCGAAAAAATTGCAGTGTAGTCCAAAGTATTTCAATAAAAACAGTTGTCTTGCATATCACTCTTTTGGTCTTGGGTCTTGGCAAAGTTAGAGCTCAGAGCATCTACAGGGTGCAATTTTTTACGTGATACAAAATTAGTGTTTCGTATACGTCTCCCCACAACTAATAGGCCTTACGAGGTCTCGATTAAACTATCAACAAACTGGGAACAACTTACGTTAATCTACTCGTAGTTTGACCCTTAACACTATTTATTGCCAAAATCACCTATTAATTAATTTTTACGAGCTTTTATTTAGTTTCACCTGTCCTATTGTCTGTCTGTATGTGTCTGTCAGTCTGCTTGCAATTTTTACACGTCGCAATCGCGGCAGAATGTGAGAGCCGCCTATACCTTTTAGAACTGTTTATCTTATACAGCCACCAGCACCAATATCTGACACGTCTCTATTTTTAGGACCGGAAGGACGTGTTAGATATTTTTGCACGCTCCGCTGTGGCAGATATTAATTCTGGTGACTGTACCATGTTCTCTGTAAATAAATAATCATTATCAAGTTAAATTCGACCAACTTTCAGTAGTTGGATTGAATTGAAATTTGGTATACTTATGTAAATTGTGTGACAATACAATAATTATGGTAGTGACATATAATCCGGTAGGTTCGTCTCCACAGGACGGAACTCTTCAACGGTTAATAGCATCGACTTTAAATTTCGGTATGCAAATGTAGTTTGGGTGACAATGCAAGTACTGTCAACAAAATTGCAGTCAGCAAAAAAGCTTGTTTTAATTTTTTTTTACCAACATATTATTTAACTTACATTTATGTGCCGAATTATTTATTTATTTATTTATTTTAAGGAGAGCAAACAGAAGCAAGTGTATACAATATGTACTTATAAAACAGATACATTCTTAAATTCACTTACTCCCTAACAAGCCCCCACTAAGAAATATGGTATAAGTGATAATTATATTATTAAGTGGTAATTATATGGTATCTGTGTATCCGATAATGTACAATCACACGCAAAAAATCTAGCAACAGTATTTTTCTCAAGAATTCCGCTGTAACTGTACTTCCATCTATTTGTTGGCAGTTAGACGGTAACTAGCAGTTAAAACCAGATAATGGGATTAGTGCTGCCAAAAGAAACTATTGTGTGCTGTGATTGGTACATTTTATCTTCATTCAATAGGGAATCTAAGTATCGATAATAAGAGTAAATACCCAATTCACAATCAAACTTTAAGTATATCGAGAATTGATAAATTTTGTTTAAGCGGCAATTACACTCAGTCGGTCGCCGCATGCTGCATACTTACTGCGATATACAGACAAAATAAGAGAGAGTTATTAGTTGTTTGAGTCTAACAACTGGTAGCATGGTGTACAGTTGTGTCACACTGAAGATGAGCTCTGGTTGAGTTCGAAACGCGTCAGTGTGTTGTGGTGGTGGTGATAGATGGGTTTGTGTAATTTGTGTGTGTTCTTACAGTGTGGAGGTGGAGGAACTGCATGAACACGCATATTTTGCATAAGCTTATAGCTATCGTAAGGTCGCGGGTGAGCAAGCAAATTCTTTTAGTTCATTGATATGGACCTCAGCAAAGTAACGCCCGTAAAATAAATTATTCATAGGATATGTGTAAATAAACAAAAAAATCCCCCTGGTCAATTGGTATTAATTATCCTATGATATGTATTTATTATGAAACGACCATAGTTTAGTTTAGTTTATTTATTCATTCAATACATCATTAAATTATAATTCACATAAATTTCAGTTATAAGAATTTGTATTGAAATCGTAAAATGTAATAAGATTAGTAATCCTACTCCTACTAATATTATAAATGTGAAAGTTTGTGAGTGAGTGAGGATGTGAGTAAGTATGTTTGTTACTTCTTCACGCTAAAACGGCTGGACGGATTTGGATGAAGTTTGGCAAAAAGTTAGTTTATTGCCTGGATTAAAACATAGAATACTTTTAATCCCGATATTCCCACGGGATAGGGATGAAATCTCGAAATAGCAACCGCTGGGCTTACAGTCATGAAATTTGGTATGTAGGTAGCTGGACGTTTGGAATAACACAAGGGCTACTTTTTATCCCACGGGATAGGGATAAAATCTTGAACTAATAACCACTGGGCTTAGAGTCATGAAATTTGGTATGTAGGTAGTTGGCCGTCTGGAATAACACATAGGCCACTTTTTGACACAATATTCCCACGGGATACCTAGGGATGAAATCTCGAAATAACAACCACTGGGCTTAGAGCCATGAAAATCGGTGTGTAGGTAGCTGGACCTTTGAAATAACACATAGGCTATTTTTTATCTCGATATTTCCACGGGATAGGGATAAAATCTTGAAATAATAACCGCTGGGCTAAGAGTCATGAAATTTGTTATGAAGGTAACTCGATGTCTAAAATAACACATACGCTACTTTTTATCCAGATATTCTCACGGGATAGTTTTGTAACTAAGGGACCGCATACGTCCCTGTATTATTATTATTATTTTCTATTTTTGTCGGCATAGTTTATTCAAATTCAAATTCAAAAACATTTATTTGTAAGAATACAGTAAAACCAACCTACCTACCTATATATCCTACTTACCTATATATCCGTGCAAAATTACAGCTTTCTAGCATTGATAGTCCCTGATCTGACAGACAGACATGCCGAAACTATAAGGGTTCCGTTTTTGCCATTTTGGCTCCGGAACCCTAAAAATGACGTGTAAAAGTGCCCGTTGCGGCCTATTTACTGAATAAATGATTTGAATTTGGATAGGGAAAATTTTTGAAATTTCAGCACTGGGTTTAGAGTCTTGAATTTCGTACAGCTATTCACAACACAACCTCAATGAAGGAAGACCACGATATAATTTTTGGAAATTGCAAGGGGAATATGGTAAAATCCCAAAAATTTCAAGTGCAACTACCAGACCGATTAGTTTACGCGTGCGAAGCCGCGGGTAAAAGCTAGTAATTAATAAAATAAAATTCTAAGCATGTCAAAGTGAATGAAAACAATTAAAATCCAGTCTTGGTGGACCATTTACAAACCTGTTGAAGTTATATACATAGGTAGTCCTAAATTGTAATAAAGCTATACTTATCTACATACCGGTTTTATCTATGAAACAAACAATGTCAAATACATATTCGATAATATTGAAACTTTTATCACAGCTAAACTCTTTAAATACGACAAAGTTTATCATATGTTAAAAACCATTCTACATTGAACTCATAAATACCCATATTACGGATGAATAAAGTGTTTTTTGCTGAGTGCGAGGTGAAAAATGTGGTTCGGAATAGTAACAGATGTTGTAATAGACCCCTATATTTGAAGGGCACTTGAAAAATGATTACGATGTAAGCTAGTAAAGCGGATTATTTTTAATAGTTTTCTTTTTTAAGCTTGGGGGGGTATTAAAGATTAATGTCGGGCCGTAATTTCGTGGTCGCTTTAATTACGTCCTTAAAGGTTTTGTGCATAGAAATGATATTAAGTGTAACCACTCGCAGCTTCGTACGCGTAAACTATTCGGTCTGGTAGTTACAATTGAATTTCCGGGATTTTACGAAATTCCCCCGGGAATTCCCAAAATTTATAGGTCATCATTGAGGTTGTGTTAAAATAACTGTCTAAAATTACATGACTCTATGCCCAGTGGTTGTTATTTCGAGATTTTAACCCTATTCCGTGGAAATATCGGGATATAAAATATCCTTCGTTTTAATCCAGATTATAAACTAACTTTTTGCCAAATGTCATCTACATCTGTCCAGCCGTTTCAACGTGAAGATCTGATGTAACAAACGTACTCACTCACTCACTCACAAACTTTTGAATTTATAATTAATTTATTTTAGTAGGATAATAATAAATAATTATGATGGAAAACTAGACACCGTTGACCTACTCCCAAAGTAGGCAAAGCTTGTGTTATGGGTACTTACTAGACAACGGAAATTTTTAGAAATCATGTTTATTTTGTTCCAGTATCGATGTTTTAGTTTTTTCATAGATCTTTTGAACAGCAGTCACTACTGAGTAAAAAAGCGGTCAAGTGCAAGTCGGACTCGCGCTCCGTAGGTTCTGTTCAAATTTGTACGTACTCGTTTCTATGAATATCCTAATAGAGCAAAATGTACGCAGTGTGGAGTCATTCGAGACGATTACTGATGAAGGCAGACAAACGTCAAAAAATTAAAAATTTCAGAATTATTTTGTTGATAATACCACAAGAATGGAGTTTGATTTCACTACCATATCATCTACATATGCTTAAAAGTGATTAACACCTAAAACACTTCTTTTAAAGCCATGGTAAAAATTTAACGCCATCATAATTTTTACGTCAACATTAACTGATCAGTTTAACCACGGTTTGTCGTGTTCAAGTGTTTTGCCGGATGTTACACTACCACACCGCAGTGTAAATATGAGTTACAACATATCCGCTTAAGTGGATTTTGTTGGTTGCCATTAAAGTGTTTGGATACATTGGTAGAACATTTTGGTACACACTATCTACAACCGTAGAGCAAATAACACAGTTTTGTAGCGCAATTTGGTAGTAAAACTAACGCCAAAAAAATGCTAAATTCGTTTGATGATTAAAGCGTTCATACCTGCTGAGCTAGCAACGTTGCATTTTAGTTAGTTTTTCTCGATTATTCTATAAAAAATTATGAAAATCAAAAATGCGGTCTGATAGAACTCTTCCCAGTATAAAAATTAATGTGTCTACTCCAATAATTATTCGTTATAGACTTTTATATTCTTTAAAAACGAATTATTGTTTGTCAACGGTTTTTAAAGAAAATAAAAGTCTTTAGCGAATAATTATTGGGGTTGACACATTAACTTATATATATTGAGAGGAGTCCTATCAGACCACATTTTTAATTTTCATCCAATTTTACCATTTTCAAGCAACATTTCCAGCTCAGCAGATATAAACGCCCTTAACTAGTTATTGCCCGCGACCCTGTCTACGAAGAATTTGAGTATATCGCTATCCGCGGGTCTTTCTAAGGGCCTTAAAATATCTACCATTACTATTTTTTTCAAACACTATTCAGAAAAGTTTTGTTACTGTAGCCATGATAACTTTTCAGTGTATATTTATAAGTTACTAGCTTTTGCCCGCGGCTCCGCCCGCGTGGTATTCGGTTATCGCGCGCTGTTCCCTCGGTAACTGTGCAATTTTCCGGGATAAAAATTATCCTATGACCTTCCCCGAGAGTCAACCTATATGCATACCGAATTTCAATTAAATCAGTTTAGCGGTTTAGACGTAATAAAGTAACAAACAAACAAACTTATAAACTTTCCCATTTATAATACTAGTGGGATTTAATTTAATAGGTGAAAATTCAGCTCGCATTAATCTGCGAAAGTAAATAAACTACTACACCTACTAATTACAACAAAATCTAGCATGAATTACATCACAAAAAAAATACACACAAAATATATTTATATGGCACAGGACCCTCTCCAAGCGAGTTCGGCCTGTGCTTCAATAATTTATAATTTGAATCTTATTTCTTGGATAATAGAGCATAATAAAATATTTAAAAAAATCCAACAAACATTCTCTTTTAGGGGATGCGCGGGAGTTGATTCGCCACGCGTCACATTCATATTACCTCGTATCCAACGAAACTTGCGACTATAAAGCTGAATTCGCTGTTCATTGCGCGACCTAAATCTTCACCAATAGATTTGTTATTAGCAAAGCAAGCGATGTATTAGAAAATCACTCGACGCGCCGCCGATCGCGTGAATTCGTGGTAGTTTAGTTGAGTAGGCGATGAGTAAATATGACTCATTATAAAATTAAGCTTTTATGGAAAGCTCTTTTTTGTAGCCCTAAGTCTTTGTATGAAATACACGGCAATACAGCTGTCACGTCAAGACACAGAATAGTTAACACTCGTTTAATCATCCCAGCCTATATGCGTCCCCTGTAGAGCACAGGCCCCCTCTCAAAATGAGAGGGATTGGACTGGAGTTCCCTCGCTTGCCTAGTGTGGTGGGAACTTCACACACATCATTGAATTGCTTCGCAAGTTGCGCAGGCTTCCTCGGAGCGTTTTCTTGCATTTACCCACTAGCCTGCATTTAAACCTACATTTCCCTTAATGGCTAAGCATGATACCTGAACACTGAGCACGGAGCATGGACCAGACGGAATTTTCACACGTCAATGAGGATAGGCCTCCTCTTAGAACCTGAAAGCTTCAGCTGTAGTTCCCACGCGGGTCCAATGCGGATTAGATACCAAAGTTAGCTCGCACGCACTCATGTCGTGCTCTGAAAGCAGAGCGGTACCGAAGACATGGTATTGCTTCCGTTCCCATAAGCTCTATGGGATCGTCTTGGGAACTTCGATCGCGCCGCTTCATTCACGCTTGCCACGGTCTCCACTCAAGAACTCGTTTCCCCCAGCGGAGAACTTGAATAAACAAGTATATTTGGAAATGGTAACAGATATTTTTCAGCTTTCGATAGTTCCGCTCCTATCTGTACTCACAGATAAAATTGCGATAATGCGTAAACGAGTGGTCTCTCCACTTGTTTTGTTATCGTACGCGCTAAATGAATATGTTATCTTCACGTTTTGCAAACATTTTGCTATTGGCAGGCCGCGAACTGGATGTCAGTGGCACTGCAATGAAGAGACAACACTGAAAAAAAGGATAAAAAATAGATAAATAAAAAAAATTCAAAAAATCTACCAACCGTTCGGGATAACGTCTGTTATAAATTCGGCAAGAAATTCAACGGAGTATATTCCGAATATAAAAAATATATACTTCGTTGATTTTCTTGCCGGATCCTTCTCAACAGAGGTTTTTCCGAACCGGTGGTTGACATTTATCAGTACTTGTTTAAATTGAATATAACGATAGTAAACAGAATCTTAACTTTAACTTTTGACTCAAAACAACACCAAAGAAAAAAATTTTTTAAGTAAAAAATTGTACCATGTCACAAGAGATCAAGTCAACTGACACACAAGCTGCGCATAAGCAAACCTTTTAGATTCCGGGACCGAAAATATTTTACAAACTCCTGTCTGAACTTTGGCTGAATACCAAGTTATAAACAAACTTATCAACGCTTTTAACTCATTGACTTTACAGTCACTTTTACAACAACGAAGCAGCAAAAGAAATTTAGTTTAGCCAAGTTTTAAAACTAGTTTATCTCATGTGTATGCCGTTGTGATAGAGATTAACTTTGATGGATTCAGAGATAAATGACGTGGTTCAATAGCGTTTATAAATAAATCCGATATTCTCTTGTTTATATTTCGTTATTTTTACTCCTGTTTGATGTGACACGGGATTGTTTTGTTTGAATTGAAGTAAAATAAAATTGTTACGTTGAAAATAGCTTTTTTTATAGGGGAGGCCACAATAGAGAGATATCTCTCACGGCAGATGAGCCTGGGGATAGAAGTCTGGAAGAGTTGAAAAAGAAAGAAAGAAAGAAAAACATTTATTCGTGACATTTTACAAATTTGAAGATTTTTCAAGTTGGAAGTTGTTTTTGTGCGTCCGAGTTGTGAAACTTCGATAGCGCGATGTATAACGATGGTATTAAAATATTACAAGTGCTAAGTTCCAACGGTTACCCAATTTAAACAGATAA
The DNA here is from genome assembly GCA_037349165.1 of Choristoneura rosaceana. NCBI lineage: Eukaryota > Metazoa > Arthropoda > Insecta > Lepidoptera > Tortricidae > Choristoneura > Choristoneura rosaceana. Next base: position 2,359,898 of record JAZBNJ010000019.1, read on the forward strand.
TTTAGATAATTTATTGAATCAGGCGTTACTTTGCGGAGGTCCATATCAATGAACTAAAATGATTTCTTTGCTCACCCGCGACCTTAAGATAGCTAAGTCTATGCAAATTATGCGTGTTCATGCAGTTCCTCCACCTCCACACTGTAAGAACACACACAAATTACACAAACCCATCTATCACCACCACCACAACACACTGACGCGTTTCGAACTCAACCAGATAATTTAGGTCCCGGGGTGTGTAGTTTTCATCCCGGTTTGCATATTTCCCGCGGGATAGAGATAAACGAATTCTACGCGGACGGAGTCGCGGGAAACAGGTTAGTTAAATATAAAGGAATACACATCCTAGTAAATTAACAACGAAGCTTCCGCACGGATGTGTAAACGGTTAGAACGGTAGTAATCCTATACAAACAGTAAGGTTCAGAGTACAATCAAACCCAAGTGTTCCCTGCCTCGAGTGAAGCGTGATAACACACGGGACTTTCGGGCGCGCAGGCACGCTGAGTCTTACTATTTTTAACCTCCGATACAAAAGAAGAAGAATAAGAAGAAGAAGAGAAGAAGAGAGGAGAAGAAGAAGTTTATTATTATTATTATTAAAAGCGTACCACCATACCATACCACCATACTTCTAGGTGTCGATTTGATCCCATATCTCTAGCTGTACAAGCAAAATACATGTATGTTGTATACAATGTTACATCATCAGCCCAGTCCATATACGTCTCACTGCTGGGCACAGGCTTCCTTTCTGAATGAGAGGGCTTGGGCCGTAGTTCCCACGCGGGCCCAGTGCAGATTGGGAACTTCACACATACCATCGAATTGCTTCGCAGGCCGATTCAGATTTCCTAACGATGTTTTCCTTCACCGTAAAACTCGTGGTAAAATAAAAATGTCCGCACAAGAATTTCTAAAATCCCTGAGGTGCGAGCCGGAGATTGAACGCACGATCCTTTGCTTGAGAGGTCACAGGTCAAAGCACTCGGCCGCCACGGATTACAATATTTTTTCTAATTTACAATTTATTATACAACTAGCTTTTGCCCGCGGCTTCGCTCGCGTTAAATTTGGGATACACAGATTTACTTTCTAAATTTCGGGGAATTCTTTTGTAGTGCTCCCCTAAACTCTTCAAGGAACCTAAATGCTAAATTTCAGTTTTCTACGACCAGTAAAACGAAAAATTCATCCCGTTGAACTGAATATAAATCCCGTTTTTTCCTTATCCCATGGGAATTTGTAAAAATCCTTTAAAATCGTTCTTTACTATTGTAATCACCTACTTTTATGCCAATTTTAAAGAGTCTAGTAATTATTGTTCATGGGATTCCGTTGAACTGAATATATAAATCCCGTTATTTCCTTATCCCGTGGGAATTCCCGAAAATCCTGAAATATATGTTTTAGTTAATGTAATACCTACTTGTGTATCAAATTTGAAGAGTCTAGTTATTATAGTCACTGAGATAGGGTCATCTGGAATCGAAGATATAAATCCCGATTTTTCCCGTTCCCGTGGGAATTTCCGAAAATCCTTTCTTAACGGATGCCTACGTCATAACATCTACCTGCATGCCAAATTTCAGCCCGATCCGTCCAGTGGTTTGGGCTGTGCGTTGATAGATCACTATGTCAGTCAGTCAGTCACCTTTGAGTTTTATATATTTAGATGTTATGTAAAGATATTATGGTTTGAACATTTCATGGAGGCAGGGCTATAAAACCTTAACTACTGGCTACGCTCGTGTATATATAAGCTAAAGCAGTATGGAAGCTACGAACAAATCGATCGAAAAGAACACACTCTGTTGTGTTTCGGCGTGGAGAGTAAGACAGCCGGTGAAATTACTGGCACTTGAGGTATTCCATCTCAGGCCTCTAGGTTGGCAACGCATCTGCGATACCCCTGGTGTTGCAGATGTTTATGGGCAGTGGTGATCTCTTACCACCAGGAGATCCACTTGCTCGCTTGCCTCCCAGTCAAATAAAAATAAAATAAAAATAAAAACACTCACACAGACGCGCTCTCTACACGGCCTCTTAGAGGCCCGTACGTATACTGTGCCCGTGGTCTACCAAATGCGATTTAAGCATTGCAGCTTTGTGACAACGGAACAAAGAAATAACCGGGTGCATGACTATGATAGCAATAGGACTTTGCCTGGACTCTTTTGATGCGAAATCTTTAAGCTATTACGACGACTGTAAAAACCCGCTACGTTTCAGATACAACTTTACACCCGTATGTTCCACACTTTAAAGGTGTTTCCTGTAATCCAGTTGATCCCTATTAATTCGTTAAAGTGACGTCCTCTTAATCCAACGTGACGTTTTTAATGCCATCTTAATTAACTTTTATTAATGAGCTCGGCTAAGTTGGGAATTAAACGAATTAATTCGCAATGGTAATTAAGTGCGGTTGCGATTTGACTCGGCGGTGAAAAAATGTGTTATTATTTATTAAAATTAAAACTTAAAATCTATTTTCTAAAATTTGACTTATTACATGGGCTGACATGACTTATACCAAACAATGAAAAATGTGGCTGAATATTTTACTTTTTAATAATTCTTCTTTAAAAAAAACAGTGAAAAGCTTGTTCATACTATGAACATGATGTTCGTGATTGTTACGGATATTCATAATAATATAAAATAATCATTCATCAAAAGAAAGAAAATTTTTTTTTGTCAAATTCATCATAGGAACGCTCGGTTTGATTTATTCACCAAGATTACATATTTCTATCCGAAAATCTTAATTTGAATGAGTTCATGCAAAGACCTATTCAAAGAATGTATTTCAATGGAAAGAAATCAGGATTCACAATACACTGAAAGAGGAATGACGGCTACATAACGTATTTATTACAATGGTATGTACTGCGAAGTATGTAGGCACTGGCATAGCCAAAAACAGAGCAGTCACATAGCAGAAAATTGCTTTCTATCTAACTGCCAATCGTACTGCATACTTTAATCCTGACTATTATAAAGGGGAAAGTGAGTTTGTTTGTTTGTTTGTTACGCTTTCACGCCGTAACGGTGCGACGGCTCGACGTAATTTTTAGCATAGAGATAGTTTATGGGCCCCAGTGACATAGGATACTTTTTATCCCGGAAAAATACACAACTCCCAGGGGAACAGCGCGCGATAACTGAATACCACGCGGGCGGAGACGCGGGCAAAAGCTAGTAATTTATTAATGAGAAAATTAGAGAAAATGTTCGTTACATTACATTTGTATCCATTTAGATGTAATTTGGTATCGTGTTTTACACTTCAAGTCCAGGATACTTTTATCCCAAAAAAATGCATGATTCCCACAGGATAGTCATATAATATTTTTTGCAGACGAAGTCGCAGGCAATTGCTTGGTAATATTTAAAAACGAATACTTATGTATCTTGGTCACGTCATAGAGAACGATTTAACTGATTTCATTGACCTTTTTTTCTAAACTATTTATTACCAAATCGAAGGTTTTTATGAAAAAAAAATAAGAAAATGAACGGCCTTAAACTTTTCTAATGCAAACTTAACGCGTTAAATTAAAACCACTAGGATTAGCGACATGAAATTTGACGCAGATTTTTATGCAATGGTAATTCACAGTGAAATATCTGGGTCATCCCAGAAATATAAGGACCCTCTTTTATTTACTAACGAACATGATTCAAGACTATCTTTTTGTATTTTTAATGTACCTAGAATTTTTTGGACTTTCACGTGCTGTTTTATAATATAAAGCAATTAAGGTATAACCAACCAGCATTATTTAAACTACTAAGTTACTAAAGTAAGATTTCATTTACCTACAAAACTTATACATTGTCATGTCACTGACTAAACTAGGCGTTTTTCAGTCTAACTGCCTTAGCTGGTTGCCATTAGTAATCTGCGCTCATACATACTGGCACGCTTTGACACTGACATGCATTGTTAGCAAAGTTGCTTCGGAATCCGCTACAAATGCCGAGTTCAGAGGAAATTCTTTGTTATTTTTATACAAGCAATTTTCACGTAGGCCGGAACGTGGAAATGACAAGCGGAAGCGCCCATCTTCTATTTATTTATGTTATAATTCTTGGAAGTATTCCGATTTTGTGGATTGGTCGATTAACTTTAAGAAAATGTTTATTTTTAATGGGAACATTAGTGATTATTATTAGTAAAATTTTAATCTTGTCAAGTAGGTAATTAGGTCAAAATACTATATACGGGACTTATCACGCTATTTTTAAACAAGTAATATTTACCTCGACGTTTCGGCAACGTTACAGTTGCCGTGGTCACAAGTAGACTGAAGTGTGGGGTGTCAAATGTGCCTAGCAGCGCGAGTTCTTCGAACTACCCGCACTTGATCACTAATAGTACCGGCACTCGTATCAAGAACTACCCGCACTTAGTCATTTTTATTTGTCACCCCATCACACCGACGCACAACACTAACAACGTCCGATCGTCCCTCCGAACATCTATCCCGACGCCAACACTTATTAATAACAGGATTCCACGAAGATGAAAGCTTATACCCATCGTCCCGGTTTACATTTTACCACTTTGGAAGTGTCTCTCGCGCAAAATATTCAGTTTAGAAAAAAAAAGATATTAGAAACCTCAATTATCATTTTTGAAGACCTATCCATAGATACCCCACACATATGGGTTTGATGATTTTTTTTTGAGTTTTAGTGCTAAGTATGAAGAACCCCCTAAAATTTGTTGTTTTTTTTTTTCTATTTTTGTGTAAAAATCTTAATGCGGTTCACAGACTACATCTACTTACCAAGTTTCAACAGCATAGTTCTTATAGTTTAGGACAGACAGACAGACAGACATGACGAATCCATAAAGGTTCTGTTTTTGCCATTTGGCTACGGATTATTTTCATGTTATTTGTATTACGGATCAGCAAAGAGCATAAATATAGAGTCACCATGACTCACCTAGCTGTATCAAAACTGTCACCAACACAGAGTCTGTGCACATTGTTGGACTTGACCTCATGACCACGTATCTGGCGAGAATTTGCCACCACACAACAGTACTTATTAAAAAGCCTTGAAAAAATTGGTTAAACTGGTCAAGTGTTACCATCCCATGCATGGTACCAAATTATAAATTGCTTTGCGAACTAACTTCCCACTGCCGTTCATATCGTCACATTCTTCGATGTTCGTTTTCATTATATTTTTCCTTCTAATAATATTTTTCTGTGTATTCAATATGTCAATAAATCTCTCTCTCTCTCTCTCTTTCTCTCAAAAATCCATACTACTTGATATTATAAATTGGAAACTGTGTTTGTGTGTTTGTCCGTCTTTCACGCCGTAACGGATCGACGTGATTTTTGGCATAGAGATAGTTTATGGGCCCGAGAGTGACATAGGCTACTATTTTGTATCCCGGAAAAATGTACAGTTCCCGAGCGAACAGCGCGCGAGGCCGAATGCCATGCGGGCAGAGCCGCAGGCAAAAGCTAGTATAAAATATTCATGATATTGAACACGCGAAAGGGTATTTTACTTGGGAAAAAAAGTAGATATATAAAAAAAACTTTATTGTAATAACTATAGTTCTACTAGATAGTGGAAACCCACACGACTTATCTGTTCCGGTAGCTGCAGTAAACAAAAGCGTGGCGTGCGCCCGCGCCGCCCTTGTTGCGATAGCGACAACGCCGGGAGCACAGATAATACAAAATGTCATGAGTTACGACACGGAAGTTACTAGCCGAAAATCATCAACCATCCACCATCTTACTCGCTAATCCTGCCGTGAAGCAGCAGTGCTTGCACTGTTGTGTTTCGGCGTGGAGAGTTAGAGAGCCGGTGAAATTACTGGCGCTTGAGGTATCCCATCTTAGGCCTGTAGGTTGGCAACGCATCTGCAAGCCCCCTGGTGTTGCAGGTGTCTATGGGCGGTGGTGATCTCTTACCATCAGAAGACCCAGTTGCTGGTTTGCCATCCAGTCAAATAAAAATAAGCTACTAATAATTCTCAAGAAAACTTATGGCCACTTGCTGGAAACACATAAATCTCGAGTTAGCGTTAAGCTTAGTAGTGTTGATATATTTACTACCCTCATGATTTTTTTCAATTTTTCACAACACTCGATTTTAATGAAAATTTGCTCTTTAAAGTTGAATATTTTGCAAACAAATTACTGAATCGAAAAATCGTTTTAGCAACCACCTAATGGTTTTAAAAGACCTATCCAACTACAAGGTTGGATAGGTCTTTTAAAAATATATTTTTTAATGTACCATTTTGTCGGCATAATTGACAATACATTCGTGCAAAATTACAGCTTTCTAGCATTGATAGTCCCTGAGCAAAGCCACGGACGGACGGACAGACAGACATGGCGTAACTAAAAGGATTCCATTTTTGCCATTTTGGCTCCGGAACCCTAAAAAAGAGAGAGTATGAGTTGAAATAGGAACGTGAGTATAGGTATAGTTACGCAATCCACACTATTTTTTACGAAATAACCTCATACGGTACGAAAAAAGGATCGTGTTTCACGCGGCCCATTAAGGATTGTGTCCCCGTAAATGGACAATACGTGTCCGTTAATCAGCTAATGAATCCGGTAAAATTCTGTTATAGGACGAAACCTATCCGGTATCCGGGGTTATTCAACCGATCTAGTAGTATCTCACGTTTTTTTTAACCCCCTGAACAAAAAGAGGGATGTTATAAGTTTGACCGCTATGTGTGTATGTGTGTGTGTCTGTCTGTGGCATCGTAGCTCTTAAACGGGTGGACCGATTTGAATGCGATTTTTTATAATGACATAAGGTTTTTTCTTCGATCAAAACAACCCTGAAATTCGATTAAATTGACATATCGAAAACACCAACTGAAATATAGATGCACGGAAAAACCAGAAAAATAAGACCAGCGCTGGAAATTGAACCCAGGTCCTCTGCATTCCGTGCCGCGTGCTATACCGCTACACCACCGCTAGACAGTACAAACACGAATTTCCCCTATTCACCACATATCTCAGCTTGTTTGTTTCTTATTGAGAAGTCCTTGGAATACTAGAAACAGGCAGGAGCTCGAATCACAAAAACCACAGCTGTTCGTATCGAGTTTATTGCAAGACTGACTTGACATGCGAAATAATATCATCTACCCTCTTATTTGCTACATGCTTACTACCTACATTACACTTATTTGCCAACAAAATTTCAAAAGAATTTTCATAACTTTTAAAAGCATCTCTATAACAATTCGTAGAACATTTTGAGGTATTTTAAGAACGGAAATATCGGTAACAGCTAGCGTGTTCCGAACACGCCGCCGGAAATAAGCTGGGTAAATCCGGTCGTCACGCTGCTTTTTGTGACACACGTGCGATATGAACAGCTAGCATTTTCGGCCCAGAAGGGCTACTCCGAAACACAACGTTCGAAGTTCGTGTCGTGCGGTCCCTCTCACACTTATACTATTTTATACGAGAGCGAGAGGGATCGCACGACACGAACTTCGAACGTTGTGTTTCGGAGTAGCCTTTCAGATTCATTGCAATCAATATTTTTTTAAGCCCTCAATGTAGGAGTGTTTATAAGTTTGATCCCAATGTGTATTTGAACGTGGCATCGTAAATCTTATACGGCTTTATTTAAAGAAAGAAATAAAGAAGGAAAATGAAAGAAGACATTTATTCACATTCACAATAACAAAGTACACAAATAAAACAAACAAAAAAAATACAGAAATGAAAATACTCACCCACACTATTTCGATACAATTTACGTGAAAGCAAATTTGCTTGCGGTGATTCTTAGCTTGTTTCAAGTATTAAAAAGTCGGTTTAGTATTTTTTTTAATCTTTGAAATGACAACGAGGGGTGTTTAACTTTTCTAAGTTGGTTAGATTTTTTTTCATTTGTTTTTATTTTATTATAAACACTTAAGTTTACGTGTGTAACATTTTTTCTAGGTACTATTTCACACTAAAATGGCTGGACGTTTGGATCGATTTCGCATGAAGCGGTTCGTTACATGTTATCAAATGCGAAATGCTAAGGACTAAAATTCGCTCTCACCATCTATATTTCTAGATAAATACATGCTTCGCATTGCATGCTTTGCATGGCTTTTAAATGCTTGCGTGAGTGTAAAAAAAAAATAAAAAAAAAACTTAAATAAAAAAGAAGATAGACAGACACTGGCGGCAAACTCATAAATCGCTATTTCTGCTTCGAAGGCTAAAATAACACCCTTTTTTGCGTAAAAAGGTTAGAAAAAAACCGATTGAAGTTGTCCGTCAGTCTCAACAGCCCTGAGTGCTAGGCCTAGCCCAATAACTTAGAAAACGCAAACAGCTGCGCAGCGCGTGCCTCGTGTGAACAACTTAGTTTCACTTCTTCTGCATTCGCAACTCAATTTCGGGTATCGATACTTGCTCTTGTGTACATGTCGTCGCAGGAAAGCAGAAATGCTGTAACCCTTGAAATTGAAACTTTACACTAGAGGCAAAATACTGAAGCCAAAAAATTAAAAAAATTCGTATCTTCTAAACGGTACAATTTTTTTTAACCCCCTTTAGAAATTACACAAAAATAAACGCCGTCTTTCAACCAGCAGTCGCAATTTTGATGCAAACTATATTTAAGTATACTTTTTACAGCATTTTTGCATTTTTTTTAACCCAGAAGAATGCTGTAACCCATCAGCCAAACAGTATGGAGACAAGTCAGGGAGGGAAATTTTAAGGTGGTTTAAATTCTGTACATAAGTCAGAACCCCTTTACGTCATTTCTGTTCAAAAAATATTTGGAATTAAAGATTTTATTGATTTTTTTATCTGCAGTAAGTTAAATTCAGAATAAAAAAGGGAAACAATGAAATGCTGTAAGTACAAAAACAAACTGTTTAATAGGACATTTAAAATGTAAGTATGAGATAAAACGCATTAAACTGAATCAACTTTCTTTATCTAGATAAAGAAAGAATTATCTAAGAACGAAAAAAATAAAACATTAATTTTAAGTTATTAACATAACATTTTTCTACTATTAAAATAAATTTAATTAAAAATTTATGAGATTAACCAGTATTAAAAATTAACAATTGTTAAGAATAAATGACAAAAAGAGATCAATTATTGCAATCATCACATTTTTGTACTGATTAATAAACAAATACAAATTAACTACACATTAATTGATTAATGTATAATGAAAATTAATTTTTCATCTCTCCTGTTCGGAAAGTTTAATTTTCATGGGTAGATAGCCGGGTGGAAAATTGCGTTTTCTCCTCTAGGGTGGAAATAATTTTTTTTTTTAATTTTTCGGCTAGCCACGACATCGAAGATAATTGAGTTACGTCAATGACATTTTTTTTTTCATGTTATAGTCGGCCATCGCAAGTGGCCAGTCGAAAAGGTAGCGTTGGAGGTTGGATAGGTATAAGTAAATTGTAGTATTTATTATTATTCTCGTTTTTTGTAGTATTTTAGTTTCCTCACAGTCGAAATGAAAAGTAGAATGTCTAACTCGGGTGGAATAACCCATTTCCCCTCGAACTATTGGCGCTCTCACTTCGTTCGAGCGCCAGAAATATCTCGGGTGAAATGGGTCACTTTCCACCCTTGGTTATCAATCTACTATTTCATCTCTCCTGTTCGAAAAGTTTAATTTTCATGGGTAGATAGACGGGTGGAAAATTGCGGTTTCTCCTCTAGGGTGGAAAGTAATTTTTTTTTAATTTTTCGGCTAGCCACGACATCGAAGATAATTGAGTTACGTCATATTATTAAAATAAAAGCTTTTCAGTAATCTAAATTCAGCTATACATTAAACGACATGTTTATTACGATCTTAATAGGTTCACATTAAAAACATTCTACAATTGGTCTATTTTTTTCGAAATTACAAAATATCAACATTTAAAATTTTTCCTCTATTCTGCTGCCCGCCATAATGCCATGATAGGCATTTTTTTCACGTTTCGGCATGGCCATCTAGATGTAAGTCGTGACCAAGAACATTATATACAACACTGGAGGTTGAACGCCGAACATCCGTAATAAAAGTCAAACTTCTTGGTTCGGCGTGCAACCTCCAGTTTTGTATAATTATATGCTTTTTGGTCATGTCGTGGCCAACTCGATTACAGTCTATTCGGCCGCGGCAAGTGGCCAGTATGCAAAGAGTAAAGTAATGTAGGAAAAGGTTGGAGGTTGGATATAAATAAATTTAATTTATTTATATCTTATTAATTTATATCGTAATTATAACTTATATAATTTTGTACATTTATTACTAGCCACGACATCGAAGATAATTGAGTTACGTCAATGAGTTTTTTTTTTCACGTTTCGGCATGGCCATCTAGATGCACGTCGTGACCAACTCGATTTTTTTTTTATAGTCGGGCATGGCAAGTGGCCAGTCGAAAAGGTACCGCTGGAGGTTGGATAGGTTTAAGTAAATTCAATTTATTATTATTCTCGTTTTTTTGTAGTAGGTACTTTAGTTTCCTCACAGTCGAAATGAAAAGTAGAGTGTCTAACTCGGGTGAAATAACCCATTTCCCCTCGAACTATTGGCGCTCTCACTTCGTTCGAGCGCCAGAAATATCTCGGTGAAATGGGTCACTTTCCACCCTTGGTTATCAATCTACTATTGAAACATAAAAAAACTTATTTTTTATCACATTATTACAACCTTCTCGGGGAAATTTTAACTAACATCATTCTCATTGGTATCATTGCTCTTGTACTCGTATTTTTCTTATATGGTATCCCGCCCCGCTCCGGCATCACACGGATACAGTTTTCAGAAAAAAAAGGTCTTTAATCAAAGGCACCTCACATTTTTCAGCTCCACTTCCCAATAATTTCACCCAAATTTCATCCAAATTAAAGTTCCCTGTAACGTCACGCAGTACACATTTTACTTTTAGAAGTTACGTCACAGACCAGCGTAGTTTTGAGTTTTTTTTGCACTCTATCTTTATATATTTTTTTTTATTTCATTGGCAATGAATTTTTGACGGTCTAATAAACTAGTTTTTTTGCATCCAGCTTCTATTGCACGGACTATACTTAGTACCTTTTTATAGAAAAAGTCATTGAGAAATCCAAATTGCTCGATAAGTGATTTGATGAATATTTTACGATCTTTGATTAGTTAGAGGTATATTTTGGTATTTTTTGTTAATATGAGTTAGAGGTATACTCAAGCGGGTACTACCTTTTCGCAACGTAACGTTTGGAAACCTGTTTCATTTCGCAACTTTTCATTTCGCAAACTCTAAAATTGTAAATATTTCAGGATTTATTTCAGAGTCATCGTGTAGAGCCCCTTAGGTTAGGTTAGGTTAGTTTTATGAAAATCCTGAAATATTTACAGTTTTAGAAATATTAAACATTTGCGAAATGAAAAGTTGCGAAATGAAACAGGTTGCCAAATGACATTCGCCGAAATATTAGTAAACTTTCGAATAAGTACTTATTTTTGCACTTGACTTTACAAGTCAGAAATCATAGCTCCATCCATAGTACTATTTCCATGTCAAAGCTTTCTATTATGTTTGACTCCGAGTAGTAAACAGTGCCTTGCGTGCTTGGAAAGCGCGTCAAATCTTGATACCCGTTTCCGTGAAAGGGAATTTAGCTGTTGTTAACCCATTTCAAAAAAAGAGGTTTTTATCCATCTCACTAATATCTCACTACTAATATTATAATTACGAAAATGTGTAAGTCTGTTTGTTTGTTTATTCGTTTGTTGCTTTATCACGTCTAAACCACTGAGCCGATCTATATGAAATTCGGTATACGGATACCGTAGGCGACAGGCTAGCCACCTGTCACTATTGTACCGTTTTTGTCAAAATTAAAACCTAAAATTGCTAAAAGTGGCTCCGAAGCGGTAACTTTTCGGGTGTTCTGCCTACCCCATTATGGGAATACAGGCGTGATGTTTTTTGTGTGTGTGTGCGATATACGGATAGTTTCAGTCCCGGAGAAGGACATAGGATAATTGTTATCTCATAAAATTGCACAGTTTCCTCCGTATACACGGAGTCTTCAGTTACAACTAGTTTCGTAATAAATATTCCATTAAAAAGACATAAAAGTGAAATGAGAGCCGATAAAATAATTGACATAAGTGCCGAGTTACATAAATTTTTGTTAGTACAAGAACATGGAACATTCTAAAGAGAATTTACATCATTATTTTTTGTTTCTTGATAATATCACAATGTTTGCTATTTAATGGGTAATAATATATTCCCGTTTTCCCTTCTACGTCATTATTACGAAGGGGTTGCACCTTAAGAAAAAACTAGCTTTTGCCCGCGGCTCCGCCCGCGTGGTATTCGGCTATCGCGCGCTGTTCCCTCGGGAACTGTGCATTTTTCCGGGATAAAAGTAGCCTATGGCACTCTCGGGCCCATAAACTATCTCTATGCCAAAAATCACGTCGATCCGTCGCTCCGTTGCGGCGTGAAAGAGGGACAAACATACAAACATACAAACACACAAACACACTTTCGCATTTATAATATTAGTATGGATATGGATATAGCTTGTCAGTATTAGCCATACCGAAAATACAAACTAAAACATGGATGCACAGAAAAACAGATCAGCGTCGGGAATCGAAGCCAGGTCCTCACCAATCCGTGCTGCGTGCTATAACCTCTACACCACCTCTGGGGCTGAGAGGGGTGGTTTTAGGGCTTATAGTACGCAGGGCGGATTGCTGAGGACCTGGATTCGATTTCCGGCGCTGGTCTCTTTTACTGATTTTTCTGTGCATCCATATCTCAATTTGTATTTTCGATATGGTTTCACGGGATACCCATAAAAGTAACAAATTTGGAGTTGAAATAAAAAATACAAAAAGACTCCAAAAACATCATCTTATCTTATCTTATCTTACATTTAGGGGTCCTTGCGGATACACTTCGACCCGTAGGTATCTTTTGTGTAATTACCCCTCCTTCGCACTACTCCATTCCTTTTATCACCTCTTCCATAAATTGGATGATTTAGCGGTAGTGCCTTAAAGTCTCCTGGCTCGGGGTATCCGACGTCAAAGAGTCTCATTTTTAATCTGGCGAGGGCGTTACATTCACACATAATGTGTTCCATTGTTTCGTCTTCCTCGCCACAAATATTCTACAATCTTCATTGTCCTGTAGTCCCATCTTTACTAGTATGTGTTTAGTATCGAAGTGACCTGTGAATGCCCCGACGATATATCGAAGTTGTGTAAAACCAATCATACCATTATATCTACCAAAACATACACAAATTTATTTTCTTCTATCATTTCTAGCGTATAACGTTACATACAGCCACAAAGCCACAACAATGTGTTTATTCCAAGGATCCACTCACGTTTAACCACTTCCCTGATTGCTAGACGAATATTTAAGTTGCGGTATTGTACCTGAGTAATAGTTCTATAACGGTATGTAGAGCGAGAGTGCTGTAGAGGTTATATAAGCAGGAATTTAATCCTATTAATGCCATTTTTCAACTTCCTATTCCCATTAATTATGAATGCAGAAGTTTTCAGTAATCTTTCTTTGTTCCTTTTGTACCCTGAAAAAAAGAAGGAAGAAGTTAGATCTGGTAATTTGGTATATAGGGAATCTCGAGAATGACAGTTGGTTACTTTTTATTCCGATATTTTGACAGGATCGCAATGTATAGATGTAAAATTCCAAAATCGTAACCGCAAGTTCATAGACATGGCAATTTGCACGGATGCACTTTGTACAGCGTAAACGAAGGCCACGGTGAAAATTTTGCGAATTTCTATAAAAAAATATCACAAACAACGAGCTAAAAAATACAATTTCTATCACGGAAAAATTCTGATTCGGCAAAGTACAAGCGAATTTGTGGACACCAGGTAAATAAATAAAAAATACTGGCATTGTCATTTCAATTTCTACGTACCACAATGCCCATTCTCATAACAAAAGTTATTTCTTAGAGTCTATAAAACGAAGGTGCTACAATCACGAGAATAAAATACAATTTCATATATTACGAGGGTCAAACTGAAAGTTCTTAGAAAATCAAAAACTGAGCAAACTAGCAAGTTATTAGTTTTATTATATCTTTTCAAAATAGTGTCCATTCACATCAATACACCGCTGCATCCGATGGAACCACTGAGAAAAGCACTTAGCCCAGTCGTCCTTAGGGGTCTCTTCGACGGCCTTTTGAAACGCACCCACTGCTTCCTCGGTGTTCATAAAAAGTTTTCCTCGAAGTTTTTCTTTTATTTTCGGGAATAAATAAAAATCGTAAGGTGCGAGGTCGGGGCTATACGGCGGGTGACCCAGTAATTCCACGTTTGACGTCACTAAATAGTCGATCGTTCGCCTGGCGGTGTGCGACGAGGCGTTGTCGTGGTGAAGAAGGATCCTACTTCGAGGTCGCTTCTCCCGAACTTTTTCCAATACAAGTGGCAAACAATTGTTAGTGTACCACTCTGCAGTAACTGTTTTTTGATCCTCTAAAGCAATTGTCGCATAGTGACCTGTCCTTCCGAAGAACGAGGCCACCATCTTTTTTCCCACGCTTCGACCTCTCTTCACTTTAGTTGGCAACTCCTCGAAAGGAAACACCCATTGAGCAGACTGTCTCTTGGTTTCTGGATCATAATAGTAAACCCAGCTTTCGTCACCCGTAAGTATGTCGAAAACAGCATTTGAGTCACCTCCGTTAAATCTTTCAATCATTTCACGGCACCAATCAACCCGACGGAGTTTTTGGGCCTCGGTCAAATTGTGAGGTATCCACCTCGCACAAAGCTTCCTGACCGCTAAATGTTCATGGAGGATTTTATGCACTTGACTCATACCGATGCCTAAGCTTGTCCGAATCTGCTGATACGTCACTCTTTTGTCAGTCTCTATCATACGCTGCACAACACTGATGTTATTTTCAGTCGTCGCCGTAAAAGGCCGTCCCTCACGCAGATCGTCGGTGAGATTAGTGCGACCACGTTTAAACTCATTAAACCAGTTGTAAATGGTCGCACGAGATGGAGCTTCATCATGAAAGGCCAATCGAAGTCTATCATAGCTTTCTTGTTGACTTAAATGACATCGAAAGTCATAAAAAATCATTGCACGAAAATTTTCGCGAGTTAAATTCATGTTGACGTGACACAGACAATTTTCAATTTGCCGCCAAATCGTAAAACTAATGACAAATGAATGAAATACATACTCAATAATATTGGCAAAGAGTTCCATTTTCAAAATTTAAACTTACTTTTTTATTATATTGTTTACAAGTGGCCAGTTCTAAAAACTTTCAGTGTCGCCCTCGTACCACACAGTTCAATGCTCTCAAATAATAGCAGCTGTGACACGCGTTAAATTTTTTATTATCTTTTTAAAAACTTTATAAGGTTTCCGCAATCGATATGCCTGCCAGTGTCGAGTTACGAGTTTTTTTTTTTTTGTTACGAGCCGAAGAGAAATTATTTGACACTGGCCTAAGGTGTTGTGTGACGAATTAGAAAAAAATATTATTTGAAATGAACACGCGTTTGGTGTAAGTATAATGATTTTTGAGTTTTTTACTATACATTTTAGGTTATGTTGAGTCTGTTACGGTAAAATATAATTTGGTTTCAAATTCAAATTCAAATTCAAATCATTTATTCAGCAAATAGGCCGCAATGGGCACTTTTACACGTCATTTTTTTAATCTACCACCGGTTTGTTTGGTAAATTATTGTCCTTGGTTAAGCCATAACTTAAAGAAAACTCACTCAGCCATTTTTGAGATATTGAACTAAAAAGCGATAAAGTCGGGGGTTTTCCAACTTTTTGTTGGTTAGGTTATTGTTTAAAAATTTTAAGCAGAAAAGAAAAATAAAAAATGTTATAAATTTCTGGGAATATTAAAGTACCTACTATTGTAATAAAAATAAGTTCACATATTGAGTCAAATGTTGTGTGTAAAATATCGAATATAAATTAATAAATACTAATAATCAGTATTATTACGTAACAACACTTTAATTATATTTATCTTTGTAATCTTAGGGAGATTATCGTTAAATCTTTGTTCGTAAGTTTCTAGCTGTCTAGTTTTCTTTACTTTTATTTTTAACATCCGCTGAATGCTTCTGGCATAGACTGAAAACTTACATTTTTATGAGGAGATTATTACTTTTAAACCTATCGTGTTACTTTGGCGTAATTTTCTCCACTGAAATCGATATTCTGTTTGTTTTTTTTTTATGCTGATTATGTTGTTTTATGACAGGAGTGCGAATGGTTGGCAAGAAGTTCGAGTAGGTTACGAAATTATATGTGTGATTATTAAACAATACAAACTTTTGTTCTGGGTTAGTAAGTAGCTTTTGATTCTGAAAGAAATTGAGTCCGAGTGGCGGTTATCAATTTATTTAAAGTGTATGTAGTTTCGCTTCTACTTTACTGTATATTTGTAAATTTAAAATAATAATTTTATTAAAATTGTGCAAGTTTATTTTTACTACCTATTTTAACTTTTCTTTTTATTTGTACGCCTAAAATGGCAAAAAGTTAAAAATATATAATTTCGTAATCTATTGTTATGACGAACTCTAATTTTTATAATATAAGTTACAAATTAATAATAAACGAAAATCGATGCTTTAACCCTCCTAATTTAAAATATCGTGTGCAAAAAATTCATTCGATCTCTTCTTGTTTTTTTTTTAACCACGAACACATCGGCGATAACAAAGCGGTTTAAATTCCTCCCAAATCCTTCCTATAAATTCGGTTTATCGCAACTCCAAAGAATTTCACCATTAATAACACCCTTCTAATTAAAAGCTAGAGGAACACAAAGATCCAACCTGCAATGAATAGCGGTTAAAAGGTGAAAAGATTAAAAAGGTTTAACCGGTTTAAATCAATGATACGTAACAATGCAGGCTGACCGCAACCGTCCCTGTAACGTTTATTGGAAAAGTTGGCGTACATTGAGCGTTTTAAGTGATGAGAGAAGGCGGGTGAGTAATCGCCGATGATACTGCAATGCCTAATGGCTAATGCCGCGTAACCTACAAAAGTAGCAAATTTGAAATTTCGCGGCTTTAGAGCGTTATCTACTGTAACATTAGTCTCTAGTCAGATTCGCGATGGTTACGTGGCATTAAAGTCACCATCGATGTACCTACTATATACAAGTATCTCATTTTATCTTCTTCATACGGTTTCATCTTATTGAAGATTGACTTTTGTCATTGCAATTTTGCGTTTGCGTTTGTTTTTACGGCTTCTTTATCATCTTCTCAGCAGATATTGTTGAAAAAAATTATGCTCAGTGTAAAAAAGGAAATGAGGTTACCTACATATTACAATACCTCTGGTGTCTCTTTTTAAGTAAGTACTTAAAAAAATCTATGCTAAGGAACACCGTTCCTCTGTAAGTAGGTATCTACTTTATATAGTGGAAAATTTCATGCAAAATGGTAATACATTCAGAAAAAAACATGTGAAATAAATTAAAATGAGTGTATTTTTACTATTTACATAAAACACAGGTTTAAGATGGTTTTGAACTATGTATAATATTACGGAAATCAATAGATACAAAGCTAGCGCAACCAATGTAACAGATTGCAATGTATTTAAATTAAGAATCATAAAATAAACACTAATAATAATAATAGGGAGGCTTTATGGTTAATCCGACCACCAGTCGCCAAAAGAAACAATAAAAACATCGGGTGACACTCTTTCCCGGCCCGGATAATACCGACATGGAAATACCAACCTTGTTTTTCGTGTACACGCCCATAGAAGCTCCTGTCAGTTTCTATGGGCGTGTACACAAAAAACATGGTCGGCATTTACATGTCGGTGTTATCCAGGTCGGGAAAGAGTGTTACCCAAAACATTTTAATGGTGGATGCTACACGCTTGATATTTATCGTGATATTTGAATCGTAATCCAGAATCACGATGTTTATCGAGTGTGTAGTATAGGCGTATCACGTATCGTGATACGGATCGCTTGATTTCTAGTAATCTAAAAATCTACGATCTGTATCAACGATCCAAATATCACGATAAATATCGAGCGTGTAGCATCCGCTAATAAAATCGCTACCTCCTTCAACTTCCACCAAACACAGGCACGCAAGGAATGGTCTAAGCTCGCATACATTTGTACCTGCATACATTTGTGCAATTTAAACTTCATTGTTCGACCGCTAAACGTTTACATACTTCGCCTGCGACCGCTACTTTTGGTCGGTAAAGTATTTAGGGCCTTGCGGTTGAGTTATTGCAAATACTCGTACAAGAGGAACTCTGATTTTAATCGGCAAAAGCCGTTGAGAAGCATTTGAGTTAACCCCTCGTATGCGAGAACTAAAAGTAGAACAGCATTTTAGTCTCACTTGTTTTAATAAGCACAAATTCTGCTGAATTTGCTGCCGCGTCTTTTTTTTTATTCGACTGGATAGCAAACAAGCAAGTGGGTCTCCTGATGGTGAGAGATCACCACCGCCCATAAACATCTACTACACCAGGAGTATTGCAGATGCGTTTCCAACCTAGAGGCCTAAGATGGAATACCTCAAGTGCCAGTAATTTCACCGGCTGTCTTACTCTCCACGCCGAAACACAACAGTGCAAGCACTGCTGCTTCACGGCAGGATTAGCGAGCAAGATGGTGGTAGCAATCCGGGCGGACCTTGCACTAGGTCCTACCACCTGCAACATCCTAATCTTAAGCATCCTAGGGGTTAACAACGGTTTTGTATTTGGTTGTTTCAGAGTTCTGTCTCATTTACAGTCGAACAAAACGATTTACTCGTATGCATAGTCGAACCCAGCTAGTCTACAGCGTGTATTTTTGATACTACCTCAAACTGTAACCAGACGAAGATTTAAGTGATGTGAACCGATTGCAAAACAAATTGTTAATTTAGAGTTAACTAACAGATCGTAATTAATTTTTGAAATATTTTCGAGAAGCAATGTAATGCGTACAATAATTTTATACAAGAGAGAACCGTTCTGTGACAGCTGTCAAGTTAACAAGTGCGACGTTTTGAATAAAAACAAAGTACTTTGTTTGTTTACTTTGTTTGTTTAAGTACTTTGTTTTTATTCAAAACGTCGCACTTGTAGTATCGCGTAGTGATACATTGCGTGCTAATTAATTTTGTAAGGAAAATAATAAGTCGAAATTTTAGGGTAGGGCCTTCACTAACTGCCCTTAAAGTTTGAGGTAGTATCAAAAATACACGCTGTATACATATTTCTCTCTCTCTCTCTCTCTCTTTCTCTCAAAAATACATCTGATTCTTCTGCCGCAAGAGCTCCATGATAATCCCAATAACCTTAACGACCAGCTTAGAATTAACCCATCTCGCCATAGGAAGTGAGCGCATAGATAAGCGAAATGTTAATTTATTATTCACACACCATTAAATTTGCCGTAAACGCCATGATTCATGGGAGTGCATGGTAATGTCTTCTTAGAAGGCAGAGTTATGGTATTGAATGGGTTCGCTGAGTTTCAGAATGTTCGGGGAAACTCGCGTAGAAACTGTTTGATGAACGGTATTTGTATTTAATGCTTCACTATGCATACTCAAGTACGTTTACGGGATATTTACCGGGATATTTGGTTATGGCACTCCAAGTCTATACGTTATCATATCTTAAATGCAATGTTTAAATATGTGACTGTTTGTTGCCTCAATAAAATAAAATAAAAAATATTTCAGCAGATGGTTGTGGGCCAATCAACTTTTTTACCGACAGTAATCTGTCCGCGAAATTTTTTAAACAGTTGCAGATTTTTGTAATGGAAGATTTGCAGATTTTTGTAATGAGAGATTTTTTGGTAACGCCAGAGACAATTTTGGTAACGCAGGAGACGCCTAAAGTGTCGGTAAAATAGTTGATGGCCCAAGTATTAATTAAAGAATAATTCGAGCATTTGTTTCGTTTGATTTTCGTGCACAAATTTTTGGTAAAAAGTTCTGTTACAGTTTCCAGGTTATCCATTAGAAGTACAGGACGTCTAAATATAATGGAAAATGCAATCAAGGAAGATATCGTGAGAAACCCTGCACAAACCTGCGAAGCATTCAATAGTGTGTGTTAAGTTATTGATTTACACTTTACTACCTTACGCTGTGACTTCCTGTTTGAAGTTATGTATAAAACTTTCAGAAGGCGCACAGAGATAATGTACAATGTAAGGATATCTTTGAATTTAGATTTCACTCATATAAGGCAATCAAAATAAAACTTTAGAAAAGGAATTCTAAAGCTTTTAATGAAAACTCTAGACCGAAAATACGAACTGAAACATAGATGCACAGAAAAACCAGAAAAAGAGACCAGCGCTAGGAATCGAACCCAAGTCCTCAGCATTCCGTGCTGCGCGCTATACCGCTACGCCACCACTGGACAGGAGTTCAGACACACATCACTATGCACCACATATCTCAACTTGTTTGTTTTTTATTTAGCCACTTAAGCAACGACGCTAGCGACATCTATGCTTTAGCCCTCATCGAGAAACTTTCAGCACTCCATTTTCCATCATTTCATTTCATTTTTCTATTATGTATTTTACGGGATGACCGTAAAAGTAACAAAATTTGGAGTTGTAATAAAAAATACAAAAATACTCCAGAAACCAATCTTGAAAACTCTACACTTTATAAAATCTGAACTCAAGCTCGAACTACTCAATCAAACTAAAAACTAATTAGAAACTTCAAAAAAGTCTTAATTTGAGCTCTAAAAACTTCCAGATGAAACAATTTCTCAGTAACATCGATTCAGAACTTTCAAAGGGCTGCAAAGTTCGCGCTTCGCACAATACAGAGTGATTGATGTAAGGAGAACAAAGTCTTTTACAGTTCAGAATTGTTCGAAATTTAATTTCGATCCTAAGGCGCTTATAAGCCTGTGAAATATCTAAATTGAAGTGAAGTTTAGAACTAGTGAGTTTACTCTCGAAGAAGTTTAAATGTTACATTATATAGAGCTGTTAGTACTTTATGTCTGACGAGCTTTATAATGGGCGTGACAACCAGATAACTACTAACATAAAGGTCGAAACTTGTAAAAATGTTACAAACTGACAACTTTGACTTTGGCAGCGAGTGAAACTACCTATCAGAAAATCTCATAGTCAAAATACCACAGTCTACTCGTGACCATGGCAACTGTAACGTTGCCGAAACGTCGAGGTAAATATTACTTGTGTAAAAATAGCGTGATAAGTCCCGTTTGTGGTTGACTATGAGTGAGAATCACGAAAGTTTAAAACATTATGTCAGAAAATCTTATTATGGCTTTACCTTCTTA
Organism: Choristoneura rosaceana; assembly: GCA_037349165.1. Lineage (NCBI taxonomy): Eukaryota > Metazoa > Arthropoda > Insecta > Lepidoptera > Tortricidae > Choristoneura > Choristoneura rosaceana. Next base: position 2,381,253 of record JAZBNJ010000019.1, read on the forward strand.
TAGAAACACACATAAACATCACGCCTGTGAGCACACATCAGAGCACACGAGAATTTACGGCTACAGAGCAACATTAAGCAATTAGTTCGACAAAAACGGTAGCAACCTGTCATTATTGTAATGACAGGTTGCTAGTCTGTCGCCTACGGCATACCCTAACTTAATCCTTTGTCACCTCTAACGACATCCACGGAGGAAATGGAGAGGTGTAATTCTAACCCGTCACCACGCGGATTTTTATAAAACAAGGAAATTATCAGTACCTATAGTTATTTTAGTTTTATCACAAATTTGCTTCAGCATTTTTACCAAGCCTGTCATGACAGATTGCATGTCATGCTCCCAACATACACTTCGGGCCGCGCTGAACGCAGATTATTAACTAAAAGCAAAACGTTGTTACACTCCAGGACCACGTCGCGTATAAAACAAGTACGCGTTAAGAAAATTTCGAGTGTTTTCTTAACAAAATCCTTACACATTCTGCTTTGGATGAAGAATTCGAAATTCTCCAGCTCGCTGTTTAGTGTCTGCGTGTTGGGGCGCAGTTTTAAAGGGGATGTTTTTAGACTGTGTGTTTTAATCTTTTAGTGTTCTTATGTGGAGGTATTGTAGCGTGCACTGAACACATTTTGTCTCAGAGCTTGACGCATTCTAGCGAAATAAAGGGCTTTTTCGACGCCAAGTATGGGGAGAAGGCGTCGCATGTTTTAAGATTTACTTGAAATTAATAAAATACAGAAGAATATTTATAAAAGGCTTACATTTAATTGTAACTACACACAGGATTTTTAAATTTATTTGAGTTTAATGACATTGAGTTTATATCTGCTCTATGAATAAATTTATTGTTCTATGAATTTGACGGCCGGATGGCTAAGTGGTTAGAGAACCTGACTACGAAGCTTGAGGTCCCGGGTTCGAATCCCGGCTGGGGCAGACATTTGTATAAATAATACGAATGTTTGTTCTCGTGTCTTGGATTTTTAAAATGTATTTAAGTATTTATTTATCTATGTTTAAGTATGTTTATCCGTTGCCTAGTATCCATAAACTTTGCTTAGTTTGGGACTAGGTCAATTAGTGTCAAGTGTCCCATGATATTTATTTATTTATTTATTTAATAGAGAAGAGAAAATACTCGTATATAGTAAAATCCATACTAATGTAATGCGAAAGTGTGTTTGTATATTTGTGTTTGTCCGTCTTTCACACCATAACCGAGCGACAGATCGACGTGATTTTTGGCATAAAGATAGTTTATGGGCCCGAGAGTGACATAGGCAAATTTTGATCCCGGAAAAATGCACAGTTCCCTAGGGCACAGCGGGCGATAACCGAATACCACGCGGGCGGAGCCGCGGGCAAAAGCTAGTCGCAAATAAAATTTACATGAAACAGTGTAATGAACAATTAACGTCACGTTTTTACACACGTCTACTAACGTCTCGCTCATTAGTCATTATACCCCATCTGAAACAAAGTTTTACCCCCTTGGGAGAAATGAACCCAGAAATCAATGATTTAGAACGAACTGGTTCTAAATCCTTCTAACTAATATTATAAATGTGAATGTGTGTGTGCGTGTATATGTGTGTGTTTTTCTCTTTCACGCTATAACGACTGGAGGGACTTAAAGGAAAGGTACATCGATACCTATCTGGTTTCATAAAAATATAACACAGAGGTTACCTTTGTCTCAATTTTCTTACAGGATCACAATAAAATCTCAAAATTTCAATGCTAAGCTTAGAGACATGAAATTTTGCTCGGATTTTTTCAGAGTTCATGAAGATCACGGTTATAATAGAAATTTATACCCACGGGAATTTTCGAGTTCGGGTTGCTGATTTCGAGATGTATGTATCTTTAAAACGTTTATCATCATCATCATCATGTCAGCCGAAAGACGTCCACTGCTGGACATAGGCCTCCCCCAAGGCTCTCCACTCAGACCGGTCTTGTGCTTTTCGCATCCACCGCGATCCCGCGATCTTAGCCAGGTCGTCGCTCCATCTTGTTGGAGGCCTACCGACAGCTCGTCTCCCGTCTTTAAAACGTTGCTTGTAGTTATTCAATTTTAATATATTTTTATTTAGACAATCCCAATTCCAATTCGACTGATAAATCCAATGGTTTTTGCGGAAGGGCGCTGTTAAAAAAAAATGTATATTACAAGAAACAACACATACAATGTTAAAAACTATTTTGCAATTGAACCGTTATTTTTACCGACCATGATATATCCGTAACACGTCTAATAAATCTCCGAAGCAGCTCCGGAAAAACGCATTTAAAATCTCTCCTTCATTTGTCATCGGAACTGCGAGACCGTACACTTGGGGACAACAAAACTGCTATTCTGAAGCGTAATGGCGTCACTAGTCCGAGTAATGGAGCGAGCGCCGGGCGTGTGCTTTACAGCCGCGACGCCGTGTGTTCACACTTTTTATTGGCCCGGGGTGTACGTACATTATTTTGATGGGGTTTTGAGTGGGCGATAGTGTTTTGTTTATTTGGAGTAAGGCCGCTGTTTTGCTTTCAGTTTTACCTGTAATAATCATAATGTGATTTAACTGATTTATTAAATCCGGCATTACTTTGTATGAATATCGAATGTTAAAATATCGAATGTTAAAATATCGAATGTTAAAATATCGAATATATTAAAATATCGAATGGGTCAAAATATCGAAAGGTTTATATTGTGAAACCGTAAACTTCTCAGGATTCATTAAAACGGCATCGCATAGAACCCCTTAGGTTAGGTTAAGTTACATTTATAACAATTAAAAAACAATACAGTCTTAAGAAAAATATCTCTTCGATATTATGACAATGATATTCGATAGTTTAATACATTCGGTATTTTAACATTCGATATTCAGATACGTATCCGATCCATATCTAATACCTTTAAACGAGTAATTCTTGAATAAATATACACATGCTATATATTTCGGGGATCTCGGAAACGGCTCCAAAGATTTCGATGATATTCGGTATGAAGGGGTTTTTGGGGATGAAAAATCGATTTAGCTTGGTCAATATCTCTGGAAAAACGTTAAACGTTATTATCCAGTTTTAGCTTGAGCTCGGTCGCCCAGGTAATTATATTATCAAATGATTACAAACAATTACGTTGCCCACTCAAAGAAACAAAATCAAATTAAAAAAAATAAGATCTCGGGTGAGCAAAGTATTTTTTTTTAATTCACTTCTAATATAAAATTTTATTAACTTTTATAATATTTTTTTGGTAATAAACATTTTTTTTTAATATTTTTATGGGTTTCATCCCAGACGGACAAACGGAATTACTATCACTTCACTGTCTCTCGATCTCAAGAACTGTGACAGCTGAGATTAACATATGATGTGTATTTTTACCCACGACGGAACGGAGAAGGTATATGCGTTTAGGGTGAGAGGTTGTTTGTTTGTTTGTTTGTTTGTTTGTGCGCAAACGAATGTTCACGTTTATCTCCAGAACGGTTTGACTGATTTAGATGCGGTTTTCTGTAATGGCTTCGTAATTTATAGACGGTGGTTCTTAGATAGGAGTTATAGCGTTTGTCCGCTAGGGGGCGCTATAGTAATCATTTTTCACTCGAAAAAAGACCATCGAATGTTTCCAATTATCTTCAGAATGGAATGACTGTTTTTGATGTGGTTTTCCGTAATGGATTAAATGTTTATCTAAGATGGTTCTTAGATAGGTGTTGTAGTATTAATCCGCAAGGGGGCGCTGCAGTAAACATTTTCCATTTAGCTCTAGAAATGTTTGACTGTCTTTGATGTGGGTCTCTTTAAGGGGTTTGATGACTGTCTTTAATAGTTTTCGAAAGGCGTTCACATGTATAAAAAGGTGGGTGCACGGCAGTGCCTCCGCCAAGACGAACAAAAAGAAAGACGGGGCACTACCTACCTATTTTCATACCGTTTCATCTTGATACTAGCTTTTATTAATTGACCTGAAATGTAGGTAGGTACCTATGTAAATAATATTATACATATGTATGTTTGTATGCATATTAGGGTCTTGCAAGTTAAATTTGCCACACTTTCAGTTATCGTATTGACTTGAAATTTGGCACACTTATGTAAATCTGGTAACAATACAATAATCTGGTAGTGACATCCAGGTTACGTAGCCAGGGTCGTTTCCACAGAAAGAAACTCTTCAATAGTTTACGGCACAGGCGCGGAATTTAACAGAATTACCTATTAAATTTTATTGGCACTGTTTATATGATAGAATAGACACAACTTGATGTTGCAGCTAGGGTCGTCTTTCCACAAAAGAACTCTTCGATGGTTGATAGCATAAATGCATAAAACTTTGTACGATTATTCAATTGCAATGACAATACATTATATCCCCATAAACTACCTGATGCTGTAGCTAGGGTTGTTTCCTCTTCCCAAAAGTTCCAAGAAAGCTAAATTATTGTACGCTGATTGAGAATTGCACATAAATAAAAAAAATGTGACTTTAAACCTCTAATCCTAGTTAATGGGGTCAGGGCTTGCAGAAAAACTAGTAAAATTTTAGGCTAAGCCCCTGAAGCCTGATCTTACTTACTAATCCTATACATACCTATTTTGGCTTAAAAAGTATGGCTTGGCCGTTTTATATTTAAATCTGTTCGTATGACATGTCAATAAAAAAAATTAAGCTATTTATTTCAAGCAAAAAAAAGCAAACAACATTCAAAGCAATCAATCATCAAGCATTACATTTTTTTTTTTTTTATAAATTCAGGGCTCAGGCTCCTTTTCCACCAGCGATGTGCGAGAATGTGTTGCGAGGAAGGTGTTTTTTATGAACCAATAGAAACATTTAATTTTCCTTGCTTCGCTCCGCTCAGCTTCCACCAGAGATGAGTACCAGGATACGAAACGTTTCTATTGGTTCATGAAAAACACATTCCCCGCAACACATCCTCGCACATCTCTGGTGGGAACGCAGCCTTATGTAGCCACTTGGCTTTTCCTAGCGTTTGAAAACCTTTTTAAAACTAAAGCGTTATATATGAGCATGTAAGTAAGTGTTGTGAATATTAGCCTTTAATTTTACATAAAATATTTAAGTGAGATGAATTATTTCTTTAAAAAGTTTAAAATAAAAAGTAAAATTAAAAATTTTGAAAAAACCCACGACGGTTCCTATAGAAAAAGGGTTAAATAATTTTTATTTACATCCCCCGACTAAAATGATTACAAACGCAAAAACATCCGTCGGGGGCTGCCATTGCCATCTCTCTGTTATATTTCAATTAAAATGTTAAGAAAAGTTACTACAAACAACTAGCTCTCTCATAATGCATTCCAAATACAATTTTAATTAATCACAAATTCATACAACTACAGAATATTAGTTAATTTCGGGGTGAGTAATCCAATGCTATTTCAGTTACAATGTTAAGAAAACTACTTACGGTGAATATCTTTGTCTCATAAAGTAGGTACATTCCTCACACAATTATAACAACACACACAATTGCAAAATATAAGTTCATTTCGGTGCAGGTAATGGCAGCCCCCGACGGATGTTTTTGCGTTTGTAATCATTTTAGTCGGGGGATGTAAATAAAAATTATTTAACCCTTTTTCTATAGGAACCGTCGTGGGTTTTTTCAAAATTTTTAATTTTACTTTTTTTATTCCCGCTAGTTTAAGAGCTGTGGGATTAAGTCCTTTAATTTGTATTTATTTGTAACTTTTTTAAGGATTACGTATTGTGTACGGAATCTTCCAAGTTTAGGTATATTTTATACCTTAGGCTGCTATTTTTAACCCCCGACGCAAAAAAAGGGGTGTTATAAGTTTGACCGCTATGTGTGTCTGTGTGTCTGTCTGTGTGTCTGTCTGTGTGTCTGTGTGTCTGTCTGTGGCACCGTAGCTCTTAAGCGGGTGGACCGATTTGAATGCGGTTTTTTTTATTTGAAAGCTGGTTTTCTAGCGATGGTTCTTAGACATGTTTCATCAAAATCGGTTCAGCCGTTTCAAGATCATCAGCTCTTTTGTTCGCTGCGGTAGGAATCTTAGACGCATAATGGGTATTTACTTTACTTTCAAGCATATTTGGGACCTAAAACTTGAAACACCCATGTAAGCTATGTAACTATGCAAGATTTTGCAGTTCTCGGCCTGATGCTGCAGCCAGGATATCCAGAACACTAGTAGATACAGTCTTGATAAAACCATAGCAGATATATCGTGTTTGGATTCGTTTCGATCAGTATTTGATTCTACATACAATGCAAAAGTGGCAACAAGATGAGCTGATGCTGCAGCCAAGATATCCAGCATCCAGCACATTAGTACCTACTCTATAAAAAATAATAGCAGATATGTCGTGTTTGGATTCGTTTTGATCAGTTATTGATTCTACATACAATGCAGTGATAGCAACACGACGAGCTGTTTAAAAAACATGAAATAAAAAAAATAAAATTAAAAATTTTAAAAACCCCCGACAAAAAAAGCCGCCAAAAAACGACAAATAAAAAGTAAAAAATAATTATGCACTACCTAGCTGTTGCCCGCGACTTCATCTGCGAACAATTCGTTTATCCCTATCCCGCTGGGACTATGCTGATTTCCCGCAAAATTAGCCTAAGTTAATTTAGTATAAGTACCTAGTAATATTCTTTTTATCTAAGCGTCGTCGATGTCGGGGGACCGCTAAGGTTAATACTTTAAAAAATACAACATTATGTACTTTAGTTTCTGTTAACCTTAGCGGTCCCCCGACACCGACGACGCTTAGATAAAAAGAATATTACTAGGTACTTATACTAAATTAACTTAGGCTAATTTTGCGGGAAATCAGCATAGTCCCAGCGGGATAGGGATAAACGAATTGTTCGCAGATGAAGTCGCGGGCAACAGCTAGGTAGTGCATAATTATTTTTTACTTTTTATTTGTCGTTTTTTGGCGGCTTTTTTTGTCGGGGGTTTTTAATTATTTTACCGCTTTTTGGTGTGACTGGTGTATATTCATGCCAAATTACAGCTTTCTAGTACTAACGGTCTCTGAGTTTAGCCGCGGACAGACATTACGAAACTAAAAAGTAGGACTTCATCAAATATTTCGATTTTCGATCTCTCCCTATGGCTATCTATTTACCCCGGAAGTACCCTACATCGATTTATTCCCTTACCCTTGTAAACCGTCGATTATAGCGGCGACAGACCGTGCCAAGAATACTTGATGCGCCAAACTAGGACGGAAACAAGAGCATTTAATTAATTTTTAATTGATTCTGGAAGTTGTAGCTGAAATGGACCAATGGCAGCTGCCGAGACTAAACCGATCTCGTTCGTCTGTCGTGATGTGTGGTGCATCAGAATGGTTTTCAAACATTTAATACTAGGTCGTCGCTCCATCTTGTTGGAGGCCTACTGACAGCTCGTCTCCCGGTCCGCGGACGGCATTCGAGAACCTTTTGACCCCATCGGCCATCAGTCCTGCGAGCAATGTGCCCCGCCCACTGCCACTTCAGTTTCGCAATTCTTCGGGCTTCGTCCGAACCTGGTTAAGATCGCGGGATCGCGGTGAATGCGAAAAGCACAAGACCGGTCTGAGTGGAGAGCCTTGGGGGAGGCTTAATATCCAGCAGTGGAAGTCTTTTGGCTGACATGATGATGAAGATGATTTAATACTAAATGTTGCCTGCGACTTTGTCTGCAAAGAATTCATTCTCGCTCGGCAACTACAATTTTTTTGGGGATATAAGTGACCTATTATTACGGGACCTAAAATTTTGAAAAAATAGATTGTTGGAAAACCTATGAGATGTCTGTGGTATTTTCATAACTTTTTACATGTCTGCCCTCATATCAATTTCTGATATAGGATGAGGATTCTGATATAGGATAACCCCATATTGTATGCCTAAGAGTAAAGCTCTCCTATAAATTTGTACGACACCCTCAATGTGTGAGTCCAATAAGCGTAAGGAGCATGATGGATTTGATTTTATGTAGATACTTAGTTGAATCTTGGGTATTCTGAATTTGAAAGATCCTTTATCGTGTTAATGTCGTCGTCAACATAGCGTCCCGGAGAGGACCATTTGGCAGTTTTCCAACTAAGGAACTGGTCTAACACGGTGCATTAGCATAACGCTAAATTTAAAGTGGAAAGTAAAACGTTTCATTAAGAACAACTCCGTGGGATTTTGTGTTAACCGTTGAACTCAGAGTCGAAGCACAGATAATTTAATAGTTAGTTACGGATTTAACGAGCATTTCACAGCAACTAGATTCATAGATCCTAATGTCCATGTTTTGTCAAATCCCATAAAAGTCGAGGGTTCTGGGCTGAAAGTTGTTGACGACTATGCATACCTGGAACAAACGGTCCAGAGATAGGTCCAACTTCGAGAAAGAGATCACTCGTCGAATCCGACTCGGCTGGGCAGCGTTCGGGAAGCATCGAGAATAAATTAGCGCAGTATTTGAATTTAAAAGTCTTTGACTAGAGTATGTTGCCAGTGATAACATACGGATCTAAGACGTGAGCACTAACGATGGGTCTCATGAGGAAGCTCAAAGTCGCTCAGAGGGCTATGCTCGGGGTTTCTCTGAGGGATAGAATCAGAAATGATGATATCCGCAGAAGAACTAAGGTTACCGACATAGCCCGAAGAATTTATTAAGTGGCAGTGGGCGGGGTATATTGCTAGCAGGACTGATGGCCAATAGGGTCAGAAGGTTCTCGAATGTCCGCGGACCGGGAGACTAGCTGTCGGTAGGCCTCCAACAAGATGGAGCGGCGACCTGGTTAAGATTGCGGGATCGCGGTGGATGCGAAAAGCACAAGACCGGTCTGAGTGGAGAGCCTTGGAGAGGCCTTTGTCCAGCGTTGGACGTCTTTTGGCTGATATGACGATGATGAATCCTAAATTCCGTTACAAAGATATTAAGAATAATGACTGCCCCAATATCCCAATAATAAAACTAAAATTTACTACTTAACTAAACTATTAATTAACTTACTATTTAACTACTATTTAATTTACTACTATTTATTTTATTAACTTACTATTCAATTTACTATTTAACTAAAGTTTAGACGACCAGATGGCCTAGTGGTTAGAGGCCCTGACTACGAAGCTTGAGGTCCCGGGTTCGATTCCCGTGTCGGGGCAGATGTTTGTATGAAAAATACGAATGTTTGTTCTCGGGTCTTGGGTGTTTAAAAGTATGTATCTATCTATATAATTATGTTTATCCGTTGCGTAGTACCCATAACGCAGACTTTGCTAAGCTTACTTTGGGACTAGCTCAATCGGTGTGAAATTTTCCCGTGATATTTTTTATTATTTTATTAAAATACTAACGTAAAAAATATTAACTAGACAGTAAAATAATTAAGTAGCTATATCTTCGCAAAAAGCTCTCAACTTCCAAAGCAAAACCTTCTAAATTTACACCAGTATGCTCCGGCTTGGAGAAGTTATTGGAGTGTTTTCCTTAAATTTAGGGTTCCGTACGTGACCTAGCGGTTACGAGGCAAGTTCAAGGAACCGTTTAAAACATGCCGAGTTGTGGACGGGGCTCCATACTAACGGGGGACGATTTATGTGAAGTACGCTTTATAGTTGCCGGGGACTTGGGAAATAAAAGCGTTTGAATTAAACTGTTGATAAAGCGATTAATTAAATATTTATTAATTTGTGGGGGAGGCTTAATGTCCAACTTTGATAGAAAGATAGATAAAAAGAATTTCACACACAACAGCGTAAAAAGCTCCGTAGTACCTATAAAATAGAAAATTATAAAATTTGTATAAATGTCAGTGGCTGATCGTAAAATCCGGGAGATCACGAAATTCCTAGGCATATCATGAAATGGTGCCATTTCACGATGTCGAAGCTATGTCGAAGACTTAGTTCCTCATATATGCTTCCAGGTTACTACTCCAGCTTACTGTTCCATCTTACAGGTTAGGTTAGGGGCATATATGGTTCCAACTTACTCACGAACTTCTTTCCGCTGGCGTTCGTGTCGTCATAGTGTGTTGTATTTATATGTTTTAGTTTTTAAATGCCGTAACATTATGCTGAGTGGGGCCCACTTTATACTGTTTTATGTGTATCGAATATGTATAAATAAATGTTTCTCTTTCTCTCTCTCTCTCTCTCTCTCTCATCGAATTTCCTTATTCCAGATTCTATTACAATCGGAATAATGTTGTAATGGAACCACGCACGGGCTCTTAATCATGACATAGTACAACGCGTGTAAAGTCGCCTAACTTGCGTCGTTCGTTATATGTCGCACCCTTCGACCCTTAATCGTACGACCTGGTCATGCCCAGCAGATTACAATCGGTGTGTGAGCAAATATGGAAATTCTTGGGTAATATTTAATGCTGGTTTCTTCTAGGGTGGTATATTTTTAAGAAATGAACTAAAATGATTTCTTTGCTCACCCGCGACCTTAAGATAGCTAAGTCTATGCAAATTATGCGTGTTCATGCAGTTCCTCCACCTCCACACTGTAAGAACACACACAAATTACACAAACCCATCTATCACCACCACCACAACACACTGACGCGTTAGACCGGGCGCAGTTTTAATACTAGGTTTAAAGAGCATGTATCGGCATATAGGAACGAACATCCTGATAGATCTAATTTTGCCAAGCATCTGTTAGAATTAAATCATTCAATATCAGACTCAGATTCGTATGAAGTGTTGCATTACTGTGATAAGGGGTTTCGTCTCGACGTGTTAGAATGTATGGAGATAATTAGGTACAATAGTATGGGGTCTATTATTAATGAGCAAATAAATTTAGTGTCATCTCCCTTGCTACGGCTTGGGTCTAATTTTAGCAACGATAGTTAGTAAAACATGCCTTGACTAAAAATAAATAAAAATTAAAAAATCAAGGTAGTTTTGTAGCATAGTTAAAATTTATTAATATTTTGCGGGTAGTTTTTTGTTTTGTTTGGCAAATTAAAACAGTGGTGGTGGTTTGTTAGTCTAACAACTGGTAGCATGGTGTACGGTTGTGTCACTCTGAAGATGAGCTCTGGTTGAGTTCGAAACGCGTCAGTGTGTTGTGGTGGTGGTGATAGATGGGTTTGTGTAATTTGTGTGTGTTCTTACAGTGTGGAGGTGGAGGAACTGCATGAACACGCATAATTTGCATAGACTTAGCTATCTTAAGGTCGCGGGTGAGCAAAGAAATCATTTTAGTTCATTGATATGGACCTCCGCAAAGTAACGCCTGATTCAATAAATTATTTATATTTTTAAGGTTCTATGCCTCAACCGGCAAGAAGTCACATAACCCATACCCATGCTAATATTATAAATGCGAAAGTGTGTTTGTATGTTTGTGTGTTTGTCCGTCTTTCACGTCGTAACGGAGCGACGGGTCGACGTGATTTTTGGCAAAGAGATAGTTTATGGGCCCGAGAGTGACATAGGCTTTTTTTATCCCGGAAAAATGCACAGTTCCCGAGGGAACAGCGCGCGATTACTGAATACCACGCGGGCGGAGACGCGGGCGGAGACGCGAGCAAAAGCTAGTTATGATATAAAAGGTTGTAAACAATAACTATCTGCATAAGTAAATCTCGCGCCAAGCTTTTGTACATACAGTACAATTCATTTATTATTCCGCATGAATTTCGAAAGACTCAAAAATGTGACCCCAGATTTAAACTTACGGTCCTCTGCTTCTTGAGAAACCATTTGTCAAACCACTAGGCCATCACGGCTTCAAAATTATAAAGCTAGTCCCTTATCCCACGTACGCAACGTATCCAAGGCATTATGAAATCTAGACCCTGATATTCGTATGCTTAGAAACATACTTGTCATATTGTGATTGGTTTTTTGGAGTCTTTTATTGTATTTTTTATTTTAACTCCAAATTTGTTACTTTTACGGGTATCGTTACGGGTATTATAATGACTGGTTCTTTGAAATCTTTTTTTCTTGTACAATGTCTCAGTTTGTATTTTCCATAATTATGGTTTCCAGAGATGGGACATTTTCAAAATACTAGTATTTAAAATACAAAATACCAAATACAAAATACGTATTTCCATTTTGTATTTAAATACTTTTTTTAGAAAAGCATTTTGTATTTTATTTGAAATACATTTAAAGACATATTTTGTATTTGCAAAATACAAAATACTTTTTAATAAGTTTAATTCTTACTATGGCAACACTGAACTTAGTCTTGTTTTCGGGCCACTATAATAAAAAATTAGTTTGTATAAATAAATAAGTAATGAATCGTCCCTGACTAATTGTGTGTGTTTGTGTTCTATCTAATTTCCTCGCACATCTCTGATGGAAGCAGCCTAATCCGCTTGGCTGATTTTGGTGAATAGGACATACGCTACTTTTATGCTGGAATTATGGAAATAGTCCGCGTAGAAGTATGACAAATAGTTTACTTACGTCCATTCTCAGACCTACCGAATATATATACTAGTCACCAGCACCAATATCTGATGCAACAAGCGTGCAAAAATATCTGACACGTCAATCCGGCCTTACAAATAAGAGTCATATCAGATATTTTTGCACGCTTGTTGCATCAGATAATGGTGCTGGTGACTGTACACAAAAAAAACCGGCCAAGAGCGTGTCGGACACGCCCAAAATAGGGTTCCGTAGCCATTTCGACAAAATTAAGTAATATTTTCTAAGGATTTCGTATTTTATACGGAATCTTCCAAGTTTAGGTATATTTTATACCTTATGCTGCTATTTACTCATAAACTACTAATAATTCTCAAGCAAACTTAGCCGTTATAGTTTTCCTTGGAAGTGTGATATACTGACTACCATCCTGAATTTTTTCTAATTTTTCCACCCACCGGTTTAGATTTTAGAGGGGGGGGGGACGCTCGATTTTAACGAAAATTTGCACTTTAAAGTTGAATATTTTGCAAACAAATTACTGAATCGAAAAATCGTTTTAGCAAACCCCTAATGGTTTTAAAATACCTATCCAACGATACCCCACACTATAGGGTTGGATGAGAAAAAAGAAATCACCGCCACTTTACGTCTATGGGAGGTACTCTAAAAAAAATTATTTATTTATTTATTGTCAAGTCATGTTCATTACAATAAGATGTCACTTAGGTCACAAACACTGTGTCACGAGAATTTTATATAAGTATTAGGTAGAAGATTGTGTTTCGCGCAAACAAATAGTTCAACGCCGACGAAGTCGCTGACGGAAAGCTAGTAAATAATAAATAATAATAATAATAAATATCATGAGACACTTGACACCAATAAAGAACTTACCCTACTAATATTATATAATTATGCTATTATGAAATTTGGTACGGTTGTTTTTAAATGCAATGTCTATGAAAAACACGATGTAATTTTCGGAAATTCCCACGGAAAATTTTGTTATATACTTCTTCACGCCAGAATGACTAGACGGATTTGGATGAAATTTGGTATGTAGGTAGCTGGATGTCTGGAATAACACATTGGCTACTTTTTACTCCGATATTCTCACGGGATAAGGATAAAATCTAATAATTTCAACCGCTGTGTAAACCCAAAGATCAGTCATTAAATTTTGGATAGGTTGTTCTTGTTACAACGTCAATGAAGATCATGATAAAAATTTTGGGAATAGGGAATATTACTGCAATTTTCTGCCGTCAGAGTGCAGCACTAGCACAAAACCGTAAACAGTTTTTCGAGTATTTTGTACGAAGGATGCCATAAGCCATAATATCATAATTATTTCAATTAAATTTTTGGACATATAGCTCTATCGTGACAAACGATGTAAATTTCATGTTATTTTGCTACTAATAAATGGATGAAGACCAAAGAATTGCACGCCGTTAAAGCTGCGTCAGCAGGTATTTATAATTACAATTATTTTTTTCCTTTGTGACACGAAAATTAATCAATCATACATTTGAAAAAGTTAATGGAAATTTAAACTACCTGCTAACGCAGCTTTAACGGTGTGCAACTTTTTGGTTTTCACGTAAGTGCCTATGTCATAATTTCTATAGGTATTAATACTCTTTTGTCTGTCGCAGAGCTTTGCCTTATATGCCCTATTCCCAGAGAAATTTTGTAAAATCCCGGAATTTCAATTGCAACACTAACTACCAGATCGAATAGTTTACGCGTGCTAAGTCGCGCGCAAAATCTTGTTTCATATAAAAGTATTTTATTTGAATAAAGTATTTTGAAAATACCTATTTTGTATTTTGTATTTAAAATACTTAAAGCAAAAATATTTTGTATTTTGCATTTCAAATACCAAAATTAGAAAAGTATTTGCATTTTGTATTTAAATACTTTTTTAAAAGTATTTTGCACATCTCTGATGGTTTCACGGGTAAAATTTGATTGCTTGGTAGCGACATCTCTTGTCTGAGTGAGCGGTTAGTTCCGAAAGCACGTCTCTCGATGACAGAGAAACATAGATGTCGCTAGTGCTGCTGCTTAAGTAGCGCAGTGAAATAAAAGCAACTTGAGATATGTGTGCATTGGAAAAATTCGTGTCTAGATTCTTGTCCAGCAGTGGTGTAGGGGTTATAGCACGCAGCACGGATTGCCGAGGACCTGGGTTCAATTCCTGGGTCTCTTTTTCTGGTTTTTCTGTGGATCCATGTCTCAGTTTGTATTTTCAATATAGGTACTTGTCATACGCAATGCTACGTATGACAGTATGTTTCGAAGCATACGAATATCAGAGTCCAGATTCATAATACATTGCATAAGTATGTTGCGAACGCGGGATAAGTGATCGAGTCCCTAGCTTTATCATTTTAAAGCCGTGATGGCCTAGTGGTTTGACCAATGGTTTCTCAAGAAGCAGAGTATCGTTAGTTCAAATCTGGGGTCACATCTTCAGATTCGTGAAAAAATGTTCTAAAGAAGCTTAACTCCTAAACAAAACCACGTAAATCATCAACAAGAATCAGCACAAATTAAACCAAGTTTCAATAAAGAGGCCAAAGGTTTAACAACTTATAAATTTCAAAGGGCGGCCATCCTAAAGGAAACAGAGCGGTCCATAAATTTGGTATAATTCCACCTTTTACTGCGGGTTTCGTTAATGCTGTGCCAACGCTGAAATACTTGTTTTGAAGGTTTTCAAAATACTAGCTGATGCTCGCGACTCCGACCACGTAGAATTCGTTTATCGCTATCCCGCGGAAACTGTGCAATTTATCAGGACAGAAACTATCCTGTGTCCTTTTCCGGAACACAAACCCAATTTCATCTCAATTACTTTCTAGGTTTCTAGACATGAATAACAAACAAACTCACAAACTTTCGCATATTAGTGGAATGAAAAAGTTTAAGAGGTTGTAAGTTTTTCCATAGCAAGGCAACCTACGCCAGCACGGTTTTCTTCTCTTCTTCAGCCCGTAGCCACCCAATTCTGAGTGTAGGGTAGGCATCCGCATTGCTCAACACTCATATCGGTCCAGTGCTCTCCTCATCCAGCACCTTCCCTTGACCAGGTCGTTGGTGCACCTCATCTCCTGTCTACCAACGTGAGAAAACTGGTTCTGGGTCTCCACTCAATCGGTTTTCTTCTATTGTATTATCTAGTACCTATTGTATTATACTATTTTATCTTGTATTGTTTATATTGTTGTCTGGTACTGTTTGTACTATTGGCAAATAAATATTTTTCTATCTTTCTTTCTAATCTATTGAATCAGGCGTTACTTTGCAGAGGTCCATATCAATGAACTATAAAGACGACCTAGCTCGCAGGAACCGTAAACTGCTTCAACTTTGCCTTATGGCCCAAACATTGCCTGATTTGATTTATCGATAACTTAGCATTTTTATAGGTTTCAAACTTTTATGTACACAGGAATTATTATTACGGGGGATAAAAGTTTAAAACCTAGAAGTGTGCTAAATAATCGACTCTAAATCGAATCAGGCAATGTTTGGGCCAGA
The DNA here is from genome assembly GCA_037349165.1 of Choristoneura rosaceana. Taxonomy (NCBI): domain Eukaryota; kingdom Metazoa; phylum Arthropoda; class Insecta; order Lepidoptera; family Tortricidae; genus Choristoneura; species Choristoneura rosaceana. The sequence goes on from JAZBNJ010000019.1 coordinate 2,397,212, forward strand.
GGGCAAAGTTGAAGCAGTTTACGGTAGGCAAAGTTATTGTTTATAAGTCTTTACCAACAACCTTGAGCTGTCCGGTGAAACCTGTGAAGCAATCCAATGTTGTGTGTGAAGTTCCCAATCCACAATGGGCCAGCGTGAGAACTACTGCCTAAGCCCTCCTGAGGAGACCTGCGTCCATCAGTAGTGGGACGTTAGAGTTTGGGATGATGATGATGATAAACAGCCTAAAAATGTATTCGAGAACGAATATGAGTATGTTCTTTTCGCCTCACTATTCCCAACCGCGACCGCTTGATACAAATTCAGGTCAAACGAAAATAAATTTAGTTTGCTTTGTCCATTTTAAGTACAGTTTTGTTTAGGAATTCCATCGAAACATCCATTGTTGGTTGCGCGGTTTTGTCTGACGGTGCCTCATCTTTCTGAGTGTGGTGGTTAGCTTTGATTTGGTTAGTAGAGGGTAGATTTAATTGCCGTAACAAAGGTAAATGAAGTTCGGAAATAACTAACTTTTCTACATCGAGAGTATGTTGTTTCTGAAGAGAAAGTCGAGGAGTAATTTATAATACAAGTATTTTTTGTATGTAAGATAAACTGTAAGTAGTTCAATTCATACTAACCATACTTACTTACTAATATTATAAATGCGAAAGTGTGTTTATATGTTTGTGTATTTATCCGTCTTTCACGCTGTAACGGAGGGACGGATCGACGTGATTTTTCATATTTTGGCATTTTTAATATTGTAAGAATATGCTAAAGGTAAGAAATATGATTGAAATTTATTTAACAAAAAACCCGGGCTAATATCCGTGTTGCTAATAACAGGGCATTAAGCTATAACATTTTAAGTAACACGTCAGATTTTCTCTTCACTATAAAATATCATAATTTTTCTGGTAAATCTCAACCTAGAAGGGTAAGATTTAGCTTGTCATCAAGCAACGTTGCAGTTTTCAGCGTCCCCTACCAATGCGTATTTTTATAAGATTAGTAACTTACGAGTATATTAACTCAGTAGCTTTTGCCCGCGGCTCCGCCCATGTAGTATTCGGTTATCGCGCGCTGTTCCCTCAGGAACTGTGCATTTTTTCGGGATAAAAAGTAGCCTATGTCACTCTCGGGTCCACAAACTATCTCTATGCCAAAAATCACGTCGATCCATCGCTCCGTTACGGCGTGAAAGACGGACAAACATAAACACACATAACTTTCGTATTTATAATATTAGTATGGATGGGGTAGAAATCCCCGGCTGTTTTCTATTGGATGGCGTAAATTTGTAATATTATCGTTACGCATAATTGCTTTTAGCCGAATTAGTGATGTGCATTTTATCATTACGCATATTTTTTTACGCATAAAATTAAAAAGCATACTCACAGAAAGCATATTATGCTCATGTTGTCTCGTCTTCGATGATGAGAGTTCACAAGTGTAGTCCCGGCTTCATGACTCACTGACGCCACATAATTTTAAAGCTAGAAGAAAAAACGCCTACACGGTGCTGCCTATGTTATCTGTAATCCACTCCATTCGGTTTTTATGTCAAAAACTCGACGCCACGTTTCTTTCGGGAAAAATAGTATTTTCAGATAAAAGTGCAACAATATGGGGAAGAAAAGATCAATAGAAGAAAAAAGAACCCATTTATTGGAAAAGATAAGGAAACTTGATGAAAAAATTAAGAATTCGGAGTCCGAAAAAGGTAAAACGCTTTTGCATTCGCAATTTTTCAACGCGCCATTTTGTTCTTTCCTATCATGCTTTTGTTTTTTTCTGGTTTTTTCCTTTCGTGAAGATAATTATTGTGTGAATAATATAAATATAACCTCAGTACGAATTGTACGTAATATTTTGTGCCTGTGGGGTGTTTTGTGGGAACACACTGGTTACAATTTTTTACACTAACCTTAAAGGGGAGTTCTGCGGGAACTCACATGGTTATGTGGAATGCATACGCTATGCTAATTGCCTTCGTTTTTTGTTAAACGATCCTCTTCGCATTGCAGCTGCTAGCGATGCAAGCTTGCAGTCGCCGTCCAACGAGTCCCACGACAACAATGTCGAGAATATTAATCCGGAAGCCTTGGATGAACTTGTCGAAGAAGGCACGGATTTAACGGGACTGGCGATGGAGGAGGAGATTGACGACTCAATCTTGGAGATTTTGGGCGAGGGACCCAGTATTGATAAAAAGGGCCAGCCCCTTCACAACAAAATTGTTGAGAGATGGCAAGAAATTCTTAAGAAAGGCATGAAGAAAGAAGAAAAAGATAAGTTAGCCAAAGATAATCCAGCTTTTGTTAACTGCGAGCTTATGTCCCCGCCCAAATTAAACCCAGAGGTCAGTGCTGCTTTGGCAGACAAGGAAATGGCTAAGCGAAGGGATCAACTGATTGAAAAGAGACAACAACAAGTGTCCACTGCATTGGTATGCTTAGGTTCAGCCTTACAGACATGCATAAAAGACGATTTGCAAGTTCACAAATTAAATATTATAAAAAATCTGAATGATGCATCCAGATTACTGTGCGACTCAATTTATTTGGACACAAAAGGAAGGAGATCTCTAGTCCTATCAGTCATAAATAAAGACATGAAGGAATTTCTTGTTCAATCAGAACCCAAAGAATGTCTGTTTGGTGAGAATCTCGGTGAAAAAATAAAAACTGCCAGAACAGTACAAAAGACAGGCAGTGACCTGAAAATACCAGATAATAGTAGAAAGTTCAACAATAAACCAAACAGCACTGCTACTAGGAAACCTTTTACTCCCAACAATAAGGCTTTACACTGGCGGGGCCCTCCTCGTACCGATGTGAGGACGAACGGCGGAACAGCAGCAGGGGGGCCAGCGCACAGCAGTTACCGAAGCGGACGGTTCCAGAGGAAGAAGGAAGAGAGGCCCTACCAACGCAACAGGAAGTAAACAAGCAGGTTGGTAGACTTCCATACTGTTACCACTATTGGAACAGTATTACCAAGGATTCTACTATTCTTAACTGGGTTAAGGGGTATAAAATACCTCTACAGGCTAAGCCATATCAATCTTCTGTTCCTCAGAACGATAAATACATCACTCGAAGTTCAACAGTTAAAGTCAGAAATTAATAAGTTATTGGCTATGAATGCTATTGAGCTGTGTGACGCACAGAAAGACCAGTTTTGTTCACCTATATTTCTTGTTAAAAAACCAAATGGAACCTTTAGGTTCATTTTAAATCTTAAAAAGTTAAATTTATTTGTCAAAACAGAACATTTTAAGTTAGAAGATTATAGAACTGTGTGCAAAATTTTACAGAAAGATGATTTTTTAATGACATTAGATTTGAAAGATGCATATTATATGATTAATATGCATAATGACAGTAGAAAATATCTGAGATTTTTCTTTGAGGGGAATTATTACCAATTCACAGTCCTTCCTTTTGGTCTATGTACAGCGCCCCTAACTTTCACTAAAATAATGAAACCGATAGCTGCTTACCTTAGGGAACAAGGCTTTGTTTCAGTTATTTATCTTGATGACTGGCTTTGTTTTGGAAACAGTTATAATGATTGTATTAAAAACATGCAAGCAACAACAAAAATCTTAAGAAATTTAGGTTTTATTATTAATGAGGAAAAAAGCATGAGTATACCAAGTCAAAAATGTTCTTATTTAGGACTTATTTTCAACAGTACTGATATGTCAATCAGTATTAGTGATGAAAAAGTAAATAACTGCCTAAAACTTATCAAAGAATTGTGTAATAAGGAATGTGTCAAAATTAGATTCTTAGCAAAAGTAGTAGGTACTTTAATTTCAGTTTGCCCTGCTACTAGGTATGGAATGCTATACACCAAAGAACTAGAAAGAAATAAATACCTGTCATTAAAACATAACAATGACAATTTTGAAAAATATACAAAATTAAATCATGAGTGCAGGGAAGATCTAAGATGGTGGGCTAACAATGTAGTAAATTCACACAATCCTATAAGAAAGAACAACTATCATTTGGAAATCTTTAGTGATGCCTCTAGCAGAGGCTGGGGTGCTTCCTGTGGTACCGAGACAGCTAGTGGTGTCTGGACTGATGATGAATTGAATCTTCACATTAATTCCTTGGAACTCATGGCAGCATTCTTTGGTATTAAGTGCTTTGCTAAGAATTTAACAGACAGTCAAGTATTACTTAGAATAGACAATGTCACAGCAGTATCTTACATCAATAGGTTAGGTGGTGTTCAATATCCCCACTTACATAGTATTGCAAAGTCAATCTGGCAATTTTGTGAATCAAAAAATATATGGATTTTTGCTACTTACATTAACACTAAAGACAACATAATAGCTGATTTTCAGTCCAGAAAAGAATTAGGTCACACAGAATGGGAAATTGGCTCTACTTATTATGATAAAATTGTTAATACTTTTAAAACACCTGAAATTGATCTGTTTGCAACAAGAACCAATACAAAGTGCCCTCTATTTGTTTCCTGGCATCCAGATCCAGAGGCATATGCAGTGGATGCCTTTACAATATGTTGGAACCAATATTTTTTCTATGCTTTTCCACCATTCTCAATGGTTCTTAAAACATTAGAGAAAATTATAACTGACAGAGCAACTGGTATTTTAATTATACCTTACTGGGTAACTCAACCCTGGTACCCAATATTCACCAAACTTTTGTGTTCTAAACCTTTAGTATTCAGACCCTCAGAAGATTTACTAACTCTAAAAAATTCCAGGTTGTTACATCCCCTTCATCGGAGCCTGTCCCTGATGGCAGGAGTATTATCCGGCAAACCTTTTTAGACTCAGGTATTAATAATGAAGCGGTGGATATTATGTTGTCTTCAATTTCAAATAATACTTTGAAGCAATATTTACCGAGTATTGTTGACTGGGCCAATTATTGTAAATTACATAAAATATGCCTAGGTAATCCTACAACCCAAGAAGTTATTACATATTTAACTAAGAAATTTAATGACGGATTATCGTATGGAAGCTTGAATAGCCTTCGGTCAGCTCTTTCTTTTCTCATAGGTTCACATATAGGTAATGCAGTTAATATAAAGAGATTGTTTAAAGGTTTTTACAAGTTAAGGCCGTCTGCCCCAAAGTATAACATGACATGGGATGTATCCATACTTTTAAATTTCATAGAAAATCAGCATTCGGTTCAAAATAATTTAGAGATAATTACAAAAAATACTGTAACTTTATTAATTCTTGCTACAGGCCAAAGAGCACAGACATTGTCCTTAATTGATATAAAAAATATAGTGATTGGAAATGATTGTATAAATATAAAAATTGATAAGTTTATTAAGACCTCAGCGCCCAATAGGTGTCAGCCTTTTCTTACAATTCCATTCTTCAATGAAAGGGTCAATATATGCCCAGCCAGGGCTCTGGTAAATTATATTGAGCTCACCAAAACTTTAAGGTCAACTAGTAATTTGTTTATTACGTTAAGAAAACCTCACAAATGTGTGACAGCCAGTACAATTAGCCGTTGGGTAAAGAGTGTAATGAGACAAAGTGGTATTGATACTTCAATATTCTCAGCCCACAGCACGCGTCACGCTACTACTTCCGTCGCGTATCTTAAGGGAGTGAATATTGATGATATCCGTAGAACGGCTGGTTGGACTGGAGATTCATTGACTTTTGCTCGGTTCTATAACAGACCTATTCTGAACAATGTTAATTTTGCTGAAGCTGTGTTTGGAAATAAGTAATATGTTTAGTTTGTTTTTTCTGTTTTATCCGAAATATTCTACTAAATATTTAAAATAAAACATTTGATTTTATAGCTTTTCTTTGAACATCTACACTTGTGAACTCTCATCATCGAAGACGAGACAACATGAGCATAATTGAATAGTCGAACGAACTTACCCTTAAGTGAAGTTCGACTGGAATTATGCGAAGTGTTGTCTCGTCTGAAGATGATGAGTCCCACCCTACCCATACAGTCAAGCTAACTTGACATCCCCTGCGCTATAAAATCAAAAGTGGTGTGTCTATAAACTTAATGAAGTGGATTACAGATAACATAGGCAGCACCGTGTAGGCGTTTTTTCTTCTAGCTTTAAAATTATGTGGCGTCAGTGAGTCATGAAGCCGGGACTACACTTGTGAACTCTCATCATCTTCAGACGAGACAACACTTCGCATAATTCCAGTCGAACTTCACTTAAGGGTAAGTTCGTTTGACTATTCAATTATTATCTTCATGAAGGCTAACGTCAAATAGCATAAATAAAAAAAGACATAACAACGTAGATGTCGTTAGTGCTGCTGCTTAAGTAGCGTAGTAAAAAAAAACAACCTGAGATATGTGTGCATAGGAAAAATTCGTCTCTGTACTCTGTACTGGTAGTGTAGAGGTATGGCACGCAGCACAAATTGCTGAGGACCTGGGTTTGATTCCCAGCGCTGATCTCTTTTTCTGGTTTTCTGTCCATCCATGTCTCAATTTGTATTTTCCACACGTATACTCGTAAAATAAGCTAAAAACAATGTTCCACCCCGATTCGTGAATTAATTTCCTCGGCTGTGCTTTGTGAAAAAAAACTAAGAAAGAAAGAAAGAAAACATTTATTCGTGACATGACATGACGTGATGTGACATGTATAATAATAAAAATAAAAAAATAGTTATGCATGTCTCGAAATGGGCCCAAATCAGCAATCTACCGGTCTTGCGAACGGCGCTGGTCTACCTTTGGGACCATCTGGTCATCATACATTAAAAAAAATACAGTTAAGTGAGACCAATACATCATCATCATCATCATCATGTCAGCCGAAAGACGTCCACTGCTGGACACAGGCCTCCCCCAGGGCTCTCCACTCAGACCGGTCTTGTGCTTTTCGCATCCACCGCGATCCCGCGATCTTAAATAGGTCGTCGATCCATCTTGTTGGAGGCCTACCGACAGCTCGATACCGATACAATTTACAGTTAAAAAAATCCTATTTAATTAAAATTAAAGCTAAGCGAGTTGCGCGTGAGTTTCCGTGTTACGAGCTTCATAATCCCCGTCAGCGGGAGCGGCCGGGAACTCATTAACGGCTGGAAAAAAGGTTATATTACATAATATTTTTTGTTCGACGACGGTTTCGTTAAAACTAGATTTTAAGTCCTTTGAGATCGGAAATGTGGGGTATCGTTGGATAGGTCTTTTAAAATCATCACGGGGATTGCTAAAACGATTTTTCGGTTTAGTGATTTGTTTGCGAAATAAACTTTAAAGTGCAAATTTTCATTAAAATCGAGCGTCCCCCATCTAAAATCTAAACCGGTGGGTGGAAATAATAAATAAGGAAGGTGGGTTAATTTTTTCGTGATGGCTACGGAACCCTATTTTGGGCGTGTTCGACACGCTCTTGGCCGGTTTTTTGGTGTACAGTAAAGAGTCATCGCATTATATAGTACCTATTGTATGAATTTAACTCGGCTTTTGTATCGCATACCTTGATTTTTTTCGTCTCGTGATCAATGCATGCAACTGTGCCGAAATAGGGTACGCATCTGAATATCAAATGTTAAAATATCGAATATATTAAAATATCGAGTGGGTCATAATATCGCAAAGTTTATTTTCTGAAACCGCAAACTTTTCAGGATTGATTAAAACGGCATCGCATAGAACCCTTCAGGCTAGGTTAGGTTAGATTTATAACAATCTAAAAAAAATACAGTCTTAACAGAAATACCTTTCCAATATTACTCATTCGATATTTTAATACATTCGATATTCAGATACGTAACCGCCGAAATATCGAGCTGCTCTAAAATCAAAGTACACTGAACAAAACCCGAATTTAATTCATAAAATTAGTAATGACCGCGATAGTCTAATTGTATTGTATTTTCAACATTTTATTTTCAAACCTCAACAGATTGTCACCATCAAAAATCTGCCTCATAAAAAAAAGATCCCGTTTCTAATTAGTTTAATCAAGGCAATTACAGAACCCTTATACCCTCCGTCTGCGATACGGTTTGTTTGATTAAAAATAAATCGCCTTTTGTCTATGCTCCATGAATTCAGGATTTAATCTGGACTTGTAATTTGAAAATATGATGGTGATATTGAAAAATCATGATTTGTTTTTATTTGAGACACGATTCACGTTACGGGGCCTTTGTTTCGTAGATTTTAATATTCTATTTAATCATGTTGTGATTGTGTTAGATACCTTTATTGTACATAAAACATGTTAAGGTTACCAATGGAACCATTTCACAGTAAACGTCATAGTTTCCTTTGAAAAGGTTCCACGGTGACTCATTTATTAAAGTCCTTGATCGTTCAAATACACATGTTAGTATTTTTTCTTACTTAGTTTATAACTATTATAAGTTACAGCGTTAGAACGGGAAATGTGGAGCTCAAATTCTCCCGCCTTTGCCTAAGAATTTTGGCTTCTCATATTTTTACAGCATCTTATTATTCCGCCATAACACTTTTCCAAGTTTCCCGCCCATATACAGGCTCTTTCAAGCTCTTACCCGTGTTGTGACATAAACTTAGCTCGTATAAAGCTCGCCTCGGTTCTAGAACTAGGCCAGTAACTTACACACTTATGCATACTATAACTTGGCATATGTATGAGTTATTGTGTGAAGTTAAGTAACTAGGGTTTTGTGTGAAAGGCGCTATTCATACGCGTATGAAAGTGGATGATTGAGACCTCAAGGAACCAGCAAGTTTTACTTAGAAGCATTCCACGTACAGAGTATTTAATTAAAATATCCAGGTATCTATAAATTACGCAAGCAATTACGGAGTGGTGGCCAAGACTGTGCCGAAGAACGGTAGGCAGACCACCGGCCCGTTGGTCGGATGGCATCTGGCAGTGGTTGGTAAACTGTGGATGAGACTAGCGCAGGACCGGGCAAAATGGCGTGAAAATGAAGAGGCCTTTACCCAGCAGTGGGTGGATGTGGGCTGATTTGATTGTATCTATAAATAACAAGGAATTCTATTTAATAATGTAGTAATGGAGGTTAAAACGAAAGTCCTATACCACGCGCCAAATAAGTAAATCTGCCTAAAAGTCCATTACTTAATACTCAGTTTTGACGAATTTTTGAGATACATTTTTTATGCGACGTCTTTATGTTACTACCGGATTGTGTTCGAATCGCTTAACGGCATAGTGCCTATTCAATTATTGGTAATATACCTTTATAGTTTTTGTGGTACTAGTCGTGGCAATGAACTTTTACTTCACATGAAAACACAAGCCGAAACATGGATGCACAGAAAAACCAGAAAAATAGACCAACGCTGGGAATCAAATCCAGGTCCTCAGCATTTCGTGCTGCGTGTTATTCCCCTACACCAACACCGCTAACAAACAAATACAAAAATTTGGAGTTGAAATAAAAAATACAAAAAGACTCCAAATAGTAATCTTGAATGAACTTTTAGGCAAAGTTAGGCTTCGGAAGGTATAGCGCTTAAGTTCTATAAGATTCAATAAATTAATTACCAATTATTACTCTGTACTTATAAGCACTCTGTACACTGATACATAGTTCCTGCGTGCTTCAATTTTAGAAACAAATGCGGACTGTACGGTGGCATTTTAAACAAGCATAATTTAAAATATTAATGAACAAATCGAAAAATTTGGCATAAAAACAATTTTATGCCACTTGTGAATTTAATTGGATGCTTAATATTCAATGCAGTTTTTGCTCGGACAAAGTTAAGAAATTAGTCCTAATTTTAAAGCAATAAAGTGCAAATTTCATCAACCAACCAGTCATCTCGAGTTTTCAGCAAGATTTGTTATTGAGAGAAGAGAGTTAAGTTAAGAACCAACTTTTTACCATTTTCAGTTTTAAACAGTTGGGTTAAGATTGAAATTTCTGTGCATTCAGTTGCGACTTTGCGTTTTTGCTGCGAATGAGTTTATTTTTCACAATCTGAACATCAAAATTTGATCGTAGCGTAAAACTGACATAAAACATTGATATCTTTTTAACTCGGAAAATTTGTATTTCAGTAGCGCTGAAGTTGTAACTGCAGCGATCACAGACTAATAAATTCAAAGATTATTCTAGAATATTATTGATTGCTTGAACAAAATCTACCAAATGCAAGTGCGGACTCGCGCACCGAGGATTCAGTACAGAGCAGGCAATTCAAAGTACTTACACCTTACACTATATAAACGGCCGCATGTACATATATATATTTCATTAAAATCAATTCAGGCGTTTTTGAGATACCTATTGAACTTAGAAATGACAATTGGGATATTATGAAAAAAAACCGTCCAAGTGAAAGTCGAACTCGCGCACAAAGGGTTCTATACCATTATCATCATACTTAAGACGACAAAAAACGGCAAAAAAAAAAATTATTACAAATTTATTTAATTACTTATCTATAGTAAATATTTCAAGCGTCTAACTATTGCCGTTATTGACATCGAGCAAAATTGTTGTATGGGAGCCCCCCTTGTATAAAAATTATATTGTTTTTTTACTAAAAACTTTATAGTATTTGTGGTTATGTGTGTGTGGGTGTGTGGTGGTAGTGGTGTGGTTAAATTCCTCAGTGCCTTAAGACGAAAGTCTTTAACCAATGTGTGTTGCCAGTGATGACATATGGATCCGAGACATGGTGCTTTACTGTAGGCCTTATGAATAGGCTCAGAGTTGCTCAGCGAGCTATGGAGAGAGCTATGCTTGGGATTTCTCTACGGGATCGAGTCCGAAATGAGGAGATACGTAGAAGAACAAGGGTCACCGACATAGCCAAGCGAATTAGCTCGTTGAAGTGGCAATGGGCGGGCCATATAGCACGGAGAGCAGATGGCCGTTGGGGCCGAAAAGTTTCCAAGTGGAGGCCGCGGATCGGCAAGCGCAGCGTGGGACGTCCACCAACGAGATGGACGGATGACCTGGTTAAAGCCTCGGGTTCACGGTGGATGCAGGCCGCTGCCAACCGAAGCAACTGGAGGTCTATGGGGGAGGCCTATGTCCAACAGTGGACGTCCTACGGCTAAGATGATAATGATGGTGATGATTTATGGTTATAGCGACAAGAGAAATATTTACATCATCTGTAAAAATTTCAACAGTCTAGCTATCACGGTTCATGCGATACAGCCTGGTGACAGATAAACAGACGGACGGACAGTGGAGTCTTATTAATAGGGTCCCGTTACCCTTTAACTTTTGCCGTAATCTTAAAAACTGTCAACAGAAAGTAGACGTGTCTTTTGTTTCTAAAATAGAAATTTTAATTATTGTTTCAAACGCTAACAACAAATTCAATTATCCCAGGTATTCGCGTACCAAATTGTAATCGCTCGCTACTTTGATGTCTGGTTAGTCCTCCATTATTCCCGGCGGAAAATCCAGGGAATCCTAATAAATTGGAAGCAATTTTAGGTAAATGAGTTTTACCCTAGATGCGGGTTCGGCTTTTGTGTCTTAGTATTTAGGCTTGTGAAACCGCGCAATATTACCTGGGTTTGGGAAGACGTTCCTAAATTTGACGAGAATTATATATAGGTAACTAGCTTTTGCCCGCGGCTCCGCCGGCGTGGTATTTGGTTATCGCGCGCTGTTCCCTCGGGAACTACACTGATCATTTTTCCGGGATAAAAAGTAGCCTATGTCACTTTCGGGCTCATAAACTATCTCTATGCCAAAAATCACGTCGATCCATCGCTCCGTTACGGCGTGAAAGACGGACAAACATACAAACACACTTTCGCATTTATAATATTAGTATGGATTTTTGACATAGGTCAGGTCATATATCAGTTGACAACTTGAAACAATTATTCAATGACGCCAATGAAGCGCCAATGTAATAAAAAAAAATGTAGGTCCTGAAAGCAGATATTTTTTTATCGAACTGAAAAGTTAGATTTTTTGTTACTTGGAAACCCATGACACAGTACAATTAAAATGTTCATGTCGCTCGGGACTCGTCGGTTTTCTTCGATTTTCTGAAGATTCAATGAGAAAGAAAAAGAAAACCGATGTTTTGTTTCAAATTCCAAACGACATTAGCAAAACTAGTAGATTAGGTAAAATAAATGTACTCGTATCTAGTCTGGGATGACAAAGAAGTTACGTCATAAAAAATACAATAAAAAAATTCTATAAAAGACGTGTTTTGGTATTGACAGTTTATGTTAGCACGTAAATTCATTTGTGGTGACATCTATTTTTTTTATTCATTTAATAATGTTTAGTTTATTTTTAAAAGCAGTCCGAATTACCACGGGTAAATTTTTATTAAATGTTTTATTTTCGTTGTGGGTCCCTATGTAGATAGCATTCTTAGTTTTTTTTTTGCAAATCTTATATTTTTTTGTGCAATCGTTCTGCTAATCAAAGCAAAATCAGCTTCCATAATACGCTTAAGCATCAAGATTACTATTTGGAGTCTTTTTGTATTTTTTACTTCATGTTTCGGCTTGTGTTTTCGTGTGAAATATGCGCTTAAGCATAATAGCGACCTCTTCGGAATAATGCACTAAGAAGCTTACAAAGATGGCGGACGTTTCCAGAATCTTGTAAACCCAAAAACTAATTTGTAAAGGAGTACGAAATAAGGCAACGGCACTAAAACTTGAGAACACATGTAGCTATGAACACCTGGACACACATGTATGTGCTGTTTTAAAAGCAAATTAGTTGGTTTATGTTGATGATATTAGAGTTCAAAGTTGAGTGGTGGACGGTGGAGGGAAACGCAAACGTGTCGTGGTTAGAAACGCTACGTAAGTCTTGAGGATTGGACACACTGCTACTAAATTTGTGCAATATCCAAACATGGATTAGAAACTTTAAATCGGTAAAAATAATGTATTTTTTTTATGTGGAGCCTTACCACTTGCAGGCTGCAGTTCGAATGGGCCGACTCGACCGGGTTAGTACCACACTCCCACAGAATACCGGCGTGAAATAGTAGTTTTGCGACTGTGTTTCGTACGGTGAGTGGGAGATCCGGAGGCAGAAGTCCCCTCCTTGCCTCATTTCAGACGTAATTTCTCACATGAATTTAGCAAAACTCGGAGGTGCGAGCCGGGGTTTGAACCCACGATCCTCTGCTTGATAGGCCATAGATCAAACCACTAAGCCACCACGGCTCCACTTCTACATGTCAACACAGTCAAAAGACACGGAATCAATGAGTTGCTGCCTGTTCTTTCAGCCCTTATGTCCCCCACACGGCACGCCTAATTTGGGTTTACGAGGCCAACTAAGGCCGAACCAAGCAACGCTCACATACATACATACAGGTCATGCAACAGCCATGAAAAAGAAAGCAGTTCCGTTTATGCCAAGACGCTCCGGAGTCTACTTTATGGAGACAGCACAGGTGAAATAAAACGTTGTACACTTTTGTACTAAGAATATTAATCCAAACGAAAGTTTACAAAAAGCTGCGGGCACACAGTGAGAACTGCCATGGCATCGACTTGAAACTTCTGTATGCAAATGTAGTTTAGTTGATAATGCAAATACAGTCGAGGTACACCTTCAAAAAGCGAGTGTACCATTTCTTGCAAGGCCGGCAACGCATCTGCAGTCCTGATGGTGCTGCGGATGTCTATGGGCGACGGTAATCACTTAACATCAGGTGAACCGTCTGCTCGTTTGTCTGCTATTAAATAAATAAATAAAAACAGTCAACGAAAAGTACAGTCAGCAAAAAAAGCTTGTATCAATTTTTTTTTTTTATGGTTAGGCTATTTGAAGTTAGTTATATTTTTTCTTTTCAAGCATTTCATGACTGCTTTCACCTGTACAACACAGGTTCTGAAGGATATCTTGAACTATCTCTGATAGGGCCCGCGGCAGGAAATTGCGACCGTCTCACTTCCTGCCTGCCGGTACTCGTGTTTACTGGCACCAAATGAAAAAAAAGGTATTTATTTATTTAGTTATTAACTTTGGCACACAAAGAAATTGTAAACATGCGGTACAGTAGTGAAAATAATTAAGGCGAGAAATCATTTACAATAAAGAACCTGAAGATACCCTACCTGAAGGTGTGAAGAGAACCTGTTGAAAAAAATATAAATTGATTATTTCTATTATTTAGTACCTAATTACTATGGTGCAATGGTGCTGTTTTTTTATCTTTGCCCGATTTTTTATTGATGGCTTAATAAATTTGACTTTTTTTAATCTAGAAAATTGATAATCAAATTCTATTTCGCACACGAATTTCAATAGAGTCGAACCCGACTTTGAACCCGTGATTGTCTCATCCATGTCATCATCATTAGTGAACTTACACTAAGATAAAATTTGCAAGAGAGTGTTAAAATATCTTTGTGTATATTATAAGGTACGCATATGAATATCGAATGTTAAAATATCGAATATATTAAAATATCGAATGGGTCATAATATCGAAACGTTTATTTTCTGAAACCGAAAACTTTTCAGGGTTGATGAAAACGGCATCGTATAGAACCCCTTAGGATAGTTTAGGTTAGATTTATAACAATCTAAAAAAAATACAGTCTTAACAGAAATACCTTTTTGACATTATGACCCATTCGATATTTTAACATTCGATACCATACGTAACCATATTTGCAAAGTATACTTTTGGCGGTGACTTAAAACAATTCAACTGCACACGATTGAACTGTTTAAGCGGGTGGTTGCCATAATTGAAGACATGAGTGGATGAAGGGGGTATGTTACATTTTTTTGATTTTCGATTTTATGCCTTATTCGAAGGTTTTAAGACACAGTGCAACCCAAATTGCCCTCAGTTCTCACGTTTTTAAGCTATAAGGGCTTCAAACACAATGGATGAAAGACCTATGTACAAAGAAAAGATTGATTTCTTCCTGAATGAACGTGCTAAGTGTCAATCGCGAGTAAGGTGTACCAGAGAAGAAAGTGTTAAGTACAAACTTAACTCCTTCATCCATGATTTAAACCACAAACCATTTAACTTTTTACTCTTTTGACATGAATGAAGGTGTTACGATTTGAACATAAACCCTTCATCCATGTTTCAAGTCATAAAAATTTAGCTTTTTTTAATTAAGTCCCGTTAAATCGCGTAAGTTAAATAGTTTTATAATTAGTTTTTTATTAATAAACCCTTTCTTCCACAATAAATTGTTTTATTCACACGTCAGTTTAAATATGAATGAAGGGGTTATGTACGAAAAGAATACATAATTCTTATGTATTTATGGAGTTTTTGAAATATTTTTATAACACTAGCCTGACATCTCCCTAGGTACATTTCATGAAAGTTTCAGCATCCTACCTTTATCATATCATTTTCTACAGCTAAAAAACATTTAACTGCGATTTACTCGAAATTTTGTTTTTGTGACATACCCCCTTCCTTCATCCACTCATGTCTTCAATTTTTTTTAAGCTAGTTTTTAGATAAGGTCCTCACTGAAAAGCAGCGCCAGGGCTTGCCGTGGCATTATGCCGAGTGAGGACCTATTTAGCGTCATGTATGCCTTTATTTGTTCTATGTTTGTTTTATTGTGTTAAATAAATGTATTTTCCTTCTTCTTTCTTTCTTAACCATATTATACTTACACCAGCCACGAAAAAAAAATCTCAAGTTTTCTGCTTTTGTAGTTTTATCGACGTTATGTTTCTATTCTATTCTACTAGGTCACCGCGGCTCTTACACACACTAACATACAAATATGTGACAGTATAAAACAATTTTATCTCAACGTAAACGAGACAGCGTTTCGCAAGGACAGGGTACTAACTGCTCGCGTCACCGTGTCTCCCAAAATGACAGTGACAAGCGTTGTCACCCGAGCTTGATGAATTGCGGGACACATGCGGGTTACACTGGAATTGTGTTACAAGCGTATTTAGGTAGAACTACGGGGTTCACACAAAGTACTAGTGATATGTGTCTTCAAATTATTTCAGAATATTGCGGCAGATCGTTAGAATAAATGAACACTACTGTTGTTCAGAATTTTATAGTTAAACAAACATTACCGATTAGTTAGTAGTAGTTGTTACTTTTTTAACGTTATAATAACCACTTGACAGTCCGACGATACCATTGGTATCCAAAACCAAAATGCTCCAAACCGTCCGTGGATACTTTAGTGTCGTAAAGTATGTCGTAAAATTATTGACACACAGCGCGTTTTCGTCCGTCAATAAAAAAACCCCGGACGGTTTGAGGCATATTGGTCGCGCGCTCCGGACTGTCAAGTGGATAATATACATAAACATAATAATCTGAAATCTAGTAGCTACTATGTTATGTAAAGGGGCTCCTAGACGGGCTATAATTTTGATGAATTATGTGGCTACAATGTTGCAGACTATATCCCGGCAATACAAAAAACATTTTAATGCAGCATATGGCTGGAAAATGTATATCTCGGCAATATTTCTGCGGCAGTATATGGCTCATTATTTTGTCTTTACATGGGCTACATACATGTCTAGTATGGCTGACGAACTCATACGCGTTGCAGCAGCTTACATTGTTTTAAAAGCAAAGTGAAAACAAAAAAAAAACAAGAAAAATGTGGATTAGAATTTATTTCAATAAGCGTGATACGTAAGATATTTTAAGTCTGGAAATAAGACTCGACGAACAATTATTTAAAAACTTTAAACGAAAGTCAAACTTTAAACACAAACCAAACTAAATAGAAACAAACACGAACATAACTATGTTACTTGAACTAATCGCGGTAAACTTCAAGTAGCATAAGAAAGGGACGCACTTATGCCGTACAACGAGACAACAATAAAAGTGGCTGAGAAATCAGTGCCTCCAGTGAAAAAGGGAATAACTCAAAATCGCTACTTTTCAGTAGAGGCAAAAAACCTTTCTTTCGTCGTTTTTTAGGTCTTTAGATATTTTTTATGGTTTCAAGCTTTAGGTATAGGTTACAGCTTTCGTTTAGTGGGTATTGCCTTTAAATTTAGTTATTCTATACATATATTTTTTTAAGTTTTTTCTGAGTTATGCTCTTAGTCACAAAACCATAATGGCATAACATGAATTGTGTTAGTTAATACTGTGATACCTTAAGCATAAGACGACTTATTCCCTTAAGTACGACTGTTCTATGGTTACAACAATACTTATTCTACCCTAGTTATGCCTTTATGTACTATATTTATGTCCAAATTGTTAAGGAACAACACAAGTTGTGTCTTTTTGTAAAAAAAAATAACTGCAGATGTGTCTTTAGGATGTATGTTTTTTCGAGTTAAAAGCACTTGTACCTTTAGACTTATAAAAAATTGCAGATAAGTAGAAATATGCCTTTAGAAACGGTGAGTTATGCCCATAGCGTAATCGAAAAAACTAAGTGAGAGGATAGCTAGAGATATGTCCTTTTGTCACAATATGTAACCAAACACGCTGAATCCAATGGTGCAATAAAAGCATAAGGGCATAACTCGTCTTATCCCCCTTTTCACTGGAGGCACTGAAATATTGCAGTATTTTCGATTGCAAAGCGATTATTCCGGAAATATGTCTGAAACCCTAAACATTCATCGGCCACACTAAAAATATGTGACAATATATCCCGGCCATACTAAAAATATTGCCGAGTGTTGCATAGTCTGGCCGTAAATGCTGGCTGATGCTGCCAGCCACACTATTGCAGCTATACATTTTCGTGAAAATATGGCCCGTCTAGGAGCCCCTTAATGGTGCGTGTGAAGTTTTGCCTGCGTGAGAACTATGACCCAAGCCCTCTTGATCTGAGAGGAGGCCTGTGCCCAGCAGTGGGACGTATATAGGCTGGGACGGGATGGGGATGGTGTTGGTATGTAGCTGACATATCAGTCAAGCAAACAGCTTGTCTTTATTTTACTTTTTCTCAACTGCAAAGGCTGAAAAAAATCCCCCTAAAATAAATAAAAATATATTTAAAATGCATTAATGAAAAAACTGAAACTCCAAAAGAAACACAGAAATATCTAGACAAGGTAAAGTCTTAGCGAAACATAATCAAAAGAACATAAACAATTTTGCACCTTAAGTCATCCTAGGAAAGTTTAAATTCCCGCAGCAAATCCTCAACAATAAAGCAGCTACAAGTTTATTCCACTTGAGTCCCGCTACTTTGTCCCTCGTCATTTCTCGCCGGCTCTTTTAAAATAAGTCCTCTGCAATTACAAGACGCTAAGTTCTCTATTAACATGCAAATTGGTTGCAACAGTGAAATTCTGGAATATTCCTCGAAATAACGTCTTAGGAGTTAATTAACAGAGCGTTGCATGTCATAATGGTACTTTATTACCAGAAAAAATAACGATAGGTACTATAGCTTCATCCAGCAGGTTTGCTCTAATAAAAAAAAATAAAAAAATTCGGATAATATCTTACTTAAATTATGCACCTCTTTGATTTTCAAAGAATACGTCTACAAAATTTTAAGTCTCTAACTCCTGTAATTTAGGCTATACGATGTCTGTTAGTCAGTCAGTAATGTGACTTCTCATACACTATATTTACAACAGTTTTTATCTCCATCTACTCGTATGTGCTGTAAAACGAAAATCACATTTTATTAAAAATATTTTTGTAAAAACCTGAAAAAACATTTGTTTGATATTTTTTTATCGTCAAAACAACTATTTAATTAAAGCCATTCTCTATCATTTAATTTAATCTCTGTACAAAATTAACAACGCCAATTTATCTCCACACTGAATGGCAAAGTCTTGGCCCAGGTGAATGATAAGACCGCTTAGCCCCGCTTTTCTGTATTACATCTAATTATATCTCCATTGTCAACTTTGCGCTGCATTTAATATTGTTTGTACCGTTGCGGTGGCAGCTAGGCGCGAGTCATAAGCGGAACGGTACAGAATAAGTCAATCAGGATTTTTTTTCGATCTGACGAAAAAAATCTAGCGCCAAAATGAAAGGGATTTGAACCACTACGACTATTTTTCTAATACTTTTTTGTTGTTTTTTTTGTAATTTTAGAAGACGCTTTACAAGAATGAAAATGTTTAAAATGTATTTATCTATACAAGGTATTCCAACTTAGGCCTCTAGGTTGGCAACGCATCTGCAATACCCCTGGTGTTGCAGATATTTATGGGCGGTGGTGATCTCTTACCACCAGGAGACCCACTTGCTAGTTTGCCTCCCAGTCGAATAAAAAAAAAAAGTATGTTTTTATTAGTACACCCGGGTGAAGCCGGGGCAGATAGCTATAGGTACTATACGAGTACAAGTACATCCTTACCTTACCCTTACCTTTGTACATCTCGTTCTCTTGTAAATTTCATATGTTCTAGGTACAATAAAGAGTTATAGGTTTTGCAGGTGGTAGGATCTTGTGCAAGGTCCGCCCGGATTGATACCACCATCTTGCTCGCTAATCCTGCCGTGAAGCAGCAGTGCTTGCACTGTTGTGTTTCGGCGTGGAGAGTAAGACAGCCGGTGAAATTACTGGCACTTGAGGTACTCCATCTCAGGCCTCTAGGTTGGCAACGCATCTGCAATACTCCTGGTGTTGCAGATGTTTATGGGCGGTGACGATCTCTTACCACCAGGAGACCCATTTGCTCTTTTGCCTTCCAGTCGAATAAAAAAAAACAGCACAAATACAAATATTTTAATCGCAATATTTTTACACAATGTATAGTTCCACTTGGTCCCCTCTACCTTGCACCAAACACACATTTTCGTTTAATTTAACTCCGGATTCAAGAGCGGCTAATAAATCCATCGCTTGGTAATATTGTCGGGTTTTATACGCAAAATTAATTCGAAATATTTCCTGTAAATGTCAGTTAATTAAGTACGTGTACGTGTTGAATACTTGCCGTTAATGGAGTTTTAATTATTAATTTGATTTCAGTTTGATGTAAAGGTAATGTGAAGTTGGTGGGTAATGATGAAGAAGGTGTGATACGAGGGTGAATTGAAAAGTTTTGAGCCTGAGGTTGATAATGAAATAAGAAAGAAAAAATAATAATGGCACATAAGACTTACATATTTTTTCATCATAATGCGCTATCTTTTGTTTTTCTTCTGTCACAATTGCAAATTTTGTGTTCGATTTACTAACCGAGGTTCGCGATTTCCTTTAAAATGGATAAAATTGAGCACCGTTCTGTGATCAAATACTTACAAAAAAAGGGCTTAACGCCAAAGCAAATTTTCGAAGACATGTGCCATACTTTAGGAGAATCCGCTCCATCATATGCCACTGTAAAACGATGGGTAGCAGATTTTAAACGCGGCAGAGAAGCAGTTGAAGATGAACCTAGGTGTGGTAGACCAATAACGGCTTCTACAGATGAAAATGTCAATAAAATACTAGACATGATTATGGATGACAGGCGGTTGAAAGTTGCAGAGATAGCGGAGACAATTGGCATTTCCTATGAGCGAGAACAAAACGTAATCACCAAGGACCTTGGATTTTCTAAGGTTTCTGCTAGGTGGGTACCAAGACTGCTTTCAGCTGAAAATAAACGCACCCGCCACACAGTGTCACAGGATTGTTTGGATCTGTATCAATGCGACCCACAAGATTTTCTTAGTCGTTTCATAACTATGGATGAAACTTGGGTCCACCACAATACACCGGAGTCAAAAGTGCAATCTAAACAATGGAAAAGGTCAGGGTCTCCACCTCCTAAAAAAGCTAAGGCCATTTTATCCGCGAAGAAGGTAATGGCTTCAGTTTTTTAGGATTGCCAGGGGGTCATCATGGTTGATTATCTCGAAAAGGGTAAAACCATAAATGCTGATTACTACTGCACCCTCCTACAACGTTTGCGTGAAGAAATAAAAATAAAAAGACCTGGTATGATATCCAAAAAAGTGTTGTTCTACCAAGACAATGCACCTGTCCATACTGCAGCGAAATCTATGGCACAAATCCATAGCTGTGGGTTTGAATTGTTGCCACATCCACCCTATTCGCCGGACTTGGCCCCTTCAGACTACCATCTTTTCCCGAACTTAAAAAAACACTTAGCAGGAAGGAAATTTTCAACGAATTTTGAGGTACAAGAAGCTGTAACCGACTATTTCGATAACCTTGAAGATTCTTTTTTTTTACAAGGAATAATGAAGTTGGAAGCAAGGTGGCAAAAATGTATAGAACGTTTAGGAGACTATGTAGAGAAATAAAATTGTTTTAAAACCTCAAGTCTTTATTTTAAAGGTTAGGCTCAAAACTTTTCAATCCACCCTCGTATTCATTAAGGTTGAGGATACATAATGTTGTTATATTCGTACGCCGCGAGCCTTCTTTTAATTTTTTATTTTAATTTTTTTTATCTTTGTTTTAAAATGTAATTAGGTATTTTATTTTGGTGTGGTGTGTCACGATGCGCTAAGGCGATCGCTGACAATTTAGTTAGCTCGTAGTAAACTAGATGGCGCTTTCGTCAATTAAGGATCTCTGAGCAGATCGATAGACGAACTCTAGAGGTCGCCACCGTAGTTCTACCTTCTATCAATAATTTACTTAATCTTATTTAATTTACGTAAAAATATGTATTTAATATTTATTTATTATTTACTTATTTATTTATTAAAACTTGTATTTTATAACACATAATTCACTACACATTAAATATCACTACATCCGACTCACCCTTGACACAAAAACCCGCCCCTATGGGCGTTGACAATCAGCTGTGTCCGGGGGTAATTATTCTCGCCCTTAAAAGCTGAGGCACAGCTGTAAATTCACATTATACTGCAGCTCCTACACTCTACAGCTCCCTTGAAAGCTCCATAAGCCCAAGACTTGGGCAGCTCCGTACGGCTGAAGAATCTACACAAGCTCTGTACGGCTACACAACTTCACAAGCTCTGCACGGCTACTAACTAGAAGCCTTGACACTAAGCCCTGACGGCCCTAATCGTCCCGAGCTCTACACCTTTTTCCTGGCTCGTCCAAGACCCTGAGCGCTCCGGCGTGGAACTACCTCCAGACTGCTTGTCGTGCCGCCCTAAGGCCCCTTTTGTCCTCGGCACCGACGACCGCTCTGCTGGGCCAGGCCCCCCTACTGTGGCCCGCCCTCTTCGCTCCGGGTTCTTCTCTCCGACTCCAGGGAAGTGTAGGCCAAAGAAACGTTATATTCAGAACCGACTCATTAAAAATCACTTGTACCTTCTACCCTGAGATCTTTATATTTTATTGTCAACTAGGTCGTTATTTTTTATTTTGTATTTAATTAAAATTTGTTAAAACGTTCTACTTGTTTCACTCATAAAAAATAACCACTAGGCCTCCCTTCAGGACAAACCTCCCCTCGAGAGGCTTGCCCTGGGACAGTGGCGCCCGTGGGTATTTTTTTTGAGAAGGTTCTGACTATTTAGTTTTCTTGCCTAGAATTGCAGTGATTGTGCAAAAATTTTTTTTTGTGTATTTTTGTGTTCTGTGTATCTCGCAGTAAGTACCTTATTTTTTCTCGTCCCCTGTATGGTGGTCGGGGCTTAGAATAACGCCATTCCCCGTCTAGGAATTCGTAAGAGGCGAATAATAGGCATAACCAGTGTTTCTGTTTGCCGAGATTCCTTGTGGTTCAATTTATAGCTCTTTATCTTTTAATAATTCTAACTTAAATTCCATTGAAACTCTAGTAATTTTAAAACTGCTTAACCGTTATCTTTAAATTCAAATACTCTGCCGACCTTTGACCACTTTCCCGTCAACGGCCTATTTGAATTCCAACTGTCACTTGTCGCAGTTGAAACGGACGGCGTTTTAAAATTCAAATCTATACCTAACCTAAAGGTAACTAAATATCGTTGCATTAACTAAATTCAAATACGTTAACTGTTAAATTCAAATTCAATCAAATTCTACCTACTAGTTTTCAACAACTTGAATTCAAATCGTAACTGTCACCAGTTATACTTAATTACTTTTTAATTACCAACAGCTAAGTGACTTTCACTTATCTAGTTCACTGCTGCTTCAAGTAAAACTGACATTTTAAATTTAGTGACTGCCAATCACCGAATTTAAAAATTAAAATAACGTATTTGAACTACCTACAATTTAATTTAATTCAATTTAATTATATTTCAATTTTTTTTACTTATTTACTGAACCACTATTACAACTTTCATCAAAATCAGTTCATCACAATCTCGGTAAACGCACTGACTTTTCTTTTCCAAATTTTACTATTAACTTAACTTCAACGCGGTCTTTTAATTTATTTTTATATTCGAATATTACTGGGAGATACACAACACTTGTTATATTTTGTGTCTTACTAGTTAAATTTCATAGCACTGTAACATACGGAGAGTTAAATTTAGGTACTGTGTCGGAGAATTACCACATCTTGGATTTCAACTACACAAAACCACAATCACTCATTTATCATACAAATACATTGAACCTTGCTACACGTAGTGCTTGCTAGAAATCAACTGGTCACAGTTAAGTTAACTAAACCAGTTATCATCATACACATTAGGCTGTGTACACTATTTTCGACCTTCTGTCCTCTGCTTAGAAATCCTTATTGTGCAATCGCAAATAAACAAGTTAACTTTTTTTATTAATTGACTTCGGGTATTCTTATATTTATTTAACTGCAGTAAATCTTAACTATGGATTGCCATAGAATTAAATACTTGTCTCTTCAAAAGGCAGAACTAGCTTATGAGGTGGCTATTCGTGGTTCTAATCCTGCGGACACCGTTCTAGAGTTGCGCAAACAGATAGTCAAACTGTCGGCTTCTTTACCCGCCAGTGATATTTTGGAATCGGGCCTCGATGTAACCGAGGATATTAAGGGTGCGACTGATAGTGTAATTAAGGCGCAGTCACAATTAGTTTCCCTTAAGGCGAAGTTTGATGACGGTTTGTTCGAACGTACGGATAACTTGTGCAACCATATTTTTCACCGTTTAAGGCGTATTACTCCTGTTACACCCGCTACCACGGACTCTTATAATCTTTGTAGTAATAAATTTCAATTAATATACCAAGAGTTGGCGGACTTGCGACCGGTTCATGACGCTAACGAAGGAGAAGATTTCGAACAATGCGAGGAGACACCACAAGTCACTCACGGCTCCGCGAATAATACCATTTCCCTCAGTCCGCAAACCCCTACTAAAATAGCAGTTACTTGCGACCGTGGTATGTCTTCTGATATAGCTAAATTACGTTACAACGGGAAGACCTGCGTACGCTCTTTTGTTCAACGAGTGAAAGAATTTCTAGCCGCGCGAAATTTAAAACCTGAAAAATTTCTTCAACATGCTACGGAAATATTCGAAGGAGACGCCCTTCACTGGTTCCGTTCAGTTAAGGACTCCATAGACAACTGGCATGACCTCACTACACAACTCATAGAAGTATTTTCTCAGCACGATTACGATTACAGATTAAAATCGGAAATTCGCGCGCGTACTCAGGGCGAAAGTGAGAATATAACGATTTATCTCTCAATTATGCACGGCATGTTCTCAAGGCTAACCGTGCCATTTACCGAAGAAGAACAACTGGAAATTGTTCTACATAACATCCGACCGTGTTTCGCTACTGTCATAGCCACGGCGGAAAAAATAGATAACTTAAATACCTTGCGTAAACTTTGCCATAACTACGAAGTGGTTCATGTGCGTATGTCTCAGTTCCGCGAACCTCCGAGAGCGAATTCGGATACGCTCGCGCCAGAATTCGCTTACAATAAGCAACCTTCTTTTCTAAATTCTTCTAAGCAGTCTTATCAAGGGAAAAATTCCCCAAGTAACAACGCCAGTGCACATAATTTCCCTAATTATAAAACCCGCTATCCGGTTAATGCTATCAGCTCGCAAAATAACAACAATAATAATATTAAACAATTTTGTCCGCGCTGTCGTACAAACACTCATACATTACGAAGCTGCAAAGCGCCTCGTACGATAATTTGTTTTAAATGCGGGTTGCCGGGCGTTAAATCTATTAATTGCACTAAATGCAATAACAAGAAACCGGTTCCTTCTACCTCGACTTCAAAAAACTGAAGGCGAGGCGATCCAGTGACCACAGTCTAATAAAGGAAAATAACTGGTCACAATGGCTTAATTATGTTTCAAATTTTTTTTATTCATATAAAGTGGCCACTGTATCGCCTCAACCCTCTGTTGTAGACTCGCGACCTTTTGTGAAGGTATCTATTAACGGACTGGAGGTATCGGCTCTGCTCGACTCTGGCTCCGCCGTTACTATTGTAGGTAATAATTTTCACAATAGATTACTTGAAAGGGGACATCAACTACTTATCGACGACTCTGTGCGCGTAACAGCCGCGGGCGGCCAACATCTAGATAGTGTAGGATATTTCGACCTGGACCTGACCTTTGAGTCTATGACTCACACTATAAGGTCATATGTAGTTCCGGGAATCCTCACTTCGCTCATTCTAGGTGTTGACTTCTGGCGCATTTTTAAAGTTTGCCCCAAATACCTATTTAGTATTGGGGTAAGCGAATGCTCCATCAAGCACACAGAGCAGGTCGAGGGTTCCCGAACTCTTATGTCCTATAGTCACTTAACTGAGTCTCAACGCGTCCAGGCAGATAACGTCATCAGCCAATTTCACAGCATTTCTTACGAAAGGATAGGTCTAGGTCGAACTTCGTTAATAACACACAATATAGACACCGGTGACACTGAGCCGATACGCCAAAGATTTTACCGCATGTCTCCTGAGAAACTTAGAATTGTTAACGAACAGGTCGATGAAATGTTGCAGCTTGACGTAATCGAACCTTGTGAAAGTGCCTGGTCGTCTCCAGTACTTGTAGTAAACAAAAAAAACGGCAAGCCTAGATTTTGTTTAGACAGTAGAAAACTTAACTCAGTAACTAAAAAGGACGCATATAGCTTACCTTACATTTCGGAAATTTTAGATAACCTTAGAGATGCTAAGTTCCTTACTAGTATCGACCTTTCAAAAGCTTTTTGGCAGATCCCCATTAACCAGCGGGATAAAGCGAAAACAGCGTTTTTCGTGCCGTCTAGGGGCACCTTTTGTTTTAAAACTATGGCGTTTGGCCTAACCAACGCGCCGGCTACACAGCAACGTTTAGTAGATAGTCTATTCGGTCCCGAATTTGAAATGAAAGTTTTCTGTTACCTCGATGATATAGTCTGTGTTAGTAATTCTTTCGAGGACCACGTGACTTTACTTTTGCGTGTCCTAAATAAATTAAAAACAGCCGGTCTAACTATCAATTTTGAGAAAACTCAGTTCTTTAGGGACAGTCTCAAATACCTAGGTTACGTTGTAGATGCTCAAGGGCTGCGTACAGACCCCGAAAAAGTAAATGCAATCGTGAACTACCCTAGACCGACTTCAAAAAAAGAGGTAAAACGTTTTCTAGGTACCGCCTCTTGGTACCGTCGTTTCGTTCCTAACTTTAGTACTCTGGCAGGGCCCCTGAATATTTTAACTTCTAATAAAAAGAAAGCCCCACCATTTAAATGGACACCAGAGGCCGATCAGGCATTTTTGAAACTTAAAGATTGCCTTGTAACAACTCCGGTCCTTTCTTGTCCCAACTTTGATCTCCCGTTCGAAGTACACACTGACGCTAGTGACTATGGCGTCGGCGGTATGTTATGTCAAAATATAAACGGCCAGGAACACCCGGTCGCTTATATGAGTAGGTCATTAACAGGCTGTGAAAAGAATTATAGTGTCACTGAACGGGAAACCTTAGCTGTACTGGTAGCCTTAGAACACTGGCGCTGTTACTTGGAAAACGGAAAAACATTCAAAGTTTATACCGACCATTCATCCTTGAAATGGTTTCTTTCTCTTAATAACCCAACCGGACGCCTAGCCCGTTGGGGCGTACGATTGTCTTCTTTCGATTTTGAGATTTTACATCGTCGCGGCAAAGATAATGTAATACCTGATTCGTTATCAAGGTCCGTGCCGGTGTCGGCAATAACTATTGCTAACTCGTATCTCAATTCGCAAGACAAATGGTACTTAGACTCATATAATAGCTGTGTAAACACACCTCAAGGTTTTCCCAACTATAAAATAGTAAATAATTCTTTATATAGACTTACTAAGTCAAATAATAGGTTTAACGACGAGTTTGCGTGGAAGGAGGTTGTGCCAGCGGAATTACGCGAACAAATTATAAAAGAAAATCATGCAGAACCTACAGCCGGACACTTAGGCGCTTTCAAAACCTATCACCGTATAGCACTCAAGTACTTTTGGGTAGGCATGTATAGAGACGTCTCAAAGTTCGTTTCCTCTTGCGACACTTGCATTGCTTATAAACATCCTACGCACGCGACACTAGGTGAAATGGGAAGGCCTAAACAGTGCTCTAGGCCCTTTCAAGCCTTAGCCTTAGACTTCGTCGGACCATTGCCCACTAGTCGTAAACAAAACAGTTACTTGCTCGTGGTTACATGTATTTTCTCTAAATATTGTTTCTTATTCCCAGTACGTAACGCAACTGCGGCAATCGTAGTCAAACATTTAGAAGACTCCATTTTCTTAGTTCACGGAATACCGCAAACCATTTACATGGATAATGCGTCACAGCTAATTAGCCGCGAACTAAAAACATTCCTTAATAAATATAAGGTGCCTAACCAATTTTTAATAGCAAAGTACAGTCCACATATTAATAATACGGAACGCTACAATAAGACTATAATGTCCTGCGTCTCCACTTTTGTTAACGACGACCATAGGACTTGGGACGTTAACATACCTAAAGTTCAATTCGCTATAAATAATTCTGTGAACGAAGTAACTGGTTATACTCCTTCCTTCCTTGTTTACGGCAGAGAGTTAGTGACTTGTGGTTCGCACTTCGTTGATAACGATTTGGGGGATGAAATGCTTTTTCTACCTCGCGATATTTATGCTCAAAACATGGGATTCTTGACCCATATATTTGATAAAGTTCAACACTCACTTTACAACGCACATCAAAAAAATATTGCGCGTTACAACTTACGCCGAAAGCCGGCTGAATTTAATGTGGGAGACACGGTCTGGAAGCGCACGTATTTCCTAAGCGATAAGTCTAAATACTTTAGTAAAAAACTTGCACCAAAGTTCGTTAAGTGCAAAATAACTAATAAAAAGCAAAATTAAAAATTTTGAAAAAACCCACGACGGTTCCTAATAGAAAAAGGGTTAAATAATTTTTATGAACATCCCCCGACTAAAAGTGATTACAAACGCAAAAACATCCGTCGGGGGCTGCCATTACCTGCACCGAAATGAACTTATATTTTGCAGTAGTATGAATTTGTGATGAATTATAATTGTGTGGGGAATGTACTTACTACTTTATGAGGGAAAGATATTCATGGTAGTTTTCTTAACATTATAACTGAAATAACATTGGATGTAGTTGTATGAATTTGTGATTAATTAAAATTGGATAGTTATATTTGTAGTAGCTTTTCTTAACATTTTAATTTAAATATAACAGAGAGATGGTAATGGCAGCCCCCGACGGATGTTTTTGCGTTTGTAATCACTTTTAGTCGGAGGATGTTCATAAAAATTATTTAACCCTTTTTCTATTAGGAACCGTCGTGGGTTTTTTCAAAATTTTTAATTTTGCTTTTTATTTTAAAATTTTTAAAGAAATAATTCATCTCACCAAAACATTTTATGTAAAATCAGAGGCTAACATTCACAACACTTACTAACAAGCTCATAAATAACGCTTAAATTTTAAAAAGGTTTTCAAACGCTAGGAAAAGCCAAGTGGCTGCATGAGGCTGCGTTTCCACCAGAGATGTGCGAGGTTGTGTTGCGAGGAATGTTTTTCATGAACCAGTAGAAACGCTTCATTTCCTTATTCTTGCACTCATCTCTGGTGGAAGCTGAGCGGAGTGAAGCGAGGTAGGTAAATGTTATGTTTCTATTGGTTCATAAAAAACACATTCCTCGCAACAAGTCCTCGCACATCCCTGGTGGAAACAGAGCCTGAGCCCTGACTTTATTAGCCTTACATCTTGATTTGAAAAGTACAGCTTGGCCGTTCATAGATCTATTCCATGACATTATCTAACACTCAATTTTTTACCATACTCGTATCGGTCAGACTTTCTGATAGACCTACTTACGGTAGGAAATTACTTCACGGGTTTTAATTGACATGTCATACGAACAGATTTAAATATGAAACGGCCAAGTCATACAAAGCTTTAGCTTTCTTGAAACTCTAGGGAAGAGGAGACAACCCTAGCTACAGCATCAGGTGTTGTATAGGCATATAATGTATTGTCATTGCAATTGAATAATCGTGCAAAGTTTTATGTATTTGTGCTATTAACCATCAAGGAGTTCCTTTGTGGGAAGATGACCCTAGCTGCAATATCAAGTTGTGTCTATTCTATCGTACAAACACAGTGCCAATAAAGTTTAATAGGTAATTCTGTTAAGTTCCGCGCCTGTGCCGTAAACTATTGAAGAGTTTCTTTCTGTGGAGACGATCCTGGCTGCATAACCAGGATGTCACTACCAGATTATTGTATTATTACAAGATTTACATTTAGTGTGCCAAAATTCAAGACAATACGATAACTAAAAGTGTGGCAAATTTAACTTGCAAGACCCAAACATGCATACAAACACACATATGTATATTATTTACATAGGTTCCTACATACATTGCAGGTCAAATAAAAGCTAGTGTTAAGACGAAACTGTGTGAAAATAGTTAGTTAGTGCTTCGTCTTCTTTTTTGTTTATCTTGGCGGGGGCACTGCCGTGCACCCTCCTTGATATACATATAAACGCCTTTCTAAAACTATTACAGACAGTCATCAAACCCCTTAAAGAGACCCATATCAAAGACAGTCAAATCTTTCTAGAGCTAAGTGGAAAATGTTTACTATAGCGCCCCCTTGCGGGTTAATACTACAACACCTATTTAAGAACCATCTTAGATAAACATCAAATCCATTACGGAAAACCACATCAAAAACAGTCAATCCATTCTGAAGATAATTGGGAACATTCGATGGTCTTTTTTCGAGTGAAAAATGATTACTGTAGCGCCCCCTAGCGGACAAACGCTATAACACCTATCTAAGAACCACCGTCGATAAATTACGAAGCCATTACAGAAAACCGCATCTAAATCAGTCAAACCGTTCTGGAGATAAACGTGAACATTCGTTTGCGCACAAACAAACAAACAAACAAACAAACAATCTCTCACCCTAAACGCATATACCTTCTCCGTTCCGTCGTGGGTAAAAAAAGATCTCCACTCGTTTTCGAACTACAGGATCTTTCTGGTAACGATTTAGGTGCATGGCATATTAAAGATTTAAAATTAACACCGGGCGGCAGGTAGCACCCGCTCACGTTAAGTAAATAATAAATCACTTACTTCTTTATCAATTTACTAATTGCATAATGCATCTGGACGGGCGATCAGCTGTCGCGCGCCGTCCCATCTCAGTCTTCGTTCGACACCGGCAAATGCGCACGCGTGTCAATTAATTTAATGTTTCTCTTATCAAACTCCCTTATCACTTAGACGCGCGGTTCTATTTATAAATAGAACCGTGTCATTTTAGCGCGCCGCCTTCGCGCGGACGCATCATAGCTGCACCCTTTTTGCACTAATATTTCTTTTCTTCTAACGGCGCGTACACTTATTACTATTTACACGTTAAATTAGTAAAATCGCACGTTAGGTCCTGTCGCGATCCGCCACTCATTGATATATTAATTGATCTGTTTTTAAGCCTTTACCCGAGAACTTGCAACTCGTTAAAAAGTCTTTTTAAATTTGAATTACGGAACCCGTGCGGTTGGTAACACGTAAAATATGCCCTTAGCCTCTGTAATTCGAAACTCTAATGATTGGGACGGATGGTAATTCCAATCACAGACCAATTAATTGTATAATTATGTTCTATGAATGCACGCAGCGTCCACCTTCCATTAACACCTTTTTCCCTTTGATATAAGGGTCAACAAGCCTCTGTTGTTGTTTGACCCGCCTTGAGAGTAGAAGTATGATCATAGTATGAGAGACGACGTATGAAAGCGTTATGTCATTGAGTATTTTATAATCGAAATTTGCTATGAGGCTCAAATTTCTTTTGGAGGGACGGACGTACTGTCACGATGCGCTAAGGCGATCGCTGACAATTTAGTTAGCTCGTAGTAAACTAGATGGCGCTTTCGTCAATTAAGGATCTCTGAGCAGATCGATAGACGAACTCTAGAGGTCGCCACCGTAGTTCTACCTTCTATCAATAATTTACTTAATCTTATTTAATTTACGTAAAAATATGTATTTAATATTTATTTATTATTTACTTATTTATTTATTAAAACTTGTATTTTATAACACATAATTCACTACACATTAAATATCACTACATCCGACTCACCCTTGACACAAAAACCCGCCCCTATGGGCGTTGACAATCAGCTGTGTCCGGGGGTAATTATTCTCGCCCTTAAAAGCTGAGGCACAGCTGTAAATTCACATTATACTGCAGCTCCTACACTCTACAGCTCCCTTGAAAGCTCCATAAGCCCAAGACTTGGGCAGCTCCGTACGGCTGAAGAATCTACACAAGCTCTGTACGGCTACACAACTTCACAAGCTCTGCACGGCTACTAACTAGAAGCCTTGACACTAAGCCCTGACGGCCCTAATCGTCCCGAGCTCTACACCTTTTTCCTGGCTCGTCCAAGACCCTGAGCGCTCCGGCGTGGAACTACCTCCAGACTGCTTGTCGTGCCGCCCTAAGGCCCCTTTTGTCCTCGGCACCGACGACCGCTCTGCTGGACCAGGCCCCCCTACTGTGGCCCGCCCTCTTCGCTCCGGGTTCTTCTCTCCGACTCCAGGGAAGTGTAGGCCAAGGAAACGTTATATTCAGAACCGACTCATTAAAAATCACTTGTACCTTCTACCCTGAGATCTTTATATTTTATTGTCAACTAGGTCGTTATTTTTTATTTTGTATTTAATTAAAATTTGTTAAATCGTTCTACTTGTTTCACTCATAAAAAATAACCACTAGGCCTCCCTTCAGGACAAACCTCCCCTCGAGAGGCTTGCCCTGGGACAGGTGGTAGTTGACGTGTGATTAACGGATTCCATAATTAGTTTGGCAATTATTATTTTTTATATATACATAATGTAAACTAATAATTGTACAAAATAATGTACAATCATCAAAATTTTTGCCAATTGAGTTTGAATTCCGAGATTTTACTATATTTCCTTGGCTGGGAATTCCCAAAAATTAAAAATGTTAGCATTTTATAAAAAACACAAGCCGAATTTTATATCACTAATTCCAATGTAAAAAAATGGCGTTTATTTATCTCGAGCCCAAGGTAATTTCAAGAAAAAAGTAGTCGCTAGTAATTCAGACTAATTCTACAGTATTTAGCTAACCTAACCTGCAAATTTTGTTCGAAAGTGTAAGTGAAAAAATAGCAGTGGAAATTGAAAAAAAAATTACATTGTGAACTTCCTTAACGTTGCAAAAATTAACCATTACCTACCAGGACTTTCTCTGTTCATATAGATTACAATCTAATGCGCTAAGATTACGTTAGAAAAGTTTCTGTAGTCGGAAAGTTTCTTAAAAAAATTAATTACTTTGTAATCATCATCATCAGCCTATGTTCGTCCACTGCTGGACATAGGCCTCTCCCATGGCACGCCACTGAGCACGATCCCCGGCCACTCTCATCCAGCTTTTGCCAGCCACCCTGCGAAGATCATCGCACCACCGAGTCTGAGGGCGTCCTACGCTACGTTTGCCAATCCGTGGTCTCCACTCAAGAACTCGTCTACCCCAACGGTTATCGGTTCTTCGGGTTATATGACCAGCCCATTGCCACTTCAGCGTGCTAATGCGGTGGGCTATGTCGATAACTTTAGTTCTCTGTCGGATCACTTCGTTACGAATTCGATCTTTCAGAGAAACTCCGAGCATAGCCCGAGCATACTTCGTAAATTACTTCCAAAAAGAACCTTCAATAAAATATTAAAATCTTAAAAAACAAAGATGAATGGAAGAAGTAAAATAGTTCTCAAGTAATCGCATGACCATGGGAAGTAGAGATTTTTTACAAGTAGATAAAATTATTTCAGACGAGATATAAGATAAAAATCCAAAAACAACTTCGAAAACAGAACACGTTTAGGTTTGATTATACTTAAGTAATTAAAGTTTCGAACTGCTATTAAAAGTACAAGTATCTCTATCAAAGTTCGCTGGAACTCTTAACCTGGCTTCTAAAGGATCTTAATGTAATTGCTATAAAAGTATAGTTAAGTTGGACGGTAACAGCTCCGTCGCTAACTAACTCAAGGTTCAGCTCGAGTGATCATTTAATAAGGCTGCTTAGCAGCACCGGTTGCCATAGAAACATGTTTGAAAAACAATAAAATACAAATACTCTTTATTGTACACCAGAAATAGTAAGCCAAAAACCATGGTGAAAAAAGTTTAACGGACCTATTGGCCTTTAAAGCAGAGGACTGTGGGTATCAAAATCGTCACTGTCCTAAAACCTACAATATGTAGATTCTCCCAGCCTTCACTGGCTCTTCTTAATCGTACCTACACCCCTTACGGAGTGGTCATAGTCTTGTAGATTGGTTGCAGCTTTTGCAAGACTCCTCTATCTCTCACTATTTGTGGTACTGAATAAGGGAACACTTTGTGGAAGATTTAATAGAGTATGTCCATCTTCTGGGGCACTGGCTGCGAGAACTCTCCTATCTCCAACCGTTTTTAAACAGGTTTTTAAAGAAAATAAAAGTTTATCACGCATAATTATTGGAGTAGACATATTAACTTATATATTAAGAACAGTTCTATCAGACCACATTTTTAATTTTCATTCAATTTTTATGGAATAATCTAGAAAAACTAACCAAAATGCAACGTCGCCAGCTCAGCTGTACAAACTATAAACGCTCTTAAAGTCAAATGGCCCTCACGCCAGCTAACCTGAAACAGAAACTCTCATTGTAGGGAAGCCGGATTCCCCAATCTTCCCAGACACTAGCAAAAACAAGTGCATTCTGTACACCTGCACTGCGCGATAATGGAGCTAATTCAACCTTCTCACAGAAACTTTGAATCGAGTCATCCTACAAAAACCTCCGTTGCTCTCACTACAAATTCCAGCACTCAAAATTGGACCCTACTTTTATACAGCCAGGGTTGAATTTTGATCAAGATGTTAAATTAAATGGTGGTCTTAAGTAATAAAATGTAAGGTTTCGAGTTTGTGATACGGTTTAAGAGAAGTCAGTAGAAGAAACAGAAGAGTAGTCTAAAAGGTAGTGGTAGAGATATGAGCAGGTTATATTACCGACACTTTGGGAGTCTCTTGCGTTACCAAAATTGTCTCTGACGTTACCAAGAAATCGTACTTCCAAACTTCCAACAAGATATTTCACGGTTTAATAGGTTGAACTTACGTAGGATGTCATGTATTCATGTATACCATCTATTAAATTACAGAAAAAACATTTTTACTTACATAAATCTGCAATGGTTTGAAAAATGTCGCGGACAGATTAGTATCGGTAAAAAAGTTGATTGGCCCACATAACATTAAGAACGGATGGCTGTCGGGGCCGAAGCTCTTGAAAGGAGACCGCGGATCGACAAGCGCAGCATAGGACGTCCATCAACGAGATGAACGGAGTGGAACGTGCAAAAACATCTAATACCTAACACACAGAAATATGTATGTACTTAGAATAGTATCAGATATTTATACACGCTTTGCTGTGTAGATATGGATGCTAGTGATTGCAATTAAACTTAACATGCGTTTATGAGTGATGTGGTAACACGTGAAGCATGTATTTACGTCAATTATTTTAAACGAAAAATGTTATTCCGTACTATCATCATATCACACAAGGTCATGATTTTTAAAAGCTTCCTCGAGATTACATTTCTTCAGTTAAGTAATGTTACAACATTAAGGAGTTAAAAAAGGAAACAAATAAAAATGCGGATAACATTTTGCTATCTACGCAATAGCATAAAAATAGATGAGGTGATATAAAGTAAATGTGCCGTGTTTTCATGCTTTGAATGACCTTTTTTTTTAAGAAAATGGATTTGGAAATGTTATTACGTTTTCTGATATCGATTTTATATTATTATAAAGTCTTAAAGCGAACACTGCTACTGTTGAAGGTCTTTTTATCTCCACCAGTCATCTCCCAAAAATAGAAAATTAAAAAGGCGCGATTAATAATAGAGGAGTGAAAAAACGAGAAAATAATCTCTCTACTTTTTTATATAATTTTTACATCTAATATATTATTAAGGCCTTCTACATGGAAAATTAAAAACCCCAAATACCTAAACATAAAATAAATAAACAATACATTTATATACAAAATTAATAACTCAAGTCAACATCATGTCAGCCAAAAGACGTCCAATGCTGGACATACACATGGGCCTCCCCCAAGGCTCTCCACTCAGACCGGCCTTATGCTTTTCGCATCCACCGCGATCCCGCGATCTTAACCAGGTCGTCGCTCCATCTTGTTGGAGGCCTACTGACAGCTCGTCTCCCGGTCCGCGGGCGCCATTCGAGAACCACATAACTCAAGTATAAAGGATAATTACTTACTAAATAAATTTTTAGAGCGCTAGGTACTGAATCAGTACTACTGATGACTTTGCGTATTTTTTCCAGTTAATTATTGCATTAAGTAGTTAAAAAGAAATTTGTTTCCCATGCATATTCTTTGACCTTAAATCAGAACAGCAACTGCAAGGGCGAGTTGTCGTTCATTATGGCGTTCTAAGGGGGAGGCCTTTGTCCAGCAGTGGACGTTTTCCGGCTGATGATGATGATAATGATGATGAAATCAGAACAAAATAACAATAAAACCCACATTCCCACTATTAATAATTTCACAAACAAAATGAGTACGCTCCACTTGTACCCCTAATAATTAATATCCAACCGAAACAAAAACGCAATTGTTGGCAGCGGTTGCGAACCGTTGCGGTTCGACTCGTGAAAGTTTAACCAGCGCGGGTTTATTTACACTAAGTGCACGGTCGGATGGACTGGAAGGCGCGACAACTGAAACATGCCTATTTTTAGGACATATATTGGATCACCTGTGTCCGTTAGTGGTGTGGCGTTAATAATTTGATTCCCGTTGGGAAAATAAAATTAAATTACATGAATCTGTAAGTTAGGTCAAAAAAAGGACAGCATGGAACGCTAATACAGTTTACAGTGGCCATATTCCAGCTTGCTTCTTGTTAACGCGCAGCGTACTAAATTTAAGACAATTTCAATTTTTCTTTATCATTCTCATCATCAATATTCCAGCCCTCCAGCTGACCACAATCCACCTCTCGGAATGAGGGAACTTAATAATAATAATAATAATAATTTATTTATTTATTCAGACAACAAAGATCCATACATTATTATTCATTTACTTATAACTATGTTAGTATACATATTGGACAAGTGATAGTGTTCTGTTAATTCAATTTTGCATTATGGAGCACTCATCTCTTACAGCTATCATCTTCATCATCGTTATCATCTTCGACTTAAGTCGTGTAGTTCCCACCCAGTGCAGATGGGAAACTTCACACACACCGTTGAATTGCTTCGCAGATTTTTTTAGATTTCCTCACGATATCTTCCTTTAACGTAATGCTCATAGTAAGTAAGTAAGTAAAATCTTTATTTGTAAACAAAAGACACATACAACAAATACAGTACATACAAACTAATACAAGTTTTAACTTGCACTGTAACTTCACAAACACATAAAACAACGATAGCGATATGAGTGTTGTATATATATTTTCTACATATATACAAAACACATATATGAAACATACATATTTGCTTTTTTTTTTTTCTTTAAATTTAAGTAGGTAGAATGCGCGTTTCGGCGCTCAGCCGCCGGGTGTGGGAGTTAAATAAACAACGCATAGTACAGGATGTTTGACAATCGCCGAGCTTCACTAAATTTAATTTGTTGATTTATATTAGTAAATTATAGTTGAAGTTATATTTTCCAGTTTTTTTCATTGAAATATAATTTCAAATTGTGATAATCAAAATTTTTCAGGGTCTTACGACGTTAAAACAAGCTGACTCCACTTTTGACCAGCAACTGCGTGCCTCCGTAGTTTTCTCCCAAATGGTAGCGTAAATAACGCTGGACTTTATTTATTGATTCAAACGACCGGCGCGTGACAGATCATTTAAATTTGGAATGCTTTTTGTTTTCGATAAAAATGGTAATGACTGGGAGAAATAATGAGAAACGTCTGTTTGATTGAAACTGAAGTGCTGTTCATCGAATTCATTTAGGTGTGAAATTAATTGCAATCAAGAAATCGATCAACACTTCTTATATGGCTTAATGGATGCATATCATATAATATATAATGAACCTAGTATATAATGAACTAGCTTTTGCCCGCGGCTCCGCCTGCGTGGTATTCGGTTATCGCGAGCGGATAAAAAGTAGCCTGTGTCACTCTCGGGCCCATAAACTATCTCTATGCCAAAAAATCACGTTGATCCGTCGCTCCGTTACGGCGTGAAACACGGACAAACACACAAACGCATAAACATACAAACACACTTTCGCATTTATAATAATATTATATAGTATGGATTAAACGAAAAAAAACCCTTTTAAAAACAAGCTTTTATTACTAGAAAATAAAACTAAGTAGTAAGTGGAAGTAAGAAGTTAAAAAAAAAATCCAATAAGGAATGCATCGTTTTATACGTACTTACATTGTAATAAATATTTGCGTTTTTATCACAGTCCCAATAATATACATACTTATAAACAAGAGCGTGATACATAGTGACGGCAAGAGAAATAAAGAAGGTGTTCCTTATTATTCCATTAAAATGTAACGCGCTTTTAAATGCTCGTTTGCCATCCAGTAGAATAAAAAAAAATGTTGTTAAAAAAAGGGATCAAATTTAACTTGCAAGTTTTTGGTAAAAATTAAATTTTTAATGCAAGCTTTTTGGCCGACTGTACTTTTTGTCGACTTTACTTGCATTGTCACCCAAACTACATTTGTAGACCAAATTTTAAGTCGATGCCATTAACCGTTGAAGAGTTCCGTCCTGCGGAGACGATCCTGGCCGGACTAGTTAGGATGTTACTACCCGATTATTGTATTGTCACGTAATTTACAGAAGTAGATATTCCAAATTTCGAATCAATCTGACTACTTGAAGTTGGTCAAATTTAACTTGCAAGATTTGACTTCAGACAGACAGACAACGGGACAGGTGAAAGAAAACTTGTAATGACAGTGGGGAAAGCTTGTAATTATTTCGATTGCCCTATCGTGCAAGTCATAGGTAAGCAAAAAATAAAAAAAGAAAGAATTAAAAAAAAAACTGGCAATTACATTTTAGTAAAATATTAAAACATCGAGGGTTCCCTAGTCAAACCCAATAACCTGATCTAATAATTCTAAACTTCTAAATTATAGAGTTATTTTTTCAACAGTCAATTATTTCGACTTATCGGGTTTGACCAGGGAACAATCGATATATTTATTTACAAATCGTAATTAAAAATGCTAAACATAATGGCATAATTTTTGCACAATTATTCTAACAAATATTTCAATTAAATAACGTAAAACCAAATACTGATAATACTGAAATAGGAGTATTGAACATTAACCAAGCAACGCCGCCAGAATAACCGTTATAATTAAATTTTCCAAAAACCGCACTATTCAAATGTAAATTCGAAATAATTGAAACAGCGTTATTTCACACAATGGTTTCGTGTGACATTATTAATGTAATAAATTCTGTGGAAGTACTGAAACTGCACTGATTATTGAATAATATTGTATGCACCTGTGTCAAATTGTATCTCAATATTATGTATCCCAAATTATTTATTCAAAATACACCATAACACTTTCGACAGGATTGGCTTAAAGCTTGTCTTTACATAACACTATTTAATTTATGCTGAGCCAGTGTCCGATTCACAACCGCAATGACACATACCTACTTTCCTATGTGTTGTCTATTTGTACTTAATACTATTGTTGTGTCTTGCGTTGTGAATAAATGTATTTTCTTTCTTCTAATTTTTCACTTTAGTAGCCATATTCGTCAGTCCATCGTCTGTTACACAGCTTTTACAGCCAAAAGGAGCTACAGTCTTCACATTTTCACAGCATAAGTACTGATGTGCAAGTTGCGGAAAATTTTCAAAATTGCGAGAACTTTCCGAAATTTTCCTGTGTAAACAATTCCTCAATTTTGGAAAGTTTCGTTGGCAAATCAATAAGCGTAAGTAACTTATTGAAAAATACAAATAGTCAATAAATTATTTTAAATATTTTTAAGGAATTCAACAGTGTGTATGTAGATCCCAATCCACACTGCGCCCACGTGGGAACTTCAGCCCAAGCCCTACTAAGAGGAAGTGTCTTGCCCAGTAGCGGGAAATATATCGGCTTGGATGATTGTTTGATCTAATATAACATACGCACGCCTACATTGACAAATTTTCGCACTGAAAACAAAAATTTGCTAACAGTAACAAAAAAAATATTGCTTGTAACATTACTTGAGTGACTACAAAACTATGGCCAACTAGTAGCTAAAAGTTAGGTGATGTCTTACAAAATTGTTTTGTAACTAGCATAACTTTGGTTCCTAATAGGTTAAGATATACTTTATTAAATAACACACAATACAAAATAAGTAATAAATGAACTAAATACTACTAACTAACTTAAATAACATTTTTATATAATTAAAAAAGACCGCCTCGAATCGTTCCTGACGCAAAGGTGCCCAACACGCTTGCTGCGTTGCCGCGTTGAACGGCGATAGATAGCCTTTGCATCAAGAACGACTCGGAGCGAGAGTCTAATCCCCGGTCCCTCAGCCGGCGTCCTACCTCTTTAAAAAACAACTTAGCCTCCGAACACCAACAGCCGGTCGTCTCCTAATTAGTAAATTTTGGCTAAACGTAAACAAACGTCAAGTAGCCCAACTAGTTCAGCTATTTTTCTGTGCGCATTTATAATATCAGTAAGACTACATAAGTACACTAGGGGGAGCTCTCGAATATTCTACGTAAATACACAGAAGAAATATCCAATCGCCGACGTTTCACTGGATTCCGAAGTCCCTGGATACAGAATTGCTGCAGGCTTCCGATATCCGCATATAATCTGAGATTAATATTCCTTTGAAGAGTTTCGAGGCACTTTATACGTTTCCGAATGTAATAGAGTTCATAATAGTCATGTACAATTGTAAAGGTATTGACTTCAGTTCAGGGGACAGGAAGACTTAGATGTACATACTAGCTTTACCCGCGGCGTCTTACGCGTATCTAATCCATTGGGCACAAAACACCCCTTAAATTATGAAAAGAAATCAGATTTATTGAGGAACAAATAATACATTTAGAAATGATTTAAACTTAATTATTGACAAAATTTTATTTAATACTAGCTTTTGCCCACGGCTCCGCCCGCGTGATATTCGGTTTTCCGGGATAAAAAATAGCCTATGTCACTCTCGGGCCCATAAACTATCTCATGTCAAAAATCACGTCGATCCGTCGCTCCGTTACGGAGTGAAAGACGGACAAACATACAAACACACTTTCTCATTTATAATAATATTAGTATGGATTTCTTAACAATACTATATTTAATATTTTAATAGTTGTTCATGATAGTGTAGAAAAGAAAAATCGTGCAAAAAGCAATACAGAAACAAATATTACTCAACAACTTTCACAATCCTTCTAAGTTTCTCTAACTTCCATGTTGCAAACTTTTTCACTTTCAAATGGCACGCAGACACAAAACAATCCGCATAAGTAATAATTACTCGTAACTTCTGTTTTCTCATTATTCACGCGACGAAACTTTCAGCTGCGTACGTAATACTGTAATGGTTGAAACGTAAGAGAACAAGTCATCGGTGAAATGCTGTATTTCAACATACCGCTCTACGTTATAGTAAATTGTACAACATGAGCATCATTATCATCATCATGTCAGCCGAAAGACGTCTACTGCTGGACATAGGCCTCCCCCAAGGCTCTCCACTCAGACCGGTCTTATGCTTTTCGCATCTACCGCGATCCCGCGATCTTAACCAGGTGGTCGCTCCATCTTGTTGGAGGCGTACCGATAGCACGTCTCTCGGTCTGCGGACGCCACTTGAGAACCTTTTGAACAGGTGCATACAACCTGTCATTTTAGATGAAAAATTAAATCCTACCACATTTTTAAGCGGTGGTGGCCGAGTGGTTTGACCTATGGCCTCAAGCCAGAGGATCGTGGGTTCAAACCCCGGCTCTCTGAGTTTTTCGAAATTCATGTGCGAAATTACATTTGAAATTTATCACGAGCTTTACGTGAACTACGGCCCAAGCTCTCTCATTCTGGGAGCATGCCCATGCCCAGCAGTGGGATAGGCTGGGATGATGATTATTATGACATTTTTTAAACTCCATCACCATCTACAATATCAAAATTGGTATCAAAACCTAAATCATTTAACAATTTTTGAACATAAAAAGCTTTGTTTTTCCTACATTTTGTTAT
Source organism: Choristoneura rosaceana (assembly GCA_037349165.1). Lineage (NCBI taxonomy): Eukaryota > Metazoa > Arthropoda > Insecta > Lepidoptera > Tortricidae > Choristoneura > Choristoneura rosaceana. The sequence goes on from JAZBNJ010000019.1 coordinate 2,438,819, forward strand.
CACTCCCAATGACTTTGCTGTTTCATTGGTCACTCAATATCTAAACGACGTAACTCCCACGCAAATACCCAAGTTTTATGTCTTTGCAGAACCAAGCACTATTTCTTCTAAAACACCAGATCTAAAAGCACTCGCCAGACGATGCGATCATTTGTTACATTCGTATTAACGTCTGGCAGACTCTTTAAGTGAGTGCTTCTGAATTGCGAAGTACAAGCTTATTTCAAGAGCAGATGGTTGAATTTTGAATGATACGATTATAAAGTGTGGCCACACGAGAGGAAAATAACAAGCGTTTACATACATTTGGTTTCAAGAAACGTCGGAGGAGCTATTGAGCACTTGACTAGTTCCTTATTTTGGACTGGAGTGCAAATTTACACGAAGCGTTTTGAAAATTAAAACCTGGAAAATTTCGACTCGTAGTTCTATACTGCGTCCAAGATAACGAGTTAATATAGCGTTCTCTCTGTTGCACTTTTGTATGCAAATGAAAGGGACAAAAGAAGGTCGGTAGGCGTAAACAATTGCACCTCTATGCAAGGGCAGACTTACATGCTGTTCGTTCGGAATATTTTATGACAAGGTGTAAAAAAATGAAAATACCACCCAGCTCTAAGCTAATAAAAGGATGGCATCAATTCTTGATGTGAATATTCAACATCTGGTCCATTTGGTCATAAACACAAACAATAGAAAATCTGAAAGTAACCGGACAAGCCAGGTAGTCGGGCAAAAGGCTAATAATAAGAATGACGCAAACTATACAGAAAATTTAACTTGAGTGATTATTTTTTATCGACAACAAGCTAAAAGATTTTACTGACTTGCCAAATTATTTTTATAAATAATTAAAAAATCTAGGGCTCTTCAAGTTTAGAGTGAATAGGCTGTTACTGAACCTGTGAGATACACCTTTGGGCTCATCTGCATTTTACATCAGGTGAGAAAGGGGTTAAACACGATCAGTTACATGTAAAAAATAAATTAAAAAATACTTAATATAAATAAATAAATTCATCTGTTGGGTTCTTCAATCCAGTGGAAAGCATAACGCGTCCGCACTGTACGAGAGACAGATGTTGACTAAACTTTGGCCGCCATGTAAACCTATCCGATGCGTATTTGTGACTCATTTCACTGACCAATCGCGTGCTTTCTCAGTTTTCTAGTACTAACTCGTTATCTTGGACAGAGTATAGTAGGGTAAGTCGAAATAAACAATGTTACAAACATGTTTCATCAGATTTTTTCATCCAAAACAGTCGTTAATCTTGGACTATGGATATTTGGAAATAATTCCGATCCGCACTAGCGATCCCTTCAAATAACGAACCTACTGTGTTAAAAATAAAGTTGTGTTAAATACTTGTGATGGATAGATATAATTTAATTATTGTAAATGTTTTTAAAAAAATATACCTCGTTGAGTTTCTTGCCGGATTCTCCTCAACAGAGGTTTTTCTGAACTGGTGGGTGGTAGATTTTTTTGACATTCATAAGTGCTTGTTATAACTTAAATTGAACAAGGATAATTTTGACTTTGACTTTAAGGTTAACATAATATTTGGCCCATAAAAAATAGTATATTTTTTTCATCAACATCTTTCTTTCATAAATGGTGCGAATATACTACGAGTATAATTATATTGATGTGTTTTATGCTAGCTGTGGCTGCAATACATCAACATCTTTATTGATTAATTTACAGATTTATTTTTATGACTTGCAATGTTGCTTTGACTTTTTTTAAGCTGTCGTAGGCCGTGCTACGGAGTCTACATCGTAGCACTTGCGCGTAGAGGTACTACGATTTCAAGGCGCTTTGGTTCGAGAAAATGGTGTTTTTTAGGTTCCCTATCCAACTGGTGCCCAATAAAATTCTACTATAATGTCTTACCACGAACCGGAAGACGAAGTGTTGACGGGCCTCCCTCTAGGTGGAATGACGACATCGTGTGATTGGCGAGCAACCGGTGCATAGATCGGGAGTGACATCGAATCCTTGGCAAAAACCGCTGCGAAAAAGCTTGGTATCCTATCCAAGGTTATGCGATACTTCACTACGGATCAGCTCATTGGTCTTTACCGAGCCGAAGTCCGACCGTGCGGAGAGTATATGCTGCCACCTTTGGGACTGTTCTGCTGAATATCAGCTAGCTGCTATGTATTCGGTAGAACAGCAAGCGAAGAGGCTCATCGGCGTCACCTGCGATGCGAATTTTTGCCGCCAGAACCATTGTCATCGCAGAAGAGTGGCTTTCCTGACGGTATTCTTCAGGCTACATTTCGATGAATAAAAAAACCGGTGGATTCAAGTGGCGATAATGTCGTTCATTGTGGCGTTCTAAGGGGAAGGCCTTTGATCAACAGCGAATTCCGTCTGATGCTATCCATCCCAGCCGATAAACGTCCCACTGCTGGGCACAGGCCTCCTCTCAAAACAAGAGGGCTTGGGCCATAGTTCCCACGCGGGCCCAGTGCGGATTGGGAACTTCACACGCACCATTGCATTACGTCGCAGGTTTGTGCAGGTTTCCTCACGATGTTTTCCTTTTTCATTTCAAATTTAACTCCGCACATGAATTTCGAAAAACTCAGAGGTGAGAGCCGGGTATGAACCCACGACCCTCTCCTTGAGAGGCGATAGGTCGAACCACTAGGCCACCACGGCTACAAAATCTGATGCTAAATAATGATTAAATCTGCCCTGTCTGTATGTCTTTAAGATATATTTTGAACTAGAAAATAAGCTTATATCGAGTGAACAATTTATTCAAACTTCAAAGAAACACAATTTAATAACATACCAAACAAATCCGTTAGCAACACCGGTTGTCCGACAAACGCGACGCAGCACCCGTGAAATGGGATTAATCAACGGATACTAGTTCTGTATTAAATTTTCGATAGCGTCTTCGGTACGGAATTGCATCGGGTGCATCTGGCACATGCGACGCATGTCGAACGCGCGGAATGGGTTTGTGATAAGAGAATTTGCGGGGTTGTGGGGCCGCCGGATTGGGCGACTTAAAAGTTGTAGGTAAGCCGTTACTTGAATTGAGGCTTTGATAAATGTCATAATAAACCTCCCTGTTAAGCTATGTGATATCATTATGACTTTTTCTACGAAAAAGCTCTACAGTGGGTCACGATTCAGTTGGTTCGTAAAGAATTTGAGGTTTTGTATATATGAGAGAGAAAAAGATACAGAGAGAGAGAGAGAAGCGTTTATTTACATATCCGATACACAGAAAACAAAAAGAAAAAGGAACAATAAAATATCTAATAGCACAAAAAAGGTATATAATAATAATAAATTTAAATAAATAAATTTAAATGTATATAGTAAACTAATAGTTAGTATGCTATGTGTGACTCCTTCATACTAAAACGGCTCAACGGATTGGGATATAATTTGATACTAGAGAGAATATCTAGAAACACACCAGGTGGGTGAAAGCGTCTTTTACTAGTATTATGTGATCGGATTGATCGGAATGATTTTAATCGAGAAAAATTTATAAAAGCACACATGATAAAGTTTATTATTATGCTGTACGCTAAATTTCATCCTTAATAGTTTAGGGTAATTAGTTGAACAAAAATATTCGGGGCTATAGCGTCTAATGGACCAAGTTTCTTATAGACGCATTAAAAAAAGAGCTCTGCCACGACATCTAAGTGATAATTTTTTGAACTTTTAGTGCCAAAGCCTTTAAAAAAATGGTGTGAGTGGTTCTAAAGGATATTTTCTTATGATGATTGGAATGGACGCAGCCCCGTAGACGATATAGCCCCTGTTGTGCTTACTATTTTTTTGTAGTACTTAACTTAGTACATATACATACTACACAAGCCTAAAATAAACCTCAAACTCCAGCGCTGCCGACTTTACAAACATTACGCAACGAATGATACTAAATCCTATTTTATTATTTCAATATATCTCTCGATAATCTGCAGGTATTGACGCATACATTGTTATTTTATGCACCCTTAGCTTTTATTTCGCTTATAAAACAACTTGAAGTAACTGAGCTAAGTAAATCTCATGCGGGACACTTTGTGCTACAAAGTAAGTTTTAAGAGTTCCGTACGTCTAAAAGGAAGCAACGGAACCCTTATAGGTTAGCAAGCTTTATTGTCCGCCTGTCTGCCTGTCTATTTTGGCTAACAATTTATTGTAATACTAGCTTTTGCCCGCGGCTCCGCCCGCGTTGTATTCGGTTATCGCGCGTTGTTCCCTCGGGAACTGTGCATTTTTTCGGGATAAAAAGTAGCCTATGGCACTCTCGGGCCCGTAAACTATCTCTATGCCAAAGATCACGTCGATCCGTCGCTCCGTTATGGCGTGAAAGAGGGACAAACATACAAACACACAAACATACAAACACACGAACACACTTTCGCATTTATAATATTAGTATGGATGATTAATTGTTTGTATACATTTGACGATCATTTTGTGAATTTCTTGTAATTAACTGACATGTGTTTATAATGTATTTTTTGAGTACGTATTCAGATATGAATATCGAATGTTAAAATACTGTATTAAAATATCGAATGGGTCATAATATAGAAAAGGATTTTTTTTTAAGACTGTACTTTTTTATATTGTTATAATCTAACCTAACCTAACCTAAGAGATTCTATACGATGCCGTTTTAATGAATCCTGAGAATTTTACGGTTTCAGAAAATAAACCTTTCGATATTTTGACCCATTCGATATTTTAATATATTCGATATTTTAACATTCGATATTCAAATGTGTCCCCATTTTTTCAAAAGGTAATAAATCTTGTCTAATCTAGTCTATATCTCAATACCCTTTTTTTCTCAGGCATCTTGATAGATCGATAGACAGACGGAAAAAAATGTTCTATAAGGATTATTACCTATACTAGCCTCGTAAAATCAATACTGGAATGGAACGATTATGTGCTTCCACTGATTTGTCATTAGATCAAACACAATAGTATAGGAATGCCAATATCTGGCCCATTGTACACGACCCTCCGGAAGTGAGGGGAGACAAAAGATACATATATGTATGTTATATGTGTTGTAGGGGAAGCGTTCGCTGGCAGCAGCCGCTTGTGATGGCAGTTTAAAAGAGTTTTAAAAATATTTTACAACAAATATTATTATATCTCTTATCACTTGTTTCTGATGTCCTTTTAATCGTTCAAATGTTAACTGGAAAATATCCTTACAAAGGATAAGTTCGCACCGATTTCGATCGGTGTGATAAAGCTACAGGGTAATTTTTTCTCGTGTAGCGGGTTCAATTCCCGGTTCAACCATGTAATTATTTAAAAATCTATGAATGCAGTTTAAATTTTTTTTTTAATTAATATAATGTCTTCTTTCAGTAAAATGTTCCATTTACAATATTTAAGGTACTTTCCCTCCATGTGGCATATAGTCAAAAGTCAAAATCTCTTTATTCAATTTAGGCTGTAACAAGCACTTATGAACGTCAAATAAATCTACCACCGGTTCGGAAAAAACCTCTTTTGAGAAGAATCCGGCAAGAAACTCAACGAGGTTTTTTTTTAGCTTTTTTTTTTAGCCGTGGGATGGTCTGTATTTTGTATTTACTACCTACATACCTACTCGCATGTATACTTAGACCCACTTGCAGGTAAAAATAAATCTAGATTTAGTTGTTAAGCCTGGCTTAAGCTTGACAGTTCCATACATTTTGACACTACTAAACTAAGCTTAACGCTAACTCGAGAATTATGTGTTTCCTGCAAGTGGCCATTAGACAAATTACGCCTGAGCAACTCAGTCTTTCGCTAACCGAGGCCACGCAAAATATTTAAAATTAGGATTAAGGACTCGCTTTGAACGTTGCATGTATGCTTTTTATTGCTTGAAATTTACAGCTTAAATTTAATATTTTTTTAGGGTTTTCGTAATACCGTAAAGGAAAAACAGCGTCGTCGAAACACCGGCAATTTTTGCTGATTTGGGAACATTTCGTGACATACAATTTTATTAAAAATTTAATATCTTTTTTTATGCTACGCTACTTTATCACGAATAAATGATTTCATTTCTATTTTCAAATTAAGTTAATTTATCACTTTGTCGACTATTATATTAATATCAATCGTACTATGGCCGCCCGTTTTTTATTTAATCAATTTAATGATGTCCAATTTTTATCAATTTCGTGGAATACGGCGACAATAGCAATGACGATTAATGACTATTTAATTTGATTGACTGTTTGTTACTTTCATTGCATTTAATATAACGGAAAAATGTATTTTTAATCTTCTTTTTAGGGTTCCCTAGTTACAAAAAACTAGTAACAAAAACTGAATCTTTTGTCTCGAATTGTCTCAATCGGTTCAATCTCTTGAGCATTTCTAGAACTATGCAATTTTCCGGGATAAAAACTATCCTATGTCCTTTCCGGGAACGCAAACTATTTTTATACCGGATTTCATCTAAATCGGTTCAGCGGTTTAGACATGATTGAGTAACAAACATCTAAACATCTTCACAAACTTTCACATTCACAATAGTAGGATAGTAGGAAGTACGATTATGTGAAAGTAACTCTATCTTTCTGACCGTTACTTCTTCAAAAACAACTGAAATTGTTTAATAAAAAGTAGCCTATGGCATTCTCGGGCCCATAAACTATCTCTATGCCAATCACGTCAATCCGTTGCTCTGTTACGGCGTGAAAAACAGACAAACACACAAACATACAAACACACTTTCGCATTTATAATATTAGTACGGATGTGCGGGTCAAATCTTGCAAGTTGAATATGACCCACTTCCAGTGATTGGATTGACTTGAAATTTTGCATACTTATGTAAATCTGGTAACGATATAATAATCAAGTAGTGTTATCCCGATAGTTCAGCCAGGATTGTCTGCGCAGGATGGAACTCCTCAACGGTTAATGGTATCGACTTGAAATTTAATACGAAAATATAGTTTGGATGACAATGCAAGTGCAGTCAACAAACCCCCGACTATGTCACTTCAAAGCTCGATGTCTCAAAAACGGCTTAGCCGATTTTGATGAAACATATCTAAGAACCATCGCTAGAAAACTTGATTTCAAATAAATAAAACGGCATTCAAATCGGATCACCCGTTTAAGTGCTACGGTGCCACAGACAGACAGACACACATAGCGATCAAACTTATGACACCCCTCTTTTTGCGACGGGGGTTAAAAAGTACAGTCATCAAAAAAGGTTGTATTAAAAATATTTTTTAACAAAACTTATTTCGTTTCAAATCATCAAAATTCATACATACAAAAGCATCTAGAAGCATCAAAGTCGAGAAATATGAGGTCCCTCCGCCCAACCTCTAAAGGAACGATGTAAATTGAAAATCTCTCTATTTGGAGATCAAACGAGATCTACCTTTTGTACCCTACAACATATACTGCGCCTTATTTTGTAACTGTAGAGATGAAAGTATATTTGAAAATCGAGAAGTATCGGCATTTCCGTAAGCGCCGTATGGAAGGGGCTTAAGTTTCAGATTTCACAGAAGATCGTTAACGGTAGCGTTTCTGATTTTATATCCGATTTGCTTAATAGGACGGCTGTAATCTTTTGTCTCGATGCCTATAAATAAGATATCGAAGATGTTGTGGGCTGGTGCCTTAAGGGGCTAGAACTGGACCTTAAGGGTCTGCGAGTCTATCAAATATAAAACACGTCTTAACTGGTGCAAATATATAATCAGACTGTCAAAAGGAACATAGGTATAAAATTATTCAAAATTGTTAAAAAAAGTATAAAAACATAAATTCATATTAAAAGGTTGTGCCTTCGGCACAGAAGACACAAACTGAAATATAGATGCACAGAAAAACCAGAAAAATAAGACCAGGGCTGGGAATCGAACCCAGGTCCTCAGCGTTCCGTGCCACGTGCTATACCGCTACACCACCGCTGAACAACGGTACAGACACAATTTCTCCTATGGACTACATATGTCAGCTTGTTTGTTTCTTATTTAGCCACTTAAGCAGCGACACTAGCGACATCTATGCCATCGAGAAACTTTTGCTGAACCGATTTCGATGAAATTCGGGACGCTCTGTCCCAGAGTAAGACTAGGATTTGGATATTCTTATGCCGGAAAACTGCTTAGCTCCAGCAGGATAACTATAAACGACGCTTCTACGTAGTCGGAGCCGCGGGCAACAGCTAGTAATTTTAACAAAAAGCCGAAAAACTGTGCATCTCAACAATGATAATAATATTACTCGAGAACGGCTGGACCGATGATTTTGTAAGATGTGTATCCCCCTTCTCTAGCTTTATATTTTGTGGCTTTAGAACTCTACACTGAGCATGGTCCGATAAACTCTTGGCCGATTATTTTATACTTTACTAGCTTTTGGCCGCCGCTCTGCCCGCGTAGTATTCGGTTATCGCGCGCTATTCCCTAGGGAACTGTGCATTTTTCCGAGATAAAAAGTAGCCTATGTCACTTTCGGGCCCATAAACTATCTCTATGCCAAAAATCACGTCGATCCGTCGCTCCGTTACGGCGTGAAAGACGGACAAACACACTTTCGCATTTATAATATTACTAGCTTATGCCCGCGACTTCGTCTGCGCGGACCTAGGTTATCGCGCGGTGGCGCTCTCTACCTGAATAAAAAATATCCTACGTTGATCCTTGGGGCTTAAACTATCTTATACCTACCAAATTTCACCAAATTCGGTTCAGCGGTTTCGACGTGAAAGCATAACAGACAGACAGACAGACAGAGTTACTTTCGCATTTATAATATTAGTAGGGAAAGTATGGATTTCTCCTTATGGATAAAAAATTCACTGCACATATTTTAAAAAACGTTAATCAGACGAGTTAACACATGTCGAACGATCAATTCTCGCTAAAACAACATATCTGGCACCTTATTTACCAATCAACATCCACTGAAGCCTGATTGAATGAACGTAAAACAAATATACGGGCCCCTGCACCACAACACACAATACCCATTGACATTCATACAACTCTTCAATCCATCGCTGCCTTTGAATAACGTTCGAAGTCGATTCCTTCGTCTAAAGCAGCAGTGTACGTGGAGTATTTATGGATTGCAGTAATAGTTGGTTTTGTCGCTTGTTTAATACTATAGTGTTGTTTTTCCATAGTGCCACCATTTCTGAAAGCTATTAAAGTTGCACCGCTCCGCGTTTGCATCGGATAGTAATTTAAAGTTGCGCAACTAAAAATAGAGTGGGAATGTCGCTATGATGGAATCGCGTGGCAACTACCTACTCGATTTGTATCTTTTGTACGTACGGATACGAATGATTGCGTTAAAAGAAAGTCTCTTCGTTCCATTCTCCATACAAACGTAGTCCCGGTCTCATTTGAAAACTAGACAACAGAAGTAGATAAAATTTTGTAAATATGGACTAGACGTAATTATCTATGCCTGTGGTTTTTCAGTTATTAGAATTACAAGAGCTTAAAAATCGTCAAAAAAAAGATGTCAACTTTGCACGAGAATTACAGATTATTAAAGCCCAGCGCCAAGTGCGGATCGGGAACTTCACACGTACCATTGAATTGCTTCGCAGGTTTGTGCAGGTTTCCTCACGATGTTTTCCTTCACCACAAAGCTCCTGGTGAATTTTAAATGGATTTCGAAAAAACTCAAGAGGTGCGAGCCGGGGTTTGAACCCACGACCCTCTACTTGAGAGGCGATAGGTCAAACCACTAGGCCACCACGACTATACCACTAACATGCTATATTTACTCTTAAATTAGCGCACACGTTCATACACTGTTCTGTGCTCAAGTTTTAATCACAGCGGTGTCGGGAGGGCGATAAATCCGCAGAATGAATCCCGCCAGCGGTTATTAGCATAAATTTGCAGCGAGTGATCCATCTGTGCGCTGTGCGTTTGGTTTATTTATAGCGTTACACTGGCATGGCAAAATTTCTCAAAGTTTCCATTTCAGTACACAAGTGAAAATTTAAAGCGTGTTCTTTTCAATTCCATTACAAAAAAGCAACTTTTTAGGTTTCCGTAGCCAAAATGGCAAAAACGGAACCCTTATAGTTTCGCCATGTCTGTCTGTCTGTCTGTCTGTCCATCCGTCCGCGGTTTTGCTCAGGGACTGTCAATGCTAGAAAGTTGTAATTTTGCACGAATACATATTATGTAAACTATACCGACAAAATTGTACAATAAAAATTCACAAAAATAGGTTTTTTTAAAACCACTAAGGAGTTGCTAAAACGGTTTTGACGATTTAGTGAGTGATGTGTTTGCGAAATATTCACTTTAAAGTGCAAATTTTCATTAAAATGGTTGTAAGTATATCAAATTTTCAAGGAAAACTATGACCGTTAATTTTTTGAGAATTTAATTTGAGTTTAAGAGTAAATAGCAGCCTAAGTTATAAAATATACCTAAACTTGGATAAAATACGAAATCCTTAGAAAAATATTACTTAATTGTTTCGTAATGGCTACGGAACCCTATTTCGGGCATGTCCAGCACGCTCTTGGCCGATTTTTTTTTCAAGAAAAACATAGGTTTCTCTTTGTTTTACCCGCTCTGCTCAGCCTATTCGCTAGCTGAGTAATATACCTACAATACTTATTTTACGCCCGACTCCAAAAGAGGAATGTTATAAGTTTAATGCCAATGTATAACTGTGCAGCTATCTCACGCTCAAACTCACTCAAAGGATGGAACCTTTTCATAATCAATTTCACTATGATTTCCATGACAAAAGTATGGGATGTCAACGTGATATTAGTAGCACAAAGGTACCCTGGGTCATGATTCAGTTTGATCAATTGTTACGCAATGCACTCAAATCTAATGGAAACTTGCTTGGTCCGCCCGGATTGCTACCATCATCTTGCTCGCTAATCCTGCCGTGAAGCAGCAGTGCTTGCACTGTTGTGTTTCAGCGTGGAGAATACGACAGCCGGTGAAATTACTGGCACTTGAGGTATTCCATCTTAGACCTCTAGGTTGGCAACGCATCTGCAATACCCCTGGTGTAGCAGATGTTTATGGGTGGTGGTGATCTCTTACCACCAGGAGACCCACATGCTCATTTGCCTTCCAGTCAAATAAAAAAAAACTTTTGAAACACGTCCTCGTCCTCACTAATCCCTAACTTAATTACAACTTTAATTAAATTAAAAACTTTAATTCGACTCGCAAAAAGACTTTAATGGCGCTATTTTTCCTCAACAAGCCCTATTAAGAAACAGCTGTTCTAACAAAACGGATTAAATTAAAGGAAAATAAAAGTAAAGAGCGACCGCTGCAAGTCGGGTGAAGAACAAGGAAACCTCTAATGAGAGTGAAGATTAAAAACGGCCAAGAGCGTGTCGGACACGCCCGAAATAGGGTTCCGTAGCCATTACGAAAAAATTAAGTAATATTTTTCTAAGGTTTTCACATTTTGTAGGGAATATTCCAAGTTTAGATATAATATTTTATACGTAACATTGTACTGTCACCAAATTTACTTTGTCAATTCAATATCAATATGCTCAAGTCAATTGGACCGTTGGAAGTGTGTCAAATTAAGCTGCCAAGATTTAACACAAATAAATAAACAAATGAAGTCGGTTAACAAATAAATAAACAGGGCGAACTAAAGAAAAGCTTGTAAAAATACTCGGGAGGTCTATATAGCTAACAAATCACTAGTATTTACTTTAATCGGCTTCAAGGAGTCAACACAAGTATTATTTCAGCCTGGACGACGAAGCGGGAATAACTGACCCTATACTACGAATTGCAAAATTCGAACTTCGTATCTTGCCATCCCACTGACGCTTATATTATTTAATACGAGAGTGAGAGGGACGGCACGATACGAATTTCGATTTTCTAATATCGTAGTAGCCCCCCTGGTTACAGATTAGATCGAAGAACACAACAAAGACCCTACGGGTGTACATGAATCAATTCCTTGAAACTCTGCTTTTACAACCCATTTTCATCGCAGTCAATTTTTCCATCGAAAATCTGAAAGCCAAGTTTTATTAGAACCCGTTCGCACTGCCTCCGGCCGGTTGTAACCTGATAAAAGGCAATTTCGAACAGTGTTGCCATTGCTTTAGTAATTGCCGGAAATTAAATATTGAGCTCTAGTGGAAACAGCTGAGCGGAAAAAGAAAGAAAGAAAGACATTTATTCACATTCACAAAGATACACAAATACTTACAACAAAAACAAAGAAAACAACAACAGACAGCAACACAAACAAAAACAAAAAGGAAATACCAAAATAAAAATACACGATTTAATACACGAGAAAGGATAGGTAAATGCAGCGTTTTTATTGATTCATGCATGACATTCTTCGCAATTCCTGGTTGAAATGCAGTCTTACGGTCTGTGGCAGTAAACCCTTTAACTACGTCAGTTCGTTATAGTCATAAATCCTCCTAATATTGAAAATGTTTAAGTTTGTTTTTGTGACTTTCTTTGGTATTCTTTTACGCTAGATTTGCTGGATAGGTCGGACATACCACATAAGCTACTTTTGTTCGCAATAACAATACTTGTCTTAATTACATAATAAGTCAAAATTACTAACTAGCTCAAAATTATATATCATAAAAACTAAAAATTAGGTACATGTCAAATGAACGTCAACGATGCAGAACAAAAATTTAAATTCATTATAAACCCCCTTGCAAAAAAAACGGGCACCTATGGTTTTTGTATTTTATGTGCGTGAAAGCTTACTTTCTAAGCTTCAATGCCTAAAAATCTGAAAAACCATAGGTGCCTGTTTTTTTTGCAAGGGGGTTTAATAACATCCGGGAATTTTAAAACTTTCAAAATGACCATGTCGATGGCGATTAACGGCCCATTTCCTTACAAATATGTCAATTTTGGGCATTGAAGACAGAAAATTAAAATTGTGTGCTGGCAACACTGATTTCTAAGCGATTCTCGTCACGTGTGCGCTGCCCGCTGAATTAGGGCATGTGAACCAACTACGGAACTAAAGGGGGTAATGATTTTAAGGTGCCTAGTAGGCTTGTGTCGTAGCTCCTAGATTAGTGGCTTTAGGATTTTCTTTTAAATTTGTGAGCTGATATTTTGAAATTCACTGATTTGTAAATAACTTAGAGATGATGAATTAAATAAAAAAAAGGTAAGTACTTTATTTTTTTTTAATCTTTCTTTTCTTCTTGTATCCCAGGATACAAAGCAGATAGTGCACTTATCATTGTTTCACATTACACTAAAATTATGTGCAACGTCATTACAACTTTTAATTCATAAAGTACTTTTTTCTATGTTGACAACATCAAACTTTTATTTTCACAATAAACCAGTGCTTTATTATTAAATCCTAAATTAATTGGTCTATTTGGTAAGTTACTGGCACTTTTTTTACTTCAAACCAGACTTTAAATAAAATAAAACATTTTTTTGTTATAGTTCCATTGAGGCATTCACGGCACCATTGGTAATTCGCTACCTACGTAAAAGCTACCTCGAATTGGACCGTTGAATTTGAAAAAAGAACCCGTTCGTGCCAGCTATTGGTCCAAATTAAAGCGGGCGTTACAAAGGCCAGTACAGTCGTAAAAAGTTATTGTTAGGAAGTTTTAAATTGCTATAGATTCTGCTTAGCGCTATAGTTTCGGAATATTCCATTTTTGTTACGATGCCGTTAAAATTGTACGTGGGAACTTGAGTATTATCAAGATGAAAATTGATAATGTTTGACCCGTTTTAACCAATTTTTGTTCAAGAAAGAACTTTCCAATGGGTATGTATATCAAGTTTTCTCAAGGATCATCGAATTTCTGATTGTTTTGTAGTCATAGGGTATACTAGCTTTTACCCGCGGCTCCGCCCGCGTGCTATTCGGTTATCGCGCGCTGTTACTTCGGGAACTGTGCATTTTTCCGGGATAAAAATTAGCCTATGTCACTCTCGGGCCCATAAATTATCTCTATGCCAGAAATCATATATACGAGTACATGATTAAACATAATAATAAACAAACATTCATTTCATTTTTTTCATTTCACGTCGATCCGTCGCTCCGTTACGGCGTGAAAGACGGACAAACACACAAACATACAAACGCTTTCGCATTTATAATAATTAATATGGATTCATCATCATCAGACGGAAGACGTTCATTTCATTGTTGATCAAAGGCCTCCCCTTAGGACGCCACAATGACCAAGAACTCGCCACTTGTATCCACCGGTTCCATACAACTCTCACGATGTCGTCTGTCTTCCGGTTCATAGATGCCACGCGAGTGATTTGGCCCGCCCATTGCCACTTCAACATGTATATTCCTCTAGCTACGTCAGTTACTTTTTAATTTTTCGGTGAATTTCCGCATTCCGGATTCTATCGCGTGAAGAAACTCCGAGCATATAATACATTGCTCGTTGCTGCCTCTACAAAAGACCATCAGTCAAGAATTAGGTCATCACTGGCAACACACACTGGTTATAGACTTTGGTTCTCAGGCACTGCATAGTTTTGGATGAGAAGACATCACGAAGTTTCCGGCTTCCCATCCGAATTGGATTCTTCAGGCAACCTAGCAATCACTTAAATTTAATTTTCGCATATTTTTCAAAAATCAATTCCTTGGAATCAAATAGTTCAACCATACTGCTCCTGCGATAGTTATTAATACACTGTTTTCAAAACAAAATCTCGGAAGAATATTTTCACAAGCCAACAAGGTTGTTTACCCTTCAATCCGACTCGAAACTTAATCTAGACTTCAAACGTACACAGAATAAACATTCCGTTATTGGAAACTGGGGTGTTGCTATAAAAATACTGGCGGTTATAGTTTTTTTTAAGGCAAATACAAAATAGGTCGTAGTTCTTCGGTTTCGGTCCCCTGCGGCGTGGCTGAGAGTTCAAACCTATTTAGGTGTCGGCGCTAAAAATGGAGAAGGCAAGGGTTATTTTTTGTTTTTATGAGCTTTTATTTGACCAGCTCCGTTGGTTAATGCTGTCCAGCCCACTTCCAGTTTGTTATAGGTACGAGTATACATTGGATGACAATACAAGCAAATACACGTGTACGTCATCAAAAAGCTTGTATCAACACCTAAATTTTTAATCAGAGTTCGTCATTAGATCAACAGAATCGTTAACATAAGATGAGGAAAGTAATTATTTAGTACCTATTCCACTGATTCCGCAAAGTAACGCCTTCAATAAATTATTACTATTTATTATACCGTTGTTTTTCTGTACAATAAAGAGTTTACATACATAGATTACAGTCGAATAAAAAAGAAGTTGTCAAGAGGAGCTCACGAAACTCAATTAAGTCCACTGCTGAATCCATCACTTAGAACGCTATTATACTGAATGGCAACTCGCCACTTGCATCCACCGCTTGCTCTTAAACTCTCAACTGTCATGATGACTTCAATCCACGTAGCGGTGGGCTACCAAAGCTTCGTCTTCCAGTACGTGGTCGCCACTCGAGGACTTTTCTACCCCAACATTCCTCATTTTACCTCTAGACACTTGCAAATATATACCACCTCCAGCCATCTCACCTCTGCGCCGTCTTACGTTTCCATTCCGCTTATCTTCCTCAGACCCCGCGCACATTTCGTTTCGTTTTATTTTCATTCTAGTTTGTCCCGTGACTTTTTTAACTCCCTTTTTGTGGATTTTAATGAAGTTTATCTAGCTTCCTGCGCTGTCGATTGTTTGAGAATGCAAAGTTTCCAGAAGATTCCTTTGAAAAGTACCCCCGGGAATTGAGGATGAAACCGTTTTTTGCCGAGAAAGTATTGATTCGTTGTAATTGGAGGATTTTGTTATGATTATGGACTCATGTACCTAGAGATGAATTTAAAGAAGTGTAAAATAAGTAAAAAGGAGGTTCTCAGTGTTTGACTTGTATGTACATGTTTACAACAAAAGTAAAAACAAAGCTAGTAGTCTAGAACCTCATTAAGTAACTTAAGCACAACAGTCGGGTCCATTACTGAGAATTTTAGTCCAAGTCGGGTTTTTTGATTTCGTCAATAATTTTTAAGAGTCCATGCACTCATCCGGTTTTTTAATATTTTAAATTCTTTTACGAATCACAATTCTTGATTCCAAATTCGAACGAACCAATTCTCCAACTGTCAACCAACAACGGCTCAATAAGCAAATCCTTTTTCATGAAATCCAAGCAAAAAAAACGGTAGCCATCTTGATTTATCTGACGTTAATGCTGCTTAAGCCTGTAATCCACTTAGGACGGAGGAAGAGTGACGGGGTTTATTGTGAAAATATAGGGCAGAGTAATAAAGGTATACTGTTTTTTTTTCGAGCGCGAAGAGCGCGCGAAACGTCTCCGTTGCAGCTTCGGCAAATATAAAGTATAATTCAATAGAATCTGACAATTTCCTAGACATTTAAGACACCCTAACGCAGGCACACTAAACTTAATTATGTATGTCCTTGTTGATTATAATCTAAAAGGAATCGAAAAAGAAGAATAGTCACATCACCATAGGCAACCCGGTGTTCATATTACTTGGCTGGAAGTGTGTACAGGATTGTCAGATTCTATTGAATTGTACTTTAGGTGAAATTTGTTAAAAAAAAGATAAAGTTAAAAGATAATTTAATGTTCAACATGAGTTTGAATACATATAGATGGCATATAGAATTAAATTAGTCCTACATGTTGTGCCTGCTGTGCCAGAGTCCTAAATGTCAATGGTGTGCTTTTATTTTCAAATTATCCTTCATTCATACTTGAATGGATAAATAAATTAGTAGGTATGATGGTCGAACCACCTTAAATAAAGAGTGTAACACAACTTACAATATCTTTCTTCAATTACAACTTAAACCTATACCTATAAACTAAGAACTGGTATATTATTGCTAACAATAAGATGAAAAGCTTCACGAAACATACGGCAGCGGCTGGCGAAGTGCCAGAACCGATACGGCGGCGTTTCATGATATGCCTAGGAATTTCATGACATGCCTAAACGTCACTAGGCAAATCGTTAAACGGTGAGTTTTGAACGATATGGCGGGTGTTCCTTAGCCAATTCATGAAATGGCGCCATTTCACGATATGCCTAGAAATTTCGTGATCTGTCAGATTTTACGATCGGCCGCCGACATTGATATGCTTTCAATAAGGTCTTCATAATCAAAGTCATATACAATGCATGTTATAAACTAATCACATCCAGTACCAACAACAGGTAAATAATATATGTCATGTCAATCGCAGTGATCGGAGCACAGCACGCGCTTCGGTACAGTCAGACACAATTGTATATAATATGTACGAGTATGTAAACTCTTTATTGTACAAAAGAAAATAAACAAAATCTGGGGGCACGGCAGTGCCCCCGCCAAGTCGAGCAAAAAAAAACAAAGGCACGGCCGTACCATACTTTTCTCGAAGCCATTCAGGCTATTTTCAACACCCTGTATTTTTGTTATGGCTAAAGCTAGAACCCTGAATTTTCAGTTACCTATAGGGCCTAATGGGACTTAGATATATTATCAATTACATTCAGTTCGAACACGTAGATTAAGAACTATCACATGTTAAAGTTCCTCAGTTTTGTCACTGACATACCTATACACTGACTTTTGATCATCATAATTCTAAGGTACTTCTAGCAGACCCACAAGCTCCAAATTTTAAACATAGTTAGTTTTTAGCCTACATGGTCACAGAAAAATCCAAAATGTTGCAATTTCAGTCACGTTTCAAAGTTATATAAACTGCACAAGTAAGTTTGTAATCCCATATAAATACTAGCGATTACAAAGTTACACAGCAATGACTTTATTGAACGTAGTCGTATTGTATACGTATTAATGTTGAGTCTTAATACCTGAGTATTAAGGGTTAAAATGAAATTGTTTATCTTACTAATGTAATAAGTACCAAAGTTCGTTTGTTTGTGAATGTGTGTGCGATGCGAGTGGACGCGAGGATGGACGATGGAAATTGGAATATGGATGATGGACAATGGATAGTGGTCGATGGACGATGTGTAGAAAATGGACGTTGGACGATGGAGTGTGGACGATGGACGATGGGCGACGGACGATGGATCATCATCATCATCATCATCATCCCAGCCTATGTGCGTCCCACTGCTGGGCACAAGCCTCCTCTCAGAATAAGAGGGCTTGGGCCTTAGTTCCCACGCGAGCCCAGTGCGGACGATGGATGGTGGAGGATGAACGACGGACGACGACGGACGACAGAAAACGACGGACGACGACGGATGACGGAAGTTAGACGGGCGAAAGACGAACGACCGACGAAAGACGATGGATGACGACGGAAGTTCGATGATGGACGACAGACGATGACTGACGAGGGAAGTTCGACGACGGACGATGACGGACAACGGACGATGACAGACGACGGACGACGACAGAAGACGAACGCCGACAGACGACGGCCAACGAACGATAGACGATGGCGACGACGGACAAAAGACAACGACCGACGACGGAAAAGACAACGGATGACGGATGACGGACGATGACCGACGATCGACGACGGATGATGGAGGGTGGACGATGGACGATGTACGATGGACGACAGACGGTAGACGGACGATGGAAGTTCAACGATGGGCGACGATGGACGACGGATGACGACCGACGATCGACGACGACGACGACGACGACGACGACGACGACGACGACGACGACAGTCGGTACGGACGATGGACTGTAGCCCTTGGGGTGGCGGCGCCATATTTAAATTTTTTAGGTCAAGTGGCGCGGCCATTTTGAAAACATCTTCTTCGAGTGGCATGACAGCTACAAATTAATTTCGCGAATTCCCGAATTTTATAAAAAAAATATCACCAAAAAAATACCAGTTTAATGTTATATATAAGCCTTACAGTGATAGTTTAGCATAAAATGCCATATCTAATTAAATAACAATGCATGACCTTCAATTTCTGTGAATTTTATTAGTCATTATCAAATATCTGACAACCAAATTTTTCTCAGTCATGTATTAAAATAACTATAATTATAAAATAAAACATTTACCTATAGTAAACACTGATTTGTTTCGTAAAATATTAATTTAATTACGAAACAAAGCCCTTTTATAGTCTTTCAATAGCAAATAATACTATAATACGAGGTTTTCAAAAATACCAGCGCACGGCAGCATGCACACAGTGAAACTTGAGTAAGCGATAGAACGAAATTTCTTCCGTTATGTTGTCGCGGCCGTTATTAAATACCATCCTTGTCTATTTATGAACGCATTTTGTGTGAATGAGCAAGCCAGATATAGGTCTAACAGTTTATATTTATGAGTGAAATACGACACCCGCCAACGTCCGGGAGCCGGTCGCCTGCCACTCGGGGGTATTTGATAGGCTGCCGGGACCCGGTCGCTTGCCACTCAAGGGTATTTGACAGGCTGCCGGGACCCGGTCGCTTGCCACTCGAAGGGGTAGACGATGAACGAGGATGGACGATGGACGATAACCGAGGATAGACGATGGACGGTGGACGATAGACGAGAATGGATGATGGATAGTGGACGAGGATAGACGATGGATGGCACACGATGGACAAGGATGAACGATGGATGATAGTGGACGATGGACGATGAACGATGAACGAGAATGGACGATAGACCATAGACGAGGATGGACGATGGACGATGGATAAGGAAGGATAAACAAATGAAGATAGTAGTGCGTTATTACACGAAGTAGTACCCGAACAAAAAAAGAACTGCCTACAAAAAGTGATGAGATCCCACCAAAAACATTACATGTAAAAAGCTGCAAGTCTCGCAACGCAATGCAGTTCTTGTAATGCTAAAAAGGTTTAAGAAGCAATGTTATACCAAGTCGGTTATTTTTGTCAGTACCGGGGGGTTTCCATAGAACTCGATTTTCACCAACTTGCTTATTTTAAAACCATAGAAAAATACAGTTTATAGTTCTCAAATAAAGAGTAAACCAAATTATTTTTTAAACACATAATGACTTGGCCATCGCACTCAACCTTTAGTCATTCTCGTATTATGTGTATCACTCAAACTGCAAGGCTGGGACTAGCGCTATCTTTAATTATAATTACTTGAAATAGCTGACGTTGATGATTATAATTCTTATGTCATTATGTAGCCTTGCGATGGCCAAGTCATTTATGTGTTTAAAAATAATTTGGTTTACTCTTTATTTGAGAACTATAAACTGTATTTTTCTATGGTTTTAAAATAAGCAAGTTGGTGAAAATCGAGTTCTATGGAAACCCCCCGGTACTGACAAAAATAACCGACTTGGTATAACATTGCATCTTAAACCTTTTTAGCATTACAAGAACTGCATTGCGTTGCGAGACTTGCAGCTTTTTACATGTAATGTTTTTGGTGGGATACAATTGTCAAAATTTGAGATATCTTTAAAATTGACATGACTGTTTATATAAACCAGTGCACTTAATTTCACCCGCCTGGCCGAAGGAAGGTTATATTTTAACCGATTTCATCTAGAGTATGTTTGTGTATTTCTTTGGCCCTCTTTGAACCTTAACGGCTGTATAAATTTCAACATAACTGATGTGGTTGTATTGGATTTTTCAAAACTGTCGGAATGACATATAATATTTCAAAATAGCGTCCGCGATAAAAATATTGAGGAACTAAAAGAATTTCTTTGCTCACCCGCGACCTTAAGATAGCTAAGTCTATGCAAATTATGCGTGTTCATGCAGTTCCTCCAAAAAAAAAAATTGAGGAGGCTACATTTTTTGAAATACGTACATAACATAATAATTGTTAATGTCATAGTATTTATATACATTTTCAGGTGTGTTAAGAATGTCATGTTACAGGAATTTGTAGATATTTATATCGTCAAAGATATAAATATTAATAATAATATAAGAAATAAATGGTAGAGTTTCAAGTACATGAGATAAATAATAACAGTTAAGAATTAAATATGTCAATTACCTATTATGTATGACCTATCTACATGAGGTATCTACGTTAGCTTGATTGTACGGGCCATATTGCTCGAAATTAATGGTTTTATTATTTTTATTATTATTTATTAGTCCAACTGTACATACAGTTCTGATAATTAGCAAATGGGTTTACCTACACAACGCGGACGTTCCCTGAGGTATTCGTTATGGGAATAGTTTTCAATGGAGTGGGTATTTTTTTCTTAATAAATAAGGACATAAATACCCAAATAAATATTATATTGAATCAGGCGTAACTTTGCGTAGGTCGTTAAAAATAAAAATAAACAATTTTTTTGCTCACCCGTGTCCTTTTATGATAGATACGTTTATGCAACAAATACGCAAATAACGATAAGTATCTCTTGTCTGGTGAGCGGTTAGTTCCAATGGAATGCCGAAAGTTTCTCGATGAGGGCTACGGCATAGATGTCGCTAGTGTCGCTTCTTAAGTGGCTAACTAAAGACAAACAATCTGAGATATAAATAAATAAATAAATATCATGGGACACTTGACACCAATTGACCTAGTCCCAAACTAAGCAAAGCTTGTACTATGGGTACTAGGCAACGGATAAACATACTTATATAGATAAATAAATACTTAAATACATATTAAACATCCAAGACCCGAGAACAAACATTCGTATTATTCATACAAATGTCTGCCCCGGCCGGGATTCGAACCCGGGACCTCAAGCTTTGTAGTCAGGTTCTCTAACCACTTAGCCATCTGGTCCTATGTGGTGCATAGGAGAAATTCGTGTCTGTACCGTTGTCCAGCGGTGGTGTGTCAGTATAGCACGAGGCACGGAATGCCGAGGACCTGGGTTCGATTCCCAGCGCTGATTATAATATTTTTCTGGTTTTTCTGTGCATCTATATTTCAGTTTGTATTTTCGAAATACGAATTTTTTCGACAAAATAGGATGGAAAAACATTATTCAGTAATTGCTTTGATTTTCGTACATCAACGGCAAGGCCCGTATGCTGTCACAGCAATTGTGGGCCCGCCAATAACACGTGGCCCCGTTCATCTTTGATGAACCTGCACGTGACAGGTTTGTGTGTAAACTGACGTAGCTATGAATAAATAGTACCGCTAAAATGTCTCAATTCTAAAATTCTAAAGGTTTATTCTGCAAATAAGCCGTGTAGCGTAATTTTTTTAATTTGGCAGAAAAATGATCTCAAAAAAACAAATAAATAATTATAAACAAAAAACATACATATTACAGTATAAAATAAAAAAAATACATTAAAAAATACAGCGATCTTAAAAAAATAATAATTGGAGATTAGATAGCTAGCCTTACGATCAGAATAATTCTACTCGTATCGACTCGGTACCGCTCTGCTTTTAGAGCATGACATGAGTGCATGTGAGCTATCTTTGGGGGCGGCAGAAAGTGATCTTGCCTTCGAAATCCAAAATCTTAATGGTTACTTGGCTTGAAATGTATAGTTCAGAATCAAATTATTTTTTTTTTTAATTGATGACAACTGATATATTATTATTTTTTTCATTAATTTATACAGTAGTTTTTAAGATGGGCACATTATGTGGGTTTCGTTAAAAGCAATAAAAAAAGTACTTTTCGGTATTTTCTCGTGGACCCTATTTTGAAGTATTAAAGGTATACCCAACGTCACTCCGCCAGTTTTGATGAATCTATATTTCGTTTTTTTTGCATTAGAAAGAAGGTAAGCGATCTTGATATAGGTATATTTTCATTGAAAAACACTTTTGAAACATAAGTCAGCGAATATGTAACAATTAGCAAGGAAATATGATCATTTAAGTACATGCTTCTGGGAAGCACAAGTAGTAGTCACTGCTCTTTAGAAACGCTTTTCAATAAAGAGACTCATCAAGATTGTTTATCCTTTTTCTAATGCTAAAAAAACGAAGTATAACGGTACCTCTTATGTTGAAAAATATGCAGCTGCTTAGGCGACGCAGAGGACCGAAAAATATACACACATACTACGCTCGACAATTGACATAGCCCGAAGAATTGCGAAACTGAAGTGGCAGTGCGCGGGGCACATTTCTCACAGAACTGATGATGACCGATAGGGTCAAAAGCTTCTCGAATGGCGTCCACGGACCAGGAGACGAGCTGTCGGTAGGCCTTCAACAAGATGGACCGACGACCTGGTTAAGATCGCAGGATCGCGGTGGACGCGGAAAGCACAAGACCGGTCTGAGTGGAGAGCCTTGGGGGAGGCCTATGTCCAGCAGCGGACGTCTTTCGGCTGACATGTTGATGATGATGATGTCATACACTCGAGAAACATAACCCTCCTTAAGGCATTGGGGTAAAAATTGGTCACACAAAGCTGTCGAAATACTTTTGCGGAGACCACAAAGACCCTCTATCATTTTAGCCGTCTTTAAAACGCATTATAAATTGCGGCGTGGAATTTATTTGTCGTTTAATACCAGACGCCATGTGGCATCAATAATTCATGCCTTGTGAATTATGACCGGCGACGATCTAGGATTTTAGCTCTCGATTTTCAGACGACCGCCATTTTGGATTTTTTGTCTTGTGTTAGCTATTGGTTTGAAGGCTTTGTATCCCGGCAGATTGGTTTACAGCCTCTCTAGAGGGCAGTGCGTTCATGCCGGAGCTCTTATGGTGTTATTTTTAATTTTCTAATTTACCTCCCGAAAGCGGGACACATGTTTAAAAGGGGAGCGCCAAAGTTCGCATACTTTTCTCTAGTCATACCGTATTTTTTTTCCGAATCATCGTTTGTCCGAATTTTTTTCGCACTGAAATCTTATATTTTTCTAAAAATTTTAAATGGTCATCCTATAGAAAACTATAGGTTAGGTTAGGTTTATTTTATAAGAATTCTAAACAATCATTGGATTCAGAGAAAAAAGAG
This sequence comes from Choristoneura rosaceana, assembly GCA_037349165.1. Classification (NCBI taxonomy): domain Eukaryota; kingdom Metazoa; phylum Arthropoda; class Insecta; order Lepidoptera; family Tortricidae; genus Choristoneura; species Choristoneura rosaceana. Next base: position 2,462,729 of record JAZBNJ010000019.1, read on the forward strand.
TTATGACAAACGATCATACTGACAAAAATTACATTCGGTCTTTCAATAATTATGCGAGCTGATATGGACGTGTTTAAAAGTCATTTGTATACGTTACATTTTCAACTCAAGGTCCAGTTAGTCAAGATCAAGGAGTTTCGGAGCAAATTAACTGTGACTTACAAACAGATAGACTTACAACTGAGTTAAATCTGTAATGTTCAAGCAAACTTTTAAATCTGATTGTATGATGACAACCTACTAAGGATGATAATATTTTTCCATTTCACAATTTTATTGTATATTTACAAGCTTGTTATGAGGCATCGTCACAGGAAGAAAGCTAACTTAGCAACGCTACTGTGAATTGCATAATGCTGACAAAAGAACATGTGACGGCACCGCGCATCGCCCGATTCACGAGGCGCTGACGAAGCATACCTCGAAGCCTGGGAACTCGGACCGCGGGAATCGATCATTCAATCACTTGCATCGGGTTGATTCAGTACTTAGATTTTAATTTATAATTAATTGTAATTCTTTTCTGAACTTATTAAATTTAGTTTAAAATAAAATTGGTTTTTTTTGGACTCTTCGGGCGCAACACCTATAAGTGGCGCAGTCGTGTACAGCCTCTCGTGGCTCCTCCGTGACCGTTGAACTATCGCAATCGTGCGCGTGCGATCGCGGGCAGCCGGCTCTCATCGCCTTCACGAGTCGCTGAAAAGAACCTGAAGTCTGCACCTGAAGAGGAATCCAGCCATCGATTCGCCGAAATAACCAAGAATATGCAATTAATGTGAGTACACTTGAATTGTTCTTGTGTTGCTTCCTGTTCCTATTAGTGAGTATCCTTTGTCTTAGTTTTCCCATCATCCAAAATTTTTCACCCTCGTAATATATCGGCTCGCGGTTCTGCATCGCGGCAAAACCGGCAGCGTAACGTAGATTTAAATAGGGATATTAGTGTAGATTTGAATAGCTCTTCGGAGAGTATCGAGATGACCGAACAGTTAGGAGCACAGCCTGCGCCCGAACCTCGCCAGCAGCAGGTTGTCACCCCCGATACTGTTTTTAATGCACTACGCTTGGCCCCCGAATTCGACGGGAACCCAAACGTTCTTACTAGATTTATAAGGATATGCGACGAATTAATTGATACATTTTCGAACTCTGGACCGGGATCCGCGCTAATCAATCTTTGCTTAATCAATGGAATACTAAACAAAATTAAAGGCGACGCGGCCCGTACAATTAATAGCAATGGAATACCGACCACTTGGCTAGAAATAAGAAATTACTTAGTAAATAACTTCTCCGACCAACGTGATGAGACGGCGCTGTATAATGACATAGCAATGTCTTCCCAGGGGAATATGTCACCCCAACAGTTTTATGACCATTGCCAAAACCTATTTAGTACCATTATGACATATATAACTCTCCATGAAAATATCGAAACGACCATTGAATCAAAACGTAGTCTATATAGGAAGGTCACTTTACAAGCATTTGTGCGTGGGTTAAGAGAACCAATTGGGTCACGAATTAGATGCATGCGACCTGATACGATCGAGAAGGCCCTTGAGTTCGTCCAAGAGGAAACTAATATTATGTACTTAAAGCAACGTAACGATCCATTTAGGCCTCAGCCAGGACCTAGGCCCATGCCACTGTCACCAGCACTCTTGCCACCATTTAGGCCTCCAGCTTTTCAGAGCCCTACGGTAACACTCCCTTATTCAAACCCTCAAGGTCAAAACCTCATGCCTCCGCCAATGTCTCAGCCGCGTAAGTACAGTACGCCTCCAGCAGCGCAACCTCATTCCAGGATGCCTACCCGTACCCAGCAAATGTTTGCTGCCCCACCGCCTAACTACAACCCTCGAAGCAACGTGTTCAGGTTAGCCCCTAGGAATCAAAATCAGTTTAACCAGCAGCGGCCAGGGCCACAGCCCATGAGCGGCGTCAGCCATTTTGTTTCGAAGCCCTTGCCTTTAGCTTCAGGTGACGTGAATTTTCACGAAGCCGAGAACTATGCCGAATACTACGATTACTATCCGGAAGTATACTATAGCGATAATTCTTATTACCCCGGACACGATGCTGCTTATTACAACCCTTATGACCATGAAATTTCTACCCAGACAGTAGAGACGACTTACGACATCGAACCCCAGCCCTCGACTAGTAAAGCTGAGGATTTTCCTTCGCCCCCGACATCAAAAAGACCAAAATAGAAATAAATTTGCAGACACAAAGGCAACTCCCGTACATTCACATAGACAATCCTCCACTCAACTTATTAATAGACACTGGTGCTAATAGATCATTTATAGACCCAGATGCTGTGGAAAGGTTTTTCTCGCAAATTCCATTAAACTACGACCCTTTCGAAGTAACGAACGTACACGCGACTAGTATGAATGACTACTCCATTACATTACCTTGTTTTAAAGAATTCAATGACGAAGACGACATAAAACTATTCATTTACAAATTCCATAACCACTTTAGCGGACTGATAGGACTTGACTTGTTGACGAAATGGGAAGCGAAAATTGACTTGAAAAATCAGACTTTGATCACGAAACACGCATCCAACCCTATAAAGATGTACAATTCACGGAACCTTAACCTGTATGAGGATATCATCCCAGCCCATTCTTCCAAATTAGTACGAATACCCATCAACGCTTCTGACGGGGAAGTGCTAGTACACGAGCAAATAATTAGTAACTGCATCATCCATGAATGTATGACTACTGTAAATAATAGTCGTGGAATAATTGACATCAGTAACCCGACTGACAACGACATTATATTTTCTATGGACCATCCAGCACAAGCCGAGCTCTTTAATTTCGAAACAAATATCGAATCAAGTAAAGATCAAAATTTCGATCGTGTGAAAGAGGTAATTTCTAAATTAAGAACCGAACATCTTAATCCTGAGGAGAAAGCGAACTTGACTCGACTCTGCTCACAGTACGCTGACGTTTTCTATATTGAAGGAGAACCGTTGACCTTTACTAACAAAATTAAACATCGCGTTAAGACTACTGATGAGACCCCAATATATACAAAAAGCTATCGTTACCCCTTTATTCATCGCCAAGAAGTCAGGGATCAGGTATCAAAAATGCTAGAACAGAACATCATAAGACCATCCTGTTCGGCATGGAGCTCACCAATATGGGTTGTGCCTAAGAAAATAGATGCATCTGGCAAGCAAAAATGGCGCCTTGTCGTAGATTTCCGTAAACTAAATGAAAAGACCCTGGACGATAAATATCCGATTCCCAACATAAATGATGTTCTAGATAAATAAGGCAAGTGTCAATACTTTACAACACTCGACCTTGCAAGCGCGTTCTACCAAGTGGAAATGGACCCTGAAGATATCAGTAAGACAGCATTTAATGTAGAACACGGCCATTTCGAGTTCCTTCGCATGCCGATGGGTTTGAAGAATTCACCTTCTACCTTCCAGCGTGTGATGGACAACGTCCTGAAAGGTCTCCAGAACGTCATATGCTTAGTCTATCTCGATGACATAATTGTGTTTAGTACCAGCCTCCAGGAACATATAACTAACCTCGAGAAAGTTTTCCAAAGACTCAGGGAATCCAATTTTAAGATACAAATGGATAAATCAGAGTTTTTAAAACTGGAAACAGCCTATTTGGGTCATATTATCAGTAGAGAAGGTATAAAGCCTAATCCTGATAAAATTGCATGTATTCAAAATTATCCTATCCCACAAACTACAAAACAAATAAAACAATTCCTAGGTCTCATTGGTTATTACAGGAAATTCATACCCGACTTTGCTAGAATCACTAAACCCTTGACTTCATGCCTAAAGAAAGGTAGGAAAATTACCTTAGACTCTGACTACATCGACTGTTTCAAAAAATGTAAGACACTATTGACCAACGACCCCATACTCCAGTATCCAGATTTTAATCGAGAATTTATACTAACCACAGACGCATCCAACGTAGCTTTAGGAGCAATCCTGTCCCAAGGAACAGCGGGATCCGATAAACCTATTTCATATGCTTCACGGACCCTCAATGAAAGCGAGATAAATTACAGTACCATAGAGAAGGAACTTCTAGCTATAGTTTGGGCTACCAAGTACTTCCGTCCATACTTATTTGGAAGAAAATTTAAAATAGTGACGGACCATAAGCCCCTTCAATGGCTTATGAACGTCAAGGAACCAAGCTCTAGACTAACACGATGGAGACTCAAGCTTAGCGAATACAATTATACTGTGATTTATAAAAAAGGTAAATGTAACACCAATGCTGACGCTCTTTCTAGGATAGAATTGCACATCGAACAGACAGATCAAACTAATAAACCAGAGGACGAACCGATAGAACAACCAATGACAGACGAGGAAATGACTAACTTCGTTAAAGACCTCTTGACTCAACCAGACAAGGACTTAAATTCACTTGCAGCAAATCCTACTGAACATCCACCGACAGATGCTGGATCTTCGACAATAACGGCCCATACTGACTTAAATTCACTTGCAGCAAACCCTACTGAACATCCACCGACACATGCTGGATCTTCGACAATAACGGCCCATACCGACAGCGAGAACCCAATTCTGGAAATACCTATAACTACTGACCCTCTTAATAAATTCCATAGACAGCTATGCTTGACGATAGTGGGAGACTTTAAAAAACGAACAACCGTGACGAAACCATTTGAGACCCACACACGCACGAATGTTCAAGTATCAGAGTCAAAGTTGGAAGAGGATGTTATTAACGCAGTTAAGGAATATGTCAATCCAAAAGTAAAAACAGCTTTGCTAATCACCCCCCCGCTTGGTATGTACAAAATCATACCAATCTTGCAGAATCACTTCAGAAACTCAGCGATGAATCTGATCTTAGCTAAAACCGAACTTGAGAACGTTAAAGAATATCTTAGACAACAGGAAATCATTAGGCATTATCACGACGGCAAAACCAACCATAGAGGTATTAATGAATGTTACTTGGCCCTATCCCAAAAATATTTTTGGCCTAAAATGAAGGAACAAATAACCAAGTTTATCAATGAATGCATAACGTGCGGACAGGCCAAATATGATAGACATCCAATTAGGCAGCAATATAATATCGTAGCGCCGGCTACAAAGCCCTTTGAAATAGTACACATGGACCTATTTACTGTGCAAAGCGAAAAATACATTACCTTTATAGATGTTTTTTCTAAATACGGTCAAGCATACCACCTTAGAGACGGAACAGCTATAAGCATCATACAGGCTCTCTTGAAATTTGGCTCACACCACAAACTACCTCTGACGGTAATAACCGACAATGGGACGGAATTCACTAATCAGTTGTTTGCAGAATTCTTACGGTTTCATAAGATAACACATCATAGAACGCTAGCTCACTCTCCAAACGATAACGGTAACATAGAACGATTCCACTCCACTCTTCTAGAACATATACGAATTTTAAGACTAACACGTAAAGATGAGCCCGTATACATCCTCATGCCCTATGCCATAATAGCATACAATAGTTCAATCCATAGTTTCACGAAATGCCGACCATACGACATCTTGACAGGACATTTCGATCCACGGGACCCCATAGACGTTGACCTAAACGAGCAGCTAATTCAGCAATACATAGTTAACCATAAAGATCAAATGAAAACAGTTTATGATCTTATAAATAAATCCACTTTGATAAATCGCACCGCAATAATTGAAAATCGAAATAAAACTCGAGAACCCGAGGTAGAATACCAACCTCAGCAACAAGTATTTGTCAAAAACCCAGCAGCTGATAGGCAGAAAATAGCTCCTAGGTATACTCAGGACAATGTCCTCGCTGATTTGCCTATACACATTTATACATCAAAGAAACGGGGCCCAGTTGCAAAGGCTCGACTCAAACGAGTCCCTAAAGCTGCTAAATTGTTGCAGGTCGTTCCTGATAACCCTATTACTTCACCTCTCCAACTCCCAGGAGATCAGACTTGAAGACTTAGCAGACGGACCTGGACTTTTGCCCTTTAATATAGGTGACATGAAATTGACAACACAGACGCATACTTTTGTACAATACATAGAATTGGCACACATAGACAACTGCATTAACAGCGTTCGTGACCAATTGAGAGAGACTCGAGACAAACTGACCAATGATACCTATTCCCTGTACGAAGTTCAAATTCAGTATTTAGTTAATAAATTAGATAAGGCATCTAATCAACTCCGAAGTCTGGAGCCAAATCGTGGTAAAAGGGGATTGGTTGATGGCCTGGGTTCCATCATAAAAAGTCTAACTGGAAACCTAGATAATACCGATGCCATTAAATACAATGATGCCATTAAAACTTTTAAAACTAACCAGGATTGGATCGTTACAGAGCTTAATGATCATATTAGTCTCAGCAAGGAATGGATGGAACATCATTCAGGGGTAGTCTCTCAGATCGTCAGTAATCAGCAAAAAATTAATGAAACTCTCATCTTAATCCTCAATAGTAACGCTAACGCCGAAACAGCCCTGATTAAATATGCCAAGTTTGCTCAACTTCTAGTAATCATAAATGAAAACGTAGACGATTTAGTTGACGAGTTGGATAGGATAGAAAATATTTTAGCCTTTACACGTACACTTAGCACCCACCACTCAATGTTAAGTACACGTGTACTAAGTAGTATGTTAGATAAACTAATAAACATATATGGTAGAGAACAAGTGCTAGATTTAGAGCTTAGAGAATATTATGACATTATAAAAACCGGATCGTACTTTGTTCAAAAACGAATAGTTATTATATTCAGATTCCCTATCGTTTCCCCGCTTAATTATAACCTATATAAACTCCCTATCACACCTAATAAGTTTAATCAGATCATAGTCCCTCCCTATCCCTTGATAGCAACCAACGGAAATTCATACGTGTACATAGAGGCAGAATGCCCGAAGATCAGGACATGGTATCTATGTGAAGAGGCCATCAATCATCAAATAAGGACCCGGCCGGATTGCATTCACAAGTTAATCGAGAAGCAGTCCACGGATGGAAACTGTAAGCAGACAACGGTATCACTGACGAAATCAGTTATGGAGAAACTGGACGACAGAATGTACGTGCTGATATTCCCGCAACCCACTAAAGTACACCTCATATGCGGACGGGAAGACTACAACACTCTAAACGGGAGTTACCTGGCCACAATACCCAAAAACTGCCTGTTGCGAACGGATGATTTCACAATTATTAATTCAGAAGATCGGATAGAAGGCAAACCACTGAAAATAATGAAGATATCTGAAGCAACCGGACTTAAAACCTCGAAGTCACAACCAACCGTTTTCCTAAGTACCGTCAACCTGAAAAATCTTCAAGATATCCAGCACCGAATATCACGCCAGCCTACTGTTCGACTCAGCCAACAAGACTCAGCAGTGTACCACACTACAGTCCCATTCTACACGATCATACTAATCACAATAGCGCTTGTGATTACTCTAAACAGAAACCGCATAATAAACTGTTGTATCAAGAAGTCCAATAAGACACCAGAAGCTACCAGCAACGTGTCAACCAGCATGGAAACTTCGCCAGCTGCAGATAAAAATCCAGCCAATGATCACCTGCCAGCAACATTTTCTCTCAAACTTCTAAAATAGTTGCTGGTCTACAGGGGGAGGTGTTATGAGGCATCGTCACAGGAAGAAAGCTAACTTAGCAACGCTACTGTGAATTGCATAATGCTGACAAAAGAACATGTGACGGCACCGCGCATCGCCCGATTCACGAGGCGCTGACGAAGCATACCTCGAAGCCTGGGAACTCGGACCGCGGGAATCGATCATTCAATCACTTGCATCGGGTTGATTCAGTACTTAGATTTTAATTTATAATTAATTGTAATTCTTTTCTGAACTTATTAAATTTAGTTTAAAATAAAATTGGTTTTTTTTGGACTCTTCGGGCGCAACACCTATAAGTAGCTTTTATTTAGTTTCACCTGTCCCGTCTGTAAACAAATCTTGCAAGTTAGATTGACTTGAAATTTGGGATACTTATGTAAATCTCGTGGCAATACAATAACCTAGTAGTGACATCCTGGTACGTACGGAACTCTTCAACGGTTAATAGCATCGACTTGAAATTCGGTATGCAAATTTAATGTAATTTGGGTGACAATACAGGTATAGTCAATAAAAAGAACAGTCAGAAAAAAACCTTGTATTAAAAATGTTTTTTGTATGGTTAGGTTAGGTTATTTACACGTTATATAGATATTTTCGAGGCCGAGCATATCTTTTGGCAAAGGCGTAACCCGCGTTCTATATGACTCTTCTATTATGACTGTTTTCTGCTAATTTGTTGAATTATACCACCTTAACCACCCAAAGACAATAGCATACTAAAGCATCAGCCACTCACGCGATATGTCAAGAAATTAATATCCCTAATCGAAACCAATCCAGCTCGAAACACAAGGCGCTATAACCATTATGACTGGTGAATAAGATTCAAAATGCTATGAATCCTCAGCTCCTTGTGTTCAATAATGTATGTCCACCTGGAGCTTCAATAGGTACGTTAATAATTGATTTGATATTGCCGTTGTGGTATGATCAATAGCTGGGAAATAATTAAAATGTAGCCTATTTAGGAGAATGATTGGGGAATTCAGTGCCCTTAGTGTAAGTTTTCGGTTGCAAAATACGTCTCGATCACGTTCGCGTTAAAATCTCAATTTGTATGGAAACACGGACAGCGCCTCTAGCGGAAAGTTTGTGTAACAACTTTTGTGAGTGTAGGTTTGCTACGTAAACTACTTCGTCCGCATATTACGAAAACCGGTGACGACGCCGCACCGTGAACATGTGGTGGCTAGGTATCGACGATCGAACGCTCGATTTACGTCTTCTAAAATAGTAATTATATTATATGTTATTATGTGTACTGTCCATGTCGTTTACGTTCCAGATAGGACCAAAGAAACAAACATCGACACTAATATTATACATGCGAAAGTGTGTGTGTTTGCATTCCGTCTTTCACGCCGTAACGAAGCGACGGATCGACGTGATTTTTGGCATAGAAATAGTTTATGGGCCCGAGAGTGACACAGGCTACTTTTTATCCCGGAAAAATCTGACGAAACAGCGCGCGATAACCAAATACTACGCAGGCGGAGCCGCGGGCAAAAGCTAGTACATACATACGCTCGAAAAACATAACACTCCTTCGAGCAGTCAGATAAAAATTACGTATCACCGGCACTTTTTAACAACATGTTTCTTTACGGCAGCGATGCTCAACTACAGCAAACAATTTAAGATTGGTTTTTTGGAATCTTTTTGTATTTTTTATTTTAATTCCAAATTTTTACTTTTACGGTCATCCCGTGAAACCTACCTACGTGGACCCTAGACGAGGACCTGGGTTCGATTCCCAGTGTTGGTCTTATTTTTCTGGTTTTTCTGTGCATCTATAATTTCAGTTTGTATTTTCAATTTACAGCAAACAATTTTAATTACAACCTTGAAATCGATAAAATTCAAATCGACTTTACGATCAAAATCGAAATGATACACGGCGTGCTGTGCTTGTTCTTTGCGGAATTAATTTTTGCTGAGCAAGATATTGTTATAAAGGTGTCCCCAACGAAGATAATCGATACATTCAAGTCGATGATGAGGTCGGAGTACCTGAGAAAATTGACTGAAGATTTTGCAACGAAAGCCGCTGAACATTTGTTAGAACAAATTAAGAAAAATAATAACGGGTAAATTTTATAAGAATTTTAAAAAATTTAAAAATCTTTTCAGTTTATCTCTTTTTAAAAACCTTAATGTCATGAATAAATCGACACTTGAAAGGAGAAATTGACTAAGCGACATTTTTTTAAGGTAGTGAGTCAGGTATATACACATACCTATTTTGAATCAGTAAAATTTACTGATTCCAAATATGTGTATAACTCATGACCTTAAAAAAATGTCGCTTAGTCAATTTCTCCTTTCAAGCGTCGAAATGTTTTTTTCTTCGTTTCTTCTGTTCTTTCTTTATTTCTTTCTTATTTTATTTTTTCCTTTTTCTCTTTCTTTTCTTTCATGTTTTTATGAAACGAAGGTCGCCTGGTGGTAAACGGCGAACGCAGATTAACAGCTCATTGCATAGTTATCCACAAATAATTTTACTCCTATTTTCATTATAGTTCTGTTTTAGGCGAAGGTGAGTATCCTTTCAATGGTTCTTAGCTATTGGGAATTGTGCGATCATTGCAGCTTATAATTGAAAGCTAGTTTAATTGAGACTATTCTTAGCTTTCATTAAAATCAATTCAGCTCTATTTGAGATACAGAACTTTGAAATAATAATATCTAGGTTTATCATCTTTTCCAATTTGGTTAAATTATGCAGTGACACTTATGGCAACCCAAAGAATTAATCACTTCAACATAACCCCATTTCTAAGTTGAACTCAACCGTTGCACTCAAAGTTCTACGACCATTTACCATTCCATTTCCAACTCTATATCAACATCCAAACGGTTCAATTTTGTTCTTCTTAAATACCTACCACCGGTAAACTCCCTCCGCTATAACTTACTGCTATAAAAGATGTAGCACTTAATCTGAGTTAAGGCAGCCACGTGTTAGCTGCACTGTTTCTTGTGTGGAGTTAAGTAATTAGACTTTCGTCTTGGTCAGGATGTTTAACACGCTCTGGTGAGAAGTGAACTAACTTTATAAATGTAAGCTCGTGCTTTTTTCACTTAGAATGAAATTGAGATTGGACTAAGAAAAAAAACCTATGTTTTTTTTTTCATTACAAAAGCCAAACCAACACCATTAAATGTCATCATCATCTCAGCCTATATACGTCCCATCTCAGCCTATATATATTGCAAAAAATAGACAACCCCTTAACTTCTTCATCATCATCATCAGCTTACAGCAGTCTGAACGTAGGCGTCTTCAGCGCCTCGCATCCATCCGCCGCCAGCGACCCTATTAAGATCGTCCATCCACACCGTGGCTCAGGACGTCCTACGCTACATTTCCCCATCCATGGCCTCCATTCGAGGACCCGTCTGTTCCACCGTTCATCGGTCCTGCGACAGACGTGACCAGCCCAGCGCCACTTCAGCGAACTAATTCTGCGAGCAACGTCGGTGACTTTCGTTCTTCGTCGAATAATGTGATTTCGGATTTTATCCTTCAAACTTTTTCTTCCACAGGATATCTACCCCCAACACATCTAGTCGTGAAGATACAAATCAAGGTCCTACCAACCCGACACTAGAGCCCGAAGACCCGTGGCCTTTAGAATCCAGGGTAAACCTGTCTAAGGTAACCACGCCTATTAAAGTCTAAGATCCGGTATTAGAAACGAGAAATATAATTTCGGAACCCTTATCTGCTATTTGGTTATGACATAACCTCACCTAACCAACAAAAAGTTGGGAAACCCCCGAAGTTGTCACATTAAAATTCTATATCTCAAAAACGGCTGAACCGATTTTAATAAAACATGTCTAAGAACTATCGCTAAAAAACCGCTTTCAAATGAAAAAACCACATTCAAATCGGTTCACTCGTTTAAGAGCTATAGTGCCACAGACACACATAGCGGTCAAACTTATAACACACCTCTTTTTGCGTCGGGGGTTAAAAAAAATATAAACGACAAATAAAATATTTATTTGCAAATCCGGCTAAATCCGTTCCTTTTAGATATTGAATCTGTTCTCTAAGATCTTGGCAACCATAGTTATGTCATACTTTTGACAATGCAACTTTATATTGCTGGACAAAGAATAAAATAACCTTTCGTTAAAAAACATAGAGCATATAGATAGCTTATTTTTTAGTGATAGGTAATATGATAATAATAACCCATGACATGAACACCTACCTGCATGAACATATACCTGCCTCGGCAGTAGAATGTATGGTAATCTATTACCGACTCATTCAATGTTTACTTGGGGCTGTGATAGGCTCTTAAACAAGTGAGATTGACCGTTTTTTTAAGGTTGCTGATAGAGCTCCATCCGAGGTTCCAAAACCAGCTCAGAAATCCACATACGATTGGAACCAGCCGAGCCCTCAAGTCTTGGCGCTGCTGCAGGAACCGTCTTCCGATGGAGACAACCTGGACAAAGCGGTAGACCTATCAGAAGATGAGAATGCTGAAAAGGAGCCTGCTATCAAAAGTGTACATAGAATTAACGGGAAATATTTTAGAAACCGGAAATATCATTTATTTACTTTAATATAATTCCTAATTTTGTCTATCCTTATATTGTCCCTAAGTGATTGCTTTACTCTACCCAGCGTCTCTACCACTCAAAGGCTGACTGGCATATATCCCTTAAAAAGATAAGTTATCCTTTGTACATATATCTCATTGTTTGTCAATTGCGTTTGTTTGTTTATTTCACGTATACTTCATTTTTTCCTTCCGGTGCATTAGAACCTAAACTCAAATTACCCTATTGCACAATACAACCTAATGTCAAAAACACATATTGCCATATAAATATAAATTCAAAAGAGCCTAACGTCTAAATACCTGAGTCCCTTAAAACCTTAAAATCAAAATGACCTAATCTTGAATATAACTACTCTCGTGATCGCCTAATGTCATAAAGGTTGAAGCTCAAAAGGAATGAAGCCCATAATACACTAGTCATAAAACACACCGTTCTCCAAATAAACTAGTTTCAAAACACACTAATCTCAAAACACCCTAAATTCAATTTCAAAGAACTTCACAGTGGCCTAACAGTTAAAATCCGTGACTGTACCAAAAAACTTACTACAAATGGGTTGTGTGACGTTTTCTGTTTCGTATATCGTCATGTTTGATCAAAATGTACTACTCCTGTCCTAATAAAGTCCTGGCTCCATACTAATTTTGCTTAAAATTTTCTAAGTTCAAAATCCGATGTTTCGTGATATGCCCAGGAATTTTATGATCTGCCTAAACTGGCCAAATTATGAAGTGGCGCCGTTTCGTGATATGCCCAGGAATTTCGTGATCTGGCGGATTTTACGATCGGCCGTCGACATTATATTCTCACTCGAGTCTACAATCTCTTGGAGTGGTTTCCAAATCCATTGGATCGTATCTTTTGAATGGGTATTTCTACAAAACCTCTGTTAATCAAAACCTACAGCGAACTCGATCAATTGCGAATCCGAGAAAACGCGAACATGATGAAATTCAAAATTGATGCAACTCGATGACTGATGAATGGCGAATCTGAAGAAATGAGAAAACGATGAAATGCGATTCTAAAGAACTGCGAACACGATGAAATGCGAAACAGATGAATTGCGAACAAGATGAATAGCGAATCTGAAGTACCGCACACATGATGAAATGCGAAACAAGATGAATGTCGCACAACCCAGAATAACCACTACTACACAGACAAATTTAGGGTATTTTGGGACTAGTGAGTTTTGAGACTATTGCATTTTGAGAATGGTGTATTTCAAGACTAGTACATTATGGAAATAGTTCGTTTTGAGCTTCAGCTTTTATGACAGTAGGTGATCTCAGTATTAGTACATAATCAAGATAAGTTCGTTTTGGTTTTAACGTTTTAGTGTTTTTTGGGACTGTGGTATTTAGACATTAGGTTATTCTGAATTTATATTTATATGGTAATATGTGATTTTGACATTAGGTTGTACTGTGCAATAGGGTAATTTGAGCTTAGGTTCTAATGGACCGGAAGGCATTTTTTAGCATTAGAAAGAAGGTAAGCGATATTGACGTGTCTTTTTATTGAAAAAAACTTTTGATAAATAAGTCACAGCAAATATTAACAATCAGCAAGAACATATGTGATCATTCACATACTTTTGGTATCGTAAGTAATAGTTACAGTTTTTTTAAAACGTTTTCAATAAAAAGACTCTTTCTACTTCAAGATTGTTTACCGGTTTTCCAATGCTAAAAAAAAACGAAGTATAGTGCGAAACTACAGCGAAAACAACTGACGATCGGCGAGCGATTCTTATAAATGTCATACTCAGAAAGGAACAACAATGACTTCGGCATTTGATTCGCCCACGAACACTCATAAAACGTTACGACGACGTGAATCGACGTTAGTGGATACAGTGTGTGCTAATGTAACGTTAGCGTCGGTGGACGACGCGGGAAGCCGTTGCTGGTGTTAGAAACGTATTTCGATGTTGCCAGATTGTTTCCATTGTCACCTTAACCTTACCGTATTTACCGCAAATACGAGGATACAGAAGGGCTACTCCGAAACACAACATTCGAAGTTCGTGTCGTGCGATCCCTCTCGCTCTCGTATTAAATAGTATAAGTGTGAGAGGGATTGCACGACACGAAGTTCGAACGTTATGTTTCGGAGTAGCCCTTCTGTGCTTAGAAGTTTCGAGTGACGTCACTACATGGTAGGATTTTACCTTATAGTGACGTCACAAGCCCCCACTCCGGAAGTTTGATGATCTATACCTTTGTCGATTTTTAGTAAATAGATAAACCAAAAAATACGTGTCCCATACCTATTTTACAATAATCTAACTGTCGTACTAAATAGAATGATATATCGCTACCCCGAACGAATAAAGCGGTAATATCAAAAAGTCAAGTTTCCAGAAAAAAATAAAAACTAAAAAATAGGTTTTGTGGCTAAGTTACTGAGTCGATAACCAAAATATTGGTATCAAAACATGCCCGTAAAAATAACTCGTAATTCAGTGTATTATATATAATAATAATTTACACGTGTAATTAAATAAAGTTAAAAAACTAGTTATTTTTATATTCGTTTATAACTTGTTCACTCGTTTAAGTTGTAAGAATTGTTTACATCTTTATTCCGCGGAAAACAAAAATCATTCTGCGACGTAAATGCACAGTATGCAGTTTCACCCCGCATTTTTGACACTGTGTATCTTTACGCAGTCTGTTAATACCGCTTTATTCGCCGAAGTTGGAAAGTTTTACTGTAACTTAATAGATTAAGGCGCATTTTTTGGACTTGAGATATTTAAGTAACTTAACTATACGTTTTGAAGTTGTGCACTGAATAATGCTTCGTAAATATGTAAATCAGCCTCTATTTATAGTAAATAATCAACATGAGACCCAACAAAAACAATAGAAATCTTCTTTGACATTATTATAACAATAATCAAATTAAAAAAATTGCCCTTGCAATGCCACTTTCCTATGAAAAAATAAAATAAACACCCATCAAAAGAAAAACAAAAATGAAGCCTACTCAGTTAATTCCCTTGAATCTGTAACATCCTTATACGGAAATTAATTACATATAGTTAACATTAATGACAATAATGACATTAAAAATGCCAAAACACTTTTTTGGACGATTATATAGATATATATTTATAGTAATAATAAAGTCACTCTAACTGTTCAGGTTTCCTCATTTTCATCGCTATTATTGTAATCGCCTTGCATTTGCTGAGTATTTTGGGCAATTAAACTCTTATAAAAATCTCATTCATGACACAGCTGAAAAGGGAGGATGGCAGTGTAGCGTCGATAAAAGCGGAAGTGTTGAGGGAGATCGAGGAGTTCTATGGACGGCTCTACGAGTCCGTCACTAACCCTGTTTCTAGTGCGTCGACTCTAGACCCAAGAGCCAAACTGACCCGACACTATAGCGAGGATATCCCGGACATCAGCCTGTACGAGATAAGGATGGCCCTGAAACAGCTTATTGAAGAACTACAGGCCCATCTCGCTGTTGAGCCATGTTTATAAGCTGTTTTTCAGGGTCATTGTAAATCGTCTCGAACGCAGGCTAGATGACTTCCAGCCATCCGAACAAGCCGGGTTCCGAAAAGGCTATAGTACCATGGACCATATATATACGATACGGCAGGTCATACAGAAAACCGAAGAGTATAACTTGCCGCTGTGTCTAGCGTTTGTGGACTACGAGAAAGCCTTTGATTCGGTCGAAACTTGGGCGATGCTGGAGTCTCTCCAACGATGCCGTATTGACTATCGATATATAGAAGTGTTGAAGTGTTTGTACAAAAGCGCCACTATGTCGGTCCGAGTACTGGAAGAGAGTTCGAAGGCGATTCCCTTGAAAAGAGACGTAAGACAGGGAGATATCATATCTCCGAAACTGTTTACTGCCGCTTTGGAAGACGCTTTCAAGCTTCTGGAATGGAAAGGACTAGGCATCAATATCAACGGCGTATACATCACTCACCTTCGGTTTGCCGACGATATCGTGGTCATGGCAAATTCGATGGAGGAACTCAGCACGATGCTCGAAGACCTCATTCGAGTTTCCCAACGGGTAGGCCTCAAAATGAACAGGGACAAGACAATGGTCATGTCGAATATCCATGTGCTGCCTAACCCTGTTTTGGTTGACAATTCGGTTCTTGAAGTTGTTGACGCGTATGTATACCTAGGACAAACCGTCCAATTAGGTAAGTCCAACTTCGAGAAGAAGGTCAATCGTCGAATCCAACTCGGATGGGCAGCGTTTGGGAAACTCCGCAATGTCTTTTCGTCTAAAATTCCGCAGTGCCTTAAGACGAAAGCCTTTAACCAATGTGTGTTGCCAGTGATGACATATGGATCCGAGACATGGTGTTTTACTGTAGGCCTTATAAATAGGCTCAGAGTTGCTCAGTGAGCTATGGAGAGAGCTATGCTTGGGGTTTCTCTACGGAATCGAATCAGAAATGACGAGATACGTAGAAGAACAAGGGTCGTAACGATAAAAAAACCGATGAGTAATGCTAACGTTTAATTTTTTGCTTAATACAAAGATATTTGTTGTTTTACCACTGTTTTTCTCGCTGTTAATGAAATGACAAAAGCAACTTCCTACTTCGTTGGCACCTTTTGTTTTGTAGATCATTAATAGTGAAATTGTACATAGAAAATTTTCCGCTTGTAATAAAAAGAACTCACTTCAGATTAGGATATAAAGAACTTTCTCAAGATCGAAACAAGTTACTGTCTTTTGAATATTTTCTACTTCACGTTTTTCGTCATTCTTTACTTCTCTTACTTCTTTTTTTTCTTGAATATAACATTCATGTTACTATTACATCTTTTAAAATATTTAAAGTACCTACACATTGTCCTACATCGCCACCAAAATATTTTAGTTGATATAGACTTAACAATAGTTAACTTTCTAAGCGTTTAAATATTTTCGGCGAATAAGGCGGTAATAATCATGTACGATCTTTAGAATTAGATCTTGATAGTGTAATATATCGATACACCTGTGTTGCGATTCATTTTGGTTCGACAAGTTGACGTAATTATTACATTTTTTTTTAATAATTTCGCAAGGATAAGTGCTGCGCTTATGAAAAAAATCAGGAATGTGCAGCTGGGCACTTTGCATCTAATAATGCAATAAAATGATAAAAGAGGTTACAGCACTTACCGCTTTATTCGTTTGGGGTAGCGATATTTTGAACCCAGTCGTCATCCCTATTGCATTGAATTGAATTACGATTTCTGTTAACTTTAAGGGAACGTTCAACAATCAAATAAAATTAATTTATCCCAGACACCTAGTGTTCTCAATATTTAAAAACTCTGTTAAGATATTTAAGCTTTAACAGTCAGGACCCATTACTGAGCACTGGGAATTGTTGAGCTGGTCACGATTTTGAACGTTTTTTTCCGGTTTGTTTTTTACTTAAATCTTTTCTAAGATAGTCGGGTTTTTGATTTCTTTCCCCGTCCTTCCCAACCAAGTCCTCAATTCTGGCTAGAAGCCCTGTGCCGTCTGACAGTGAGTTGGAGCTCTACACCCAAAGCCCGGGCAGTGTCTATAAAACCTTATGAGACGCACGACATGTGTCGAGCGCGCGGAGTGGCCGCTTATCGTATTAACGGTGACTGACGATCGGAAAGGAAAAATTCCTTGTACTTTTTTAGGGTTCCGTAGCCAACATGGCAAAAACGGAACCCTTATAGTTTCGCCATGTCTGTCTGTCTGTCCGTCCGCGGCTTTGCTTAGGGACTATCAATGCTAGAAAGCTGTAATTTTGAACGAATATGTATGTAAAGTATGGCTACAAAATGGCACAATAAAAAAATCTAAAAAAAATTTTTTAGGGTACCTCCCATAGACGTAAAGTGGGGGTGATTTTTTTTCTCATCTAACCTTGTAGTATGGAGTACTGTTGGATAGGCCTTTTAAAACCATTAGGGGGTTTGGTATGACGATTATCGATTCAGTGATATGTTTGCACAATATTCAGCTTTAAAGCGCAAATTATCATTAAAATCATGCGTCCCCCCCCCCTCTAAAATGTAAACTGGTGGGTGGAATTTTTTTTTTAACTTCAGGATATCAAACTTACAAGGAAAACTATAAAGGATAAGTTTTCTTGAGAATTGTTAGTAGTTTAAGAGTAAATAGCGGCCTAAGGTAAATAAACCTA
This sequence comes from Choristoneura rosaceana, assembly GCA_037349165.1. NCBI lineage: Eukaryota > Metazoa > Arthropoda > Insecta > Lepidoptera > Tortricidae > Choristoneura > Choristoneura rosaceana. The sequence goes on from JAZBNJ010000019.1 coordinate 2,481,191, forward strand.
AACTTGGAATATTCCGTACAAAATACAAAATCCTTAGAAAAATATTACTCATTCTTCTTGGCAATGATGGTCTTTCCGAAAGCGCTGGTAGTTTAAAAAATGACGTGTAAAAGTGCCCATTGCGGCCTATTTACTGAATAAATGATTTTGTTTTTGTTGTTTTTTTTTTGTTATGGCTACGGAACCTTTTTTAATAGGGAATAAGTACATTGTGAGACCGTAAAGCATATGAGTATAAAGTAGTCAATCGAGCGCAGCAATGTAATGCAACTTGTACAATTCTTGCACATCTAATATGGCCTTGATGGTTTACACGAGCGAAGCCAGAGGTAAAGTCTAGCGTAATAATAAAATAAAGATGTTCCTCGGTCGTTACTCCCGAGACGTTTTCTAAAACACGTCCAAGCTCCCCCGCGCGGCATGCTCAATGAATGCGTTATAAAATTAAATTTGGAATTTAATTTTGTCATTCGAACGTTAAGAGGTGTTTTAATATAAGAGTCTCGTAAAAATGTTCCTTGTTAAATTTTAAGGGCAACTTGATGTCGTCGTTCGGTTGGCATTCCTGTGTGCGTATAAAACGTATTTTAGATATAACCGCTCGTTTAGCTCCGATGTATTCTACGTATTTTGCGTGAAACCATATTGCCGCGAATTTGCCGAATAAATGAAGAATTCACTTGTGGCTGTAGCTGCCTTAACGTCTGATGTATAAGATACAAGAGTGATTGCTACATAAACTTTTGTAAGTGTTATCATTATCAATTATACTACTATTTCACACGAAAACACAAGCCGAAACATGAATGCACAGAAAAACCAGAAAAATAGACCAGCGCTGGGAATCGAACCCAGGTCCTCAGCATTCCGTGCTGCGTGCTATTCCCCTACACCACCACTGGACAGGAGACTAGACACGAATTTTTCCTATGCACCCATATTTCAACTTTTGGATTCTTTTTCATTTGTCACTTTAGCAGCGACACTAACGCCATCTATGGATCTACGTTCTCAACGAGAAACATTTTTTCCACTCCCGTCGAAGCTATCCGCTCACCAGGGACAAGAGATGTCGCTATTAAGCAATCAAATCAAGATTACGATTTGGAGTCTTTTTGTATTTTTTATTTCAACTCCAAATTTTTTGTTTCTTTTACGGTTATCCCGTGAAAGTTTAATATTTCACACGAAAACACAAGCCGAAACATGAATGCACAGAAAAACCAGAAAAATAGACCAGCGCTGGGAATCGAACCCAGGTCCTCAGCATTCCGTGCTGCGTGCTATTCCCCTACACCACCACTGGACAGGAGACTAGACACGAATTTTTCCTATGCACCCATATTTCAACTTTTGGATTCTTTTTCATTTGTCACTTTAGCAGCGACACTAACGCCATCTATGGATCTACGTTCTCAACGAGAAACATTTTTTCCACTCCCGTCGAAGCTATCCGCTCACCAGGGACAAGAGATGTCGCTATTAAGCAATCAAATCAAGATTACGATTTGGAGTCTTTTTGTATTTTTTATTTCAACTCCAAATTTTTTGTTTCTTTTACGGTTATCCCGTGAAAGTTTAATATTTCACACGAAAACACAAGCCGAAACATGAATGCACAGAAAAACCAGAAAAATAGACCAGCGCTGGGAATCGAACCCAGGTCCTCAGCATTCCGTGCTGCGTGCTATTCCCCTACACCACCACTGGACAGGAGACTAGACACGAATTTTTCCTATGCACCCATATTTCAACTTTTGGATTCTTTTTCATTTGTCACTTTAGCAGCGACACTAACGCCATCTATGGATCTACGTTCTCAACGAGAAACATTTTTTCCACTCCCGTCGAAGCTATCCGCTCACCAGGGACAAGAGATGTCGCTATTAAGCAATCAAATCAAGATTACGATTTGGAGTCTTTTTGTATTTTTTATTTCAACTCCAAATTTTTTGTTTCTTTTACGGTTATCCCGTGAAAGTTTAATATTTCACACGAAAACACAAGCCGAAACATGAATGCACAGAAAAACCAGAAAAATAGACCAGCGCTGGGAATCGAACCCAGGTCCTCAGCATTCCGTGCTGCGTGCTATTCCCCTACACCACCACTGGACAGGAGACTAGACACGAATTTTTCCTATGCACCCATATTTCAACTTTTGGATTCTTTTTCATTTGTCACTTTAGCAGCGACACTAACGCCATCTATGGATCTACGTTCTCAACGAGAAACATTTTTTCCACTCCCGTCGAAGCTATCCGCTCACCAGGGACAAGAGATGTCGCTATTAAGCAATCAAATCAAGATTACGATTTGGAGTCTTTTTGTATTTTTTATTTCAACTCCAAATTTTTTGTTTCTTTTACGGTTATCCCGTGAAAGTTTAATATTTCACACGAAAACACAAGCCGAAACCGTAATATAACCGTAAAAGAAACAAAAAATTTGGAGTTGAAATAAAAAATACAAAAAGACTCCAAATCGTAATCTTGATTTGATTGCTTAATAGCGACATCTCTTGTCCCTGGTGAGCGGATAGCTTCGACGGGAGTGGAAAAAATGTTTCTCGTTGAGAACGTAGATCCATAGATGGCGTTAGTGTCGCTGCTAAAGTGACAAATGAAAAAGAATCCAAAAGTTGAAATATGGGTGCATAGGAAAAATTCGTGTCTAGTCTCCTGTCCAGTGGTGGTGTAGGGGAATAGCACGCAGCACGGAATGCTGAGGACCTGGGTTCGATTCCCAGCGCTGGTCTATTTTTCTGGTTTTTCTGTGCATTCATGTTTCGGCTTGTGTTTTCGTGTGAAATATTAAACTTTCACGGGATAACCGTAAAAGAAACAAAAAATTTGGAGTTGAAATAAAAAATACAAAAAGACTCCAAATCGTAATCTTGATTTGATTGCTTAATAGCGACATCTCTTGTCCCTGGTGAGCGGATAGCTTCGACGGGAGTGGAAAAAATGTTTCTCGTTGAGAACGTAGATCCATAGATGGCGTTAGTGTCGCTGCTAAAGTGACAAATGAAAAAGAATCCAAAAGTTGAAATATGGGTGCATAGGAAAAATTCGTGTCTAGTCTCCTGTCCAGTGGTGGTGTAGGGGAATAGCACGCAGCACGGAATGCTGAGGACCTGGGTTCGATTCCCAGCGCTGGTCTATTTTTCTGGTTTTTCTGTGCATTCATGTTTCGGCTTGTGTTTTCGTGTGAAATATTAAACTTTCACGGGATAACCGTAAAAGAAACAAAAAATTTGGAGTTGAAATAAAAAATACAAAAAGACTCCAAATCGTAATCTTGATTTGATTGCTTAATAGCGACATCTCTTGTCCCTGGTGAGCGGATAGCTTCGACGGGAGTGGAAAAAATGTTTCTCGTTGAGAACGTAGATCCATAGATGGCGTTAGTGTCGCTGCTAAAGTGACAAATGAAAAAGAATCCAAAAGTTGAAATATGGGTGCATAGGAAAAATTCGTGTCTAGTCTCCTGTCCAGTGGTGGTGTAGGGGAATAGCACGCAGCACGGAATGCTGAGGACCTGGGTTCGATTCCCAGCGCTGGTCTATTTTTCTGGTTTTTCTGTGCATTCATGTTTCGGCTTGTGTTTTCGTGTGAAATATTAAACTTTCACGGGATAACCGTAAAAGAAACAAAAAATTTGGAGTTGAAATAAAAAATACAAAAAGACTCCAAATCGTAATCTTGATTTGATTGCTTAATAGCGACATCTCTTGTCCCTGGTGAGCGGATAGCTTCGACGGGAGTGGAAAAAATGTTTCTCGTTGAGAACGTAGATCCATAGATGGCGTTAGTGTCGCTGCTAAAGTGACAAATGAAAAAGAATCCAAAAGTTGAAATATGGGTGCATAGGAAAAATTCGTGTCTAGTCTCCTGTCCAGTGGTGGTGTAGGGGAATAGCACGCAGCACGGAATGCTGAGGACCTGGGTTCGATTCCCAGCGCTGGTCTATTTTTCTGGTTTTTCTGTGCATTCATGTTTCGGCTTGTGTTTTCGTGTGAAATATTAAACTTTCACGGGATAACCGTAAAAGAAACAAAAAATTTGGAGTTGAAATAAAAAATACAAAAAGACTCCAAATCGTAATCTTAATTATACTACTGTCATAAAAAAATTTTTTTTTTCTTTTTTCGGGAGGAAGATTCATGACGTGTATCCTTGTAAAACCTTATTTAGAACATTAAAACTACTATTTTTAATCCACTTCTGTTGGTTTTTCAAATAAGACAATATTAATTGAGTGTCCAACTATGTATAACTTTTGACCATGTTAGAGTCCGTTCACATCTCGTGGCTTCTCGTACGCCACATCGTGGTCAAACTGACCCTTACATTGTAACTGCACAATATCTTTAACTTTCAATAACAATTTTCTTTATTCACACTCTCAAACCATTTTTTTTAACCCACTGTCAAAGCCGTAGTGTTACCAGTTACGTTACAGTTAAAACCTTGGCGTAGGCGAATTTTACGCAAAAATCACTGGCACACGTCGCTTAGTGGTTGAAAAAATGGAAAACAATTCCAATTTAGAACGTCAACCGTCGAACCACAAATTAAAGAAGACAGAAAGTTGGTTTGTCGAGGTTTATTTTGTTATAATCAAAAAGTCAAACGAGACGAACGTAAGATTGTACCTATTGAATCTTATTTATGAGTAAAGTTTACTTTGCTTTCTGACCAATTTTAAATGTTTTTAATTTATTTAATTAGGCAGTACTAACTTTGCGAAGATCCATAACAATTAACTAAAACAACTACTTTGCACACCCAAAATAGCAGTAGTTTTCTTTCCAGAAATCATGTCTATTAATAGATATAATGTACCGTTACAGTCATTTTCTATCGAACTAATTTGACAATCTTTATGGAGTGTGTATTAACGTTTCCAGCGACTTTGGCTAACCATTGATTGATGGTTGGTGAACTTTTTGTAACCCTGCTTAATTTTTTCAAAGCCGAACTTCTTTTTAAATAGTTACATTTATCATCTAGAAACAAATTATGTTAGCTACTGTATTTATGGAATAGATAAAAAAGCAGGCTTCAGAAACTGTACCTACTATAATATTTCAGCCTAACTTAACACTTTGTCGCATGATTACAACACCCACAAAAACAAAATAACTGCCTTCTTTAACTTCTTCTTGTACTTGGGGTTACCAAATTTTTTATTCTTCTATAGTGAAGCGAACTTTCTGTAGTCAAGTTTTCTGTGTTTTCACGGTTTGAATTTGGAAGCGTGCGCGTCGAGGCGTCCGCGTGGCGATGGCATCCGAGGGGACGCGCTGTAGGAATTTTGAAAATCGAATTTTAAACTCAGGACGCCATGTTTAATATTTTTCAGTTGGCAACATTTTTTTGGGTGCATTCGTGCATGAAAAATTATATTGTTGTATTGCCATTGAGTCCTTTATTTTCTTTATAACGACTTATAGAAATCCGTAATAATGACGGCACCCAAAATGTGAATTACATAATTATTGTATGAGATGAATGTCATTTTCAAAACCATTGATATAAATAAATAAATAAATAAATATCATAGGACAGTTGACTCCAATTGACCTTATTATTACAATCAAGATCTTTATTATATTTTCTATCCCTGTGGTTTTACGATTTTTCTAAAAATGTTTTAATACTCTGTAATTCTCGTTCAAAGTTGACATCTTTTTTTTGAATGTGAAGAAGAATGAGAATGGAAAGAAGAGACTTCTCTTAAGATACCATAGGTAGGACTAAACTAGTAAAGTATAATGACAAAGTTAAATTTCCTACACAAAGTATCCTTCTGAGCAAACGGGACAAATATGTTTGCACAGCATACAAAGTAACTGACAATGTTTTATTTGTTCAAACTCTTAAACAAATCTTTGTAACGATCTTTGGCGGGAATTCAATATGCCACCTGAATGGCACTTTACAAGCGCACAGTAAATGTATTGAAAGCAGTAAGACAGGTAACAGGCTGTTTGAAATTGGAAAGAGACGGAGAAAGAAGATTATTTCTTCAAGGTTTAAATAAGTATGAATTAAGTCTAAAGCTGTGGTGGCCATTAGGCCAAAGTATTAGGTATGACTTGTGGCCTCTCCAGTGCCGGATTTATATTTTTTATGAGTGTAGGCCACTTTATATTTCCGCCGCCCCATGTACTTGTTGGACTTTAATCCTCTGAAATCGAGTGAGCGTCCTCTGAAATTTGCCGCCCTAGGACGCTGCCGCCCCTAGGCCGCGGCCTATATGGCCTATTGACAAATCCAGGACTGGGCCTCTCAAGCAGAGGACTGTGGGATCAAACCCGGGCTCACATTTCTGAGTTTTCGAAGTTCATGCGCGAAATTACATACCAAATTTTCCATAAAAGATTTATTGTAAACGAAACATCGCTAGGAAACCTAGCGAAACTTGCGAAACAATTCAATGGTGTGTGTATGTAAAGTTCTCAATCGGCACTGGGTCCATATGGGGAACTGCGGCTCAAGCCCTCTCATTCTGAGAGGAAGCCTGTGCCAAGCAGTTACTGGGTCAATTACGGGGCTGCAATTGAATGCCGCTAGCTCCAGGCGCTCGCAATGCACGCCTATGGCAGTAAAACTGGGGGATGATGGTGACGAGGTTTAAGCAAGCTAAAAACTAGTAATTATAAAGGAAAATGAGCACATAATTTTTGTTAATTAAGGAAACTATAGGTCTGGTTTATAACCCATAACGTAAATTGCTTTTATTTATCCGTACGACTGTTTGTTTCTTATCAAATAAATAAAATAAAAAAGTAATAATAATGATAATTGCAAATTACTTTATTTATAAACGACAGCGAAAAACTTCTGTTCCTTTTTAGTTTTCGTAAATTTTTTGAAGGCAGTCTGTTTTTGATACTGGCAGTCAACAATAGTACGATCAACATTTTTTTTTTCTAACGAAACCTTAGTCATACTGTTTTTAGTGTGGAGCGTGCGCCGGCGACGTATTACAGCGCCCGCTCGAGCGTCAAATTGCTCGCTCGTTGTTTGTAATAAACTCGATATTTGCCTCCAAGTCATGGTGAGATTAAGCTCTCAGCCAAAATACCTACATATTTATGAGCACTAGCATCCGTGCTGGTACTTTCCTTATGCCATCACGCTGTTTATTTTTGAAGACAACTTATATGAAAAATGTATTATAATAATATTTGCCATAATACGTTTATTAGAAATAAACGATTTCTATTTCTATTTCTATTTCTATTTCTATTTAACTACCATTTTCTCAGAAACATCAAAAAAATTATGAAATAAATAAAAAAGATTAAAACCCTTCTGTCTTAAAAACAATAATTATTGTGATAAAAGAAAAACTCTGGTGACTTGAAACACATCACGAAAAATCAAGTAATATTTTTCTAAAGATTTTGTATTTTGTACGGAATATTCCAAGTTTAGGTATATTTTATCCCTTAGGATGATATTTATTCTCAAGAAAACTTAACCGTTATAGTTTTCCTTTTAAAGTAAGTTTGATATACTTACTACCAAGATTGATTTTTTGATCAATCTTAATTTGATGGCTTAGTAGCGCCATCTCTTGTCCGGGTGAGCGGTTAGTTCCAAAGGGGTGCTGAAAGTTTCTCGATGAGGGCTACAGCATAGATGTCGCTAGTGTCGCTGCTTAAGTGACTAAATAAGAAACAAACTAGCTGAGATATGTCGTGCATAGGAGAAATTCATGTCTGTACCGTTGTCCAGCGTTGGTGTAGCGGTATAGCACGCGGCACGGGATGCCGAGAACTTGGGTTCGATTCCCAACGCTGGTCTTATTTTTCTGGTTTTTCTGTTCGTCTATATCTCAGTTAGTATTTTCGATAGACTTACTACTATCCTGAATTTTTTCAAATTTTTCCTCCCACACTGGTTTAGATTTTAGAGGAGGGGGGACGCTCTATTTTAATGAAAATTTGCACTTTAAAGTTGAATATTTTGTAAACAAATCACTAAATCAAAAAATCGTTTTAGCAACCCCCTAATGGTTTTAAACGACCTGTCCTACTATACCCCACACTACAAGGTTGGATGAGAAAAAAAATCACCCCCAGTTTATGTCTATGGGAGGTACCATAAAAACATTTTTTTTATAACCATCTTGTCGGCAGTTTACATATATATTCGTACAAAATTACAGGACAGACAGACAGACATGGCGAAGTTATACCTAAGGATTCCGTTTTTGCCATTTTGGCTACGGAACCCTAATTACCTATTATTGCATACATTTGAGGGCCAGATTTTTTGCCGCTCAGTATATTATAGTACTTTCGATTCCCAACTACAGCTATTGTATTCTTGTTTTTACAACGTGCTCTAGTTTCGTTATAATTTCGAAATAAGACCACAAACTAAAAGAATTTCCTTGCTCACTTTCAGAGTAACACAACCGTACACCATGCTACCAGTTGTTAGATGAGCTCTGGTGGAGTTCGAAACGCGTCAGTGTGATGTGGTGGTGGTGATAGATGGGTTTGTGTAATTTGTATGTGCTCTTACAGTGTGGAGGTGGAGGAACTGCGTGAACACGCATATTTTTCATAAGCTTATTTATCGTAAGGTCGCGGGTGAGCAAGGAAATTCTTTTAGTTCATTGATATGGACCTCCGCAAAGTAACGCCTGATTCAATAAATTATTCACAAGTTAATGCTGTATTTTGTTCGTCAGCGAAACTTCTATGCCTTCCACATGACTGCAACATAAATTCAAATACATACAGCCGAAGATACCGAATCGCTATCAGGTTGGAACCACTTCGCTGCAAATACCCTATTGACATTCCATTCGTCTGCCATAGAAATCATCGTAAAATTTATTACGAGAAGGTTCTACTCCGGTATGTGATTTCCCTCGTCTTTACCTACGCTGTAAGCAGCTTTTTCTTTAAACCGATTAGCATTATGATGGGGGAACATTTGTGTACTTTACAAAGTGCACTTCCCAACTGGTTAAGTATTGTGTAATCTATAAGAGTAACTTTCTCTCCCGGCTTTGCTCTTTCCAAGTTACGGGTATTCCGGTTCGATTCCGTCTTTAAGCTTCTTAACGATTTTATTGCTGTCTAGCCAAAACAAGGTTTTTGTATTAGTAAGTGCAAGGCTTATAACTTCACTTAACCTCCTAGCTTCCCTACTGCTTTAGCTTATATATTATATACTGTGCCGATGGTAACCTAAACACATCCAACACCATCTTCCATCACTGAAAGTTTGTCCGTCCACAAAACATCGATCTCCCAATTCATAAACGTTTACCAAATGCTATTAACAACCGCAGACTAATAGCCTAAACTATAGTTAACCGTAATTAATTTACTCTAAGTTAGTTAATAATAGTTCTATCCATCTCTGTTCCAGTATACTAACTAGCCTGTTCCGCGTAGAATTCATTTGTCGCTATCCCGCGGGAACTATGGAATTATCTGGGATAAAAACTATTCCATGTCCTTCCCCGGGACTCAAACTATCTGTATACTGAATTTCATCTAAATCGGTTCAGCGGTTAAGACGTGAAGGGGTAACAAACAAACAAACAGGATTACGAAATCGCTTTTAGAATTACCTGCTTTAGGTACAGTCAACGTCATAAGTAAGTGATAATTTCTGTACCTTTTCGATTTCGAAAAGTCGATTAGGAAAAATCTGAAAAAAAAATAGAATGGTTGTTTAAAAATAAAGAAAATTGGTTCAATCATCATCATCATCCCAGCCCACTGCTGGGCACAGGCCTCCTCTCAGAATGAGAGGGCTTGGGTCGTAGTTCCCACGCGGGCCCAATGCGGAACTTCACACACACATTGAATTTCTTCTTCGCAGGTTTGTGCAGGTTTCCTCACGATGTTTTCCTTCGCCGTAAAGCTCGTGGTAAATTTCAAATGTAATTCCGCACATGAATTTCGAAAAACTCAGAGGTGCGAGTCGGGGTTTGAACCCCCGACCCTCTGCTTGAGAGGCAGTAGGTCAAATCACTAGACCACCACGGCTTTTTTAGTGGTTCAATAGCTAGTCCTAAGAATATCTACCTGCTGCTGTCTGTACCTAGTACCATTATCAAAACTCAAGCATCAATGTTCAAGATAAACGATTAAGAAACTTAATTTAATCTTATTACAATAAAACTCTCCTCACTTAATGTGCAATTTAGATTTTTTTATTTACCTCAGCCTTATTCTTTAAAAAGGCCTTCCTTCTAATTGCTTCACCTATAAAATAAAAGAAGAAAGCATCTGCATTTAGGTTGGGTCCTCAATTCAAGGGGGTAGCCATAAGCGGTCTAGTCTCTGAAATTCTACGACAATTTATTTTAAGAGAGAGACAAGAGGGCTGGCAGCTTCCTCGCACAGCATCTTGGCATCGCTATACAGCGAGGAAATGCTGCCAGCATTCTTGGAACCATGCCACAGAGGCCTTTTTAGATTTATTTTAGTTTTTAATTATTATTAATAAGTTTTTATTATTTATTTTAACCAAAAATAACATAGATCTATGGGAAAGTCTTACTGACAGAAAAAAATATAAGATTTACCAAAATCCTATTTAAAAAGAAAGAAAGAAGGAAAGAAAAAACATTTATTGCTCATAAAAAACACATTATTAATAAGAAGGTACATCAGCTATGAGGTAAAAGGCACACTACAGGCAAAGGTAGACTCACATGCGATAAAATTCGTAATATCAACGGTTTATTTCAGTAAAAATTCGTGTAAGGAGATCTATTTTCCGCTTCGAAACCCTCAGGTTCATTTCCACATTTTTTGTCCACATTCCCAACTCATTATAATTCCCAACTATGCCCAGGTTCTGAACCTCCCACCATCGCTAACAATAATTCCATGCTCTCTTGTCTATATAGAATGACGAATCGACTTCACTTGTCCTATTTAATAATCTTTCCTTTCTATATCCACCTTCACATTGCTACAAAAATGTCTATTGCTACAACCATGTCTGCGTATCAGGGAGTATGAAGACTGGTTGAGAGAGTTGGGACTTACCTCTCTGGAGAGGCAGAGGCAGCGTAGCGATCTTATCGAAACCTACAAGATATTGACCGGACACTATAATATACCTGAACTAAGTGACATATTTCCACGGAGCATGAATGAGAGACTGTGAGGTCACTCTCTGAAACTGATACGCACTCTAAGTACAAGCAACCCCAGGCACCATTTTCTGGGCAACCGCATCGTGAAACAGTGGAACAGTTTCCCCGAGACAGTGATCAGTGCAACTTCAGTGAATTATTTTAAAAACAGACTTGTAAGTACTTTGAAGACAAGCGAACAATGATATGCACGCATCAGCTACGTGTATAAGCTGCTTGTGCATTATAAATAATAATAATAAATTAGAATAATAGTAATATTATCCAATCCACATTCCCATCTTATCCATAATTTCAAATCATCCACAATAAACAAATTGTCCCTTCATATGCCATTCATTTTCAGGGTGCCCGGTACCATTTCCTATCAGGTCTACATTCCCAACTCCTCCAAATTCCCAACTTATCAAAATTCCCAACCGAGCCCACCTTCTGGCCCTCGCCACCGCTCGCAGCGAGCCCACCCTCGGGCCTGTACGTAATGACGCCTCGACTACACTCGCCCTAACGATCTTTATTATTATTTGGGACGAGCCCTTTCCTTGTTTAATTAATAAAAACTCCTTTTTATTCTGCATTTAATTATTTATTTTATAACCCCTGGTTACCTAATGGCGTAACCGAACTTAATGACTTCTGAATTTCAAATTGTTACCGTTTCAAAAGTCACAAAAACGCGTTGACGCGGTTTTCTATTTCAGAATAAAGACCACCGTCTATTTTCCAAATTTCTTTGGTTTCTAACGATTAAATAAAAGATAGGTTTTTTTTACCTTTTAAGGGTTGTTTTTATTATTAGTCCTTTTTGCGTAGGTATTTTTATTTTAAATTTAATAGTTATTTCATCACTGAATGTTTTGATTGCGTCGACTTAGAAATTGTTCAAGGGACTGCCGTATCGACCCGATATGATTTTAATTTCAACTCGATATCTCCACGCGTTCCCGGGATAAAGAAAAATGACAGACAGACGGACGGACGGATAGCAAAATTATCCTATAAAAGTTCCGTTTTTCCGCCTTTGCTCTGGGACTATCAATGCTAGAAAGCTGTAATTTTGCACGAATATATACATAATATATGTAAACTATGCCAACAAAATGGTACAAAAATTAAAAAAAAATTACAGTGCCTCCCATAGATGTAAAGTGGGGATGATAGGTCCATTAGGGGAAACTAATAGTACATTAAACTTACCTACATGGAAAACTATAACGGTTAAGTTTTCTTGAGAATTATTAGTAGTTTAAGAGTAAATAGCAGCCTAAGTTAAAAATATACCTAAACTTGGAATATTCTGCACAAAAAACGAAATCCTTAGAAAAATATTACTTAATTTTTTCGTAATGGCTACGGAACCCTATTTCGGGCTTGTCCGACACGCTCTTGGCCAGTTTATGTCCTTTTGAGGTCCGCACCTCAGGGTTCCGTAACCCTGAAAAACGTTTCCTATAGCCTCTATTAACATTCCACCTCCAATAAGCAGCTGCCACCGTACCGTACGTACCGTATCTACCAATAAGTTCCAATTGACATTAATCGGGCACGTTCCCGCGGCGTATCTGCGTATCTTACCCGTTCCATCAAGGTCGGAGAAAGGTAAAAAAGCAATTTGATCTCCGAGAGCTAGACGCTCACACGGTCAGTATTCTGGAGGCACAAGGAGCTAGGAAAGATATGAAAGAGCAATTAATACCTACCAACTATATTTTAGCACAAAAAAAAGCACAAGACCGGTCTGAGTGGAGAGCCTTGGGGAGGCCTATGTCTAGCAGTGGACGTCTTTCGGCTGACATGTTGATGATGATGATATACAAAGACGCGTCAAAGATGCGTGAGTACAGTCCAACTAACTGATTTATGTACACTCGAACCAAATTAACCGTGACACTGTGGAACCTTTTAAGTAAGAGTGACATGGCATTGCTTCATAAGGAAATGTATTATGACATACTATGTACTGTAAGAACATTCTACGGTAGGTCAGAAATCAAATCGTCTGTACCAGGATGGAATCTTTTAATAACCACTTTCACTACATTTCCTTGACGATATTAACAACATGACATCAGTAGCACACGGTTTCCACCCTGGCACATTTAGTTTGTTCAAATGTACACAACCTTTGCCATACTTGTCATATTACATCATAAAATACGCAACCTAGTAAATATTGGGATGTTAGGTGAATTAGGTGCCACACCAAATGGTACAAGTAGGTTATAATAAACAAGAACCAGCCAGATTCAAATGTTACTTTAAGGGGCTCGTAGACGGGCAATATTTTCACGAAAATGTATAGCTGCAATAGTGTGGCTGGCAGCATCAGCCAGCATTTATGGCTAGACTATGCAACACTCGGCAATATTTTTAGTATGGCCGGGATATATTGTAACATATTTTTAGTGTGGCCGATGAATGTTTAGGGTTTCAGACATATTTCCGGAATAATCGCTTTGCAATCGAAAATACTGCAATATTTCTCAGCCACTTTTATTGTTGTCTCGCTATATGGCATAAGTGCGTCCCTTTCTTATGCTACGTGAAGTATGCCGCGATTCGTTCAAGTAGCATAGCTATGTTCGTGTTTGTTTCTGTTTAGTTTCGATGGCAGGAAAGCAAATACGGACATCTAAATTATTTCAAAAAGGCTTTTTTTATAAAAAATAACTTATTTCCAGACTTAAAATATCTAACGTATCAAGCTTATTGAAATAAAGTCGAATCCACATTTTTCTTGTTCTTTTTTTCCGTTTGATTTTGCTTTTAAAACAATGTAAGCTGCTGCAACGCGTATGAGTTCGTCAGCCATACTAGCCATGTATGTAGCCCATGTAAAGCCAAAATAATGAGCCATATACTGCTGCAGAAATATTGCCGAGATATACATTTTCCAGCCATATGCTGCATTAAAATGTTTTTTGTATTGCCGGGATATAATCTGCAATGTTGTAGCCACATAATTCATCAAAAGTATAGCCCGTCTAGGAGCCCCTTTAGTTAGCGAATTTATTCTAAAACCACTTAAAATTAAAGATTCCAAGCTACGTTCTACTTCCGTACATCATCATTATCATCTCAGCCGTAGAAAGTCCACTGTTGGACATAGGCCTCCCCCATAGACCTCTAGTCGCTTCGGTGGTAGCGGCCTGCATCCACCGTGCGGGCTTTAACCAGGTCATCCGTCCGAGTCCATATCGACGGTAAAAAGCAATCCTGCTGTAACCCACAAAATCCAAAGTGTTCACCAGAGCCCAAAAACTTTTGGGATTTTAGAAAAAAAATCATATCTCCTAAACTATTAATCCTATAAATGTCATTTTTAGAATAAGAATGCCTTTTTTGATTGTTTATCAAGTCGAATACCAAAAACTAACTAGAAGTTAGTTTTAGTCAATGTTTGTGTGGGTTACAGCATTAACACTTTTTTTTCTATTACGCAAATATGCTGTAAATGAAGGAGATAAATGTATGGGCGGCTCCAAAACAAGTATTTTACTTTAAAGCAAAACTGCTGTTATTACTTATCACAATTATTCATTTGTGTCAATTTTGACGTAAATGAAAAAAATCTATGTAACTAGGTGCACTTAATTGTTTTAAATGTAAGAAGATAAGAAAGGATAGTAAAATTAAAACGATGTAAGTATGGAGTGACATTTATTTAACGTCATTTTAAAATATTTCAGAACATAAAACACTTCTAAATTACTAATTGAGATCAAAAATTATAACATTTCTGACACCTAGTTAGGTAACAATAGACGCTGAATCACAGGAAATACTCTACTGCTATTTAGTTGTACATAAAATCTAGTGAAAAAATAACAGCATTCGTTTGAATAATAATAAGTACCTATCGGTATTTTTAGTGTCTTAATTATATTTAAGATTTATTCAATTGCATCATCATTTTCTGAACTTAATTTAATTACCTTGCTACCCCGCGAAAACACGTGCAAGACAGCTAAGTATGTGCGACACAAATCATCATCATCATCATCATGTCAGCCGAAAGACGTCCACTGCTGGACATAGGCCTCCCCCAAGGCTCTCCACTCAGACCGGTCTTGTGCTTTTCGCATCCACCGCGATCCCGCGATCTTAGCCAGGTCGTCGCTCCATCTTGTTGGAGGCCTACCGACAGCTCGTCTCCCGGTCCGCGGACGCCATTCGAGAACCTTCTGACCCCATCGGCCATCAGTCCTGCGTGCAATGTGCCCCACCCACTGCCACTTCAGTTTCGCAATTTTTCGGGCTATGTCAGTAACCTTAGTTCTACTGCGGATATCATCATTTCTGATTCTATCCCGCAGAGAAACCCCGAGCATAGCCCTCTCCATAGCCCTTTGAGTAACTTAAAGCTTCCTTATGAGGCCCATCGTTAGCGCCCACGTCTCGGATCCGTATGTCATCACTGGCAACACACACTGGTCAAAGACTTTTGACTTGAAACACTGCGGTAATTTGGATGAAAAAACACTGCGAAGCTTCCCGAACGCTGCCCAGCCGAGTCGGATTCGACGAGTGATCTGTTTCTCGAAGTTAGACCTACCTAACTGGACCGTCTGTCCTAGGTATACATAGTCGTCAACAACTTCGAGCGCAGAGCCTCCGACTATTACGGGAGTTGGCACTACATGAACATTAGACATGACTTTCGTCTTGTCCATGTTCATTCTCAGGCCAACTCGGTCGGAAACTCTGCTGAGGTCAGGGAGCATAGCACTGAGGTCCTCCATGGTCTCAGCCATGACTACAATATCGTCGGCGAATCGAAGGTGAGTGAGGTACTCGCCATTAATGTTGATGCCTCGTCCTTTCCAGTCCAAAACCTTAAAAGCATCCTCCAATGCAGCGGTGAACAGCTTCGGAGAGATGACATCTCCTTGTCTGACTCCCCGCTGCAAAGGAATAGGCTTCGTGCTCCGGTCCTGTAGTCGGACGGACATAGTGGCGTTTTCGTACAAGCACTTTAACACTTCGATATACCAGTAGTCAACTTGGCACCGCTGGAGAGCCTGTAGCACAGCCCAAGTCTCGATCGAATCGAAGCACCCCCTGCCCCGCCGTTACCATGGCCGCTACCGGAGCCAGGAATAGCAGGGCCGCCGGGGACTAGGGGTCTGGGCTCATTTTGTAGATTCATTATTTATTTATTTTTTTATCGCGTGCCTTGGGGGGAAAATGCCTTAGTCGCCACCGCCACGCTTGGCAGGCGGGTTGGCGACCGCAGTAATACCCCATCGTTCGCGGAGGACGCTGCTGCCCATCCTCCGGTTTATCGCTTAGTCGCCTCTTACGACACCCACGGGAAGAGAGGGGGTGGTGTAATTCTCAACCGACACCACACGGTCCGACACATATATTACTTACTTATTACTTACTTATTATATTTTCATGCAAAAACCCAAGCCCTCATCCTCTTTCACATGAACATTGATTCATGTGTGTTCATTAAAATGGACCTCCGCAAAGTTGATTCAATAAATTATTCATCATTTTCTATTTTATCTACGTCTTCTTCGTCTGAACCCGCTAAAACATCCTTTGCTTTATTGTTTACTTTCAAATTCGTCGCGGAGTAACTGAACGACATGCGGTAAGCCGCGGTCAAATCAGCGCGAGCGCGTGTTTCAAATGCGGTAAATGCGCATGATCATTAGACCTACTGTATTGAAAAGGGCATAAATAGCAAATTTCGTAAAACTTAGTGTTTTCAATTTGGCGTAACTAGTCATTGTATATAATACCATATTTGTTTAGAATGTAGTAAACTACGATGATCAAAAGTTTAGTATCTAATAAATGTAGTAAACACGGTACGTTACTTAAATGTTATATGCAATTATGCTGTAACCCGCACTACTCAACATGTGTTGAGTAGTGAGTTGCGTTGTAACTACAAAGATCATATTATTTGCAAAAGTGAAATTGGTGTAAATTCCAAATGATAGAAAAATGCTGTTTTTCGTGCTATTTACAGCAAGTATTCAGTTGTCTTTTTGAAAAAATAGGGTAAACTCAAATGCTGTACAAAAACTTCTAGAGGTCGTAGAGCCACGAGAATAGGACCATTCGACGCAGAATTTTTTTCTGATTCTAAATATGAAATAATTTTTTTTTGTGAAGGGTGTGGTTTACAGCAAGATTGCTTTTTACCGTCGATATGCCAATATTGGCTCGCATACTTATTGAAAGTCCGAATGTAATTTTTGTCAGAATTATCGTAACTCTTTTTTCTCTGAATGCAATGATTGTTTAGAATTCTTATAAAATAAACGTAACCTAACCTATAGTTTTCTATAGGATGACCATTTAAAATTTTTAGAAAAATATAAGGTTTCAGTGCGAAAAAAATTCGGACAAACGATGATTCGGACAAAAAATACGGTATGACTAGAGAAGAGTATGCGAACTTTGGCGCTCCCCAACCGTCCATCTCGTTGGTGGACGTCCTACGCTGCGCTTGCCTATCCGCGGTCTCCACTCGAGTTTCGTACATCTCGTCGGAATGCCCCGCACGGCATCCGCCCCGGCGTGCCCGGGATACCGTCCCAACCCTTTAAATACAGCCGACTTGTTTAGGGAGGTTAAGGTTTTATTTAAGGGTCCCGAACGGACTGGGTTTGCTATGGAAACTTAACGAAACGCTTAACGATGGAAATAAGATCAGATAAGTAGAATAGAATACTTAGTTATTTATTAAATGATATGGTAACGGATAACTCACGTCTTAAATCGAGTTTAGCTTGACATGTTTCGGGTTATTTCGAAACCCTTCTTCTAAGGAGCACGCGACTCGGCGGCTGCCGCAACACGCGCACTACGCGCCACCGGTCTGCTCGCGCGACTGTCCGACGAAACTAACACAGGCGCACAACTACCCACATTTTTATCGTAATTTTTATTGTCACTGTCAAACGTAGGGTAGCACACAACACTAACAACATCGCTCCGTAAAGGCACGTTCACACCAACCGATGACGCAGCACGAGTATTTAATACTGTTTTCCAACTTGGGGGTACCGACTAACCACAATCCCGGTTAAAATTCGGATGACGACTGATCTCAATGACTACGCTAAGAGTAAAAAATACATTATTGACACATTCAGTGCCAAGAAAACGCTAGGCGCGTTCTCTATTCGTAGGCAGTTTTCGCTGCAAAGCGGAAAAATGCTGCTACGCGCTACGAGCGTAGCCACGTTGCGATTGCGGCAGCGAAAGTGTTAAAATTCGGCAAATGCTTAATGTGAGGGAGGTCTACCATCATCATCAGTGAGTCTAGCGAGTATTACGTTACAATAGGTGTCTTGTGATGGCCGCTACTTATTTTGGGTTTTTGTTGTTTATTGATTGTTTTTTTTTTGCGTTTGTGAATGTGAATAAACAACTTCCTTCTTTCCTTCTGGTCTTTTAAAAACACTTTAAAGTTCCGTTTTTTTTTAATTAAGCTAATATTTTCGGAAATGATCATTGTCGTAATCCATACTAATATTATAAATGCGAAAGTGTGTGTGTTTGTGTGTATGTTTGTCCGTCTTTCACGTGGAAATGGAGCGACGGATCGAGGTGATTTTTGTCATAGAGATATTTTATGAGACAGAGAGTGACATAAGCTACTTTTTATCCCGGAAAAACGCACAGTTCCCGGGGGAATATCGATAACCGGATTCCACATGGGCAAAGCCACGGGCAAAAGCTAGTGAATTTATAAAAACTCCGATAGGCTTATTACCAACCGCACTCTCATACGGATATAACCTCCGTTGCATTTCTAAAGATTAAACGTCAGCCCCTATACATGCACCCAACATGTCATCCCCGCTCACCAATTTGCAATATTCCGGAATGTCCAACGGTGCATGTCTCTGGCAATTTCTGCATGCGCCCCTACGGACTTCCTGCGACCACTGGTGCATGGAAGGCAGTTAAGCTCGTCATCTTCAGCCATCTAGAAACTGAGGCTAAAGATTAAAGAAAGAATAAACGACTTTTTTACTCTGTAGCAAACTACACTTTTCTATAGTCGTGTTTTCTATAGCTTGCCTTGCTGGGTGCTTAGTGGAACGATTTTTAAAAGTCATAATGCAATTTTTGTCGTAATTTTTGTTAGTTATAATTTTTTAAATTAAATCGGTTAGTTAGGTTTGCATTCTAATAATTCTGAACAATTTAATGGCTTCAGAGTAAAAAGAGTTATGACAAACAAAACATTATGGCAAACGTTTCATTATGACTTTCTACAATAGGCTAGACGACTAAGAAAAACTGTTTAGTCCGTCAGGTGAATAATTTAAAAATATTATGCACATAAAATAATTTCTTTGCTCACCCGCGACCACGGTCGGTCGGTCGGTCGGTCGGTCGGTCGCGGTCGCGGGTGAGCAAAGAAATTCTTTTAGTTCATTGATATGGACCTCCGCAAAGTAACGCCTGATTCAATAAATTATTATGCACATATTTTTTCTTTTGTTCGACAAGCAAAAAATGACGAGGATACAGTGTTTAGAAGTTTCGAGTGACGTCACTATATGCTACGATTTTTACCTTATAGTGACGTCACAAGCCCCCACTCCGGAAGTTTGATGATCTATACCTTTGTCGATTTTTAATAAGTAGATAAACCAGGAAATACTTGTACCATATTTTTCCATAATTTAACTGTCGGACTAAATAGAATGATATATTTTTAACCCAGTCGTCATCCATATTACGTGAACGAATATGCATGGTGCTTAAATACTAAACAAGTATTATTGTCAAGCCCCTTTGTTAGGTCAGTTGAAGATACTGTAATAGCATTAGAAATGCTTCAGTGCATTAGCACTAATGACGTCATTTAATGTTGTCAGCAATAGTGATCAGGGTTGCCATCTTATAACCATCCATACATACTAGCTATTTGCAATCAAAATATTACAAAATACAATTACAGAATAAAAGTCTTCACATACTATAAGTATAATAAATAACTAACAGCCACTCGAGTCAAAGATAAATATTAACATAAGCCATGTTTAACATTTTTTTTGCCATAAAATATAAAACCGTGCTGTTTTCAGAATTTTTCAAATGTTATCCTATAGCATGCAAATTGGTTAGGTTAAAGTAGTTTAATATGAATTTTGTAGAAAATACTGTTTCAGAAATAAATTACTTTATAACAAATGAAAATTATGAAAAACATACACTATGTCATTTGAAATTCGAGCAAATGATTGAGAACCAATGAAGACACTATACGATATCTTTTGGGAACTGCCTTAAGTAAGAATACCTATAGTAAAATCTTGGAATTTTAATTCAACTTCTAATCTAGACCTAATCGTTTACACGTACAATGCCGCAGGTAAAAGCTAGTGAATAATAAAGCAAACTAGCACAAAACACCATCAAAAGCTAATAGAACGTACCTTTTTAATCCATTGGCGTACATTTTTACATCGCAGTAATGAAAACAAAAAGCTGCTGGGAAATAAAACTACTGCAACGAGCAATTTCATTCTGTAGAGATATAAAAAATCTGGGTCAGGTAGGACGTGCTCCTAGTGTTCCTAGAGATAGCAGGGTTCTTATAAACCTACTAGAAGTGATGCTTTCTATTAAAAAAAAGCCACACACTCCTAGTGGTTTGACCTTTTGTCATTTTTTTAACACGATACTTGTTCCAAATTTAATGTTCTACATTTTTGTAATAAATGTTAACATCACTGGAGCTAAAGAAACCGAGATAATTGCGAAAAACTGACTTTTTTGACATATGACCTTGAATAACTTACGACGACGCGGACACGAGATTTTGTGCGACTTTTGAGAGAACATTTAAGACATCTAAATTTCCAGCTTATTATCACTCATTCCGAGCTTGACCCCTTCTCATTCCTTAAGTGACTGGATCATAATATGGCCTCACATGTACTATAAATCATGAATTTAAACCTGGGTTGCACTTCTGAGTCGTTCAGATTGCATTTGGAATTTATAACGAGATGTACGATGAAGAAAACATCACTAGAAGTTCGTACGTACCTTAGCTCTTTAATGGTTTGTGAAGTTCCCGATCAGCGCTGGCTCCGCGAGTGGCCTTACAAGCCCTATTATTCTGTGAGGAGTTTGGGTTGTGCGTAGTAACTGTACCTACCTAGTGCCATAAATAAAATCAATCAATGCAATGGTATGATTACCAAGACAGTACTGCGCTCGAGAACAATCATTGTCGTAATTTGGCCCGTTCGATGACATGATATGGGTCAGGCGTCTTGTTGGTTGTGCCAGGGCTAGCCGGCACATGACTTATCTGAATCGTGCCGATAGGAGTACGTTATTGATCTCACGCGCTTCGATTCAGATAGGTCTTCATAGATAAGTAGCATAGGCAATAGATTAAGATTAGGTATATAAGTTTGTTGTAATTAGTTGAGTTCGGGGTTCAGTAAGGAGTCCAGTTAGGAGACAGACCAGTTAAGTCCTGTTTCCCTAAAGTGGTGACCCCGCAAGAGAGCACGCTTCTGACTGAGCACCCGACGTGAGTGTTCGGGTCACCACCGACCTCTGGTGGTGACCCGGGCCCGATCCCTATCCCGGCCCTGCCCGGCTGAGCGCATCGACCGACACTGTTCCGGCCTTCGCTGGTGACCCGGAGCCGCTTCCTCTGTCCGACATGAGCCTGACATCCAACCTGAGCGCATCGACGTCGTGATTCCCGTTGAAGACATCATCATCCTGATCGAAGAATTCAAAACCGTGATTTTGGCTCGAAATATCATCATCTCCACTGAAATAGCGTGGCAAGGCGACATGGAAGTAAGTGACTACGAGTTTCAGTATCTTCTGGTCGAGAGAAACCGACAAAGTAATCTCGATATATTCGATTATGTCACACTTCCGTCCCGTAAATGAAACGCTGAATTACTACAAAAGTCATGACAAACGGCCTACGTAGTTCGTCAGTGCAACTCAAGCAAGAGCGACCGACGCAGTTTCGACGCAACGTCAGCAGAATGTGCTACATCGTCATTATTCAAGATCAAGGTCAATCGCGCCGCAAAATTGCTTCGTTTTAATTTCGTGTTAATTATGTTTCTTTAAAATTTTAATCCTTATGTTATTTTATTAGTAGCGGGTAAACTATAATTTTAACTCTGGGTATCGTGGACATTACGTGCTCTTATTTATTATTTACAAGTATTCATCCGTTGAACCGCCAATTATCGACTGACAAAGTGATATAAGGTATCGGTTGCACCACGGAATCATTTATTTATTTATTTTCGCGTCTGAAACGCACGCAGCACCGTCCGCACAAGGAGACAAGTTACAAACTTGGACCTATGTGTTTGTACCAAGCAAGCATGCCTAGAGTTGACTTTTGGAGTACCTACTACTATTATGAACACTATTTTCTTTTATTACCTTTCTGGAGAAACAGCTGTAAATTTTTTGTCTTACGATGTGATTTAATTATGTGTAATTTTTGGTTGTTTGCGATGTTTGTCAGTCCTAAATGTTAGTCTGTAGAACGTACCTTATTGTATTCAATTTTTAGACTGTGTTAATTCTTACTTGTTCTTATTAATCTACTGCTACGTACTTAATAATAAGCTATGACGTGAGTTGCAGAGCCTACAACGCCTGCATACCAGAGTCGAATCTAAGAGTTTGTATTATATTATAAGACGTTAATATTGTATCGCATAATTATGTACTAATATCGATCTTTACATATGCAAGGTAAATACGCCTATCGCAGCCAGGTCGCAGGAGCCGATAGCAATTCGTAAGCCTCCTCCCTCATTATTGAATGAGACGTCACGTGGACTGCACATAAGCGGCAGAAAACGGAGCGTACGTCACACTCAATTCAAGCCAAACTAAGTCTAGTGAATATAATGTTTTTGCCAAATACTTAAATGAATATTTTGCGTTACTCACAGGAGCCGGCCCAGAGACCATAAGCCTCCTAAAGCCATTGTTTGTTCTATATGCTATTGTTCTTATTTTAATGGTTACGTTGTTGTTATTGTTATAATTGTCAATTTATTGTATTTTTTGTAGTAGGTATTATTTTTGTTTTTCCCTAAGGGGGAAGATATGTGCCAGGGCTAGCCGGCACATGACTTATCTGAATCGTGCCGATAGGAGTACGTTATTGATCTCACGCGCTTCGATTCAGATAGGTCTTCATAGATAAGTAGCATAGGCAATAGATTAAGATTAGGTATATAAGTTTGTTGTAATTAGTTGAGTTCGGAGTTCAGTAAGGAGTACAGTAGGAGTCAGTACAGTTAAGTCCTGTTCTCCTAAATTGGTAAACTACTAGTGGCTTTTAATAGCTTTTAAGACCAGCTAGTTTTCCCGCAATAATTCGTCTATATGAACTATTCGTCTATGGCAAGAATTTTGAAAACTATTCTATGGACCGGAGCCTGAAATCACCTCCATAATCAGTCAGAACATTCTGAGAGTGAGACTCCAAAACACATTGAAAATTATTGTTAAACTTCATGTAATGGTATGTCTTGTAAATAGCCAATTTTTAGGGGTGGCGGAAGACCGAAAGCCCATTTGTACCGAATGGATTTTCCACCAGTGCAGAAGCACTCACCTAGTTAGGGCTCCGGCCAATGATGATGATGCGCGGGGGTTCTTGCGATGCGGTTAAACACGAGACGTATTTCATGAAGCGACAAGACCGACAAGACGGAAAGTTCTTTTTTCTTGTGCCAGAGAGCACCCCAACTGTATACGACCTAAAAAGGCTTTAGTGCGCGAACATGTAATTTGATATTACGTACGTAACCATTGACGTAGCGACTTCTAGCTAAGCTATATCCGAGGAGAGTTTGCCGCAACTCGATGCAGCAGCACGGCACAGTTATGATGCTCCGTGCAGTAAGAGACCCTAAAGCTGAGAGTTCATTATGAAATGATACAAGTACGAGTATTATCTAGTTTCGTACACCAGATTACAGAGATTGCTTTAAAAATAATTCTTAGGAACATCGGTTTTAATCGTTGCTGTCGTAGGTGAGGTCAATAAATATTAGATCCTCCGTGACTCTCCAGCTAAAATTAAATTTATTGGAAACAAAAAAAAACATGGTGATAGTACATAAAATAACGAATTTAGAAGGAAATATCACTGCTAGCATAGACTACAAACCGGAAGACGAAGGGTTGTCAGGACCCCCACTAGATGGACGGACAGACAACACCCTGAGAGTTGCGGCTACTGGTGCAAGGGACGAGTTGTCATTCATTGCGGCGTTCTAAGAGAAAGGCCTTTGTTCAGCAGTGGACGTGTTCCGGCTGATGATGATGATGATGATCGGAGCTAAATCCATACTAATGTTATAAATGCGAAAGTGTGTATGTTTGTATGTTTGTGTGCATGTTTGTCCGTCTTACACGTCGAAACGAAGCGACGGATCGCCGTGATTTTTGGCATAGAGATAGTTTATGGGCCAGAGAGTGACATAGGCTACCTTTTATCCCGGAAAAATGCACAGTTACCGAGGGAACAGTGCGCGATAACCGAATTCCACTCGGGCGAAGCTGCGGGCAAAAGCTAGTAAGTTAAACCCTACACTGCGCTAAACCTTACACTTGGACGATTTTTAAGCGTGCTTGTGAGTGAGAGAGAAACAACTGGATTTTAATGTTGTGAAACGCTATTTAATGTGTGTAAGTAATAACAACAACCTCAAGAAGTTCGTGCCTGCTACAACCTCTCCGCATAAACCTCCATATTTTCAACCGTCATCGTCGATTCTTTATTCAATTTTCGCCCTAAAATTCCAAATTCAAACGACACTACACCCAACAAAGGCTTGAGCCGAGCACATTCAGCCACAATTAAGAGGCTGAACAGAATAAAAGGCATTGTGGCCAGTCTGAAAGGAGTGATATACCGCCTTCATCGAACGGCGGGGTTCAACTTATAAATAAAATATGGCGGTTGGATTTGGGACGGTCTTTATATTAAATTCGCGGAAGATTTAGAGGTGACGGGGCGGTTTCCGTGTTCACGTGATCTAGGGTTATGTTTACTAGGATATATTATGGCATTGTGATATGGGATTGTCGTTATCATGAAAAGCATTATGGATTATGATAACCAGTCCGGGGAATGCTTTACGATGGGAAGAAAGGAACGTCAAAATTGGTGTACCATTTTGTGTCGCACGACTTGGTCACAGTCGCTGGTTGCGGTTGCTAACAACAAACCGTAGAAGTACCGAAACATACTATAATTATCCATCACTTAAAAATTCGAGAAAAATAGTTTAACATAGGTATTCAGAATTTATTTGGTAAAACCTTTGCTAATTTAGTATTAGCATTGTAGTGCTTTTTTTTCAATAAGGCAGATGTATCGCAGATGTGTCCGATATGACTAGATTAATTTTCAGCGATTCAGCCTTAGTTTAAATAATTACTTACATACTCATTAGACACCTACCGAGATGAAAAAGCACATTTCATTGTCCCTGTTTTGCCTCGCAAAGTATCTGCAAAGTCAGTCAATTATGTACGGAGTTGAGCCCCTCCACTTTACTGTAAAACCTCAAAAACAATTACCCCCCCCCCCCCATTACTTGCAAGTATCCGCGCATCCCGATGACAGCCGGTCATTAGTTGCAGTCACCAGTCACTGGACGTTTGTTGCACTTGAGTGGATAGGCCAAGAGTTGGCACTCTGGGATCATCTGTTTTTTAATCTAAGAAATTGGTCTTCATCATTTAAATTAAATATGACTACTTCAATGCAAAGAACAGTCAATTATATTGTCATGCTCTGCAAATTACACAGTCCCTTATTATTTATTCGTCGTCAGTCATTAAATTTACAGAAATTATTGTATAAGCATAACGTCAAACATTAAGCGAAGGCAATAACTTAAATAATTAAGCTTAATATCAAACAGTGGATGAAAATCACAAAAACACAACAATTCTCCAGTATTTTTAAGATGCCAACGGTACATTTAGGGCGCTGCATATTCTCATAAAGCTAGTACAAAAGTAACTGAATATTGCAATTGCAAGCCTATTTTTCCACTGATACACTCAAGTGCAAAGATATCGACACTGCCAAAGTTACAAAAATATGTATACACGACTTTAACAAGTGCATAAAGTCATGTATACATATTTTTGTAACTTTAGCCGCGTTAATGTCCTTGCTCATGGGAAATTAGATAATTTGTCCCGCACATGCTAACTTGCTAACACGACAAGTTACATAAAAGCTTCTGACGATATCAAAAATGTACAAGCATCGCCTCCTAGCCTATGTTTGCACTAGCTACCCTCACCCTTGATGATTTGAGTTTAATATCCTCTTGGAGTGCATTCCTCTACGAGGGTTGCAGCCAGGGGTTCCATACAACTCCGGAGGGCTCCGCAGGCACGAAGTTATTATGGTACAATGACGAGGTATGAAAAGAATTGAAATCGCAAGGGAATTCTAAATGGCACATACTTTGTTGTACTGATTTTTGATAGATTGATGGTTGAGTGGATCCGGCTTGAGGTTTGGTACTTTGTATGAACTAAGAAATGAATGGGACTAACATAATCAATCAATCAAGTGTCTTAGAAAAGTGTGTTTACATTCAACTTAATTACGTAGAGACTTTTTACAGTTAATTGTTTCATCATCCTCACTCAATGCAATACCAAAATTATGACACTTACACGGATATCAATCGAGGAAAATTTAATCACGTACCAGTGTGGGATCCTAACAATTGTCGCTGTAATTTCTTTGGCAGATGTATGGAATGTCAATATGAAACCAGTGTAGCACAAAGGTCCCTGGTCCATGATTCAGTTTCTTTGATTATTGACCTAATAGTACTGTGTCGTGTGTGTTTGCTTGTCATTGTCAGCGTGATTCACTTTGTTAGAAACCCACATTACTTATCTAATACATCTTCGACTTGAATTAGATTATAACCTATTTGGTTAGGTTATAATCTAAACCCCCGGCTTTGTCACTTTAAAGTTCAATATCTCAAAAATGGCTGAACCGATTTTGATGAAACATATCTATGAACCATCGCTAGATAACCTGCTATCAAATAAAAAAAATATCTCATTCAAACCGGTCCAGCCGTTTAAGAGCTTTGGTGCCACAGACAGACACACATAGCGGTCAAACTTATAACACCCCTCTTTTTGCGTCGGAGGTTAAAAACCAGTTACTTACGCTTACTTATTAGTAAAAATACCTATATTTAAATCTATGGTTTTCACTACATACGAGTATAACACTAGGTTACATATTAATCGTAACAAATCTCCTGCAACTAGCGTCAACCCTCCATACAACCATGTCATCTATATATACATCCACCCCCGTCCAAGTCATACTAAACATATTAGTGACATTCCCGGCCGGACTAATAGGCCGTGACGTCATAAATTTGGTGCAATGGGGATGCTTGCAAAGTTGTGCAGTGTTGGGCTATATACAGTCATGTATTTATGAGAGACAAGAAGCTATTTTCCATTCTACTAAACGGTAAAATATCACTACATAACAATGCCTGTGTCGATATCTGTCTGAAGCCTATGTCTTTCCCACAGCTGGGCACTGATCTCCTCTCAGAAGAGAGGATTTCCACACAGGCTAAGTGTGGATTGAGAAATTCACTCACACACACACACACACACACACACACACACACACACACACACACACACACACACACGCACACACACACACACACACACACACGCACACACACACACACACACACACACACACAACGCCAGCGGAAAGTAGTACCTACGCAAAGAAACTTGCAAAATAACTTGAAATCCTGGGTTTTTTTAAGAAACTGCGTAAATAAAGCCAATTTAGGTGTAATTACCTATCGTCTTAACTTTGCTACACTTAAACTAGATTGCTAACATCGTTCAGAACTCGAAAAAAAAACATCTGTTTTCTTTTTCTTTCTCATTTAAATCTTCAGGACAATGAAGAAAACCGACGAGTGCCTAGCAACATTAACATTCTGGTTGTACCGTACGTTGTGTCTTCATTTCGCTGTTTCACTATTTCACTTGAATACAAAGTCATGTTCTGAACCCCTCGACCTATAACATTCCCCAGTCACAATAAAGCTATTAGCGATTCTGACTGCACTGATAGCCCGTGACGTCATAAATTAAGGGTGTGTGACGTCACACGATGCGGCAGGAGCATTGTTAAGATTCTTTTGGATGAAGATAATGGAAATTTGTGTTAGCTACAAAATGAAAGTAAATGAATGACTCTTAGGAGGAAAAATCGTTACTTCGATACTTGCTCTTAGTCAATGCAAAGGAAAAATTTGTGAAAATCGTTTTTCGTTAAGAGAAGTCTCTTCGTTCCATTCTCCATACAAACGTAGTTCCGGTCTCATTTGAAAACTAGGCAACAGAAGGAGACGAAATTTTGTAAGTATGGACTAGACGTAATTATCTATGCCTGTGGTTTTTCAGATTTTCATATAAATGTGAAATATCAGAATTACAGGAGGCCAAAAAAAGATGTCAACTTTGCACGAGAATTACAAACTATTAAAGCATTTTTACAAAAATCGAAAAAACCACAGGCATAGAAAATATAATGAAGATCTTGATTATAAAATATCATTGATTTCTATGCTATACTTTTCGTATATGAGGACAACGAAACCCAAAATTCAACCGCCCAAATCTTGAAAAGCTTACAGCTATCTCGATATACATTAGCGGGAAGCGAAGAAGCGGAAGGGGATGTGCATGGGGGGGAAGGCTGCGAGCGCTTATGTCACGAGCGATAAAGACAGCAATATCCCAAACGAATACCTAACGCGGCCGCGCGGCCGGTAGGGAAACTTCTCTTAAGGAATATTATGTAGACGATGACATTGTTGTGGATTGCATGTTTGTAAAGTTACTCGCAAGCTCGTCCGTTTAATACTCATACTCAGCCAGCAATTGCTTACTTCCATGCCACGACAATAATCTACTATTAAACCCTTCTACAATCAAATCCACAGATAAACATCCACTGCCACAAATCGTATTTCTCTGGTAAATAAGACTTGGAAATGGCGTATTTTCGTAACAAATAAACCTATACGTCAGAAAGTGTAATAGCGCGTGACGTCGTAAATATCGGACGTCGCTGTGACGTCGCGCAATAAATTTGGTGGAGGTTTAGTTTTAGTTACTCGAATGAAAACAGCTATAAGGCTTTTGAAGTAAAAAAAATCCCACCAAAAACATTCTGTAAAAAACTAGCCAAGTCTCGATGGAGCTGCTTGTTTATCTCTAAAAAGTAATGAAATTTAGACAAAGTCGTGCCAAGCCTAAGGTTCCTTACTGCGATTTCTATATTATTATAGTTAAGTAATGTTGTGTGACTTGGCCGTTGACTTGTACCCACTCACGTATAAAGAATGTTGAGTCTTAAGTCTTAATTTTTTTTTTATACGGTAGTAGTCAACGGCCAAGTCACACACACGTACGTGATTCAGTTTAATCGAATATATCTAACACCATTTTACTGAGTTATTTTTTGATTCCGTTAACTTAGAAGCTTAATTTTCTTACTGCTTTAGAGGGTAGCAGAACTAAATATTTGAAATTATTTTAAATTTGATACCATCCCGCCTTCCCGAGGAAAAGGACCCCGATAGATGGACAGACAGACAGATGGACAACAAAGTAATCCAATGAGGGTTCCATTTTTAACCCTTCACGCAAAAAGAAGGGTGTTACAGACGCCAAAATCTGTCTGTCTGTCTTTGTCTTTCCGTTTGCTTGTAGTACTTATCGTAGCTTTCAAATGGTCATCCATTTCGATGCGTTTTTCTGAGTGAAAACGAGTTTCCTTGCTGGAGTTCAAGTGTTATTTTTAAATTCGGTTTAGCAGTTTTGACGATATCGAACTTTGACATTACAAAGTCAGGGGTTTTATAAATATTCCAAATTGCTTAGGCAATTTCCTTTTGGATTACACAACCCTCGAAAAATCGATCTAACCCGCGGGGAAAGGCTAGCTTTACCTAAAACTGGTAACACCTTAGAGTTACTTACCTATTTACGAACAAAAGGCAGTATCGGACACTCGCGAGAACTAGTTAGTTCAAACAAGAGCAGCTTAGTTCAATGTGATTAAAGTTGGCAACTTAGCGCAACTTAGCAGCAGGTGGCTTAAGCGATGTTACCAGGGTTGCCAACGGGAGATGTAATCCTAAATGTGAAAGTTTGTGAGTGAGTGAGTGAGTGAGTGATTGGGTGAGTTTGTGAGTATGTTTGTTACTTCTTCACGCTGAAACGGCTAGATGGATTTGGATAAAATTTGGCAAAAAGTTAGTTTATAACCTAGATTACAACGTATGATACTTTTTATGCCGATATTCCTGGGGGTTAGGGATAAAATCTCTAAATTACAACCGCTGGGCTTAGAGTCATGAAATTTGGAATAACATATAGGCTACTTTTTATCTCGATGTTTCCACGGGATAGGGATAAAATCTCGAAATAATAACCGCTGTGTTTATAGACATGAAATTTGACATAGGTGTTTTAGCATAGTTTTTTTTTTTGTTTAAGTGTATTGTTTGTAAATTAGAAGTAAACTGCTTAATAATAATAATAATAATAATAATAATAATTTATTTGTTGAAAGCAGGTGTACATAAATGATCTTAAAACTATTCAGAATCTCCACTTTCTACCTAAAGATAGGCGTACAAATTTAAATTTCCTATAATAAAAAAAAACTTTAACATATCATCTCATGCAAAACAGATAAAAAAATAAAAATAAAATGTCAGTTAACATGTCCACATAAAATAAAAAACAAGTCAAGATGAATTTACAAATAAAAGTTGAAGTATCATAATCAGATTCAAATAAATTAAAATAAATTACATTAAATTAAATCAATGTCCCAAACAATTCATTCAGACTAGACAAAGTAATCAGAGCAGCAATAATAAAACTTGTCCATGCACCAATTGAACAATTCTTTCTTAAAGAGTGGCATATCTAATTCCTTCAATTTCTTTGGTAGATGGTTATAGACCTTAACAGACATATTTATGCAATTCCTATTTACTAGAGGGGACGTTGAACTTTTGTTTGAAGCGGCGAACGTGCTGGCGACACTTAACTCGTATTTTTAACAAGATCATCCGTCCATCTCGTTGGTGGACGTCGTACACTACGCTAGTCGAGCCGCGGAATAACAGGTTAATTCATCGTTCAACATAGTAAGTATTTTAATACCGTGGTTCTCAAGAAAAGCGCTACCTCAACTTAACTTAAATAAAACTCTTCACAAACTTTATTATAGTCATAATACTCTAAATACTTATTTAACTTAAAAACCCCATTAACATTAAGTGGAAACTTTTCAACTTGCAGCCACATCTTGCAACTCCTCAACTAGCCAGCTATCTCCGACTTTTTCTTACACACTAAATACCTGACAGAGAGGAAGCTGCATACAACAGCACTACAAGGTATGGAACTCCAAGTTGACAATGACACATACCTTTGTGTTGCTTATTTGTACCAAATAGTATTGTTGTCTTGTCTTGTGAATAAATGTATTTTCTTTCTTTCTTTTTTGAAGTTGCGTTTGTTTGTGCGTAATAGGGATGTTGACACCACCAATCAACTGACGTACTTTTTATGAGCTGTCAAAACACAATTCTCCCATAGAGTTTCAATGGCAATAGCGAATTATGACGTCACTATCCGGCAACTCAATCAACTAACTGTTTATTTGTTTTAAAGCAATAAAAAATCTAATTTTACAGTATTTTGAAAATTAATCTGGTTTTCAGGGCTAAAACAAAGCGTTTTTTACTGGAGTTGTGCCTTCGAATTATTTTTTAATGGCGTCATCATCCCTATTATCCAAGCATCTCTTATGCCAAGAACATTATATGTGAAATAATTCTGGATACTAATATTATGATAAGTGCTAAACTGAGTGCGTTTCTGGCAAACAAGATTATGATCCCGTAGCGCCCCAGAATGGCAAAGAGACTACTCAAACACATGAGGTTTTTTTTTAGTGAGCTCCACATAACCACTCAAAGTCAAAACCATTCAATTTAGACTATAACAAAACTTATGGATGACAAAAAAAATACCACCGGTTCGGAAAAACCTCTATTGAGAAAAATCCGGCAAGAGTAACGGCACCTAACATGCTTGGATGCAGAAGGCATATTTTCCACGTGACAAAATAAGGTAAGGCTGGTGCTGTTAATATTAAACTTCATAATGCTTGGTAAGTCTCAAACCTATTGTAGTAATTAATTAATATTGTTCTCTATAGTAAATATGTATAAGATTGCTGTGCCCTTGCAGGGTTTATGTTCTTGGAATTATTAATGTAAGAACTTATGTACAAGATAAAATGCAATAAATGAATTATGAATTAGGTCAGCTTTTGAAACCCTACCCTTAAAAAACTCTATTAGGAAAACCAATTATTGTGGCTCAGAATCTGCGACCGCAAGAAGCTGTGTAGGTTTACTAATATTTCGGCGAATAACGTTTGGCAACCTGTTATATTTCGAAACCTTTCATTTCCCAACTGCTTAATATTTCTGAAACTGTAAATAGTTCAGGATTTTAATAAAACTAACCTAACCTAAAGGATTCTACACAATGGCCCTGAAACAAATCCTGAAATATTTACAGTTATAGAGTTTGCGAAATGAAGCAGGTTGCCAAACGTAGTACTTACCCGAGCTGTGTTTCTATGAGTGTTACACCCGTGATGTTTTGGTCTAGACTCGTCCTTTTGCTCGCCCGAACTTGTTTGACAGAGTACATGACAGTAAAAGCTGAAATCTTCGGAACTTGCCGAGTTAACGCTCAAGTTTTTCGTTTGATTTTGCGGTCGTTTTTTAAAGTCGATAGGGCTCCAAACGTCGAACTGTTTCGTTCCAACGGTGTTTAAGTATTAGATTTTTTAAGTAGTAGGTACCTAAATTTGTGTTAAATACTAAATTACTGTTAATAATGAAATTTGATCCTATTTTATATCTAATCGTTGCAACAACACAATTTTGACTTATTAACTTGAACAACTCGGTACTTAAATGCCAAAACAATTTCTTTGAACTTTTTCTGTAGCAATAATAAAAATAAGTCATAATCTGACATATTTTATACTTCGGTTTTTTAGTGTTAAAAAATAGGTTAACGATTTTGGCGAGTATTTTTATTTAAAAACGTTTAAAAAAAACAGTACGTAACTTCTGCTAATTGTTACATAATTTTGCTGTGACTTATTTTTAACTGACTTCAAAAAAGGAGGAGGCTATCAATTCGCTTGTATTTTTTTCAAAAGTGCTTTTCAATAAAAAAAACGTCAAGATCGCTTGCCTTCCTTCTAATGCTAAAAAAACGAAGTACTTATAGGCTGTGCAAAATTAGAAAAAGCCACTGGCTTTTAATCAGAGAGATGTTTCGCACTTTTCTTCTGTTTGAATGCCGAACGCACCGATGTGAATAAGACGACGGTTGCTTGGGGAACTAATTTAATACGAAAATGACAGCCCTTTTGTATATAGGCTGCTACAAAAATCGTAATAGCGCCATTCAGGAATTGTACATAAACGTGATAGCGACATCTATTGAGAAGTAAACTAAATACAAACATAAATTATCTTCAAGAAAACTTAATCAACCAGCAGTGCCGCGTTGAACATCTTATTAGTAGCGCTCATATATCTTAAAGCCTAAAACCTTTATACCTTGACAGCGAAATCTTTACAGACTATAATATTTCGATCGATGTGAACTGCCAGTCCCAGAAAAGATTTCTTGTTTAAAAAAAATAACGTTATTTTAAAACAAATGAAAAACATCTCGTTTCAGTTTCGTTTTAACAATGATATAAAAGACATCGTATCGACTTAAGTTGTTTGAGACAGACATTCTGTTCAGTTGGCGTTCACTTCTAACTTTACTGTACATTGCAGAATTGAAGTTGAATTTAGTTCTACAATATTGTCTTCTTGGGTCGTTATTTGTTGCAAGATTTCAGAGCAGTCGTGTCATAACGGAACTCAGAAACAAGTTAGTTGTTAGTTGTCCCTTCCCTATTGTGTTATCAGAAACATCAAAATAGTACAGAGTAAAGTAACTGAAATAAGTAAAATTGGCCAATCGATATCTAACCTATAGCTTTACATTATTGTAACTTAATATTTGTGTAAATTATCCATACTAATATTATAAATGCGAAAGTGTGTTTGTATGTTTGTGTTTTTGTATGTTTGTCCGTCTTTCACGCCATAACGGAGCGATGGATCGACGTAATTTTTGGCATAGAAATAGTTTATGGGCCCAAGAGTGACATAGGCTACTAGGCTTGTGCGCGCTCGGTCACTGAGCGGATCGCTCCAAACTAGTACAATCGCTCAAATGTACTAGTTCGGTCTTTTGGCTCTTTTAGTACATTAGTACACTGAAAGAAACGATGCTCCTTTGACCCGTTTGAGCCCGTTCGGTCGCTCGGTCATTCATTTTTCATTCGGTCGGATACGGATCGCATCGTTTTGCTGTCAGTGTCACTTCTTGAACTGAACTAAACGTACTAAAGAGCAGAAACGTTACGGAATAGTTCGGTCTAGTACAGTGTCGGGAATCAAGTCTTTTTCGTTCTTAGTACATGTACTACACAAGCCTATAGGCTACTTTTTATCCCGGAAAAATGCACAGTTCCCGAGAACCGAATACCACGCGGGCGGAGCCGCGGGCAAAAGCTAGTAATATAATATTATATTGAATGAATAAATAAATTTAACTAAACTAAACCTTAAGTTTGCAAGTGATACGTACTATAAAACTGAGGAAGCTGTTGTATTTGGGGCATATAATGCGTAACAAAAATTATGGCCTGCTTCAGCTTATTATCCAGGGGAAGATACAAGGCCGCAGACCACCTGGCCGTAGACGTACCTCCTGGTTAAGAAACCTTAGAGACTGGTTCGGAATGAGTACCAAATCCCTCTTTCGAGCGGCATTCTTTAAGGTTAGGATAGCCCTAATGATCGCCGACCTCCGATAGGAGAGGGCACCGGAAGAAGAAGAAACTAAACCCCTAAGACCACCTAACTGACATATTGACTCAATATTTTTTCTTGCATTTCTTAATTTATTTACTAGTCTCATCATCAGCCGGAAGACGTCCACTGGTTGAACAAAGAACTGTTGAAACTCTTGGT
Organism: Choristoneura rosaceana; assembly: GCA_037349165.1. Lineage (NCBI taxonomy): Eukaryota > Metazoa > Arthropoda > Insecta > Lepidoptera > Tortricidae > Choristoneura > Choristoneura rosaceana. The sequence continues at coordinate 2,516,590 of JAZBNJ010000019.1, forward strand.
CCGTGGGGAGTGGGGACACTAAGTTAAAAATCTTTTTTTTAAGTATTACGTAGCTACGTAATAACGCGATCCGACCAACTAGAAAAGTGTGGAAATCTTGATTTTTTATGTCTGTTTTTAAATATCAATGATCAATATAATCTGAGCAAACACTGCGTATATTTTGCTTAAGGGTAAGGCTCTGCACACACTGGATGTATTAAATCACTCGGAAAAAGCGAGAAATATCTTTAAGACACGATTCCCGTTTACTTACATACCTATAAATGTGTACGGAACCCTCAGTGCGCGAGTCCGACTCGCACTTGCCCGATTTTTTTGTTAATATCTAATATTCGCTCTTGGCCGCTTTTTTCTTAAGTTTTCACGACATATTTCCACCACACGAACGTGATAAGAACCGAATGTGTCGAAATCCCGCCATATTCTCAAAATAATATCATAACGACAAATATCCTCAAATTTAATCCCTTCGACAAACGGTCGTTCCAACGTCCCTATTAAGCCGACACTCATTAGAACAAACCCGAGTAACGACGGTAACTGTTACATGCTTGAATTACTGTTTAATTGCTCGCTGCTATAGGTATTTGTGGGATCTACATTAATTATGATTTTAATCTGTTATTCTGGAGGCAAGAATTTGGCGAGCGTTTCGACTTCCGAGATACTCGTATCGTCCGTCAGTTCAGTACACTATTGCTGTACCCTTAGTGTAAGTTTTCGGTTACAAATACGTCTCGATCGCGTTCGCGTTAAAATCTCAATCTGTATGGAAACACAAACATCGCAAACGTTCCGCTAGAGGCGCTGTTCGTGTTTCCATACACATTGAAATTTTAACACGAACGCGCTCGAGACGTATTTTTAACCGACTTCAAAAAAAGGAGGAGGTTATCAATTCGGTTGTATTTTTTTTTTTTTTTTTATGTTTGTTACCTCAGAACTCCGTCGTTTGTGAACCGATTTGAAAAATTTTTTTTGCGATCGTCTAGGAATGCTTTCAATTAGGTCCCATAAGCACCAAATCAGGATCTGATGATTGGATCCTAAGGAAATCGAGGGAACTCTTCAAATGTTGTAGGGACACCTGTGGTAATTTGGATATATTTTGCAGTAACTCGTGCATTTGCTCTTGGAAATCATAATTTGGTGAAGTGGAACTGATGATGAAGACCACATTTGACCAACAGAGCTACTACTCAATAACAAGTACTTCACGGGTTGAATTTCAATTACTTTAACACAGTTGCTAAGCAATTTATGCTCGTCGTAATGCATATGGTAAAATGGAATGGGTGGTGAAGCACCAGAACTCCTCAATAATGAACGTCTCTGCATCAGAAAAAGCAATCTTTCGTAAAAGGTGTCAAGCAGTTGATATTAAGCTATTGTATCTTAGATTATTAACACTAAAAAGCGTGAAAAAAAAATTTTATAACAAAAAATTTAACCGACTACAAAAAACCATGAAAATAATTTTCTACCAGTCTGAAGTGGGAACTATGGCCCAAGCCCTCTCATTCTGAGTGGAGGCCTGTGCCCAGCAGTGGGACGTATATAGGCTGGGACGAAACTAAAGTCGGTGCCTCAGTACGAGACAGCAGGAGTGATTGAAGTCTAATATATAAAGTATGGGTATGTATAAGGTATGTAGGTGAAGAAGACGACTATAGGTCCACTCCTGCTGGCTCGTGCTGAGGCACCGACTTCAGTTTCGTCCCAGCCTATATACGTCCCACTGCTGGGCACAGGCCTCCACTCAGAATGAGAGGGCTTGGGCCATAGTTCCCACTTCAGACTGGTAGAAAATTATTTTCATGGTTTTTTGTAGTCGGTTAAATTTTTTGTTATAACATTTTTTTGTAACTGAAAACTTACACTAAGGGCACCGAAAAATAAGAAAGATATGAGAGAATGAAATTTGAATTCCATCCCTTTATAAAAAGTCTAATTTAGTGTGGACTTTCTATGGCCGATAGAGCATAAGACTGTAGTCTGCAGGGCTACTACGAAACTCGAAACTCGAAGTTCGTATCGTGGCGTCCCTCTGACACTAATCCTATTTAATACGAGAGCAAGAGGGATCGCGTGTGTTGAATCTCTCTGTCGAATCAACAATTTAAAACGTTCCTAATTTTTTTTCAGATTTTCTCGGTTGGTCAAACAATAAAAATATATTTGGATAAATTAAAGTAATGCTTGCATATTTCCTATTATAACATAGATGTTATACGAGTACATAGTGATTTTTTTTCAACAGTAACTACTTCGACTTATCGGGATTAAGCACGTACCCCTACATAAAGTAAATGCGTAAACGAACACACGAAGATATAATCTCAGTAATAAGTTTTCATTGGTACCAGAGAACCCTAAAAAGAGACATTGCTTTTTCCCTAATACCGGTTCCAACCAACTTAAGTCAGTTATAAAGGGAAATAGAAAAGCCCTTAGAAACGTCATGAATGCAACTATAGGGATGTAGTTGGTGAGCCGGCGGTAAACAGCAAAATGAAGACGCCTAACTGTCCCTCGGAAGGGTTTTTTTGTCCTAAATTCGTCTCGTCAAAGGGCGAGAGACAAACAAATTCCGACCTCGGGCGAGGTCCTGATAACTTGAAAACGGACGGAAGAATTCTTTGGGAATAAACGATCGTTTACAGAGGCAACTAGTGTAACTATTCTATTCTTTTCTTTTGACGACCAGTAATACCCTTATGGCTACTTGCACACACATAACACATAAATCTCGAGTTAGCGTTAAGCTTAGTTTAGTAGTGTCAAAATGTATGGAACTGTCCAGCTTAAGCTACGTTTAACTGCTAAATCTAGATTTATTTTTTCCTGCAAGACGACTTTAGTGTAAGTTTTCGGTTACAAAATACGTCTCGATCGGGTTCGCGTTAAAATCTCAATTTGTATGGAAACACGAACAGCGCCCTGGCTAAGATCGCGGGATCGCGGTGGATACGAAAAGCACAAGACCGGTCTGAGTGGAGAGCCTTGGGGGAGGCCTATGTTCAGCAGTGGACGTCTTTCGGCTGACATGATGATGATGATGATGACGAACAGCGCCTCTAGCGGAACGTTTGCGATGTTCGTATTTCCATACAAATTGAGATGTTAACGCGAACGCGATCGAGACGCATTTTTTAACCGAAAAACGTACACTAAAGGTACAGATGGCCTAGTGGTTAGAAAACCTGACTACGTTATTCCTATAGGGCTACTATGAAACCCGAAACTCGAAGTTCGTGTAGTGCGGTCCCTCTGACACTCATATTATTTAATACGAGAGCGAGAGGGACGGTACTATACGAACTTTGAGTTTCGTAGTAGCCCTTTACCCTTAGTGTAAGTTTTCGGTTACAAAATACGTCTCCATCGCGTTCGCGTTAAAATCTCAATTTGTATGGAAACACGAATATCGCAAACGTTCCGCTAGAGGCGCTGCTCGTCTTTCCATACCAATTGAGATTTCAACGCGAACGCGATCGAGACGTATTTTGTAACCGAAAACTTACACTACGGGTACTGTTATTTCGAGTTTCAGAAGCAACGTCCACAAACCTCCTCCGTGTGTCCCCTCAAGATAAACCTTCAAATATTCCCGGAACTTTGGGCGAAGAATGTCGCCCAGGCACTTTTCTGGACACCATCTTTGCCGTCAATTATAATTCAATTCCGTGGCTCAAATAAATAGAAATCGTATTATTGTGAGCCTTTGACCCTTCGCCGGATGTCTGTGGGAGTCAACTCGTTCTATCCGGAATTATTAAGTTATATTACCGAGGTTTTGATTAAATTTTCTTTGTTCAGTTATGATCTTGGATAAGTATTTGCTAATTTGAGACAGAGAGAGAGAGAGAGAGAGAGAGAGAGATAGAGAGAGAAAACATTTATTTACACATATTCGATACACTAAGGCCGCCGTATCATTTTTTTTTCTCTGTGTATGTTTTCTGTATCGCTTACTATTTAATCCAGTAACTTTGTCGCCTGAAAGTATGGGGGCAGTATGCGTCAAATCCGGTAGTTCTGAATTTTTGCAGACTTGTTTATGATGTTGGCCTAATGAATAATCCAAGTTTGTGACCTCGAGCGCCGAACGCAACTTTGTCAAAAATCGAAAAAACCGCGAAAAAATAGATATTTTTTCAAATTTTGGCGATTATAACCCTAAAAGACTAGTGTTTGAAAAAACTTTCTTAGAACGTTTCAAAGAAGACTAAATTTGCTACAATATGATACTAAAATTGTCTCTGTGGACCCAATAGTTTCCAAGATTGAGCCTTTCAAAGTTTCTCATTTTTTCGAACTTAGCAATTTAGGCAACCACAACACCTATAACCTTGACGAGCTGCGGTACCGACTATTCGCCAGGGCTGCGACGAAAACCAGCTTCAATCTAGCCAGGTTACCTCCTACAAGAGACTCTGCTCGATTTCACTCCTTGTGGACATACCATCAGGTAAAAATTTGTCTTTGCATCAGTAATTCACATTACATATCATTCATCATTTTCTATTCTCATGTACAATCTTCTTACAGGTACAGGCGTGGTTGGGAGTCACACTTAACCCTGGGGGTGGATATATACACACCACAAAGCCTCAATCCCAAAACGATGACCAGAGTTGCAGCCCCACAACACCTCTTGCAGATGATTACTTGCGGCTGCACGAAGGGTTGTGGGATCGCGTGCAGCTGCAGGAAGACAGGATTAAAATACTCATCAGTCTGTAGGCACTGCAGCGAGGCCTCTTGTGACAATATACCTGATGTTGCAGTAGTAAAATCCTAGAAGGCGACGATCTGTCCGATGTCGAAATGGAGGATGACTTGACGGCACAAGACGTCGACGATTCATTACCATCCCCTGATGGGGATATGCCATCCCAATACGTCGATCCAGATACGGACGAACCTCAACCGGGACCTTCTAAGAGGGCCAAATTAATTTGATTTTTTGATTTTGAATATTACTCAATTTCCTAACAAATAAACTTATTACTTCTGTTGTACTTTTCTTTTTTATTTACTTCATTATTCGTAGCTTAGGTTTAAGATCATCGTTCACACCCCTCATTATCTTTTTTAACATCCCATCTTCGATAAGTAGTATAATCAGGGTCAAAATTCATTCAGAACGACTGAACCGCAAAAAATTGCGAAGTTCGTAAAAATGATAAACTTTGAAAGGCTTAATCTTGGAAAATATTAGGTCCACAGAGACAATTCTAGTATCATATTGTAGCAAATTTAGTCTTCTTTAAAACGTTTTAAGAAAGTTTTTTTAAACACTAGTTCTTTAGGGTTATAATCGCCAAAATTTGAAAAAAAATACGTTTTCTTCGCGGTTTTTTCGATTTTTGACAAAGTTGCGTTCGGCGCTCGAGGTCACAAACTTGGATTATTCATCAGGACAACATCATATACAAGTGTGCAAAAATTCAGAACTACCGGATTTGACGCATACTGCCGATGTATAAAGTTACTGGACTAATTTATGGTGTACAATAAAGAGTAAAAAATACATTAGATGGAAAGAAAAATAAAGTAACATCGAATAGTATAAAGTGGGCCCCACTCAGCATAATGCTACGCTGTTTTTTAGTGGGACCCATTTTTATAAATAAACTAGCTTTTGTTCGCGGCTCCGCCCGCGTGGAATTCGGTTATCGCGAGCTGTTCCCTCGGGAACTATGCATTTTTCCGGGATAAAAAGTAGCCTATGTCACTCTCGGGCCCATAAACTATCTCTATGCCAAAAATCACGTCGATCCGTCGCTCCGTTACGGCGTGAAAGAGGGACAAACATACAAACACACAAACATACAAACACACTTTCGCATTTATAATATTATATTAGTATGGATAGTATGGATTAATTAATTAATAAATTTTGTTTTGTAAGTCTTCTAATTTTCAGAGTTGTGTCGCAGAGAAATGGCCAAATCACGAAGGGATTACGAGTATGATAAAACCACACAGTATGTTGATAAAATGACAAACCATTTTATCGTTTCCCTAGAAGAGTAATGAGATCAATGTGAATGTGCCCAAAGTCCTTGCCTGTCTTTAAGTCTATACTAAGAGAGCACTATCTGTCATCTTGCGTATGAATGTTATACTTAGTTAGTTTATTTATATGTTGTTATGGTATCTATGTACCTAAATATCTATCTGTTTAGATTTGTTGTGTATAGTATGTGTTACTTTTATGTATTCTTGATACTGCTCCAATCTACCGCAAATTGCACCACCTGCTAAAATTTATTCCTTATGTCCATTGTAAAGGTTACCTGCCGTCTATTGCTTACCTTAGAAAATCTCCATGTATAAACCTGTGTTTTTTGTACTGCTTACTGTATTAGTGGGCAATAAAGATTGTATTGTATTGTATTGTGATCAAATCTCTACGTATAATGAAATGACGACAAACTGTCAACCAAAAAAGGCAACTCGCAAAAGGTTTAGTGATTTGGTAACACCCCGGAAATAATAATAAATACAAAATGTGTAAACAAACCCCGTCCGTTCATCTGTTTCAGGATAGTATCTACCAAACCATAATGGTTTAAGCTACTTATTGACTACCTATATGTCTACATATATGACATAGATTCACGTTCCTTACGGAAGAAACTGCTCCGCACTATTTTTTTTTATTATTATTTTTAACTACAAAACCTTATGAATAAAAACAAGCTTTAGCACGAAATGTTTATCATTTCTGTAAATAATGTATTATTTTAAGTTTGATGTCGAAATAAAGTTATGTCTATGTCTATGTCTAAAATAATTTCAATAAATTTGACAAAATATTTGCCAGAACTCTTCATGTGATTTTGTAATACGGCATAATGTCAACTCTAAGTAAATTCAAAAATATTCTAAGTAAATAAATATCAATGAAATATAGACATGCGGAATCAAATACAGAAAACACACGCAAAATTCAAACTCAAACATTTCGAACTCATCACGCACCGATCTCAACCCAGAAGTTTGCATCTTCGAAACTCCCTAATACATCGACGGTCCCCACGAAAATAGGCGTATCTCCAAAACAGTTACACTTGCGTAAAATTGTTACTTAATAATCATTTTAAAGCTGGGTATGTTTTTTTTAATTCCCTTTCTACTGTGTCCAGGTTTTAAGTTATAAAATCAATATGAAAAAAAAGCCTTTATTTTCCATTAACTTGTACCAGTATGAATTATAGTAGTTATATTATGTATTATTAGTCCTTAGGTTAGTAGTTAAGTGACTAAGAAAAATGACAATAGTTGTGTTGGATTAAAATTTCAGTATGTTGGTTAAAATCTATTTCTATTTATTTTATCATCTCATCAGTTTCTACGACATCCTGTACCGGTGTGCAAAATTATATTTAAAAAAAGTTGCAGCATCGTTTTGTAAATAATTACATTTAAAAAAACATAAATAATCTTCAACTGACGAAATCAGCATTAATTTGGTCTTTAGTGTATCCCTATACAATACTAATCGTCATCATATCTACTGAAGAACATCCACTACTGGAAAAAGGCCTCCACTAAAGAGTTCCACAACGATCAATCCTGCACCCGCATACAATCCTCCTCTATGTTATTTAGCAAAAAATACTCCTTATGATGAAGCCTTCCGATCGGTATGATAAAGCTACAGGGTATTTTTTTTCTCCTGTAGCGGGTTTGATTCCCGGTTCAACCATGTAATTATTTAAAAATCTATGAATGCAGTTTAAATTGTTTTTCAAATTAAAATAATGTCTTCTTTCAGTAAAATGTTCCATGTACAATATTTAAGGTACTTTCCCTCCATGTGGCATAGCCGTGGGTCGCCCTTTATATACTTACTGTGCTGAGACTGTAAAATTTTCAGAACCGACCCTTTTCGTAAGGAGCGTCGATATGTGCTTCAAGCAAGGAGTGATTCAAACACCTTTCCCAGTCACAGGTGTTGTCGACTCCAACTTGCTTCAACTTCTAACTGTGCTTACAACTAAGTTCTTAGGGGCTTTGGTGTAAACTCAACTTTAGGGTAAAGAGGGGATTATAGCGTTCCTGGCAAATATAGATACCTCGGAGGTGAGTTGGATCCTTCATTAAAACGACGTGAAGACATTAGGGTGGTTGACACCTTGCCAATAAATAATCATCACTTCAGTCGTAGGACCATTGATTCTCCATTTTTAAATGACATTTTCTCAAAAACTAAGGCATTTTTACGAAACTAAACTGTTTCTGATATACATATACCTATATATATCGGCGGCCGATCGTAAAATCCGCCAGATCACGAAATTCCTAGGCATATCGTGAAATGGCGCCATTAAGAAAGAAAGAAAGAAGACATTTATTCACTAACACAGAAGACACACATATACAGCAAAATTTATACTAAAATAAACCAAAAAATAATAATAATAAGAAATCAACATTAAATATATACCTACACAATTTTGTCAATATCAATGTCAATACGGTCGCTGAATCAGCATTATGCTGAAGCGAATAACAAAACAGGACTCGCAGGACTGATGGCCGATGGGGTCAAAAGGTTCTCGAATGGCGTCCGCGGACCGGGAGACGAGCTGTCGGTAGGCCTCCAACAAGATGGAGCGACGACCTGGTTAAGATCGCGGGATCGCGGCGGATGCGAAATGCACAAGACCGGTCTGAGTGGAGAGCCTTGGGGGAGGCCTATGTCCAGCAGTGGATGTCTTTCGGCTGACATGATGATGATGATGAATAAGAAAAGCGAGGTAAATTATTAAACAGTGAGTTTTGAACGAGACGGCGGATGTCCCTTGGCCAATTCATGAAATGGCGCCATTTCACAATATATGCTATAAATTTCGTGATCTAGCGGATTTTACGATCGGCCGCCGACATATTATATGTCCTGTAACTTAATGTGCGAATTTATACACTTGGAAGAGGAAGCCGGTTTCACTTAATCATGTGTGTTTTTATTTTTATGTTTAAATAAAACGTTAACTTGAAATCTACCATGAAAAAAAAGATGCTTGACCTTTTGGTGCGTTTTAAAAACATTAAAGTATAACCCAAGTGTGCATTGTTTTCTTCGGGAAAGCCTATACTTTGTATGAATCACCCCCCTATAGAGCAATTAGGGGTGCGTGCGTTTTAAAAGATTGGGGGTTAAATGAAAATGTTTGACGAATAAAGAGGGGACTTCTTGATTTTAACTGCAGCGCGGTTTGAGTAGCTCAGTTTAAAATAACAGTACATTTTTTTTTAGTTTTTTTTTTACTTCAGCTAATTTTGTCGCAGTCGCAGGCTACCAAGATACAGGCTCAGCCTAGTTTGGAGTCTGATGGATAAATTTCATGTACTGTAAAAAGTGTCCTTTGCTAAATAAACATTTTTTTGTAATGAACAACCTTTCAAACTTGCATTGCCACGATTCCACACATGCACATGTGTCTGTGCGACATTCATTATCATCATTATTTCAGTGCCTCCAGTGAAAAGGGGGATAAGAAGTGTTATGCCCTTATGCTTTTATTACACCATTGGATTCAGCGTGTTTGGTTACATATTGTGACAAAAGGACATATCTCTAGCTATCCTCTCACTTAGTTTTTTCGATTACGCTATGGGCATAACTCACCGTTTCTAAAGGCATATTTCTACTTATCTGCAATTTTTTATAAGTCTAAAGGTACAAGTGCTTTTAACTCAAAAAAACATACATCCTAAAGACACATCTGCAGTTATTTTTTTACAAAAAGACACAACTTATGTTGTTCCTTAACAATTTGGACATAAATATAGTACATAAAGGCATAATTGGGGTGGAATAAGTATTGTTGTAACCATAGAACAGTCGTACTTAAGGGAATAAGTCGTCTTATATTTAAGGTATCACAGTAATAACTAACACAATTCATGTTATGCCATTATGGTTTTGTGACTAAAAGCATAACCCAAAAAAAACTTAAAAAATATATGTATATGTAGAATAACTAAATTTTAAGGCAATACCCACTAAACGAAAGCTGTAACCTATACCTAAAGCTTGAAACCATAAAAAATATCTTAAGACCTAAAAAACGATGAAAGAAAGGTTTTTTGTCTCTACTGAAAAGTAGCGATTTTGAGTTATTCCCTTTTTCTCTGGAGGCACTGATTTATTTCATTATTATTTATTTTTATTTAGAACCTGCCTTTCCTAACCTCTCCAAAAATCGACACAGGTATGTCACACAAACCCAACTATCAGAAACAACACAAAATCTAACGTTCAACTCATTAATAAAAAATGTTATTAAAATATTTACAAAACAAATTTTTATTTATATTAATAAAACTAGCTTATCCAGTGCAGAAATTAATGTTAAGTAGTCAACTGTACTAGTGCCTGCACTCAAATGGTGGTCTGGAAAAGATCGCTTGATTTTGTGTATAAAATGTTTATTCTGATTTGTGTACGATGATGATATATTATGAAAAAAAAACAATACAAATATTCGTTCACACGAATATTTGTATTGTTTTTTTTTATTCGACTGGATGGCAAACGAGCAAGTGGATCTCCTGATGTTAAGAGATCACCACCGCCCATAGACAACTGCAACACCAGAGGGATTGCAAATGCGTTGCCAACCTAGAGGCGTAAGATAGGATACCTCAAGTGCTAGTAATTTCACCGGTTGTCTTACTCTACACGCCGAAACACAACAGTGCAAGCACTGCTGCTTCACGGCAGGATTAGTGAGCTAGATGGTGGTAGCAATCCGGACGGACCTTGCACAAGGACCTACCACCTGCAAAATTGTATTGTACCTATTATCAGCGCTACACTTACCTCGCTCTATGACATTTTCTTTCACTGTTCTGTTAAAGTCCGTCTACTCAAGCGTATCTAGAAGGGGTAACCGAGCAATTGTCATTTCTAGTTTTTTGCAAAACGTGCCTTTTTGTATCGCGTGACATCGTGAACGGGGTTTCTGTTTAATTAAATTTGTTGATAAGAATGTTGTTTTTAATGGCGGTTAATAAAGCATTCATCGTACACAATAATTCATTAAATTTGAATATACTTAAACAACTGCTACAAAAAGTTGATTCATGTACAGGGCTTGCTTATTTCTGGAGGTTGTTTTGAATATAATTTGGTTTTGCCTTGTATTGTTTTGTTTTAATTTATTTTATAGCACCATCTAGGGTCTTGATTAAAAACTATACACTAACTGTATGCCGTAACATCCGCTGTTGCTTATCTATTACTAGCTTTTGCCCGCGGCTCCGCCCGCGCGGTATTCGGTTATCGCGCGCTGTTCCCTCGGGAACTGTGCATTTTTCCGGGATAAAAAGTAGCCTATGTCACTCTCGGGCCCATAAACTATCTCTATGCCAAAAATCATGTCGATCCGTCGCTCCGTTACGGCGTGAAAGAGGGACAAACATACAAACATACAAACACACAAACACACAAACATACAAACACACTTTCGCATTTATAATATTAGTATGGATTGCGGATCGATTGATGCGGTCGATATAGTAGACGTCACAGGTGACCGAAGAGCTGGCAGCTTCCTTGGACAAAGAATTAGCCTAGCTATTCAAAGAGGAAACGCTGCCAGCATCTTCGGGACCTTGCCTAAGGGGTACTCTTTGGACAATTTGTATTAGTTTTAGGTTAATTTATTATTTTATTTTAAGTAAGGTACGAGTATGTTTAATATGTATATTATTTAGTTTCTTTTATCAATAAAGTTAATAAACACTTCGTCAAACAACAAAATTCATAGAATATGCTAATAACAAATTATTCGTACTAATATTATAAATGCGAAAGTGTGTTTGATGTTTGTGTGTTTGTATATTTGTATGTTTGTCCGTCTTTCACGCCGTAAGGGAGCGACGGATCGACGTGATTTTTGGCATAGAGATAGTTTATGAGCCCTCAGAGTGACACAGGCTACTTTTTATCCCGGAAAAATGCACAGTTCCCGAGGGAACAGCGCGCGATAACCGAATACCACGCGGGCGGAGCCGCGGGCATAAGCTAGTACTTAATAATTATATTTCCATATAAGTAATAAGTTAAGTACTTGGCCGACCGAGATTTGCTTTTCAGTCTGTCGTCCCGAAAAACCCCTTATTTGTTTTAACTGCATTTTTATTGTGATGATCTAGAAATTTAATTTTTTTACTGCTCCAAGGAGTAGGCAGAACTGTTTATTTAATATTAATTTCAGCTTGATATTTCCACGTCCTCATTAGAAAAAGGGGTCTTGATTCACGGACGGACAGACAGTAGAGTGATCCTATAAGGGTTCCGTTCGTGACAACTGAAATACAGGACCCTAAAAAAGGTGATAAAACCGTCACTGCTTCTCTCTGATATTAATAAACACCAAATCAATCACATTGGCTCGTCACCCGCAACCAGCTTTAAAGCGGCGACAACAAGCGCGCATTAAACACCAGTAAGCAGCAATACGCTGCTTTACGAGCTCTTATACAACTGTTTTATGACCGACACGTGGCGACGTCAGATATGAGTGTTTGGGCGCTAAACTTAATTCGACATTCTACACTAGTCTGTTGAACTGAAAGTTTTAAGCGTTAAATTACAAGCGAATGGATTTGTTTGTATGAATTTTAGGTGCCAAGTAGGAAAAAAAATCTGATACACATCCATATTTTTCAGTCTTCAAATGGTCTTCAAATTGAAACCACTTTGTTACTATATCACTTTATCATCATCATCATCATCATGTCAGCCGAAAGACGTCCACTGCTGGACATAGGCCTCCCCCAAGGCTCTCCACTCAGACCGGTCTTGTGCTTTTCGCATCCACCCCGCACTCATCACTTTATAAAAAAGATATATCTGTACATGCCTTTTTACAAAGAAAAAAATAGGAGAGGAAAAATAAAAGCTAGCAATTAGGTAATACCTGTACTAATTTAATTCTCACACGAATTTCAAAAAACTTAACATGCGAGTGCAAGTTCAAACCCAGTATCCTATACTTAAGAGACCAGTTTTTTTTTTAGGTAATTATACTGTCGTTTATGTTATGTATGTGTTTATGTGTGTTTGTCCGTCTTTCACGCCATAACGGAGGGACAGATCGACGTGATTTTTGGCATAGATATAGGTTATGGGCCCGAGAGTGAAGTAAGCTACTTTTTATCCCAGAAAAATGCACAGTACCCGAGGGAACAGCGCGCGATAACCAAATACCACGCGGGCGGAGCCCCGGGCAAAAGCTAGTAATTTGATTAATGTTATAATTATTTCTTTGCCAAAGGAAAGGTGCATTTACAAGTAAAATAATTGTAAAGTAAATATCAGAATCATTTAGAATGTAATATTGTTACATGGTCCCAAAGGAAGACCAGCGCCGTTCGCAAGACCGGCAGATTGCTGATTTGGGACCATTTCGTGACATGCATAACTATATTTTGTTTTTTTCTTCATTTTATTTTTATCCATTGTTCTTAATATTTGTCACGAATAAATGTTTTCTTTCTTTCTTTCTTTTTTTGTTAGTCTTTTTCATTGAAGACTTTTTGGTGAAAAATTTAAGATACTAAAGCAATAAAAGTGCATTGTTAAGTTTAAGATAGAGTTCCCAAGACATAATATTTTTTTACGTCCCATGACGTCTTTCTTATGATAATCTGCCATTCGCTTTCCTTTCATAAATTGCGTCTAAGTAAAAGAAGAAAACCCATAAACTTTCGTCGCATAAAAACTCGTGAATATCCATACAGTTCGTAAATTTTATGACATTTTATGTATACATTTATAAGTGCCTGTGTCACTACAGGGTATATAAAGTTTATGTCGAGCCGGCACGTTTATGTCCGTCAACGACACGTTTTATCGTGTTTGGTGACATATGTGTCAGAAAGAGTACGAATGCTACTAAAACAAATTTAGGACTTTAATACCTTTAAAATGAACGGGTGAATTGTTAATAGGTGTTGGTACTTCCATCCATCCCAGCCTATATACGTCCCACTGCTGGGCACAGACCTCCTCTAATAACAAGAGGGCTTAGGCCATAGTTCCCACGCGGGCCCAGTGCGGATTGGAAACTTCACACGCACCATTGAATTGCTTCGCAGGTTGATGCAGGTTTCCTCGTGATGTTTTCCTTCACCGCAAAGCTCGTGGTAAATTTCAAATGTAACTCCACACATGAATTTCGAAAACTCAGAGGTGCGAGTCATGTTTTGAACCCACGACCCTCTGCTTGAGAGGCGAATAGGTCAAACCACTAGGCCACCACGGCTTCTTTCGGCTTCCTTTTATTTGTGATCGACTTTAATTAGAAAAACGCCCGCAAAAGTATTTTTTTTTTCTAGTCTACTCTACGTTTACATAAACAAATATCCAGTAAGTACATAGAGATGAATTTCACGCTGTAGGACACCCATGAATATTTGAAGAGCTCCAAACCCGTGACCAATCTTTAATCCCATACCGACTAAGCCCGGCGCTGTAACATAATATTTTATTTACCGACCTTTCCAAAACGCGTAAACTCAAATACCCAAAACAAGGATATAGGCCGAGAGACCAGAAAAGCCCCTTCAATAAAAACAACGTTAAGCGACAAACGAGTAAAATAAAAATGGCCGCTTTTCACCGAATAAGCGTTACCATAAAAAAGGTTTTCAGTGAGCAAGTGAATCATAATTTATGAATTCCGGTGTCGGGTGGGGGCTGGAGATTTACGCGGGGTCATTGTGTCGGCGCTCTTGGACTAGGAAACTCGCAGAGCTATGAACATTTCATTAGTATTTTATTTTTGGAAAATGCAAAACTAATTTCAAGTCTCTATGGATACTTTTTATTTTATTTGCCAGAATACAGTACAGGAAGGTCTTACATTGTATACTTTTATTTCAGTGTATTCAGTCTGCATGCAGGCGTGCAAATATTGCGTTGAGTTGAGTTTTTTTTTTTATTGAATCATAAGAACTAAGTGATAGTCAAACTGGTACACTGAGTGTTTTATACAAATTTCAGATTCTGATCTACTAACACACTCGGGACTTATCACACTAAACAACCCGAGTCCCGAGTGTGTTAGTAAATAGGTATGCGTCAAAATCACGAAAGCTTTAGACATTAAATTGCAGATCTCTGCAAACAGATAAATATTATTAAAATAAGAAATACAATACTTAAATGCACATAAAATTCCAAGCTCGAGAAGAAAAATCATATTTTTCACACGTAATATGTATAATGTATATAGCAACCGAGGATCGAACCCGGAACCTCAAGCTTTGATTCATGTTCTTTAACCACTACTTACTTTAAGAATAAGTCAAGAATTAAATGGTTCAACTGTACATAAGGGACCATCACGCCAGACCAACTCGCACCTAGCCGGATTTTAAACAAAAACTCATTCATTTATTTCTTCTTTTTATGCAATGTACCTAAACTGTTTTTAGGGTTCCGGAGCCAAAATGGCAAAAACGGAACCCTTATAGTTTCGCCATGTCTGTCTGTCTGTCCGTCTGTCTGTCTGTCTGTCT
The DNA here is from genome assembly GCA_037349165.1 of Choristoneura rosaceana. Lineage (NCBI taxonomy): Eukaryota > Metazoa > Arthropoda > Insecta > Lepidoptera > Tortricidae > Choristoneura > Choristoneura rosaceana. The sequence continues at coordinate 2,532,145 of JAZBNJ010000019.1, forward strand.
GTCTGTCTGTCTGTCCGTCCGCGGCTTTGCTCAGAGACTATCAATGTTAGAAAGCTGTAATTTTGCACGAATATATAAGTAAACTATGCCGACAAAACAGTACAATTAAAAATTCAAAAACAATTTTTTTTAGGGTACCTCCCATAGACGTAAAGTGGCGGTGATTTTTTTTTTCTCATCCATCCCTATAGTGCGGGGTATCGTTGGATAGGTATTTTAAAACCATTAGGGGTTTGCTAAAACGATTTTTCATTTGATTCAGTCATTTGTTTGCGAAATATTCAACTTTAAAGTGCAAATTTTCATTAAAATCGAGCGTCCCCCCCCCTCTAAAATCTAAACCGGTGGGTGGAAAAATTTGAAAAAATTCAGGATGGTAGTCAGTATATTAAACTTTCAAGGAAAACTATAGCGGCTAAGTTTGCTTGAGAATTATTATTAGTTTATGAGTAAATAGCAGCGTAAGGTATAAAATATACCTATACTTCGAAGATTCCGTATAAAGTACGAAATCCTTAGAAAAATATTACTTAATTTTTTCGTAATGGCTCCGGAACCCTATTTTGGGCGTGTCCGACACGCTCTTGGCCGGTTTTTTTCTAAAACTCATTTAAACTATAAAAAGTTAGGTATTTCTCTGTTTAGGTTATATTATATTTTCACATAATTATATTTATGACATTATTAATAATGAGTTGTTATGACATAATTTACATTAACATCAGGAATATTCAGTTATGAGAACTAATTTTATATGAATTAATAATTGATTATGCGAAATAATGTAATCCTAATTCGAATCAAAAATATTACATAATGCGAATACGAATATTACGAAATTTATCTAGACCCGTAATGCGATCTTCATTTTGCCTGTTCTAATCCTCCCTAGCTCTACAGCGACCGTCGTTCATGAAACATAAGGGGTGCACATCCCTCGCACGTCCCTTGCCGCTGTATACAGGCTGATCGGCTATAGCCTTAGAGACAAAGCCATTTTCCTATTTTCATGTTAAATTACAAGACTACAATATAACGAATCAGTATCCGGCCGAATTCCGATTTCCATTTCGGCGAGATTCGGCATAAAAATCGTCTTTTTTTAATAGTTTCGGCTGAAGGTTCGGTTTGGTACTTTCATGCTAAAAATGCTGGACGCATTTAGATGAAATGTGGTATGTACATAGCTGGACGTCTGGAATAACACATAGGCTACTTTTTATCCCGATATTCCTACGGAATAGGGATAAAATCTCGAAATTTCTACCGCTGGGCTTAAAATTTTGGACACTTGTCACAATACCACAAACGGGACTTATCACGCTATTTTTACACAAGTAATATTTAGTTAGGTTAGCTTGAAAAGATCCCTTTTAGGGATAAGTTCGCCTTTGTACTCTTTTGATTTGTTGTTTTTTTTCTTTTTGTATTACTTTGTGTTTTATGTACAATAAAGTATTTACATACATACATACATGCATACATTTAGGTACCTCGAAGTTTCGGCAACGTTGCATATTACTTGTGTAAAAATAGCGTGATAAGTCCCGTTTGTGGTATTTTGACTATGAGTGAGAATCACGAAAGTTTAAAACGTTATATTTTGAACAGTTGTTCTTAACACAACCTCAATTAAGACCATAATATAAAATTTGGGTATTCCCAGGGGAATATTATAAAATCCCGGAATTCCAAGCGGGTAAACTCTAGTATTGACAATAAAATAAAACCTATAAGACTCGAGGGCTTCCTCACATTTCCGTGGGCACTCGGTGAATAATGTGTGCGTTCAGACAATGCCCGTCTGTGACAACAGGCCATTTAGCCGCGTGACAACTCCTAGACGTTTCCGCCAAGTGCTCGTACACTGTACAGACACTGGTGCTGTTTATTATGGAACTTTTCTGGCAAAAAATGAGTAAAATACTTTATGAACTCTTGCATGCAAACAACTGTACTAGACGTTATCCATACTAATATAAATGCGAAAGTGTGTTTGTATGTTTGTGTGTTTGTCCGTCTTTCACGCCGTAACGGAGCGACGGATCGACGTGATTTTGGCATAGAGATAGTTTATAGACCCTAGAGTGACATAGGCTATTTTTTATCCCGGAAAAATGCACAGTTCCCGAGAGAACAGCGCGCGATAACCGAATACCACGCGGGCGGAGCCGCGGGCAAAAACTAGTTAGTATTATAAACGCGAAAGTTTGTGAGTATGTGTGTGTATTCGCGCGCGCGTGTGTATGTGTGCGTGTATATTTGTTACTCTTTTACACTAAAACGGCTGGACGTACGGATTTGCATGACATTTGATATGTAGATAGCTGAACACTGAGCTAGCAGATGCAGATTCAGAGAGCATATATGGACTCAAATCCCGTTTTTTACACCAGGAAAATCTTTTATGCCTGTAGATTTTTTTTTATTAGCTTATAATGTGTCCCACTGCCGGACGAAGCTTCCCCTTTCTTATTCCACTCGTCTCTTCTCTTAGCCAGCTTTTGCGAAAAATATTAATAAAAAAAAAAAAAAAATGAATATTGTTAATGAATTTATATACTTAAATATTTGACATGTAATTTTTTTAATTTTATGAATAAACTAGCTTTTGCCCGCGGCTCCGCCCGCGTGGTATTCGGTTATCGCGCGCTGCTCCCTCGGGAACAGTGCATTTTTCCGGGACAAAAGTAGCCTATGTCACTCGCTGACCCATAAACTATCTCTATGCCAAAAATCACGTTGATCCGTCGCTCCGTTACGGCGTGAAAGACGGACAAACACAAACATACAAAAACACTACCGCATTTATAATATTAGTATGGATATGAATGAATATGAATATGAATATCCTGCTTTAGAAAAATATTAAAAAGCAACTCCTCAATGTATGAACGCGCTCCCACACAAAGGTGGCTCTTGTGAAGACATCGCCACAATGAGAGAGGCTACCACAAAAGAAGGCACTCGGTTCTAGCCGCGGATCCGATACGGCTATAGCGCTAACCCTTCGCTGTATACGTAACACATGTAAGTTACTAGGTACAACAATGCTAGTTTTCGTGTACTGCCTTTTCGGCGAAATATATTTCACCAAATTCGCATTTTTCTTATTTCGCAACATTTTTATATTGCGTAATTTTACTTCATGCCATTTTTTGTGCCAAATAAGGGTACCGGGGCTAATGCGCCACAATACTTTAAACAGCATATTTATCAGATTATAACAAACACATTATGTATTCTTAAAAGCTGTAACTTGTGAAACAAGCTAGCATATTTGATCTCATTTCATATCATAGTGCCATTTTATGGCATTTTTAATAACTTCTACGTGTAAATTACGTTTCTGTAAAAGCTAGGATTTTTAGATGCTGCAACCCCAGGTGGGGTGAAAGCGTCTTTTACTGGTATTATGTAATCGGATTTGTCGGAATGATTTTAATCGAGATAATTTTATAAAACACATGATAAAGTTAATAGGTGGTTATTATGTTGTACGCTAAATTCTAACCTTAGTTTAGGATAATTAGTTGAACAAAAATATTCAGGGCTATAGCGTCTAATTGACCTCGATACAATACAATACAAATATTCTTTATTGTACACCAGAAATAATAAGCGATACAGAAAACAGATACACAGAGAAAATTACAAGGTAAGCAATAGGCGGCCTTATCGCTTAAGAGCGATCTCGATGGCGGATTACTTTAAAAAAAAGCTCGCCCACGACATCTAGTGATATTTTTTTGTACTTTTAGTGCCAAAGCCTTTAAAAAATGGCGCAAGTAGTTCTAAAGGATGTTTTTCTTATGACGCATTAGCCCCGTAGACGATAGCCCCGGTTGACCTTAATTATATAGCAAATGATTGGCTTATGCAAATAACAAATTGTCAAATAACATTTGGCCAATAAATAGGATAAATTTTCTACAATACCTTGCGCTGTTGCGCTATCTATGGCTGAAATTAAAAACCATATAATTTATCTCTATGACCGTGTAAAATAAAAAAATAAAAACGTCTTTAATCCTCGTTCTAATTGCTGACTGGGAAAAGCGGCGATACGCTCGGATTTCAAATTTGATTCCTCTAACGTGGTTAGAGCTTGATAAGATTAAGAGGGCGGCGGTAAACAAGGAGTGGATCTGTTTGAGCTTTTTCCATGATGACGACTATAGTTACAAAGCGCTTTAATTAGTTTGTTTTTTAATATAGCTGTGTCCAAAGGAGGACAATTTTCTAGAGGTTTTGCCGTTGTACAGTAAAAAAAAACCGTGAACGAAATATAAGAAGTAATGGTGGATAAACCAAGCTTGAGGGGGTAAGTACTCATCAAATCAAATTGCATAAAGTTTGAGCATAATATTGCAAAATGTAACGTCCACTTTATATAAATTATAAGAAATAAACGTATGAATTTATCATACTCATTGCAATACAATTTTCTCAGAAAATGTCAACTTTAAAAGATTGTTATAAAATTTTAATCTTTCACATCCTAATCAATATGCAGATTTCAGGATCAAAAAATTCTCTTATTCACAGATATCTATAATAATCTAATAATATAATCTATATCTGTGGTCTTATTAATAGATTCAAAGAAAATTCTTACATCATTTGATGTATTACGAACGTCGGGCGATTATTAGAGCGTTTCAAACGCCTCATTTATTTTTTAACGAATTGGCTGTAGATTTTGATGTTATTTCCGATTTTTTGTTAGAGGTCCTGTATTTTTACCAGATAACTAAAAAACTGTATTAAAATATTCGGCCATTGAGTCAGAATAGTATCCAAAAAATAAGACTGTTGAAATGCTCGAGCGAATGCCCCTATTTTGTTCTTTATTCTTTTTAAATTCTCGTTTGAAGCTGGCCAAAACAACTCTGGCTTCCCGGCTTCCAATTTCAAACTAGCCGCGGCTGCGAGCATTTCAGCCAGTACTACACATTCGCGATCCACCTCATTAACCGCCATTTATCAAAACGTCATTAATCTTAGGGAAAGAAGTGCAGCGGTGATTAAGACTTCTTGCAGGACGGCTCGTTATTTGTTAATCTACTGGCGTTCACGGCACAGGTTTTTTGGCAAATAAAATAATCTGGTATCTGAAAAAAAATGGATTCCGTCTCTGTTTTTTCAGGCAAGATAGGCAAGGACGACATCACTGATAGCTGCCACATAAAATTTATATATTTTCAGGCTTAAGCTGTACAGTGCTATTAAAAGTTACCTTAACACCACAAGTTTCCAGAGCAACCAGAAGTAAACTCTAGGTTTTCCGTTTACAGCAATTAGTACGAAAACGCTTTTAAATTTTAAAAGACTGTATTTTTTTATTTCGTTGACTTAGAAGTTTGATTTTTTAAATGATTCAGAAGGTAGACCTTGAGTATTTCAAATTAATTTCAGCTTTCATTCACGCGTTCTTAAGGAAAAAAGTCTTGATAGACAGACAAGCAGACGTATAGACAATAAAGTTATCTTATAATATAAGGGTTCCGTTTTTTCTTATTGAGGCAAAGAACCCTACGAATTTGTTCTGTTTAAGTGCACTACAGTGTACGAAAGTCGTTTTTTTAATTTTCAGTGAAGTCTCTAAGACGCGATGAGTTAGGGTTGGGCCAAACTTGGGGCCGCTAGGGTTGCCAATCATTAATCAATTTATTTATGCTTCTTAATTTTGAACCGTTAGTGTATTGTGAAGTTTATAGAGGGGACTTAAAAATAATTAATTTAAAAATAGATAAAATACTCTTCAGTTGTTTTACTGATTACATTGGAAGAGTGGATTAGTGCCTATGCTATTAGGTCTACAGCACAACGTCTCAAATTGTTCTCTCTTCTCCTATTTATGTTTTTATTGTTTTTGCTGTGATGTAGTGTGTTTTTTATTGTCAATAAATATTGTGAGTTTGAGTTTGTATTAGAAAAAAATTATAAATTTAGGTCGAAGAGATTAAGATTGTTACAATACTGTCGTGCAATTTTTACGAGCTTTTATTTAGTCTCACCTGTCCCGTTATCTGTCTGTAGTCAAATTTCGCAAGCTTAATTCGACCAACTTCTAATTGTGGGATCGACTTGAAATTTGGCATAGGTTTTTGATCGAAGATACTAATATTATAAACTTTATAAATGCGAAAGTGTGTTGTATGTTTGTGTGTTTGTCCGTCTTTCACTCCGTAAGGGAGCGACGGATCGATGTGATTTTTGGCATAGAGATAGATTATGGGCCCGAGAGTGACATAGGCTACTTTTTATCCCGGAAAAATGCACAGTTCCCGAGGGAACAGCGCGCGATAACCAAATATCACGCGGGCGGAGCCGAGGGTGTCACCACAGTAAAAGTAATCTTAACAGTACTCCGACTCGGCCGTATTCTTGAAATTTATACCTACGGCTGCGCGGAGCGCTAGGGTTGACAACTACAAAAAGTAAAACAGATGTGTGTAGATTTTTATTGTATGTGTATAGTTTTAGGTGTAGAAATAAAACGTATGTTAATTTTATGATTATTTTTTTACTAATTAATTATAAGTTGGTAATCGAAAATAACTTACGCTTATTAAGGCAAGTTCGAAACGACTTGTTGTTGAATTTTATGACGTAGAAAATTCTCATCCTTATGATAATTGGAATGGCCGCATTAGCCCCGTCGGCGAAATAGCCCCGGTTGACCTTATAGAAATAATAATGCATCCACTGCAGTGGGTTAAAAATCGTAATGCTACAGTTTTTCAGTTAAACAGCGGACAGACATATAGACTGACGGATGGGCAGAACAGACAGACGCACAGATAAAATATATCTTATCTTATATCAAAAACAGCTGGACCGATTTTGATAAAACATGTCTAAGAATCATTGCTAAAAACGTGCTTTCAAATAAAAAACCGCAATGAAAGCGGTCCAAGCGCTTAAGAGCTACGGTGCCACAGACACAGACAGACAAACACACACACACACACACACACACACACACACACACACACACACAGGCAGACACACACACACACACACACACACACACACAGAGACAGACACACACACAGACAGACAGACACACACACACACAGACAGACACACAGACAGACACATACACAGACAGACACACACACAGACAGACACACATACAGACAGACAGACACACAGACAGACAGACAGACACACAGACAGACACACACGCAGACAGACACACACACAGACAGACAGACAGACACACAGACAGACACAAACACAGACAGACACACACACAGACAGACAGACACACACACAGACAGACACACACACAGACAGACAGACACACAGACAGACAGACACACAGACAGACACACGCAGACAGACACACACACAGACAGACACACACGCAGATAGACACACACACAGACAGACACACACACAGACAGACACACACACAGACAGACAGACAGACACACAGACAGACACAAACACAGACAGACACACACACAGACAGACACACACACAGACAGACACATACACAGACAGACACACACACAGACAGACAGACACACACACAGACAGACACATACACAGACAGACACACACACAGACAGACAGACACACAGACAGACAGACACACACACAGACAGACACACACACAGACAGACACACACACAGACAGACACGCACACAGACAGACACACACACAGACAGACACACACGCAGACAGACACACACGCAGACAGACACACACACAGACAGACACACACGCAGATAGACACACACGCAGATAGACACACACACAGACAGACACACACGCAGACAGACACAAACGCAGACAGACACACACACAGACAGACACACACACAGACAGACACACACACAGACAGACACACACACAGACAGACAGACACACAGACAGACACACGCAGACAGACACACACACAGACAGACAGACACACAGACAGACACACACGCAGACAGACACACACACAGACAGACACACACACACACAGAGACAGACACACACACACAGACAGACACATACACAGACAGACACACACACGGACAGACAGACAGACACACAGACAGACAGACACGCAGACAGACACACACACAGACAGACACACACAGACAGACACACACGCAGACAGACACGTTCATTTCCAAGTCAAAATGCAGAACTACAGATGGCCAAAATAAAAAAAAATGTTAACAACAAGACTGTTTTAAACTGAACACGTTTTTATTAAAAATGTGAATTAATATTAGTTCAAATTCATAAATTCGTTCGGATTTATATTTTGATAGAAGATGTAATTTGTAAATAGCGATTCGCATATTTTTTCAATGTAATTTTCTATAAATAGACACGTCATTATGGTTTACATTTTGTTGAGTAAGTACCTAGACAAATTTTAATGAACTAATAACAAAGTACCTACCTAATAGGTATTAATCTTACCTTTCAGCTTCAGCAGGAAGTTGAAAAAATGACAATGTTGGTTTTATAATTGTTGTATTTAGGCACCCGTAAACACTGCAATACGCACAATCTCTTGACGCCGCCATTATTAAATAAAATATTTACTCCGAAGCGTTTTAGCCACGTTACGAAATCGAATCGGAGACGAATAGAGCGGATGGCGCAGCGCAGCGAACGCGACCGACTTGCGCGACGCGCGGAGTGGCTCTGTGGCACTACGAACTTAACTGAGTTAGCTGCAGTCTAAAACGCGCCGCTGAGTCACGCTGAGTCCGGGCGTCGATTTTGGCCCTCTAGTATGAAGTCGAACTACTGGTTAGATTACTTCTATTGTGGTGTCACGGTGCAACCGTTGTTATCTCTTACCGCTAGATGGCGTTAGTAGCGCAGTCTATAAAAACATTTTTATTTTCCATATTTAATTAAATGCCATTGCGCAACTGTTTTTTGAAGTACAGATTGAAGTTTTTATCTTTTAAATTTTATACATTCAAGTTCAAAAATACATAGTTAATTCCATATTGTCTCTGGTATTTTTATCAATAAGAGGGTAAGCTAATTAAAATTGTTGAATTTGGACGGTAGTTGTTTTCTTAACAGCTGATATTGTTATTGTGTCAAAATATTGCTTAAATAGACGCACACAGCCAGAATTTCAGATTCTGCAAAAAATCAGAAAACAACGAATTCGCCTTTCTAAAACTATTTATCTATATTTCAAATTTTTAAATTCAGTGAAACTCTGCCCAAATTTGGCAAGTCCTTGGCAAATATCAATCTTTACTTGTGTAATTTTAACTTGTGTTTTCTTTCAGTTTTTTAATTGTATATTTAGCCAAAATTCATAGTTGTTTCCCACATTTTTAAATCTGTTTTTTTTTATTAAATTAATTCTTTCCGGCCCTTTTATTTCAAAAATTGTATATTTATTTTTAAATGCTGTGTTCATTTCATATTACAACCGTTGGGCCGTTAGATATTTAAAATTGTAACGAACGTTTTCAAAATTAATTTATAATTATTAACTAATAACCTTAGTTTTCTTTTTACAATTATTCTTTTAAAATTCTTCGAACGATTTTTTCTGCCACCTCCTACATTACGGCTGACCTGATGATGATGATGATGAAGAATCTTCACGCCGGTTGGATGGATGGCAGAATTTAGGCCACCTGAACCTTGCCTAAACAAGTGTAAATTTCAGGGCGGCACCGTACGGTCTGGGACTGAACCCCTCACCGCTCCACCAACACCTTGTCACGGCTGCCTGGAACCGAAGCCCCTGTCCTTCCTTTACGAAAGGACTGCTGCTGCTGCTTGCTGACCCTGGAGCCCCTTCTGCCTCCAGCCTTGTCCAGCTCCGGCGACCTGCGCTTCGGACTCTGATCCAGGGAAGCCTTACCAAGAAACGCTTTCCCACTCAACTCTTCTGTATCCGCGACCCTCGAGTTTTTTTATTCTATTTTTGTCAGCCTTAGGGGCTAAATAAACGTCTAAAACTTAAATTCGTTTTTCTCAAATTGAACCCCTAGGGTCTCACTGCTCTACCCTGACAAGGGCAAAAGCTACTTTATTTATAAAAGTCCAATCACAAAAAAATCTTGTATCAAAAATTAAATTTTTACCAAAAACTTATTTGTTTTTTGGACGGACTGTTGCCGTTATAATCAGATCTGGGGGCACGGCAGTGCCCCCGCCAAGTCGAGCAAAAAAAAACAAAGGCACGGCCGTACCATACTTTTCTCGAAGCCATTCAGGCTATGGCTTTTACAGCTTACCGAAGAAGGACGAACTGCTAGACGGGCTCAGCAAAATACTTAAATAGTGCATGTTCTTTGCCATTGCATATTCTTCGAGCTACGTCGATGACTTTATAGATCTTCGACAAACCGTATTTCCGTTTCTTAAAACTATCGTTATTAGAAACCATGCGTGAAAGAATTTTAATCAATGACAATAATTTAGAAAGCTACACCCGTCAATAAATAATAATAAATGGGTCATGACGAACAATTACAATAAATCAATGCTACCGGCCGTAACTCAGCGCGTGGGAACGGGACGGAACATTTGCATAACTACCTAATACCGGTGGTAAATCATAATTTGGTGGTATAGGGTAAAGGTGTGGTCAGAGAGCAGCTGAGAGATTCAGCGGTATGTCTAATCTCAGCCTATATACGTCCCACTGCTGCCTCCTTTCAGAATAAAAGGGTTTGGTCCGTAGTTCCCACGCGGGTCCAGTGCTTCAACTTCACACTATTATAATATATGAATTTCGTCTGTAGTAATGTTAATAATTAAACTCTTTATTCCGATTATCTTTATCCCTTTTGTTCTGACAACATTTGTACCAAAAAAAAATTTCCAAGTCCTTGGGCGTCAATAATGCGGGTAAATAAATCTATGAAAACAAATATTAGTATAACAAAGTTATGAATATTGGCGTTGTGATTTAGAATGATTAGGAGTTTCGATCGTTAGTATAAGAAAATATAGCAAAAGCCATATTAGTATGATTATTGATATTATGAATTCTGATGATTGTGAGTTTCGATCGTTAGTATTAAAAATATTATGAAGAGTGATCGTTGTACTGTAAAATGGTATGAGAAACATTTTCGGACTTCAGATAATAGGACTTAAAAAATGCACACCCAAAAAAATCCTTTAACTTCCACGCTCGCTTATTACAAGGCCTAGCTTTATATCGTATAATTCTCCAGTTCACACAAATTACGCGTCACACGCTATTTAATCCTGCATTGTCGCGACATCACATTACATTATTGTTATACATGACGTGGAATATTAAACCATAATTAAGCATAATATTAGGCAAGACAAATTATGAGAGGATATATTTTGTAGTAAGTTCCCAATCCGCACTGGGCCCGCGTGGGAACTATGGCCCAAGCCCTCTCATTCCGAGAGGAGGCCTGTGCCCAGCAGTGGGACGTATAATAGGCTGAGATGATGATGATGATATTTTGTAGTATTATAAATTTTATGAAAATACCTACTTTTCTCGAGGTGTCGCTGGGTGGGTTATTTTTCCTATTTTCCGGTAAAGTCAAATATACCTAATTTTATTATTTAAATTCGGGTTCTGCTCAGAGTACCTTGATTTTAAAGAAGCTGAATTTTATGTGTTTCATTGTTGGACACTTCACCCTACGCATAAAGTGGTGGTGATTTTTTTCTCGTTGAAACGCTAAACAACCCCCCCCTACAGATCCCTTCAGGGATAAGTCCGCCTTTGTACTTAGCACTTTCTTTTGTGTGTTTTTTTTTTGTACCTACCTATTTCCTTTTGTACAATAAAGAGTTTAAACAAACAAACAAACAAACAAACAACCCGAAACAACAATGTTTCGGCGAATAACGTTTGGCAACCTGTTTCATTTCGCAACTATTCATTTCCCAACCGTTTAATATTTCAGATTTTTTATAAAACTAACCTAACCTAACCTAAACGGTTCTATGCGATGGCTCCTTCGATCAACAATTACATTTGTTGATCGAAGGATGGCTCTGAAATAAATCCTGAAATATTTCAAGTTCGACAGTTGGCAAATTGAAGAGTTGCGAAATGAAACAGGTTGTCAAACGTTACGGTGCGAAAAGGCAGTACTAGTATTTGAAGTCATCAGTCATCAACAAAACAAAACGATAGCGGTGTGTCCTTTCAGGTTAATTTTTAAATTTATTTTATTTTACTTAATTATTACAGCGGCTTTACTATTTCACACTTTTCAAACCGTATCATATTGGCATATGGTACGGTTTCAAACCGATAAATTACTCGTTGGAAGTCGAAACGTCTCCCCAAATGTACATATGTTTAGTCGATTACCCAAACTTGAAGGTACAACCCGAGCTTTCACGAGCTTTCTAAAAACATCCATAAACGATACTTAAAACGGGGGGGTTATTATCGAACTTCCGCAAGAATGTTACCGACTCCAAAAGATCTAAATTCAACAAATGCCTGCCAAAGGAGCCAACTTGCCTTATTACATCGGAAGAATTTTAACGAGATGCTAACTTGTTTATAAATTGAATTTCTGAACAGCTTGTTGCCGATATAGATTAAGTTTGAAAAAGTTCAATGATTTCGTTCGGAAATTGAGGTTATTTTGTTGGGATTACGCGCGGAATTAATTTGTTAAGTTTGTGTAATTTGTTTGCGTTACACACTGTTTAAATTTGGGGGTTACGTAGACGACATTATTAATTGGATTGGAATGGGTGTTCTTTTGTTTAAGACTCTTTGGAATTTAACTTTTAACGCTTATTATTTAGTATTTAACGTTTTAAGCTTTCGTGATTTTTACTCAAAGTCAAAATACCACGAACGGGACTTATCACGCTAACACACACGAGTAATTTACCTCGACGTTTCGGCAACATTACAATGGCCGTGGTCACGAGTAGACTCCTCCACTCCACTGTAATATTGCCGAAACGTCGAGGTAAATATTACTCGTGCGTGTTAAGCGTGAGTCTCGTTCGTGGTGAGAGTATTTTAACTTTACACTAAATCATAAACCTAGTTTATCTAAACAAATTTATATTAAAAAAAGCGGGAAGAGCCGAAAGTGTAAGTTAATTTCACGTGGTACTTTCCTATACATTTCGGAATTTACATATTTTACTTTATATGTATAAGTTGCTGTAATCTACAAGTGCAAAACTTTTTTCTTAATCATTTGAACTTGGAAACTTACTTTTTTCAACTACAAGGGATTGAAGGCAGTTTTTGATAATAACCAGAGTCCAGAATTCTCGTAGCCATTTTCAGCTGTCATAGGGACTTCTCATTTATCGACTACCGATTATGTACATTATATCGATGCATTATTATGTACATTTCATCGCAAGTATTTCTATGGGATTACAAACATACTTGTGCAGTTTATATAATTTTGAAACGTGACTGAAATCGCAACATCTTGGGTTTTTCTGTGGCCATGTAGGCTAAAAACTAAGTATATTTAAAATTTGAAGCTTGTGGGTCCGCTAGAAGTATCTTAGAATTATGATGATCATTAGTCAGTGAGTAGGTATTGCGTCTATTGCTTACCGTGTAATTTTTTTTTCTCTGTGTATTTGTTTTCTGTATCACTTACTATTTCTGGTGTACAATAAAGAGTCTTTGTATTGTATTGTAGGTATGTCAGTGACAAAACTGAGGAACTTTATCATGGGATAGTTCTTAATCTACGTGTTCAAATTGAATACCCTACCCTATAGATAACTGAAAATTCAGGGTTCTAGCTTTAGCCATAACAAAAATACAGAGTGTTGAAAATAGCCCGAATGGCTTCGAGAAAAGTATGGTACGGCCGTGCCTTTGCTTTGTTTTGCTCGACTTAGCGGGGGCACTGCCGTGCCCCCAGATCGCCACTTAAACCTCCAAAAAGCCTTAAGTACCCTTGCTAATAACAACACACCCACTACACGCAACTGCCCAGCCTTTATTATCGTACAGAAAACCGTCTCCTCAAGGAGCCGGCGGTATTAAAGTTATCAATGTATACCTCTCGACAATAATAGACTATACATTACGTGTCTATGAAATAGCAAATATCTGAGCAAGACGAAATACTAAACCGAATATTGTCCGAGCAATATTCCTATTTAGTGCGATCCTATGTAGATTAGAACAGCTCGGTTGTTTAGTTTAAAAAAACGCTCATATTTGTAAATAGAATTGGTTATGCTTAGAAGATAGATAGATAAATAAAGAACTTTATTTCTACAACACATACACGGCTTAGTAAATAAGAAACAATAATAAAGTGACATAAAAAATATATTTTTTATATTTTATATATTTTTCTGACTCTGAGCCTCTCTAAAAGGCCAACAGTCAAGAACCAACGACTCTGCGCCACAAGTCATCACTCCCAACACACACTGGTCGAAGACTCTAGTCTTCAGGCACAAACTTGAACGCGCTTCAATTTTGCCTTTCTTTTTAATTGAAAGAAGAAAATATGCGTGTCCATAATTTTTGACAATCTAACGGACGCCTAGCCCCTTCAAATCATCGCAGTTTCAAACAGGAATGAAAGCTGCCGTAACATAATATACAAAAAGCAGTCTTGAAATTATTATCTTTACTAGATTTTGCCCGCGACTCCGCCCGCGTGGTATTCGGTTATCGCGCGCTGTTCCCTCGGGAACTGTGCATTTTTCCGGGATAAAAAGTAGCCTATGTCACTCTCGGGCTCATAAACTGTCTCTATGCCAAAAATCACATCGATCCGTCGCTCCATTACGGCGTGAAAGCGTAACAAACAAACAAACTCACTTTCCCCTTTATAATAGTAAGGATTACTATAAAACAAAGTTGCCATTCACACGCCGCTATCAACTTAAAAAACATGGCATATTATAACATCGGCAAGCAGCGTTTTTTATGTTTAGTCCCTTGACTGGCATTACAACCGCTATGTGCATCGTCATAAATGCTATTATTGAGTGGCTCATGAATGTTTTATTGATACTTTATCGTCATAACCGGGATTACGTGGTAGCGTCTTTCATACATCAGCGGCCTTACATAAATGTATGGGTTATTTGATTCCTCGGAGGTTGTTAAACTAACATCCCTAATAAATCTATATTAAAGGGGAGGGAGAAAAATATCATAAACAATGATGATGGAATTTGGTAAGTATGTTTTCTATTTATTAAATATGTTTACGCTTAATGGATACCTTAAGTGATAATATAAATCCGCAATAACCATAGATATATAGATATTTAAAAAGTTTATGATTATAAATAATAATAATAAATAAATAATAAATATCACGGGACAATTCACGCCAATTGACCTAGCCCCAAAGTAAGCTTAGCAAAGCTTGTGTTATGGGTACTAAGCAACGGATAAACATACTTATATAGATAAATACATAAATGAACTAAAATGATTTCTTTGCTCACCCGCGACCTTAAGATAGCTAAGTCTATGCAAATTATGCGTGTTCATGCAGTTCCTCCACCTCCACACTGTAAGAACACACACAAATTACACAAACCCATCTATCACCACCACCACAACACACTGACGCGTTTCGAACTCAACCAGAGCTCATCTTCAGAGTGACACAACCGTACACCATGCTACCAGTTGTTAGACTAACAAACCACCACCACTGTTTTAATTTGCCAAACAAAACAAAAAACTACCCGCAAAATATTAATAAATTTTAACTATGCTACAAAACTACCTTGATTTTTTAATTTTTATTTATTTTTAGTCAAGGCATGTTTTACTAACTATCGTTGCTAAAATTAGACCCAAGCCGTAGCAAGGTTACAAGACGTCAATCAGTTTCTTTTACTTTTTCCAACAATAACAGTCGACAAACTAATAACGGTCATACTTTCTACCCTCGCGTTAAAAATCTTACTAGTGTGGAATTTTTGGACGGTGAAAGTAAATTATTAGAAAAAGGTTTGAAGTATAATCTACCCACTAAATTAAATCAGAAAATAGTGGAAGGTTTGGCGGTAGATTCAGAAGTTGCAATTGTAAGTAACAGAGGTGATTTAGAGACAAAGGTTTTGGTGGCGAATACACTTAAAAATACAAATATTACAGAGTGTGTTGCCAATGTAACGGAATTACATTCTTTGCGATCCGTTCAACGAAAAGTGCATGACAATGATTTGGTTGTTTCGAAGGCTGATAAGGGTAATTGTATTGTTATTTTGGAAAGAAGCCAATATAATCAGAAAGTTTTAGATATCGTTCAGGGAGACGGTTTCACAGTTTTACAAAAGGACCCTACAATAACATTTCACAATGAATTAAAGAAGCTTGTTAAAGATTCTAAGTTTACATTTGAAACAGAACAACAGAAAAATTTTGTTATACCTATGAATCCGCAGGCACCAATTCTGTACGGATTGCCTAAAATTCATAAGGATAATGTGCCAGTTCGTCCAGTTGTCTCATACGTTAGTGCTCCAGCATATAAATTGGCAAGGAAATTAAATAGTATTATTCGTGTAAAATCTTCTTTTAACCCATTATACAGTTTGAAAAACAGTTCGGATTTAGTTAGTAAAATTAAAGATATCAGCATACCGCCCAACGCAACATTGCTTTCTTTGGATGTAGATAGTTTATTTACAAATGTACCATATAGTGAGACACTGGTTATTCTTAAGAACCATTTGGAAAGGAAGCGTTTACATCCGGGGGAGGTTTGTGAATTAATTAATTTGGTAACATTATGCATGAAGCAAAATTATTTCCGGTTTAATGGACATTATTATTTACAGGGTGATGGTTTAGCAATGGGGTCACCTTTGAGTCCATTAATGGCAGATATTTTTATGGATTACTTTGAAAATCAGTTTATTATAGGTAATAATAATATAGTGTATTATTATAGGTATGTTGATGATTTAATTCTGTGTTGGAGGGGAAGTAGGAGGCAACTTGATTTATTTGTGGATAGTATCAATAGCAAACATGTAAAAATAAAATTTAAAAAAGAAATAGAAGAAAATTTTTCGCTAAACTTTCTGGATTTAACAATTACAAGAATAAATAATAAACAACAATTTAAAATTTATCGAAAAACCACATACACAGATGCTGTGATTCCAGCATCATCTAATCATCCGTGGCAGCATAAGTTAGCAGCCTTTCATTGTTATGTACATAGATTATTAACTGTACCACTCACTAGGGAAAATTATAATTCAGAGTTAAATACTATTTATCAGATAGCAACGTCAAATGGCTATACAAAATCAATGGTAGATGGTTTGGTTAAGAGGAAGCAGGCACGGATAGTAAATAGCATGCTTCACGCCGGGTTGCCTTCTCAGTCTACAAACAAATATAGGTGCAGTATTTCATATGTTGGTCGTTTGTCTGATAGAATTTATGACATTTTAAAATCAAACAATGTTAATGTAGCCTCAATGTCAATGTCAATGTCAATGTTAATGTTAATGTAAACTTTGTAACCACAAAGAGAAGGTGGATAAAGGAACTAAATCGGGTGTATACAAGCTCACTTGTAATGACTGCAGTAAGGTATATATAGGTCAGACCGGGCGCAGTTTTAATACTAGGTTTAAAGAGCATGTATCGGCATATAGGAACGAACATCCTGATAGATCTAATTTTGCCAAGCATCTGTTAGAATTAAATCATTCAATATCAGACTCAGATTCGTATGAAGTGTTGCATTACTGTGATAAGGGGTTTCGTCTCGACGTGTTAGAATGTATGGAGATAATTAGGTACAATAGTATGGGGTCTATTATTAATGAGCAAATAAATTTAGTGTCATCTCCCTTGCTACGGCTTGGGTCTAATTTTAGCAACGATAGTTAGTAAAACATGCCTTGACTAAAAATAAATAAAAATTAAAAAATCAAGGTAGTTTTGTAGCATAGTTAAAATTTATTAATATTTTGCGGGTAGTTTTTTGTTTTGTTTGGCAAATTAAAACAGTGGTGGTGGTTTGTTAGTCTAACAACTGGTAGCATGGTGTACGGTTGTGTCACTCTGAAGATGAGCTCTGGTTGAGTTCGAAACGCGTCAGTGTGTTGTGGTGGTGGTGATAGATGGGTTTGTGTAATTTGTGTGTGTTCTTACAGTGTGGAGGTGGAGGAACTGCATGAACACGCATAATTTGCATAGACTTAGCTATCTTAAGGTCGCGGGTGAGCAAAGAAATCATTTTAGTTCATTGATATGGACCTCCGCAAAGTAACGCCTGATTCAATAAATTAGATAAATACATACTTAAATACATATTAAACATCCAAGACCCGAGAACAAACATTCGTATTCATCATACAAATATTTGCCCCGGCCGGGATTCGAACCCGGGACCTCAGGCTTCGTAGTCAGGTTCTCTAACCACTTGGCCATCCGGTCGCCTTATGAAATATAATAAACGTAAGTAACCAAAAAAAAACAAATATTTTTAAGAAAATCCAGAAGATAGAAGTATTAAAAGAAAAAATATATAACTGATATTCGTTTTCGCGAAATATGTAGTAAAAACACTATTCGTATTCGTAAAGTATTCGTATTCGTAGCTTCATTACCTGCTACATCAAAAATATGACAGTTACAAAAAAATGCGGTTTCTTCTACACACACACAAATATCACGCCTGCATTCGCAAATGGGGTAGGCAGAGCACACGAAACGTTACCGCTTATACGAGTATACTGTAGTCTTTGCGGTTTCTTCTATTACTTATCTACTTTTTATGTCTACTACTACTCTAAAATACACGACAATTATAATCAACTTCTAAATTAATATAACTATGATTTATAGACACGTAGTACAGTGCAATCTACAGTGTGTTACCGGAAGCCAGGCTTTTTTACCCGACTGCAAAGAAGTAGGGTTATTTAAGGAAGGTTAAAGTAACATTTTTCTGTAACTTAACCATGACATTAATTTAATTAATGAATCATATTTAATAAAAACGTACATGACTGAAAATAAATTCTATTTTTCAACAATTAATAAACTAATATTCAGACTTTGTTAACTTTCTAAGAAAATTATAATTGCAAACAATGTACAGCAAAGTAAATTGGCAAATAATAATCAAAGTATCTGTCTGCTGTCATTTACACTTATTTGTCAATTTATTTCACTGTACCTACATTGCTGGCAATTATAATTGTGTTAGAAAGTTAACAAAGTCTCTATTTAAGTTTATTAATTAAATTAATTACAATTGAATCACGAGCGATAGCGAGTGATTCTAGGTTAGAATCCTGAGAACAGCGAGGGATTCAAACGCACGAGATGCAAAAAAACTTTAGTCTCGTGTGACACGTACAACTTTTCACCTAAGCAGCGAGGACATTTATATTAAAGGTTAAAATAAAACCAAGTAAATAAATATATATTTAGAAGAAGAAAAATATCAAAAACTTTAAAATTCGATTGTTAAGAAATAAATATAATATTTAATTAAATTAATGTCATATTTAAGTTACAGAAACACGTTACTTTAACCTCCATTTAAAAAAAAGCCTGGCTGCCGTTAACACACTGTAGGTATTATTACCGCCTTAACAAAATCACATTCCTTAGTCCAAATACAATTTCTAAAGAGCATCCCATATTTGTAGAGGCATCAAGTAACGGTAGCGATACAAATATAGGCAGCGATTTTATTTCGGATAGGCAAATGAACGTAAAGACAGAGTGTAGTCATTTCTAATAGTGTACAGTAGTGTAAAAACTGAATCAAAACCCAGGGAGGACCTTTGAGCTACTAATGGCATGTTGACATCTAATACTTTTGTCAAGTATAATTAACATAGTGATTTTTTTTATTAAAAGGACCAACCTGCTTCGATTGTACTTATGTCGGCAGCAGACAGTATGAATAAAAAAAAAGTATGAAAAGTACAAGCTTGTAAGAAAGTTTGTAAGACTGTTTTTTTTTACCTCTCCACGTCTAATAAGCTAAACCGATTTAGACGAATTTCGGTACTTCGATGCTTTGAGTCCTTTTACACAATATAAAGACTCTTTATTGTACACCAAAAATAGTAAGCAATAGGCGTCCTTATCGCTTAAGAGCGATCTCTTCCAGGCAACCTTTTTTACAGAAAGTAGGACTAGGTTTACAACAGGTGGTGCATCAAAAGTAGATCGGAAAATTAAAACGTAACAGAAATACATCTACGAATACATACATAATTATATTGTAGTGTGAGTTGCGCCTCACACACACACTCTCCCAACATATACAACTTAGACTATAAGTTAGACCTAAGGCTTTATAAAATAGACAGTATTTACTCAGAGCTCCGTAGTTTGACTCGGGTCCCAACGCCCCACATTACAATATCGTACATATAATATCTCTAAAATAAGTATCCCGGAAAATTGCATAGTCCCCGTGGGATAGCAATAAACTCAGACGGGGGTAAAAGCTAGTCGCACATGACATTTAATACCGTATCAACTCAAAATGCTTCTATATTACATGATGAGTTCTATATAGAGGTTAGATTTTAAGTTATTTATTATAAAAACGTTTATTGACAAAAGAAACTAAATAATATAAATATTAAACACAACTTTCTAACAATAACTTAAAATAAAATAAAAAATTTAACCTAAAACTAAAACAAAGTGTCCAAAGAGTACCCCTTAGGCAAGGTCCCGAAGATGCTGGCAGCGTTTCCTCTTTGAATAGCTAGGCTAATTCTTTGTCCGAGGAAGCTGCCAGCTCTTCGGTCACCTGTGACGTCTACTAACCTTTTAGAAATTTCCTTAAAAAGTTTTAAGGCGCTAGGACCCCACGGACCAAGGGTCTCGACACCGAATGGGACAAAGTCATATTCGGTGCCTAGACCCCTGTATTTGGATACTTTATTATACAATACAGTTTTATTTTGAGTTAATACGGTATTGAATGGCATGTGCTTTCGGAGGCTTTCGGGAACAGAACCCTAAAAAGCAATCGATTCAATTAAGCACTTAAATTTCTCTAATATACCGACCGGCCATATAAGTGCAGTGACCAATCAAGGCGGGCCGATAATTTGATCCTCTTACAAGGCGGGCCTTATGATCCAAATGACGGCGAGCGTGCCGAGCGCCTTATATGGAAGCGGCTTTCTACTGCTGCGTGTGAGTGCGGAAATAGGGCGTTTCAATTATGGCTAGGTTAATAATAGTCACAGATATAGATCACATGGCCTCTGACCTCTGATTTTTTCAAAACTCATGTGCGAAATTGCATTTTAAATTCACCACTAGCTTTACGGTGAAGAGTAACATCGTGAGAAAAACTGGACAAGTCACGCAGCAATGGTGTACGTGAAGTTCCCAATTGCTGAACTGGAATACACTAGTTTTCGATTAAAAAACCTCATCAAAGTCGATATTTCCGTTTGGGAGCCATGATAACGTATTGTATTAAATAGTTTGACATGGTTTGTTTTTTTCAAATGTATTGTACCTATTAAGTAATTTTTTTTGACGTTTTTAATTTTATAATTTTTCCATTAGGTACATTTAAACTTTGCAAATTATTTGTATGCCTGTGGGCGAAACATAGTGATACCAATAATTACGCTATACCACCTTACGTATATGTAACCACCTACGTTTACAAATAAAGATACTTTGACTTTGATAGTTGAATTAAAACCAGACAGTTGTCTAAATTCCCTATAACCTCCACGGTTCGCGACATAGAGTCGTAGTCTTAATTTGGTCCCTCCGCTATATTACTGTTGAATCGTTCATGTTCAATAAGTCCGTAACGAATACTTTGTATGAACGTCCAAGGTTGTACTTTCTCTTTGGGACACGTATTTCATGTGTGTTTTGGTTTGGAAGTACTTACCTATGTAGGTACAGTCAGTACTCTAATTCAAATATCCACAAGCAGAAGTTTCGTCATCCGCCAAAAGATGTCTGTCTTCCTCTTCGAACGCCACGATGAACGACAAATTACCACTTGCATCCACCAGCCCGCGACTCTCACGATGTCGTCAGTCCACCTGGTGGGAGGCCTGCCAACGCTTCGTCTTCCGGTTTGTAGTCCCCACTTGAGGACTTTCTCCCACAACGTTCATCTGAAAATAAAATAAATAACGATAAACACTTAAAATAAAGATTATATAAAGCTGTAATATACAAAGTGGATAAAAAGAACTTGCAAAGCTATAAAGAATGTATAAAACTGCAAAGAATTTATAAAGCCATAAAAAATATCGATCTGCTCCAGTAGACCAGGACCTCTGCACCAATACAAACGCTTCATTTATCTCGTTTCCACCAAAAATATGCTATGCGATGATAGGTAAATAAAGCTATTCTATTGGTTCGTGAAAAACACATTCCTTGCAACAGATCCTCGCATATCTTGAGTGTAAACACAGCCTTAGGCTAAGACCAGCCACGCTGCTATACCTTCCACCGATTAACTTTGCCTAAAAGTTTATTGCCACGACTAGTACCACAAAAACTATAAAGGTATAATTCCAATAACTGAATAGGCACTATACCGTTAAGCGATTCGAACACAATCCGGGAGTAACATAAAGAAGTCGCATAAAAAAATGTATCCCAAAAATGCGTCAAAGCTCTGAGTATTACTATTAAGTAATGAACTCGAATTTACTTTTACTTTTTTTGCTCTCAGGCTTTTTGAACTTGCTCGTTTGCCATCCAGTCGAATAAAAAAAAATATGGCGCGTGGTATAGCGCCCTAATGTAAAAATAGCCCAACAAACTCTAATATTCCATAATTAAAATGTTAACAACTGCGGGTAGTATTACTAATCGCCGCCATAACTGCTCCGTGGTTGCTAACGACGTTTATAATTATTATCGTTACTGCACCGAATTCGTGAACGTAAAATTAAGTGAACACTCTATTTTGTCGCCGATAAACATGAAAGCACTTGTGGTGTAATAAACTTCGAGTAGTGCCTGAAGGTTAGTTCCAACCTTTTTTTTTATTACAATTGAAATAGAAATTAAATACAGGGTGAAATCTAGGACATATTACACAATACCTCTCCTAGCAGTCGAGTAAAATTAGTGTTTTGTGCTCAGATAATGTTGGGTAATATAATGCATCTACTCTTTTGTTGAAATAAGTCCGATGAACAATGGAAGTATGAAACATTGTTCATGATTTCTTATTCAATAATGTATAGAAACTACAATTTTTTCAGACTTATTTCAACAAAAGAATTGATGCACTGCATGCAACTTTGCACGAGAATTACAGACTATTCAAGCATGTTTACAAAAATCGAAAAAAACACAGGCATAGAAAATATAATGAAGATCTTGATAGTAAAATATCATTGATTTCTGTGCTATACTTTTCGAATAACATGAGGACAACGAAACCCAAAATTAAACCGCCCAAATCTTGAAAAGCCTACAGCTATCTCGATATACATTAGCAGGAAGCGAAGAAGCGGGAGGGGATGTGCATGGGGGGGACGGCTGCGAGCGCTTATGTCACGAGCGATAAAGATAGCAATATCCCAAACGAATACCTAACGCGGCCGCGCGGCCGGCAGGGAAACTTCTCTCCCGCTAATGTGTATCGAGATAGCTGTAGACTTTTCAAGATTTGGGCGGTTGAATTTTGGGTTTCGTTGTCCTTATATTATAACAAAAAGTATAGCACAGAAATCAATGATATGGTACAATCATGATCTTCATTATATTTTCTATGCCTTTGGTTTCTTCGATTCTTGTAAAAATGTCTTAATAGTCTGTAATTACAAAATTACTAAATTTAGTCACGTGCAAAGTTGACATCTTTCTTGTCGACTTTTGATTTCCTCTAATTCTGATATTACACATTTATATGAAAAATCTGAAAAATCACAGGCATAGATAATTACGTCTAGTCCATAGGTACTTACAAAACTTCATCTACTTCTGTTGCCTAGTTTTCAAATGAGAGCGGGACTACGTTTGTATGGAGAATGGAACGAAGAGAGTTCTCTTAAGACCGAAAGCTAAAAACACTATCGAACACATTCAATTGGCAAAAATCAATTTTCCTCGTAACACGCTAAATCGCATGCGCTTTCATTAATTCTAAGCACTTGCTGCGCCTGGTAATTTATTTTTATTGCGTCCGTTACTAAAACCTCCGTGGATTTATTTGTGCCGCGCTAACCTGTGGCCGGCGGTAAATAAGCGTAAGTGAATCGGCTGTGGCACCAACCACCTACGTCTGGAGATGCACATCATCATCATTCCAGCCTATATACGTCCCACTGCTGGGCACAGGCCTCCTCTCAGAATGAGAGGGCTTGGGCCATAGTTCCCACACGGGCCCAATCCGGATTGGGAACTTCACACGCACCATTGAATTGCTTGGCAGGTTTTGTGTAGATTTTGTCTAACGTTGTTTTCCTTCACTGCAAAGCTCGTGGTAAATTTCAAATTTAATTTCTTACATGAATTTCGAAAAACTCAGAGGTGGGAGCCGGGGGAGATGCAAACAGATGAATAAACAAAGTCAGTTCAAATATCTTCATTCATTTTCTCTGACTTATTTGTGAAGCGCTAACCTGTGGCCGGCGGTAAATAAGCATAAGTGGACCGGGCTGTGCAACCACCTACGACCGGAAATGTGCACAGATGAATAAACCAGTCCGTCCTATTCTAAAATCAGGCACGGAACAACTCATTCAATTTAGGCTGAAACATTTATTACAATTTAAACACATTCTTACAAAGCATATTTTACTGAAATATAATTTAACTAAAAAGGAAAAAAGGAAAATCAACAAAGAAATGCTGTAGCCGGGAATCAAACCTGGATCTTCATTAACACAGCTTAGGATGCGAGCTGTACTCCTACACTGCATTGCTCTCGACAGAATTAGCTACTATTTCTTTTTCGCAAATTTCTTATTGGTCGCCATTAGCCTTCAATTGCTATCTTTATAAAAATGCTTCTTCATGCGACAATATGTGTCTATTTAATTATTTCCGTTTTGCTGCCTTAACTTTGCAGGAACAAAACTTTTGCACCTCTATAAATACAACATAGGAGCATAACATTGACATGTGTTCCATTAAAAGCAGCAAAAAAAAAGTGGTATACCGATAAGATAAAGTCAACTCCCGTCATGAGTGCTTTTGTACGGTGTATAGGTTGGCCGAAATACGATAGCAAAAGAGGTGTAGTGGGTTGGTGGGGTGTTTCGTTTTTGAAGAAAAAAAAAGTTTTAGGTAATAAAAAGGTTTTTATTGTAAATTGGGAATTTTCGGGAAAAAGGGAATATTAGTGCAGTGTTCTGCTGTCAGAATGCAGTTTTTAAAATGTATTAAATGTCTTTTAAACGTACGTAGGATGCCATATTATTTCAGCTATTTTTTTTTATATTGCTCTATCGTTCATCATCATCATCATCCCAGCCTACGTCCCACTGTAAGGCACAGGCCTCCTCTCAGAATGAGATGGTTTGGGCCGTAGTTCCCACGCACCATTGAATTGCTTCGCAGGTTGTGCAGGTTTCCTCACGATGTTTTCCTTCACAGCAAAGCTCGTGGTAAATTTGAAATGTAATTCCGCACATGAATGTCGAAAAACTCAGAGGTGCGAGCTGTGGTTTGAACCCACGTCCCTCTGCTTGAGAGGCGATAGGTCAAACCACTAGGTCACCACGGCCTCGGCTTCTTCTTCTTCACGGCCCTATCGTTACTATCGATGTAAATTAGTTTGCAGGTGCTAGGACCTTGTGCAAAGTCCGCCCGCATTGCTACCATCATCTTGCCGTGAAACAGCAGTGCTTGCACTGTTGTGTTTCGGCGTGGAGAGTAAGACAGCCGGTGAAATTTCTGTCACTTGAAGTATCCCATCTTAGGCTTCTAGGTTGGCAACGCATCTGCAATACCCGTGGTGTTGCAGATGTGTATGGGCAGTTGGTTCGTTTGCCATGCAGTCGAATAAAAAAAATTAAATATCATGTTACTTTAAGTAAGACAGACGGACAACCAACTAATCCTTTAATCCTTCCATATTAGTTACAGAACCCTATAAATATGTAATTTGAACAGAAACCTCAAAGCACGCGTCGGATTCGCACTTATCCGATTTTTCCGTTACACCCTCTCAACAAGCCACATTCAGCCACTGGCTGGAAAACCTCTGACTAACGCTTTTGTGTTGCAACTCGAAAAAAAAGTTACACTTCACAAGTCCTCAATCCGGCATTTAAACTAAGCCCTTTCACGCGACAGATGTTCGAGGGTGCTCGTGTGGAGGACGCTTAACACTATGAAGTTTTGTCATTATGCCGGTAGTGTGGAGACCGCATTACAGTGCGATATGGGAACGTACTGTATGATTATATATTATAATTATCTTACTACTAGCTTTAGTACGCGGCTCCGCCCGCGTGGTATTCGGTTATCGCGCGCTGTTCCCTCGGGAACTGTGCATTTTTCCGAGAAAAAAATAGCCTATGTCACTCTCTGGCCCATAAACTATCTCTATGCCAAAAATCACGTCGACCCGTCGCTCCGTTTCGACGTGAAAGACGGACAAACATACACACAAACATACAAACACACATACTTTCGCATTTATAATATTAGTATGGACACTATGCGTTTCAAAAATCATTGTACCTTTGTGAATCGACCTTGTACTTAACACCATACAAGCCTGATTTTTTCTTAATTTAGCAAAGTAAAAAGTGACCCACTACTTTCGACGGTGACGCACATACATCCTTTTTTAATCGCCATAGACAATCGTCACCATTCAGCTGTCATCGTGTTCTAG
This sequence comes from Choristoneura rosaceana, assembly GCA_037349165.1. Lineage (NCBI taxonomy): Eukaryota > Metazoa > Arthropoda > Insecta > Lepidoptera > Tortricidae > Choristoneura > Choristoneura rosaceana. Next base: position 2,558,911 of record JAZBNJ010000019.1, read on the forward strand.
TCTCTTTCCGTATTCGCGCTATTCCAAATTTAAAAACTGTATTTCCCGCCATTTGTCTCCTGATACAATTTATTTTATGGACAAATTTGAATTTATGACCGAAAACGTTTGGACACATTCCAATTTTGAAATGTAAAGTGAGGATACCCCCAAATTGAACGCTATACGTTTATTGCTTCCTGTACCATTTAAAACGAATTTTGTCACAATTTTTCATTCCAAATTTGTCAGGTAGAAATTTAAATGTATGAGTATGAAAATATATTAGGTACGTGTGGTAAAACCCTAGATATGTTTTTTTGTAAACAAAATAGTGTTTTATTAACCCCCGACGCAAAAGAGATATGCATAAGTTTGACCGCTATGTGTGTCTGTGGCACCGTAGCTTTTAAACGGGTAAACCGTTTTGAATGCGGTTTTTTTTTATTTGAAAGCAGGGTTTCTAGCGATGGTTTGTCGCGACAGGCGCGAACCTCTAGGTGAGTGGCCTGCTTTATGGTTTTTGGAGTGGCAACACTGAATATAAAAAGTAACTGCTGTTAGTCTATAGCATAGCGGCGAATGGCGTCAAATATGAAATGTGTATAAAGTTCATTTGTGGAAGTCATCAAGCAGCAACAGCAGAGCCTCCTTCCTCCCAAAGCTGAGTATACCTGAGTATTCCTATTTCTACTGATCACCGGGTGTTGAGGCGCCTATGGTCTTTTCGGTGTCTTAAGTATTAATGTTTTTACTGTTGTTTGTACCAATCACACGCTGTGGGGCGCCAGCTCGGATGCATGCCTACACACATGGTGTGGGATCCATCCTTACTGGTGTCTATCTTGGACTCTACCTACAGCTCCATCGTCAACCCAGGGTCATATCTCGCTGTCCACACGGGACACGGGATCTGGGTTGTTTTAGAATCTTGGCGTGCGCAGTGGACCAAGTACCGTTTTGCGAGTGGGCCCGGAGACGTCCGGTTACCCCCTCGCCCCAGAGTGAGCCTGTATAGTCAGAGCAGTGTCGTAACCTTTGTGACACGTGATTGAGTCTTGCCGTTCTGATACCAGCTATGTTTTACAGTTGACCAAGAAGTAGTACACCGAGGAGCGCCACGGGCTGTCCGAGACACTCCGTGGCCGGGTGAATAATCAGGGTTACTCATCTGGCCATAATATATGCAGGAGGTGGAAGGAGATTACCAGCGGAGACACATCCAGTAATAATATAAGCGAAGCAGAATTATTGAAAGCTAGCAACCTACACGAAGACGAATCCAGGTATGTTAAATATATGTTACATCGCGAAAAAGGGGCATACATCTTACCCACAACATGAAACCATGAAAGCATGAAAGTATATATATAGAGCTATACCCCCACAAATCCCCCACATTTTTCGCGACAATGGTTCTTAAATAAGTTTTGTCTAAATCGGATTAGCCGTTTTTGAGATATTGAACTTTTTTTCACAAGAAAAATTGGTACACGATATTTCGGGACTTCTTTGTACTAATTATCTGATATAGAGACTTGATATTTTTAACCCATATTTTCCTAGAGAGTCAAAGAGGTGTAAGTACTGGAAAATTTTCGAAAATCTAGCGTGATACGGAAAAAAACGGATTTAGAAAGAAAGATTTTTTTTTATTCGTGACAACACGTGAATAAACATGCGCATGTCACGAAATGGTAGTCTCCTCCCTTTTGGAATTGACCCACATAAAAAAAATAATAATAAAGAAAAACAACATAATATATGCCAGGCCACGCCAACCACCGTAAAAATTCCATTGAAGGTGCTATATGATCGTAATGTTTGATTCAATTTAGGTATAATTTAATTTATATCTTTGTAACAAAATGTTACGAATTAAGATATTTGTGACGACTTAAGGCCTAAAGCAAACAACCCCGACATCTACTTAAAAATCGGTTCCAAAGTACTTAACGCCCCTCACATCCATCTTAATTCGGCCCCTATTCTGAGACGTTCGAAACTCGCGCGGGAATCTCGAGCGAAATGAGACGCGTAATCGAATTAGGACCCCATACTCAGTGATAGTTTTGAGCCAAATGGGTATTTGAACGGTTAGCACGCCGCGTTATATTTAGGCCTTATACTTTCAATCGTGTTGTCCCGCTCGTGTTAATAATGTCTAACATGAGAGTGAGTGAGGCGGTACGATACGAACTTCGAATTTCGCGTTTCGGAGTAGCCTCCAGTCTGCATAGTTGGAATACTTGTCGATTGTGGCGACAAAGGGCATTCTCACGTTGTAATACGAAATACGTGCCTAGGGCTAGCAAGTTCAAATTATACTTAGATGTTTCTGACTAGTTAGAAAAAAGTGCAATGGATGAGAATAAAATAATAAGAATAAAATGTAGGTTACTTTTTAACACTATAAAAGAGAATTTAGAAAAAAAAATAGAATTTCAACTTAGCTACCGGAACTTATTCACAGGAGCAAAGGCACGGGTATAAGATGCGAAAATTTGTGAGTAAATACGTATCTGGGCATTTCTGTCTACCGTTGTACCCTGAGTTTACTCGTATCTTTTGGAAAGTAGACTCGGTCCATGATTGCGAGCTGGAAAAACAGGGTCTCCAGATGTGTCCCCAAGATATTGTATGGATGTGTCCGTTTTGTTACGAAAATTATTAAGAAAAATTCGTAACAAAGCCATACAATATTTTGGGGACACATCTCCAGCTTGTTTTTCCAGCTTGCAATCTTGGACTGAGTCTAAGTCTATTCCAAATTTTGTTGAAATCAGAGAAATAAACTCAGGATACAACGACAGATACAAATGCCCGTCTAGTGTTTGTTACTAATTTGAAAATATGCAAATAATTTGCAGACCAATAAAAAAAAAGTATTTTTTCTTGATGATAAGCCATACAGTAATACTACGGTTTTCAAATATTGTAAATGGACTCTTTATAAGCGGTGAATTGCTGTCTATTTAACCCCTTTTCGCTTTTCGGTAATTTTTATAACACCGTGGATAATTCTTGGGAATTTAATGAATTCCCAGAATTTCAATTCAACTATCCACTAAACGCGAGCGTACCGCAGTTGGATGCTAGTGTAGGTAACTCGTGCCAATCATCATCATCATCATCATCCCAGCCTATTTACGTCCCATTGCTGGGCACAGGCCTCCTCTCAGAATGAGAGGGCTTGGTCCATAGTTCCCACGCAAGCCCAGTGCGGATTGGAAACTTCATATGCACTCGTGCCAATAAACAGATCAAAAACAAAAAAAAACTGCAATTCAAAACCCAACAAGTTTACAATCTGTATCTATTTTAATAAAATGTTTTAGAGCTCGTATAAAGCCCATTCCAGGATGTCATAGAAGCGTCGTAGATCACTTTATAGTGTCGTAAAAAGTGCAAGTCGACATTTCAGGGCAGTGCCAGTGACAAATGCGCACGGCTCGAGATTTATTGCGCTCGAGTTTGACGCTGTGCCTGACTTTCGAGCGGTTTTGATGATAGCCTGCCTGCATATTTAGTGAACGGCTATACCTAGTCTAAAATGAGTATCCTTCAGTGCGAGAATATGCTAGTGTCGTAAAGGTGTCGTCGATTATTCCGTCAGTGAGGTTTTTTTTTTATTCGACTGAATAGCAAACGAGCAAGTGGGTCTCCGGATGGTGAGAGATCACCACCGCCTATAGACACCTGCAACACCAGGGGGATTGCAGATGCGTTGCCGACCTAGAGGCCTAAGATAGGATACCTCAAGTGCCAGTAATTTCACCGGCTGTCTTACTCTCTACGCCGAAACACAACAGTGCAAGCACTGCTGCTTCACGGCAGGTTACGAGTATTAAACAAATACCCTCGAAAAAGCAGCCGCTTTTTTACTCGACTTGGCGGGCGCACTGCCGTGCCCCCAGCTCCTTCGGCAAGTCAGCTAAATTATGAAGATATTAGCTTTTACCCGTGGCTCCACCCGCGTAGTATTCGGTTATGCGCTGTTTCCTCGGGAACTGTGCAGTTTTCCGGGATAAAATGTAGCCTATGTCACTCTCGGGCCCATAAACTATCTCTTTGCCAAAAATTACGTCGATCCATCGCTCCGTTACGGCGTGAAAGACGGACAAACACACAAACACACTTTCGCATTTATAATATTAGTACGGAAGTATGGATGGATTATGTAATTGCATTATACATTATAATTTAATTATATAATTTAATTAATAAAAAAAAAAATGATCCATTGACAGGTAAGTTTGAGCTCCCAAAGGCCCCAGCAATTTAACTGAGATCAATTTCAAATGGTCTATAAAATACAAGTTAGCCAGCACGAACATATATATGTCTATTATACATAGATTATACATGAATAGTTTATTCGGTGCAAGTTGAACAACTACATTAGGGCTGTCACACGTTCGTTTTTACTTAAGAGAAGTTTCCCTGCCGGCCGCGCGGCCGCGTTAGGTAGTCGTTTGGGATATTACCACCACTGTAATCAGTTTTCACCTATGTTTGCAAATGAATCACTTTGACTTTGACTTTGACTATTGCTGCCTTTATCGCTTGTGACATAAGCGCTCGCAGCCGTCCCCCCCATACACATCCCCTCGCTTCTCCGCTTCTCGCTAATGTGTATCGAGATAGCTGTAGGCTTTTCAAGATTTGGGCGGTTGAATTTTGGGTTTCGTCGTCCTCATATTACACGAAAAGTATAGCACAGTAATCAATGATATTCTACAGTCAAGATCTTGATTATATTTTCTATGCCCGTAGTTTTCGATTTTTGTAAAAATGCTTTAACAGTCTATAATTCTCGTGCAAAGTTGACATCCTTTTTTTGTCGACTTTTTAGCTCCTGTAATTCTGATATTACACATTTATATGAAAATCTGAAAAACCACAGGCATAGATAATTACGTCTAGTCCATACTTACAAAATTTCATCTACTTCTGTTGCCTAGTTTTCAAATGAGACCGATGGAACGAAGAGACTTCTCTCAAATACATAATATACAGATCCGCCATGTACGAGTCGGGTTTGTGCACTGAGGATTTCGTATACTTTGACTTTTCAGCCGCTCCAGGGGCTACGCCAGCTCAGCTGCAACTTCCATGGAAATAAGAAGAAGCTATACAATTCAAATTCAAATCATTTATTTCATGTAACAAAAGACACATAATATGTTAGTAAATACACTAAAGAAGGGGTTAGTAACTTATACACATACATACTTATAACTAATGAAATGACAATTTTAGCTACCACTGTATTGAGCTGGCAGGGGAATGTAGTCCCGCACAGTGTAGCATTATAGGACAGTCGGACGATACAATGCAATACAACATAAAGCAGTACAAAAAACTTATAATATATATCTCATCAGAGAAAAAAACAGGTCTATAATAAAATAAAAGTTCGTGACAGACAAAAGGACAGACGGATGGACGGATGGATATACGGACAACTAAGTGATATTTTTAGGGTTCCGTTTATTCCTAAAAAAATTGAATTGATTTTAGAAATCATAAAAATATTTTTATATGCATGAATTAGCCCTCCAAGATGTTTTTTTTCGATTATCGCACTCGAAAATTAGCAGCATAATAGTCGTGATTAAAACCCGAAATATTTGTTACATATTTTAAACTATAAGCAACCCTAGAGCGACGTGACACTTGAAAATTATTACAGAAATAAAGGATTATTAGACATGTTTTGAAGCCGTAGATTTATTGGTTTGAACTTGACGTCGTTTTAGAATCACTATAAATAATCAGTGGTCCTTACGAGTATCTTTACCTACTATCCATACTTAATATTATTATGCGAAAGTGTGTTTGTGTGTTTGTCCGTCTTTCACGCCGTAACGAAGCGACGGATCGACGTGATTTTTGGCATAGAGATAGTTTAAAGAAAAAGAGAAAACGTTTGCATAAATGCTGTTACACACTCAATATTAAAGAAGCACAGTCTGCATTCATTTGTTTTTAGGCTATGTCAAAGTGTTGCCATCCAACATGGCTGCCATTGACATTTGTAGGCGTAACACGGTGAGGGACATAAATCAATGTTCAGATAAAAACAATGGGATGACAATGGAGCGAGTCGCTTTGTGAGAACCCGAGGCACCGCTGAACTTTGACGGTATTGCTATACGGCGATAGAATGTGCGATAGTTAAATGTTTACACTCGGGTCATTATATATGAGTGAGTCTAACTGTTGCAGGTGGTAGGACCTTGTGCAAGGTCCACCCGAATTGCTACCACCATCTTGCTCGCTAATCCTGCCGTGAAGCAGCAGTGCTTGCAATGTTGTGTTTCGGCGCGGAGAGTAAGACAGCCGGTGAAATTACTGGCACTTGAGGTATTCCAACTTAGGCCTCTAGGTTGGCAACGCATCTGCAATACCACTGGTGTTGCAGATGTTTATGGGCGGTGGTGATCTCTTACCATCAGGAGACCCACTTGCTCGTATGCCTTCCAGTCGAATAAAAAGAAAACTGTAGTTTTCTCTATAGGCTGGCAACAGATCAATCACTTCCCATCAAATAATCCGCATGCTTGCTTCTCTCTGTAATTAAAAAAGTAAAACAACTTAATTTTCAACATTCCAATTTACAGGTCGGAATTATTTTTACTTACTTAACTTCTTGGACTTGGGTCTTGGATGTTTAATATGTATTTAAGTATGTATTTATCTATATAAGTATGTTTATCCGTTGCCTAGTACCCATAGTACAAGCTTTGCTTAGTTTGGGATTAGGTCAATTGGTGTCAAGTGTCCCATGATATTTATTTTATGTATTTATTTTACTCGTACTTACTTAACTTATTAGTAGACATCGGATTATATGCACTATCAAAATGCCAATACATACATGCAAATATGCACTAAAAAAGGGCGAAATATGCACAAAATATGCATAATCAAAAACCATTAATTTTTAACAATTTACATTATTTTCACATTATATTTATATGTATATACATAATATTTTCTATTTCCGCAGCTAAATGGGAACATGTTGATCGATTTGATATTTTTTTGATGAATTTTGGTATTTTTGTTTTGTCCAAAACTCCATTAAAGTCAGGTATATACTGGTGGCATTCTTTCAACAAAAATAAGATTTTCGTAGATAGTTTGAAGGTTAACACGTAAAACAACTGAAATATGCACTGTCAACGAAAAAGTACCGAAATATGCAATAACGCTATAAAAATATAATTATATGCATTTGCATATGCAAACATGCAAATGCATATAATCCGATGTCTACCTTATTAGTATCACTAATGCCTAATTTTACTAATTTAGTAACAGAAAATGCATTGTAAAAAGAAAATCTATCAAGTTATAGGTAGTCAGGCTGTGCTGTGGTGCTTAATTACCTTTGTGTTAAGCGATGAAGTTGCTTTACGCACTAGAGCGTAAAACATTAATTATGCAGATTACGTCCACCATAAATACGGAGATTATGAGTAGGTATGAAAATTGCAAACACAGTGATTTACCAATCCATACTAATATTATAAATGTGAAAGTGTGTGTGTTTTTGTGTTGGTATGGAGCGACGGATCGACGTGATTTTTGGCATGTTTAGCATAGAGATAGTTTATGGGCCAACGAGCGTCCCTACTCTTGATCCCGGAAAAATGCACAAATCCCGAGGGAACAGCGCGCGCAAAAGCCGCAGGCAAAAGCTAGTATCTTAACTACAGGCCAACATCCCACTAATATTATAAATACGAAAGTTTATAAGTTTGTTTGTGTGTTTTTGTTTGTTCCTTCTTTCGGTCCGGTTGTTGAATCAGAATTTCGGTATTTTAATAAATTCCCGCGGGAATTCCCAAAAATGACGTCGTGGATTTCTAACTTTTGCATAATAACACACCCGCCCCAAATTATATGTCTCATCCTAGTGGGCGTGATACTGGAATAAAAAAAAAGAACACACGCACACGCACACACACACACACACACACACACACACACACACACACACACACATACACACACACACACACACACACACACACACACACACACACACACACACACACACACACACACACACACACACACACACACACACGCACCCGCATAATCACACGCACAGACATAGGTATTTATAACATTTAAATTACTAGAATTTTCAATGCACTCTAACCAGTCGAACATAGAAGAAATATGATTAACGAATCAGTGACAGCTCGAGTCCCAGCGATGGTTCCGTCAGCTGTTGGCGGACAAAGGGTCTCGTGGTTCAGTCCTTTAGCGAATAGCTTCACTTAATCAACTTTAAAACGTCATCTCAAAGCTTCTTAAAACCGGTCAAGCGCGTTTTGGGTCACGTACAGCAGCAGAAATAGACCTTTACCGGTAGACCAGTAGACCGGTAGACCGGTAGACCGGTAGATCTGACCGGTTCTTCTTCTTCTTATTTAAGAGTTAACCTCTTGTCGGTGTAGTTAATGAATGGCTCTCCACTTCTCTCTGCTCAAAGCTGCCTCCTTAACCTCCTAATACGACATGCCATGACGACTGACTCTTTAACCCCCCACGCAAAAAGAGGGGTGTTTTAAGTTTGACCGCTATATGTGTCTGTCTCTGGCACCGTAGTTCTTAAACGGGTGGACCGATTTTAATGCGGTTTTTTTATTTGATAGCAGGTTTTCTAGCAATGGTTTTTAGACATGTTTAATTAAAATCAGTTCAGCAGTTTTTGAGATATTGAACTTTAAAGTGACAAAGTCGGGGTTTTCCAACTTTTTGTTGGTTAGATTATGCTTGTCCTTTATTTGCTTTGTAGACAATCCTGGGCCTCTTTCTTTTTCGCTTTCCTACCACTTTTCCTTCTAAGATCACATTTATGAACTCATCATGTCGTGTAAGATGACCGGTCACGATGGTCAAAATGATCTACACATGATTCTACTGGATTACTAATGTATGGGCAAAAATCTTTTCTCAAAGGATCACATCCCAAAATATTTTACTTAATTTATCATTTGGCAAAAAAATATTTACTAAAACAACTTATCGCAATTTTACAGTTAGAATTTTTTTTTGGCAAATTATTGTATCAAAAACAAATTACTGAGTCATGTTTCATATTACCAAGTATTTTTAGTCAAATGTATCGTTTGGCATAAAGCACTCTTCCCAAAATATTGCATGGCATAATAACCTACTTTTCTGGTAGCCGTTCTTTTCTGTGGGGGACGCAGTTCTAACCTAACCTACTTCTTTGATAGCAGTTCCTTTCTATTCTAACCTAACCTAACCTACTTTTCTGGTAGCAATTGGTTTCAGTGGTTGGTTCGTGTGCGAAGTGTGATTTTAAACAAACATTTACAGATACACAGTTATATAGGTAAAAAACTTAAGTAAAGGACCTGTTGTATGTAGTGGTGCACAGAATTGATATGGAGCTTAAGTCTTTTTGCGAATTTGGAACGTCAATTTGTTTATATGGACAAGTTACTACTACATACAACAGGTCCTTTACTTAAGTTTTTCACCTATACCATGTTATACCAACATACCCGCATTTCTTCAGTCGTCTTGTGATCATGGCGCATGCAAGTATGCCAAAATATCGAGCTTCGGTCAAATCAAAGTACACGGAACAAACCCGAATCTAATTCATAAAATTATTAATAACCGTGATAGGTTCTCGAATGGCGTCCGCGGACCGGGAGACGAGCTGTCGGTAGGCCTCCAACAAGATGGAGCGACGACCTGGTTAAGATCGCGGGATCGCGGTGGATGCGGAAAGCACAAGACCCGTCTGAGTGGAGAGCCTTGGGGGAGGCCTATGTCCAGCAGTGGACGTCTTTCGGCTGATATGATATGATGATGATGAACCGCGATAGTCTAAAATATTGAGATTAGACTTAGATTAATAATTTTGGAGTCATGTCCACAATGATGCTAATCTATCTAATTATAAAGCAGAGTTCAACTTGCGTATTCGAAATGGCCTTCAAATAAAACTGAAATTACTAAAAAATAAAATTAAAAATTTTGAAAAACCCACGACGGCTCCTATAGAAAAAGGGTTAAATAATTTTTATGAACATCCCCCGACTAAAAGTGATTACAGACGCAAAAACATCAGTCGGGGGCTGCCATTACCTACACCGAAATGAACATATTTTGCAATTGTATGAATTCGTGATGAATTAGGTATAATTGTGTGGGGAATGTACCTACTTTATGAGACAAAGATATTCATGGTAGTTTTTGTAACATTACAACTGAAATAGCATTGGATTACTAACCCCAAAATTAACCAGTATTCTGTAGTTGTATGAATTTGTGATTAATTAAAATTGTATTTGGAATGCACTATGAGAGAAAGATAGTTGCGTTTGTAGTAGCTTTCCTTAACATTTTAATTGAAATGTAACAGAGAGTGCAGAGTGCAAAGGCAGCCCCCGACGGATGTTTTTGCGTCTGTAATCACTTTTAGTCGGGGGATGTTCATAAAAATTATTTAACCCTTTTTCTATAGGAGCCGTCGTGGGTTTTTCAAAATTTTTAATTTTATTTTTATTTTAAACTTTTTAAAGACATAATTCATCTCACCAAAAATTTTATGTAAAATCGGAGGCTAATATTCACAACACTTACTAACAACCTCATAAATAACGCTTAAATTTTAAAAAGGTTTTCAAACGCTAGGAAAAATCAAGTGGCTGCATGAGGCTGCGTTTCCACCAGAGATGTGCGAGGTTGTGTTGCGAGCAATGTGTTTTTCATGAACCAGTAGAAACGCTTCATTTCCCTATCCTTGCACTCATCTCTGGTGAAAGCGTGAAGCGAGGTAAATGTTATGTTTCTATTGGTTCATAAAAAACACATTCCTCGCATTAAATCCTCGCACATCCCTGGTGGAAACGGAGCCTGAGCCCTGACTTTATTAGCCTTACATCTTGATTTAAAAAGTACAGCTTGGCCGTTCATAGATCTATTCCATGATATTATCTCTCAATTTTTTACCATACTCGTATTGGTCAGACTTTCTGATATACTTACTTACGGTAGGAAATTACTTCACGGGTCTTAATTGACATGTCATACGAACAGATTTAAATATGAAACGGCCAAATCATACAAAATTTTTGCTTTCTTGAAACTCTAGGGAAGAGAAGACAACCCTAGCTACAGCATCAGGTGTTGTATAGGCATATAATGTATTGTCGTGAATGTCATGAATAATCGTGCAAAGTTTTATGTATTTGTGCTATTAACCATCGAGGAGTTCCTTTGTGGGAAGACGACCCTAGCTGCAATATCAATGTGTGTCTATTCTATCGTACAAACACTGCCAATAAAATTTAATAGGTAATTTTTTTAAGTTCCGCGCCTGTGCCGTAAACTATTGAAGAGTTTCTTTCTGTGGAGACGATCCTGGCTGCATAACCAGGATGTCACTACCAAATTATTGTATTATTACAAGATTTACATTAGTGTGCCAAAATTCAAGACAATACGATAACTAAAAGTGTGGCAAATTTAAGTTACACGACCCAAACATGCATACAAACATACGTGTGTATATTATTTACATAGGTACCTACATACATTGCAGGTCAAATAAAAGCTAGTGTTAAGACGAAACGGTGTGAAAATAGTTAGTTAGTGCCTGTCTTCTTTTTTGTTTATCTTGGCGGGGGCACTGCCGTGCGCCCTCCTTGATATACATATGAACGCCTTTCTAAAGCTATTACAGACAGTCATCAAACCCCGTAAAGAGACCCACATCAAAGACAGTCAAACTTTTCTAGAGCTAAATGGAAAATGTTTACTATAGCGCCCCCTTGCGGGTTAATACTACAACACCTATCTAAGAACCATCTTAGATAAAGATTAAATCCATTACGGAAAACCACATCAAAAACAGTCAATCCATTCTGAAGATAATTGGGAACATTCGATGGTCTTTTTTCGAGTGAAAAATGATTACTGTAGCGCCCCCTAGCGGACAAACGCTATAACACCTATCTAAGAACCACCGTCGATAAATTTCGAAGCCATTACAGAAAACCGCATCTAAATCAGTCAAACCGTTCTGGAGATAAACGTGAACATTCGTTTGCGCACAAACAAACAAACAAACAAACAAACAACCTCTCACCCTAAACGCATATACCTTCTCCGTTCCGTCGTGGGTAAAAATGGCCAGCAGGAAGCTAAATTAACTTTATACCATAGATATTTCGACTGGAAACTAGGGCCATCCAAAGAAATTTATATCCGTATCGGCTAATTTAACCGAGTTAAATGAATAATAGCGTATATAAATCAGATATTTCACATTGTATAAGACTTAGTTTGATTTATGTGGCTGAACACGTCTCGCTGTATGGAAATTCTACGCTGTGATTCATTGCTTGGACGTACATACAACTAGAGCATTAGGCATTAAAGCATTGGAAGATCGTCTTATCTATAACAGAACGCCCCCAAATGTGTTATACGAATTAGGTGTACTTTACATAAAATAAATTGATAACATGGATCCATGTGCAGCTTTGTGATGTCACATTAAATGATATTGTAACGGATAACTCGCGTCTTAAATCGAGTTTAGCTCGACTGTTTCGGGCTATTTCGTAGCCCTTCTTCAAAGGAGCACGCGACCCAGTGGCTGCCGCAACAAGCGCACTACGCGCCATCACTCTGCTCGCGCGACATGTCGAGCTAAACTCGATCTAAGACGTGAGTTATCCGTTACAATGTCATTTAATATGAGTGAGTCTCACGGTAGTTTCATGTTCGTGATGTCATCTCATTTTGGACCAGAATCTTTGGCCAGTGTGTGTTGCCAGAGATGATTTATGGCTCTAAGACGTGATCCTTGACTGTTGGCCTCTTGGAGACGTTAAGAGTTAAGCAACGAGGTATGAAGAGAGTTATGTTTTGAGTTTCCTTGCAAAAAAACCGAAATACGGAAATTCGTTAAAGATAAAGTCATAGCTCCGAGAATGTGCAAGTAGAAGTGACAATACAAGAGAACGTGTTTATGCTAGCGCAAACACATTAATAGTTGTTTTGAACACTTTTGTAAATAAGGAAGTAAATAAGAGTACAGTAAGAAATTAAAGTTTTTTCTTGTAAGTTTAATTTTTCTTCATATTAGTAATAGTACGTTATTATTTTCATAATATTCACTCCCTATTATCATCATTGACTTCGGACTCCGTCACATTAACACGCCCCCTTTTTGAGTCATACAATGGATTCCTAAAAGCCGTAGCGAATCCAGCACCAGAAGCTACTGTCGCTGTAGAATCCCTTCTCGTCAACGACACTATGCTCTCTGTCCTCCTGTCAAACCTTGAGAGCAGACCAGCACTAGAACCTCGCCCAAAAGCCGGCAGGGAAGGCAAAAATTCCCTTGGTGATGGTATCTTGTAATAATAAGCGTAAACACCTCCGAAAACTAAAAGAACTGCGAAGAACATCGATATCACAATCTTGAAACCAGATCCAGAAGAAGAGAGCGGCGCGCCGCTTACATTCAGTGCTTCTACTCCGAGATACCAGTGCCGCGACAATTGTCCATCAATGTCATTCGCTATTACTGTACTCAAACCTGTATATTCCCCTTTCTCTACAATGACCACTTGAACTGTGTTAGGAGGAATTATACCGACATGGTATACTATACTGCTGTCTTTGTACGAAGCGACGATTTTGTCTACGAACTCTTTGAATTCCATGTAGTGGAAGCTTTGTTCTCTTTCGAAGGACACAGCGCCACCGCAGACTTTGCAGCAATGGCCGATTGGTTTGATGGGTTGAGAGCACGCTGGCACCGCGCAGTATTTGGACTCACAGTTTATTTCAAGAGCAAACTCTTGGCAGGGACATCCTCTATTAGCTTGCGATCTGCATTTGTTTTCTTCTACCACGACACCAGTCGTTTGATGGTTGTTTAGATAAAATTGCTGAGCCGTGTCTACTTCCAAAGCACGGTCTTTGAAGGTTTCCGTGTCGTAATCTTGTTTGCCTATTTTAAGTTCCTGAATGTGTTGAGTCAGTTCAGGGAGGAAGAGCGAAAACTCCGAGTTACTTGGGAATTCAACGGAATCATCTGAGCAAGGTACTCTTTCCGCGTCAGGAGTAGCTTCATTAAATCTGGGTGACGCCCACACATCGGGATAGGCCCATGACGTTAGCGTCTTATCAATGAAATACTTGTTTTCTTCCACGCATTCTTCTTTAGAATCTGCGCCACCTAGATACAATGCTCCTTCCAAAAACATCTCACCTGTAATTGGCAGAATGAGTTCTTTGGCCAAATTGTCAGATTGAAATCTCACGGCGCCTTGGACTCTGTCAGGGAATATCACAGTTTGCTTGGAGCAAGGTAACTTTCCATCTTTGAAGTTCTTTGGAGAGTTGAAGTTTGAGTTCGGTAGCCATGTCACTTTAGCTGATGACGCGACTGTTAACACAATTGACAATATGAGTGCTTGCATGACCGCGTCGTGATCGAATCAATTTCGACTAACGAATGACAATTATGTGAGGGCCGGTAATCCGATACATCTGATTTCATGTCTGGCCGTTCATTATCGATGTCTGTTTATGACGACAAAAGCCAATCGAAATTGAAATGTGCAGTGCAAATGTTTTCTGTTCTGTTTATTTTTCGTTGCATTGCTAGGATGAATTTTCAAATAAATATTCGTAACTTTTGAAAAAAAATTAAATACCTGGAAATAAAACGGATTGTAATAAACAGTCTTTTTAACCACCGACGCAAATAGAGGGGTACTATAATTTTGACCGCTATGTGTTTCTGTATGTCCCTGTAGCTTTAAACGGGTGGACAGATTCAAATGCGGTTTTTTTTATTTGAAACCAAATTTTCTAGCGATGGTTCTCAGATATTTTTCATCAAAATCGGTTTAGACGTTTTTGAGAGATTGAAGTTTGAACTGACAAAGTCAGAGGTTTTCCAACTTTTTGTTGGTTAGGTTAGTTATATAATTTCGTAAATTACCTCGTATTTTATAAGTAAATCGCTGTACTCAGAAGGCTGTTTCTGTTTTTATTGTATTGAGCCTCTACTAAAAAAAAGATGAATTTTTATTACTGAAAAAAATACTATATACAAAAAAATCTGACTGACTAACTGACTCATCAACGACCATTCCAAAACCAAGTATTAATTAGATTTTGCATAGCCTTCATGACACAGGGAAAGGAATTAGGACAAATTTTGCAAAATTCCCAAGGGTTAAGAAGTTCCGCAACAGAAGCGAAGCTAGGGCAGGTAAACCTAGTATGTGATATTAGAACTTACGTGATATTAATCTTTATCATCATGATATGTCGTGAAATCGACATTTATGATACCTTAATTAAACAGCTAAAGCTAAAGCTTAGCTGAGCTAAATTCCCGCATAAATTTGCAAAATCGTCCAGCAGCTGTCCACTTCAAACGCTTCCCCGTAAAACATCTACAAATATGCTTTGAACATTTTACGAGAAAAAATACGTATAAACAAAAGATTACCCATAATCCAGGCATCGCTCTGGGGGATTACCAGCCTCTCGAGATGGCAATAAAAGTCAACCCCACGCGTGGGACTATGATAAATGTGGGCAACACCGCGGCGCGGTTTTGAGCAAACCATTAATGAGTTTTGGAAGGGTGGAAATTTAATAAGACGCTATGGAGCGTAGTTATGCAAATTTTATTGTTGAAGCCTTAGAGCTACGGATGGGGAGGTTTTGTGGGAGCAACCGCCGGTGGAAACTCGATGGCGTTACTTAGTGGCATCTCAGTTGAGGTTCTAAAGAACTTAGTTCTGGCAATCCATACGATGGCGTTCAAAAATGAATTAAAAACGAATGAATCGTTAACTGTTTTTGGCGACTCTGTCTAGAGTTCGTTTATTGCTATCCGGTGGAAAATATCCAATTTATACTTTGATAAAAACCATCCCATCTCCTTTTCAGTATCTGAAACTTCTACTTTAGGCGTGAAAGTGTAAGAAACAAACAAGCATACTTCATTTTCACATTTATAATATGAGTAAGGATATACGTTAGGAGCATCCGTAATATTTACAATCGTACAAAATTTACAAAAAAAAATTATACTTTTCTAAGGTCTTTGATTCGTAAAAAAACATGGCATGGCAGAAATGAATAGATAAAAATTCATAGTTAAAAAAACAAATCAATCAATGTAATTATTATAGAATAGGATAAGAAACATACTTTTATAATATACCCCATCAGGGTGTCATGCACCTAGAACTTAATCATGTAACATCTATTTTAAGTAAATGAACATGACATGAATGTATATAAATAAATAAATCGATTCCATCCATAAAATTGTGTTAAATACTTGTAATGTATAGTATATGTATAGATATCATTTATAAATATTGTGAATCTGTTTAAAAAAAAAAATACCTCGTTGAGTTTCTTGCCGGATTCTTCTCAACGGAGGTTTTTTCCGAACCGGTGGTAGATTTTTGACGTTCATAAGTGCTTATCATAGCCTAAATTGAATAAAGAGATTTTGACTTTGACTTTGACTTTGAAATAAATTTAGCGGGACTATCTAGGGAGGAAACAGTTAAAACAGGTTTATATAGAGTAACTAATGTCTCGATTATCCCTCAATCTCAAATTACTGGTGTCAAATATTTGACTCTGCGTCAAATCCGGTTTATAGCGGTTTTGGTCACAACAGCGGCCCCTGTAAAGCTGATAGGTGACTAGAAGCTGCACGCACCGTACGCTCGGTCGTGTAATGGTGCAGTAAGCTTCAAGGCTGTATTACGTTATTGCTTTTACACGCTTGCTGGTATTAAAGGCTGTTTTGGTTTTATAACCGCCGCGTATCGTACTGCTTAATGGGTAACGTTTATGTTCTAGTTCAAAATGGTTTGAGACAAACACCATCTATATATATTTTAATGTTTCCTCAGATTTTCAGAAGTCTTTGTCTAATTATATCCTTACTAGATTTTGCCCGCGGCTGCGCCCGCGTGGTATTCGGTTATCGCGCGCTGTTCCCTCGGGAACTGTGCATTTTTCCGGGATAAAAAGTAGCCTATGTCACTCTCGGGCTCATAAACTATCTCTATGCCAAAAATCACGTCGATCCGTCGCTCCATTAGGGCGTGAAAGACAGACAAACACACGAATATACAAACACACAAATATACAAACACACTTTCGAATTTATAATATTAGTATGGATAGTAGTGTATCTTTATAGCGATCTGAGGCTCACCGACGGTGCTGGCTGTTTTAACGCTTCAACAGTATGCTAAGCCAGTGTCTGATTCACAACCGCAATGACGCACAATACCCTTCGTATTGTCTATTAGTTCTTAATAATATTTTTCTGTCTTGTGTTCTAAATTGTGGTGCAATTGCAATTTTCTTTTTTCTTTATTTTGTCTTATATTTAGCTTTATAATTGAGAGGAGGTCTTTGCTCAGCAGTACGTATGTGTCAGTCTGATAAGTCGAAATTTACGATCGCAGTCACTTCTTTTTGTCACACGGTTCGAGATGAAGATAAAAAGAGATGGAGCATTCGATCACGAGCGCCAGAGCATTGATAATACGGCCACGGATCTATCAGAATTTATAAGGCCGATAGATAAATACAACCATACGTTAATGGTAATACAAAGTTTTACGTCCCCGCTAAAAGGTCTGACAATAAAACGAGGTGCTAGAGCAGTAAAAGGTCTAATCCCAAGTTTATTGCTTAATTGGAAGGATTAATTTTATTAGTGTTTTGAAAGTTATCGTTCTGGGTTAGTTACACTGTACGCCTAATGGAATGGATCGGCTTAACCCTTAATTTGGCACCGAGTAGAATACTGGACATTCTAAAAAAAAAATCTACACGTAATATTAAAACATGGAGTTTTTTTTTTAAGTAGCATAAATTAATTAAATACTAATATTATATCACCAAAAAAATATATCAAGCCGGTGGGAACGCTAAGTGTTCGTAAGTGGCCGCCAAGATGCAGAGAGGAGGAAGGTCGCGTCTAGCGGGCTCCCGGTAAGTGGATTTTTTTTTGGTTTTTGTATGAATTTGTTATGAGTTATTGCCATTGTGATATTAAATAATAATTAAAAAACATATTTCACTATAGTTGACATTAAGAACACGTTCTGTTTGTGTGTTTAACGTTTGCAAAGTATAACGTCCATTATACATCCCGTTGCCAACTACGCAACGTTTTTACTTGCTTTTGCTACGTCCAGCATTCTTCCCGTTGCCAAGCTGAGGCTTTGCTGTGTTCCTAAGAGAAATTGTTTCTATAAATTTCATAATAAGTAATTTAGCTCTTTTTATTAATTACAAGAGCGGTATGATAAGTCAGACTTTTTTTTGGCAATGAAGGCGTCTTTTTTTTCAATTATTTCCATTGGGAGTATGATTATTTTCAAAGTAAAAGTATACTAAATTTATTAACATTCCGCTATTATATATAAAAGATTTGTCTATTGTGCTCATTTTAGAAGACTGACTTTTGACCTGGTCCAAAAAGTATTGAAGAAGATATATACGTTTAGTATAAAAATGATCTCATGATAGTGGTACTTGTTATTGTCAGAAATTTTTTATTATTTGAATTTTTTAGTATTTTTTTCTCGACAGAAAATTTTAAAATAAGCTGAATGTAACAATTGTAAGTTTGTTAATTGTTTAAAGTGTTTTTCTAATAAATATTTTTACATTTTGTATACTTTTGTTTGATTAAAAACAAATAATCGGGAAACTAAATATCTTTGGCAATGTCCAGTATACTAGACATTGAAACAATTGTCCTGCCCTCTGCCCAGTTGGCAACGTCCATCATACTTGACATACTTTTTTCTGAAAACTATTGACATTTGATTTTTTTTACTATTTTTACCGTGTATATGACAACATAATTACCCCAAAAAAACTATAATTCTAACCTTACTTCGATATTTTTATTCCTTGCCAAATTAAGGGTTTAAAGGAATTGATACTTGTGTAAAAGTCAATTTATTTTTTAACCCTCGACGTAAAAAGAGGGGTGTTACAAGTTTGACCGCTATGTGTGTGTAACGCTATTTTAAGTAGGTGGACCGATTTGAATGCAGTTTTTTGTTTGAAAACCCCCGACTTTGTCACTTCAAAGTTCAATATATCAAAAACGGTTGAACCGATTTTGATGAAACATGTCTAAGAACCATCTTTTTTTTTATTCGACGGGAAGGCAAACGAGCAAGTGGGTCTCCTGGTGGTAAGATATCACCACCGCCCATAAACATCCGCAACGCCAGGGGTATTGCAGATGCGTTGGCAACCTAGAGGCCTAAGGTGGAATACCTCAAGGGCCAGTAATTTCACCGGCTGTCTTATTCTCCGCGCAACAGTGCAAGCGCTGCTGCTTCACGACCGGATTAGCGAGCAAGATGGTGGTAGCAATCCGGGCGGACCTTGCGCAAGGTCCATCCGTAAAAAAACCTGCATCGCTAAAAAACCTGCTTTCAAATAAAAAAGCTGCATTCAAATCGGTCCGCCCGTTTAAGAGCTACGGTGCCACAGACAAACAGACACATAAACACCCCTCTTTTTACATCGGGGGTTAACATATAGACCTAACGATATATACTAGCGCTTACACATAAACCCTTATTGCTAATTATTGATGGCATTTCGTAAATGGAACAAGTCTCTGATTGCGGCCAGTCTATTGTAACACGAAGATCGATTTCCGATACACTTACATATTGTATAGAAATGTCAGCCGAGCCTACCTAATGAATTTCTAATAGCGGCCTCATAAACTGCCGTTTCTACTCCAGCACTGTCTGATTTATTTATAGACTTAACTTTTCCCGCGGCTTCGTACGCGTAAACTATTAAGATCAGACAGATTCTGTATTGAAACTCCAGAATTTTACTAAACTGCCGTGCTCGAACTAAAAGACGGCTAAGTGACATTTGGCCAAAATTGAGATGGCTTAGACTCATCGATGCGGCTTTTTTTTCTCTTTCGATCTGTATTAAAAAGTCAATTTTGGCCAAATGTCACTTAGCCGTCTTTTAGTTAAAAAATAATTAAAAAATAATTCAAAGGCACGGCTCCAGTAAAGGAGCAGAAAACGAATATTCTTGTGGGAATCAAATATCGGGACAAAAGTTCCTTCCATATTATTCCAGACGTCAGACGTCGTTTCATGTTGTTCACTTACTAAACAGGAACCTTTTATTTTTCATGCATTGCTAATATAATATTTATATTTAGTTTTATTGATTTATTTAATTTATTTCGAGTTACGTTTAAATTAAAAATTATTAAAAAAATATATAGAAACTTTTATGTTTCTGGCTGTTAACATTGATTACCTTGGTCTTAGACGAAGATTTGACTTTCTGCACTAGAGCATTAAAACTCATTTTATATCGCCTAGATAGCATAACACGAACTTTACGAGCATGAGAAGTGAAAAATCTTTTCAATATCCCATGACAAAGTGCACTCAATCGATTAAACAACTACAAAAACCAGCGAACATCGCCGTTAAAATAGAATAAATTATTAACACTTGTCTTGCCTTTGAAAATATGAGCCAACAGAGTTGTTACTAGAAAACATTTAATTCTAGACCCAACAGTGCAGACGAGAAGCTACCACAAAACAAAGGAGCACGGTTCAATTAAGAACGCGTCGTTCAAATAATTATTTTCTCCTTAATTATTACGGGTAGTAATGTTTCATTTGTTTTGCGATTTCGGTGAGCTCTCAGCCAGTACATTTTGAGTCTTGTATTAAAGTGGTTAAAGTATCGTTTAGCTTTGTAACGGGTGTTTGAAGTTAAATGCAGTTTTTGGCCGCCCGCTGAGCTCAGTCGAGGTGATCATAACAAATCATCAAGTTGTTCGCAAGGGGGGTGCACACAGACTTGGATGTCCGACATGTTTGGGTAAGGATGGAGATACACTGATGCGGCACAGTCAAAGAAACTAAGGGTCATGTTGACATATCATAGATCTGCAAAAGAAATCTTAGCGAAATGAGGGTTTTGACAGATTCGATTTGTGGCATTCGAACATGGCGGATGTAGTCAATATCTAATTTTTCTATTTCTGTTTCTTTGGCTAGTTAAAGTATAATTTTGATAGTGTTTTATGCGGCGATTAACTGACTGTGGTTTCTGAAATTTTACAACTACAATCACCGTACAACGTGCCTCTCAAAGAGAATACTTAGACGCTGGCGAAATTATCCTATTCTCAGTGTGTATTTCGATGAAGTTTGTTTACATTTAGTAATTCGTAGGTTATACCTAGACACACTTGCAGGTAAAAATAAATCTAGATTTAGTTGTTAAGCCAGGCTTAAGCTTGACAGTTCCATACATTTTGACACTACTAAACTAAGCTTAACGCTAACTCGAGATTTATGTGTTTCCAGCAAGTGGCCACTAAAGGTTTCAAGTATTACTCCGGCGTCCGGGTTGTCAAACGAAAACCTTCTATCCAAGCCGCTGGTGTGTAGCGGCCCTTAGCACCCGAAGCCCTGGCGGATGCTCCTGCGCATAAATCGCGCGGCGGGGCGTAATTTAATAGTCGGCATTAGCGGATTTTATGCTAGCCGACGGCGTTAGAGTAATTTGATTGCAGACTGGTCAGGGAATTGAATATATATGTATAGTAAAATAGGACAAGTATGTAAACTGTGACCCTTTAGGACACTTAACTGCCTACTCCGGCGCGGACGTCTGTGTCTAGAGAAAAAAGATTTTATGCCGCTATGTTATTATTATTATAATAAATTAAAAATAATATTTATAGATTCGCTGGAGGAGCGATGGCGACTGTGTTCTGTGATACATAATACTATAACTATAATTGGTTATAGGTACCTATACTATTATCTATTCTGTGTTATAGGTAGGTAGCTATTATTTTTTCATGTGTCCTTCCACGAAACTAGACTACGCTTATATTATATACTACTAATACTTACGGCCGTTATGAAGTAAATCCTGTCCATTGCACAATTTGAATCATAGACAAAAATGCAATTCTCCTCCGCAGTATGACCGTACGGTATAGTAAGTACAGCCCAGTCTGACCGCTACGAGTATCATGCGCAAAGCAGGCACAGCGCATGCAGATAACAGTTGTCAAAAACGAGTGTCGCTTCTGTCATATTGTAACTACAGTGTAATCTGTGCCTATACTCAATCAAATCACAGAACAATTTGAAGTTCGATCACAGCAGTCACAGCGGGTTCTATTGTAAACAAAACCATTTATAAATATGACAAAGTCTTTAGTCATAAGTGTTTATAGCATATTTATTAGGTATGTCAAGTTCTTTAATTGGTTTTTGATTTATATAAGACATAATTTCCACGGGTTATAGACCTTATGATAGCTACTTCTATGCAATAAAGATGCAGCTCTTCCACCTCTACACTGTAAGAACACTTACGCGTTTCGAAAACAACCAGAGCTCATCCACTGAGCTACCAAATGTTGTTACCAGGTGTTATTTGTTGCATAGGCGTAGTCATTATAATATCACAGGTGAGCAAGGTTATTGTTTTTAGTTAATTAATTCCTTTTCAGATTTGCTCCTCTAAGTGCCCTCAACTTCAAAATCTATGTAAATGTACTTACACACTTTCCTGCTTGGGCAAGATATTATGCGCAGGTATAAGTATAATCGGTCCAATAAATTAAAAAAACATTATAGTTATGTAATGTACTTGTTCCGGACAGCCACGCGGAGCTGCGCAATAGTTTTTAAGTTTTTATATAATATATAGTGTATATAGGATAAATGACATGTAAATATTAATAATATATAGAGTAATTAGTTTTAAGTTAGCTGTAATTAGATTTAGTTAGGTTAAGATTTTCAATAAAGCGATTTTTCGATTATTTATCCGCGACCCTAGCCCACACCGACGAATACATAATAAAATTGCGACTTGATTGGGCTAGGGCACCCCGATCCCCAGCGAATTAGGTTAAGTTTGTATATAATAGGTTAAGTAGTTATAAGTAAAGCCGATCGAAACCCGAAATCGGAAGCGAAAATGGCGATAATTCAGTGCGGTTTCTGAAATACAGCGACCAATGAGACCGCCTGAATTATCGCCAATCAGAGGGAAGCCGTCGGCCCGCCGCTCGGGTATAAATACGACGGCTTCCCTCTCTACACCGTTCAGTTCCGTCGACTTCATTCAGCGATCAAAGCCTTCCGAATTAAATCCAAGCGAAGCCTAGCGATACCCCCGGACCCCGTACCCCTCTCTACCTGCGACCCCTGGCTTTCGATTTGGACTACGATTCTGCTTACTCGACGACCAAGGCTTTGCGATACCGGATTCCGATCTGCTAGCGATTTTGTATACGACGAAGAAATACAGTCCATTCACCAGTGACCTGCTGCGTATTTTATTTTTGATAAACGAGAACCCGAAGCTGTCGTGTCGACGACAGTGTTTGGTCCTTCGAACCGGATCTCAAGCGACTGTATCCAGCGACCCGATTAATCAAGACCCGCGATATGGTGGTGACCCGATCACAGGGCGACCGCGAGGAGCGTCGTCTTTCGCCGAACCCCGACGAGCAAGCCGCCGCCGAACGGGCCCCCGCGACAACCACCGCACCGACGACTACCACGACGACGACACCCGAGGACGCATGGCAGCGCCAGCTGGAGCGCATCGTCCACCGCGACGTCATCTCGCCGGCGATGTTTCCCCGCGGCGAAACACTAGTGGCGGCGCGCGACACGCCGCGCGACACCGTCACCGGAGCAAGGCGCCGCGACGACATTTACTTCCCCCCGATGACCCGCGAGGGGGAAAGGGAGGTGGGGCAGCAGGCCACGCCCCCATCTCACGCCGAGTACTTCCGGCCGCTCATCCGAGCCGGTGAGGCGCAACTCGACGATCGGCGGGGGGAGCTGGGCGTGCAGCCCGGCCCCGGTGAGGCGCAATTAGCTGCTCGGCGGGGGGAGCTGGGCGTGCAACCCGGCCCCAGTCAGGTGCAACAGCGAAGCAGTGGGGGGGCAGCGGCGGTTCATCAAGAGGCTCCTGCATACGCCCCCTACTCCCAAATGGGGGGAGAAGAGTTGGCAGCAACGGACTGGGCTGCCAACGAAAAGCGACCGCGGCGATCCGTCGCTTTCTTTCAAGAACCGCAGGCAGCGATGCAGGCCTATGCGAGGTCGCCGGTACTCTCGCACGTATCAAATACGACGGCGATCCGCATTAGGCTTGCGGAAGAAGAGGCTGAAGAAGAGCTCCTGCAAATCAAACAGCAGGAGCTCGAGCTACAGAAGCAGCGGGTACGGGCCAAGTTACGAGCCAAGGTATCACTCATCGAGGCCGAGGCATCACAAGCCGGAAGCATCATCGCGCCCAACGCAAAGGTGGATGATTGGTTCCGGCGCTCCATGGCGGAGCAACCGACGCCGCAACAGGCGCCCAAGCCGGAGCCGAAGCGGCGCCCATCGCCGCCACCAGCCGAACACAAGCGGCGCCGTTCGCCGCCACCCGAACCGAAGCGGCATCGTTCGCCGCCAGCGACACCCGCTCGCGAGCGCAGCGCGAGCGGGCAGCGGGGCATCGAAAAACTCGCCGAAGCACTCGAAAAAATGGTGCGGGTGCGCCCACCACCACGACAAGTCTACGAGCTGCCTACTTTCTCCGGAGCAGCGGGGGAGTGGCTACCGTTCCAGGCAGCGTACCTGGAATCGACGAAGGCGTACAATTTTACGCCCAACGAAAACATGGCGCGGCTGCGCTCATGCTTGCGCGGCCCCGCACGCGAAGCAGTGGAGTCGCTGCTGCACACCGCCGCCGACCCCGAGGCGGTGATGCAGACCTTGCGGCAGTGCTACGGGCGTCCCGAGGTCCTGGCATCAAAGGCCTTGGACGACCTCAAGAAGCTGCCGCGCCTGGGATCCAGTGCCACCGAAATAAACACATTCGCGGTGAAGCTGCAGAACATCGTGACGGTGCTGGGGTCCATTGAGCAGCAGGGCTACCTCGCCAGCCCCCTGCTCGCCCGGGACGTGATGGAAAAGCTGAGCCCGCATCTCCGGGCACGATTCGGCGACTACGCGGCCGAACAAACGACAGCAGAGCCGCAAATAGTGGTGCTATCGCGCTTCCTTATGCGCGAGGCGGACCGTGCCCTCCGGTACGCCTACACTTCGGCGGGTACGACGTCCGCCGCCGCCGCCGCCGCGGCGCCGCAGCCGCCCCGACGAGAGGCGGCCCGACCGGCACCTACCAAGCCGACGAAGCCCGCGGCATGGAACACGCCGCGGCCGATCTACGCTACCGAGGCGCAGGACGCGCGCAACTGCCTCGCCTGCGGGGGCGGCCACCCCACCCCGCGCTGCAAGCGGGTCGCCCAGATGGCGGTGAATGAGCGCTGGCGGTGGGCCCGCGACAATCGGGTCTGCTTCCGGTGCCTCGACCGACAACACCGCCGCGAGACTTGCCGCGCCCGGACTTGCGAGGTCGACGGGTGCCGCCATGTACACCATCCACTACTACACGCGAGCGCGGCAAAAGTGCCGCGCCAAACCGACGACAACCGCGAACGCGCGCCGCCCCGGGGGCGGGCGCCTTCACCACCACCAGTGAAATCGGCGCCGCCTTCCACTGACGGGCGGGCGCCGAACTCCGACGAACAATTGGTGTCGACAGTGCGCGAGGACAACATCGGGTCCAAAGTTCTGCTGAAGATGTGCAGAGTGCGAGTTAGCGGTCCCAGCGGTGCGGTCGACACATACGCGCTGCTGGACGACGGGTCGACAGTGACGCTAATTGACAGCGAGTTAGCGCGCACCATCGGCGCTACCGGCCCCGCAGCACCAATGACAATGCGGGGCATAAGCGCCACCACAGAGCTGCCCAATAGCCGCCGTGTCGCCATCACGGTCCAAGGGCGCGGCGACGCACACAACATCACCGCGCGCACAGTGGAACGCCTCCTCATCCATCAGCAGCGACTTAGTGAAGAGGTGACCCGCTTCCCTCACTTAGCGGGTCTCGAGGAGGCGTGCTACGACGAAGCAACTCCGCGCCTGCTTATAGGCGCGGACAATTGGCACCTGCTGCTTGTCCACGAGGCGCGGACGGGGAAGCGCCGCCAGCCGGCGGCGGTCCGAACGGCACTGGGCTGGGTGATCTACGGCTCAGTGCCCCGGGCCATAACCGCGAGTGGTGGTGAAGAGGACGTTCTGTACGTGTACAAGGCCACCAACGATACGACCGAGCGGCTCGTGAGGGAGCACTTCGACATCGACGCGCTCGGCGTGTCACACAAAACAAAGACACGCCCGGCGGACGAGCGCGCGAAGAAAATATTCACGGACACCGTGAAATTCCACGGCGACCATTACGAGGTCGGGTTGCCGTGGAAAAACGATGAAGACGCAACACCGGCGAGCTACGCCACCGCGCTACAGAGGCTGCGGGGCGTAGAGCGGAAGATGCGGCGCGACGCGGTATTTGCGCGCGATTATACTGCGCAAATCGAAAACTTGTTGAAGAAGGACTACGCCGAGCCTGCGAGCGGCGAAGAGGTTTATGACCCGCGCGCCTGGGTCTTGCCGCACTTCGGCGTAAGAAACGTCAACAAACCCGGCAAGCTGCGTCTAGTGTTCGACGCGGCGAGCCGGAGCCAGGGCCGCTGCCTCAACGATTTTTTATTAGAGGGCCCCGATCTACTCCAATCCCTCCCGGGCATACTACTGAGGTTCCGGGAGGGCCGATACGCAGTGACCGCGGACATCCAGGAGATGTTCCTCCGGATAAAGATCCGTCCGGAGGACCGCCCGGCACAGCTATTTTTATGGAGAGAGCCGGGCGAAGAAAGTCCGCGGTTATATAAAATGAAGAGCATGATAGTCGGGGCCTCTAGTTCGCCGTTCCTGGCCCACAGCGTGCGGAACTACAACGCGGAGCGGCACGCGGGCGAATTCCCGGACGCAGTGCACGCCATCACACGTAGTCACTATATGGACGACTACGTAGACAGCTACGCCACGGAGAGCGAGGCCGTGCGCGTAGCAACAGCGGTCATCGAAGTCCACTCGCGGGCGGGATTCACGCTACGCGGGTGGAACACCAACGCTACGAAACTTGCAGAGAAGATCCAGCCCGAGCTGCGGGCAACAGCGCCCGCAACACTAGGCCCGTGCGAGGGGCCTAAAATTTTGGGTCTCATATGGGACCCAACCAGCGACGCACTCGGTTTTAACACGAGCATGAACCGAGTGCCCAAGGAGGTGCGCGACGGGGCGCGCACGCCGACGAAGCGGGAGGCCCTGAGCGCGGTCATGTCCATTTATGATCCGCTCGGGCTTCTCGCCCCCTACACCATCACCGCGAAGGTGATACTGCAGGCGACATGGCGCAAGCAAGCGCCGTGGGACGAGCCGCTGGACACCGAGGACGGCGGCGCATTCATTCGGTGGGCGCACGGCCTGCCGGCCGTAGCAGCGCTACGCCTGAGCCGGAGCTACGCGATTGGCCGCTACGAACTTCACGCGTTCGTAGACGCGAGCGAGAGCGCCTACGCCGTAGCGGCCTATCTACGGATAACCGACGCCGCGGGGGCGATTGCTACGACTTTGGTGGCTGGAAGAGCCAAGGTCGCCCCCCTGCGGCAGCAGAGCATCCCGCGGATGGAGCTGCAGGCTGCCCTCATCGGGGCCCGCCTGGCAGCTACGATCGTCGCTGAACAACGGCTGCATATCGAGCGCGTCGTCCTGTGGAGCGATTCACGAACGGTTTTGTCGTGGATACGGGACGACGCCAAGCGCTACACGCCGTTCGTAGCGCACCGACTCGGCGAAATAGCCGAGCTTACCCAGCCCGAGCAGTGGTGCTGGGTACCGACCCGCGAGAACCCGGCCGACGACGCTACGCGGGCGGATAGTGCCCGCGAGATCGCCGCCACCGACCGGTGGTTTACCGGGCCCGATTTCCTGCGGCTGCCCGAGGAACAGTGGCCGCAGGAGCCTCCGAGAGTGCGTGAACAAGAAGCAACCTATAGTGCGAGTGAGACGGACATAGCGACCGCGAGTGGGCATTTGCCGAATATCGTGCGGTTCTCAAACTACGAAAAGCTCATAAGAACGACCGCGCGAGTGCTTTTATTTATCGCGAAGTGCCGCGCTCGCGATACAAATAATGAGCTTACTATAGACTTAGTGCGACGAGCGGAGCACCTCTGGTATCAGAGGTGCCAAAGTGAAAATTTCGCGGAAGAGATCCGCCTCCTCCAAAGCGGGGGGAGGCTGCCGAAGAGGAGCCGCCTCTACGCCCTCGATCCCGTCCTGGAGGACGGCTTACTGCGAATGCGCGGGCGGATCGACGCCGCGCCAGTGCCGGGCCTAACCAAAAGGCCCGTCATCCTTGACGGACGACACGCCTTCGTGCGCCTTCTGATTGAAAAGGCGCACCGCGACGCCGCCCACTCATCAAACGAGCGGGTGGTGAACGACCTGCGGCAGCGGCTGTGGGTGCTCCATCTGCGCCCCACCGTGAAGAAGGTGGCGCGCGCCTGCCGCACGTGCGCCGTGCGACGCGCGACGCCTCGGCCTCCAGCGATGGGCGACCTGCCGCGGGCTCGGATCGAGCCGCACCACCGGCCCTTCACCAATTGCGGGGTCGATTATTTCGGCCCGCTCACCGTCACCATCGGGCGGCGGCACGAGAAGCGCTGGGTGGCGCTGTTCACGTGCTTGACGACGCGCGCTGTGCACCTCGAGACAGTGGCCAGCCTGTCCACCGACTCGGCAATCATGGCGCTTAGGCGCCTGGCGGCGCGGCGCGGATGGCCCCGCCTCATCTACAGCGATAACGCGACGTGCTTCCGCGGGGCCGACACCGAGCTGCGCGCCGCCTACACCGAGTGGCTGCCAGCGCTGCGCGACTATGCGCTGCGCCACCGGACGGAGTGGCGCTTCATCCCTCCGGGAGCTCCGAACCAGGGAGGGGCCTGGGAGAGGCTGGTGCGTTCAATAAAAGTCGCACTGGCCGCTACACTCTCATCCCGGGCCCCCAAAGAAGAGGTGCTGACGACGCTGCTGGCGGAGGCCGAGCAGACTGTAAACGCGCGGCCTCTGACGCACGTCTCGGTGGATCCCCGCGACGAAGAGGCGCTTACGCCGAACCACTTCCTCCTTGGTGGTTCGGCAGACGCCCCCATCACCGGCCCCTGCGACGACGCCGACCGCCGGACCTGGCGCGCTAGCCAGGCCTTGGCGGACCACTTCTGGGCCCGCTGGGTCCGGGAGTACCTCCCGACGCTAGCCCCCCGCCGCTCTCCAAGCGGGGGCGAGCGACCACTTCGAGTCGGCGACCTTGTGGTGGTCGTCGACGCCAGCCTGCCCCGGAACGTGTGGCCGCGCGGGGTCGTCGAAGCTGTCTTCCCCGGACCAGATGGCGGCGTCCGGAGCGCGGACGTGCGCACGAAGGGCGGCGTGTTCCGGCGGCCGACGACGCGACTGGCTGTCCTCCCGACGGAAGAAGGAGCCTCCCCTGCGGATACGGCGGGGGGAGAATGTTCCGGACAGCCACGCGGAGCTGCGCAATAGTTTTTAAGTTTTTATATAATATATAGTGTATATAGGATAAATGACATGTAAATATTAATAATATATAGAGTAATTAGTTTTAAGTTAGCTGTAATTAGATTTAGTTAGGTTAAGATTTTCAATAAAGCGATTTTTCGATTATTTATCCACGACCCTAGCCCACACCGACGAATACATAATAAAATTGCGACTTGAGTGGGCTAGGGCACCCCGATCCCCAGCGAATTAGGTTAAGTTTGTATATAATAGGTTAAGTAGTTATAAGTAAAGCCGATCGAAACCCGAAATCGGAAGCGAAAATGGCGATAATTCAGTGCGGTTTCTGAAATACAGCGACCAATGAGACCGCCTGAATTATCGCCAATCAGAGGGAAGCCGTCGGCCCGCCGCTCGGGTATAAATACGACGGCTTCCCTCTCTACACCGTTCAGTTCCGTCGACTTCATTCAGCGATCAAAGCCTTCCGAATTAAATCCAAGCGAAGCCTAGCGATACCCCCGGACCCCGTACCCCTCTCTACCTGCGACCCCTGGCTTTCGATTTGGACTACGATTCTGCTTACTCGACGACCAAGGCTTTGCGATACCGGATTCCGATCTGCTAGCGATTTTGTATACGACGAAGAAATACAGTCCATTCACCAGTGACCTGCTGCGTATTTTATTTTTGATAAACGAGAACCCGAAGCTGTCGTGTCGACGACAGTACTTGTACGAGTACAAACACGGGTTTACGGAACCCTACAAATGTTCGTATCTTCTAATTAATCAAACAATATCTGATTATACAGATTCCCTTCCAATTTAATTGCAAAGTGTCTGAAGATCTCGAGCGGTTAGCGAAAATAAAATATGAAATTTAATGAAATTTCAAATTATGAGGCGAAATCCAACAACAATAAGAAAAGCGTCCATTATCCCCTATTAATCCGAGGCCCTCGGGAATTAAATTAATTTTCACGTTTTCACTCTCGTAAGAGTGCTTGAAAGAGTAAACCGTTTGAGCTCTGTATGAAAAGCAATTAGAATAATGATCTTCAAGGACCTAGGGCGGACCCCCGTTTTACCCTGGTCTTCTTTAACACACCCCTCTGTGGAAAAGACAGGTCTTTTTATGTTGGTTTCTGATGAAGGTCCCGTTTTTTGTGAAGAGCTTCCCTTTGGCGAGTGTTAAGATTTTCACGTTGGCAATCGTTTCAGCGGGCTAAAGGGCCCTTTGTAGTTATCTGTTAGGGAATACGTTTTTCGGGCAGGTGGCTTTGTTGACGGCACAATGGACTTGCAGGTGGAATTTGGAGTCAGGAACAGAGTTTTGGAAGATGTTTGCGGCAGTCAATGGAGTGGGGTCTTTTAATGAATGAAAATTTGTTGGTTTTTCGATTATTGCTTTCTTTTATTTCCGTTTTTTTTTGCGCAAAAACAGTTGCAAACTTATTATAGGGATGGATGGGTTAGTAGGCTGAACTCAACAATCGTGTCAGTCAAATGTTAAAAATCTCAATTACAAATGTAAAATCACGGTGACGAAATTGTTATTTAACTGAAATAGTAACGTACCTTAACTGAGAGAATAGCAATAAAACCGAAAATATTATAGTTCAGTGTCATTATAATTTCTCAATGTCGCTGCAATTTCAATGCACTGAAGCATAATACACACCAGATTTTTTTCACACTCTTTACCATCTCATCTATATAGATGATATGATTTCAATCAACCACAACATCATCAACATAGAGTTTGACAGAAATTAAGCACTATGTTTACGAAATTACCTTTTCCATTACATAGATTACCTCCAGCCGATCATTAGTATTCTTTCCGCGCATTTGGCATTTTAAAATTCAAACTTCAAACTTCAAACCACGTCTAAGCGTGGTGTTTTCCCAATTAAGACCGTGAATTGCACTCCCGAGCGAACCAATTAGGCGAAGGTGACGGCCAATATACCTCGAGTGGCGGTACCGCTCGGAATACACCCCAATAGCCAATTAAATGCTACGTTGTTTTTGTTTTAGTTCCCAGCAGAGCTGTCAAAACGGAGAGGAATGGAATATTCCAGAACATTCTGGAAGCTTCGAGAGAATTCGTGTAGTCTGATGTTACTTCTATGTGTTTTGTACAACATTTGAATTGGAAGGATTGGAATTCGTTCATCGCTATCCCTCGGTAACTATGTAATTTTACGAGATAAAAAAAAAACCTATGTCTTTCCTCGGAATTCAAACAACATATCTGTATGTATACCGGATCAAATGATCAAATAGGAATGTTGACACCACCAACCAACTGACGTACTTTTCATTAGCTGTCAAAACACAATTCTCCCATAGAGTTGCATAAGTCGCTATTCACACACTCATACACACGCACACACACACACACACACGCACGCACGCACGCACGCACGCACGCACGCACGCACACACACACACACACACACACACACACATGCTGCATGTTAAAAGGTTTTTGTTTTTCTTTCGAATATTAACATAATTTTTAGCCTCTGTATCTTATTTTACTTAACACTACCTAATGTAAATCTAGTGAACTCGCACTCGCAGACTACCGAGATACAGGCTTCGCCTAGTTCGGAGTCTGAAGGATAAGACATAACTATGTAAAATGTGTTTTGTGAAATACATCATTATTATTATTATTATTCGTTCGCCAACTCAATCAACTAACTATTTATTTGTTTTAAAGCAACAAATAATCTAATTTTACGGTAAATCGAAAATTAATCAGGTTTTCAGGGCTAAAATAAAGCGTTTTTTTACTGGAGTTGCGCCTTCCAATTAGTTTTTAATGGCATCAACATCCCTATTCAATCGGTTTAACGGGTTACAATATTAGCGGGATTTAGGCATGTACTCGTATCGGGGGGGGCACGGTACTGCCCCCGCCAAGACGGAAAAAGTATCCTGTAAATAAAATAAACGCTCCTGCAATGAAATAACAGAACAATTTTCTTCGCTTGTCGATAGCTTTTCATATTGCAGTTCCCTTTGAATCCCCCCTAAAAACAAATTAAACATTTTTTCGCCGTCTACCCCCGAAACTGCTTAGAAAAAGCCTCGTTACGTTAAGCGGAGGACATGGCATGCGTTTGGCTTAGTAACTACTTATTTATGCTAATAGGGGGGGGGGGGGTTGGGATCAATTGTATCAATTTATGGGGGGGGCGCTGAGATTTGGGATCGAACGCGATCTGGTTAAGAGTTTGGTAATGGGTAGTGGTTTTTTTTATTGGTGAATGAAGTATTTGGATTAATAGATTGGTGATTAAAGAAAATGGTTTTGCTTAAGATGATTTTTAATCAACTGAAGTGTGACTCACTGTGGAACTTTTTAACAGAAAAAAACGTTTTATTTAACAGCAAAATCATTATTTGGTGAAGTGGAACTGATGATAAAGACCACAGTTGACCATCGGAGTTACTACTCAATAACAAGTATTTCATGGGTTGAATTTCAATTGCTTTAAAACAGTTGCTAAGCAATTTGTGCTCCTCGTAACGCATAACGCATATGATGAAATGGAATGGATGGTGGAAGCACCAAGACTCCTCAACAAAGAAAGTCTCTGCATCGGCAAACGCAATCTTTTGTAAATCTTAGATTACTTACACTAAAATGGGTGAATAAAATTTATAACAAAAAATTTAACCGACTACAAAAAACCATGAAAATAATTTTCTACCTGTCTGAACTCGATTGGTCCCTCAGCACGAGCCAGCAGGAGTGGACCTATAGTCATCTATCTCAACTACGCACTTTATATTGGGCTTCAATCACTCCTAGAAAATTATTTTCATGTTTTTTTTGTAGTTGGTTCAATTTTTTGTTATAATTTTTTTTTTGAGTCTTAAACTCACTCTTTGTCGGACCTTAAATGGTTACTCCTCTCATTTACTCAAAGGTTGACTGGTAGAGATCCCTTAAAGGGATAAGTCCGCCTTTGTATAAGTATCTCAAAGTTTGTCATTTGTGTTTTGTTTCTTTTCTTTTGTACAATAAAGAGTTTACATTCATACACATAATATCAAATGACCATTATGTGTTTCGTCCGTTATCCTTTTTAACTTTATATATTTTAATTCATACCCCCATCGGTATTTGGGATTGCGGCTCTAACTTTTTAACCCACATATCGACATAATCCGCGGGGGGTAATTCATTTGTAATTTATTTGTAATCTGTGTTGCCCGGTTGTAACGTGGCTAAGCCTCGACCAATCTCCCCGGAAAATACATTTATCATGGACTCCGTAAAAGTTCCATCATCGTAATGTTTACGGCGTACGTTTTATTATTTCATCTCGGCATTGGTCCGGTGTTGCCAGGGTAAAGTTCAAAATCCCAGGAAATTCGGACTAATATTTAGGGGCTATTTCACCCTCCATTGATTAGTGTTAATGGTTAAATGTGATGCCGTCTCTATTTGTTTTGTTCGAATAGACGAAGACGGCAACACTATTAACCGTCAGTTAACATTAGTCAATGGATGGTGAAACAGCTCCTTAGAGTCGTTCGTGTACTAACATGCTTTCGTCCTCAAGGGCCACTACCAATACTGGCAATTCGGGGAGTATACTGCCAATTATTCCCAAAAGGACGAGTACACAGTCCTATTTATGGGCGAGAGACTACTGACACTGGCGAGAGGCGAGCCCATCGGTATAGCTAACCTATAAAGTTATCGCTATATAGGTAGCTAGTTATATATAACTGCGTTGCTAAAAATAAATACTATTTTATTAGATATTTTTGATCATGCCTGCAACGCGCTTGGTTTATTTTAAGCATTAAAAGTCTATTTTTATGACACCTAAATTCAGCATACATAAGTAACCTACAACGCCTACTACGCCAACTGAAAATCTTTTTTCTTCCTTTATTTATTTAAGCTGACTAATTCGACTATCATCTTCTCCTTTTTTCTAGAATTTTCCAACCAAATATAGTATTCCCGTAACTTCAAGTTCCCCGTACTCAGCAAAATCCCCCTAATTTCCGGGTATCGCGGCGTCCGAGTCACCCGCACTGGGCACCGGTAAGCCTGATCACTCGGCAATATAAGCTGATTTGATTGCTTTAAGCCGCGCCAACATCGCTGTCGGCATATTGCTTCCAACATCACGTAACATACATTCGTATGCAGTCTTGACTTGTTTTCCAAATGTTTAATAATAATATAAATGCAACAGAGCTAGTACAGCATCTGAAGCGGCTGAAAAAGCGACATACAGTTTTCGTCTAAGAATATAAACTCCCCCCTGCCATCTCACAGCGTCGGGTCACAATATATATAAAAGCTAAAGCAGTATGGAAGCTACGAAGCTACGATCGAAACGAACACACTCACTCAGACGCACGACAGACACCGCGAGATCCCCTTAGCGGCCGTGTAGAGCGCGCATCTGTGTGAGTGTGTTCGTTTCGATCGATTTGTTCGTAGCTTCCATACTGCTTTAGCTTATATATATACTGTGGTCGGGTGTCGTAGAAGGCGTCTAAGGGAAAATCCATGATTATGGCAACCTCAACCCCCCACCCCTCAAAAAAGGAGGCTTTTATTCAGCAGTGGACGTCTGCCGACTGATGATAATGATGTAAAGGTTTAGGCAAATAATACGGCTTTGTCCCATTCGGTGTCGAGACCCTTGGTCCGTGGGGTCCTAGGTCTTTGAAGCTTCATAAACAAATAAGTAAGAGGTTAGGAGACGTCGCATGGGACCGAAGAGCGGCTTTCTCGTATAAACAATTAGAAAGAGAGAGAGAGAGAGAGAGAGAGAGAGAGAGAGAGACAGCCAGCTACATAACAAAACATATTAAAAAAACTGTATTATGCGTTCAAAAAACCTCAATGCGCTTGTCCTCGCGAACTTTTTTGATCCATTATTGACCGAACGATCGCGAAACGCGATTGAATGTTTCTGTTTCAGCGCTGTCTTTCAATTGCGTTTCAGATGCGTACAATGTACAACCATGTGACATATAGACAGACTGACGGACAGTATACATACTTCGGGTGAAGAACTCTAAAAACTATAGTTTTGAAAAACATAAACACAGCGCGGCCGTTGATCGTCAACCTTTTTTTTGGAGTTCCGAAAAGCGTGCGAAATATCCATTATCGCACGGAACCGTCACGATCGCCGGCCCATTTCCTCCCTATCTCGCACCTGGCCTGTTTACATGCGAAACACCGATATTTTCATATCAAACCTTTTTTCCCCAACACCATCGTCAACATAAAAACAACCTAAATTTGAAGTGTTTACATTTATTTTGCGGCGACAAGGTTGCGGTTAAATATTAAATATTCGCTTGAAACCAGTACGTTGCGTAGAAGGCAATCAGAAAAATAACTTGGGAAATAAATTGATCCGATCGGGTAGAAATGAGCTTAAAACAACGTTATGGGGTAATGCTTTGTTTTCCAAAGGTCGGGCATCTTGAGAATATTGACTATACGTATAGAATTTAGATTTTTCAATAGGTATTGCCTTGTGATATTGCTCTAAATAAAAATAAGTACTTATTGCTGGTTAAATAAAAGCTTGTGATAAAAAATATATAGAGTAATGCCATTAATTAGAAAAGATAAGCAGTTGTTGTATTTAAAAATTTGTTCTACTTACATCTTATACCACACTTATACCTATTAGCTTATACTTGTATGTATAATAAATGTGACAATTTGTATGTGGATTTATTTCATCACATTTCGCTCTAAATTGACTGGACTGATTTGATGATGATGATGATATTCGCTAGATATACATAAATAGATTTTGGGAATAACACCTGACTAATTTTGAATCCTACATACCCACGCGGCCACGGGACCAAAATTTACGCATAAACAATACTGAAATTTCAATTTCAGTCTAGAGTCTACATACAATTTTGGCGAGAGGATTTTCATACAACAGATATAAAAATCACCATGTAGTTTTTTTATGTTTCCATAGACATTTAGTATAATCATTTTAT
Source organism: Choristoneura rosaceana (assembly GCA_037349165.1). Taxonomy (NCBI): domain Eukaryota; kingdom Metazoa; phylum Arthropoda; class Insecta; order Lepidoptera; family Tortricidae; genus Choristoneura; species Choristoneura rosaceana. Next base: position 2,595,532 of record JAZBNJ010000019.1, read on the forward strand.
TTCAATTGAACTACTAGACCTTCGCCCAGGCGAGCAGAGCCGCAGGTAGAGTCTAACACTTTGCATGGATAGCACAAGTAATAATGGTTGAAGCGGTTGAAACGGTTACTTATGGCGGATACTTAGAAAATAATTGACTATTTAATTAAAAAGATTAATTGACAAATATTTAAGATTATCTATCACACATTAAGTTCAAGCAATAATTAAACTTTAATCATTAACTATATTAACCGTATCTACTCAACAAACGGCACTAATAAATTAAACACAGCACTCGTAACAAGGTCCGTAGCGGTCATAATCGCCTGTCAATATGTCACCGTCCGCGATACAAAGTGAATGCGTTAACCTGCTGAGTTGTCACGCTATACTCGATCTAAAGTATCGAGCATTAAAGTGATGCATGAGGTCCATCTACGTCCGCTGTGAATTGTGCTGGCTGCACTAACTGGAGGGATCGCCAACATTTGGGGATGTTTTTTTAAATAGTTTTCTTCAGACCTTTTTCTTTTTATTTAAGAGCGCGCATACATTTTGTCCCAACTCGTCACTTGCGCGATCTCCTGCTCGAGCGGTGTGATTCGCCCGCACAATACCACGGTTTGATGTGTGCGTGCGATGTGGCGCTGGCGACACAACTTGATCATTGTACATTTTCCACCGTAGTAAACTTAAGTTTTGTTGTCATATAAATATTTTAATTTTTTAACAAAATAATGTATTTTGTTTCAAGTTCTTTTTTATCTTGCCCTGTTAGTACGTTAGTTAATTAGTAAGTACTTATGGATTACATTTTGGAAGCTAAACTTGACTAAATGTGCGTTTAATTTTTTTAGATTGAGTGAGAATTTTACATACGTGTGTAAATCAGAATAGATGACAATGCAATATTGTTATGATGACTCTGATCTGATGAAAAAGCTGGAAGGTGGCCATAGGAACTCTGTAATAAATCCCTATAACCACATCGACTTTGGGTTCGTTTGATTCGTCTCGAAATGTACTTTGGCCCTAGATGTTAACAATGGATAATAATGTACAGTCAGTAAAAAAAGTTAGTAATAAAAAATTAATTTTTCAGTGCGCACAAAACATTTACTTAGTTTCAATGTTTCGCGCACATAATGATGGTATATTGTGTGAGGGCACGCAGTACTTAGTAAACAGCTAAATATCTCATCATCATTGCTCATAATGCTACCAGATGTTAGACTCACAACACACACACAACAGCAACACAACATCCACGTTGTCTAACATTTGGTAGCATGGTGTAGGGTTGTGTTGCTCTGAAGATGAGCTCTTGTTGAGTTCGAAACGGGTTGATGTAGTGTGGTGACGGTAATAGATGGTTTCGTGTGATTTATGTGTGTTCTTACAGTGTGGAGGTGGAGGAACTGCATGAACACGCATATCTTACATAAACTTAGCTATCGTAAGGTCGCGGATGAGCAAAGAAATTATTTTAGTTCATCATTGCTCATATTTTCATATCAATATTTAAGACAACAAATACAGGAGTTGTCAAATACCGTTTTCGTTATTACGTCAAAAAAAAAAACGTTTGTTGTATGGGAGCCCTCCTTAAGTATTTATTTTATTGTTTTTAATATTTGTTGTTATAGCGATAACAGAAATACGTCATGTGTGAAAATTTCAACCGTCTAGCTATCACGGTTCATGAGATACCTACAGCCTAGTGACAGTCAAGGACAATGGAGTCTTAGTAGTAGGGTCCTGTTTTTTATCGTGTCAGTACTTAATCGCGAAAAACTTTTTCACGAAAACTTTCTCAAGAATATGTCATTACTTTTGGAATCAAGATGGCGGATGACATTTCAAGGCCGGGAATCGACATGAATGTCATTTTAGACTAATTTGGCAGCCTTAAATGGGAATTTGACAATATGTTTTGGATATAGGATGGCCGATGACATATCGAACCAATAAAATGCCATAGGTGTCATTTTGGACTAATTTGGCAGCGCTAAATGTGAATCTGTCATTATTTTTTGGATCCAAGACGGCGGATGGCATTTCGAGGAAAGAAAATGTCATGGGTGTCGTTTTTGACTAATTTGTCAGCGCTAAATGCGAATCTGTCATATTTTTTTGGATCCAAGATGGCGGATGACATTTTGTGGCAGAAAAACGATATGGGTGCCGTTTTTGACTAATTTAGCAGCGTTCAGCGTAAATCTAACATCATTTTTTATTCCAAGATGGCGGATGACATTTCAATTTCAAGGTCGGAAATTGTCATGGATGTTGTTTTCGACTAATCTAACACTATTTTTAGGATCCAAGATGTTCATTCCACTATCTCGGATCTAAAAAATTAATGTCTAAACGCATTTATCGCTGCCAACTTAGTAAAACGACATCCATAACGCTTTTCTGCCATGAAATATTATCCGCCATCTTGGATCCAAAAAATAATGACGGATTCGTATTTAGCGCTGCAAAATTAGTCGGAAACGACATCCATGACGATTTCCGGTCTTGAAATATCATCCGCCATCTTGGAACAAAAAAATAATGTTAAGTAGGTATATTTACTCTGAACGCTGCTAAATTAGTCGAAAACGATACCCATGACCTTTTTCTCACTCGAAATGTCATCCGCCATCTTGAATCCAAAAAATAATGTCAGATTCACATTTAACGCTGCCAAATTAGACGAAAACGACATCCATGACTATTTCCATCCGTGAAATGTCATCCGCCATCTTGGAACAAAAAATAATGTTAGATTTATGCTGAACGCTGCTAAATTAGTCAAAAACGGCATCCATAACGTTTTTCTGGCATGAAATGTCATCCGCCATCTTGGATCCCAAAAATAATGACAGATTCGCATTTAGCGCTGCTAATTTAGTCGGAGACGACATCCATGACGATTTCCGATCTTGAAATGTCATCCGCCATCTTGGAACAAAAAATAATGTTACATTTACGCTGATTCGATTTGTGGCATTCGAACATGGCGGATGTAGAAAATATATAATTTTGCTATTTCTGTTTCTTTGGCTAATTGAAGTATAATTTTGATAGTGTTTTATGCGGCGATTAACCTTAACAGTGAACAGTGAAATGACGGATGTAGACAATATCTAATTTTGCTATTTCTGTTTCTTTGGCTAGTTGAAGTATAATTTTGATAGTGTTTTATGCGGCGATTAACTTTAACAGTGGACAGTGATCACAAAATTCTATATTGCTCTCGTGTCTGACATTTTTTAATGCGCAAGTTGTTTCCACGTGGTTTCTGGAATTTTACTATCAAGTTGCAAAAACTACAATCACCGTACAACGTCCCTCTCAAAGAGAGTACTTTGACACTGGCGAAATTGTCCTATTAAATAAGACAGAAAGCCATATTTTAAAAGAGAAGAAGAAGAAGAAATTAGTCGGAAATGACATCCATGACGATTTCCGGTCTTGAAATGTCATCCGCCATCTTGAAGCAAAAAATAATGTTATATTTACGCCGAACGCAGCTAAATTAGTCAAAAACGACACCCATATCGATTTCCTGCCACGAAAGTCATCCGCCATCTTGGAACCAAAAAATAATGACATTCGCATTTAGTGCTGCCAAATTAGTCGAAAACAACATCCATGACGATTTCCGGACTTGAAATGTCATCCAGCATCTTGGAACAAAAAATAGTGTTAAATTTATATTTTCGTTTATTGCCCTTATCTGAAATTAAGTATAAGATTTTTACTGTACAACTAGCTTTTATTTACTTTATATACTAACTCACTATCATGCTAACATGTATACAACAGGGCAAGTTAAATGAAAACTTTAACAACTTTTAGTTACCTAGATTAAAAATTAAAAGACAATATTTTTTTGCTGACTGTACCTTTGTCCCTTTGTTACCACTTAGAACCAAAGTACTCCTCAAGAAAAATCTAATGAGCCCAAGCTCGATAGGGTTATGTCGTTTTATTACAGAGTTCTTATGGTCACCTTCCAGCTCCATCATCAGATCAGCTTCATGTCATAGTAATATTACATTGTCATTTAATTCACACATCCATGCAAAGTTTCAGCTCAATCGAAAATCGAGAAGTGGGCCAAATTAGCTACCAAAGTTTGACCAATAGGTGCTTAAACACTAACATACATATAATACTAATAAGGCAAGTTATACAAAATGCTTGTGAAATGTAAAATTTATATACCCGTATAAGTTTGAGTGAAAATTGCAAAAAATTAAAACATTTAATTTTAACAGGTAAAAAACCCCCGCAAAAATAAAAAAAAACGAAAAAAAGGCGCCAAAAAAGAACAACTAAAAAGTAAAAAATAATTATGCACTACCTAGCTGTTGCCCGCGACTTCATCTGCGAAGAATTCATTTATCCCTATCCCGCGGGGACTATGGTGATTTCCCGCAAAGTTAGCCCAAGTTAATTTAGTATAAGTACCTAGTAATATTTTTTTTATCTAAGCGTCGTCGGTGTCGGGGGACCGCTAAGGTTAACAGAAAACTAAAGTGCATATGTTGTATTTTTAAAGTAGGTATTAACCTTAGCGGTCCCCCGACACCGACTACGCTTAGATAAAAAAAATATTACTAGGTACTTATACTAAATTAACTTGGGCTAACTTTGCGGGAAATCACCATAGTCCCCGCGGGATAGGGATAAATGAATTCTTCGCAGATGAAGTCGCGGGCAACAGCTAGGTAGTGCATAATTATTTTTTACTTTTTAGTTGTTCTTTTTTGGCGCCTTTTTTTCGTTTTTTTTTATTTTTGCGGGCGTTTTTTTGTCGGGGGTTTTTAAAATTTTTAATTTTAGTTTTTTTATTTCATGCTTTTTAAACTTTGTTTGTATATATTTTAAAGTGTACTAGTGTATTGAATATCCTGGCTGCAGCTCAGCTCGTGTTGCCATCATTGCATTGTAATGTAGAATCAAATACTGATCAAAAGGAATCAAACACGACATGTCTGCTATTTTTTTTTGAAGAGTAGGTATACTGGTGTGCTGGATATAACCTGGCTGCAGCATCAGCTCGCCGTGTTGCCACCACTGCATTGTATGTAGAATCAATTACTGATCAAAACTAATCCAAACACGACATATGTGCTATTATTTTTTCTAGTGTTCAAGTGTGCTGGATATCTTGGCTGCAGCATCAGCTCATCTTGTTGCCACCATTGCATTGTATATAGAATCAAAAACCGATCGAAACGAATCCAAACACGATATATCTGCTATGGATTTATCAAGAGTGTACCTACTGGTGTTCTGGATATCCTGGCTGCAGCATCAGGTCGAGAATTGCATAATCTTGCATAGTTATATAGCATACATGGGTGTTTCAAATTTTACGTCCCAAATATGCTTGAAAGTAAAGTAAATACCCATTATGCATATAAAATTCCTACTGCAGCGAACAAAAGAGCTGATGATCTTCAAACGGCTGAACCGATTTTGATAAAACATGTCTAAGAACCATCGCCAAGAAACCAGCTTTCAAATAAAAAAAACCGCATTCAAATCAGTCCACCCGCTTAAGAGCTACAGTGCCACAGACAGACACACAGACAGACAGACACACAGACAGACACACAGACACACATAGCGGTCAAACTTATAACACCCCTTTTTTTGCGTCGGGGGTTAAAAATTACTTTCAAGTATCAAGCAATTGCGGATGCGCTATAACTATCGAATGTTTACAGTAATGGTTGGTTAAGGTTGTTAACCTTTCTGAGAGCGCAGAGCGATACGTCCGTTCCTTGGGAGAGCCCGGCGCTTTCTGAATCGTAACTATTGACGCGCGGGGTTATATAATCGATTTCGGACCGAAGTTTAGAAAATTGTCAAAATTAAATGAGCTATTATTAAGCGCTGAAAAAAATATTACAGACTAAACATTACCTGTAGATATATAATAAAATTGTTTTATTGGTAAATACATTGTAATAAATGAGAAAAAAAAATATTAAATAGACCGATTAAGACATTTTGTAGAATGGTATTTGAATAATAATAGCTTATATTTTGATACATATGACATCACTATGCATCAAAAGACTATATGTTCTATTATAAAATATTAAATTTACATCGTCTGTGGTGGGTTATAATGGCATTATTTCGCATGAAAGTCAGCTCTGACGCGTATTTTCGGAAAACCTCACCTACGAAATAATTTGGTAAAAAAAAATCGCTGATGGAAACAAATTAAAATTACCGCTATGCATCATAGTAAGAGTTTGTCCATACGTTACATTAGTTTTTTCTGAAAAAATGTAAGCATTTAGACATTAATAAGGCGTTTGAAAAACCTCAAAATCACCGAATGGCCAACTTTTTGTATGCACGCTCTTAAGCCTAAAATACAATATCAACTTGATTACCTAGATAATATGCATACAATTTTTTCTAATGCATCAACGACGAAAGCGAAGTTGGTTGCATTGGAAGTTTTTTTTTAACTCCAGGGAGTTTGGGTCGCAGTTTTATCCGGAGTTTTATCCGGTGTGGTCTGGCACTGTCCGGGTCCTCCTTTCTGAGTTATTCATAATATATTTTTCTCGATTGCACGGCTCCATCTTCTGTAAACCAGCTCATATAAAATTAAATCAACTAAAACAAGTTAACAAAATTAATCAATGGATCTTAAAGCGACTCAAGTTAAAAAAATAAAACAATACGAAAAGTCTGACATCTTGATTTTTATTTCTGTTTACGTTAGTAAATATTAAATGGTAAAGAAACTACCAAAAAAGTATTGTTCTAAAAGCTAAAACATGACACACTCCGAGGAAAACCTAACAGGAAATAGTGACAACTGTTTTTCATGCAAAAATAAAACAGCCTATGGATTCTATCGATGGCCAGTGTTAGGTAGATTCAACAAATAACCAATCTAAAATAACACTGCGTTGCGTACATTATGCTTAGACACCTACAGAATGGATATATCTGTTAATGGTTGAAGACCAAAAAGTTGCACACCATTAAAGCTTAGCACTTAGTTTTAATTTCAGTTAACTTTTTCCATTGTGACACGAAAATTAATCATACGTTTGTATGGATAATTTTTTCTTTCACTTGAAACATTTTTTTATTTTAAAAGTTACATTTTAATTATAAAAGTTACCAATGCACCTCGGTTGGCGACCCCTGGCGTTCAGTATGCAGCTCAGTAATTCGCGCCATCGCTTACCCGCATTGCACGTCTTAACAGCTTAATAAAGTCCAACTTATTAGCTCCACTCGCTCACTTGAATACATTTCGAGGTAGTTTGATATAAATACTTACCTTTACATCTGAAATTTACCACGAGCTTTACGGTAAAGGAAAAGGTTCGTGATACCTGGACGAAACTGCGAAGTAATTCAACGGTGGTGAAGCTCCCAATCTGTACTAAGCCTGCGTGGGAACGGTCCAAGCCCGCTCATTCTGAGGGGAGACATAAGTCAAAGTCAAAGTCAAAATATCTTTATTCAATTTAGGCTTATGAATGTCAAAAAAATCTACCACCGGTTGGAAAAAAACCTCTGTTGAGAAGAATCTGGCAAGAAACTCGACGAGGTATCTTTAAAAAAAACAGATTCACAATATTAATAAATGATTATCTATATACTATACATCACAAGTATTTAAAACAACTTTGTTTTTAACACAGTAGGTTCGCTATTTGAAGGGATCGCTAATGCGGATCGGAATTATTTCCAAATATCCCTGTCCATGATATAATAATTGACTTTATAATAAACCTTAGATATTAACGTCTTCTTGACAGTAGATTTGAATTTAACGCCCAGCAGTAGGACGAGTAAAATCTGCGATGACATGCCATTTTACTAAACAAAATCATCATCAACGTCATCAGCCATCGCCTATGTTGTAGGTTTCATTATACAAGGAATCTAAACCTTATTGTAATCCTGGCCGACTCCATGTTCTTGCTGTTATTTGTGACTTTTTATTGTCATTCTCTCTTGTTTTTCTTGTGTTGTGATTGAATAAACTCTGCTTATATACGTTACTTAAATATGTGTTTAAATCCAGTTTTACAATAACCTATAACCCCGCGTCCCATCTCCGCTACGATAACGTCACCTCGTCTCACGAAATGACGTCATCAGTCACCCTTCTACAGTCTACCTTCGAGAGGGCAATTTGCCTTTTCATGCGATGGCTATTTTTAAAGCGTTTCGATTTGAAGATACTGAAAGAAACTGGAAATGTAGTTTAGATGGCAATGCAAGTACAGTCGCCAAAAAAGCTTGCATTAAAGATGTAATTTTGAACAAGACTTGTTATTTTTAAACAAAAATACATTTATTCACGAAAACAGCAGGTGGTAGGACCTAATGCAATGTCCGCTCGGATTGCTACCACCATCTTGCTCGCTAATCCTGCCGTGAAATAGCAGTGCTTGCACTGTTGTGTTTCGGCGTGGAGAGTAAGACAGCCGGTGAAATTACTGGCACTTGAAGTATCCCAGCATAGGCCTCTAAGTTGGCAACGCATCTGCAATCCTCCTGATGCAAGTGTCTATGGGCAGTGGTAATCTCTTACCATCAGGAGGCCCACTTGCTCGTTTGCCACCCAGTCGAATAAAAAAAAAAACTTAACTCTTGAGCCATTAAATTTAACACCAAATGAAATAAATCTCTGATAATGGCACAAGCCATCGTCTTGTCCAATTAAGGAGATGAGTTTCGATAACAGAAGGGTCACGCGAGGTGCTACCGTGTGGTTGGAGGCACGATGAAGGAATAACAATACCTTCAGAGCCCAGTCAAGACTGCCCATCTACCTTAAATCTAGTTTTATGAATTCTTAAGTTTCTAGCCGGCTACTTTCCACGCGTGGGAGCCGCAGATAAAAATGCAACACTTACTTACCGCATGCAACAGCAATAAGCAAGTGTCATTTTTCCAATGGTTCAGAAATACGGTATTTGTGCCAGGATATACTTCTTGACTGTTGGCCTCTTAGAAAGGCTCAAAGTCACGCAACGAGCTATGGAGAGAGCTATGCTTGGAGTTTCTTTGCGCGATAGAATCCGTTACGGAAATTCGTCGGAAAACTAAAGTCACTGACATAGCTGAAAACATATGCAAGTTGAAGTGGCAATGGGTGGGCCATATCGCTCGAAGAACAGATAACCGTTGGGGGAGAAAATTTCTCGAGTGGAGACCGCGGATCGGCAAGCGCATTGTAGGACGTCCACCAACGAGATGGACGGATGACCTAGTTAAAGTCGCGATTTCACGGTGGATGCAAGCTGCTTTCAACTGAGGCAATCGGAGGTCTATGAGGGAGGCCTAATGAGGTTGATGAGTTAGCTATCTAAAAATTTAAAGATCGCTCATAGACGTTAAAAAAACGTAAACCATGGCTTATAAAATTCCTTATCGGGCACTCGAATCCTCCAAAAACAAATCCAATCAAACAATGTCAAATTATTGGCACAAAGTAGCCAAAAACAGTCCCTCAGTTTAATGCGCAAACCGAAATTGATTGCGGCAAAACATCTGTTGTAGGAAGTTGCTAATTGCCTAACTTGCCGACGCTACCGATTGGTTCGCCGATAAATGGATCAGTGTTAGGCTGACTGTACACGAGAGAGTTCACGTGTGTCGATGTCCAAATGTACAAAAAGAATGTCTTCACTATTTCATTTGCTGACTGACTCATTGACTGATTGACTCTGTGACCGGATGGATGCATTGATGCATGTTTGTTACTCCTTCACGCTAAAATGACTCGATGGATTTGGAAGAACTTTGGTGTATAGATAGCTGGATATCTGAAACAAGACATAGGCTACTTTTTATCTTATTATTCCGTCAGAATCGGGATAAAATCTCGAAAACATAACCTGGGCTTAGACTCCAAAAATTTTGCACGGCTGTTTTCAATGCTACTTTAATAAGAACCGCAATGTAATGCTTGGGAATTGCCGTGGGAATTTAGCAAAATCCCGGAGTTTCAATTTCACTATCAGATTTAAAGTTTGTCTAAAGTGAACCCAATGACCGGTGTGAAGTTAGCGGCCAAAGTTAGCAGCCATCGATAACACGACCAAATTAAGAAGTCAATGTTTCATTTGTGATAAAGGCTTACTAAAAACGGTCAAATTTACTCTAAATCATACAATTGTATATATACCATCGGTAATCGGTTGTAATAATCGATATTCACGGATAATATCGTAATGATAATTTGGCCGCTATCTTCACAACTTTAGCAGCCAAACCCAAATTTTGGTTATTGTTGCTGAGGCCTAATACTATAAGAGCAGTATTTGTAGTGGTAAATACAGGCATTAAAAAGCTAAATGATAAAATAATTCCCAATCGTGTAACTCATTTAGTGGACCGATAGACACAAACTTTTTTTTTTCAAGAATTACGGAGTAGTTGAAGACGTCATTGATTTAAAGTACGTTAGACGGTAGGGCAGGAATTTCTGTTATGTACATAGTAAAGCTTATGAAATACGACGTCTAAAAAATTATATTTCAAAGTGATACCTCATCGTCTAGATAGTTTGGTTGGTAAGCAAAGTCAACAAGTTTACTTTACAGAAAATTATGGAGTACTTGCAGAAGCCAATGGTTTAAAGTATTTAAGACGGCAGGGCAGGGATTTCTGTTATATACATCATGAAGCTTATAAAATACCACGTCTAAAAAACCATATCGTAAAGTGATACCTCATCGTCTAGATAGTTTGGTTGAGTAAGCAAAGTCAACAAGTTTACTTTACAGAAAATTATGGAGTGCTTGCAGAAGCCACTGGTTCAAAGTATGTTATACGGCATGGCAGGTATTTCTGATGTATACATCGTAAAGAATATAAAATACAACGTCTGGAAAGTTATATAACAAAGTGATACCTCGTCGTCTAGATGGTGTCGTTGAGCGTCAAACACGCGAAGGATAATTTTTTGAATATTTTTATAAGAGCTGTCAGATATCATCGATCCAAAGTATGTTAGACGTTAGGGCAGGAATTTCTGTTATGTACATAGTAAAGCTTATGAAATACGACGTCTAAAAATTTATATTTCAAAGTGATACCCCATCGTCTAGATGGTTTGGTTGAGTAAGCAAAGTCAACAAGTTTACTTTACAGAAAATTATGGAGTACTTGCAGAAGCCAATGGTTTAAAGTATGTTAGACGGCAGGGCAGTGATTTCTGATATATAGATCGTAAAGTATATAAAATACAACGTCTCGAAAATTATATTACAAAGTGATACCTCGTCGTCTAGATGGTGTCGTTGAGCGTCAAACACGCGAAGGATAATTTTTTGAATATTTTTATAAGAGCTGTCAGATATCATCGATTTAAAGTATATTAGACGGTAAAACAGGAATTTCTGTTATGTACATAGTAAAGCTTACAAAATACGACGTCTAAAAAATTATATTTCAAAGTGATACCTCATCGTCTAGATAGTTTGGTTGAGTAAGCAAAGTCAACAAGTTTACTTTACAGAAAATTATGGAGTACTTGCAGAAGCCAATGGTTTAAAGTATGTTAGACGGCAGGGCAGTGATTTCTGTTATATACTTCATAAAGCTTATAAAATTCCACGTCTAAAAAACCATATCGTAAGGTGATACCTCATCGTCTAGATAGTTTGGTTGAGTAAGCAAAGTCAACAAGTTTACTTTACAGAAAATTATGGAGTACTTGCGGAAGCCAATGGTTTATAGTATGTTAGACGACAGGGCAGGGATTTCTGTTATATACATCATGAAGCTTATAAAATACCACGTCTAAAAAACCATATCGTAAAGTGATACCTCATCGTCTAGATAGTTTGGTTGGGAAAGCACAGTGAGCAAGTTTATGTTAAAGAAATTCATGGAATACTTGCAGATGCCGATGGGTTAAAGTATGTTAGACGGCAGGGTAGTGATTTCGGTTATGTATACATAGTAAAGTTTATGAGATACAACATCTGGAATATTATATTACAAAGTGATACCTCGTCGTCTAGATGGTGTTGTTGAGCGTCAAACACGCGAACGATAATTTTTTAAATATTTGTACAAGAGCTATCAGATATCATCGATTAAAAGTATATTAGACGGTAGGGCAGGAATTTCTGTTATGTACATAGTAAAGCTTATGAAATACGATGTCTAACAAATCATATTTCAAAGTGATACCTCATCGTCTAGATAGTTTGGTTGAGTAAACAAAGTCAGCAAGTTTACTTTACAGAAAATTATGGAGTACTTGCAGAAGCCAATGGTTTAAAGTATTTTAGACGGCAAGGCAGGGATTTCTGTTATATACTTCATTAAGCTTATGAAATACCACGTCTAAAAAACCATATCGTAAAGTGATACCTCATCGTCTAGATAGTTTGGTTGGGAAAGCAAAGTGAGCAAGTTTATGTTAAAGAAATTAATAGAGTACTTGCAGATGCCGATGGGTTAAAGTATGTTAGACGGCAGGGTAGCGATTTCGGTTATGTACATAGTAAAGTTTATGAGATACCACGTCTGAAATATTATATTACGAAGTGATACCTCGTCGTCTAGATGGCGTGGTTGAGCGTCAAACACGCGAACGATAATTTTTTAAATATTTGTACAAGAGCTATCAGGTATCATCGATTAAAAGTATGTTAGACGGTAGGGCAGGAATTTCTGTTTTGTACATAGTAAAGCTTATGAAATACGACGTCTAAAAAATTATATTTCAAAGTGATACCTCATCGTCTAGATAGTTTGGCTGAGTAAGCAAAGTCAACAAGTTTACTTTACAGAAAATTATTGAGTACTTGCAGAAGCCAATGGTTTAAAGTATGTTAGACGGCAGGGCAGGGATTTCTGTTATATACTTCATAAAGCCTATGAAATACCACGTCTAAAACTATATCGTAAAGTGATACCTCATCGTCTAGATAGTTTAGTTGGAAAAGCAAAGTGAGCAAGTTTATGTTAAAGAAATTCATGGAGCACTTGGAGATGCTGACGGGTTTAAGTATGTTAGACAGTAGGGCAGCGATTTCGGTTATATACATAGTAAAGTTTATGAGATACCACGTGTGGAAAATTATATTTTAAAGTGATACCTCGTCGTCTAGATGGTGTCGTTGAGCGTCAAACACGCGAACGATAATTTTTTAAATATTTGTACAAGAGCTATCAGATATCATCGATTAAAAGTATGTTAGACGGTAGGGCAGGAATTTCTGTTATGTACATAGTAAAGCTTATGAAATACGACGTCTAACAAATTATATTTCAAAGTGGTACCTCATCGTCTAGATAGTTTGGTTGAGTAAACAAAGTCAGCAAGTTTACTTTACAGAAAATTATGGAGTTCTTGCAGAAGCCAATGGTTTAAAGTATTTAAGACGGCAGGGCAGGGATTTCTGTTATATACATCATGAAGCTTATAAAATACCACGTCTAAAAAACCATATCGTAAAGTGATACCTCATCGTCTAGATAGTTTGGTTGAGTAAGCAAAGTCAACAAGTTTACTTTACAGAAAATTATGGAGTGCTTGCAGAAGCCACTGGTTCAAAGTATTTAAGACGGCAGGGCAGGGATTTCTGTTATATACATCATGAAGCGTATAAAATACCACGTCTAAAAAACCATATCGTAAAGTGATACCTCATCGTCTAGATAGTTTGGTTGAGTAAGCAAAGTCAACAAGTTTACTTTACAGAAAATTATGGAGTACTTGCAGAAGCCAATGGTTTAAAGTATGTTATACGGCAGGGCAGGGATTTTTGTTATATACTTCATAAAGCTTATGAAATACCACGTCTAAAAAACCATATCGTAAATTGATACCTCATCGTCTAGATAGTTTGGTTGGGAAAGCAAAGTGAGCAAGTTTATGTTAAAGAAATTAATGGAGTACTTGCAGATGCTGATGGGTTTAAGTATGTTAGACGGTAGGGCAGCGATTTCGGTTATATACATAGTAAAGTTTATGAGATACCACGCGTGGTAAATTATATTTTAAAGTGATACCTCGTCGTCTAGATGGTGTCGTTGAGCGTCAAACACGCGAAGGATAATTTTTTAAATATTTGTACAAGAGCTATCAGATATCATCGATTAAAAGTATATTAGACGGTAGGGCAGGAATTTCTGTTATGTACATAGTAAAGCTTATGAAATACGATGTCTAACAAATCATATTTCAAAGTGATACCTCATCGTCTAGATAGTTTGGTTGAGTAAGCAAAGTCAACAAGTTTACTTTACCGAAAATTATGGAGTACTTGCAGAAGCCAATGGTTTAAAGTATGTTAGACGGCAGAGCAGAGATTTCTGTTATATACTTCATAAAGCTTATGAAATACCACGTCTAAAAAACCATATCGTAAGGTGATACCTCATCGTCTAGATAGTTTGGTTGAGTAAGCAAAGTCAACAAGTTTACTTTACAGAAAATTATGGAGTACTTGCAGAAGCCAATGGTTTAAAGTATGTTAGACGGCAGGGCAGGGATTTTTGTTATATACATCATGAAGCTTATAAAATAACACGTCTAAAAAACCATATCGTAAAGTGATACCTCATCGTCTAGATAGTTTGGTTGAGTAAGCAAAGTCAACAAGTTTACTTTACAGAAAATTATGGAGTACTTGCAGAAGCCAATGGTTTAAAGTATGTTATACGGCAGGGCAGGGATTTTTGTTATATACTTCATAAAGCTTATGAAATACCACGTCTAAAAAACCATATCGTAAATTGATACCTCATCGTCTAGATAGTTTGGTTGGGAAAGCAAAGTGAGCAAGTTTATGTTAAAGAAATTAATGGAGTACTTGCAGATGCTGATGGGTTTAAGTATGTTAGACGGTAGGGCAGCGATTTCGGTTATATACATAGTAAAGTTTATGAGATACCACGCGTGGTAAATTATATTTTAAAGTGATACCTCGTCGTCTAGATGGTGTCGTTGAGCGTCAAACACGCGAAGGATAATTTTTTAAATATTTGTACAAGAGCTATCAGATATCATCGATTAAAAGTATATTAGAAGGTAGGGCAGGAATTTTTGTTATGTACATAGTAAAGCTTATGAAATACGATGTCTAACAAATCATATTTCAAAGTGATACCTCATCGTCTAGATAGTTTGGTTGAGTAAGCAAAGTCAACAAGTTTACTTTACCGAAAATTATGGAGTACTTGCAGAAGCCAATGGTTTAAAGTATGTTAGACGGCAGGGCAGGGATTTCTGTTATATACTTCATAAAGCTTATGAAATACCACGTCTAAAAAACTATATCGTAAGGTGATACCTCATCGTCTAGATAGTTTGGTTGAGGAAGCAAAGTCAACAAGTTTACTTTACAGAAAATTATGGAATACTTGCAGAAGCCAATGGTTTAAAGTATGTTAGACGGCAGGGCAGGGATTTCTGTTATATACATCATGAAGCTTATAAATTACCACGTCTAAAAAACTATATCGTAAAGTGATACCTCATCGTCTAGATAGTTTGGTTGAAAAAGCAAAGTCAACAAGTTTACTTTACAAAAAATTATGGAGTACTTGCAGAAGCCAATAGTTTAACCCCTCGAGTGGCAAGCGACCGGGTCCCGGCAGCCTGTCAAATACCCTTGAGTGGCAAGCGACCGGGTCCCGGCAGCCTATCAAATACCCCCGAGTGGCAGGCGACCGGCTCCCGGACGTTGGCGGGTGTCGTATTTCACTCATAAATATAAACTGTTAGACCTATATCTGGCTTGCTCATTCACGCAAAATGCGTTCATAAATAGACAAGGATGGTATTTAATAACGGCCGCGACAACATAACGGAAGAAATTTCGTTCTATCGTTTACTCAAGTTTCACTGTGTGCATGCTGCCGTGCGCTGGTATTTTTGAAAACCTCGTATTATAGTATTATTTGCTATTGAAAGACTATAAAAGGGCTTTGTTTCGTAATTAAATTAATATTTTACGAAACAAATCAGTGTTTACTATAGGTAATTGTTTTATTTTATAATTATAGTTATTTTAATACATGACTGAGAAAAATTTGGTTGTCAGATATTTGATAATGAATAATAAAATTCACAGAAATTGAAGGTCATGCATTGTTATTTAATTAGATATGGCATTTTATGCTAAACTATCACTGTAAGGCTTATATATAACATTAAACTGGTATTTTTTTGGTGATATTTTTTTTATAAAATTCGGGAATTCGCGAAATTAATTTGTAGCTGTCATGCCACTCGAAGAAGATGTTTTCAAAATGGCCGCGCCACTTGACCTAAAAAATTTAAATATGGCGCCGCCACCCCAAGGGTTAAAGTATGTTAGACGGCAGGGCAGGGATTTCTGTTATATACTTCATTAAGTTTATGAAATACCACGTCTAAAAAACCATATCGTAAAATGATACCTCATCGTCTAGATAGTTTGGTTGGGAAAGCAAAGTGAGCAAGTTTATGTTAAAGAAATTAATAGAGTACTTGCAGATGCCGATGGGTTAAAGTATGGTAGACGGCAGGGTAGCGATTTCGGTTATGTACATAGTAAAGTCTATGAGATACCACGTCTGAAATATTATATTACGAAGTGATACCTCGTCGTCTAGATGGTGTCGTCGAGCGTCAAACACGCGAAGGATATTTTTTTAAATAATTTTACAAAAGCTGTCAGATATCATCGATTATAAGTATGTTAGACGGTAGGGCAGGAATTTCTGTTATGTACATAGTAAAGCTTATGAAATAAGATGTCTAACAAATCATATTTCAAAGTGATACCTCATCGTCTAGATAGTTTGGTTGAGTAAACAAAGTCAGCAAGTTTACTTTACAGAAAATTATGGAGTACTTGCAGAAGCCAATGGTTTAAAGTATTTAGACGGCAGGGCAGGGATTTCTGTTATATACTTCATTAAGCTTATGAAATACCACGTCTAAAAAACTATATCGTAAGGTGATACCTCATCGTCTAGATAGTTTGGTTGAGGAAGCAAAGTCAACAAGTTTACTTTACAGAAAATTATGGAGTACTTGCAGAAGCCACTGGTTCAAAGTATGTTATACGGCATGGCAGGTATTTCTGATATATACATCGTAAAGAATATAAAATACAACGTCTGGAAAGTTATATAACAAAGTGATACCTCGTCGTCTAGATGGTGTCGTTGAGCGTCAAACACGCGAAGGAAATTTTTTTGAATATTTTTATAAGAGCTGTCAGATATCATCGATCCACAGTATGTTAGACGTTAGGGCAGGAATTTCTGTTATGTATATAGTAAAGCTTATGAAATACGACGTCTAAAAAATATATTTCAAAGTGATACCTCATCGTCTAGATGGTTTGGTTGAGTAAGCAAAGTCAACAAGTTTATTTTACAGAAAATTATGGAGTACTTGCAGAAGCCACTGGTTTAAAGTATGTTATACGGCAGGGCAGGGATTTCTGATATATAGATCGTAAAGTATATAAAAAACAACGTCTCGAAAATTATATTACAAAGTGATACCTTGTCGTCTAGATGGTGTCGTTGAGCGTCAAACACGCGAAGGATAATTTTTTGAATATTTTTATAAGAGCTGTCGGATATCGTCGATTTAAAGTATGTTAGACGGTAGAGCAGGAATTTCTGTTATGTACATAGTAAAGCTTACGAAATACGACGTTTAAAAAATTATATTTCAAAGTGATACCTCATCGTCTAGATAGTTTGGTTGAGTAAACAAAGTCAGCAAGTTTACTTTACAAAAAATTATGGAGTACTTGCAGAAGCCAATGGTTTAAAGTATTTTAGACGGCAGGGCAAGGATTTCTGTTATATACATCATGAAGCTTATAAAATACCACGTCTAAAAAACCATATCGTACAGTGATACCTCATCGTCTAGATAGTTTGGTTGAGTAAGCAAAGTCAACAAGTTTATTTTACAGAAAATTATGGAGTACTTGCAGAAGCCACTGGTTCAAAGTATGTTATACGGCATGGCAGGTATTTCTGATAAATACATCGTAAAGTATATAAAATAGAACGTCTGGAAAATTATATAACAAAGTGATACCTCGTCGTCTAGATGGTGTCGTAGAGCGTCAAACACGCGAAGGATAATTTTTTGAATATTTTTATAAGAGCTGTCAGATATCATCGATTTAAAGTATGTTAGACGGTTGTGCAGGAATTTTCGTTATGTACGTAGTAAAGGTTATGAAATACGACGTCTAAAAAATTATATTTCAAAGTGATACCTCATCGTCTAGATATTTTGGTTGAGTAAGCAAAGTCAGCAAGTTTACTTTACAGAAAATAAGGGCCACTTGCAGAAGCTAATGGTTTAAAGTATGTTAGACGGCAGGGCAGGGATTTCTGTTATATACATCATGAAGCTTATAAAATACCACGTCTAAAAAACCATATCGTAAAGTGATACCTCATCGTCTAGATAGTTTGGTTGGGAAAGCAAAGTGAGCAAGTTTATGTTAAAGAAATTAATGGAGTACTTGCAGATGCTGATGGGTTTAAGTATGTTAGACGGCAGGGCAGCGATTTCGGTTATATACATAGTAAAGTGTATGAGATACCACGTGTGGGAAATTATATTTTAAAGTGATACCTTGTCGTCTAGATGGTGTCGTTGAGCGTCAAACACGCGAAGGATAATTTTTTAAATAATTTTACAAGAGCTGTCAGATATCATAGATTTAAAGTGTGTTAGACGGCAGGGCAGCAATTTCTGTTATGTACATAGTGAAGCTTATGAAATGCGACGTCTAAAAAATTATATTTCAAAGTGATACCCCATCGTCTAGATAGTTTGGCTGAGTAAGCAAAGTCAACAAGTTTACTTTACAGAAAATTATGGAGTACTTGCAGAAGCCAATGGTTTAAAGTATTTTAGACGGCAGGGCAAGGATTTCTGTTATATACATCATGAAGCTTATAAAATACCACGTCTAAAAAACCATATCGTAAAGTGATACCTCATCGTCTAGATAGTTTGGTTGAGTAAGCAAAGTCAACAAGTTTATTTTACAGAAAATTATGGAGTACTTGCAGAAGCCACTGGTTCAAAGTATGTTATACGGCATGGCAGGTATTTCTGATAAATACATCGTAAAGTATATAAAATAGAACGTCTGGAAAATTATATAACAAAGTGATACCTCGTCGTCTAGATGGTGTCGTAGAGCGTCAAACACGCGAAGGATAATTTTTTGAATATTTTTATAAGAGCTGTCAGATATCATCGATTAAAAGTATGTTAGACGGTTGGGCAGGAATTTCCGTTATATACATAGTAAAGGTTATGAAATACGACGTCTAAAAAATTATATTTCAAAGTGATACCTCATCGTCTAGATATTTTGGTTGAGTAAGCAAAGTCAGCAAGTTTACTTTACAGAAAATAAGGGGTACTTGCAGAAGCCAATGGTTTAAATTATGTTAGACGGCAGGGCAGGGATTTCTGTTATATACATCATGAAGCTTATAAAATACCACGTCTAAAAAACCATATCGTAAAGTGATATCTCATCGTCTAGATAGTTTGATTGGGAAAGCAAAGTGAGCAAGTTTATGTTAAAGAAATTAATGGAATACTTGCAGATGCTGATGGGTTTAAGTATATTAGACGGCAGGGCAGCGATTTCGGTTATATACATAGTAAAGTGTATGAGATACCACGTGTGGGAAATTATATTTTAAAGTGATACCTTGTCGTCTAGATGGTGTCGTTGAGCGTAAAACACGCGAAGGATAATTTTTTAAATAATTTTACAAGAGCTGTCAGATATCATAGATTTAAAGTATGTTAGACGGCAGGGCAGCAATTTCTGTTATGTACATAGTGAAGCTTATGAAATGCGACGTCTAAAAAATTATATTTTAAAGTGATACCCCATCGTCTAGATAGTTTGGTTGAGTAAGCAAAGTCAGCAAGCTTATTTACATAGTAAAGTTTATGAGATACCACGTCTGAAATATTATATTACGAAGTGATACCTCGTCGTCTAGATGGCGTGGTTGAGCGTCAAACACGCGAACGATAATTTTTTAAATATTTGTACAAGAGCTATCAGGTATCATCGATTAAAAGTATGTTAGACGGTAGGGCAGGAATTTCTGTTTTGTACATAGTAAAGCTTATGAAATACGACGTCTAAAAAATTATATTTCAAAGTGATACCTCATCGTCTAGATAGTTTGGCTGAGTAAGCAAAGTCAACAAGTTTACTTTACAGAAAATTATTGAGTACTTGCAGAAGCCAATGGTTTAAAGTATGTTAGACGGCAGGGCAGGGATTTCTGTTATATACTTCATAAAGCCTATGAAATACCACGTCTAAAAACCATATCGTAAAGTGATACCTCATCGTCTAGATAGTTTAGTTGGGAAAGCAAAGTGAGCAAGTTTATGTTAAAGAAATTCATGGAGCACTTGCAGATGCTGACGGGTTTAAGTATGTTAGACGGTAGGGCAGCGATTTCGGTTATATACATAGTAAAGTTTATGAGATACCACGTGTGGAAAATTATATTTTAAAGTGATACCTCGTCGTCTAGATGGTGTCGTTGAGCGTCAAACACGCGAACGATAATTTTTTAAATATTTGTACAAGAGCTATCAGATATCATCGATTAAAAGTATGTTAGACGGTAGGGCAGGAATTTCTGTTATGTACATAGTAAAGCTTATGAAATACGACGTCTAACAAATTATATTTCAAAGTGGTACCTCATCGTCTAGATAGTTTGGTTGAGTAAACAAAGTCAGCAAGTTTACTTTACAGAAAATTATGGAGTTCTTGCAGAAGCCAATGGTTTAAAGTATTTAAGACGGCAGGGCAGGGATTTCTGTTATATACATCATGAAGCTTTTAAAATACCACGTCTAAAAAACCATATCGTAAAGTGATACCTCATCGTCTAGATAGTTTGGTTGAGTAAGCAAAGTCAACAAGTTTACTTTACAGAAAATTATGGAGTGCTTGCAGAAGCCACTGGTTCAAAGTATGTTATACGGCATGGCAGGTATTTCTGATGTATACATCGTAAAGAATATAAAATACAACGTCTGGAAAGTTATATAACAAAGTGATACCTCGTCGTCTAGATAGTTTGGTTGAGTAAGCAAAGTCAACAAGTTTACTTTACAGAAAATTATGGAGTGCTTGCAGAAGCCACTGGTTCAAAGTATGTTATACGGCATGGCAGGTATTTCTGATGTATACATCGTAAATAATATAAAATACAACGTCTGGAAAGTTATATAACAAAGTGATACCTCGTCGTCTAGATAGTTTGGTTGAGTAAGCAAAGTCAACAAGTTTACTTTACAGAAAATTATGGAGTGCTTGCAGAAGCCACTGGTTCAAAGTATGTTATACGGCATGGCAGGTATTTCTGATGTATACATCGTAAAGAATATAAAATACAACGTCTGGAAAGTTATATAACAAAGTGATACCTCGTCGTCTAGATGGTGTCGTTGAGCGTCAAACACGCGAAGGATATTTTTTTGAATATTTTTATAAGAGCTGTCAGATATCATCGATCCAAAGTATGTTAGACGTTAGGGCAGGAATTTCTGTTATGTACATAGTAAAGCTTATGAAATACGACGTCTAAAAAATTATATTTCAAAGTGATACCCCATCGTCTAGATGGTTTGGTTGAGTAAGCAAAGTCAACAAGTTTATTTTACAGAAAATTATGGAGTACTTGCAGAAGCCACTGGTTTAAAGTATGTTATACGGCAGGGCAGGGATTTCTGATATAGACATCGTAAAGTATATAAAATAGAACGTCTGGAAAATTATATAACAAAGTGATACCTCGTCGTCTAGATGGTGTCGTAGAGCGTCAAACACGCGAAGGATAATTTTTTAAATATTTTTATAAGAGCGGTCAGATATCATCGATTTAAAGTATGTTAGACGGTAGGGCAGGAATTTCCGTTATGTACATAGTAAAGGTTATGAAATACGACGTCTAAAAATTTATATTTCAAAGTGATACCTCATCGTCTAGATGGTTTGGTTGAGTAAGCAAAGTCAACAAGTTTATTTTACAGAAAATTATGGAGTACTTGCAGAAGCCACTGGTTTAAAGTATGTTATACGGCAGGGCAGGGATTTCTGATATATAGATAGTAAAGTATATAAAATACAACGTCTCGAAAATTATATTACAAAGTGATACCTCGTCGTCTAGATGGTGTCGTTGAGCGTCAAACACGCGAAGGATAATTTTTTGAATATTTTTATAAGAGCTGTCAGATATCATCGATTTAAAGTATATTAGACGGTAGAGCAGGAATTTCTGTTATGTACATAGTAAAGCTTATGAAATACGACGTCTAAAAAATTATATTTCAAAGTGATACCTCGTCGTCTAGATATTTTGGTTGAGTAAGCAAAGTCAGCAAGTTTACTTTACAGAAAATAAGGGGTACTTGCAGAAGCCAATGGTTTAAAGTATGTTAGACGGCAGGGCAGGGATTTCTGTTATATACTTCATAAAGCTTATGAAATACCACGTCTAAAAAACTATATCGTAAAGTGATACCTCATCGTCTAGACAGTTTGGTTGGATAAGCAAAGTGAGCAACTTTATTCGAAAGAAATGTATGGAGTACTTGCAGATGTCAATGGTTTAAAATATGTTAGACGGCAGGGCAGGGATTTTCGTTATATACATCGTAAAGCTTATGAAATACTACGTCTAAATTATTATATTACAAAGTGATACCTCATCTTCTAGATAGTGTTGTTCAGCGTCAAACACGCGAAATTTTTTTTTTTTTTCAATATTTTTACGAGAGGAATCAGATACCATCAATTTTAAGTATGTTCGACGGCAGGCAATGGATTTCGTAAATAATAGTTAATGAGACAAGTTATTAGAGATACCTATACCAAATCCAAAGAGATACCTAATGAAATCTTTTATGATTGAACGAACATGACAGCTACTTGTAGCAGCACTATTCGCTTAACGAAACTGAAATCAAGGATGACATTTATCGAAGGCGAAGCGTTATTGAACCCTTACCCAACCGCTGCGAAGCCAAAAGTGGGTGTGTATATATGTATGTATTTACAAATGAATACTACAACTACTTAAAGAGACTGAACCAACAACTAATGTAGACAACAAATTAAATAGACACTTATCTAAACCCATATACAAATGAACACGATGACTACCTGAAGCGTAAATTTTGCTTCATAAAACTGAAGTCAGGACACGAAAATGACGATTACAAAAGGCGAATCCTTATTTAACTAATTTACAAAATACGAACAGGGTAATTACTTGAAGCGGTACATTTTGCTTCATGAAACATAAATCAAGACGCAAGACTACAACTATCGAAGGTGAAATCTAATTATACCTTTTTACAAAAAAGTAAATGCTACAACTTCTTAAAAAGATGCACAGTCAAACCAATTTACGAGTACCTTCTATGACAGCTACTTGAAGCAGCACTATTCGCTTCACGAAACTGAAATCAAGGATGACATTTATCGAAGGCGAAGCGTTATTGAACCCTTACCCAACCGCTGCGAAGCCAAAAGTGGGTGTGTATATATGTATGTATTTACAAATGAATACTACAACTATTTAAAGAGATTGAACCAACAACTAATGTAGACAACAAATTAAATAGACACTTATCTAAACCCATATACAAATGAACACGATGACTACCTGAAGCGTAAATTTTGCTTCATAAAACTGAAGTCAGGACACGAAAATGACGATTACAAAGGCGAATCCTTATACTCGGTACTCGTAAATTGGTTTGAATGTATATTTTTTAAGAAGTTGTAGCATTTACATTCTTGTAAAAAGGTATAATTAGATTTCACCTTCGATAGTTGTAGTCTTGTGTCTTGATTTATGTTTCATGAAGCAAAATGTACCGCTTCAAGTAATTACCCTGTTCGTAATTTGTAAACGATTTAAATAAGGTTTCGCCTTTTGTAATCGTCATTTCGTGTCCTGACTTCAGTTTTATGAAGCTAAACTTACGCTTCAGGTAGTCATCGTGTTCATTTGTATATGGGTTTAGATAAGTGTCTATTTAATTTGTTATCTACATTAGTTGTTGGTTCAATCTCTTTAAATTAAATAGTTGTAGTATTCATTTGTAAATACATACATATATACACACCTACACTGTTAAAATCATTACTCTTCCTTTTGGCTGCGCAGTGGTTGGGTAAGGGTTCAATAACGCTTCTCCTTCGATAGATGTCATCCTTGATTTCAGTTTCGTGAAGCGAATAGTGCTGCTTCAAGTAGCTGCCATAGAAGGTACTCGTAAATTGGTTTGACTGTGTATCTTTTTAAGAAGTTGTAGCATTTACTTTTTTGTAAAAAGGTATAATTAGGTTTCACCTTCGATAGTTGTAGTATTTATGTTTCATGAAGCAAAATGTACCGATTCAAGTAATTACCCTGTTCGTAATTTGTAAATTAGTTAAATAAGGATTCGCCTTTTGTAATCGTCATTTCGTGTATTGACTTCAGTTTTATGAAGCAAAATTTACGCTTCAGGTAGTCATCGTGTTCATTTGTATATGGGTTTAGATAAGTGTCTATTTAATTTGTTGTCTACATTAGTTGTTGGTTCAATCTCTTTAAATAGTTGTAGTATTCATTTGTAAATACATACATATATACACACCCACTTTTGGCTTCGCAGCGGTTGGGTAAGGGTTCAATAACGCTTCGCCTTCGATAAATGTCATCCTTGATTTCAGTTTCGTGAAGCGAATAGTGCTGCTTCAAGTAGCTGTCATAGAAGGTACTCGTAAATTGGTTTGACTGTGCATCTTTTTAAGAAGTTGTAGCATTTACTTTTTTGTAAAAAGGTATAATTAGATTTCACCTTCGATAGTTGTAGTCTTGCGTCTTGATTTATGTTTCATGAAGCAAAATGTACCGCTTCAAGTAATTACCCTGTTCGTATTTTGTAAATTAGTTAAATAAGGATTCGCCTTTTGTAATCGTCATTTTCGTGTCCTGACTTCAGTTTTATGAAGCAAAATTTACGCTTCAGGTAGTCATCGTGTTCATTTGTATATGGGTTTAGATAAGTGTCTATTTAATTTGTTGTCTACATTAGTTGTTGGTTCAATCTCTTTAAGTAGTTGTAGTATTCATTTGTAAATACATACATATATACACACCCACTTTTGGCTTCGCAGCGGTTGGGTAAGGGTTCAATAACGCTTCGCCTTCGATAAATGTCATCCTTGATTTCAGTTTCGTTAAGCGAATAGTGCTGCTACAAGTAGCTGTCATGTTCGTTCAATCATAAAAGATTTCATTAGGTATCTCTTTGGATTTGGTATAGGTATCTCTAATAACTTGTCTCATTAACTATTATTTACGAAATCCATTGCCTGCCGTCGAACATACTTAAAATTGATGGTATCTGATTCCTCTCGTAAAAATATTGAAAAAAAAAAAAAAATTCGCGTGTTTGACGCTGAACAACACTATCTAGAAGATGAGGTATCACTTTGTAATATAATAATTTAGACGTAGTATTTCATAAGCTTTACGATGTATATAACGAAAATCCCTGCCCTGCCGTCTAACATATTTTAAACCATTGACATCTGCAAGTACTCCATACATTTCTTTCGAATAAAGTTGCTCACTTTGCTTATCCAACCAAACTGTCTAGACGATGAGGTACCACTTTTTTTAGACGTCTCACTTATCGTTCTTTGTGACATATATTGCAGAAATTCCTTTCCTACCGTCTAACATACTATTAATCAAAGATATCTGATAGCTCTCGTGAAAATATTAAAAAAAAATATCCTTCGCCTGTTTGACGCTCAACGACATCATCTTAGAAGATGAGGTATCACTTTGTAATATATTTTTAAGACGTGGTATTTTATAAGCTTCATGATGTATATAATAGAAATCCCTCTCCTGCCGTCTACAATACTTTAAACCATTGGCTTCTGCAAGTACTCCATAATTTTCTGTAAAATAAACTTGCTGACTTTGCTTACTCAACCAAACTATCTAGACGATGGGGTATCACTTTGTAATATAATTTTTTAGACGTCGCATTTCATAAGCTTCACTATGTACATAACAGAAATTGCTGCCCTGCCGTCTAACATACTTTAAATCGATGATATCTGACAGCTCTTGTAAAATTATTTATAAAATTATCCTTCGCGTGTTTGACGCTCAACGACACGATCTAGACGACAAGGTATCACTTTAAAATATAATTTCCCACACGTGGTATCTCATACACTTTACTATGTATATAACCGAAATCGCTGCCCTGCCGTCTAACATACTTAAACCCATCAGCATCTGCAAGTACTCCATTAATTTCTTTAACATAAACTTGCTCACTTTGCTTTCCCAATCAAACTATCTAGACGATGAGGTATCACTTTACGATATAGTTTTTTAGACGTGGTATTTCATAAGCTTTATGAAGTATATAACAGAAATCCCTGCCCTGCCGTCTAACATACTTTAAACCATTGGCTTCTGCAAGTACCCCTTATTTTCTGTAAAGTAAACTTGCTGACTTTGCTTACTCAACCAAAATATCTAGACGACGAGGTATCACTTTGAAATATAATTTTTTAGACGTCGTATTTCATAAGCTTTACTATGTACATAACAGAAATTCCTGCTCTACCGTCTAATATACTTTAAATCGATGATATCTGACAGCTCTTATAAAAATATTCAAAAAATTATCCTTCGCGTGTTTGACGCTCAACGACACCATCTAGACGACGAGGTATCACTTCGTAATATAATTTTCGAGACGTTGTATTTTATATACTTTACTATCTATATATCAGAAATCCCTGCCCTGCCGTATAACATACTTTAAACCAGTGGCTTCTGCAAGTACTCCATAATTTTCTGTAAAATAAACTTGTTGACTTTGCTTACTCAACCAAACCATCTAGACGATGAGGTATCACTTTGAAATATAAATTTTTAGACGTCGTATTTCATAACCTTTACTATGTACATAACGGAAATTCCTGCCCTACCGTCTAACATACTTTAAATCGATGATATCTGACCGCTCTTATAAAAATATTTAAAAAATTATCCTTCGCGTGTTTGACGCTCTACGACACCATCTAGACGACGAGGTATCACTTTGTTATATAATTTTCCAGACGTTCTATTTTATATACTTTACGATGTCTATATCAGAAATCCCTGCCCTGCCGTATAACATACTTTAAACCAGTGGCTTCTGCAAGTACTCCATAATTTTCTGTAAAATAAACTTGTTGACTTTGCTTACTCAACCAAACCATCTAGACGATGGGGTATCACTTTGAAATATAACTTTTTAGACGTCGTATTTCATAAGCTTTACTATGTACATAACAGAAATTCCTGCCCTAACGTCAAACATACTTTGGATCGATGATATCTGACAGCTCTTATAAAAATATTCAAAAAATTATCCTTCGCGTGTTTGACGCTCAACGACACCATCTAGACGACGAGGTATCACTTTGTTATATAACTTTCCAGACGTTATATTTTATATTCTTTACGATGTATACATCAGAAATTCCTGCCATGCCGTATAACATACTTTGAACCAGTGGCTTCTGCAAGCACTCCATAATTTTCTGTAAAGTAAACTTGTTGACTTTGCTTACTCAACCAAACTATCTAGACGATGAGGTATCACTTTACGATATGGTTTTTTAGACGTGGTATTTTATAAGCTTCATGATGTATATAACAGAAATCCCTGCCCTGCCGTCTTAAATACTTTAAACCATTGGCTTCTGCAAGAACTCCATAATTTTCTGTAAAGTAAACTTGCTGACTTTGTTTACTCAACCAAACTATCTAGACGATGAGGTACCACTTTGAAATATAATTTGTTAGACGTCGTATTTCATAAGCTTTACTATGTACATAACAGAAATTCCTACCCTACCGTCTAACATACTTTTAATCGATGATATCTGATAGCTCTTGTACAAATATTTAAAAAATTATCGTTCGCGTGTTTGACGCTCAACGACACCATCTAGGCGACGAGGTATCACTTTAAAATATAATTTTCCACACGTGGTATCTCATAAACTTTACTATGTATATAACCGAAATCGCTGCCCTACCGTCTAACATACTTAAACCCGTCAGCATCTGCAAGTGCTCCATGAATTTCTTTAACATAAACTTGCTCACTTTGCTTTCCCAACTAAACTATCTAGACGATGAGGTATCACTTTACGATAAGGTTTTTAGACGTGGTATTTCATAGGCTTTATGAAGTATATAACAGAAATCCCTGCCCTGCCGTCTAACATACTTTAAACCATTGGCTTCTGCAAGTACTCAATAATTTTCTGTAAAGTAAACTTGTTGACTTTGCTTACTCAGCCAAACTATCTAGACGATGAGGTATCACTTTGAAATATAATTTTTTAGACGTCGTATTTCATAAGCTTTACTATGTACAGTCAGCTGCAGAGAAAGGGTACCCCCCCTGTAATGGCGGTAGTATGGATACCGCCGTTACAGGGGGGTACCTTTTCTCTGCAGCTGACTGTACAAAACAGAAATTCCTGCCCTACCGTCTAACATACTTTTAATCGATGATACCTGATAGCTCTTGTACAAATATTTAAAAAATTATCGTTCGCGTGTTTGACGCTCAACCACGCCATCTAGACGACGAGGTATCACTTCGTAATATAATATTTCAGACGTGGTATCTCATAAACTTTACTATGTAAATAAGCTTGCTGACTTTGCTTACTCAACCAAACTATCTAGACGATGGGGTATCACTTTAAAATATAATTTTTTAGACGTCGCATTTCATAAGCTTCACTATGTACATAACAGAAATTGCTGCCCTGCCGTCTAACATACTTTAAATCTATGATATCTGACAGCTCTTGTAAAATTATTTAAAAAATTATCCTTCGCGTGTTTTACGCTCAACGACACCATCTAGACGACAAGGTATCACTTTAAAATATAATTTCCCACACGTGGTATCTCATACACTTTACTATGTATATAACCGAAATCGCTGCCCTGCCGTCTAATATACTTAAACCCATCAGCATCTGCAAGTATTCCATTAATTTCTTTAACATAAACTTGCTCACTTTGCTTTCCCAATCAAACTATCTAGACGATGAGATATCACTTTACGATATGGTTTTTTAGACGTGGTATTTTATAAGCTTCATGATGTATATAACAGAAATCCCTGCCCTGCCGTCTAACATAATTTAAACCATTGGCTTCTGCAAGTACCCCTTATTTTCTGTAAAGTAAACTTGCTGACTTTGCTTACTCAACCAAAATATCTAGACGATGAGGTATCACTTTGAAATATAATTTTTTAGACGTCGTATTTCATAACCTTTACTATGTATATAACGGAAATTCCTGCCCAACCGTCTAACATACTTTTAATCGATGATATCTGACAGCTCTTATAAAAATATTCAAAAAATTATCCTTCGCGTGTTTGACGCTCTACGACACCATCTAGACGACGAGGTATCACTTTGTTATATAATTTTCCAGACGTTCTATTTTATATACTTTACGATGTATTTATCAGAAATACCTGCCATGCCGTATAACATACTTTGAACCAGTGGCTTCTGCAAGTACTCCATAATTTTCTGTAAAATAAACTTGTTGACTTTGCTTACTCAACCAAACTATCTAGACGATGAGGTATCACTTTACGATATGGTTTTTTAGACGTGGTATTTTATAAGCTTCATGATGTATATAACAGAAATCCTTGCCCTGCCGTCTAAAATACTTTAAACCATTGGCTTCTGCAAGTACTCCATAATTTTCTGTAAAGTAAACTTGTTGACTTTGCTTACTCAGCCAAACTATCTAGACGATGGGGTATCACTTTGAAATATAATTTTTTAGACGTCGCATTTCATAAGGTTCACTATGTACATAACAGAAATTGCTGCCCTGCCGTCTAACACACTTTAAATCTATGATATCTGACAGCTCTTGTAAAATTATTTAAAAAATTATCCTTCGCGTGTTTGACGCTCAACGACACCATCTAGACGACAAGGTATCACTTTAAAATATAATTTCCCACACGTGGTATCTCATACACTTTACTATGTATATAACCGAAATCGCTGCCCTGCCGTCTAACATACTTAAACCCATCAGCATCTGCAAGTACTCCATTAATTTCTTTAACATAAACTTGCTCACTTTGCTTTCCCAATCAAACTATCTAGACGATGAGGTATCACTTTACGATATGGTTTTTTAGACGTGGTATTTTATAAGCTTCATGATGTATATAACAGAAATCCCTGCCCTGCCGTCTAACATACTTTAAACCATTAGCTTCTGCAAGTGGCCCTTATTTTCTGTAAAGTAAACTTGCTGACTTTGCTTACTCAACCAAAATATCTAGACGATGAGGTATCACTTTGAAATATAATTTTTTAGACGTCGTATTTCATAACCTTTACTACGTACATAACGAAAATTCCTGCACAACCGTCTAACATACTTTAAATCGATGATATCTGACAGCTCTTATAAAAATATTCAAAAAATTATCCTTCGCGTGTTTGACGCTCTACGACACCATCTAGATGACGAGGTATCACTTTGTTATATAATTTTCCAGACGTTCTATTTTATATACTTTACGATGTATTTATCAGAAATACCTGCCATGCCGTATAACATACTTTGAACCAGTGGCTTCTGCAAGTACTCCATAATTTTCTGTAAAATAAACTTGTTGACTTTGCTTACTCAACCAAACTATCTAGACGATGAGGTATCACTGTACGATATGGTTTTTTAGACGTGGTATTTTATAAGCTTCATGATGTATATAACAGAAATCCTTGCCCTGCCGTCTAAAATACTTTAAACCATTGGCTTCTGCAAGTATTCCATAATTTTTTTTTAAGTAAACTTGCTGACTTTGTTTACTCAACCAAACTATCTAGACGATGAGGTATCACTTTGAAATATAATTTTTTAAACGTCGTATTTCGTAAGCTTTACTATGTACATAACAGAAATTCCTGCTCTACCGTCTAACATACTTTAAATCGACGATATCCGACAGCTCTTATAAAAATATTCAAAAAATTATCCTTCGCGTGTTTGACGCTCAACGACACCATCTAGACGACAAGGTATCACTTTGTAATATAATTTTCGAGACGTTTTTTATATACTTTACGATCTATATATCAGAAATCCCTGCCCTGCCGTATAACATACTTTAAACCAGTGGCTTCTGCAAGTACTCCATAATTTTCTGTAAAATAAACTTGTTGACTTTGCTTACTCAACCAAACCATCTAGACGATGAGGTATCACTTTGAAATATATTTTTTAGACGTCGTATTTCATAAGCTTTACTATATACATAACAGAAATTCCTGCCCTAACGTCTAACATACTGTGGATCGATGATATCCGACAGCTCTTATAAAAATATTAAAAAAAATTTCCTTCGCGTGTTTGACGCTCAACGACACCATCTAGACGACGAGGTATCACTTTGTTATATAACTTTCCAGACGTTGTATTTTATATTCTTTACGATGTATACATCAGAAATACCTG
Organism: Choristoneura rosaceana; assembly: GCA_037349165.1. Classification (NCBI taxonomy): domain Eukaryota; kingdom Metazoa; phylum Arthropoda; class Insecta; order Lepidoptera; family Tortricidae; genus Choristoneura; species Choristoneura rosaceana. Next base: position 2,627,170 of record JAZBNJ010000019.1, read on the forward strand.
CCATGCCGTATAACATACTTTGAACCAGTGGCTTCTGCAAGTACTCCATAATTTTCTGTAAAGTAAACTTGTTGACTTTGCTTCCTCAACCAAACTATCTAGACGATGAGGTATCACCTTACGATATAGTTTTTTAGACGTGGTATTTCATAAACTTAATGAAGTATATAACAGAAATCCCTGCCCTGCCGTCTAAATACTTTAAACCATTGGCTTCTGCAAGTACTCCATAATTTTCTGTAAAGTAAACTTGCTGACTTTGTTTACTCAACCAAACTATCTAGACGATGAGGTATCACTTTGAAATATGATTTGTTAGACATCGTATTTCATAAGCTTTACTATGTACATAACAGAAATTCCTGCCCTACCGTCTAACATACTTATAATCGATGATATCTGACAGCTTTTGTAAAATTATTTAAAAAAATATCCTTCGCGTGTTTGACGCTCGACGACACCATCTAGACGACGAGGTATCACTTCGTAATATAATATTTCAGACGTAATATCTCATAGACTTTACTATGTACATAACCGAAATCGCTACCCTGCCGTCTACCATACTTTAACCCATCGGCATCTGCAAGTACTCTATTAATTTCTTTAACATAAACTTGCTCACTTTGCTTTCCCAACCAAACTATCTAGACGATGAGGTATCATTTTACGATATGGTTTTTTAGACGTGGTATTTCATAAACTTAATGAAGTATATAACAGAAATCCCTGCCCTGCCGTCTAACATACTTTAAACTATTGGCTTCTGCAAGTACTCCATAATTTTTTGTAAAGTAAACTTGTTGACTTTGCTTTTTCAACCAAACTATCTAGACGATGAGGTATCACTTTACGATATAGTTTTTTAGACGTGGTGATTTATAAGCTTCATGATGTATATAACAGAAATCCCTGCCCTGCCGTCTAACATACTTTAAACCATTGGCTTCTGCAAGTATTCCATAATTTTCTGTAAAGTAAACTTGTTGACTTTGCTTCCTCAACCAAACTATCTAGACGATGAGGTATCACCTTACGATATAGTTTTTTAGTCGTGTTATTTCATAAGCTTTATGAAGTATATAACAGAAATCCCTGCCCTGCCGTCTAACATACTTTAAACCATTGGCTTCTGCAAGTACTCCATAATTTTCGGTAAAGTAAACTTGTTGACTTTGCTTACTCAATCAAACTATCTAGACGATGAGGTATCACTTTGAAATATATTTTTTAGACGTCTTATTTCATAAGCTTTACTATGTGCAAAACAGAAATTCCTGCCCTACCGTCTAACATACTTATAATCGATGATATCTGACAGCTTTTGTAAAATTATTTAAAAAAATATCCTTCGCGTGTTTGACGCTCAACGACACCATCTAGACGACGAGGTATAACTTCGTAATATAATATTTCAGACGTGGTATCTCATAGACTTTACTATGTACATAACCGAAATCGCTACCCTGCCGTCTAACATACTTTAACCCATCGGCATCTGCAAGTACTCTATTAATTTCTTTAACATAAACTTGCTCACTTTGCTTTCCCAACCAAACTATCTAGACGATGAGGTATCACTTTACGATATGGTTTTTTAGACGTGGTATTTCATAAGCTTAATGAAATATGTAACAGAAATCTCTGCCCTGCCGTCTAAAATACTTTAAACCATTGGCTTCTGCAAGTACTTCATAATTTTCTGTAAAGTAAACTTGCTGACTTTGTTTACTCAACCAAACTATCTAGACGATGAGGTATCACTTTGAAATATGATTTGTTAGACGTAGTATTTCATAAGCTTTACTATGTACATAACAGAAATTCCTGCCCTACCGTCTAACATACTTTTAATCGATGATATCTGATAGCTCTTGTACAAATATTTTAAAAATTATCGTTCGCGTGTTTGACGCTCAACAACACCATCTAGACGACGAGGTATCACTTTGTTATATAATATTCCAGACGTGGTATCTCATAAACTTTTTTATGTATATAACCGAAATCGCTACCCTGCCGTCTAACATACTTTAACCCATCGGCATCTGCAAGTATTCCATGAATTTCTTTAACATAAACTTGCTCACTTTGCTTTCCCAACCAAACTATCTAGACGATGAGGTATCACTTTACGATATAGTTTTTTAGACGTGGTGATTTATAAGCTTCATGATGTATATAACAGAAATCCCTGCCCTGCCGTCTAACATACTTTAAACCATTGGTTTCTGCAAGTACTCCATAATTTTCTGTAAAGTAAACTTGTTGACTTTGCTTACTCAACCAAACTATCTAGACGATGAGGTATCACCTTACGATATGGTTTTTTAGACGTGGTATTTTATAAGCTTTATGAAGTATATAACATAAATCACTGCCCTGCCGTCTAACATACTTTAAACCATTGGCTTCTGCAAGTACTCCATAATTTTCTGTAAAGTAAACTTGTTGACTTTGCTTACTCAACCAAACTATCTAGACGATGAGGTATCACTTTGAAATATAATTTTTTAGACGTCGTATTTCATAAGTTTTACTATGTGCTAAACAGAAATTCCTGCCCTACCGTCTAACATACTTATAATCGATGATATCTGACAGCTCTTGTAAAATTATTTAAAAAATGATCCTTCGCGTGTTTGACGCTCAACGACACCATCTAGACGACGAGGTATCACTTTAAAATATAATTTTTCACACGTGGTATCTCATAAACTTTACTATGTACATAACCGAAATCGCTACCCTGCCGTCTACCATACTTTAACCCATCGGCATCTGCAAGTACTCTATTAATTTCTTTAACATAAACTTGCTCACTTTGCTTTCCCAACCAAACTATCTAGACGATGAGGTATCACTTTACGATATGGTTTTTTAGACGTGGTATTTCATAAGCTTAATAAAGTATATAACAGAAATCCCTGCCCTGCCGTCTAACATACTTTAAACTATTGGCTTCTGCAAGTACTCCATAATTTTCTGTAAAGTAAACTTGTTGACTTTGCTTACTCAACCAAACTATCTAGACGATGAGGTATCACTTTACGATATAGTTTTTTAGACGTGGTGATTTATAAGCTTCATGATGTATATAACAGAAATCCCTGCCCTGCCGTCTAACATACTTTAAACCATTGGCTTCTGCAAGTACTCCATAATTTTCTGTAAAGTAAACTTGCTCACTTTGCTTTCCCAACCAAACTATCTAGACGATGAGGTATCACTTTACGATATGGTTTTTTAGACGTGGTATTTCATAAGCTTAATGAAATATATAACAGAAATCTCTGCCCTGCCGTCTAAAATACTTTAAACCATTGGCTTCTGCAAGTACTTCATAATTTTCTGTAAAGTAAACTTGCTGACTTTGTTTACTCAACCAAACTATCTAGACGATGAGGTATCACTTTGAAATATGATTTGTTAGACGTAGTATTTCATAAGCTTTACTATGTACATAACAGAAATTCCTGCCCTACCGTCTAACATACTTTTAATCGATGATATCTGATAGCTCTTGTACAAATATTTTAAAAATTATCGTTCGCGTGTTTGACGCTCAACAACACCATCTAGACGACGAGGTATCACTTTGTTATATAATATTCCAGACGTGGTATCTCATAAACTTTTTTATGTATATAACCGAAATCGCTACCCTGCCGTCTAACATACTTTAACCCATCGGCATCTGCAAGTATTCCATGAATTTCTTTAACATAAACTTGCTCACTTTGCTTTCCCAACCAAACTATCTAGACGATGAGGTATCACTTTACGATATGGTTTTTTAGACGTGGTATTTCATAAGCTTAATAAAGTATATAACAGAAATCCCTGCCCTGCCGTCTAACATACTTTAAACTATTGGCTTCTGCAAGTACTCCATAATTTTCTGTAAAGTAAACTTGTTGACTTTGCTTACTCAACCAAACTATCTAGACGATGAGGTATCACTTTACGATATAGTTTTTTAGACGTGGTGATTTATAAGCTTCATGATGTATATAACAGAAATCCCTGCCCTGCCGTCTAACATACTTTAAACCATTGGCTTCTGCAAGTACTCCATAATTTTCTGTAAAGTAAACTTGTTGACTTTGCTTACTCAACCAAACTATCTAGACGATGAGGTATCACTTTGAAATATAATTTTTTAGACGTCGTATTTCATAAGTTTTACTATGTGCTAAACAGAAATTCCTGCCCTACCGTCTAACATACTTATAATCGATGATATCTGACAGCTCTTGTAAAATTATTTAAAAAATGATCCTTCGCGTGTTTGACGCTCAACGACACCATCTAGACGACGAGGTATCACTTTAAAATATAATTTTTCACACGTGGTATCTCATAAACTTTACTATGTACATAACCGAAATCGCTACCCTGCCATCTACCATACTTTAACCCATCGGCATCTGCAAGTACTCTATTAATTTCTTTAACATAAACTTGCTCACTTTGCTTTCCCAACCAAACTATCTAGACGATGAGGTATCACTTTACGATATGGTTTTTTAGACGTGGTATTTCATAAGCTTAATAAAGTATATAACAGAAATCCCTGCCCTGCCGTCTAACATACTTTAAACTATTGGCTTCTGCAAGTACTCCATAATTTTCTGTAAAGTAAACTTGTTGACTTTGCTTACTCAACCAAACTATCTAGACGATGAGGTATCACTTTACGATATAGTTTTTTAGACGTGGTGATTTATAAGCTTCATGATGTATATAACAGAAATCCCTGCCCTGCCGTCTAACATACTTTAAACCATTGGCTTCTGCAAGTACTCCATAATTTTCTGTAAAGTAAACTTGTTGACTTTGCTTACTCAACCAAACTATCTAGACGATGAGGTATCACTTTGAAATATAATTTTTTAGACGTCGTATTTCATAAGTTTTACTATGTGCTAAACAGAAATTCCTGCCCTACCGTCTAACATACTTATAATCGATGATATCTGACAGCTCTTGTAAAATTATTTAAAAAATGATCCTTCGCGTGTTTGACGCCCAACGACACCATCTAGACGACGAGGTATCACTTTAAAATATAATTTTTCACACGTGGTATCTCATAAACTTTACTATGTACATAACCGAAATCGCTACCCTGCCGTCTACCATACTTTAACCCATCGGCACCTGCAAGTACTCTATTAATTTCTTTAACATAAACTTGCTCACTTTGCTTTCCCAACCAAACTATCTAGACGATGAGGTATCACTTTACGATATGGTTTTTTAGACGTGGTATTTCATAAGCTTAATAAAGTATATAACAGAAATCCCTGCCCTGCCGTCTAACATACTTTAAACTATTGGCTTCTGCAAGTACTCCATAATTTTTTGTAAAGTAAACTTGTTGACTTTGCTTTTTCAACCAAACTATCTAGACGATGAGGTATCACTTTACGATATAGTTTTTTAGACGTGGTGATTTATAAGCTTCATGATGTATATAACAGAAATCCCTGCCCTGCCGTCTAACATACTTTAAACCATTGGCTTCTGCAAGTACTCCATAATTTTCTGTAAAGTAAACTTGTTGACTTTGCTTCCTCAACCAAACTATCTAGACGATGAGGTATCACCTTACGATATAGTTTTTTAGACGTGGTATTTCATAAGCTTTATGAAATATATAACAGAAATCCCTGCCCTGCCGTCTAACATACTTTAAACCATTGGCTTCTGCAAGTACTCCATAATTTTCGGTAAAGTAAACTTGTTGACTTTGCTTAATCAATCAAACTATCTAGACGATGAGGTATCACTTTGAAATATATTTTTTAGACGTCTTATTTCATAAGCTTTACTATGTGCAAAACAGAAATTCCTGCCCTACCGTCTAACATACTTATAATCGATGATATCTGACAGCTTTTGTAAAATTATTTAAAAAAATATCCTTCGCGTGTTTGACGCTCAACGACACCATCTAGACGACGAGGTATCACTTCGTAATATAATATTTCAGACGTGGTATCTCATAGACTTTACTATGTACATAACCGAAATCGCTACCCTGCCGTCTAACATACTTTAACCCATCGGCATCTGCAAGTACTCTATTAATTTCTTTAACATAAACTTGCTCACTTTGCTTTCCCAACCAAACTATCTAGACGATGAGGTATCACTTTACGATATAGTTTTTTAGACGTGGTGATTTATAAGCTTCATGATGTATATAACAGAAATCCCTGCCCTGCCGTCTAACATACTTTAAACCATTGGTTTCTGCAAGTACTCCATAATTTTCTGTAAAGTAAACTTGTTGACTTTGCTTACTCAACCAAACTATCTAGACGATGAGGTATCACCTTACGATATGGTTTTTTAGACGTGGTATTTTATAAGCTTTATGAAGTATATAACATAAATCACTGCCCTGCCGTCTAACATACTTTAAACCATTGGCTTCTGCAAGTACTCCATAATTTTCTGTAAAGTAAACTTGTTGACTTTGCTTACTCAACCAAACTATCTAGACGATGAGGTATCACTTTGAAATATAATTTTTTAGACGTCGTATTTCATAAGTTTTACTATGTGCTAAACAGAAATTCCTGCCCTACCGTCTAACATACTTATAATCGATGATATCTGACAGCTCTTGTAAAATTATTTAAAAAATGATCCTTCGCGTGTTTGACGCTCAACGACACCATCTAGACGACGAGGTATCACTTTAAAATATAATTTTTCACACGTGGTATCTCATAAACTTTACTATGTACATAACCGAAATCGCTACCCTGCCGTCTACCATACTTTAACCCATCGGCATCTGCAAGTACTCTATTAATTTCTTTAACATAAACTTGCTCACTTTGCTTTCCCAACCAAACTATCTAGACGATGAGGTATCACTTTACGATATGGTTTTTTAGACGTGGTATTTCATAAGCTTAATAAAGTATATAACAGAAATCCCTGCCCTGCCGTCTAACATAGTTTAAACTATTGGCTTCTGCAAGTACTCCATAATTTTCTGTAAAGTAAACTTGTTGACTTTGCTTACTCAACCAAACTATCTAGACGATGAGGTATCACTTTACGATATAGTTTTTTAGACGTGGTGATTTATAAGCTTCATGATGTATATAACAGAAATCCCTGCCCTGCCGTCTAACATACATTAAACCATTGGCTTCTGCAAGTACTCCATAATTTTCTGTAAAGTAAACTTGTTGACTTTGCTTCCTCAACCAAACTATCTAGACGATGAGGTATCACCTTACGATATAGTTTTTTAGACGTGGTATTTCATAAGCTTTATGAAATATATAACAGAAATCCCTGCCCTGCCGTCTAACATACTTTAAACCATTGGCTTCTGCAAGTACTCCATAATTTTCGGTAAAGTAAACTTGTTGACTTTGCTTACTCAATCAAACTATCTAGACGATGAGGTATCACTTTGAAATATATTTTTTAGACGTCTTGTTTCATAAGCTTTACTATGTGCAAAACAGAAATTCCTGCCCTACCGTCTAACGTACTTATAATCGATGATATCTGACAGCTTTTGTAAAATTATTTAAAAAAATATCCTTCGCGTGTTTGACGCTCAACGACACCATCTAGACGACGAGGTATCACTTCGTAATATAATATTTCAGACGTGGTATCTCATAGACTTTACTATGTACATAACCGAAATCGCTACCTTGCCGTCTAACATACTTTAACCCATCGGCATCTGCAAGTACTCTTTTAATTTCTTTAACATAAACTTGCTCACTTTGCTTTCCCAACCAAACTATCTAGACGATGAGGTATCAATTTACGATATGGTTTTTTAGACGTGGTATTTCATAAGCTTTATGAAGTATATAACAGAAATCCCTGCCGTGCCGTCTAACATATTTTAAACCATTGGCTTCTGCAAGCACTCCATAATTTTCTGTAAAGTAAACTTGTTGACTTTGCTTACTCAACCAAACTACCTAGACGACGAGGTATCACTTCGTAATATTATATTCCAGACGTCGTATCTCATAAACTTTACTATGTACATAACCGAAATCGCTACCCTGCCGTCTAACATACTTTAACCCATCGGAATCTGCAAGTACTCCATGAATTTCTTTAACATAAACTTGCTCACTTTGCTTTCCCAACCAAACTATCTAGACAATGAGGTATCACTTTACGATATGGTTTTTTAGACGTGGTATTTTATAATCTTTATGATGTATATAAGTGAAATCCCTACCCTGCCGTCTAACATACTTCAAACCATTGGCTTCTGCAATTACTCCATAATTTTCTGTAAAGTAAACTTGTTGACTTTGCTTACTCAACCAAACTATCTAGACGATGAGGTATCACTTTGAAATATGATTTGTTAGACGTCGTATTTCATAAGCTTTACTATGTACATAACAGAAATTCCTGCCCTACCGTCTAACGTACTTTAAATCAATGACGTCTTCAACTACTCCGTAATTCTTGAAAAAAAAAAAGTTTGTGTTTATCGGTCCACTAAATGAGTTACACGATTGGGAATTATTTTATCATTTAGCTTTTTAATGCCTTTATTTACCACTACAAATACTGCTCTTATAGTATTAGGCCTCAGCAACAATAACCAAAATTTGGGTTTGGCTGCTAAAGTTGTGAAGATAGCGGCCAAATTATCATTACGATATTATCCGTGAATATCGATTATTACAACCGATTACCGATGGTATATATACAATTGTATGATTTAGATTAAATTTGACCGCTTTTAGTAAGCCTTTATCACAAATGAAACATTGACTTCTTAATTTGGTCGTGTTATCGATGGCTGCTAACTTTGGCCGCTAACTTCACACCGGTAACCCAATGCACAATATTAGCCTCAATTTCAAACCTGAAATTTCATCTTACAAGTGTCAGTTACGTAATAACGCGGTAGTGGTCGACAGTCCTAACCGCCTAACTCCTGCACGAAAAGCGAGTCGTCAAGCGATGTTTATATTCATTGCGTGCTCAAGACGCTCACCACAAAGCAGTTAGTTGGCATCGTTTCCTCTTTGAATAGCTAGGCTAATTCTTTGTCCGAGGAAGCTGCCAGCTCTTCGGTCACCTGTGACGTCTACTAGTCTTTTAGAAATTTCTTTAAAAAGTTTTAAGGCGCTAGGACCCCACGGACCAAGGGTCTCGACACCGAATGGGACAAAGTCATATTCGGTGCCTAGACCCCTGTATTTGGATACTTTTGCCTTTTCAGCCGCTTCGGATGCTGCACCGGCTCTGTTGCAGGTTCCATGGAGATGGGAAGGAGCCAGAGTGTCAGAGTAAGTGGCGTCCCACACAAGCACACGACCCATCTTCCATGGAATCAGACTCATGCCAAGAGGAAACGCTGCCAGAATCTTCGGGACCTTGTCTAAGAGGTACTTAGACAATTTGTTTTAGTTTTAGGTTAAATTTTTATTCTATTGTAAGTTTTTATTTTATGTAGGTAAGTTTAGTTAAGTTATTATTGCAGTTATCTATAATATAAGCTGGGCCTAGAAACTTGAAATTTGGTACAGAGGTTCTTTTTATAATGTAAGTGAGCACTAAGAAAGGATTTTTAGAAATTTATCCCTTAAGGGGGTGAAATGGGGGGGTGAAGTATATGGAATTTCCTCATTTCTGGACTTAGATGTATGAAAATTGCTGTGTAAGTTCTCGATTATAATTAAAAAGTATCTGTCTAGGTGAAATGGATGAAATTCCCCCCTAAAGGGGTAAAATGGGGGGTAAAGTCTGTATAGAAATTCTCATTTCTGGACTTAGAATTACGAAAATAGGTATATAACTTCTCGATTACAATGTTATTTGTGTAGGTGAAATTAATAAAATTCCCCCCTAAAGGGGTAAAATGGGGGGGGGGTAAAGTTAGGGGGGGGTAATTATAACGGGGGTTAATTAAAACATATGCCCTGATAACTATACTCGGGGCCATAATTCGAGAGACAACTTTGACAAGTCAATGACAGGTAAAGGGTTACCAGGGTTCGACGAAATTAAATAGTGATGTAGCCGATATCGATATTCATTGTCGATTCGACTAAATGGTTTGCTAAGAGGGATTTTTTTGTACCAATTCAAAGTAACAAAGATATAAAACACCGAAAATTTAACCAAACAAAACAAAAACGTAACAGATAAAATGCGCACAGTGAGCGAGAGATGCAGAAAACCACGAAACACATTCAAACATTCCGGGAAATGGAAGCCGAATGGGTTACAAAAGTTTGTTACACGAATTAGGGATGCACGTTACGATTCAATTTTTATGAAGATTGATTTAGCGATGGATACGATGTAGCGATTTTTTAATCTATTCATTTCAATATAATCTTCAACCGATTCGATTCGGAAATAAACTGAATCGTATCCTTTAAATCGTATTTACAGACAATTTATTAATTTGTTATGTTCCTGCGCTCCGACTTCTGGCCGGAGGGTGTGGTGTTCCGTCGTTTTAGGGTAGCGACGACGAAGACGTTCAAAAATCCCTAACTATAGATAGTTTTTTTTTCTTCAAATGTTTTTGTTTTGTATACTTTTAATTTTACAGCGCATTGGTCTCTAACTGTAATGCTGTAAATTTTTCTTGGAATAAATAAATAAATAAATAAATAAATAATAAGTAAGTATTGAATATTTACAATCTTAATGAAGACAAATCGATTATAAACGGATGCCACAATAAAGTCGCATTACTAGAATAGATACATAAAATAGCAAATAGATAAAAATAATGAAACAGGATGCGGATAGTTAAAAAAAGTCATACACAGCTAAATTGTATTTATTTTACATTCTTTATGCTGTAAGGAGGCCTGTGCCCAGCAGTGGGACGTATATAGGCTGGGATGATGATGATGATGCTGTAGGTATCATCCTGTGTGAATTATAATTTCATTTTATTGTGATTAAGGCGATGGCTCTAACGATTAAATCCAATGTGTGGTCAGATCTAATATTCAAATTGTCAAATAAATACAAATTTCAAATTAATTTTTCATACGATTTTTGTGAGAAGGATTCAAGAGCATACGATCCGATCCGTGAATCGTTTCAGAGGGCCTACTCCGAAGTTCGAAAATCGAAGTTCATATCGTACCGTCCCTCTCGCTCTCGTATTAAATAGTATAAAAGGGTAAGAGGGACCGCACGACACGAACTTCGAGTTTTGAGTTTCATAGTGGCCCTGCTGAGGTTTACAATCCATTACGATTCAAAGTGAAAAATCGACGAATGCCCCGCACCGGCCCCCGCTTTTGGCACTATATACTACGAAGTGTAAAATTCGAATTCCGTATCTTGCTATCCTGCTGGCGTTAATATTATTTAAAATGAAAGTGAGAGGGACGGTACGATAAAAACTTCGAATTTCGTAGTAGTCCCCCTGCCCCCGCCAATCGCTACATTATTGTTGACAAAATGGCGCCTCTTGTGAAGGTAATGATGAAATTATTACTTGTTATTATATATATGTAAATTATCACACGTAATGTATTCAAAAAACGCTAACTCGTCGCGATCACGCGTCTCCACGACCGGGCCACAGTGGAGTGCCGCAGGAATTTTCATATCTTTATTCGTATTGTTGAATAAATTGCTTTTGTTGAGAATCCGAGATCGTATTGAGTTACAACTTTGCGTATTTGTAATTTGTTCGTCGTTATAATGAAGACATTATCCATTTCCTGGTGAATTACAGCGTGCTTTAAAGTTGATCCGGAATGTTTCAGGTGGTTTGGTTATTTTGGCTGAAAAGGTACCTACTATAAATATTTTATCTAGCTTCTCACCTGCCAACGTTCTTTGCGCGATAGAATCCGGAATACGGAAATTCGTCGAAGAACTGCAGTCACTGACATAGGTGGAAATATATGCAAGTTGAAGTGGCAATGGGTGGGCCATATCGCTCGAAGAACAGATAACCGTTGGGGGAGAAAAGTTCTCGAGTGGAGACCGTGGATTGGCAAGCGCAGCGTAGGACGTCCACCGACGAGATGGATAGATGACCTGATTAAAGCCTCGGGTTCACGGTGGCTGCAAGCCAATGCCAACCGAAACGACTAGAGGTCCATGGGGATGACTATGTCCACAGTGGACGTCCTACGGCTGAGATGATGATGATGAACCTTGCGTATTTTCCGAAACTTTTTTTGCCAAAACAAAACAAGCAGTCCCCAATTCTAATCAAAAGTTAGGGCACTAAATGGGGCAACAGACATTGCTATTAGAGGCGGCCATGGAAACTAGCGACGGTAACGACCGATTTCATGAGCCAAGTTTGTTATAGGCTATTCTTAACGTGTATAATTGACATTGTTTAACCTAATCTGTTTATAGCCGTGTTTATTTCATAAATAAACCGGCCGACGCGTTTCGGACTCGCGCACTGATGGTTGCGTACAAATTTGTAGGTATATCAGGACACTATTCATAACGTAACCAACAAAAAGTTGGAAAATCCCCGACCTTGTCACTTCAAAGTTCGATATCTCAAAAACGGTTGACCAATTTTGATAAAACATGTCTAAGAAACTTCGCTAGAAAACCTATTTTAAATTTTAAATTATTTATGTTATTATAGTGTAAGCGAGTTCCTAATAGAGTAAGATGTGCAGCATGTTATTTAAGTACCTAACCATTATTTATTAGGTATACTTAGTTTATAGTGTCCATGAAACAGTTGACATAAAAATTTGTACGCCTGTCTGTAGGCACAAGGAGGAGATCCATAACGTACTCGTAGCTTAAGACCATTTTTGTAACCCTCTTTGACAAATAAACATTATTATTATTATTAAAAACCGCATTCAAATCGGTCCACCCGTTTAATAGCTACGGTGCCACAGACAGACACACACACAGACCACATAGCGGTCAAACTTATAACACCCCTCTTTTTGCGTCGAGGGTTAAAAATCAAAATATATTGAAATCCAGCTATAACAATCAATGTCAGAAACCCTACCACTGGTTCGAAGAAACCTCTGTTCAGAAGAACCCGGCAAGAAACTTAACGAGGTACGAACTAAAAGAATTTATTTGCTTTTCTTTGGTGAGAAAAGAAATCCTTTTACTTCATTGATATGGACCTCCGCAAAGTAAGGCCTGATTTAATAAAATTTTCAACGAGGTATATTGTATTTATAAGCCCCATTTCTTCAATTTTCTTCTGATAAGAAGCCTGTGCCCATCAATGAGACGTATACAGGCTGGGATGATGATGATGATAAAACTCAGATGCAGATCTGTGGGGCCACTACGAAATTAAAAAATTAGTTCGTATCTTACCGTCCCTCTCACTCTCGTATTAACTAGTATAAGCGTCAGCGAGACGGAAAGATGCGAATTTCGATTTTTGTACTTCGTATAGGGCCAGTACTAATCGCAGCTCTCGCACACTAGCGTAAATGCGAAATTCCACTTTTTGGAGATAAATAAATGTGAAAAACTTCCCTTCTTATCAATTTTTGATCATTCGCTATCGTAAAACATACATACATCCATACTAATATTATAAATGCGAAAGGGTGTTTGTGTGTTTGTCCGTCTTTCACGCCGTCACGGAGCGACGGATCGACGTGATTTTTGGCTAAGAGATAGTTAATGGGCCCGAGAGTGTCATAGGCTACTTTTTACCCGACTGCAAGGAGAGGTATTGTTTATCCCGGAAAAATGCACACTTCCCGAGGGAACAGCGCGCGATAACCGAATACCACGCGGGCGGAGCCGCGGGCAAAAGCTAGTACATACATAAAATCACGCCTCTTTCACAACGGGGTAGGCAGAGACTACATCTTTCCACTTGCTACGACTCTGGCATACAACTCTCGCTTCCTCTACATTCATCAATCTTTTCATGCATACACGTCGGTTTAAAGTACTCCTGACCCGACCTTTCTTAAAAATATCCCCGATTTGCTTCCTTAAACATTTTGGACAAAAATACAATTATGTATTATTGTATTAGAGGTGTATACTGTTGGTCAGATTATACGTACATAGGTAAACTGGCTAGCTAGCACAAAGGAACGTGCCCAGTGGACCGTTTGTCTTTGTCGCGGACATGATTGTGATCAATATCCCTGAGGTTATACCTGGCTGCCTTTATAAAGGACGTGTGGCTCGGACTGTCTTACTGAAAGCACCTAACTCGCCTAAGTTAACTTTGAGTTGTCGTTCATGTGGCGTTTTAAGGGGTTTTGCTCAGCGGTGGACGTCTTCTGGCTGATGATGATGATGATGATGATGATCTTTATTTAGGTTCCTACTTCACCCTTATACATAAATAAATAAAAAAATGGACGCTTGAGCTTGAAAAAAAAAAGAAGAAGCCGGTGGTCACGAACTCTGTTATGTTATGTAACTATTTTCGCGTACAAGTAGGTACCCTTAGTGTAAGTTTTTCACTTTTTGAAAAAATATGGGTTTTCCTACTCAGAATCAAGAGCACAGTCGATTCTGATAGTTTAAAAAAATGTCCGATAGTTTGAAAAAATAAATAAAGGGACATCTGTACGCGAAAATGCCCAAATTCAAGTTCATCAGTTTGTTTTTAGGTACAATTAAGTATTTACATTCACACATACATACATCAGTCATGTGACTTCGCCTTTGCAAAGTTCGCAAAGCTTTGTCCATACATCATCATCATCATCATCATCCCAGCCTATATACGTCCCACTGCTGGGCACAGGCCTCCTCTCATACATCCTGGTAGTTCGGCCAGGATCGTCTCCGCAGGACGGAACTCTTCAACGGTTAAAGGCATCGACTTTAAATTTGGTACGGAAATGTATTTAGATTTCAATGCAAGTACACTCAGCAAAAAAGCTTGTATTAAAAATGTCATTCTGACAAAAACTTAGTTTCACTTAAAAATCCCACCGGTAGTGAAGTGTATACCCAAACGCAGCTATTTCTTCCACTTCTACATTAACAACATTCAAACTACCCGCCAACGAAAACGTGAAACAAATGCCCGAGTCATTTTCCGCGCGGCGCGTCCGAGATCTTAAAATATTGTTTTTCCCGTAAAACTTCTTTTATTCCTTCAAAGAATAATTATGTCGCTTAATTTCATTAATGAGCCCATTGTGGCGGTTTAACTTCGCCTTATTTGATTTCAAACGAATATAATTCATTTAGGAAGCGCTGCGGCGGAAAAATGGAAGATTTACTTTGAATTTTTACAGTCGTTTCGGCTTATTCGTTCGGTCAATATCATGGTTTTTGTGGATGAATATTGCCGTTTTGGGACACTAATCGTGATTCCGATCTTAAATAAATAGAAAATGCTTTGAACTAGTGCATCCTTATACCAGTCAAAGAAACATACAAGAGTGAAACCTAGTCGCTGTTAATATCATGTTGGCATTCCTTCATCATCATCATCATCATCATCAGCCGGAAGACGTCCACTGCTGGACAAAGGCCTCCCCCTTAGAACGCCATAATGAACGACAACTCGCCACTTGCATCCACCGGTTTCCCGCAACTCTCACGATATCGTAGCGGGCGGCATTCCTTACATCCACCAAAACAATCAGTGTATGGTTAACCTAACTAACTTACACTTCATTTTTTTAGTATTAGAAAAAGGGGAAACAATCTTGACGAGTCTTTTCATTAAAAACATTTTTAAATAAACAATGGGTAACTATTACTTATGATACCAAAAGAATGTAATAGTACATTACTGTAGAGACCGCGAAATAGGGATTGCCAGCCGAGTTATAGCTGGCTGAGTGTTGGAAAACCCCCGACGTTGTCATTTCAAAGTACATATCTCAAAAACGATTGTACCGAATCTAATGAAGCTAAGAACCACCGCAAGGACCCTGGTTTTCACGTGAAAACACCGCATCCATTTCATGGACCCATCAGTCCATCTGTTTGAGAGCAATGCCACAGACAGATAGGCAGACATTGGCGTTAACTTATAATACCCCTTTATTGCGTCGGACGTCAAACATTGATTGTGAGATGGTTTCACCCTGATACTCGCTTTAGTTTCCTCTACCGTACATCAGCCAAATTGCAGCAAATATACGCTAATTTCACACATTTTCACGCGTAAGTCGGGTCGGGATTGGCCCCATACAAAGACTGACCGCTAACTGACTAATCATGACTAGTGACTGACTCGAGCCCCACGGTGCGGGCGGCGCATTTGAATCGAATTTGCGTGGACATCAGGGAATTCACATCGCTAATTCGCTCTTGAGACGTCACAGTAGATACCTATAAAAAAGTGACACGGTTGTTTTTTTTTTTTTTTATTCGACTGGAAGGCAAACGAGCAAGTGGTTTTCATACAGATTGAGATGTTTGCGTTATCTAGTGTAATCAGCCTTATTCATAAAAAGTTAGAGCCTCCTTGAAGGGTCCTTGATGGCCCGATGCTAAAAAACGTTATTCATAAACGTCTGTTAGCACTAATCAGTCGATCAAGGCTCTGCTAAAGTTAGTGGACCGTAGACCCTCCTTTATCTCCCTGCTAAGTCACAAAATGGCCGCCACAGAGTTCAACAGCTGACTTTGACAAGAGCAAAAAACCATACCGAAGATATTTTATGGAGGTTTACGCGAAGATTAAAAAAAAATCAGGAAAAATTATTTTCAGAAATTTATATTTAAAAATCCTCTAATAATACGAAAAAAATAAAATTAGGATGATTAACATAGTTACGGCTTTTTGCACTTAGTTTAGGTCTACTAAAACACGCGGATCGGAAATGGCGGGAAAACAAGCTTCTCTGCTGTCACTGCTGTCAATTTTATTTTTTTTAATTCTCGATAAGGCCATTTTTTGTCTTTGATTTGTCAAGAGTGCCAACATAACGCATCTAATCAGTCTATCAGGAGCTCAACAACTAGCAGACCGTTAGCAAGCGTTTATGAATCATACTTCTTGACAAACGTCAAACAAGCTTAATCAGTCTGTTAACTAACAGACCGATCATACATCAATTAAGGATTTTTTATGAATAACGCTGTATATCTGTGATTCGAATAATGGCCCTAAAACAATAAACCCCTACGTACTTAAGCAAATAAACATAAAAGTATCCCCAGTAGTCCACAGACCCTACTTCCAAAGAAACACAATAAGGTAAACGCTCCCACTCGCCCGCATATTGACCTAGTTGCAGGTTTCCGCCATTTTTAAAAATAAACTTTTTTGTTTATGGTTCCCTGCGCTGTAAGGTAACCTTTTTGGTGAGGGTGCCATTTTAGCTACAAGCTACAAGGTTTCTCTCGAATGCACGAGAAAAAGAGGGTTTTGTTTACTGCGTAATTGAAAGAAAGAAAGAAAAGAAAGAAAAAAAATACAACCGAATTAATAACCTCCTCCTTTTTTAAAGTCGGTTAAAAATGCATTTATTCACAACACAAGACATAACAATAGCATTAAATATTGTACAAATAGACAACATGTAGGAAAGTATGTGTGTGTGTTCAGGATAATGCTGAAGCTTAATTATAAACACCCCTGCGCTGATTTTCAACCAGCACCGTTGGTGACCCTCGGACCGCTACAAAGATATACTACACAGTTTTATTACTACGTAATTGCTACATAAGTAGGTAGGTATTTCCTTTTAAGTCTGAAACCGTTTTGTTTCTTATGAAGCGCATCAAAATGCCAGAAAGAGACAAAGAGAAACATTTATTAGAATTCGTTAAAGACTACCTAACCTAGCGGGAACGATGCAATTTTCCGGTGTAAAAACTCTCTTATGTCCTTCCTCGGGACTCAAACTATTTGTATAACAAACTATCTCTACAAGCACTAAGAACCCGGTTTTCTACGGAACCTAACGTTACCTACCCACTCGCGCATACCCGACTGAAGATGAAGGAAGTTATGGTTTTATCGAGGCGCGTAATGGCCGCCCTCGTAAAGAGGCTAATTTGGGCGTCTCCGCTGATTCGCACGAATATCTAAATAAAGGAATAAACGAGAGTTCTTTTGGAGAGGACTTTTTGTCTTATGACATATTTTAGGATGGTTTTGCATATACGAGTAATTTATATCTTTGAAAGGATAAATAAATAAATAAATAAATATCACGGGACAATTCACGCCAATTGACCTAGTCCCAAAGTATGCTTAGCAAAGCTTGTGTTATGGACACTAGGCAACGGATAAACATACTTATATAGATAAATACATACTTAAATACATATTAAACATCCAAGACCCGAGAACAAACATTCGTATTATTCATACAAATATCTGCCCCGGCCGGGATTCGAACCCGGGACCTCAAGCTTCGTAGTCAGGTGCTCTAACCACTGGGCCATCCGGTCGTCGGATAACTAGCTTTTGCCCGCGGCTACGCCGTAATAGCGGATTATGATGTCACTATCCGGCAACTCAATCAACTAACTATTTATTTGTTTTAAAGCAACAAAAAATCTAATTTTACAGTAAATCGAAAATTAATCTGGTTTTCAGGGCTAAAATATAGCGTTTTTTTACTGGAGTTGTGCCTTCGAATTATTTTTTAATGGCGTCATCATCCCTATTCAATTTACTTCTCCATTCGCTTCGACTTCTTACGATTTGCTTCATTTTTCATAATGCGAACTGCTAAGGAATGAAATTCGCTCCCGTCGTCTGTTTTTCCGCATAAACACAATCTCTAGGTCTCTTCAAGGCTAGAGTGAATAGGCTGTTACAGAACCGGTGAGATACACCTTTGGCCTCATCTGCGCTTAACATCAGGTGAGATAGAGGTCAATCATGGTCAGTTAAAAAAAAAAAAGATTTTGCTTGACAAGTAACAAAACGGTACGAGATCTTAATACAGTAAGTAACAGTCCCGTGTACACAGGACGTATGGCAACCCTAACCAGAATCCTTTCACACGGCTACACTTGAGGACATCATCAAATATACATTTCAGGATATTAAGTCGGAACACACGACACTACGGGAAGGGTTTGTCCTTGAATATGTATGACACACTGATGCTAGAAGTTACAGATGTGGCGTTTGCTTCTCACGCTTCAAATATCTATGAAAAAAAAAGATCTTCTTTTATATGTATGTACAGTTAGCAACAAAGATATGGATACAACCAGTGCAAAAAATATGTATACCCGACCTTAATGATCAGGCAATAAAGTCCCATATACATATTTTTGGCACTTCAAACATTTTTATATTTTGTTACTGACTGTACCTGTAATTGAATTGCTCGTTTAAAGGTAAATATTTCATTTTGTTATGCAAGTTCACGAAATTATTATTATTATTAAATTAATTATTAATTATTATTTATTATTATTAATTAGTTATTATTACGGAGTTGAATTACCTACAGACTATATTATGTTGTCTATTTTCATCATCATCCCAGCCTATATATATACGGCCCACTGCCAGCATACTTAAATAACTTAAACTTAAATAATAAAATAAAATTTAAAGTTATTTATGACTATAATTTTCTCAGTCCAGTTTGTAATACAACGCCTCTCGACTAGATTATTCTAATGGGTAGGCAACAGCAGAGTTAGAACTTCAAAAAGATCTACGCCATTATAAAATATGTCGGAAAAAATATTACCGCCGTAAAATAATATAAGCCGTAGAATCTCTGCAAGTCACTGTTTTCAACTAAATCTCAATTTACAAGTTCTTCAACTAACTTTTCGGTGAAGGAAACAACCATTAAGAATCATTACTAAATGGCAAGTGGAGGAGTATAATATATTTTTCGAGAACTAAAAGAGTTTTAGTATTTAGCCGTAGAAGTCTTATAAGTTTATAGTTTTTTGGCATAGATTTGAGCTACGCATAATTATACATAGCATTTGCAATAAAACACTTAGAAAAGCCTTGGCAGAAAAGTTGCACTTTGCTCCCTCTCGGCAGGAAGGAAAAGTTACTCAAGAAGAGGTGTGAAAAAAATTTATAGTAGGTACCTATACAAGATGTCAATGTTGAATTTTGAATTTGAATATTATGGAATTTTGCCGCCCCCACAAATTTTTACGCCACTTCGCTATAGTTTATAGTAGCGATCTTCATTTCGTTTCAGCGGTTGTAGGTTTAATTACAAAGCTAATCCATTCGTTTCGATTTATCTACTTGAATTTTGACACTTCCGTTCGATGTCACAGTTTTAAAAATTCGTACAAAACTACATTTTTCTCACACACCATACGATAAAAACAGTACCGGTCGAACGGTGCAATCTGATCGTTATAATTTTTCCTAACGTCTGTGGACCCTCCCGTCTATCTAATAAAATAATCCGCATTAATTTAATTAATCAATATGATTATGACTATAAAAATAATGACTCGCAATGACACATACTTTCCCACGTGTTGTCTATTTGTACTTAATACTATTGTTGTGTCTGTGTTGTGAATAAATGTATTTTCTTTTCTTTCTTTCTTTTCTTTCTTTAATCGATAAAGTTCCTTTTTAACATGCCACATCTAGCCATCAGTCCATAAACCTACGTACTGCTGGCAAGACGCTCTTTTTTCCGGAAAACCGACATCTATAATGCAGATGAGAGTTGGCAATCCTAATCTAATCCTAATTTTATACGCTCAGCAATCAACTCAAATGTTCGAGAAATAAATAAAGTGAAAAAAAGAAAGAAATACATTCAAATTTATTCATCACTTATTTATAGACATAGACATAACTTTACTTCGACATCATTTACAGAAAAGAAAAACATTTGATGATGTCGAAAAGGAATTGACTCAGCATTATGCTGCAGCAAGTATGTGCTGCCCACTACAGCGCTGATTTTCAGCCAACACCTTCATATCTTTGCACCTAATGTGTTGGACCGGAATCAGCACAAATAAGTTTGTGTCGGAAAAGTGTACAAGTTTATGTCGAAAAAATGTGTTTATTGGGTTCGATTACCAGCGCTGGTCTCTTTCTCTGGTTTTTCTGTGCATCTATGTTTCAGTTTGTATTTTCGATTTATTCACCACACAATAGACAACAGTGGAAAACTTACTTACTCGTATTTGCCAAAACACATGTTGTTGATCAGGCACTGTATATTAAATTGATAGAGCTAGCTTTAGGCGTGCTGGGGATTTAAATAAATAAAATTGATTTCTCACTTTGTAAAACATGTATTGCGCTCGCACAGGTGCACAGAGAAGGGAAGGGAAAAATCTTAAGTCTAACAAAAAGTCGACAATCGAGGTAGTGCTGTACTTTATTGTTGGGGTTGCCAACACATGTATAACAGAAAAGTATTCGTAGAAATATTTTTCATCATTCATTTCTGATTTTTTTTGTTTTGAAATAGTGATTTTCAAGTTTCAAGCGGCGCATTCTTCTTGGCAATGGTGGTATTTCCGAAAGCGCTGGTAGTATATCTAAAAAAGTGAAATCTAAAAAGCCCTTTGCGGCCTACCAGTAGAATAAACTTTTTAATTTTTGGGTTAATTCTGAACTGCATAATTAAAACAAATAATAATGCTAGTTGACGAGGTTATCATAATTACAAGGATCAAAGAAAAAGTATATATTAAATCCGTGCTCTTAGTAGTGTGTAAGCCTCAACACATACAACTTAGCTTATTAAAAAACTTCTAACCAAAAATACCCTTCAGACAGAAATGGGATTAAATTTCCCCTCAAACGCTTCCACCATCTTCATAGTTTAAATTGGCAAGCGAAAATACATCAAAACAACAACCGTCGGTAATTGGAGCCGAGGAACCCCAGAACAATTGAATGAGTGAATGAATGAGCTTGTTCATTCATTCATACGTCCATCTACGTCAATACAAGTACAAAGCCTCTCACGTTTGCGCTCACGCCGGGTATATTGTTCTACTTTAAAGTTAAAAACCGGCCAAGAGCGTGTCGGACACGCCCAAAATAGGGTTCCGTAACCATTACGAAAAAATTAAGTAATATTTTTCTAAGGATTTCGTATTTTATGCGGAATCTTCCAAGTTTAGGTATATTTTATACCTTACGCTGCTATTAACTCAAAAACTACTAATAATTCTCAAGCAAACTTAGCCGTTATAGTTTTCCTTGGAAGTTTGATATACTGACTACCATCCTGAATTTTTTCAAAATTTTCCACCCACCGGTTTAGATTTTAGAGGGGGGAGACGCTCGATTTTAATAAAAATTTGCACTTTAAAGTTGAATATTTCGCAAACAAATTACTGAATCGAAAAATTGTTTTACCAAACCCCTAATGATTTTAAAATACCTATCCAACGATACCCCACACTATCGGGTTGGATGAGAAAAAAAAAAACACCGCCACTTTACGTCTATGGGAGGTACCGTAAAAAAAATTGTTTTTGAATTTTTAATTATACTATTTTGTCGGCATAGTTTACCTATATATCCGTGCAAAATTACAGCTTTCTAGCTTTGATAGTCTCTGAGCAAAGCCGCGGACGGACAGACAGACAGACAGACAGACATGGCGAAACTATAAGGGTTCCGTTTTTGCCATTTTGGCTCCGGAACCCTAAAAACCAGCCAAGTGCGATACGGATTCTAGTTATATATGTCAGCGGCCGATCGTAAAATCCGCCAAATCACGAAATTGGCGGCGAAGTGCCTGAAACGATATGGCGGCGTTTCATGAAATGCACAGGAATTTCATGATCTGCCTAAACTAGCCAAATCATGAAATGGCGACGTTTCATGATATGCCTAGGAATTTCGTGATCTGCCTAAACGTCACTAGGCAAATCGTCAAACGGTGAGTTTTGGACGATATGGTGGATGTCCCTTAGCCAATTAATGAAATGGCGCTATATTTCACGATATGCCTAGGAATTTCGTGATCTGGCGAATTGTACGATCGGCCGCTGACATAATAATGTACCGGGTGTGGCCTGTAATACGAGCAAATAATTAAAACTTGGGTCGTACTCGTTAAACTGAAAAATAATTCAGCCACTTTTAAAAATAATGGAGACCTTAGATTTTTCCTTTTTCATACTAATTAAATAATTACTGTTATCAATGTACGCCATTTTAGAGAACCCAACTGACGTCGCCCGTCACTCTACATACATCAAACATTTTGCTTTACATTGCTGCTTCGAATAAACTTTAAAGTGCAAAGTAAAAAACTAATTGGTTTTAAAAGTCTCTGAACTACACTGTTAAAATTTTTTGTAAAATTACAATTGTTTTACAAAACAAATATCAGCAAAATTCCAAATCAACGTATACTAATACAAAACATAACACAATTTGAGTAAAATTACAAGACATGTGAAGGAACTTACTATAATGAGTTGTAATTTTGGAAGCTTTATGCAATAACCCTACACGTATTGTAATTTTTCCTAACTGTTGGTGAATTTCTAATGAAAGGTTGTAAATTTACCAAAATTGTTTGTAATCCGATTTACAATACTTTTTTGTGATATTACGAATAAATGTTGAAACTCAAATTACTATGAAGTCATTAAGAATTTACAAATAATTTTATTATTTTTGTAACACAAATTTGAAAATTACAATACGTATTATAATTCTATCGAAAGTTTTTATTTTTCTAACACGTATTGTTATTTTCTAAAACTGTTGATTAATTCTGAACAAAATGATTTGAAAATAAGAATAACTCTTTGTATTTTGATTTACAATACTTTTTTATGAAATTGCAAAAAAAGTTGAAACACAAATTAGTATGAAATCATTAAGAATTTACAAATAATTTTATTATTTTTGTAACTTAAATTTGAAAATTACAATACGTACTATAATTCTACCATAAGTTTTTATTTTTCTGACACGTATTGTAATTTTGTTAAACTTTTGATTAATTTCGGGCAAAAAGATTTAAAATTTACAAAAATTGTTTGTAATTTGATTTACTATACTATTTTTATACAATTTTGAAAATATGTTGAAACTCAAATTAGAATGAAATTATTAAGAATCTGCAAACTATTTTATCATTTTTGTAACACAAATTTGAAAATTGCATTACGTATTGTAATTCTACCCAAAGTTTTTACTTCTCTAACACGTATTGTAATTTTTTCAAATTTTTGATTAATTTCAAGCAAAAAAAAATTAAATTTTTAATTAAATGTTTATAATTTGATTTACAATACTTATTTTGTGAAATTATGAAAAAATGTAGAAGATAAAATTATTAAAGATTTACCTAGGTATAATTTTACTATTTTTATAACGCAAGTTCGAAATTGCATTATACATTGTAATTCTACTAAAACGTGTATTTCTCTTATACGTATAGTAATTTTTCAAACCGTTAATTAGTTTTGAATCAAAAGTTTCTAAAATTCTTGAAATCTGTTTGCATATTGCTCTAAAATATATTTTTTTTGTAAAATTACAGAAAAATATTAGTATTGAAATTACTATGAAGTCATTAAAAATCTATAAATATTTTGGTATTATAATCTTTAAATTGAATTTTCAAACCAAGTCTTTCAATAAGCTGTAGATCATCATTTTCAGAGCGATACGTTACCTGCGATCGCTACCATTCAACAAATGTTTTGTAATTTTTCGATAATGAACTAAAATAATTTCTTTGCTCACCCGCGACCTTAAGATAGCTAAGTCTATGCAAATTATGCGTGTTCATGCAGTTCCTCCACCTCCACACTGTACGAACACACACAAATTACACAAACCCATCTATCACCACCACCACAACTCACTGACGCGTTTCGAACTCAACCAGAGCTCATCCTCAGAGTGACACAACCGTACACCATGCTACCAGTTGTTAGACTAACAAACCACCACCACTGTTTTAATTTGTCAAACAAAACAAAAAACTACCCGCAAAATATTAATAAATTTTAAATATGATACAAAACTACCTTGATTTTTTAATTTTATTTATTTATTGTCAAGGCATGTTTTAATAACTACCGTTGCTAAAATTAGTCCCAAATCATTCAATATCGGACTCAGATTCGTATGAAGTGTTACATTACTGTGACAAGGGGTTTCGTCTTGATGTGTTAGAATGTATGGAGATAATTAGGTACAATAGTATGGGGTCTATTATTAATGAGCAAATAAATTTAGTGTCATCTCCCTTGCTACGGCTTTGTCTAATTTTAGCAACGGTAGTTATTAAAACATGCCTTGACAATAAATAAATAAAATTAAAAAATCAAGGTAGTTTTGTATCATATTTAAAATTTATTAATATTTTGCGGGTAGTTTTTTGTTTTGTTTGACAAATTAAACAGTGGTGGTGGTTTGTTAGTCTAACAACTGGTAGCATGGTGTACGGTTGTGTCACTCTGAGGATGAGCTCTGGTTGAGTTCGAAACGCGTCAGTGAGTTGTGGTGGTGGTGATAGATGGGTTTGTGTAATTTGTGTGTGTTCGTACAGTGTGGAGGTGGAGGAACTGCATGAACACGCATAATTTGCATAGACTTAGCTATCTTAAGGTCGCGGGTGAGCAAAGAAATTATTTTAGTTCATTGATATGGATCTCCGCAAAGTAACGCCTGATTCAATAAATTATTTTCGATAATGAGTTGAAATTAATTACGTTGTGTAGTACGGGAGTGCACCGATAGATGGCGCTGCTCCCTAAATAAACTCGCTAACGATGTGTAACCTTAGAATTGTGACTACCG
This sequence comes from Choristoneura rosaceana, assembly GCA_037349165.1. Lineage (NCBI taxonomy): Eukaryota > Metazoa > Arthropoda > Insecta > Lepidoptera > Tortricidae > Choristoneura > Choristoneura rosaceana. Next base: position 2,652,821 of record JAZBNJ010000019.1, read on the forward strand.
CGGCTTACTTAACGTTTGTTGTCTTTTGTTAGGGACAGCATTATACTTGGTTGGCTGCATTCAAGTTATTGAACACCTTCCAATATAATTCTGAACATAGTACGATTCTGATTGCAGTACGGTGTCTCGCTCGAAACGCCTGCTGTTCTCCGAGTGAATACTATAAAACCACTCAGTTGTAAGTGAAGTTTGCCTAATAAACCGTATAATTATATTTGTCGTTTCCGTCGCATCGTCAACCCCGTTCTAGTTGTAAATTTACAACACATCATTTTGAAATTGCAAACCATTTTCAAAAGAATTTGTTTGGCAAAATTACATTATTTGTATTGTAATTTTGCTAAACGAATTTCCGATAGTCGTTTGGTAAATTTCAACAAATGTTTTGTAATTTTTCAATAATGAGTTGAAAATTTACAACACATCATTTTAAAATTGCAAACCATTTTCAACAGAATTTGTTTGGCAAAATTACATTGTTTGTATTGTAATTTTGCTAAACGAATTTCCGATAGTCGTTTGGTAAATTTCAACAAATGTTTTGTAATTTTTCGAAATTGAGTTGAAATAAATTGTATTGTAAATTTACAAAACGGAATTATATTTTTACTTTATTGTTGTGCGTAAAAACTTCCAACACTTTCTTTGTAAAATTACTACAGAATTTTTTAACAGTGTAATGTTGTTCAGTTTGACGAGTAAGATCTATGTTTTAATTAAGTGCTCGTGTTACAGGCCACACCCGGTATACAAAATTTCATCCCAATCCGTTCATCTGTTTTAGGCAATCTACAAACAACTGTACCTTTTGACTACGTTGACTTATATACTTTAAAAACTATTATACACTTTAAAAAAAAATACTTCGTTGACTTTCTTGCCGGATTCTTCTCAACAGAGTTTTTTCGGAACCGGTGGTAGATTTTTCGACGTGCTTCTTATAGCCTAAATTGAATAAAGAGATTTTGACTTTGACTTTTATACATATTTTTGCAACTTTGGCCGTGTCGATATCTTTGCCCTTGACTATAAACCTTAACGTTATAACCAAGTATGTGTATATTTTTTTTATTCTCACCGTATCGAACTCTTTGTAAGGTAGTGGAATTTTTACATTCACTCATCCATTCCATTCATTCTCCTTTTACACAATCAGTTCATGTAGCTGTGTGTAATCATTTACTTCAACTCTCATGTGACCTATAGTTGACACTACAAACAGTAAAATACCTATAGCTACTAACACCAAGTCCTATTTGTCATATTTTAATTTAGTTCTCAAAAGCCTCAACGAACATCCGCAATGTCTTACGAAAGAGAACATTTCAAGCTCATTTCCGATTGAACTCAAATCCCTAAAATAAACAATTTTATTATTACAACGGACGTAAAGAAATCTACTTTTCTCGACATAGCGACCATTTTTATGCCCAAGACACCGATAGGAGACTTAATAGCTATTAAAGAAACGAACTTGGGCTATCGTCTCCTGGGAGTGTTCGGGGAGATACGTTAATCGTAAAAGTTTTGAGTTGTGAATTGTAACAATACATTCGGAGGAACATTGTTATGAGTTTTCGGATTTTCACACAAATCACTGAGACAGTGTTATTTAAATTGTACATTCAGTAACAAATATAATACAACCAATGCAAAGTGCCAAAAATATGTATATGTATACCTACAGGACTTCATCATCATCATCATCATCATCATGTCAGCCGAAAGACGTCCACTGCTGGACATAGGCCTCCCCCAAGGCTCTCCACTCAGACCGGTCTTGTGCTTTTCGCATCCACCGCGATCCCGCGATCTTAGCCAGGTCGTCGCTCCATCTTGTTGGAGGCCTACCGACAGCTCGTTTCCTGGTCCGCGGACGCCATTCGAGAACCTTCTGACCCCATCGGGCATCAGTCCTGCGTGCAATGTGCCCCGCCCACTGCCACTTCAGTTTCGCAATTCTTCGGGCCATGTCAGTAACCTTAGTTCTACTGCGGATATCATCATTTCTGATTCTATCCCGCAAATAAACCCCGAGCGTAGCCCTCTCCATAGCCCTTTGAGTGACTTTGAGCTTCCTTATGAGGCCCATGCAGGACTACATACAGGACTGCATACAGGACTTCATGCTTAAACTTAACACGCCTTTTGCGTGAGCGCTTAAAAAAACGCCAGCAAAAATAAAAAATAAACGAAAACAAAAGGCGCCAAAAAAGAACAACTAAAAAGTTAAAAATAATTATGCACTACCTAGCTATTGCCCGCGACTTCATCTGCGAAGAATTCGTTTATCCCTATCCCGCGGGGACTCTGGTGATTTCCCGCAAAATTAGCCCAAGTTAATTTAGTATAAGTACCTAGTAATATTTTTTTTATCTAAGCGTAGTCGGTGTCGGGGGACCGCTAAGGTTAACAGGAAACTAAAGTGCATATGTTGTATTTTTAAAGTATTAACCTTAGCGGTCCCCCGACACCGACTACGCTTAGATAAAAAAAATATTAGTAGGTACTTATACTAAATTAACTTGGGCTAATTTTACGGGAAATCACCAGAGTCCCCGCGGGATAGGGATAAACGAATTCTTCGCAGATGAAGTCGCGGGCAATGGCTAGGTAGTGCATAATTATTTTTAACTTTTTAGTTGTTCTTTTTTGGCGCCTTTTTTTTTCGTTTATTTTTTATTTTTGCTGGCGTTTTTTTGTCGGGGGTTTTTAAAATTTTTAATTTTAGTTTTTTTATTTCATGCTTTTTAAACTTTGTTATATATATTTTTTAAAGTGTACTAGTGTATTGAATATTCTGGCTGCAGCTCAGCTCGTGTTGCCACCATTGCGTTGTATGTAGAATCAAATACTGATCAAAACGAATCCAAACACGACATATGTGCTATTATTATTAACCCCCGACGCAAAAAGAGGGGTGTTATAAGTTTGACCGCTATGTGTGTCTGTGTGTCTGTGTGTCTGTGTGTCTGTGTATCTGTCTGTGTGTCTGTCTGTCTGTCTGTGTGTCTGTCTGTGGCACCGTAGCTCTTAAGCGGGTGGACCGATTTGAATGCGGTTTTTTTTATTTGAAAGCTGGTTTTCTAGCGATGGTTCTTAGACATGTTTCATCAAAATCGGTTCAGCCGTTTCAAGATCATCAGCTCTTTTGTTCGCTGCGGTAGGAATCTTAGACGCATAATGGGTATTTACTTTACTTTCAAGCATATTTGGGACCTAAAACTTGAAACACCCATGTATGCTATGTAACTTTGTAAGATTATGCAGTTCTCGGCCTGATGCTGCAGCCAGGATATCCAGAACACTAGTAGATACACTCTTGGTAAAACCATAGCAGATATATCGTGTTTGGATTCGTTTCGATCAGTATTTGATTCTACATACAATGTAAAAGTGGCAACAGGATGAGCTGATGCTGCAGCCAAGATATCCAGCACATTAATACACTATAAAAATAATAGCACATATGTCGTGTTTGGATTCCTTTTGATCAGTAATTGATTTTACATACAATGCAGTGGTAGCAACACGACGAGCTGTTTAAAAAACATGAAATAAAAAAAAACTAAAATTAAAATTTTTAAAAACCCCCGACAAAAAAAGCCGCCAAAAAACGACAACTAAAAAGTAAAAAATAATTATGCACTACCTAGCTGTTGCCCGCGACTTCATCTGCGAACAATTCGTTTATCCCTATTCCGCTGGGACTATGCTGCTTTCCCGCAAAATTAGCCTAAGTTAATTTAGTATAAGTATCTAGTAATATTCTTTTTATCTAAGCGTCGTCGATGTCGGGGGACCGCTAAGGTTAATACTTTAAAAAATACAACATATGTACTTTAGTTTCTGTTAACCTTAGCGGTCCCCCGACACCGACGATGCTTAGATAAAAAGAATATTACTAGATACTTATACTAAATTAACTTAGGCTAATTTTGCGGGAAAGCAGCATAGTCCCAGCGGAATAGGGATAAACGAATTGTTCGCAGATGAAGTCGCGGGCAACAGCTAGGTAGTGCATAATTATTTTTTACTTTTTAGTTGTCGTTTTTTGGCGGCTTTTTTTGTCGGGGGTTTTTATAGTGTTCAAGTGTGCTGGATATTTTGGCTGCAGCATCAGCTCATCTTGTTGCCACCATTGCATTGTTTATAGAATCAAAAACTGATCGAAACGAATCCAAACACGATATATCTGCTATAGTTTTATCAAGAGTGTGTTGTGTGTGACTGGTGTTCTGGATATCCTGGCTGCAGCATCAGGCCGAGAATTGCATAATCTTGCATAGTTATATATAGCATACATGGGTGTTTCAAATTTTACGTCCCAAATATGCTTGAAATTAAAGTGAATACCCATTATGTATATAAAATTCCTACCGCAGCGAACAAAAGAGCTGATGATCTTGAAACGGCTGAACCGATTTTGATAAAACATGTCTAAGAACCATCGCCAAAAAACCAGCTTTCAAATAAAAAAAACCGCATTCAAATCAGTCCACCGGCTTAAGAGCTACGGTGCCACAGACAGACACACAGACAGACAGACACACAGACAGACAGACAGACACACAGACACACATAGCGGTCAAACTAATAACACCCCTTTTTTTGCGTCGGGGGTTAAAAAGGAAAGGCTCAGAAAGGGGGTTCGCAATTTTTAATCGGATTCTTAATTCTTTTCCACATCAACCTGCTTCGGTAAGACCACTAGACATAGGACGCGAAGAAATGCTTTTGTGACATGTTTTTAACCCCAGACGCAAAAAAAAGAAAGAAATATTTTTTTTACAGGGGTGTTATGTATAAGTTTGACCGCTATGTGTGTCTGTGTGTCCGTCTGTGGCACCGTAGCTCTTGACAGGGTGGACCGATTTGAATGCGGTTTTTTTCACTTGAAATCAGGTTTTTTAGCGATGATTCTTAGACAGTTTCATCAAATCCGTTTAGTCGTTATCGAGATATTGAACTTTGAAGTTTCAAAGTCGAGTGTTATCCAACTTTGTGTTGGTATGGTTATTATTTGTGTCTATGGGTCACAGCGGTTCCTGAAGCCTAAACCAGAGGGCGTGCCCGTCCCTAATTCCCGTGAACCCCGGAAAACTCCCTCGTGAAAAATTATAACGCGAATACATTTCCCTCTAAAAAATACCTTTCTCTTTGTATTTGTGTCGCGATATTTCAGAGGGTTTTGAGCGGGAAACGTTTTTTTTTAATATTACAGTGTAATTGATGTGTTGTGATTTACGTTTATTTGACAGAAGGGTGACACGTAGAGTGCAATTTGTTTTGCCAGGGTCCTTTTTGGTGCTGGAATGGTTGGAAGCTTTGTCTTGTTGTGTGTGTATGTAATGTTTTACACTTTCGTGATTCTCACTCATAGTCAAAATACCACCAACGGGACTTATCACGCTAACACACACAAGTAATATTTACCTCGACGTTTCGGCATCATTACAGTCGCCGTGGTCACGAGTAGACTGAAGTGTGGGGTGCTCTTGGCCGGTTTATTTAAATCATATTTCGGCAGTCCCTCAAAAACCATGGGCTTTTTAATTTTCCAATTAATTTCGCCGTCCAATCAGGGGACAGCTTAAAAAGATTGACAATGGACACTTTAAACATCATTTAAGCAGTTACAGCGAATTCAATTAGCTGAACAAACAAGGGGACATTGTTTACGAAACGAGATGTGCCGCGATTCACGCATCCCTACTTTTAAACCTTTAACAGAAGTCTCTTCGTTCCATTCTCCATTAAAAAATATTAATTTATAATAATATTTATTTAGAAGCCTGTAGAAGTGTCCCACTGCTGGGCAAAGGCCTCCCCCCATGTCCTCCATTTGACCCGGTCTTGGACAATCTTTGACCAGCTGCGAAGAAAGGCGTCCAGATCATCTCGCCATCGACGCCTGGGCCTGCCACGCTACTGACGTCCTTTTTGTGGTGTCCAGTCTGTGGCTATTTTAGCCTACCTATTGGGTTCCGTACGGCTGACATGACCTGCCCAGTCCCATTTCATTTAAAAATATTTTTAAAAAAACTTATGTATGACACAAGCTGAGGATTTAATACATTAGTGAAGTGTGTATTGACTAAGGATAGCCGTGAGAGGTATTTGAGTGATTTGGACCAGTCCAATGGTACAGTGAATATTATTTTGAGTTGTCCGGTATCGGAAGATGCAACACGAATTTACAGGTTCATCAAGCACTCCTCTGCAGCCAGATAATCTGGACATCGTAATAGAAGTGTTTGATGAATGTGGCCATCGAGTCTTTCAATGAGGCTGGCATAGTCACTCAGGTGCACGTAGGCCTCAAAAAAAATGACACAAGCTTAACTGTAAGTTGATAAAAGATCTCAAAACCCAAAGAAACCCTTCCGCTTATTTCAAGAGTCTTTTAACTCGGTATCCCCGTGCGTGGCGAACACTTGGAGAGTTGGTGGAACTTTAATGTTGTTGGGATTCGCACTCGGCTGTTTACCGCGAGTTCCCAACTTTTGAGGAAGCAATAAATCTTCCCAATCGTTTATTTTAACGTCGATTTTATTACTGCGGAGTGGAGAGGAGGGTTATGTTGCTGCGAGTGGTATTTACCCACCACAGTAGACGACATCGAAGTAAGAGAACTCAATAATGGCTTGTTCTCCGAGCTATATGTCCCGCCCATTGTCACTTCAACGAGCTGGTTTGCTTGACGTAACACTACATGGCTTTACTTGGCATTTACTCATCCATACTAATATTAAAAATGCGAAAGTGTGTTTGTGTGTTTGTCCGTCTTTCACGCCGTAACGGAGCGACGGATCGACGTAATTTTTGTCATAGAGATAGTTTATGGGCCCGAGAGTGACATAGGCTACTTTTTATCCCGGAAAATGCACAGTTCTCGAGGGAACAGCGTGCGATAACCGAATACCACGCGAGCGAAACCGCGGCCAAAAGCTAGTATATTATAATATTAGTAGCATAGAATGAAGAACAATCTACAAACCAAATTGTATCCAAATCCGTCCAACCGTTTTACTGAGAAAATATAACAAACACAGACACAAGTACACGCACGCACACACACAACCTCGTCCCACCTATTATGTTTATGCACCATTTCAACTCTCACAAGAACACCTACAGAGACGATTGTATTAATTCTAACATGAAACAAACCGAAAATTGGCCTCCTCCGTAGCCTTTGTCTGAGAAAAAACAGATTCCGAATAATCTCAGACGTCCAATGAATTCGAAATGTCAAATACTTTATTCATAGCACATCATACCGTATACGAATAAATCGTAAAATTTCATTGTTTATTTATACCCGACCAAAACTTCAGGATTCTTTCAACAACTTTCGGCGGAAGACATCGAGTCATGTTGTGTAGGATATGTTATAAATTGGCACGTTTGAAATCGAAAAATGTTTAATCACCTACATGGAGTGCAAACCCTGTGTATTCTTTGTTTAATTAAATATTTCACAATACCCAAAAATACTTTAACCAGACAGTCGGTTAATTTTTTATAGGTACATATGCATAGATGAAAAGTTATATACATTCTCCGGATTTCTTGACGAAAATCAGGCTTTTTCTCCGGACTTTTAAATTTTTTATCTACTAACCCGAGTCGCATAGAGAATATTATGACACTTTTCAGCACCTTCGTCGCCCCGATGAACCTACAGGGCTCCTACAAAACTCGTAACTCGAAGTTCGTCTCCTGCGGTCCCTCTCGCTCTCGTATTAAATAGTATAAATATCAGAGGGACCGCACGACACGAACTTCGAGTTTCATAGTAGCCCTGCTCACGTTAGTACACATCGAATGTTTCCAACATTTTGTCCCCGCAAAGAGCATATCCTAAACAAAATAAATAGCTCAACGTTCGACGCTCGTTATTTGTTTGTGTTCAAACAGGTGCTGCGAAGTTAGAAGGGGTCTTGTACGATACGTCCTGCCCTGCGGTAACCAGGCAGACTTTTGGCGTTAGTTTAGTTTCAAACTTATATTTAGGAAAAGTAATGTTCGGGGACGGACTTTTGGTCATTAGTTTGAAAATAAGATGATTTTTTGCATTGTTTGCCAATCACACCTGACTTACGGTCAGTTTTATGTAAAAAAAACTATAGTTTATAGGTAAGTACGAGTATCTTATAAACTAGTTAGATGGGTGTCAGGCATCATTTATAAATGAAAGTACCGTGGACTCACTCATATTAAATGATATTGTAACAGATAACTCTCGTCTTAAATCGAGTTTGCTCGATATGTTTCGGGTTATTTCGTAGCCCTTCTTCAAGGGAGCAGGGCTGCCGCAACACGCGCACTACGCGCCACCGCTCTGCTCACGCGACTGTCGAACAAAACTAAGACAGGCGCATAACTACCCACATTTTTATTGTCACTTCCTAATGTAGGGTAGCACACAACAATAACAATATCGCTCCGTAAAGGCACGTTCACACCAACCGATGACGCAGCACGAGTATACTCGATCTAAACTCCATTTAAGACGTGAGTTATCCGTTACAATATAATTTAATGGAAAAAAGAAAATACATTTACTCACAGCATCACAAGACACAGCTATATCAAGACAATATCATTACAATAGACAACACGAAGGATAGAGTTTGAATTATGATGCGTAGAAACACCGCAGCGCTAATTTTCAGCCAGCACCACTAGTTTAAATTGGCTTATTAAAACACTGACTGAGGATAGTTAAGGTATACTGTAGGCGACAGGCTAGCAACCTGTCACTATGTACCTTTTTTGTCAAACTTAAAACCTAAATTTGCTAAACGTGGCTCCGAAGCGGTAACGTTTCGTGTGTTCTGCCTACCCCATTTGGGAATAGAGGCGTGATGTTTGTTGTTGTTGTTATTAAAACACTGTTGTTGTTATTAAAACACTGAAAAAAATATCAATTACTTCAGGTTTTGAATTATCAGGCCGTAGATTATTGTCGTTCATTCAGGGTCGACAATTGTAGGTCATACTTTAACCACACCCATTCAAAAAGCTCATGGCGATAGTTAAATTCCATGTAGTCGATCGCGAGCAAAAGCTAGTTTGTAATAAATCTAAGATACAATTCTGATTATAGATGGATTTAGTGCCTAAGATCGACCCTGAGGCTACATCATGAAATCTATGATAGAAATACAGCGTGTAACATGATGAAGTCGAAGACATTATAAATCCTCTTGCAAAAAAAACGGCCACCTATGGTTTTTCAGATTTTTAGGCATTGGAGCTTAGAAAGTAAGCTTTCATGCACATAAAATACAAAAACTAGTACTGTAGTGTAGTATTAACTCATTAGCCATTACATTGCTAATTCTTATAGCTAAACTTACATGTTATATTTGATACACACTTACGCACATGCTGACGAGTCCTTCTCAGTTCTGTCTAGTTATTTAATGTGTCCTTTACCACGTACCTAATACCGTAACGCAACTTTCGTATAACGCACTTTTGATACTCACGAAACACTTACACTTGAGTTCGTTCAAATTCCTGGGGCCCGTGACATAGGCATGAGTTAGACGTGTTGCACGCGAGCTGTTGTTTTGTGCAAGTCGCTTAATGCGATCTCTTGGCGCATCCACTTCTTGTGTGTTTTCTTGCACCTTCTGTACATAATGTAGCTGCATCCGATGATTAAAATGCTGAGCATGACCCCCAACAAAATGTTAGTTGTGCTGGCATGAAAGTTGAGGTCGTCGGCGTTTGCAGACGCCTTATTGTTACCACCCGCTGCTGTCTGCGCGATGATGACTTCCTCTTTCGATCTTGAAGCGCCCATGGTGTGGTGGTTTAACAGCAAAGGAAGCATTCACACAATAAGAGTACAATTGCAAGTACAACACAGAAAATAATATAGTTTTTCGCGCACTCAACAAGGATTTCCTCCAAATGTTGCATCTGTTCTCTATTGTCTATCTGCGCCATTTTTCCCAATATTTGTTCCGATATTTTAACACTTAGTGACTAGTGACCGACGGCACGCGCGGCTCCGTATATGGCAGGGTCGCCATGTAGGGTGCGAAGTGGGAGCGAATTGAAACCCGGTCGTCTTGATACACTGATGCTTTAATACTGCTCTGGATTACATAGGCTTGGATTATATATATGTACTTAGAATCTATGTTAATACTACACTATAATAGGTGCCCATTTTCTTTGCAAAGGGGTTTACTTATAGTCAAAATACCAGAACGGGACTTATCACGCTATTTTACACAAGTAATATTTACCTCGACGTTTCGGCATTATACTCGTACTTCCTGTGAATCGCAGCCGTTTGCGATATAGAAAGAAAACATCGCCCGTCTTATTTACGCTGTACGGAGAACACCATGAGTAGAGATCTAGTGAAAAATCTAGCTGTCTCAATTAACGTCAATAAACTTCAGTAAGCTAGTTGAGAAAGCAAAATAAATACAAACGTATTCGACAAAATACTAGGGAAACATTATTCACTGACCTTGTCAATCTTTAAGCCTGTAGACTTAGCGATTATGATTTCAGGATTTTACACAAGTTCATAGTCAAAATACCACCAACTAGTAGTCATATTTTCCCGGATGCAGTTGGTGTACGACCCCATGTTTACCGACCTGGAATGAACAACACTGTTGCACGGTCGGATACTTGAAACCCTTACGAGTATGCCAATGACATAAAGTGTTGAATTTTCAGGTCGAGTAATTTTTGTCTTGCATTCCGGATCGACAATTGTAGGTCGTACTTTACCCGCACGCCCATTGCAGTGTTGCCCGATTAAAATTGTAATATTTGACTAAATCAAGTGTTGATATTAAATAGAAATAAGGACACGGACAAAATTACGGTAGTATGCGGCACCGTAATGATATGTCTGCGGTAGGTGGGTAAACCTTAATTTATTGAATCAGGCGTTACTTTGCGGAGGTCCATATCAATGAACTAAAATGATTTCTTTGCTCACCCGCGACCTTAAGATAGCTAAGTCTATGCGAATTATGCGTGTTCATGCAGTTCCTCCACCTCCACACTGTAAGAACACACACAAATTACACAAACCCATCTATCACCACCACCACAACACACTGACGCGTTTCGAACTCAACCAGAGCTCATCTTCAGAGTGACACAACCGTACACCATGCTACCAGTTGTTAGACTAACAAACCACCACCACTGTTTTAATTTGCCAAACAAAACAAAAAACTACCCGCAAAATATTAATAAATTTTAACTATGCTACAAAACTACCTTGATTTTTTAATTTTTATTTATTTTTAGTCAAGGCATGTTTTACTAACTATCGTTGCTAAAATTAGACCCAAGCCGTAGCAAGGGAGATGACACTAAATTTATTTGCTCATTAATAATAGACCCCATACTATTGTACCTAATTATCTCCATACATTCTAACACGTCGAGACGAAACCCCTTATCACAGTAATGCAACACTTCATACGAATCTGAGTCTGATATTGAATGATTTAATTCTAACAGATGCTTGGCAAAATTAGATCTATCAGGATGTTCGTTCCTATATGCCGATACATGCTCTTTAAACCTAGTATTAAAACTGCGCCCGGTCTGACCTATATATACCTTACTGCAGTCATTACATGTGAGCTTGTATACACCCGATTTAGTTCCTTTATCCACCTTCTCTTTGTGGTTACAAAGTTTAGAGTACAAAGAGTTGTTAGTTTTAAAGGCTACATTAACATTGTTTGATTTTAAAATGTCATAAATTCTATCAGACAAACGACCAACATATGAAATACTGCACCTATATTTGTTTGTAGACTGAGAAGGCAACCCGGCGTGAAGCATGCTATTTACTATCCGTGCCTGCTTCCTCTTAACCAAACCATCTACCATTGATTTTGTATTGATTTTGTATTGATTTTGTTTTGTTTTGTAGGAACTAAATCGGGTGTATACAAGCTCACATGTAATGACTGCAGTAAGGTATATATAGGTCAGACCGGGCGCAGTTTTAATACTAGGTTTAAAGAGCATGTATCGGCATATAGGAACGAACATCCTGATAGATCTAATTTTGCCAAGCATCTGTTAGAATTAAATCATTCAATATCAGACTCAGATTCGTATGAAGTGTTGCATTACTGTGATAAGGGGTTTCGTCTCGACGTGTTAGAATGTATGGAGATAATTAGGTACAATAGTATGGGGTCTATTATTAATGAGCAAATAAATTTAGTGTCATCTCCCTTGCTACGGCTTGGGTCTAATTTTAGCAACGATAGTTAGTAAAACATGCCTTGACTAAAAATAAATAAAAATTAAAAAATCAAGGTAGTTTTGTAGCATAGTTAAAATTTATTAATATTTTGCGGGTAGTTTTTTGTTTTGTTTGGCAAATTAAAACAGTGGTGGTGGTTTGTTAGTCTAACAACTGGTAGCATGGTGTACGGTTGTGTCACTCTGAAGATGAGCTCTGGTTGAGTTCGAAACGCGTCAGTGTGTTGTGGTGGTGGTGATAGATGGGTTTGTGTAATTTGTGTGTGTTCTTACAGTGTGGAGGTGGAGGAACTGCATGAACACGCATAATTTGCATAGACTTAGCTATCTTAAGGTCGCGGGTGAGCAAAGAAATCATTTTAGTTCATTGGGTAAACCTTGGCTTATCGGTGATACTTGGTAATTCGGTGATACTGCTTTATTATCACACACAGATCTCACCACCAGGAAACGCAAACTATAAAAGAGATGGAAGTTGTCTATTTTCATGATTGCAATCGGGTTGGCAGCAATTTACTCGTAATTGCTTTCCTTTCACTATTGTGAGTTCAACGATAATAGCGCAGTATCACCGAATTACCAAGTATCACCGATAAACCAAGGTTTGCCCTAGATCTAGAAAAATTATGGTAGTTCTATCGTAATTACGACGTGGTTGGAGACTGCTCTAGTCTGACTGTAGTATGCAACACAGTGGGCATTCCCCGCAGCCCGGGGCTCGCGTGCCTCGTTAGCTACTTGTTGACAGCTCGCGCTTTATTTATATCGCGCCGGCAGCTACGCATTGCGTGTAGAACCACTGGTTTTTACTATGTCTATGGTTAATGGTGGAAGATGATATAGTGTTGTTACAAATGCATAATCATAGTCTTCAATGGTTTTGGTACGAATGGAATCACATAAAGTTTTAAGATGCTTGCAAACTAACCTAAACCAGCCAGTAAGTAAAGATGGGGGCACTAATTGGTCCTTATGATCAATGTGATATGTATGTCACCGAATAGGTTATTCTAAGTTGTAAAACTTTTGAGTATGGCAGGTTTTTGAGACTAAATTTTAGTGCGAAAAAGTTATCGCCGCATAAAAGGTAGCGGAGGAACTGTATGAACACACATTTGTTGCATCTATAGACGTATACCTACCGCCGCTAAACTTTGCCTAAAAATTCTTTGCTGTGGCACCTAGTACCTGCCACAAAAACTACAAAGGCATAATTCCAATAATTTAATAGGCACTATACCATTAAGCGATTCGGACACAATCCGGGAGTAACGTAAAGACAGTTGGATATGAATAAATGAACCTCCGCAAAGTAACACTGGATTAAATAAAATTGCTTATAATATTATAAGCCTAGTTTTTGCTTATCCCGAGGCAAAGAAAGTACATTAACGTTGACACTCACGGGTCACACTGTCGTACCATTACAGTTGTATCTTTACTTACATAACAATAGCGCAGTTTAAACCTTCATACATCCCATTCTTCCAAAGCTGTATGTGTTGCGTGTCTCCAACATATAAAACAGCTCCCGGATGTTTTCCCACAGCCGGAAGTGTAATAGATAAATGCGAGCGTTTCCGGCTGCCGACTCTGAAGCAAATCATTTGCTGGCGCGCTTTAGAGCTGCTCGGGTTTTGGACGAAAATGCAACGGGAAATTCGGCTATGGGAACGAATTTTAGTCATCATGTCATCGACATAGCTCAGAGAATTAGCAACTTGAAGTGGCGATGGCCGGGTTTTGTCGAAGAACCTGCAACCGTTGGAGTAAACGAGTTCTTGAGTGGAGACCGCGTCTCGCCAAACGTAGTGTGAGACGCCCTCTGGCCGGGTGGAGTGACGATCTACGAAAAGCTGCTGGTAGAAGATGTAGAAGATGAATGCGTCGAGCCTAGAGTTGAGAAGTACTAGGCAAAACACGGACTGAGTCTTGCGAGTACGCGTCCACAAAAAGACTAGATCCAAAGACTAGGTCCACGAGTATCTACGAATACTTAACTCAATTGACTCATTGCGTAAACAAAACGATTCCCGTAAATGCGCTCCCGTGATTGCGTTCCACCGTACCTACTACATAGTTTTGGTAGTTTTACGAATATCCAACTATCGAATTCCACGTCACAGTTCAGTCTTTAAACTTCATATATACAAAAATATTAATTTTTCCTAATTGTCTGAACGCGGGTTCCCAGGAGGTTAACTCTAAGCCTTTCCCTATTTTCGGCCAAACAGAGCAACACAAACCATCCAGCATAGAAAATAAATTCTTGCGCCGAAACCACGTGACCGCAAACGCCGTGAAACTGGATCTACGTGCTTGGCACTTGTCCCTGTTACGGCGACGTTAACACGCAGCAACACACCGTACTGAACTGTAAGTCAATGTGGTAAGACCAAACTAAAGGCAGCATGAAGTTGGTCATATCGAACTGAAATCTTTAAGGCTTTAAGTATACGTTGTAGGGAAGAATGAATCTTAATGTGACGGTATAAGATCGGATTGATGTGATGTATGGCTTAGATTTTGAGGTTTTTTAAAATTCAGGAGTTGGAAAGCATTTTACGGTTGAAAATCTTGCTAGTTGTTATTTTTCAGTTCTTGAATCAGAGATTTTTGGAGCCGATAGTGCAATTTTTTTGGGATTACCGATGTATGTAATGCAAACTAGATGTAAAGAAAAAAAGAAATAATTAATTAATTTGCTAAAATTTGACACAGCATGAAAAATAAATTACAACTGAAAAAAATACATAATCTTATATACTTACTAAATAGGAAAAATTAAATAAAATTAAATGAAATGGAATAGGAAATATGTTTCTCAAATTATGATTCAGAAAAAATCATCAGAAAAAACAACTTCTCGCAATTTTAGTTACTTAGCTTATATGCCAAATTATTTTTTAACAAACCATTTCACTTCGTCATATATCATTTATAAACCAAATGTTTTGTTTGACATAGTATATTCTTCCTAAAATATTGCGTAGCATACGACATACATACGATTTATTTGCGATGAGTATTTTTGAAAAGTAAAATTTGGCGAAATATTTTTTTAAATTTTGTATTTCAAATGGAACCTTTAGGGGATCGCTCATGTGTCCATCTGTCCTTCTGTCTGTCCATCGGCCCGTCCGTCTATCACAGCCAATTTACTCCGAAACTACTGGACCGGTCGAATTGAAATTTGATACACAATATTTATGTAAATTGGTGAGCTAAAGACGAGTGTACCTAGTTATAACGTATAATAAATGAATATTCATAGAGGCTATTTATATACGAGGGCGACACTGAAAGTTTTTAGAACTGGCCACTTGTAAACAATATAATAAAAAAGTAAGTTTAAATTTTGAAAATGGAACTCTTTGCCAATATTATTGAGTATGTATTTCATTCATTTGTCATTAGTTTTACGATTTGGCGGCAAATTGAAAATTGCCTGTGTCACGTCAACATGAATTTAACTCGCGAAAATTTTCGTGCAATGATTTTTTATGACTTTCGATGTCATTTAAGTCAACAAGAAAGCTATGATAGACTTCGATTGGCCTTTCATGATGAAGCCCCATCTCGTGCGACCATTTACAACTGGTTTAATGAGTTTAAACGTGGTCGCACTAATCTCACCGACGATCTGCGTGAGGGACGGCCTTCTACGGCGACGACTGAAAATAACATCAGTGTTGTGCAGCGTATGATAGAGACTGACAAAAGAGTGACGTATCAGCAGATTCGGACAAGCTTAGGCATCGGTATGAGTCAAGTGCATAAAATCCTCCATGAACATTTAGCGGTCAGGAAGCTTTGTGCGAGGTGGATACCTCATAATTTGACCGAGGCCCAAAAACTCCGTCGGGTTGATTGGTGCCGTGAAATGATTCAAAGATTTAACGGAGGTGACTCAAATGCTGTTTTCGACATACTTACGGGTGACGAAAGCTGGGTTTACTGTTATGATCCAGAAACCAAGAGACAGTCTGCTCAATGGGTGTTTCCTTTCGAGGAGTTGCCAACTAAAGTGAAGAGAGGTCGAAGCGTGGGAAAAAAGATGGTGGCCTCGTTCTTCGGAAGGACAGGTCACTATGCGACAATTGTTTTAGAGGATCAAAAAACAGTTACTGCAGAGTGGTACACTAACAATTGTTTGCCACTTGTATTGGAAAAAGTTCGGGAGAAGCGACCTCGAAGTAGGATCCTTCTTCACCACGACAACGCCTCGTCGCACACCGCCAGGCGAACGATCGACTATTTAGTGACGTCAGACGTGGAATTACTGGGTCACCCGCCGTATAGCCCCGATCTCGCACCTTGCGATTTTTATTTATTCCCGAAAACAAAAGAAAAACTTCGAGGAAAACTTTTTATGAACACCGAGGAAGCAGTGGGTGCGTTTCAAAAGGCCGTCGAAGAGACCCCTAAGGACGAGTGGGCTAAGTGCTTTTCTCAGTGGTTCCATCGGATGCAGCGGTGTATTGATGTAAATGGACACTATTTTGAAAAGATATAATAAAACTAATAACTTGCTAGTTTGCTCAGTTTTTGATTTTCTAAGAACTTTCAGTTTGACCCTCGTATGAGGCGTTATCATTAATATCTTAAAAAAATATAAAAGTTTCTAACTACCTACTCATTTAATGGTTAGCACCTGGGCGACCGAGCTTTGCTCGGGCTAAACCTCGAGAATAAGCGTTTTTCCAGAGGTAAGACCAAACTAGATCGATTTTTCATCCCCGAAAACCCCCACATAGCAAAGTTCATCGAAATCGTTGAAGCCGTTTCCAAGATTCTGATTATATTAACAAAATCATAATTAAACTATTGTTAATCTGTATTTACACTCGCAGACTACCAAGTTACAGGCTCAGCCTAGTTTCCCACGGAAAATTGTAACGTATTTTTAAAATTGTATTAAGTATTTTCGCCAAATAAATAAATATAATATTAATATTAATAAATATATATACAGCGTGCTTATTGTATTATCCGTTAACTTCGGCAAAGGACTCAGTTCATTTAAATATATATACAAGGATTGCTCGTTTAAAGGTACTAGATTTTTTTTATTGTAACCGCAACACTTCAAATGCCTCAGACACGAAAAAGACCACAAAAATTCCATCAGTTTGAAGTATACCGGCGTCGGGGGGTTAGAAAAATATCGGCTGCAGCGGGCGCTGTCACGTCCAGCTACGTGTTGCGGCGTTACGGTTGATCCGGATGACAAACATATTTGAAAATATTTCAACTTTTAATTCAATGCAGTAAAATGACAGCACTAATGTCATTTGGTGACACCCGCCTGCTTAAGAGGCGAGAGGTGATGAAACCCTATAGGGGTTTCCAAGCTTTTTAAGTTTGTGCGCAGTTACAGGCAGTATTCCGTCATGACTCAAAGTCAAAGTCAAAGTCAAAATCTCTTTATTCAATTTAGGCTATGATAAGCACTTATGAATGTCAAAAAATCTACCACCGGTTCGGAAAAAAACCTCTGTTGAGAAGAATCCGGCAAGAAACTCACCGAGGTATTTTTTTTTTTAAAAACAGATTCACAATATTTATAAATGATATCTATTGTACTATACATTACAAGTATTTAACACAATTTTATTTTTAACACAGTAGGTTCACTATTTGAAGGGATCGCTAGAGCGGATCGGAATTATTTCCAAAAATCCCTGTCCATGATATAATCGTTAACTTTACAATAAGCCTTAGATATTAATGTCTTTTTGACAGTAGATTTAAATTTTGTATCAGTTTCTTCAGTAATATTTTTTGGAATTTTATTATAAAACGTATGCAACTTCCCAAAAACGACTTTTTGCTTTTAGCCAGTCTGTAAGATGGAACTTTAAGCTTCCCTGTGTTTTTAGTAGCCTTTGGCTTATCGACGTTAGTGGGAAAATCACATATGTTCTTCCTAACGTACATGATTATTTCAAAAACATAAAGCGACGGCAGGGTTAGGATACCAGTTTCCTTAAAAAATGATCTTAAAGATTCACGCGTCTTCTCGACTCGACTCTCTCTCTCGACTCTCTTGGATCTAGGGAGCCTAGCCAGTTGAAATGGGTGCTGGCGCCGTAACAACTCAGTGTCCATCAGATTGCCTAAGCCTAAGGTCAACAGGAGCTCCACGCGGCGCAAAGAAACTCCGAACATCTCAGCTTGCATAACTCTGAGCCTCTCCAAGAGGCAAACAGTCAAGTACCACATCTCATCTCATCACTGGCAACACACACTGATGATTGTTCATATAATAATAATAATAAAAGCCTTTATTCATTAATCTTACACTAAACATTTTCTTACATATTAAGTTTCACTGGATACCGCTTCCGAGAAGATTAAGTTGCTTTCCCAGCATAGGCCTCCCCTAAATCTTTCCATAGAGTACGATCATGTGCCTTCCTTCTCCAAGTAATGGCTGCTATATTTTTGATGTCATCCTCCCATCTACGAGACTGTCTCCCTTTCTTTCTTTTTCCTTGTCTTGGACACCACTCAGTTACGTTCTTCAACCATTTGTCTTTTTTGTTCCTCATGGTTGTTCATATACGGCCACGTAAATAGGCCCGACGCGCTCCCAACCCGTCCCGCTTCCGACCCGCTGTCGTCCCTTGTGAATTTTCAGCTTTAGGTTAAGCAGGCCCTATACCACGAAGTGCAAAAACTCGAACTTCGTATGTTGCCGTCCCACTGACGCTTATGTCATTAAATGCGCGAGTGAAAGGAATGGTGCGATACGAACTTTGATTTGAGAGTTTCGTAGTAGCCCTGCAGCTTCGCGGCGTTCCCGGCTGTGTGTGACCTGATTGGTTGGACAGTTTGACAAGCGCGCTGCTGGCAGCACGTGGTGCACCTTGTTACATATTTCAAGCCCCCACCTGGTCGGCTATGGTTAGTTTCTGTTGGGCGTCAAAACATTGTTTTAGAAAGGAAGCCCTCGTGAGGAAAAAAATATTTTGTGAAAGGAATTAGTAAGCTCGTGGTCGCTTGGTTTTTATTAGATAACTGCTATTAGCCCTCACTTGCACGGTTACTTATAGTTAAACAATAAGGTATTTTTAAATATTACCTAGGTACAGTCGAGGGTATTAATACCGGATGACCAACTGGTTAGAGAAACTGACTTCAAAGCTTCCCCGAGGTCCCGGGTTCGATTCCCGGCCGGGGCAGTTATTTGTGTGAATAACAAGAATGTTTGTATTTAAGTACATATGTATTTATCTATATAAGTATGTTTATCCATTGCCTAGTGTCCATAGCACAAGCTTTGCTTAGTTTGGGACTAGGGCAATTGGTGTCAAGTGTCCCATGATATTTATTATTATTATTATTTTATACAGCCATCGATCGAGTCAAATATATATGAACACCAATTTATGAACTAGCGGGGCATTCTCATCAGCTCACGTATAATATATGACAACTTCGCTTGGTTGACGATTTCACTCAGTATGGCCAAATCCGAAAGTACCCTGTAGGTTTTGATTCCCTTGCGAGTTTCGAAAATTTGCGGAATAAATCTTTTGATTGCGTTGATTTATAAGTTTGATTTTTTCACAGCTCCAACGGACAGTAGACCTAAGTATTTAATATATATTTCAGCTTGATACCTCCACGCGTTCCTGAGAAAAAGGGTTTTGACAGACGGACGGACGCACGGATAACAAAGTTCCGTTTTTTCCTTTCGAGGTACGTAACCCTAAAAAGTAACTAACATACCGATTTGCATTCCCGTAAGCTTAGAAATGCAGGTAACGTAACCAAACTAAAGATTGGGTCCGTCTTTTCACCAGATTTAAGGAACGCTAATAATAATAATAAATTCATTTATTTTGGGCAACTTAGGCCCATACAATAAATACCTTACAGACTGACATACATATTTATAATCAATAATATTTAAATCTAATTAGGTGACAAAACGGCGTGACCCCGTTGAGTCACCGTCCCCGACATCGCATTCATCTGCGGCATGGTAAAATATTGTCGTAAATATTGCTCTATTTCTTGTACAACTATTTAGCACCAATATCGACACTACTAATAGAAAATTAGCAAGAAAGGTAAATCATTGCAGTAAGAACTATTATTTGGAACAGCATATAAATGAAACCTGTCGGCACTGATTGGTCACAATCAATCCCGAGGGGAAGCCGGGGCAAAAAATTAATGATGGGAAATCGGGGAGATAAGGGAAAGTGATCAGTCTCGGGGAGGCTCGGGTAATATTGATACTAAATTCAGTGGGCAAGGGAGGAATGGGTGAACGCTTTTTTGGGTTTGGGAGTGTAGAATTAGAAATTTCCTTTGTTAGGATGGTTGAATGACCCGATAGTCCAGTGGGTTGAGAACCTGATTATGAAACTTGAGGTCCCGGGTTCGATTTGGTTTTTTAACTAATTTTCATCCCTTCTACCAGAAGGGGGTCGTGAAATGATTTCCTTAAATTCCCCTTGCAAAAACGACATGAGACTTTGTTGTAAGGTGTTTTATATTAAAACTAGCTTTTTCCCGCGGCTTCGCTCACGTTAAATTTGGGGTAACACAGATTTACTTTCTACGATCTTTATTTTCGTGTTTTAATTGATTTTTCGGAGGATGACATTTGCAAATTTTCGAATTTAAAAATCGGGTTTGAAGCCCTGTTTTACATTTTCAGGTCAGGGGTGAAATTTTAGAAAACCTACTTGTTTTTTTTTGTACGCAACTTCGTACCTATGCGATATAGGATTCCGTGGGCTATCTCACGGGTTTTTCCCGTTCCCTTGGGAATTTTCTAAAGTCCTCTCTCAATGCTCCTCTACACACTCCCTAAGCAATCTACATGCCGATTTTCAGGATTCTGCGTCCAGTCAAACCCGTTCCCGTCAGAATTTTGGGATATTTTTTTTGTAGTGCTCCCTTACACTCCTCAAATAACCTACATGCCAATTTTCAGTTTTCTATGACCAGTAAAAGGAAAAATTCAGTTTTTTCCAGTTCCCGTGGGAATTTTGTAAACTACAAGCCAAATTTCAGCTTTCTACAACCAGAAAAACGAAAAATTCCTTTTTTTCCCCGCTCTCGTCAGAATTTCGGGAAATCCTTTTGTAGTGCTCCCCTACACCCCCCCCCCCCCCCCAAAGGAACCTAAATGCTAAATTACAGTTTTCTACGACCAGTAAAACGAAGATTCCATCCCGTTGAACTAAATATGAATTCCGTTTAATTCTTATCCCGTGGGAATTTCCAAAAATCTATAAAAATATTTTTTACTATTATAATCACTTCTATGCTAAATTTGAAGAGTCTCGTAATTATTGTTCATGGGGTTCCGTTGAACTGAATATATAAATCCCGTTTTTTCCTTATTCCGTGGGAATTTTCAAAAATCCTGAAATTCATGTTTTAATTATTGTAATACCTATTTTTGTATCAAATTTGACGAGTCTAGTTATTATAGTTACTGAGATAGGGTCACTCAGAATCGAATATATAAATCCCGATTTTTCAGGTTCCCGTGGGAATTTCCAAAAATCGTTCCTTAGTGGATGCCTACATTGTATAAGGTATATGTGCAAAATTTCAAGTCTCTAGGTCCAGTGGTTTGGGCTGTGCGTTGATATATCAGTCAGTCAGTCAGTCAGTCAGGTCTTTGAATTTTATATATATAGATGTATTAAAATATAACACAAAATATTTATACGACACTACAAATTAATACAAGTAGCTGAGCGACCGAGCTTTGATCGGGCTGAAATTCGACAAGATAACACCAAGCTAGATCGATTTATTATCCCCGAAAACCCCCACGTAGCAAATTTCATCGAAATCATTAGAGCTGTTTTTGAGATTCTATTAATACCCATACTAATTACAAACAATTACAATAAAGACAATAAAGAGTACAATAAAGTACAGTTTGTACAATAAAGAGTATAAACAAACAAACAAACAAACTAATATTATGTTGGGTTTGTATGTCGTATGGTTGTATGACGACCAGATGGCCCAGTGGTTAGAGCACCTGACTACGAAGCTTGAGGTCCCGGGTTCGAATCCCGGCCGGGGCAAATATTTGTATGAATAATACGAATGTTTTTTCTCGGGTCTTGGATGTTTAATATGTATTTAAGTATGTTTTTATCTATATAAGTATGTTTATCCGTTGCCTAGTGTCCATAACACAAGCTTTGCTAATAGTTCAGTACAATTAGATCAAAATTTGGCAAAATTAAAGCAAGAGGTTTATCTATCAGGATATGTAGGTAATAGAGAAAAAATAAATTTTACCCACTCTCCCCCCCCCCTCCGGGGGGAGCGTCACCCCCCCGCGCCCTCGAATATGTCCCGGACCGCGGTATTTTCCATTATAAAAGAAAACCGTACACGATACATAAAAAGTGTGTAGGAACGAAATAATCCTTGATAAATTTACTATAAGCCTTTCATACATTTAAAAGCGATATCACTTATAGTTCCAGCACAATATGATACCAAATACTAACTTTTTTTATAATTAATCTATTTTTTCGGCTAAAAGGTTAGTTTTCTCAAATACTTCACCTTTTACCGCCAAGATATGTATGACAGAAGTAAAGAATAGAATATTTTCTTTATAAAAAGGTATAATTTATTTCTAAAATCTTTCATTTACCATTGCTATGCTATTTTTTTAATTTAGTTCATTTGGCCATTCAGCGAAATATAAATGTTCATACTGGTTAAATGGTGTTACTTTAAATACCGTTAGATTCTCATATGTTTTCCTATAACCTATAGGTATGGACCTATTTTCTGTATTTAAAAAAAAATGTAGACCTTACTGGGCTTTTAGGAGATAGGGGCGGGGAAATGGTTAATTTTCACCTATTTTCTTAAATAACTTCAAAACGGATTAATTTAAAATAATGAAAAATATATATTTGAGATTTTCATAATGTACCCTTTCATTTGATATGTCACATGATATAGTTTCTACATTTTTTTTTCTAATTTACCCCCCTCCCCCTCCCAAACTGGCCCCCGTGTTTAAAATTAATTAATTTACTTTACACGTCCGTGTTTGGGTCATCAATTTACATAGGTGAACTAAATTTGAATTCAATCGGTCTAGTAGTTTCGGATCAAATTGGCTATGACAGACGGACGGTTTAGGTATATTTATACCTTAGGCTGCAATTTATTCTTAAACTACTAATAATTCTCAAGAAAACTTAACCGTTATAGTTTTCCTTGCAAGTTTGATATACTTACTATCGTCCTGATTTTTTTTTTTTTTTTTCTACCCACCGGTTTAGATTTTAGAGGGAGGGACGCCCGATTTTAATGAAAATTTGCGCTTTAAAGTTCAATATTTTGCAAATGAATCACTGAATGGAAAAATTGTTTTAGCAACCCCCTAATGATTTTAAAAAACCTATCCAACGATACCCCACACTACAAGGTTGGATGAGAAAAAAAAAAACACCCCCACTTTACGTCTATGGGAGGTACTAAAAAAAAAATATTTTTTTATTTTTTTATTAAACTGTTTTGTTGGCATAGTTTACATATACACCGTGGGTTTTAATAACCCGAAATATTTTAACAGCGTATTCCTGACGGTAATACGAGTAAATAATGTTATATTAACATAGGTCCAATTATCTGTTTTAATTAAACTATTATTTCAGTACAAAATAAATCAAATTAATTAACCGCTTCTTTGTGAACAAATCTTTACATTTAGAAACAGAGAGCGAACATGTCACTTCACGAATCACTCCGATATTACACGACGCACGACGAATGCAGTGGCATGCAAATGTGTTCAAGACAAGAAGTGTCAGGTGTTACAGGTCTAGCATGGTTAGCGGCCATTTGGAGGGTAAGGCTAAACTAGCCTCGAAAAAGCTCGGCGTGCTCAATAGACTGAAACAGTATTTCACTCCGCCCCACCGCCTCCAGCTTTATAAGGCGCAAGTGCGCCCACATATGGAATACTGCTCTCATCTGTAGGCAGCGGCTCCCCAGTACCAGCTTCTCCCTTAGTACCACTACCATGAGCGAGTGACCGTACTTGATAGCAACGGCGTAAATTATTTGTATGGAAAATTGTACAGTGCCTTTAAAAATAATTTATTTACGCATAAATACCTGTTTCATCTCATACTAAATAGCTGGAGAGGGATGATTACTTTGTTATAAAAGGGATCATGCTAATCAGTCCATATTTTAAATTCTTAATTTTTATTTTGTGTGACAATTCGTAATAACTTGAAATATGACATTTTAGTGACATCAATTTCAAACTATCGGCCAGTTGTCAGGGAAGGTATCTGAATAGTTTGCACTCGCGATTGAGAACAGAACAAAACTAAAGTCTAGTCTTAGTGATAAGAGAGGAAAGCTACTTATGACAAAGAAAAAATAAAGATATCATAATTATTCAGCTTAGAATACTACGCTGTCTTTCAACTGCAAGTTACATCATCCTTATCACGATAAAAATACTCTCGGTAGTGGAACCTTTTTGTATTTTGATACCAAACTTAAAGAAACTGGCTAAAAACTATGCAGTTAGTGCTTCTGGAAATAAAAGTAGTAGGTGGTTACGTCACACCTTTAGGGTGTGTTAGACATGAGAATTTGCAACTTGTGATTTGTTTTAAATAATTAATATCTCTTAAATTAAGGGTTTTTGGAATATATGTCATACTAACTTTTATACTCTAATTGGGCTGTAGAATCGTTAGTTTAAATCTTTCGGGTTATTAAAACCCACGGTGTATATTCGTGCAAAATTACAGCTTTCTAGCATTGATAGTCTCTGAGCAAAGCCGCGAACGGACAGACAGACAGACAGACAGACATGGCGCAACTATAAGGGTTCCGCTTTTGCCATTTTGGCTACGGAACCCTAAAAAATATGTAATATTTTATTATAATCTTACTTACGGACTAAATAGTTTTTTTTTTGGTACTTTTTCCTAAGTTAATGTCGCAGTAGCTGATGATGGTGAATTTTCAAAATAGCATAGCAGCGTCAAATGAATGAGTTTAGAAATGAATTATACCTTTTTATAAAGAAGATATCCTGTTCTTTACTTTAGTCATACATATCTTGGCGGTAAATTGTGAAATAATTGAAAAAACTAAACAATTAACAAAAAAAACAGGATAAATTATTAAAAATGTTCGTATTTGCTGCCAGATTGCGCTGAAACTGTAAGTGGTATCGCTTTTGTATAAATGAAAGGTTTATAGTAAATTTATCTAGGATTATTTCGTTCCTACACACTTTTTATGTATCGTGTACGGTTTTCTTTTATAATGGAAAATACCGCGGTCCGGGACATATTCGAGGGCGCGGGGGGGTGACGCTCCCCCCGGAGGGGGGGGGGGAGAGTGGGTAAAATTTATTTTTTCTCCATAACCTACATATCCTGATAGATAAACCTCTTGCTTTAATTTTGCCAATTTTTCCATACATTTCAATCTAATTTTCTTCAACTATAAGCTTACTTTGGGACTAGGTCAATTGGTGTGAATTGTCCCGTGATATTTATTTATTTATTTATTATTTATGTATGTTTGTCCGTCTTTCACGTCGCGTCACGAAACGGAGCGACGGATAGAAGTGATTTTTGGCCTGAAGATATACAGGGCGTCCCAGTGGCTATGCCACATGGAGGGAAAGTACCTTAAATATTGTACATGTAACATTTTACTGAAAGAAGACATTATTTTAATTTAAAAAACAATTTAAACTGCATTCATAGATTTTTTAATAATTACATGGTTGAACCGGGAATCAAACCCGCTATACGATAAAAAAAAATACCCTGTAGCTTTATCATACCGATCGAAAGGCTTCATCATAAGGATTATTTTTTTCAGAAATAAAAGGAAAACCATGAATTCGGGACAAATAAAGTACTTAGGATTCAAATTTACATTTAAATTCCATTGCGATTACGACGCTTGCAAACTCACTGTTCCAGAGTATAGACAAAGTTGGCGAATGCGATAATGGCGCCGTAACTCATAGATTATAGAGTTAGCGCATGTACAGGACAACTTAGCGAATGTAATCCAAGTTATCGAGGGAAAGTAATAAATAACCTGTGATCTGTTTGTCACAAGGGACACAGTTGGATGACAAATCGTCGATGACGCGCAATGCCGCGTTACTAACAATGTCTAATGCCGTGTAACCTACAAAAACCGGCCTTCCGATGACACCCTTTGGGTACGGAACCCTAAAAAGTAGTGAATTTGAGGTATTGTGGCTCAGCATTAGGCACTTGTCCCACCAAGAGCGAGTAAGCGATTAGCTATCGGCGATTTTCTCGCCAAAGAAACGTACAAAAGATAAGAATCCTGTGCTAGTAAAAGAGACACATATATTAATAGTTCGTCGCTGGCTGTTCACACTGCCGGCGAGAGCACTAGCTCTACTAATTTGTCGCCGCGACAAGAGCTATAAAACTAGCTCAGCGATACTCGCTCAGCGATGTTAGCTTGGCGGCTGCACTCCTCGAGCGAGTGGAGCGAGTAATCGCCCTTCGCACTCGAACACTCGCTTGCAGCCGAGCGACAAAACTACACTCTCTTCTCGCTGCTCGGCCACTCGTTTCTAGTTACTCGCTCTACTCGCTTCTCGCTCATCGTTGGCGGTAGGACAAGTACCTTTTAAAGTAGAGTTTCTTTTAATGAGCCGAGATAATTGAAAATCTTTATAATTTTTATGTCAAGCTACTCAAAAAAGCTCGGCGGCCAACAGGTTGAATATAGCTGGAAAGTTACTAACTTATACCATATTTATAACTCCTTATAAGTATGATTGGTTTTTGCAGTCTTTTTCTATTTTTTATTGCAACTCCAAATTCGTTACTTTTACGGTCATTCTGTCGCTGCTTAAGTGGCTAAGAAAAAAGCAGGCTGAAATATGTACATGGGAGAAATTTGTGTCTAGACCCCTGTCCAGTGATGGTGTAGGGGTATGGCACGCAGCACGGAATGCTGAGGACCTGCGGGTTCGATTCCCAGCGCTGGTCTCTTTTTCTGGGTTTTTTCAGTGCATCCATGTTTCTGTTTGTATTTTCGTCCTTATAAGTACACTAAAAATACGAGTAGGTCGTAGGTACTGTTAGGTACTTCATCAGTCATCACTCTACTCCAATAGAGTTTCACCCCATTCCACACTTGACACGTAATTCTAATCTCTTCTTCTTCTTTTTCAGCCCGTAGCCACCCAATGCTAAGTGTAGGCATCCTGCATTGCTCGCCACTCATCTCGGTCCAGTGCTCTCCTCATCCAGCACCTTTCCGCCACTTGACTTGTAATTCTATTACAGAAGCCGCAATGAACAACTCGCCACAAATTCAATTCCTATATTTCTACTCCGCTTCATTGCTCTAATACGTGTAATATAAATGCGCGGTCTGCACATTTCTAAATCACCCAACTTTATGTGAGAAGTGCAAAATACTAGCACGTCGATATATGTGGATGGAAGAGGCCATTTTAACAGTATATACATATATATTTATAAGCTAATGCAGTATGGAAGCTACGAACAAATCGATCGAAACGAACACACTCACACAGACGCGCGTTCTACACGGCCTCTAAGGGGGTCTCGCGGTACTGCAGTACTTACCGCGAGAGTGTGTTTGTTTCGATCGTAGCTTCGAAGCTTCCGTATAATGTGCCATTTTTTGGAGAATATCTATATTTCAGGACATGGAGTGGCGAACGAGCAGATGATCCATCTGATGGAAGGTATACCTTACACTAGACCAACGTTTTCACCCGGTGTGCCGCGTTGGCCGCGAAGTGTATGCTGCATTGAAATCAAAAAAATAGCTATTTTAATGAAAAAATAGTACAAAAACAACTGACGTGTGGCGTGTGCGATTAATAAGTCTCCGCTGTTCGTTATGTTACACATCTTATGGGTATACTGTGCGGAACCCTCGACGCACCGGTCCGACTAGCACTTGGCTGTTTTTCATTGGTACACAGAGAGAAAATTACAAGGTAAGCAATTTCAAACTTTTAACCGCTTGGACTAGGAACATAAATTTGACGCAGGTGTTTTAGTATAATGCAACTGTAAATGAAATTCATAATGTCATTTTAAAAAATTCCCTAGAAATAAAGTATAATTTCGAAATTTTAATTTATCTTGATCTAACGAAAAAAAATCTAAACAAAAAAGAATCTAAACAAAAAAAATTCTCCAAGAAGCTCTTCTACAAATGTCTTACGAAGATTCAGAAAAAATATTGACCGTCTTAAAGTAAATAGGGTTAAATAGTGTCAACTTTAATTTTAAGTGCTTTTTTTAGGTCTAAAAAATGTTTTAAAACTTACCTTTTATTTAATATCTGTTTAATAAGATCTATCATTTGTTGTATTTTGCATTTGATTGTTTATGTCACCACTAGTAAATCTGAAACACAGGATTTTATTTTATCCTAGTTCAGACACCTATGTGTATTATTTTCATTTATTCTGTTTAGCCTATTAGTTACATTTGTCAAATAAGATGTAAAGTTAATAAAGATTTTATTATTATTACAATTATTATTATTTATACTTAATGGTTTACGCGTCCGAAGCTGCGGGTATACAATAGCGTTAAAAAAATCTAGTAAATATTTAATTTCCTCAGCTAGGATAGACACACAAAAGTCACCAGACGAAACCAGTTGTCAAGGGGTGAGCTGATAAGCGCAGGGTGATAACGGTTAGGGCCTGCTTAATTAACATCGGGCATTAGCTCAGTGGCTCAGAAGAGATTGCGGCGAGCCGCTAATGGGGTTCGAATCCCGAATTACTTCTGTATTAATTTTATTATAAAGTTGGTGCTTAAAAAAATATTGTAAGGATTGCAACTCAGATTCCGCCGCGATCTATTTATTCATATATCTCTTTCTTACATACTAGAAACCTACTTCTATCACTCTCATACAATGTTAAATTTTTATCTTATTATACTTACCTACTGAGTAATCGACTAAAATTTGTTCAATAGATTTGGCTGTCTGTCAGTTGTTCACGTTGATTTGAAAAAATCCATTGTAAATAACTAAATGATCTACATCGTCATCCGGGCTAGACCTTATCCCATCTACTTGGGGTCGGTTAACTTTATGGTTGTAATTTTCTCTGTGTACCTGTTTTCTGTATCGCTTATTATTTCTGGTGTACAATAAAGTTTGTATTGTATTGTAAAGAACAAAAGTGAATACCTATTCAAATGTATTTGTTTTTTCTGCCAACCATACCTACCCTTTGCTGCTAAAAACTAAGTGCACGTTGATAACGATAACTAGAGAGAGAGAGAGAGAGAGAGTGGGCCCCACTCAGCATAATGTTACGAAAGTCTGGTGATGAAAATTTGTTTTTACACATGGCTCTTCCAGCAACGACATTTCTACATTTCTGACAACACACGCAGTACAGGGATGAGTTTTGTAAAACTTTACCGACTGTTTGTAGGGTAGTTCTAAAGTAGAGTTGCAGTCATACAATTCCATACAACGAGGCATCGCGATGAATTAAAACCAGCTAAGTGTGAGGCGTACTCGCGCACCGAGAGCTCCGTACACTCACGGGTAATAATACTATATATAGGTGCGCCACAAAATTAAAAAATTGTCGGACAACGAAGTGATTCTGTGAATACTTACTAATAACTTGCCAAGCACCAATCACTCTCCTTGAGTTGAGTCTTCTCTCTGGGCTGTGGTGATTATTTTCCATCACAAAAATAAGCGTTCCATTGTTTTCCTTTTGTTATACGGAACCCAACTAAAAATTAACTATAAATTTAATATATACTAAAAAAAGTATGTTTGTATGTTGGTGTGTTTGTGTTGTCCGTCTTTCACGCCGTGACGGAGCGACGGTTCGACGTGATTTTTGGCATAGAGATAGTTTATGGGCCCGAGAGTAACATAGGCTACTTTTTATCCCGGAAAATGCAGCGATAACCGAATACCACGCGGGCGGAGCCGCGGGCAAAAGCTAGTATTGACTATATATTAACTATTGATAGGAATCATCAACCGGAAGATATCAACAGTTGAACAAAAGCCTCCCCCTTAGAAGGTCGATGAACTTGGCACTTGCATCCAGCGGTTGCCAGCAATTTTCGCGATGTCGTCAGTCCATCTAGCCTAGTGGGAGACCTGTACCACTACCATGAGTTTACAGTGACCGTACTCGATAGCGACGGCGTAAATTATTTGTATGAAGAATTGTACAAATAAATTACGCCTCTACAAATAATTTACGCCGTCGCTATCGAGTACGGTCACTGTAAACTCATGGTAGTGGTACTTTAATGCTTCGAACAGACCATTAAAAGGACAGAAAAGCGAATTTAGAGGTTGACACATTGATCTTGATTGGGCCGTGCTGGCCTAGTATTAGGCCATGGCGGCCAAGTAGATTGACCTATCGCCTCTCAAGCCGAGGATCGTGGGTTCAAACCCCGACTCGCACCTCTGAGTGTTTCGAAATTCATGTGCGGAATTACATTTGAAATTGGCCACTAGCTTTGCGGTGAAGGAAAACATCTTGACGAAACCGGTACAAACCTGGGAAGCAATTCAATGGTGCGTGTGAAGGACCCAATCCCCACTGGGCCCGCGTGGGAACTATGGCCTTGTTCTGAGAGAAGGCCAGTGCCCAGAAGTGGGACGTATATAGGCTTGGATGGATGGATGGACATTGACCACATTTTTGAAAAAGACTTTAATTTACGAAATTCGCCAAATGGATAACAATAGTTAAAACCAAAACCACTGAAACTAAAAAAACCATCGCCGGAAGATGTGCGCAAGATTAATTGTGACGTCACCGGCGGAAACGCCGGATGCGCCGTGGAGGGGACGCGCCGGACGTCCGGCCCGCTGAGCGCCGTGATAAACTGACATATGGTCCGGTTGCTCGCTTTACTTGGGCTCTTGGGGTGCCGAGAGCATGCTGAAGTGGATAAGGATATATGTAAGAAGCACTACCAGACTTTTACTGACCTCAAATTAAAAAAAAACTTGAGATAAAAATGGAAGAGGAAAAACAAGTCGGGTCTATTCAAAACCGGAACCAGCTGAAAAGTTGTTTTAATCTTCGAGTTTTTTTAGGTTTTTTTAGTCTTCGTCGGTTTTTTTGCATCTGCCTAGCATCGATACCTAGCTATCTTCGATTCCAACACTGAATCAGTAAATACTTAACCTATTCGCTCTAGCCTTAAATAGCCCTAAATTGGACCTATACAGAACAACAGACGACGAAGCAAACTACATTCCATAGCAGACTCCATTACAAAACAATAATATCGTCAACATACAACACAATTTAAACATGCACTCCGACAGCGGTAAAAGACCAATGCATTCCCAACTAGAACTTATCTTAACGAGGGAACTTCTCCACAATCAAGCGGGCAGATTGAAAAAACATGCGATAAAAACGAAATTCCACCTCATTACCATTTATATGGAAAAACTTGTGATCTTCAACAACTTAGCCTCTAAATAGTTCGCAAAGGATTGAGAACTTTATACAATTTACATAGAGAATTATGTGCATAGCTTACTGAGGCGGAATGCTCCGCAAACAGGGGTTGCAGTTTTTCAAACAATTTCTGTCTGGGGCTTAGCGTATTTGTTTCTGTTTAAAACGGAGGCCGAGTTGTTTCCTGGAGCTTTTGTTCAAGTGGGAAACCATTTCATCTACTTTTCAATGATCATGTGAAAACGGTTCGCAATTTCCCAGTGTCCTTTGGAAGATGTTGACAAATTTGAAGATAAAATCCTTCATTTAAGCGACCAATAAAAAAATTATGAGCAGAATCATTTGGAATGGACCAAACCAAAACTCTACTACTTTTATCCTTGCTATGTAATGTCATTAATGCAAAAATAATTTATTTTTTAGTCAATCCCAAGTATTACTTTAATGAATGAACGCTACGGAGCGTAATTAGTTTTGCTAGTCTCACTTTTTAGTTACTTTTAGTAGTCTGAGGGACAATGTAAGAACAATTGTTACCTACCAATAGTTTCCTAATGTCATTCGGAATTTCATACAGAAGATTGGTTAACATATGGCAGCATGGTGGTGTTGCTCTAAATATGTGCTCTGGCTGTGTTCGAAACGCGTCAGTGTAATGTGATGGTGGTCATAGATGAGTTTGTATGATTTATGTGTTCTTAGTTCTTACAGAGTATAGAGGTGGAAGAACTGCATACACACATTTCTTGCATAAACATAGCCTAGCATCATGAGGTCGCGGGTGAGCAAAGTAATTGTTTCAGTTCATTGATATCTACATACCTCCCCAAAATATATATTTTTTTTGTGGCTTCAATTAAGATTGCTTGTTTTTTTTCTTATCCGTATGAATCTTCAAGATAACATTCTAGCTGTACTGTACCTTCTTATCTGGATCAAAATATCCCTCAAATGAGCCAGATTGCTTCTCTGCGATCCTCAATGACAGAAATGCCTTCAGACTCTATTAATCTAACTCGAAGACTATTATTCTCACTCAACAGTCTGAAGAAAACCACATAAATCAAAGGCTTATCAAACGTCCGTTCAGCGCGGTTATTAAAACAGCAGCTTGCTCTTTCCCTCACTAAGGCGTGCGAGAAGTTAGATAGACGCCTGTGGTCATCGTGACGACGGAAGCACGTGAATTATGAGGTGGTGGATTCACGGCGTGGTGTGTGCTTCGAAGTTTCATTTACATGTCGGTTATAAAAGGTGTTAAGTGTTAATTAAATAACTGAAAACTCATTATATGTCAGTTGATAGCATTTATTTTTGAATACCATCATTATTGGATGATGATCATGGAAATAATTCCGATCCGCATTAGCGATCCCTTCAAATAGCGAACCTACCGTGTTAAAAATAAAATTGTGTTGAATACTTGTAATGTAGAGTAGATAGATATCATTTATAAATATTGTGAATCTGTTTAAAAAAAATACCTCGTTGAGTTTCTTGCCGGATTCTTCTCAACAGAGGTTTTTTCCGAACCGGTGGTAGATTTTTGACGTTCATAAGTGCTTGTCATAGCCTAAATTGAATAAAGAGATTTTGACTTTGACTTTATTTTAAAAGGTATTCGTGTGTTTTGCTAAGTCAGTAATTTTACTTCATTTCTGACTCTACGCTTGTTGTTGTTTTTTAGAAAAATATGGCGCTGTCCATTGGAGGACAATTTTTCCAGTAGGTTTTCCCGTTGTACGGTAAAATAATAGGGATGGTGCCACCATTAAAAAATAATTCGAAGGCATGACTCGAGTAAAAAAACTCTTTATTTTAGCCCTGAAAACCAGACTAATTTTCGATTTACGAGTACTGTAAAATTAGATTTTTTGTTGCTATAAAACAAATAAATGGTTAGTTGATTGAGTTGCCGAACAAATAGCGACTTATGACGTCATAAGTCGCTATTGCCATTGAAACTCTATGGGAGAATTGTGTATTGACAGCTCATAAAAAGTACGTCAGTTCATTGGTATTGTCAACATCCCTATTCTAGAAAACGATATGAAACGTAATAGTGGATGAATGGGGAGACACTCTTTCCCGGCCCGGATAAAACCGACAAAGAAATACCGGCCGTGTTTTTTGGGTACACCATGAAGATAGAAGAGCTGCATGGACACATATTTGTTGCATAGACATAGCTATCATAAGGGTGCGGACGAGACAAATTATTTTTAGTTCATTTACAAGAGAACACTTTTTCAAAACAGTTAAAAAACAAATGCCATCCTGCCTGTATCTCACCAACGCCTACAGGTACCTAATAATTGTTTTCTCTAAAACTTGATCAGCTAAAACCACCATTCCCTCAGATCCCCATCTAACCCGAAGACAGCCCCGATACCATCACCCCCATTTTTCATGCGGCGTGGTACTTGCGTGCCGCACGCAAGGTGTGAATCTTCAGGATGTGCCAACGCCAATGTGCCATTATGAAGTTGTGAAGCGAGAACAGCTTAGGCAAGAAGTGGTAGGCCATTTTCAACCGACGAAAAAAAAGGAGATTCTCAATTCGACGCGTATTTTTTTTTATGTATGACCTCACGGATAGGGTATACCTCGAAATTGGTCCAAAGTATAAAAAAAATCCTACCCTGAGGTTGGAAAAAAAATGAAATAAATTATTTTTAATAAAAAAATGAAAACGTCGAAGAAACTTTAACCTTCTATCGGTAGCCCTCCAACAAGATGGAGCGACGACCTCTGGTTAAGTTAAGATCGTAGGATCGGATGCGGAAAACACAAGACCGGTCTGAATGGAGAGCCTTGGGGGAGGCCTATGTCCAGCAGTGGACGTCTTTCTTGATGATTTAACCACGTTGAAGTCAGTGCCTCAGCACAAGCCAGCAGAAGTGGACCTATAGTCGTCTTCATCTACCAGATCTATCACTCCTGCCTGGCTCGTGAGATTTTTCCTTTTCTGTTTTTTCCAAGGTTTAATTTTTTTGTTAAAAAGTTTTAATACATGTGAACGGAAGGTTATTTTTATTATCTACACGTCTGTTTCTTCGACACATGCCGACGTTTGCCTAGTGGTTAGAAAACGAAGAAGATCGAGGTCCCGGATTCGATCCCCGGTGGAGACAGATATTAAATGTATTGATCTACTTACATACGACAGATAGGTACGTACGAGTACATAAGTATATTATATCCGTTGCATTACCTAGTACCCATAGCTTTGCTTAGTTTGAAAGTAGGTAGATAGGTAATATTATAAATGCGAAAGTGTCTTTTTTATGTTTGTGTGTTTGTCCGTCTTTCACGCCGTAACAGACGCCGAGACAGTTTGTGGCTGGTTTGTGGGCCCGAGAGTGACTTAGGCTATTTTTTATCCCGGAAAAATGCACCGTTCCCGAGGGAACAGCGCGCGATAACCGAATACCACGCGGGTGGAGCCGCGGGCAAAAGCTAGTTATTTTATATTTTTTAACACACAATTACCTGTTTAAGTAATTGTTTACATAATTTTCATTTTTCAGTTTTAGCTTTAGTCTCTAACTTGTCTCTAATGATTATTATTAATTATCCGCTAGCTAGACGTTGCGACGATTGCTCTAATCCTGCCCTATCTCCAGTTTTCAATAAAATTGATTAATGCGCCATCTGTGAAAACTTTGCGTAACTACATTCAATCTCACATTTGTATGGAGCTTCTGCTCTTTGACTTGCTTCATGTTGCTATAGTTCTAAGAATCCTACATAGATGGCATTGTTCACTATTTAAAGGGCGAATTTAATGATGGGCACTTTAATTCAATTTTCGTGAAGCAGCGTGACAAATCACAATGAATTTAATTAAGATGGGCTAATAGATTACAATCAGAAATGATCGTGTCCCGCATAACGAAACAAATGAGGTGTTTCCGTTAATAACTTTTTTAATGTGGATCAAGTGGACACTTATAAAGACGGAAAATTAAACATTTCCAGTATTTTTCATTTACCTATAATTAATTAGTTGTATTAATCGCAATGTTACATTATTTGTTGGAAATAACCATAACCACAAAGATTTTGAACAAAAAAACCGCAACAAACAATATTCGAATTCAAATAGTGATGTGAAAACTTTTCAATGTCAATCACAATCGAAAACCATAATTGAAATTTTTCTAATGCTTTTTATAAGTGGCCACATGAATCGATTCTGTAAGCTAATAATACAATTTTATTGTAAGCAATCATAACCAATTTGTTTAAAGAGTTACTCATCTTGATTCGAGGACTTATTCAATCGAATGGTTAAGGATCGGAATAATAGTAATCTCTTTATTCAGACAAAATACACTGTTTAGTTTGTAAATTTATAACTACTACAATTTTCATATAATACATTGCGTAGAATTTTCGTCACAACGTAAATATGATAAAATATGAGTAATATATCCTTTTGAATGTATTATTTATTATTATGACGTTCTTTTGTTTATGCAGCATACAAAATCTGAAATGAAATACTTAAAAAAGATGTCACTTTTGTAATATTCCTCGTCTACTTAAATATTAATGTTAGTGTTGTCAAGTCAAGTACCAGCAGGATATTATTGAACATAAAGCAAGCTAAAAGTAAAACTAGTTATTACATTTTTTTAAAAGAATACTGTAATTTCACTATCAGTAAGGTGTCGTGCACTATATAAACCTAACCCCTGTTACTACGCCGATGCATTATTCAATTAGGCTGATAGCACTTAAGAAGATTACTTTAATATTGTAATGCCTGGTTTCCGAGACGCGTGGGCCACTCGAGAAATGACCGGTATGACTGCTAATCTGGGGTCAATCTTCTCAAATGTATTGTTTTTTTCTCAAACGGGACCATTACTAAAGATTTATCTTTAGTAAACAAATCTTTAACACTATCAGTGGTGGGTGCACCAAAGTAAAGGTTGGTAATTACTTAGATATACCACAAAAATAAAAGATGAGAGGGCTCCGTAGGTAGGACAACCTGTAGAAACAGAATTATTTTTATTATAAATCAATCGTACACTAGGCGGGCTTTGCCAGCGGCTTTCAGTGTGCAGAATTCGTAGGAAGTGTTGAAATTTTGTGTCGAACCGTTTTATTCAGATGAGTTCTTGTTCGCCAGAAGAGGCCAGAACATTTCCTCATGTGGTTGGATTAGTTTGACTATAACAAGAAATACTATAAACAAAATAAAATAAATATTTAACGGGGGCTCCTATACAACAAACGTGATTTTTATGCCGTTTTTTGCTCGATATTAATTACGGTAACAAGTAGACGCTTGAAATATTCAGATTATTTAGTTGTATAATTACTTTAAAAATAAATAAGTAAATTAAAATAAAATAAATATTTAAGGGGGGCTCCCATACAACAAACTTGTTTTTTTTTTGCCTTTTTTTGCTAACGTCTAATGTTAGATTATAGTACGGAACCCTTCGTGCGCGAGCCCAAATCGCACTTGGCCGGGTTTTTTTAGATTGGGATGAAATTTTGTTTTTCAGAATCAGGAGCATTTTCGATTGAAATTAATAGAAAAAAAGTGTTTCAGGTTTTTCATGTAATTTCGTGTTACTTACTTATCCCTTAGGTACATTACACTACCGCCATATAGAAACGTCTATGAAAACGGTAAGGAAATCAAAATCGTTTAATGTCATGGAATAAAAAATCTTGGGACACTTTTTTCTCCTATTAAAATCGAAAGTGCTCGTGATTCTGAGTAGGAAAACAAAATTGCATTCAAATCTAAAAAAAAGTTGTTTCAATTTTTTTTCCGAAAACGCGCTATTGCTGCACGGCAATACTATTTCTTTAGATGATTTCCAGTAAAATACATTTGCAACAATCGTGTTAATACCGAAAAAGTAATAAATCTGTGTTGTACTACGCACTAATTGGTCATCAAATGACGGCTCTTGACTTGCTTCTTAAAAGCTTCAACCGCTTCAATGGAGTAGGTGTAGCTGGCAATAAGTCGTCTTGGTCGGATGACACATCGGCGTTAGCCGGACGAATCGTACCTACCTTTAACCCGTCAATGCTGCGGTCATATAAGCCCTTGGAGCGTCTTTAATTTTAGAACGAGCTCTATTCTCTCCTAAAATATAAATGACAATAGATTTTTATATGCAAGCTAGCATGAAAATTATGTATTTTAATACTACGTGAAGATAAAATATCTAAAAAACAAGTTTTAAATGCTTTACGATCCAAGTTTGTACTTTTACCAATTACCCAACTCTAACAGTAAACGTATAAAATATTATAAAATTAGAGTAAAACAGACTTGTTGTCGCACCCCAAACCATTATTTTAATAGACAAATAACATAAATTATCACCACATGCTACTTTATTAATAACCACCCCAGCAATTTCGAATAACCAATTTAAAATTTGTCTATCCATTGTGAATGACAAAAAATATCCTGTAGCTCCAAGAGGGACAGCGCAGTTAAGTGTTAGCTTAATCAGCGGTTTAATTAAGAGAGCGTTTGGGCCGGCGAGGGCGCAGTGTGATGTTCGCGCGCGTCCCGGCACCATGCTGTCACTCGCGCTGGCCGTGCTAGCGTTCGTCGGCCCCGCTACCGCGCGAGCCCACCACCCCTTCAACATCACGCACTTCATAGTCCCTCACGAAGTCCCTCCAGGACAAGATGAGGTTATCATCGAATGCCGATACGACGCCAACTTTACGCTCCTCAACTGGTTCAAAGGCCCCTCCGAATTTTTCCGATACAAGCCCGGCATTACTCCTAGCACCAAATCATTCCCAATTCTTGGAGTCGGTAAAGTGGATATGATCTCTTGTGGACCTACTGCCTGCAGTCTCCGGCTTGGCGCTCTGACTGAAGACGCATCAGGATTATACAGATGTGATATTGAAAGAAGCTCGCCACCTTACATGTTTGACACCCGAT
Source organism: Choristoneura rosaceana (assembly GCA_037349165.1). Taxonomy (NCBI): domain Eukaryota; kingdom Metazoa; phylum Arthropoda; class Insecta; order Lepidoptera; family Tortricidae; genus Choristoneura; species Choristoneura rosaceana. The sequence continues at coordinate 2,691,556 of JAZBNJ010000019.1, forward strand.
CCACGTACATGGAAGTTCACGGTCATAAACACAGAAAGCCCTTGCTCGAAGGCTTGGCTGATGAGTTCGGGGAAGGTGACGAAATCCAAGCCTACTGCCGAGGGCTACCGGACTCAGAGATTCGATGGTACTTCAACGGTCGTGAGATGGAAGATATGAGAGGAGCCCCCAACTTGAAGGAGAAAAGTTCTAGGATAATGTTTTCCGGACTGCCGCCTACTGTGACAGTGCAATGTGCTGAATTCCGATACGGACGACTCCTGGGCTCTAAGGAAGTTAAAGCCCGATGGAGAGAGTCAGTTCCTCATAATATAAAGGATCACCAATCTAACAGATCATCCAACATAGAGTGTACTATTTTGCTGTCATTCCTTTCATTAATTTTAAAGTCTGTTTAGTACCTAATGTTTCGATAGTCTTACTTAAAGCACTAAGTTTTATTTATGCCAAAGAATGTTCCTTGTATTTTAATTAAATGAGATAAATATATTATGTACTTTACTATTATTTCAGATCTTCATTTATACATATGTACATAAAAAATAATAGAAATTCGTTATCAGGAATTCATATTGAGGGTCAGTTATCTGAATTACATTGACCACACAGTACTAGCGTACTGGATCGCTGAATACAGAAATTATCAATAGATTTATTTTCCTTCCTTTATATTAATATTGATCATTAAAATAATTACTGTGATTTAAACTGAAGACACATTAAAAAGTGCCATAGAAATAAAGGATCCCAGGACTTCACAGTTCCTTAAACGTTTGGCCATTATTGACCATCAAATTAATGAAGAAAAATTATTCATGAAATTATTGATGGTAAGTATGGGCGGCCGTTATTCCATACAAACCTTTTCTCCTGTTTCCACCCTGGATAAATATACTAAAACAATTGTTTTTTTGCGATCTATATTTAGCTGCCTTTGCTATACCAATTTTTAACCGACTTCAAAAAAGGAGGAGGTTTACGTTCCAATGTTTGTATTTTTTTTTCATAATTAATTACTTTACGAAGTAAAGACTCCGCAAAGTACAAAAATTTACAAAGTTTTAATCAACACCTACCTAGTTAATGAATTTAACAATTTCAAAATTAAAAAATGCGCCTAGCCAAAACGCCCTTCGTTCATTTCATTGAAAAACAAAATTGGTTTAATTTTGGAATAGGAAATAGAAGACGTTTGGGTTTGTTAGCCTTGTTAAAGCTACACATGCCTGCGATGAAATTCAATGGTATGTGTCAAATTTCCAATCCGCACTAGGCCCGTGTGAGAACTGTTAAGGTTTTGTAAAGAAAAATAATATTGTCATGATTGACATACCTATTGTGAACTACTTCAAGATGTGCTTCCGCACAATAAACATCGTCTACTATTACGTGTTATATTTTATTTAAACTTTATCAGGTTATGGGCCCAGCACGCTTCCACTGCGTAAATAAACAATAAACATCGTCTACTATTACGTGTTATATTTTATTTAAACTTTATCAAGAACTACGGTCCAAGGCCTCTCATTCCGGAAAGAGACCTGTATCCTGCTGGTCATATGTAGGCCGAGACGACAGAACTTATCCTCAATAAGGAATTTCTTCGTTTTTTTTTATTCCTCTCAAGTCTCAATACAACCAGGGCTACTCCAAAAATCACGCCTGTTGTCCCAAATGGGGTAGGCAGAGCATACGAAACCTTACCGTTTCGGAGCCACTTATAACAATTTTAGCTTTAAAGTTTGACAAAAACGATACAATAGTCACAAATTGCTAGCCTGTCTCCTACGGTATACCTTAACCTATATCCTTAGCGCCTCTTACGATAACCACGGAAGAAATTGAATTGAGAGGTGTAGTTCTGATTCGACACCACACGGGGAATAAAATATAATCAATTATGAATTTATAATGATCACGTCTGCCGCATGAATCCGGATCGCTGGGGTAAAGTTATCACCGATTGGGTTCCATGCGGCGGGCACCGGAGTAGAGGCAGACCTAGGAGGCGGTGGGACGACTTGGACCGACTCCAGTTAGGTTGGTAAGAGCTGGCCAAGAGTAGAGACGAGTGGATTAAAAAGAGGGAGGCTTTTGGCCTGCAGTAGTTATACTTAAGCTAGTTAAAATATATAATAATAATAATATGTAGGTAACTAACCTACTCTGCTACTTTTTAATCACACTTGCTTGTAAACAGTATCGTAACATGCAGGCTACCTTGGGTGCAACCCCCCAAATAAAGCGGTATCGGCAATTTTTGAAAGAATATTAGTTTTTCTTTTACAAATATACAATTTTACTCGCAAAGGACGACCGGATGTTCAAGTAGTTACAGAACTTGACTACGAAGCTTGAGGTCTCGGGTTTGAATCCCGGCCGGGGCAGCCGTTTGTATGCATAATACAAAAAAAAATTGTTCTCGGGTCTTGGAAGTTTAATATGTATTTAAGTATGTATTTATCGATATAAGTAAATAAATAAATATCATGGGACAATTGACACCAATTGACCTAGTCCCAAACTAAGCAAAGTTTGTACTATGGACACTAGGCAAGTATGTTTATCCGTTGCCTAGTGTCCATAGTACAAGCTTTGCTTAGTTTAGTACTAGGTCACCTGGTGTCAAGTGTCCCATGACATTTATTTATTTATTTTAAATGTGATGAAAAACATTGAATGTCGCACGAGCGGTACTAGAATTTCGAACATCGACTCATTAAAGCCCGGTCTTCGATTTCGTGCTTCTACTAGACTCTCGTTCGTATTTCCTTATTTACTGCCCTTGAGACACAATGTAAGTATCTGCTGTACAAAATTACGATGTTAAGTATATTAGAAGCTTAGATTATCTAAGATTAGAAGCTGTTTCCTTTAGTAAAAAATATAAATGTACCTAAATCAAAAATTTAATGCTTGTATGTAACCCCTAAATCTAAAAGTGGCAGTTGGCAACCCTAAATAGAAGATAAATACATAATTATAAATTTTTGAGACATATAAATAAATAAATAAGTGAATATCATCACACTTGACAACAATTGACCTAGTCCCAAACTGAGCAAAGCTTGTGCTATGTATGGATACTAGGTATCGGATAAACATACTTATATTATATAAGTTGATAAATATATACTTAAAATATATGTGAAATATCCAAGACCCGAGAACAAATATTATTCGTATCAGTCATACCAATATCTGCCCCGGCCGGGAATCGAACCCGGGACCTCAAGCTGCGTAATCAGGTTTTTTAACCACTTGGCGGCCATCCGGTCGTCAAAGTATACCTATTATAAATATATTAGGATACACTACCTGTCTTTATGCTAGATTTAGTGGCAACTTTAGATTTCTTACCCTTTGAATTTTGGTTAGTTTAATTGTAGGTACCTATATTGTGTTTCCTATTTACTAGGCAAAATAGTTTTTTTGTAATCACCATATTGTGATTTAGGTACTTATTCAATCCTTAGACGGCATTACCTATTCAAAATAAGATTGATTATTGTTATGCAAAATGAAAGAGAATTACACAACCATCAACAATCAACACTATCGCAGCAAAACAATTTTTTCCCGCCCCACACGCCTTTACGGAATTCCCAGTCATAGTTAGGTACACAAACAATCAATCGTCCGCATGACTCATGGTAAACGAGGGTAACCCCAATAAATATTTAAAATTTTCTAAAATGTATATTATCAAACACATATAATCAGACTTATTTAGAATTAAAATAATGCCTAATTCTGCCTAGTCGATTTCACCACATTTTTCCCGATAAATCAATAAAGTATGCTACGTTTTTGTTGCACGATTCGCAATTCATGAATATCACTAATGTTTATTATATTTCACAACAATCGTTACCCCATATATACAACTAATTCAAATACGAAAAAAAAACATGTTTATATTTCACCACGTTATTTAACCTGTGATTTAAACTGCAGAAATCGAATAGTATGTATGTCGTATAGCTTGATTATTAGTCGATTCTGTTTTCAACAAAGCGCGTCACTGGCTGACGTCAGATTTCGAAGAAAATGTGGCCAGCTCCTGTAAAACTTCCATGACCTGGGACTTTTACCGTTAGGTTGTTGCTTATTTTTTTCATTTAATTTGGTTGTGATAAGAAATTTTAGCATTATTACAAGATTACATATATAACTCAAAGTTATACATAAAATTTACAATCTGTAGAACAAAGATAATGACTTCATTTAATATTTTAGCTAATATCTTTAGTAATGGTTGGGAAATAATTTTTAATACACTGGCGACACTACATTTCAAAATGGTGGCTTTTAAATGACAGCTAGCCAACCAGACAGCGCATTGCGCAAAGCAGTGGAGTGGAGTTGAGTGTGCATGATACACGGTTAAACATGTTAAAAAGTTTTTCTGAAATTTTAGTTTTATGTTGCATTCGGTGCCCCAATCGTTCTATAAGAACTGATATATTGAACTTTTCCCCGTCTTGATTAAGTGGGATAGTTAGTAAATTATTTAGTGAATATTATTTAGTATTATTTTAAGTCCGACAACAGCTTTGTGTAACTACCACACCATGCCGAAAGGAAAGAAAAAAGGAAAATACGGTAAGTTTTTGGCTTTGTTTTCTTATGTGTGATAAAGCTTTTGGCTTCAGAAAGTGTAATATCTAGGAATTTGCTCAAGAATGAGATCACGCGGTGACCTTGTGTTCGCGTAGTTTCCGCGCGACATTTACGTCCACGTATTTCACCTCGGCCGTAAACGAACACCTCGGGCTTTCCGTGAGCCCTGGTAACATATGTCGGGCTACATGAGGCTTGGTGCCAGCAAAAACCACTTATTTCGCAAGCCAACTAGCCGAGCTTGGCGCTAGAATTACTTTCACGATTTCATAACATGATCCAATCTACTGTTTTTGTTCACATATTCATTGTGATTAAACTAGCAGTACATATCTACAGCCCATCTGAGAAAAATATTTATTTTTCTAGTTTTCCTTGTCATGTTTGACCTTGTGATCTAAAAAAATAAATTATGTAATTAGACAAGAGTGCTGGACGCATTCAACGTAACTTCCCCACAGTAGCAAATCACTGTTTATGTTCTTTCTTAGAACTGAGATAAGCTACACCATATCTGTAACATTAACCTAGAACCATTTGAGTTATATTACAACATGTCTTTCACAACACATACATTTAATAACCCTTAAATGGTAATTACTTACCACCATATGTAATACTAGCCAGCTCTTAGCTTAGCTGATTATTTTTGTTCCTTCTGACATTGCAAATAAGCACTAATTTTAATGTAAACATTTTGTGTAGAAAAGGTGACCACATGCTTTTGATAACAAAATATCCATGTTATTGTTCCTGCTTAGAAAGCAAGAAAGGAGCCCTTTTGTTCCCAAACAAACAAAAGGAACAAAACAGTGTCTACCTGGCTCTCCAGACAATGCATCTGTAACTTTACTATCACTATGATGTTGGGAACAGTATAACAAAATTAGCAAAATCATTTTGTTTGTCATCACAACACTAAACAAAGATTTCATAACATTATGCAATACAACAAATAAATATTTGCTTACAATACATAGAACAAGTGCTATTACTGCACATGCTTCACTTTTAATCTACCTAATACAGCTAAAAACAATGTACTTCGAGCCTTTCTTGCATTCTAATGCTTTAATTATTTCAAATGAAAATAAAAAAACACTGTACCCACTACAATATTAAACTACAAATTATCTTTTAAAACTTTCATAAAAATACCTCTTTGTAAAAATTGTTTTTATTTTTAGTGAGATGCCAGACATGAATTGTCTTAAATAACAATTTTCTAGTCTTTTAAAATACAAAACCAGTGGTTACTTTCATAGTAAAACAGTTGAGCCATTTTTGAATTAATATTTTTTAAGAGACTGCTAAATTTTATACTAAATGCCAGATATTTTGTCTCTCTGAAACTACCCAATTGATCTTCTTTGTTGTCTGGCATTACCTGGCATGCATACAAGAATACAATAATGCATACAATGAAATCTCTGAAGTTTTTTTAAAACGGTCTAGAATTTGACATAGTGGTTTTTAAAATTTATTTTACTATAAGTTCCATTTTTACTATGTTTGTGTTGTAAACCTAAAAGAACTAAATTCAGATGGTGTCATATAATAATTGGTACATACAACGTTTATAAATCAACCCTGTGACTCTTGCATTTCAACAAAAATATGACATACCTAGATAGGGATGAATGAAAATTTACTTTTAAAGTAATATTCCATAGCAAAAATTTATGTACCTACTGTGACAATGCAGTAATAATTATGAACTGTTACTGCACTGTAGCAGTGCCAGCTAACTTCAACAAGGCCATTTTATATTGATTTTTAAGCCCTCAACTTGAATTCTTGGCTTGTTGAAAGTGTTGTTTTACTGTAATTATCTGTTACAAGTTTAAACGGAATGTTTTGTTTCTCATGTTGTATTAATGACCATTGGTTTAATACGAAAATGATTCCAAAACAAGAAGTCACTTTCTGGTTCAAACTTCAGTTTGAATATTTACAGATTTTATTATGAAGCCAGAATTTTAGCCCTTTCCCAAATTTAAATTTATGACATTCTTATTTGTAAAATATTGGGTGTTGAAAGTTTTTAAGTTCTTTTAGCAGCTAAATAAACTAAGTTACTCCATAAGAATTTGGTTTGTGGGGCTATAAAATGTTGGAACAGAGTACACATAGCACACTCTCTTATCTAGGTATGCATTATGTTATGTTTTGCATAGGTATAATTAAACCATGAAGATTCTAAGAATTGAACAGATGGTTATTCTACATATGAACTCAAAATATATGTGAAAGAAATTACAGAACTTTCAATCCTAATGAATTCTTATAGCAGTTTTATAATATCTTGGCCTATAAGTACATAAAACCTTGGCTCACATATAGTCACACTACGCTGTCATATGCCTCATTCTCATAGACTTTAGTCAAATGCTGTGATCTTTCCATGTTCAAAATTTCGCTAAATCTAGCAATGATCATCATCATATTAGCCGTAGGATGTCCGTCCACTGTCAGATGGACATAGGCCTCCCCCATGTATAGTCTTGCTGTACCAGTATCTTATCTTATCTTGAATTTAGGGGTCCTTGCGACTTCGACCCTAGGGATCTTTTGTGTAATTACCCCTCTTCGCACTTGCCCCATTGCTTTTATCACCTCTTCCATAAATTGGATGATTTGACGTAGCAGCAGTGCCTCAAAGTCTCCTGGCGCGGGGTATCCGACGCCAAAGAGTCTCATTCTTAATCTGGCGAGGGCTTCACTGTATATGTACTGTATCAGTAAAACAAACATTAACAATTGCCATTTTGTTTCCAGAGCACAAGAGGACAGAGCAGGGCTATTCCTCGGAAGAGGATGCCGGAATCGACATGACCATCGATAATATGTCTGAGATTTCGGGACAGTCAGACCTCAAGAGCATCCATGATGAAGCAGGTGAGTTCTTGGGAACTATTAAAATACCTACAACATTGTGAAAATGCATTTTCCCAAAAACTGTACACATGAAAACGTAAAGAGCCTTCCATTGACATAGACTTATGAAATTTGGCAATACCTCTCAGCATAATCTATAGAAGGAACTGTGAAAATCGCTGAACCGAAAAATAACTTTGACACTGAACCACTATGAAATATGTGGGTTTTTTTTATTATTTTTAACCTCATAGGTTTTTAAATACATTATAAACGACACAGTAAATAAACAGTGTGGAGGTGGAGCAACTGCATGAACACGCATATCTTGCATAAACTTAGCTATCATAATTTCGTGGGTGAGCAAAGACATTCTTTTAGTTCGTTGATTGAATAAATTATTAAGAATAACTTGCATTATATTTTGTGGTGTTACCTTTAATGAACCCTTGATATTTCCTGAGGTTCAACGAATTAACAGGAACTCATTAGAGGTAATCACAGTCTCCTAGCAAAAATACCAATCTAATGTAATTAACCATGAATCATTAAAAACTCGTTTAGTTAGAGTAACTGTTGAATAATTAAATTTAAATATGTTGCAATAATGTCCAAAATAATCAAACTGGTGTCACACCTCTCGTCTAAGTATCAATCAACCTTATGGTTGATTACATAAAGGTGTATAGATATTTTTGATGTCTTGTTAACATATTTATTTGTATTTTACCGTACTTATGACCTTGAATCTATAGTCTTTTGTATAAATCAAAATAGCTATTCATAATCAATCATAGCCCAATGACGTCATCCAGGCGACATCTATACTTATAAAAAGTAAAATTAAAAATTTTGAAAAAACCCACGACGGTTCCTATAGAAAAAGGGTTAAATAATTTTTATTTACATCCCCCGACTAAAATGATTACAAACGCAAAAACATCCGTCGGGGGCTGCCATTACCTGCACCGAAATGAACTTATATTTTGCAATTGTGTGTGTTGTTATAATTGTGTGAGGAATGTACCTACTTTATGAGACAAAGATATTCACCGTAAGTAGTTTTCTTAACATTGTAACTGAAATAGCATTGGATTACTCACCCCGAAATTAACTAATATTCTGTAGTTGTATGAATTTGTGATTAATTAAAATTGTATTTGGAATGCATTATGAGAGAGCTAGTTGTTTGTAGTAACTTTTCTTAACATTTTAATTGAAATATAACAGAGAGATGGCAATGGCAGCCCCCGACGGATGTTTTTGCGTTTGTAATCATTTTAGTCGGGGGATGTAAATAAAAATTATTTAACCCTTTTTCTATAGGAACCGTCGTGGGTTTTTTCAAAATTTTTAATTTTACTTTTTATTTTAAACTTTTTAAAGAAATAATTCATCTCACTTAAATATTTTATGTAAAATTAAAGGCTAATATTCACAACACTTACTTACATGCTCATATATAACGCTTTAGTTTTCGCTTTAGTTTTAAAAAGGTTTTCAAACGCTAGGAAAAGCCAAGTGGCTACATAAGGCTGCGTTCCCACCAGAGATGTGCGAGGATGTGTTGCGGGGAATGTGTTTTTCATGAACCAATAGAAACGTTTCGTATCCTGGTACTCATCTCTGGTGGAAGCTGAGCGGAGCGAAGCAAGGAAAATTAAATGTTTCTATTGGTTCATAAAAAACACCTTCCTCGCAACACATTCTCGCACATCGCTGGTGGAAAAGGAGCCTGAGCCCTGAATTTATAAAAAAAAAAAAAATGTAATGCTTGATGATTGATTGCTTTGAATGTTGTTTGCTTTTTTTTGCTTGAAATAAATAGCTTAATTTTTTTTATTGACATATCATACGAACAGATTTAAATATAAAACGGCCAAGCCATACTTTTTAAGCCAAAATAGGTATGTATAGGATTAGTCAGTAAGATCAGGCTTCAGGGGCTTAGCCTAAAATTTTACTAGTTTTTCTGCAAGCCCTGACCCCATTAACTAGGATTAGAGGTTTAAAGTCACATTTTTTTTATTTATGTGCAATTCTCAATCAGCGTACAATAATTTAGCTTTCTTGGAACTTTTGGGAAGAGGAAACAACCCTAGCTACAGCATCAGGTAGTTTATGGGGATATAATGTATTGTCATTGCAATTGAATAATCGTACAAAGTTTTATGCATTTATGCTATCAACCATCGAAGAGTTCTTTTGTGGAAAGACGACCCTAGCTGCAACATCAAGTTGTGTCTATTCTATCATATAAACAGTGCCAATAAAATGTAATAGGTAATTCTGTTAAATTCCGCGCCTGTGCCGTAAACTATTGAAGAGTTTCTTTCTGTGGAAACGACCCTGGCTACGTAACCTGGATGTCACTACCAGATTATTGTATTGTTACCAGATTTACATAAGTGTGCCAAATTTCAAGTCAATACGATAACTGAAAGTGTGGCAAATTAAACTTGCAAGACCCTAATATGCATACAAACATACATATGTATAATATTATTTACATAGGTACCTACCTACATTTCAGGTCAATTAATAAAAGCTAGTATCAAGATGAAACGGTATGAAAATAGGTAGGTAGTGCCCCGTCTTTCTTTTTGTTCGTCTTGGCGGAGGCACTGCCGTGCACCCACCTTTTTATACATGTGAACGCCTTTCGAAAACTATTAAAGACAGTCATCAAACCCCTTAAAGAGACCCACATCAAAGACAGTCAAACATTTCTAGAGCTAAATGGAAAATGTTTACTGCAGCGCCCCCTTGCGGATTAATACTACAACACCTATCTAAGAACCATCTTAGATAAACATTTAATCCATTACGGAAAACCACATCAAAAACAGTCATTCCATTCTGAAGATAATTGGAAACATTCGATGGTCTTTTTTCGAGTGAAAAATGATTACTATAGCGCCCCCTAGCGGACAAACGCTATAACTCCTATCTAAGAACCACCGTCTATAAATTACGAAGCCATTACAGAAAACCGCATCTAAATCAGTCAAACCGTTCTGGAGATAAACGTGAACATTCGTTTGCGCACAAACAAACAAACAAACAAACAAACAACCTCTCACCCTAAACGCATATACCTTCTCCGTTCCGTCGTGGGTAAAAAGCCATCAAACCCATAACTTTGCAGAACGAACGAACACCAAAGCAGGCAAAGCAAATAATATACTTAAATTTTATTTGTTCAGCTGTTGCAATTTAATGAATGTTAAGTCATGACTCCACCGTGTCATTAAACCCGTAATGTCTTAACTGGACAATTAAATTTTCCATTAAGTTTTAGTATCACACATCCTGTGTCTGTTGTATGAATTTTGACATTCTGCTGCATTGTAGTGAATTTTAGAAAATTGGTACAATTTCGATGCCAATCGTGAGTTTTAACTATTCGCTCTTTAAACAGTAATTGTGTTAAAATATCGTCACTACTTTGAGAAAATATCTTATCTCAAATCAATATGTCAACAAAATTGACCTTTGACGTAATGTTCATAAAGTTCATTTAGTAAAGTATAAATTTTGAGGTACGAGCTTTTTTCAAAGTAGTGACGATATGGTTTGTAATAGTAATAACAGTGTGTTGACGTTTTTAACAATGGAGCACACCAAACTCACTAGCATTATTAGTCCTAGTAAAAAACATATTTGAGGAAGTAGCATCACAATGTTTTGTGGGAGTTACAACTTGTTTGGTAGCTTTGTATATGGATAGATAGACATCTAGGTATTCATATCAAAGAGTAGTATGATGTTTGACTGCCAAATAAAATATGCACAGCCTAAACCAGGCAACAAAGCTAAAGTTATATATAGCCCAATTTAAATATGTAACTTACAAATAGTACCTATTTGTTACTTAAAAATAAATTAAAAAGTTTTAAACTTTCGTGATTCTCATAGTCAAAATACCACAAACAAGACTTATCACGCTATTTTTACACAAGTCATTTTTACACGAGTAGACCTCGTGACCACGGCAACTGCAACGTTGCCGAAACCTCGAGGTAATATTACTTGTGTAAAAATAGCGTGATAAGTCCCGTTTGTGGTATTTTGACTATAAAACTAAATCTTTGTATGTTTAATAAGCATTGCTCACTGTGCTTAGATTGTCATCCAAAGTACATATCCATAAGAAGTAGATCAAACACTCTCAAGTTTCGATTGCAGACAGACAAACAGACACATAGACAGGTGAAACTGGATAAAAACTTGTTAAATGCCGCACTAAGCGACAAACATATCTACCTACTTACAGCATGCTATGACGACTGGAGGGATAGATAATACTAAGTAACAAACTCGTGTCATTCATTAATGCCATATTGATAATATGTACCGCCACATAAAAAATTTCACTAGTCATTGCAATTGAGCACTTGCGATAAAAATTGTCCGATCCACTTGGTAAACATACAATATCATTATCCCAGCCTATATACGTCCCACTGGTGGGCACAGGACTCCTCTCAGTACAAGAAGGCTCGGGCCATAGTTCCCACGCGGGCTCAGTGCCGATTGGGAACTTCACACGCACCATTGAATTGCTTTGCAGGATTCCTCAAGATATTTTCCTTCACTGCAAAACTTGTGGTAAATTTCAAATGTAATTCCGCACATGAATTTCGAAAAACTCAGAAGTGCGAGCCGGGGTTTGAACCCACGCCCCTCTGCTTGAGAGGCGATAGGTCAAACCACTAGGCCACCATGGCTTTTTTACATACAATATACAAGCGCTCAAATGCACAACCCTTTCCCCAGACACATACAGTTCTCCGTCCTGTCCTGGTTAGAAAATACAGCAGCAACAGGAAAATAACTAGATGACGTTCTTGACTCACCCTGATTTAAATTCTATTACTTAGCTCCTAGGTGATAAAATTGCCTATGTGATAACATCTCCGCCTCCTTTATGGTCATCCAACATGACCAAATTTATAATCTTCTCATAATTCATTATGAATATCTATCAACAAGATAGCAGCTAGATAAGCTACGTCAGCACAAGATTAATAAAATGATAAAATAATTCATGAGGTTAAGGCTAATGCGGCCTTGGAAATATTTCAGTTTTACGTCATACTGATCGTAAATTTAATAAAAATTGTTCATTTAAGACAGCGTTGCGGTCGATATTGAGTTAGTAGTAAGTCAAGAGCAAAAAATATGTATCTACTAGCTTTTGCCCGCGGCTCCGCCCGCGTGGAATTCGGTTGTCACGCACTGTTCCCTCGGGAACTGTGCATTTTTCCTATATAAAAATTGCCTATGTCACTCTCGGGCCCATAAACTATCTCTATGCCAAAAATCACATCGATATGTCGCTCCATTACGGCGTGAAAGACGGACAAACATACAAACACACTTTCGCATTTATAATATTAGTATGGATTCGAATCACTGAAAATGTTACCATGGTCTTATTACGTCGGGTTAAGATATCGGAAATACAAACTGAAATGTAGATGCACAGAAAAACCAGAAAAATAAGACCAGCGCTGGGATTCGAACCCAGGTCCTCGGCATTCCGTGCCGCGTGCTATACCGCTACACCACCGCTGGACAACGGTATAACAAGCTGAGATGTGTGGTGCATAGGAGAAATTTGTGTCTGTGATTCGTGTTGTGTTAAATACTTGTGATGTGTAGATATCATTTAATAATATTGTAAATCTGTTTTAAAAAATATATAAGTACCATTCTTCTCAACAGAGGTTTTTCCGAACCGGTGGTAGATTTTTTTTGACATTCATAAGTGCTTGTTATAGCCTAAATTGGATAATTTAGATATGTAATAGTAATTGACAAAGAATTTGAACCACAAAGCATTCTTCACGAATAATTCGTGATATACCTATCTTTTGCTTACATAAGCGTTTAGAGCATTAGAGGTGTAAATGATGCTAATCAGATCATTTAACATTGAGGTTCTGTGCACTAAAGAAATATATATAACTAGCTTTTGCCCGCGGCTTCGCCCGCGTGGTATTCGGTTATCGCGCGCTGTTCCCTCGGGAACTGTGCTAATAATCCGAGATAAAAAGTAGCCTATGTCACTCTCTGGCCCATAAACTATCTCTATGCCGAAAATCACTTCGATCCGTCGCTCCGTTTCGACGCACACAAACACACACTTTCGCATTTATAATATTAGTATGGATTGTAAATACATGCTAGTTCCAAGTGTTCTTACTATTATTCCTTTGGACGCCAATGAAAGAAATACATGGCCTTTACTTCCACTCGTGTGAACCATATAAGCAGATGAATGGAAAATCCGGGATTTTCTAAAGTCCTATGGAAATATGTCGTTTTTTTATGCTGTAATTTTTAGTTACGTTTTTAAGGCATGGTGGTTGAGATTTTGCAAGAAAAAAGAATAGTGGGATTTCGTCGTATTGAATTAAATCCAAGCTAAATTAGATTTGCAGCACCTATAATCTCACATGTGCGTAAATATCGGAAGTTCGGAATTCGGGAATAAGTTCGGAAAACACTTCTGTGACAAACATGGCTGTGACTATAACTTGTAGTGTTTGTTTCTTCAAATTCCCTTGTTATGTATTCGAATAAACTTATCTATTTTGAAAAAAGACTTTCTGCCAAGTTTCTTGCGGCGCATTCTTCTTGGCAATGATGGTCCTTCCGAAAGGCTGGTAGTTAAAAAATGACGTGTAAAAGTGCCCATTGCGGCTTATTTACTGAATAAATTATTTAAATTTGAATATGAATTTATCCATCCACAGACGCAGAAATCCAGGAGAAGTTCGAAGAGAAAGTTATGGAGACGATCGACGGCCTAGGTGCTCGTGCGAACGCCGCCCGCGCCGCCGCGCTGGTGTCTCTGCGCGCGGCGCTCCAGAGGCGGTATCTCGCGCCGCTGCTGGCCAACCATCGCGCCACCCTGGCTGACCACGTCACCAAGGCCGTCAGGCGAGGGCGGGATGCTGAGAGGAGAGCTGCTGCAGCCTTGGCGCCTTTGCTGGCTCTACAGGTTGGTGGCTGTAGAAATGGATTGGTTTTAAAGGAGGAAAGTGTCGTAAAGTATTTAGGTATGACTTGTCTGGATCTATTGGTGTGTGTTTGCATTACCATCAGCCAGAAAACAATTGTTGAACAAAGGATTACCCTTAGAACGCTATAATGAACGATAACTCATCGAAAATACAAACTGTAATATACATAGATGCACAGAAAAACTAGAAAAATAAGACCAGCGCTGGGAATCGAACCCAGGTCCTCTTCATTCCGTGCCGCGTGCTATACCGCTGCACCACCGCTACACAACGGTACAGACACGAATTTCTCGCATGCACCACATATCTCAGCTTGTTTGTTTACTATTCAGCCACTTAAGCAACGACACTAGCGACATCTATACCGTAGCCCTCATCGAGAAACTTTTGGCACTTCATCGAAACTAACCGCTCACCGAGCTCAGTAACAAAAATTTGGAATTGAAATAAAAGATACAAAAAGATTCCAAAAACCAATCTTGAGTGATAACTCCTCACTCATATTCACCGGTTGCCCGCGACTCTTGCGATGTCGTCAGTCCAGAAAGTCGTGAACAACATGATCTGCTTATACATAGCAGCCCCCTGCTGGACATCTTACTTACTATCCGGGCGCAGTGACCCAAAGTTGATCCTGGCCTCCAATACCAGATTACACCATGTTTTACAATCTTGCGCCTGCACTTATTAGCCGTTGTTACCGAAATCCAAAAGGACTCTATACCTCCTCCCTCCAGCGGTACCTCGGACGAACAACCACTGGGGAGACAACTGTCTAGTAACCTTGTTTCATACCTTTGCAGATCGGCGAGGATGGCACAGAAGATTTCGTCCGCGAAGTTCGTCCCGCGCTCGCTGCAGCTTGCGTCGACAAGACCGCCTCGCTCGAGACACGCACAGAGGTATTTGCTTACGATACTTACTTAATTTTAATAGCACGTACTCGTATACTCCATTTATTTTAACATTTGAAACTTAACGGTAAAATTTGCACACTTTTTTAAATAAGTATTTAAAATTTTGTTCAATCCTAAAGTAATTAATAAATAAAAAAACCCGACTGCCTTAAAAATACTAAAAAGAAGAAAACAAGTCTAGTGGGCTAGAACTCTGTTTAGTAGCTAACTTAAAGTTCAACAGTCGGGACCCATTAGGTAAGAATTTTTGAGCGTCACGATTTAAATGGGTCCCGACTGTTGAACTTTAAGTTAGCTACTAAACAGAGTTCTAGCCCACTAGACTTGTTTTCTTCTTTTTAGTATTTTTAAGGCAGTCGGGTTTTTTTATTTATTAAATTTATTGTTTTATTTCACACTTTTTTAATAGTTCCGTGAAAATGGTAGATTAAAACTATTATAAACCATATATATTTAGAATGGGCTAATTAGTACCTTTCATTTGATACCCCACTCGATACATTTCAGTAAAAAAACATTTTTTGAAAATTTACAATTTGGCGCCAAAAATCCGCCATATTGATTTTTCAAGAATTTCATGTACACAGTGTCACTCGCGTCGTCAAGACGAATCCAATGACGTATCATTTGTCAAAATCGGTTCAGTCGTTGAGTAGTTACGGGCGGACATAGGAATAGACATACATACATACATACATACATACATACATACATACATACATACATACGAGGCAAACACATAACCCTCCTTCTTCGCAGTCGGGTAAAAATACAATAAATGCCGCTAACAAATGTACTGTAGGTATTTTGAGTCAATTTGTGTTAAATACCGAGAAACGTGTGTTACAATTTGACCGTTAATTCAAATCTTACATTAAATGGATTATAGTGGGGCATAAGGCTTTGCTTCGAAGTGTTACTTTGTACAGTCGTCACCAGCATCAATATCTGATACAAAAAAGCGTCCATAAATATCTGATACGATTTATTTCTTGGGCCGATCGGACTTTTCAGATATTTTCGCACGCTCCGCTGTGGCGGGAATGCAGGGATTTTTAAAGAGATTGGCGCAAAAAGCAATTGATATGCTTTTTATGAACTGTCAAAATACGATACTCCCATGAAATTGTTATTTCAATTTACTAATTGTTTATTTATTGCAAAAACGATTTAGAATCTATTCATAGTTCATTAAAAATAAATCTGGCTTTCGGGGCTAAAGTATTTTTTTTTCCCTATGGTTAATTATTATTAATTATTGTTTTTAACTGTATCCGTTCATTTCGCAAACTCTAAAACTGTAAATATTTCAGGATCATCGTGTAGAATAGAACCCTTTAGGTTGGGTTAGGTTAGTTTTATAGAAATCCTGAAATATCTACAGTTTCAGAAATATTAAATAGTTGCGAAATTAATCAGGTTGCCAGTCGTTAGTTGCGAAACATTAGTTAACCGGTTTTAACTTCCCAATACATTCTTCAACACACGAGTAGTTTTTTATCAGTAGATCATAAAGGGATAGAATACTTTGTGTTTCTCATTTCATTGTAGCCAGTCTCTCTGAATATGTTGAAAGAAAGAAAGAAAATACATTTATTCACAACACAAGACAACAATACTCGTATATCTGTTGAAACATTGAAACGTTTTTCCAGTGCTGCCTGTCGCTGTCCGTCATATGCTACCTGTTGGAGGATGATCTCTCAGAAATACTAGAAGTTATGAAAATGTACGAGACCATTTTCAGCGGGAGCTATCTCAAGGTATGTTTCAAAATGCAAAAAAAGTTTGGAAAAGTTTTTGATTTTAGAGCTAAATGCTCATATTAAATATATTGACCAGGATAAGTCATGTCTTAAATCAGCCGTCGGGTCGCGTTGCTCCGAAGAGAAAGGACTGCGGATTAAACTCGATTTAAGACGCGAGTTATCCGGGTCAATAGATTTGGGTACGCATCTGAATATCGAATGTTAAAATATTGAATGTATTAAAATATCGAATGGGTCATAATATCGAAAAGGTATTTTTCTTAAGACTGTATTTTTTTTATTGTTATAAATCTAACCTAACCTAACCGAAGGGGTTCTATACGATGCCGTTTTAATGAATCCTGAGAAGTTTACGATTTCAAAAAATAAATCTGTCGATTATATGACCCATTCGATATTTTAATGCATTCGATATTTTAACATTCGATTTTCAGATGCGTCACGGTAGTTTTATGTTCAAAATGGCTATATGCTCACTATATAAACTGCCGCTGTTTTCTCACTTCGTTCGAGCGCCAGAAATATCTCGGGTGTAACGGCTCACTTTCCACCCTTGGTTATCGATGTGCTATTGTTATCCAGGGCGACGGTTCAGTGAAGGTGTCTGGCGCGGCGGTGGAGGAGGGCGCACTGCACGCGGCGGCGCTGGACGGCTGGGCGCTGCTGCTGTCGCTGCCGGCGCCCGCGCACGCCGCGCAGCTGCTGCGCGCGCAGCCGCCCGGCGTGCCGCGCCTCGCGGACCTGCTCAGCGCCTGCAGCCTGGAGGTACTGTGTTGTGGAGGAGGCGCGCTGGACGGCTGGAATGAGGGCTATCGTTTTTTCTCTCACTAGATGGCGCCACTGTTGCGTGAGGTTTTTAAAAGTCTGTTATAACGGCCGTGAAAACAAAGTTTAGATTAAAATCATATTTAATACATTGTAAAACAGTGCCATAAACATATCGAGCAACCACAGTATTGCATAATCCCGTTTTGTTCGGAAAAAAGGGAGGACAAAAGTTTTCGAAAGACAAAACTGTCTCAAATTACAGACGTTCATTGCCCCTTATCGCATAATTGCCATAATTAATTTCAGATAATGCAAAATACTCACAAAATAATTCTAATTATAAATAAACCCGCGTAGCTCACCCAAAAACTATGAGATTTGACATTTCGTTGACCTCACGCTACACTAGCGCCTCTACCGGAAAATTCATTCGCGATAGCCCCCATTGGACGGCTTCGAATTATTTTTTGGCGTCATCATCCATATTGTAGTAGTCATCACAATGACTACTAGGTACTACTGTGACTTTTTTTTTTTATTCGACTAGAAGGCGAACGAACAAGTGGGTCTCCTGGTCGTAAGAGATCACCACTGCCCATAAACATCTGCAACACCAGGGGTATTGCAGATGCGTTGCCAACCTAGAGGCCTAAGATGGAATACCTCAAGTGCCAGTAATTTCACCGGCAAATCAGCAGTAAATCGATTGCTTTGATGTCTTTATATTATTACGTTAATAAAATCCTACATTAAAAGTTTGGCTAAATGTTAACACGACATTCGTTGTCTGTTAGGCGGTACGAAGTTCCCCAAGTCAAAGGGAATCTTATTTCCAATCACGGATTTAGGTAAAACTAGTTAGTTTTCCAATCAAATCAAAATCAGAAATCAGATTCCCTTTGGGAGCGTAGGTTCGGATCCTACCGGCTGCGCCATATTAAATTAAATATTTAGGGAGACGAATGAGAACGCGTACAGTTGGATCTTGACTGACTATCTTCACTTACCCACATGTTACATTATAAATATTGTACACAGGTCCGACTGGCGGCCGGAACTGCGCTGGCGATCGCGTTCGAGAGCATCGCGGAGACGGACGGAGACGAGTCGTCTTTCGTGGAGCAGCTGCTGCCGCGCCTCGACGAGCTGGCGCGCGACTCCAACAAGTTCCGCGCCAAGAAGGAGCGCAAGTTACAGCGGGCAACCTTCCGGGACATACTCAAGTACTTCGAGGTTGGTAGCTGGCTCAATAGTATTATCACGGCACGGCGCTGGCGATCGCGTTCGAGAGCATCGCAGAGACGGACGGAGACGAGTCGTCTTTCGTGGAGCAGCTGCTGCCGCGCCTCGACGAGCTGGCGCGCGACTCCAACAAGTTCCGCGCCAAGAAGGAGCGCAAGTTACAGCGGGCAACCTTCCGGGACATACTCAAGTACTTCGAGGTTGGTAGCTGGCTCAATAGTATTATCACGGCACGGCGCTGGCGATCGCGTTCGAGAGCATCGCAGAGACGGACGGAGACGAGTCGTCTTTCGTGGAGCAGCTGCTGCCGCGCCTCGACGAGCTGGCGCGCGACTCCAACAAGTTCCGCGCCAAGAAGGAGCGCAAGTTACAGCGAGCCACCTTCCGCGACATACTCAAGTACGAGGTTGGTAGCTGGCTCAATAGTATTTTTTATACAAAATTTTATGAGTCAGTTTCGTCGTGCCCATACTGAACCGAGTGTATGAACGTCGCAAAACTGTCAATTTTTTTTGGGGACAATTTTTTAAACTATTGTTATCGATTGTACTCTTGATTTTAAGTAGGAAAAATATATTTTTTCCATAATTTCAAAAGAAAAAGAAAGGGTACACTTTTTTTTTTCAAAACAGCACCGTAGCTCTTAAACGAGTGGACCGATTTGAATGCGTTTTTTTTTGAAAGCAGGTTTTCTAGCCTCATAAGGAAGCTCAAAGTCACTCAAAGGGCTATGTAGAGAGCTATGCTCGGGTTTTCTCTGCGGGATAGAATCAGAAATGATGATATCCGCAGTAGAACTAAGGTTACTGACATAGCCCGAAGAATTGCGAAACTGAAGTGGCAGTGGGCGGGGCAAATTGCACGCAGGACTGATGGCCGATGGGGTCAGAAGGTTCTCGAATGGCGTCCGCGGACCGGGAGACGAGCCGTCGGTGCCTCCAACAAGATGGAGCGACGACCTGGTTAAGATCACGGGATCGCGGTGGATGCGAAAAGCACAAGACCGGTCTGAGTTGAGAGCCTTGGGGGAGGCCTATGTCCAGCAGTGGACGTCTTTCGGCTGACATGATGATGATGATGATTAATTCTATATTTCTTTAACGAAAATCACACACTGTGTACGCATCCTTAACTGTTTTGCGTTACCAGTTTGCTTCACTTTGCGTTGCGCTATTTGTGGCAAAAACCTCGGCTTGACCCGTAAACATAGGGGGGGAGGGGGTAGGGTTTTAATGACTTTCGCTGACAAGGGGGAGGAGGGGGTTAAAAATCACTAAAATTCTGCTTACGTAATACTTGAACGACCACTGTCTGTTTGTGGCACCGTAGCTCTTAAACGGGTGGACCGATTTGATGCGTTTTTTTTTAAAGCCGGTTTTCTAGCGATGATTCTTAGACATGTTACGTAATAATTCCAGGAGGACGAGGTGCCGTCCCTGCGCGTGCGCGTGGGCAGCGAGTCTGTTGAGTGCGCCACGTGGTGGGCGCGCGCGGCGTACGGCGCGCTGGCCGCCACGCTGGGCGCCGGGCTGCAGGCGCTCGCGCCGCACTGCGCCGCGCTGCGCGCCGCCCTCGGCCTGCCCGACGCGCCCGCCGCGCTGCTGCCCAAGAGGAAGCTCAACAAGTTGCACCGGGTGAGTACAACACATGGGCGGGCCATATAGCACGGAGAGCAGATGGCCGTTGGGGCCGAAAAGTTCTCGAGTGGAGGCCGCGGATCGGCAAGCGCAGCGTGGGACGTCCACCAACGAGATGGACGGATGACCTGGTTAAAGCCGCGGGTTCACGGTGGATGCAGGCCGCTGCCAACCGAAGCAACTGGAGGTCTATGGGGGAGGCCTATGTCCAGCAGTGGACGTCCTACGGCTGAGATGATGATGATGATGATGAGTACAAGACATACTGAATCACAGTTGTACCACACCAGTAATCCGACGGAGACGTCTCTTATCCTTCTTCTTTAGGTGCCATCTCCTACCGGAGGTCGGCTATCATTAGTGCTATCCTTATTTATTTATTTATTTATTTAAAGGAGAACCAACAGCTTATAAAACAATATGATTATGAAAATAGTGACACATAGCCAATTACAGGATCTCACAGATAGTCTCAAAATACAAGTTTAAGCTTAACTTAAACGAGATGACGCGTGCTATATCACACCCTACTCAAAAAACATAACTCTTCAAATTACATTCTCACTCCAATTTGGCATCAGGTAGGCATTGCACTACTTATAAACTAGAACAAAACGAAATATAAGATAAAGTGATCGATTGACATGCTCACATGCTAATCAAAACATCTCATCACTAAACTTCGCCTCACAGATGAGACAGTTAAATATATCAATGTCCATCTCTTTTACCAGGTTATTTAAACTGACACTAGCGCGTCTGGGAAAGCTGTTTCGCCTTATCTTCGACACAGCAGCTCGGAACAGGGATCTCGTGCTAAGGTTGAACCATACCGACGTATAACGTAGTAATCCGACGGAGACGTCTAGACAGAGCAATCGTGCGGGGCGTGAGCGACGCGGGTCGGCGGTGGGAGGGTCTTCACCGTTCTTAGTAGCTTGAGACGAGTCTTATAGGGCTATCCAATGACATTTAAACCAGGACGCACATTGCCGAACAAAATCCCCTTCAAAGCATGTCAGAACTATTGATTTGTTTGCGTGACAAATAAAATCATCTCACACAAAATGATTTAAATAATACGAGACGAAATTTGAACCTAGTCTTTACTCTATTACGGGCGAATTTCGCTTGACACCAACGCTTGACACTTGACAACAACGTACTGAGAAAAAAGAAGGCCAGTTTTATCAAAGTGGCAGGCGAGCATTCTACCAACCTATCTACCTACTATCGACCTACCGATCGACTTATCGACCAACCTATCGACCTAACCTATCCCGGTGATGAACCAGTGATTTTAGGCCAGTGATTACCAAAGTGGCGCTCATTTGGCTCGGACATATTTGGGCGCGCGATTGTGAATCTACAGGTATAATTCATCAAAGGGGCTATCGCGTTTTTTGAACGTTTAAATTTATAATAAAATTTATTATAGTGCACAGGACATTTACTGTACGCACACACAGTAAATGCCCTGTGTAATGCAAATCATCATTTCGCATAAATAAGGAACTAAGATTTCATGTATTTATATAATTACTAGCTTTTGCCCGCGGCTCCGCCCGCGTGGTATTCGGTTATCGCACGCAGTTCGCTCGGGAACTGTGCATTTTTCCGGGATAAAAAGTAGCCTGTCACTCTTGGGCCCATAAACTATCTCTATACCAAAAATCACGTCGATCCGTCGCTCCGTTACGGCGTGAAAGACGGACAAACACTCAAACATACAAACACACTTTCGCATTTATAATATTAGTATGGATGGATGGATAGTCCTTTCTGTAACTGTGTTCTGCCAAGTATAAGCAGTGCAATATTGGGATAACTAGTGATTAGAGGGTAAATTTCGCCAAAAAAATTTTTCCCATTCTTTCTTTTCACAAATGTTTTATTTCTCCAAATACAATTCATTCCAAAAAAAGATGAAAAATTTGTACGAATTCTTCCATTCAACTTATCATAATTCCTATCTCTTGTCTTCCAGCATCTGGCCAACAACGCAGCGGACAAGGCACGTACAGTCGCGCGCGGCAAGAACCGCGATAAGCGCTCCGCCGCCCTCGCCCTCTAAACTAACCTCATCGACCACACTATGGCTAAACGGAGCGAGGGGAGGTGCTAAAGAACACTATCAAAGCTTAACCGTTGACTGCAATCACTTTGAATTGACGCTTCGTACGTTACGTACGCAAATATGCCTGGCCCTATACTACGAATACGGTATTTGACTATTTTGTATATGTTTTATAAATAAATAAATAAATAAATGTCACTGGACAATTCACACCGATTGACCTTGCCCCAAAGTAAGCTTAGCAAAGCTTGTGTTATGGGTACTAAGCAACGGATAAACATACTTATATAGAATAAAATAATATTAATAATATTAATATTAATAAATTAAAACTACACAATGCCTGTTATCGAATAGAGAAACAATTTTTAAGCTGCCTTTAAAAATAACAAAGTTATAAAGGTTTGAAATTCAAGATTAGACAAAGAAAGATATACTGGCATGTGACGTCACACGCCAGTTACACCATACTTGCTGCATAGAGAAAAGCGTTTGAGAAAGAGACAGGTATATCGATTTTTCAAAAAATCACTGAAAATCAAATTTTCAACCGATTCAAGTTTTCTCTTCGCTAAACACTGTCTGTATCTATATTTTCATAATAATGTTACGATATGGCAAATTCAGGAGTTGTCAAATACCGTATTGAGAATGTATTGAATTTCTGAAAAACTTCTCATAAATTGGTGCATTTTGTACCCGGTTATAATTATGAACCACGCACCCCCCCTCAGACATTATAAAATTGTCTCATGTATATAATAACTGGCGCGTGTGAAATGTGATTGTTACTCAGAATTACCATTGTAAGTTATTTTACTCTTTATGACTTCATTGTAACGCCCGCTGGGCTTAAATCTCCTTTGCTCTTCCATTTTTAATGTACACAGAACTTGATGCAGATTATTTGTCTATGTTGTAAAGAATGGCCATTACTAAAGTACATTTCAATAGAATCTGACAATTTTCTACACATTTAAGACACCCTAACGTGGGCAGACTTGATTATATGTCCCTGTTGTAGTGATTATCATCTAAAAGGAATCAAAAAAGAATAATAGTCACATCACAAAGCCTTAGCGGCCCGGTGTTCGTATTAGTAGGCTGGAAGTGTCTACAGGATTGTTCAGATTCTATTGAAATGGAATTTAGGTAACAACTAAAATGTTATCTTAGAATATAGAAAAAGACAAAAACTGTATGTGTATGTTATTAGAGCCTATTTATAAACAATCAATAAGTCAGCTAACAAATGCATCCTCTGTTAAGTACACGACAATTTGTCCATATCCTTCAACGTTTTGGTTGTTGCTACACTGTCAACTACCGAATTGTGAGTACACCGAAGTGGTGGATAATCGGTGCGCGGTTTTCGCTGTTTCTGGAGACACTTGTCATGGTACGCTGATATTGTAAGACTGTTTTTGTTTTATTCTATATTCTAATAATTTTACATAGGAAGCATGACATCTTCTAGCAAGCATCAAAATGTGTCAGTTACAAAGAAAGTGGCTACTTAGTTCGTTTCTACTCTTACTGTCTTATTCTAATGTTGGACACACACGCCAGCAAATGTGGTATTTAGCGATGCGTTTTTAGAACTGATTTGGAGACACAAGTTATATTATAGGTCTGCTGAGTTTAGGTCGGATTGCTTTAGGTTACTTCGTTTAGATTATAAAATTCTGTGATTGTGTATTGTTGATCCGCACGGTTCGATGCTCGGCTTTGCGCTAGTTCTATTTTTTATTTGCCAATCGACCGTGTTGGTTTTAAAGTTACTGTTGTTTTTGTTGATATTGACAATGGTTTTGTCACGGTGTGAAAGAAATTTCCTAGTAAATCAAGATTGGTATTTCGTCCACTTGCAGATTTTAGTCTCGAAATGCTATTTGTTCGTAAATATTGAACTTATAATTGTAGCTAATTCAGAAGCAGTTTTAGGTTGTACTATTGTTTAACGTTTATGATTTGTCAGTTTTGCAAGTGTTAGGTGTCTTGCCCGATCGACGACTTACTTCTCTTAGATTTACTATACTTTACCTGGCAGTAGTGTACTGCTAATAATAATAAAATATGTTGTGCAGAATTAAATTAAATTATTGACAGTAATATAATTTGTGTCGCAGTTTCTGAGAGATTAGAACGAGAGCAACAGTCTCGCTTAGGAGTTGTCGAGAGGTGTATTCTAATTTCTCATGGACTGTACTAGTTCCTCGAAAAGTCGATATGTTGTTGTTTTTTTAGGTTCCAACTAAAAAAATAGTTCCGGTCAGTTTTCAGTCCCTAGAGGGCGGATCAGGGCCCCTCGCCAAGGTCGTTTCTTCCTGTTTGCTATGGCTACTATCTAACGACAGTTTCAGACAACTAAATAAAGAACGAGTCACGCAAAAATTAAAGAATTTGATTAACATCTTTGAAGCTTAAGCAATCGAGATGTGGCCATTTGTGTAACACCTTCACGCGTTAATAAATTCTGCTTTTCCTACATAGTAAACGGAATTTTAACTTTTAATGCAGTTGGCTCGAGTCTAAGGCTACGTACGTTCTGTGCGGATAGACGCGCGGTTTTAGCGTACCGTCTCTTTCTCATGCGATACTGTACAGAGGGATGGCATGCTAAAATCAGGCGGCTAACCGCAGTGCTTTCTTGTCCTAATGTTGCATTTGAAAACGACCGGAGTTGGGTAATCCTGTGTCCGCGTAGAACCAAAGAAATTTTCATTTCGATGTTAGAATGTTTAAATCGTTGGAACCTACCCATGTGCTCTGTATCTTTCGTCATATCACATTTATACCGGCATTTTACTACCACGCGGCCACGTCGACGTTATTTATTATTATTTTAGGTTTTTATTGTCTATTGTATACTTTTCTCTTAATCATACGTTAGATGTAGCGACTCGATGAAATTAAAAAAAAAAAGTTATTAAAATAATTTCACATTAGGTGAAACGATTTCGTATTTCATGTCATTTTGTATTATAGTTGCATTGCTTACTCCTTAACTTGAGTGCTATACTGAAACAGCCCAACTGCCAATAAACGTAAGACATTGCAATATTTAGCGGTATACGTTGATTACTTATACTTTAATTTTACAATATATTTTTATATTAATATTTGTTAGGATTATTTGTTAACGGTATGTAACATAGCCCAATTTTAACTTTGCGTCGGTTATTGCTTTGGATCAGGGAATCAAGTTGTGGAGTAAGGTACATTTTATTTTAATGGTTGATAATGTAATTCATATTTACGACTTGTACTGCGCATGTGCAGATGCGCGAGTGATAAAATTTTAAATATTGTATAGTGCAGGTAAAAAGCGTCTTTGTAAATATTATTTTATTCGGAGTGTTTGGTGAAATAATATTTATACAGATCAAGACATGATTTTTATTGTGACTTCTTCCCGTCCCCAATTTCCTATTCTCCCGTTACGTCTAATCTTTGAATAAAACATACGCATCTTGAGAATCAAACCGACACCAAACAAAATTTGTCTCCTCTCAAAAACTACACTAACATTTTAACACATTGTTTAATTTTGCGAGCTGAAACAATGTCTTTGTTTAGTGACGGTTTGATTGTAATATTAATTGGTAAAATTGAATCATCCCAGCTCATATACGTCCCACTGCTGGGCACAGGCCTCCTCTCAGAATAGAGGGTTTGGGCCATAGTTCCCACGCGGGCTCATTGCGGATTGGGAACTTCACACCCACCATTTCAGGTTTCGCAGATTTGTGCAGGTTCCCTCACGATGTTTTGCTTCACCGCAAAGCTCGTGGTAAATTTCAAATGTAATTCCGCACATGAATTTCGAAAAACTCAAGAGGTGCGACCCGGGGTTTGAACCCACGACCCTCTCCTTGAGAGGCGATAGGTCAAACCACTAGGCCACCACGGCTTTTATGTAAAATTTAATGTGATCCCTAAAGACAGCACACGTCAGGAGCAGAAGAAAACTCCATCTTAAACACATGACTAGCTTTATTATCAGACATAGTACATCGTCTCCCTGCATACAAAACATAGTTCTCGCTCATATCATTATACAACAGTTAAACATCGCTTACTCTAACCGTCCAACGACACGATATAAAACGATTATTCTAAGTGCAACTACGTCATTCACGTGAACGTTTTCTTCGTCTTGTTGGACGCCATTTTATACGCTTGTCGCGATTGTGGACTACATTCCTGCAAGTAATGACTAGAATTAATACCTGGACCAGACGAAACATCTGCTTTCTTAGCGCTTAGTTCTCGATTCACATTTCCACAGAAATAGATCTCGACCATAGTCTTTCACCTGTGCGTTTTCTTTCGCAACAGGACGCGGTAATTATATTATAGTGCACAAATCAATGAAAATGGCCGCCATTCTTTTCCCAGATCTTTGCATTTAATCTAATTACCGTGGCGGTTTTGCAGGAAAAGTAAACCCGTAATTAGATGACTGCACACAGGAACGAGTATGGCCGAGTTAGCTTTACAGAATTACGTTCATACAAAGCTAATTACCAACGTTGTCTAACATTGAAAAACACGATTCGTCTGTACCAGCCACAAAATATTTCTATGCTAATATTCTGAGAACAACCAGAGAATAAAGCAACTTACAACTCTTACGCTAATCACCAAAATCGCCCATTCAAAAACAAAGTAATATAAAATGAATACCAAACCGGTGGTATTTTATTATACAGATTAGGAATTACAGGGCAATAATACCGAAAGGTTTCTAACCAAGCTTACGTCAAGTTTCATTCATAAATACGCTACAATCAATTTATTTTATAGCCTAAACAAGATTGTACAGGAATGCAGTCCAATTCGTTGCTCAATTAAACATCTGATATTGGAACAAATAAATACACTTATCTACTTGGTACAAAAGTTAAGCTCATGTATCAGACCTAGTGCTGTAGCTAAATTCAGCAAGTTGTCTAACCTGGCAAGACTGGGACACTAGGAAGGAACTAGTGTATCTATAGACCAACCCTTCTATTCGCACCACTAAATTAGCCAGAAACAGATTATCGTGGTTCTATGAAAGCGTTTTAGGCGAAAGATAGATATATGGGAATAGCCGTCGGTTCCATTCTAAGCCTCATTGGGGTCTGATAATAAGTTTATTCTTAGTGTTAATTAGTCCTTTATAAAGTACGCGAGGACTTAGGAGGTTGCTTACGGAACCGATAAAACACACACAAGCAAGTGAAGCACTGCGCTCTTGAAGCACCTATGGACGTATGAAATGGATCGATCGTTATCGTCAGTGTACTAAATAATTGGATGCCGTCCATTTGGATGAATCCATTGTAACTGTATCCGTTTATAGGGTTCGTCAGTGGCCTTCTTTAGAGATAAAAGGGCATTACTCGCTCTATAGTGTCTATAGCTATTACCTCGAAAGGCAGAATGGATATGACAAATTTAAATACGCGCAATCGCTATTGATATCCGGTCAGATGAAAAACTAATATATTTAGCTACAGCCCGTCCAAAAGAATAAGACACCAATACAATATCTTATAAGCTATTTTATATTTAACTTACATATATTACGAATGGTCTCAAGAATATGAAGAACATTGAAGTCTCAGATTATAGAACATTCAAGATTAATTATATGACATATATTATCCGCTATTATACCTACACTTTATACTAGCTGGTGAATTTATATACATGAAATATATGTTTATATTATGAAATAAACATACATTTAGTGCATTATCTAATACGTAAAGGCTTGATTGTTTTAAGAATATCTTTAATTTCTAGGCACTGGCATGCCCACTCTAGGAGCTATATTGATCCCAGAGCGCGCATAGCTATTGTCAATTATCGTTAAATATAGCTTTCAACTATATATTATTACTAATTTAACATACGAATGGACAGTTTAAGAAAAATCCTTGAAAAATTACAAGCTGACGGATTTTTTTAACGTTTGTTTTTGACTTATTGTCACAACAATATGACAATAGTTACAACAATTACAAAGTCGTTCAACTTGTACATTTATTTTTCAAGGGCTCGACCTATTTAACAACGGAAATAAATCACAACTTTCGGATAATTATTTGCTTTCAACGCACAACCTATGGCGCAAACGACGTGGCAATCTGAGGTACCGTGTATAAGGCATCTGTGAAGGTGACCACGCTATATCGTACCGGAATTACAAAAATATGCGAGTTTCACTGCATCGGGGCCCTCTTCTTTTTGTTGCACACTTGCTTTAGCAGCAATTATACATTCTATTCGGACTAGTGCACTTGGAAAACAAACGGGGAAAATAAAGAGAGTATAATAATCAAAGGCAGAAATTTCACATTTTCCCCTCGCTCCGTTTTCCCAAAATCACATTTAAGCGAAATATGGGTGAATTGCAAAAAAAAATACATAGTTAACGGCTTTAGTTAAGAAAACTTAATTGATTCCTTTGTGTTACCAAATAAATAAATAATAAATAAATGAACATGTATACAAACAGGGTCGGTATTTAGATATTGAAATTATTGTTTTATGCAGTCAACTACCCTATTACTTTACTCATGCGGCACGGACAAGCAAGCAGCATGCCCACGCCACGCCGTTTAGGCGTTTAGGTGTAATAGGTTGGTACAAATGCTGCCTAAGCAAGTTCCCAAGGCCCCGATATGCATCGATAACCAACAATTGTATTTATTAGAAAAAAAAAATTTTATTTGAATTATTCTACCCACGGCAATTGCTAAAGCAGTGTATTCGTAAAAGTGAAAATGGAAGTTGCATTATTTATTATTTTTATAAATTGTAACGTCCTTTGGCATTCATACAAACCTCTTATATACAACAATCAAGTATATAAGAACTAACTGAATCGTGGACCCACTAGAACGTTTCCACAGAAACTAGTGACATTGCATTGACTGAGAAGGAAAATCATCAGGTCACTTACTGTGAAAACGTTCTACGGTGGGATAGAAATCAAATGGTTCGATTGTACGCATTTCAAGAACGGACCAAATATTAACATCTATTTAGTTTAGCACTTCCAAATTTCGTTTTTAAAAGAGTACTAATAATTTCCACTAATTTTACGAGACTTGATCACAACAAACAAGTACAATTTGTATCGCACAGCGACCTCCAAAAGGCTTTTCTATTACCCTATATCAATTAATTATACTGTAGAATAATTGATTAATCTTATAATATGAATTTGCTTATTGGGACAGGAGATATGTACGAGTGACTGCCTTTTATATTACACTAGTTCAAAATATAAAACTAAACATTTGATTTGAAACCTTATTTAGTTTGTGACAAAATGTATTTTAGAAGCGGCGGTATTACATCGTCAATTACTTACACCGTGGAGTTTAAATTCGGCTTCCAATACCATCGTTGTCAATACAAGTCACTTAAGTTGATCAAAAACACATTAGCTACAGTCAAAGTATACTGAGCGGCAAAAATTCTGCCCCTCAAATGTATGCAGTAATTTTGTATGGGTCGACCAAATTTTGTGCCGCTCTGAGTATATAAAAACACCTAGGTACCTATATAAAAATTGCAAATGATCCCATGAAAGCGACTAAAAAGATGCGAGCCAAAGCGCTAACAGACAGAAATGCGGTATACAAAAGCTATATGTATTCAATCAGTCATTTGTCGTAGTTACGAAAAGAAGAGTTTAGGACTTTGTCACAGCGGGTGCTTATGTTTTTTCGTATGTAAGGTAAAGTGGGATAAGCGAAATAGTGATCTATAAACCGAAAATTTATTACATTCTTAATGTATCATAGGAGAATGCAGCTCTCTCATTAACCCTTAAATTGGCAGTGTATGCCACCATGAATATGACTCAAGACTTAACTTTTTGTATTTTTTTTAAATGTTGAATTTTTTGGACTATAAGGTAATGATGTTTTTTTTTAATTTTGTCAGATTAAGGGTTACTATCCCCGTAATTTCTCTTACCCCTTACTTAATTTTACATTCTTTAAACATACTTTTAATTTTTCACAAAGAATGAACGGCGTTCAACTATCTCAATGTACAAACGCATTTCTCTCTGCCAGCCAGAGGCCACTTAGAAGACTACAAAACATATATTATTTAGATTAATTTTTATTTAAGAATAATGAGCAAGGGGCACGATAGAAAACTCTTTGGTAATAAAAATAAATACAATTTCACCTCGTGCGTACTAAATAGTACTAATCGTATATGTACAAAATAAAATCTTTACTATGTACAATAAAGCAGGTTTTGCGCTAACAAGTTCTGCTTCTAATATTTTTTAATACGTTTGTACAGTTTGGTCAAACAATGGTCATAAATGTCGTACCTCTAATTCATGCTTGATATTCTACAGTGCTTTCATTCTAGCATGGTACGGGTGATACTTGAAGCACTTTTCGTTTTACTCACAAAAAGTTGCTGCGGTCTAAATATATGGAAGTATATTTCAGTTGTAGCCTGAATATGACTGCCGAAAAATATTTAAAACAAAGAACTATGTTATACGAAATAAATTGAAGCTATCAGATTTTTATAATCAATTAATTAAATTCAAAGCACAATTAAATTAAGAAACGTACAATAATATGCATGTAACGTAACACCGCAGACTCGTTTAGTGATAGAACCTAATGGATCTTGAGTTATATCAGTACTTATTAATTGGTAAGTAACGAATATTATTGCAAACTCCGGTTAGCCTTACTTAAGCGGCAAATAATATTCCAGCCAAGAATTTCACTAATATAGCGTATGAATGGGATTAATGATCACATTACTTATGACATTGAGATTGATTGATGAATGTAGAGGAAGCGAGAGTTGCATGCCAAAATCGTAGCAAGTGGAAGGATGTAGTCTCTGCCTACCCCGTTGGGAAAGAGGCGCGATTGATTGATGATTGATTGGGTGAGAGGCGTACAGTCCGTGAGATCTTAAAAAAAACCTTCGGATTTTAGAAGCATGCTTCGGGTATTGACGATGACACGCGATCGTGATACGCGGTTCTGTTCTGTTATCAACTTGCAAAACTTTTCAAACTTACCGTAAAAAGTTATGTAAAGAATAACCATCAGTACAAAATGAACCTTACTATAATAATATTACGCTTCTTTATCTTTTTCTAATTTTAATACAATATGACTTTTTGTCATGATACAAATAAAACAAAATCAGCATTTTCGAATTCTTCCATCGTCAATTTAAATTGAAAACACCCCGCCTCAACACAGTACTTTTGTTTGGAATTATATAGAGCTGTTGTTATACTGTATCTACTTCTCTTGGGTACGTCAAATGAATTTTTTTGGTCTGCTTTCGTTTTATATTTTTTTTAATGCACTTTTCGAAATCCCCGTTGCTTCTATAACACGGTCTAGTACCTTATTAAAATATTTACGACCACTTTTTTCTTAAAAAAATCAACTTAAATACAAAATATTTATAAATATATTGTAATCAATTTCCAGTGATTGGCTATTTACAGACATACCCTGCTTAAGTTGACTCGCCATGAAAATCAATTTCCGAAAAATAACAAACTACCTAAATAAATATATGCAATTGGTGGTTTTAACTGCTCTATATACATCAATGAAAACACAACGAGTGCACTCTACGTGTGATGGATTGCTACTGAGTCAAAAAGACAATTGTCATTTTTTACTAACGAATTCTTCCGATTTCCCCCGAAACCCGAAGGGTTTTCTAAAAGCTCACGGATTGTATGTGTATTTAAAGTTATAAATTACTAGCTTTTTCCCGCGGCTCCGCCCGCGCGGTATTCGGTTATCGCGCGCTGTTCCCTCCGGAACTGTGCATTTTTCCGGGATAAAAAGTAGCCTATGTCACTCTCGGGCCAATAAGCTATCTCTATGCCAAAAATCACGTCGATCTGTCGCTCCGTTACGGCGTGAAAGAGGGACATACATACAAACATACAAACACACAAACACACAAACACACTTTCGCATTTATAATATTAGTATGGATTAGTTTTATCGACTCAAGTTTCGAAACTTTGACTTTATAATCTTGTAACATTGACAGCTGTCACCCGCACCATGCTATAGTGAAAGTACTGTAGGTATATCAAAAAAATTCCAGGGTTCATACTTACATTCAAATAAACGTCGACTCTATATATGCATAGTAATTAAGACCGTGGCAAAGCAAAGTACCCACATTCACAGAGACAAACCTCTGCTTCTCTAAAGCGACGAGAACAAACTTGTTTATCACTGCGAGCTATTTAATCATATGCGCATATGTATGTTTGGAGTCCTATCGTCTTAGAACTTTTATTTAATTTAACCAATACCCTGATAATCTGACGAATGCAAGCATATCCTTAAACTACCGGCACAACCTTCAGTGCATATGCACATTATACGTATTCGGATATTATTAGTTCTTTTTTCATTGCTCTATCTAAAACAAATTTGACGGAAAGATATGTAAGGCTGCTGTTTCATCACATCATGTCATTCGAGTTTTGATAAAAAAATTGCAGCCGATGCAAATTTTGCAGTTAATCAAAAATACTGCCTTAAGGAGCTACCACACCGCTGTTCAAAATAGGAAGACGGTACGGAATCGCAGTGTGGTGCCATCCATAAGCGTCACGATTTTATCGCACGTCCTCCACACACACTCCTTATTTTGAACAGCGGTGTGGTTGATCCTTTATTTGGGCAAGGCGTGAAAAGGGTGAATATTCGTTTGACCGCTCATCAAACGTAATTACCCGCCCACGATGGAAGGACAAATCACAACAACTTACCTAGACTCAGCATCAACACTTTTGTTGTTATAAAAACTTAACTGAAAATGTCTTTTAACAATATTTGCTGAGAGGTTAACGGAAAAACGCCGTAAAAACACTAAAGATGATCCAGAAGCGCTTCAACCAACATATCGTTACTACTTAAAAAAAAAACTCGTACCTCAAAATAGATAATTTTCTGAGTGAACTTTATAAATATTATGCCAAGGTTCAATTTTGTTGACATATTGATTTTAGATACGAGATTTTTTCAAAATACCTAGTGACGATATTATGTTTTAGACGGGAACAGCCGAATATGTTCCAGGGGGCTACTACCAAATTCGAAAAGGGATACAATCAACGATTTTCATAGCACAAGATACCGTAATTTAAATCATACTGAGCTCCATTTAACTTTTAACCCAAGGTTTCTATCGTCAATGATCTTACTGTTATTGTTAAACATACAGTTAAATAATACTAAACTAACACCAACGAGAAGAGATAAATCGTCACTACTTTGAAAAAATCTCGTATCTCAAATCAATACGTCAACAAATTTGACCCTTAATTTAATGCTCATTAAGTTCACTTTAGAAAGATCATCGATTTTGAGATACCAGCTTTTTTCAAAGTACTGACGAAATCATGTCATGAGACAGAAAGGGAGCGAAATACTAATGACGTATCAGACAAAGATGAAGTATATCTAGTCCCGTTGGCTTTGTTTTACTAAGTAACAGTAACACATCAAGTAAGTACGCTAGTATATTATGTACACCTGGACGATTCGTGAGGGCACAATGATGTTTACAAACTTACTTAATTAACATATTATCTTTACTCCAATTAACCGCATACTCAAAATAAAGCTAAGGATACCTAAGTTAATAATTTATTTTGTTTTTTTAATTAGATCTTCACTAATTGATAGAAAACTTCAGTGTTGATTAACGACTGAGCAAGTAGTGCGATTTTCCGATGACTGTTTTTGTGGGTTTTCCTTTAGTTCCCAGTTTTTTTTAAAGGAACAGAATAACAAAATCTAAGACACCACATGATCAGGGAAACTATCTAGGGACCCAAAGGGTGATTATTCGCACGTTTCAACCGTCTCATTTTTCTGGACACTTTCTGTCAAAATGGCCGAATATTCTGATACAGTTTTTTTTAGTTATGTGGTTACACAGGAACTCTAACAAATAATGTAAAAATGAGATCAAAATTGACAAGCCAATTCTTAAAAAATGTGACAAGATAAATGAGGCGGTTGAAACGCTCGAATAATCGTCCCACAAGACCTATTGTGAAAACAATTTTGGAATAGTAATTTTTCGACAAAGCCTCACTCAAGTTCATAAAATAGTTTTTATTTTAATTTGGATCTACTCTGTTTCATGTAAAGATCAAATCACTATAATAGGAAGATTATCTGACCAGCAGAAGTTTGTCAAATTCAATAAATAAATCTTTTTATATTAGCTATAAACACAGATATAGATTACACTAGATAACGCAAACACCTCAATCTTTATGAAAACCAACCGTGTCATTTTTTTATATGAGTTGTGACATCTCAAGAGCGAATTAGCGATGTGAATTCTCCGATGCTCGCGCAAAATCGATTCAAATGCGCCGCCCGCCCGCGCCGTGGGGCTCGAGTTAGTCACTAGTCATGACTAGTCAGTTAGCGGTCAGTCTTTATATGGGGTCAACCCCGACGTTTGGTCGGAGTTCGGACACGCGAAGTAGATGCATTTGCGTAATCTAGTGTAATCTATATCTGTGGCTATAAATTAGCTTATCTTACTAGTACAGTCTCCCTTTTCTTACTGTACCTCGTCAGACTTCGTTTTTCAACTGCTGATTTCGATCGGTTGCACAATTTTATAAGACCGCATCACACATACAATATTTGAAAGTTTCAGAAGCCTGATGACGGAGACATTAAGAAGAAAAGTACCACTATAGCTGTTGATCGCAATTTCTTTGGCGTCTCACTCTCATTCGACAAGAGCGCCACCCGGGTCCGAAACTATGTTTCAAGTTCAAACCAACCATACACGTTCACAAATTATCATTAAAATCAGTTGGGTGGTCTATAATATTAGAGTATATGAACATAGTGAGACATGTTTTTTTATATCCAGAAGCCTCGACCTCAAGCTTATAGACAAGTTCTTCTTTAACCACTAGCTATCTGGTCGTCAATCGAATTATACATTCGTTAATATTAAAGTCTCAGAGCTGACAGCGGTGAAGACGCCCGTGGATTTAAACAATAATCTACAATTGCTTAGCAACATATTGGAAAGTTTTCCACAGAGTTATTTTTTTTGTGTCACCTTAAGGGCTTAGACTAGTCGATAACGCCCCCTTGTGGGCGCTGGAGGCCTTGAGGGGGGCGGTAAGGGGCCCAGAGAAAATCTTCACCTATTGCCTTTATTAGGCGAATAATGTGTTATTGAGGTTGTTTAAGGTGAAAAAAATGGGTGCGCTACAAATTAACTGATGCTCAAAGTGGGCGCTAGACGAAATAGCTCAGGATGACTTCGTCCACAGTACCATTTCGTCACCTTAAATGGGCCCCATTTGCATATAGTCTACTGTTATGATTCGTCAACATTCCTACATCGTCACTTCCCTATCTTGTCCGCTTTCCTACGCGGGCCACAGTACCAACTCGTCAACAGTCTTATTTCGACTACCGTGCTGACACGTCAACCTTCCAATTTAGACCACAGTGCCAATTCGTCAACATAATTTCATCGTTCATTATCCAGACTATTATACTTATAAATGCTCTATAAATGATAATTGAAAACGGGCTTTTTTGCAAATTACTCTCGGGATATTTAAACGCTTAAATTGATCATCTTTCTGTGAGACAACGTCTGGTAAACGTGGACGAGTTGGCACTGCTGACCATGTAGTACTGTGCTCTATAAAAGAAATTGGACGAGTTGGCGCTGTGGTCGAAATAAGAATGTAGACAAAATGGGATATGGACGATATCAGAAAGTGGACGAGTTAGGAAAGTGACGATTTAGGAATTGTAGGCTGACGACATGGCACTGTGGACGAAGATATCCTGAGCTGACGAAATAAGTTTGGGAACCTCTGGCTTAGACACTAGGTCCTTGCGTTTATTTACTTGATTTAAGCTTTCATTTGGTGCTTTATAGGAAATGACGTTTTGCAGTTGATACACCCCATCGGTTAAAATACGTCTATGGCAGCGGCTCACTCGGGGCAGGGCGGGGCACTGTACCGCGCTACTCGTCTTTAGGCTTCTTGACGGGCGGCTCCTCGTCGTCATCATCATCGTCGCCCCAGTCCCAGTCGGGCTCGTCGTCGTCGTCGCGCGGAGGCTCTTCAGGGACGTCGTCCTCTTCCTCCTGGAATTTGTGTCTTGTTACTGATGTAGGTGGTGCCACGAGTTGATGTGAATGATTACACACACAAGAACAAATATATTAATTGCACAAAAGGAGGATAAAATAAATAAATATCACGAGACAATTCACACCAATTGACCTAGTCCCAAAGTAAGCTTAGCAAAGCTTGTGTTATGGGTACTAAGCAACGGATAAACATAATTATACAGGGTGAAATCTAGAACGTGATACAAAATTAGTGTTTCGTGCTCAGTTAATGCTAGGTAATATAATGCTAGGTAATATAACACTTTTGTTGAAATAAGTCTGAAAAAAATTGTGGTTTCTATACATTATTGCGATAAGAAATCATGAACAATGTATGGAAACTGCAAATTTCAACGGACTTATTTCAACAAAAGAGTTAATGCATTATATTATTACCTGAACTGACTGAACGGTCATGTCACGCGATACGCACACTACTAATGTCGCGGCGACGCATTTTAGTAATAGTTGAAGTATAAAGTACTACATCCAGTCCTTTCCCTGATCGCTGGCAGGGGTCAAAATGTCTATTAGGTACAAAACTAACTTTATCTATTTTTTGACTAAGTTGCCCATATTGAAAATACAAACTGAAATATAGATGCACAGAAAAATCTGAAAAATAAGACCAGCACTGGGAATCGAACTCAGGTCCTCGGCATTCCGTGCCGCGTGCTGTACCACTACACCACTGCTGGACAAAGGTACAAACACGAAATTCCCCTATGCATCACATATCTCAGCTTGTTTGTTTCTTATATAGCCACTTAAGCAGTGACGCTAGCAACATCTACACCGTAGCTCTCATCGAGAAACTTTCGGCATTCCTTTGGAACTAACCGCTCACCCGGACAAGAGATGTCGTTATATCAGATTAAGATTGGTTTTTGAAATCATTTTGTATTTTTTTTAAATAACCAATCTAAAGTGGCCCATGTCTGCCAAAAGGTTGGCGACCCCTGGATGGATGGCTGCTTACCGGCGGTCGTTGCATGACGGCGATGGGCGGCGCGCGGTGGTGCGCCGCGACGCGTCGCTCAATCAGATACGACACGTACTCGTCGTACAACAGACGGATCAGGTGGAACGATCCGAACGACGCCGCTGACCTGGCAAACATAACGGTCGCCTGTTAATCAAAGTAAAGTACAATTCAATAGAATCTAACAATTTTCTACACATTTAACACACCCTGACGTGGGCACGCTTGATTATATATGTCCCTGTTGTTGCAATTATCATCTAAAAGGAATCAAAAAAGAATAATAGTCACATCAGAAAGCCTTAGGCAGCCCGGTGTTCATATTAGAAGGCTAGAAGTGTCTACAGGATTGTTAGATTCTATTGAATCGGAGTATATTAACCTTATCGTGCCTTTTCAAGGCAGACTGGGTTGCACCCGGCGTCGCACTTTTGAGTTTGGAATTTATGAGCCAAATTATATTTCAAAGTTGGCATGAGTTTTTGGCTGAAGGAAATACAGCACGTTCACTGCTTTCCCATAGTCTTTTTAAGTTGCTTCAGTTGGATTTCTTTCTAAGGATGGGTGAGGTTGCCAATACTCGTCATGCTTAGCAAGCGCAGTATAGGGTAGATTTGATTTGCAACCTTGGCAAAGAAAATGCCATTTTCTTGTATTATCCCTTACTCGGTTTCTACGGTTCCCACGGGAGGAGAGGGGAGACAATCTTCAAACGCCGGCGCCCTACGTTAGTTGAGGTACAGTTGCAAAGCAATTGAAGGTGTGTGTAAAGTTCTTTACCCAAACTGGCAGCGTCGTCCGCGAGGTAGAAGGGAAGCGGTCGCTTTGGGCTTCAGATGACAATTGAGGGGCTTCAGTTTCCAGTCCACAATAAAATTATGATGGTGCCTTTTGGTACGGAAGCGATGCAGACAATCTTGCTCTACCCTGATCAAGGACTAAAGCAAGCACAAAGGCATAAGGTAACTTACAGCTTAGGTCTATTTGTTCCAGGGGGGAGGTCTGTGCCCAGCAGTTTGGGCTGACGTATAATGGCCAGAGCCGATGAGTTTCACCGAGACATGGATGCGAAAATTTTAAAAGGCGCAGCCGTCAGCCAGGCCGGTGCTAGCGGCGCCACACACTGACCTCAGCGTCAGCTCGCGTATGACGAGCGACGAGTAGAAGGACCAGTCGAGCAGCAGGCGCCGCGCGCGCGCCGTGTAGTCGGCCCGCCGCTCGTGCGCCGCCAGCGCGCCGCGCACGCAGCCCTCCAGCCACGCCGCCCACTGCTCCAGCGACGCGCCGCGCCCCAGCGTCGCCTGCAACACGCACAACACGTGAGGCTGCCTGTCCGCTGGAGACACTTTCCCGGCCCGGATAATACCGACCCTGTTTTTCGTGTACACGCCCATAGAAACTCATGAGCATGAGGTATCATCTGGGCCCGGAAAGTGTGTCACCCCGGCGAGCGAAATAAAAATCCTCCAAAAGAATTGCATAAAATCTCCACTCTTCAGTGGACCAGCAGTTGGTGACTAGCTTAAACCGAGAAACGGAGCGAGGAAAGTAGGGCATGCACCCGGTTCTGCGAGTGCCTCAAGGAACCGGGTAATACCCGGTTCCTTTGAGGTATTCGTATGTATTCGTGGAACCGGGTGCATGTCCTAGAGGAAAGGGAGTGGCGAAGCGGGACGAAGAAACGAGCGCGAGCAGGGACGCGAGGAAGTTCCACGAATGGAAAACAGTCCGCAACTCCACTCCGCACCCCTATCTAACTCCGCATGGGTAGGCTCACAGTAGATAGGCAGCCTTATAAATGGAATCCATAATCCTGTTCCATGTTATTTTCTCAGAACCCCTCATATTTATCATTCATTCAGCCCAAATCCCCATTAAAACGGCATAAGGAACGGTCGAATGGAAAGATAATCGTAATGTGTCGTAAGCAGTGCGGGCCTGTACGCACCTTGAAGTCAGCCTCGAGGCGGTGCGCGGTGGCGGCGCTGCCGCACGAGCAGGCCCAGGCCGCCTGCTCGCGCACCACGCGGAAGTCCACGCGGTTCAGGTCCGACAGCATCTGGACAACAATAAATACTAGTCACCAAACGGAACGTCATTTGTTGACCAAAACGGAGGTTCGGTTCTGGGGGGTTACCACAATAATCGAAAATCGAAGTTGGTGGTTTGTACCTGCTGTATCTGGTGCTGGTTGGCGAGCACGGCGCGCGCGGCCTGCGCCAGGTGGTTGAGGCTGGTGTACCGGCGGGGGGGCTGTACCTGCTGTATCTGGTGCTGGTTGGCGAGCACGGCGCGCGCGGCCTGCGCCAGGTGGTTGAGGCTGGTGTACCGGCGCAGGGCGGCGGCGAGCGCGGCGGCGGCGGAGGCCTGCGCGCGCGCGGCGGCGGCGGGCGCGCACCCCGACCCCGACGCCAGGGCTGACTCCAGGCTCTTCGCGAAGTTGCGGATCGCCTGGGAACAAGACAGGGGTTACTATTTATGTGAGCTATAATCTTGTCACGGTCTGGTCTTGACGAATCGCCAAATCGTTTCAATGAACCAAGTTTTGCAATTAACAGTGCGACCGCAATAGATAACAGTCTATAACTGAATAAGTTGTGGTGGAATAGGCCAAAGCACATCAAGCAGAAACAACTCAATAGCTCTCTGATACAGTTCCATGTGTAACCGTCTTAGAAAAGTCCCTACGTCCATGCTGGCACTAAAATACATACACGAGTCAATACCTGAGTAAGTTGTGGAGGGATAGGCCTGAGCACATCAGGCAGCTGCAATTCCACAGTTCTGTGATGCAGTTCCAAGTCTACTTGTCTGAGAAAAGTTGCTACATTCATCCTGGCACTAACACACTTGAATCCCTAACTGAGTAAGTTGTGGTGGGATAGGCCTGAGCACATCAGGCAGAAGCAACTCCACAGCTCTCTGATACAGTGCCAAGTTTGCCCGTCTGAGAAAAGTCGCTACATCTATCCTGGCACAAAGCTTTGTGCCAGGATTGATGTAGCTACATATATGACTCCCTACCTGAGTAAGTTGTGGTGGGATAGGCCTGAGCACATCAGGCAGAAGCAACTTCACAGCTCTCTGATACAATTCCAAGTTTGCCCGTCTGAGAAAAGTCGCTACGTCTATCCTGGCACTAATACACTGGAGTCCCTACCTGAGTAAGTTGTGGTGGTATAGGCCTGAGCACATCAGGCAAAAGCAACTCCACAGCTCTCTGATACAGTTTCAAGTCTACCTGTCTGAGAAAAGTCGCTACATCCATCCTGGCACCAACACACTTGAGTCCATACCTAAGTAAGAGTTGTGAAATAGGCCTGAACACATCAGGCAACAGCAATCCCACAGCTCTCTGATACAAATCCAAGTTTGCTCGTGTGAAAAAAGTCGCTACATCCATCTTGGCACTAACACACTTGAATCCCTACCTGAGTAAGTTGTGGTGGGATGGGCCTGAGCACATCAGGCAACAGCAACTCCACAGCTCTCTGATACAGTTGTAACTCTGCACGTGTGTGAAAAATCATTACATCCATCTAGGCACCAAGATACATACACGAGTCCCTACCTGAGTAAGTTATGGTGGGATAGGCCTGAGCACATCAGGCAACAGCAACTCTACAGCTCTCCAGTACAGTTCCAAGCTTGGCCGTTATAAAAAAGTCGCTACATCCATCCTGGTACAGTCAGCTGCAGAGAAAAGGTACCCCCCTATAACGGCGGTAACCATACTACCGCCATTACAGGGGGGTACCCTTTCTCTGCAGCTGACTGTACCAACACAATTGAGTCCATACCTGAGTAAGTTGTGGTGGTATAGGCCTGAGCACATCAGGCAGCAGCAACTCGACAGCCCTCTGATACAGTTCTACCTCTGCACGTGTGCGAAAAATCATTACATCCATCCAGGCACCAAGATACATACATGAGCCCATACATGAGTCCCTACCTGAGTAAGTTGTGGTGGTATAGGCCTGAGCACATCAGGCAGCAGCAACTCGACAGCCCTCTGGTAGAGCTCGAGGTCGGCCCGCCGCAGCCAGGCGGCCACGTCCTTCCTGGCGGCGAGGCGCGCCAGCACGCGGCGGCACAGCGCGGGCGGCGGCCGGCGCCAGAAGTTCCGGCGGGCGCGCTCCACCGCGCCGATGTCCAACGCCGCCACGGCTTCGAGGAACTCTGCGCCGTGGGATCTGAGCAGTTGAAGACAGCGTAAGGGTCTCGCCAAGTGTTTTGACGCGGCACGGCCTACTCAAAAGCCTTGTCATGCGATAACAGCGAAAAGATCGCCGACGGTGAACCGTGAAGAACAGAACCGTAGCTTTGTTTTGTGGTCTTTATCGCATATTTATCGACAAACGTGAGGATAGCTAAGTCAAGAGAAAAATGCAGCTATTTTCTTGTTCATTGTGATTAAATTGTGCTGAATTTTTTCTTCAATGAAACAGGTAGAAACTTGGTGGAAACTGCCTACCAAGAGTAGCGTAGATAGTGTGACACCATTATTGATGTACCAAAGGAAACTTTCCTAAATTGCCAAATTTTTCATGTAGGAAAATTTCGGACACTTCTCAGCATTCTGTACGTGGATTGAAACTTTCAGTTTCTTAAAATTTCCTCGTGAAAATTTCCTCAACTTTCTCAACTTTACGTTAAGTTTCCGCTAGTCGCGCATCTGTATTGTGTAGCCAGCACTGACCTGTGGTGATCCTGGAGGGCGGTGAGCGCGGCGGGCGGCAGGTCGTGGGCGGCGGCCGCCGGCAGCGCGGGCGGCGCGGGCGCGCACCCTGACACCAATTTACATTACAAAGGGGAACTACTGTTAAGAAACGCTACGACCATCTGTATGTACCTTAGTATTGGCTCTCAAGCCAACATATCAGGTACATGGGTGACCAACATAACAAACAAATAAAACATTAAACTAAAAAAAAAACCGACTGCCAAAACTAAAAGGAAGAAAATAATTCTAGTGGTCTAGAACTCTGTCAAGTAGCTTATTTAAAATTCAACAGTTGGGACCAGCTCGTCGGCTCAAAAACTCTTAGGGACTTATTACCAAGAGTTTTTGAGCCGACGACCTGGTTCCGACAGTTGAACTTTAAATTAACTACTTGACAGAGTTCTAGACCACTTGACTTATTTTCTATGTTTTAGCAGTAGGGTTTTTTGATTTTTTTTTAATTTAATGTTTTATTATACACTTTTAGTTCATTGTTATGGACCTCCGCAAAGTAACGCCTGATTCAATAAATTAACAAATTTACTATAATGCCACAGAATAATTATAGGCAACACGCAACTCACACTAGATC
This sequence comes from Choristoneura rosaceana, assembly GCA_037349165.1. Classification (NCBI taxonomy): domain Eukaryota; kingdom Metazoa; phylum Arthropoda; class Insecta; order Lepidoptera; family Tortricidae; genus Choristoneura; species Choristoneura rosaceana. The sequence goes on from JAZBNJ010000019.1 coordinate 2,735,014, forward strand.
CATCAATCCATCAATCACAAAACTATCTTAAAATTCATACTTTTATCGAGCTGCGAGGTCGATGAACGAACTGTCTCGGTGTTATGAGGATCTAGATCTGTACCGATTAAAACCTGCTGCAGTAAGAAATCGTATAGCATCCAATTTCTTTGCTCCTCATCCCAGGGCTCAGTCGCCTCTTTGATTTTTTATTTTTTTTGTTCAAAAGTTTTCTGTTTTGTTTTCCATTTATTTTATTTTTTTTGTTTTTAAGTTGTTTTCCGTTTCTTTGTGCTAATCTGTTCATATCTTCGTATTATCTGTGAAAACCTTTAATTGGCTTTATTGTTACATGTTTTGTAATCCACCTGTATTAGTTAACTCAAGCTGTTGGTTTTCCGAATAAAATTAAATTAAATTTCCAATAACTGTGAATCAAAAAAACCTTGGAAATTTTATTATTACCCAGCCCCTCAAATAGGGTAAATTACAAAAATTAAACTTTTTTCTTTTTGTGTACGTACCTGTGCCCAGATACTGCCTGTGAGCGAGGCCGGGCACGCCACCCGCCGGCGTCGTTGGCTCCGATTCACGGTCACGCGGTTCCTGTTAAAAAATCATCACCATCATCATTTCACCCCATATAAATCCCGCTGCTGGGCACTGGGCAGTTAAAAATAGAACATTGATAACCAAGGGTGGAAAGTGACCCATTTAACCGGAGATATTTCTGGCGCTCGAACGACATGAGAGCGCCAATAGTTCGAGAGGAAATGCGTAATTTCACCCGAGTTAGACACTCTACAATACAATACAATACAAAGACTCTTTATTGTACTCTACGTTTCATTTCTACTGTGAAATTATTTATATTTATATCCAACCTTTTTTACCTGTCATTTAGGGGCTGTTTCACCATCCATTGATTAGTTTTAACTGACGATTAAATGTAATGTCGTCTCTATTACTTTTTTTCGAATAGACGGAGACGGCATCACATTTAACCGTCAGTTAATACTAATCAATGGATGGTGAAATAGCCCCTTAATATTCAATAGAATGCTCATTACAAGTGAATGCTCAAGTTCATCAGCACCTTAAGCAATCTTCTCCGCCTGACGCTCGCGACTCCACGAGTCACACTTTCTTCCTTCAACGTTAGGCAGTTTACTGACCTGCATGTCATCATTCGGCACGTCAGTCTTGTCATCCATATGGTCGGGGTCGGGGTCGGGCTGCGCGGTCTTGGCGCGGATCCCGTAGTAGTGGTACTTGGAGTTGCCGCGCGTGCCGAGCCGGCGCGTGCGCAGCCCCACGAACACTGAGCGGATCAGTTTGCCGAACGAGGCCGCGTTCACCGGGTCCAGCCGGTGCGCCGCGCAGTGCCGTAGGTAATGCGCGTATAGAGTTGAACGCGGGAGCGACACGCCTGCAAAGGATAACGGTTTAGGCTGCGCTTCCATCCATCAGGTATGACACTAGCATCTACCAGGTATGAGAATAGCACCCACCGGGTATGACACGAGCATACACCGGGTATGACACTAGCACCCACCGGGTTCGACACTAGCACTCATCGGGTATGACACTAGCACCCACCTGTACGACACTATCAATCACCGGGTACGACACTAGCACCTACCGGGTAAGACACTAGCACCCACCTGTACGACACTATCACCCACCGGGTACGACACTAGCACCCGCCGGGTAAGACACTAGCACCGACCTGTACAACACTAGCACCCACCAGGTACGCCGCTAGCACCCACTGGGTACGACACTAGCACCCACCGGGCACGACACTAGCACCCACCGGGCACGACACTAGCACCCACCGGGCACGACGCTAGCACCCACCGGGTACGCCGCTAGCACCCACCGGGTACGACACTAGCACCCACTGGGTACGACACTAGCACCCGCCGGGTAAGACACTAGCACCCACCTGTACAACACTAGCACCCACCAGGTACGCCGCTAGCACCCACTGGGTACGACACTAGCACCCACCGGGCACGACGCTAGCACCCACCGGGTACGACACTAGCACCCACCGGGTAGGTACGACACTAGCACCCACCGGGTACAACGCTAGCACCCACCGGGTACGACACTAGCACCCACCGGGTACGACGCTAGCACCCACCGGGTACGACACTAGCACCCACCGGGTACGTCACTAGCACCCACCTGGTATGACACTAGCACCCACCGGGTATGACACTAGCACTCACCGAGTACGACGCTAGCACCCACCGGGTACGACACTAGCACTCACCGTCAGCAGTCTCATAGTTGTCGAGCAGCCACTGCACGGTGGCGGGCGGCATGCGCGGCTGCGGCGGGGCGGCGGCCGCGGGCGCGGGCGAGGCGGGCGCCTCGTCGCCGCCGACCACCACGTTGTAAGAGAACTCGTCCGCGCTCCACGCCTCGGCCGGCGGCTCGGTCGCGTTGATTGTGGCCACGCCGTACACCGGGTACGGCCGGAGGGTTTCCCTGGACATTTACACTTGTCAAACCAATACAAAACCAAAGTAAAGGTGCTTTTTGTTCTTTCGACGACCGGATGGCTAAGTGGTTAGAGAACCTGACTACGAAGCTTGAGGTCCCGGGTTCGAATCCCGGCCGGGGCAGATATTTGTATGAATAATACGAATGTTTGTTCTCGGGTCTTGGATGTTTATTATGTATTTAAGTATTTATTTATCTATATAAGTATGTTTATCCGTTGCCTAGTGTCCATAGTACAAGCTTTGCTTAGTTTGAGACTAAGTCAATTGGTGTCAAGTATCCCATGATATTTATTATTATGATTATTATTTATTTATTATTATTTTCCACCAGCGAGGCGTGACGAGCGCCGACCCATTTTCCTCAAAGAAACCACCAAAGATACCCTTTATTCCACTTAGTTAACGGACTTAGACAACTAATTAGCTAAGTAGATTGTTCCTCCTGGACAACCAGTTATCAAACTCAGTTACAAAAATGGACTGACTATTCCATTCATAAGGACGCTGTTTTGCAACACTGAGTCAACTGTTAAAATTATTTTGTAAGGGTTTAGTATTTAGTATTTTATTTGGCAGAAAACATAAAAATACGTAAGGCCTTATTCTAATAAGTCTTACAATAACTATGCAACCTGGTATTAGGCAACTAAAAAGTAAGATTAACCTACGTACTTGCATTAAAGCATTAGGGTTGACACACTATTGCATGACAGCGTCCTGTACGGTGAATATACGTTACGACGATTCCCTAGATAACTAGTTGTCTAACCTGGTTATGTGAGTGGAACAAAGGAAAGATACCACGCGGGGCGTGGCGATTACACGCGAGAATCATGTTTGCGTTGCAGAATTAATAGACACTCCATGTAGGCAGAAATACGGTTCATTATGAAAATGTCAACCTAGCAACGAAGAGCAACAGATTCTGGCATAAATCTGGTGAAGCTTTTATAACTCCTTTTGGACTCTGATTCGATATGGAATCTGACTACTGATTTTATTTTATTTATAACGCCAACCTTCCATTCCGTGAATTTATCCATGTAAAAGTATTATACAATTTCAATACCGCAAGGAAAAAATCCAGTTCTATTTTTAAATTGCAACCCTACTCGTTCAACCAGCTCGAAATTCGTTCAAGTTTGTAAAGAATTTGTGTGTTTTCAACAACACAATTAGCGGTGATTTCTTAAGTCTTCTTTATGGACGGTTGCAAATGAGTAATAATTGTACTTTTTTAAAACTAGGTCTTCAAAATCTTTCCGAATACATCAGGAGGGTAATTGAGTTAGTTTGACCGAAAGTTAGGTTTGCTACGGTATTTTTGCCTCAAAGTGTAGTCAGGTGCGGTACATTTTGAACATCGATCAATTAGAACCATGATCAAAAAGTCTTATGTGTTGTATGTGTCACGAGTCTTTCTAAAACGACACTAGTTATATGATGACACGTACAGTCGAGTCCATAAACTTGTGAGCAAACATTTGATCAAAAATATCTGAACACGACTCTATTGTTAAAGGCGTAGAAGGACATTTTCATTAAAATATGTATCTAGCAACGGCGTAGTTGAGGAAAAGTTAAATATTATACAAATACAATTGGGGAAAGTCGTCACAAAGCTGTCAACTTTTAACTTTACGCTGTTGCTAGGTGAATGCTTTAATGAAAATGTCCAGAAGCGTGTTTAGACATTTGTGATCAAATTTTTGCTCAGAAGTTTATGAGCTTGACTGTACATATCGGTCAACCCACTTATAAATGGAGCTTATAGCCTTATTAAAAGTATGATTTTATAGGGTAGAATAGAAATCCACTAAAAGTTAGGAGTTGTGACTTCCTTCCGAATAGGGATGTTGACACCATCAATCAATTGACTTACTTTATATGAGTTGTCAGAACATAATTCTCCCGTAGAGTTTCAATGGCAATAGCGACTTGTGACGTTATATGTAAGTCGCTATTTGTTCGCCAACTCAATAAACTAACTATTTATTTGTTTTAAAGCAGCAAAAAATCTAATTTTAAAATTAATTTGAAAATTAATTTGGTTTTCAGGGTTAAAATAAAGCGTTTTTTTACTGGAGTCGTGCCTTCGAATTATTTTTTAGAAAGAAAGAAAATACATTTATTTAACGCCATAAAACAAGCATAGAAATAAACATAGAACAAATAAAGACATACATGACGCTAAATAGGTCCCCACTCAGCATAATGCCACGGCAAGCCGTGGCGCTGATTTTCAGTGAGGACCTTATCTAAAAACTAACTTAAAATAAAAATAAAAAATATTAAATGTATGGCAACACCGGCTTAAACAGTTCAATCGCGTGCAGTTGAATTGTTTTAAGTCACCGCCAAAAGTATACTTTGCAAATATATTTAAAGGCGTCAACATCCCTCTTCCTTTATGGCTCATCTCCTAACGGACCTAAACATGCTAATAGTTACATTGCCAACATTTTTCTAACTTGACGAACCGGATGGTCAACTGGTTAGAGAACCTGATTACGAACCTTGAGGTCCCGGGTTCGAATCCCGGCCGGGGTAGATATTTATATGTATAATACGAATGTTTGTTCGCGAGTCTTGGGAGTTTAGTATATATTTAAATATTTATTTATCTATATAAGTATGTTTATCCGTTGCCTAGTGTCAATAGTAGCTTTTATTTCCATGATATTCATTTATTTACCAAAGATGTCCCCTGAGTCACGGGACAAAATATAAACAAAATATACATAGGAACACCTAAAAGTTGATTGAGCCATATTATGCCATCGTATACACTAGCCTTTGATAGTGTCATATATTTTGTTTTTTTATGGTATAGGGGCAAACGAGCAGACGGATCGCCTGATGGTGAGCGATTACCGTCGCCCATGGACACCTGCAACACCAGAAGAGTCACAAGTGCATTGCCGACCTTTAAGGTAGGAGTACGCTATTTTCTTGAAAGCTTGAAAGTTATATCGGTCCGAAAATACCGCAAGCGATAGTTCATTCCAGAGTTTTGCTGTGCGAGGCAAGAAATTTCAGGAGAAACGCACAGTTGAGAACCGCCAACCATCCTGACTTATTATTTTACACATAATCCAGTTAGAAAATGCAAAAGCACTTACATATGAGTCTCATGGCCTTGGGTATAGATCTCTTGGGGCTCCACATATTGCACGTGATAGTTGACGCCATTACTGCCCTCGCCTGTGAAAAAAAAATAGAAAAAAAAGGATTAGGCCTTACAGCGAGTGATATGAGCTAGCAATACCTACTGCACCGCACATAATATGCCTCCTAACCCACGCAAACTCATTTAGACGGTGCCAGAAATATTTAAATACCTATTAGTAACCGATCATCGAAGCCAATCGAAGGCAATGTATCACAACTCATATGTTATTTCTCACACAGTCTAACTGAGGCTTAAGTAAGGCGAGTGAGAGAGGGATAGATGGCTGTATACTCCATTGAAGTCAATAAGCTAGTAGAAGTAAGAGAACAGTTGTACGTAATTAGTTGAGCCCACGCCGTTGATTGGTTTACGCGGCTTCAGCAACGTATTTCTGACCAATCACGTGCGATTGTTCGCTTAGTACTAACTCGTTGACTTGTATAGAGTATAATGTATGTTTTTGTCACAAAAAACATCTTCGTTCGCATTATCACTGCAGTCAAAAACCTATCATAGGCAAATTGACTGTTTGAAATAAACTGTTTTGAGACGTTTGTTGGCACAAAAAACTTACGGCACAGGTCAGATTTGAGATTGTTCCCTCTTGCTCCAACTAGTAAAGTAACCAACCAGAGAGAGGCAACCATAAAGATGAAGAAGCTCTCGCTCATCACATATATGATCCCAAAATGATGCGTTTATTTAATAATTAATATAATGTTAAATGAGTTAATGCAAAGCAAATGATATTGTGACACCGGTATAGTAATAGTACATTATGATACAAGTGTGCTATGTTGGTCATTACACTCGAGTCGGTTTTTAAGCCTGAGCCGAAGGCGAAGGCTTAATGGAGACGAAAAGTGTAATGACCAATGCTCACGTGTTTCATACGACGTTTTTCAACACACTTGCGAGGAAAAGTAAATAAAAGTTCACATTTAAATAAAACTTAACAAACAGAAACCCATTTAAAAGATGGCGGCCGTAATTTTTTTTTTTCGCGCGCTCAGCGCTGCATGCGCGCGCAAGTCTGAGATAAGGGCACCGGCAAAGTAGCTAATCAGCCACATATTTATAAATTTTGAAATTGGGTATTTATAGTTAAAAATACACCGTCAAATTATAAATACCAACAAGCTAACAAGCAGTTTCATGAAATTCTTTAATTATTTATCACATTTTGAATTGAATTTTATATTTACGCAAATAACTACTTAGCTGTTTTCGAAACATTAATACTTCTTGCTAATATTTAAAAAGATATGTAATGAAAAGGCACTAGTGCGATAATGTAATGTAAAAGGCACGGCATGGGTAATATTCTGCATTATCAGTGTAAATACGCTGTAATAAGACCTACTTTACGAGCAGGTGTGTTGAAAAAGAAAATTAAAGTTAGCTCCAGTCTATTTTCCAATGGGTCAGTAGCATTACATAAGCCGTAAGGCGTCTACGACGTGCGTCATTGTAGCATGCGACAGTAGTCAATATGGAATCAGGACAACGCATTTACGTATATTTTCTTTCGTGTTTTTTTTTTAATTCAACCGTTGACATTGGCGCCCAGGTTTATGAGATAAAAATAGTGTTAAGACAAAGTACTGGCATGCTACAATCCCGCTGTCACAAAAAAAGTTAACCCTGGCAGTCAACAAACCCGCGACCATTCAAAATGCGATTTGAAAATGGAACCGAGCAGCGGACCGGTCCAAATAACACTGAAACCGTAAACCGCAGTCGGGTGGCACTCACAAGGGTAGTAGGACCGGTATCGAGGCACCTCCATACCGCGAGAGGTCTCCAGGGCAACTCGGCCCGAATCCGTCTTCCCAGAACAATATCTGACCTTACGTCTCGCTCTATGTAGTGCTGTCCCGCTTTAATGCGCTCAGAGACGACCGTGGAGTCACCTCACCCCACCTGTTTCGGCTATATAATTGCGAAGCTTCCCCCTTTCGCGTAGGGGTATATAGTTACAGGTTGATCTGATGGTGGCACGTGCGATTTTGCAATCTGAACTTTTAAAATAAATGGTAGGGTAGCCATTTTAGTTTCTAATTGGAATTTAAAATTAAATAAGTAGAACGAATGATATGCGAAATTGAAATATATTGGAAAATGCTAAATATATCTTGAATTAAGATGAAGCCTAAAAATATAAAATACACCGAATGTATAACATGCCTGCCTTACAGCTAAAACGACTGTAATAATTGGTAATACCCACAATGAAAAAAAAAATCAAACTTATTGCCAAACAGCGCCATTTCTCTCTGTCAATAATATACAAAAAGGGTAAAGAAAACATTAGTTGATTAGGAATTTACATTAAAAAAAATCAAATTTTAAAATTAGTCCATGATGATTCATTATAATTATCGTTTTGGTTCACGATTTATTTTATTTACTGTTAAAAAATAATATATATTTTAGTATTATAAAAAAAAAATACGCATACGTGTACAAAAAAAGACACCCTATAATAATTCCAAATAAAAAAAACAACCAATAACACACTACTCACTACATCCCAATATACATCCCAAAATAAAATACGACATCAAATGTTCCATAAGCGCTGCTTTGTGAAGAGGCACGCGTCGCACCAAAGGTAACCAGCAGGTGTATCGCATGACAACAGGATGGACCCCTCGCGAAACGCATTCACGATCATCGCCCAGGTAGATAATCCGAAGGGGCATTCGACAATTATCTACCATTGTTACATCTTTTAATACACCCCTAATAATCCATGCCGAGTACTTTGAACTTTACATAAAGTAGTTTTTGGGTTGTTTTTTTCGAAACGGTAGCGTTTAATATGGTATCTGTTTGACAGGTTGATGTAATCAGATTGAAATCTATTTGGTCAGTGCATCAAGGGCTTCTTGGGAAGTAGAATGTGTTTTGGATTATTTATTGCAAATCCGAGCTAGTAAAGGAAAAAAGATCGAGAAAGACTGCAACTTAACAAGGTATTTAAAAATAATATTAGCATTTAAGTAATATTCTAACAGGGTGTTTGATACTATTAAAAAATAATTCCATAATATAATAATAAAAATCATTACATTTGTAACTAGGGAAACAAAATGAATTTACAAGAAACTTTAAAATTCTACTTTTACTAGCTTTAAAAGAAATAATTAGGTTGATCAACTTGGTTACGTTACGTCCCCTGGACACCTCTTTAAAACCATAAGTTTCTATATGTTTCCTGTAGTAAAAAGGCATCGAGCGTAACTTTTTATCTCAGTTATAAGCATTTTAGTAGCATAATTATATTATAACAGGTTTTCTTTTAAGAAATCCTCGTCACTGTTGTCTCTTGGACAACGGGACAGAATAACAAGAAGATAAAGTCGAATGACCCATTAAATAATAACTGTTCCTTAACATACTAAATTTATTCGAGAACTGCGTTTAGATCCATACTAATATTATAAATCGTCACTACTTTGAAAAAAGCCCGTATCTTAAAATCGATAATTTTACTGAGTGAACTTTATGAACATTATTTTAAGAGTCAATTTTGCTGACGTAATAATTTGAGATACGAGATTTTTCAAAGTAGTGACGAGATGCCTTGATTACGTTCATGTAAGCCTTCCGTTGCGCAGGCGCCGGAGCTATCAAAGGTAACATGCCACACAACAACATGAAATAATATGTTGCTATGTGTTGGTGTGCAAAAAAGAGTTATTGTATTCTATAGTGTAACAGAAACGGAATAAACTACACTATGTTTAATCCTAATAATAATATCGATGTTTTGAAGGGTCAATTAAAGCAAAAATTGATTCAAATCATTAAGAAGCTTGGGCACTTGGGCCCTACTTCCCTACGAATATTATAAATGCGAAAGTAACTATGTCTGTCTGTCTGTTACGCTTTCACGTCGAAATAAATAAACCACTGAACAGATTTTGATGAAATTTGGTATAGAGATAGTTTGAACCCCAAGGATTAACATAGGATACCTTTTATTCCCGTAGAGGACGCCGTAGCGCGATAACCTAGATCCGCGCAGACGAAGTCACGGGCATAAGCTAGTTTCATATATAAAAAAAAAGTAAAGCTGGATATTTAGCATTAAGACGACCTTAAGGCAATTAAGTCTTTGCCTAGCAGGCAATGGTACCCAACACAAGTGATCCGATGAACATAAAAGGTTAACCAATGAGATTAGTGAGGAAGCGTTATGAGGTTATGACCAAAACAAATCCTTTAAAGGCTCTGTTAATGACGTCTTACGCTAAAGCCCATCGTTCATCATCTCAAATCAACAACCGCAGCACAATCGCAGAAACTCAATCGCTTGTCAGAGCCATTTTTTCGCCAAAGAAACCTTCGTGAAATTAATTGTGAAAGAAGTTCTTTTTTTTAATTCGACTGGATGGCAAACGAGCATGTGAGTTTCCTGATGGTAAGAGAACTAAGAGATCACCACCGCCCATAAACAATACCAGGGGTATTGCAGATACATTGCCAACCTAGAGGCCTAAGATGGGATACCTTAAGTGCCAGTAATTTCACCGGCTGTATTACTCTCCACGCCGAAACACAACAGTGCAAGCACCTGCTTCACGACATTAGCGAGCAAGATGGTAGCAATCCGGGCGGACCTTGCACAAGGTCCTATCACCTGCAAAGTTCGAGTCTGGTACGCAATTTAGTTTCCTCGATTGTACAGTGACCCATCTCTGTTTGTATCTCTCGAATAGAATAGCTCTCGCCTGCATCTCGTTGCATAGAACTAGTAGTTTTAGTGGTCATAAGTTCTTTTAAGCGTTGTACAGGTTGTCCCATAGTCGACGAAGAAAGGACTGCTATATAGCTAAAATGGATGTAATACTGCGTACAGTCATGAGCGTTAATTTGGGACCCACCTGAGATCGAATATCTGTCATTTTGTATAACAATTCAAAGGATTTTTTGACGAAAAGGGTCCCAAATTTACGCTCGTCACAAGTCATTTACTTAACACGTTCACTGTCCCCATACAAAATGATTTCACCAAGTCACACGTCCAAGTGTGTTTCCACTTTGGGGTGAGTCTATTCCAGGTACGCAACAAACTCACTTCTAAAATACAACCCCCGTTTAGAAAACCTTTAATAACCGGTCAGACACATGTGTACTTTGCTGCTGTCAGGTGTCATTGGCAATAATGGTTGCTAACCTAAAGCGACCTGTTGCCACTTAGGCAAAAAAGTTGAAGTTGAAATTGAAGTTGTGAACCCATAATGGAAGCACGGACTCCTGAAAAAAAGCTTCATAACCCCGCATTGGGGGCACCCGGACAGGTTTTCAGTTTTCACCTAGTCAAGTATACTATCTTCAGCCATATCATCGCTTACTAGTGCATACAAAAATTACGGCGTAATACCGGTGTTTCCAGTTTCTAGCACTATGTTCGCTAATCGTCTGCGATGGGACAATTGACCAGCAGCAACGCTAGACCACGCGACTAAATTTTATCTCACTCTTACACGTAAAGGAAACCATAAGAGAGGGATAGAATCTTTTTGCATGTAACGTTAATATTTTTAACCCATACCTCGCTAATCAAACCATCACCACAGTATATATATAAGCAGTATGGAAGCTACGAAGCTACCAGTACCGCGAGACCCCCTTAGAGGCGTGTAGAGCGCGCATCTGTGTGAGTGCGTTTCGATCGATTTGTTCGTAGCTTCCATACTGCTTTAGCGTATATATGTATACTGTGCCATCACCCATCACGAGATCCCAAAGAACGACGGGCCTTATCATGCAAGCAAAAGCCATAACCAAAAAACAAATACAGCAACTTGCTTTCGTCACTCTGGATCTCAGCCTTCACGGGCAACCCGTCGGTCCGCCATTCGTCCGGCACTGCGTCGTACACGGAAATAAATAAAGTGCAAAAGAAATACATGCAGATTGGATATATGGTGTCGTCAACATAACAAGTGTATTTAAAAAAATACCGATTGAACTATTTAAATTTATGGAAATCACGTGTGCAATTACGTTCAATAAACAACCAAAGAACAAATTCCAGCACATCTAGGAAGCCTGACATTTGAAAAACATCCTAACTACAGTTCACAAGACTGTCAATGACCGCGCCTTAGGTCGATATTTTCAATAAGCTTTTGCAAAGTCAAGCAAATCTCTCTGGTGCATTACCACTGCCACCATACATCTCAGGAGGAATATTGAGGATAGGGTCGTTAGAGACCGACTGCATTCTAACTACCAACTACTGCTTTGCAGTTCAGGTAGCTATATACGTAAAGCATATACGCTATTGAGTTCCTTACCGGATTCTTCTCAACAGAGGTTTTCCGAAGCTATGGCAGATTTTTTGACATTCGTAAGTACTTGTTACGGCCTAATGCAAGATATTTTGATATGGACTTGGATCTTGACGACCGGCGACTGGGAGCGATCTTCTACATTGCATGTGCTGCCAACTGACGTGCGACCATGTCGACCGGGCAATGAATAAAAAAACCTGTCACCACGCCCTGCCATTTTTCTTCACGTAAAACCTAAGGCGCGGCCATCAACTGTTGCTAACTATTCATACATGGCAGATTATAGTAATACTCACTCGCCACAGTGATATAGGTGTGTTGAGCCTCGGTCGCTGGGCTGGAGTGCCCGGAACTGTCACCGTTCACTTCCACCACCGTACTCGATACCTGAGAATCATTAAGAAGAGTCGTCAACGTTGATCACACCTTAACAAGTTTGTGCGTGACACTTAGTAGAATCCAGTCAGCATTTGCTGCACTTATAAAAAATATCTCGATAAGGACAGCAGAGGCTCCCTGGGACAGGATTCCACCGAGGATACGAACTTGTCAAGGTATAGTTTATTTATTGATATAAACTAAGGCTTTAAAGTCCCAAGTCTATTTTGATGTGTCTGACTATTCCGCAAAGGGACTGTTGACGGAAAAAAAGGAATTGAGTGTTTATATAGGACAGAAAATGAATTATCGAGATGGGAATACAACGAGCTAATTTACGGTTAGGGTTTAACATTAAGGGGCTGTTTCACCATCAATTGATTAGTGTTAACTGACGGCTAAATGTGATGCCGCCTCCGTCTATTCGAACAAAATAGAGACGGCATCACATTTAACCGTCAGTTAACACTAATCAATGGATGGTAAAACAGCCCCTAAATATTGATCGGCAATTTTCTCTTCTTCTTCAGGTCTTGTACCCACTGCGCTAAGTAAAAGTCTCACCGTTTCCTATTCTTTGCATTGCAGCGGTCTTATGTCCGCCTTCCTTCCGCCTTCGAATATAATTTAAATCGGTTCAGCGGTTTAATCATGATGAGGTACGAAACAGTGGCATTGAAACAACCTACACGTCAACGCACTTAAAAAGAGATCTGGGTAGCTAATGGAGGGCATACATTTGCCCATCTGTCAACTAACAAGTCAATGGCGTGACGGCCGCGCGCGCGCTCCTACGGCAACTCCCGCGTCCCCCGCTGCTCCGCCGCCAATTTGGCCCATATTTCGCCCACTGCGCAGATCGCCAGGAGTTCTTTTCCCTTGTTCCTTACAGATAACCATGGCCAGATAACTGGTAATCTGTGAAGAATTTTTTTCTTCCAGTATAACTAGTTATCTAAAAAGATTTTATTTTCCCCACAGATAACTTGTTTTTTTAACAGTTATCTGCACGGAAAATCCATTACTTCCAGGTAACTAGCTATCCCCGGGGATTTTTTTTCCCCACAGATAACTGTTATTTTTTTAACAGTTGACTCTAAGGACTCTTTATTTGCCCTATTTCATTACTGTACAATAAAAGTCAATAAAATTATACTAACTCTTAATGTATAATGTTTTGTGAATAAAGGTACTGAAGATTGTCCTTACTAATATTATAAAAAAAAAATAATTATACTAACTAATAAACGCATTTCTTACTGATATTATAAACATGAAAGTCCTTAAGAGTCAACCGTAAAAAAAAACCAGTTATCTGTGGGGAAAAAAATCCCCGGAGATAGCTAGTTACCTGGAACGAACGAATTTTTCTTGCAGATAACCGTTAAAAAAACAGTTATCTGTGGGGAAAATAAAATCTTTGGAGATAACTAGTTATACTGGAAGAAAAATTTCTTCACAGATTACCAGTTATCTGGCTATGGTTATCTGTAAGGAACAAGGGGTTCTTTTTACGTGCGTTGATTTGTATCAAAATTAATAATTTTAGACATTCCCATCACTCATTCAATTCATTCGTGCTATCTTTTCTGAATCGTCCTTTAGGTACCTGCTGTATCGCGTGCTGCAAACTGATGGTGTTTGATATCTCCGGGATGACGATGAGCTCCCGCACGGCGGCCGGCGACGCGCCGCCGCCCGCGCCCGCGCCCTGGAACACAACCGTCAACTTGGGATGTTGGAACCCTAACCATGTCCAGGTAATAAGTCATCATCATCATCATCATGTCAGCCGAAAGACGTCCACTGCTGGACATAGGCCTCCCCCAAGGCTCTCCACTCAGACCGTTCTTGTGCTTTTCGCATCCACCGCGATCCCGCGATCTTAGCCAGGTCGTCGCTCCATCTTGTTGGAGGCCTACCGATAGCTCAGCTCAGGTAATAAGTCCAAGTAATAATTTAATGTAATAATCGAAATTGTATTGAAGTTAAGGAATTATCTATTTGCAAATCTACTAACATAGTTGTAAGATTTAATATTGCTAACCATCTATGGACATTGTGTTTGAAATAAATGGATTATTATTATTATTAAAATTGGGAAAAGTCTCGATTGTGAAAATAAGCTTCAGTAAAGAAGCATATTGGGAAAATCTGCTAATGGAAAAATCATGTGAGGAATAAACACGTCAAGTGTAAATCAAGAATCGGAAAATGCGCGACTGGAAATTTAGATACTCGAAAAAGACGATTTTGCGGAAATGATCTAACCAGTCCTAACCCTCACTGTTTAAAATAATAATAAATAAATAATAATAATAAGATATTTATTCAATAGTTTGCTTACAATTTCTACATACATAGGAACATAACAAATAATAAGTAGGTACAGGACCCGATTCTACAGCGGCCGCTAAAATTCCTAATTTTATTTAGACGTCGCTAAATCACTTTGCTATTCTATGAGCACCTGTCATAATCAAATGACAACGCTAATTTAATCTGACGTTTCTTATTTTAGCCGATCTATGTAGCCCGTCAGCGTGACTTTCTGGAATAGCACTTGTTAAATCAGCCGTCTAAATGACAATTAAAATTTAGAAAATTTAGATTTAGACAATTTAGCCGACGTGCGCGTAGAATCGCATCCACAATCAAACTATCAAAAGGGAAAGCAGAGGTGGCACACTTAAAACGTCACTTCTGCACGGGCACTTCAGCGCCTCTGTTGAGCGGTGCTAAAACTAAATTGACAAAAATATGTCAAAAGTCGACGTGACATGACAAATTCAAAGTCTTTCTGCCAACTTTCTGCTGTCTAGCTATCGCGACATTTATGCATTTTTTGAATTTTCTCAGTTTTTAGTGATTTTATTATACAGAAATGTTATTTGTTATGAAGTATTAGTATGTTTATTTTTAAATTAAGATCTTTTCTTATTGGTGAATTTTGTTGTTACACCTACACGAGTAGGTACACCCAAGGAACAATAAATATTGTGTTTTGGCTGTGACGCTTTAAGTAAGTACGAATTATGATTATACGTAAATTTAAACATAAGTATCTTGGTGCAGCGATATCAACTGGCTTCACAGACGTTCTTTCTTATCTAACTAAAGGATAGGTACATGCAGTACATGCTACCTTTCCAGCCGTGCTTGCACAAAATGCCTCCAAATCAAACTCAAAGCTTTATCTTCTTGAGTCAACTGGCATTGCGTGGCGTGATTGGTTGGAAGTTGGATAATAATGGAAAATGGTTTGACTAGGTAGCTACTTGTTGAAAAATGTAGGTGTAGAGATGTGCTTGTTCATTCGAAAAAATCACTTTAATTTACTCATAACTCGAATTGAACTCGAGATACCTAGCTGGAGTAAGTCACAAGACGGACGGAGTCCCAGCCACAAAATGACAAATTTTCAGACACTGGGGTTAGACACCACAAATTGAGCCGTCGCTATCTTTTATCTGCTATGTTAACGGAATCCACAATGTAATTTTCAGGAATTCCGTGGGAGTTTATTAAAATTCCGGAATTCAATTCAACTGCCGGATCTAATGACTTACGCGTGCGAACGCGTGGGAAAAATCTATTAAATCCATACTATTCATACTAATATATAAATGCGAAAGTAACTGTCTGTCTGTCTGTTACGTTTTCACGCCTAAACCGCTGAACCGATTTTGATGAAATTTGGTACAGAGATAGAAGAAACCTTTACCTTGGGAAAGAACATACATAAGCTATCTTTTATCGCGAAGAAGAGGCTTTAAGGTGTTGAAATAGGGGATGAAAGTTTACATGGTGAAAGGTCGTCACTGTCGAAGATAAAACTATGAAATTTGGCATTTAGGCACTTAATCCCTACTAAGTAATATTATAAATGCGAAAGTAACTCTGTCTGTCTGTCGGTCTGTCTGTCTGTCTGTCTGTCTGTCTGTCTGTCTGTCTGTCACGCTTTCACGTCAAAACCGCTGAACCGATTTTGATAAAATTTGGTAAGAAATAGCAGATAGTTTAAAGCCCCAATGATCAACTCAAGATACTTTTTATTCAGGTAGAGGGCGCCACCGCGCGATAACCTAGGTCCGCGCCGACGAAGTCGCGGGCATAACCTAGTTATAAATAAATATCATAGAACAATTCACAATAATTGATTTAGTCCCAAAGTGAGCAAAGCTTGTATTATTTATTATTGGTAGGTAAGGGATAATATGAACAGATTGAATGTAATTATATTAAACATCCAAGATGATTTTATTATTATTTGTTAACAACTTAGATAATTAATACGATACAATAGAATAGGTATATAGATTCTTTATAGTAAGTACACCAGAAATAGTAAGCGACACGGAAAACAGATACACAGAGAAAAAATTACAAGGTAAGCAATAGCCTTATCGCCTAAAAGCGATCTCTTCCAGGCAACCATTTTTACAGAAAGAAGGAAGGACTATATAGTTTACAACACTACTACTAGTTATTAGTTATTACTAGTACTTACTATTTTATGTCAAGCTGTGTTTTCTCCAATGACTCGAACTGCTCAAGATGTAATTGCTCTGGCAAGTATTTTATTATTTTTTGAAGCTGGTTATACAAAGTTTTAATTTTATAGGTACCAACATCCAACGCAACAAAAACTCGTTGCCGGCCCGGATTTTACCGATTTGGAATTGGAAATACCGATCCTGTTTTCGTGTTACACGTGCATTGAAACCCATGTCACGAAATATTAAATATCAGACCGGCATGCATGATACTGATGATCAATCCTGACCCGATACTTACCACTATGTCAATCAATGCCGGCCGATTTTCGTATGCTTTGGCTGGAGGTTAGTATTCCTAAGTTTGTTCGACAATTAGCTCAGCATGGAAAATAATTACTTAATAATTTGATCTTGACGCTGCGCTGGCCGCTGCCGCGGCACGCTCGCCTTGCGCATTGTGGTCGCAATCGTTTAAACAAGACGTAAATTATTACATAACCTAAAAATGTATCGGGTATTTATTGGCTTATGCATGGCTTATGCATTTCTTAAGGTGCGGCCACATGCAGTCGCTGTTCGCTTGTTTGCAGCGATGTATCTGGTCGCGTGACCCCATTTTGAATGTGATGTTGAATTTCTCGCGACTCAAAAAAAGTAGCATCAAGTCGCCGCGTCGAGCGGCAGCGACAAGATGGCTGCTTGCAGGAATGATCTTAATCTTGGAATCTGATTTCTTTATCTCATTTAGTAGCAGTAGTGGTAGTGGTACAAATAAAAGAAATTGGAGTGAATGAAAAAAATAACATTGTTTTTGCTGAAATTTAAGAATTTTTTTTTTCTAGCATTATGGCTCAACATTTTCAGCTTTATTGCTAAGTACCGCGCCTTTTAAATACTTATCTGTCTGAAGGGCTATTACGAAATTCAAAGTTCGTATTGCGCCGTCCCTTTCACTCGCGTATTAAATGATAAGGCTGCGGCCACATGAAATCGCTGGACGCTCGTTTCCAGACATTTAGCGACAACACTGAAAATGTTGAGCTTTATCGTTGGTAAAAAAAATCTTCTTTTTCGGCAAAAACACTTTTTTTTTCTTTTATTTGTACCACTAATACGACTGATACTAAATTAGATTAAGAAATCAGCTTCCAAGGCCAAGACCAATCCTGCAAAAAGCCAATTTGTGGCTGCCTACACGACGCGGCGACTTATAGCTACTTTTTTGAGTCGCGGGAAATTCAAAATCACCTTCAAAATGGTGTCACGTGACCAGATTTATTGCTACAATCGAGCGACGAGCGACTGCATGTAGGGCACCGGGCGTCAGCGGGACGGTGGTAACATACGAAAAAAGTTCGAGTTTTGCAACCGGGCTACTATGAAACTCGAAACTCGAAGTACGTGTCGTGCGATCCCTCTGACACTTATACTATTTAATACGAGAGTGAGAGGAACGGTACGATACGAATTTCGAGTTTCGTAGTAGCCCTGAAGGGCTACTCCGAAACACAACGTTCGAAGTTCGTGTCGTGCGGTCCCTCTCACACTTACACTATTTAATACGAGAGCGAGAGGGATCGCACGACACGAACTTCGAACGTTGTGTTTCGGAGTAGCCCTTCTGCATTGCACCTCGTGTCGTGAGTTTCCGGGTGACAATCTTTCCCGGCCCGGATAACACCGACATGGAAATATCGGTCCTGTTTTTTGTATACACGCCCATAGAAACTGACAGGAGCTTCTATGGGCGTGTACACGAAAAACAGGGTCTGTATTTCCATGACGGTATTATCCGGGCCGAGAAAGAGTGTCACCCTTTTATAACCTCTTTAGCAAATCAAATGCGTAATTTTCATTTGCATGACTGTCTTATAAATGAAATTTCGTGTTCTTTCCAGCCGGTTATAGGTTATAGGTTTTTTATTTAATTAATTGTAATTAAGTCTTAAATTCATTTAAGTAAATTAAATGAGCCTTGTCATAGTTGTCATTTCTTTTTTATAAGATAATTTTTTTTTTGCGTCTTCAGCACTTGCACCTGCAGATTTCCAGGCTACTTATATATTATTATTATAATATTTTGCCTAGATATCAATTTTGTATTCTGAGAGCTGGCTCGTTTTGTGAACCATCATCGCATTGGCTGTGCCCTTTGAATCTGGCTTTTGCATCATCTATTATTCCATTACAGAGATCGGAAGACTGATTCATTCTCGTCTCACACTGTGCTTATTCCATTGCCGCTGGACTGGTGTTACAGGAAGACGGCTTCTGGCCAGGTTGGTGAAATAAAGAAGTTACGATTTAAATGCAGTTAGAAGAGAGTTAAAATTGAAAATTTTCACAGTAAGTAACTACAGTAACAACAACTACTAGATAATTTTATTTGTAGAAATTAGTGCATAAGCCGTGGTGGCCTAGTGGTTTGACCTATCGCCTCTCAAGCTGAGGGTCGTGGGTTCAAATCCCGGCTCGCACCTCTGAGTTTTTCGAAATTCATGTGCGCAATTTACCACGAGCTTTGCGGTGAAAGAAAACATCGTGAGGAAACCTGCACAAACCTGCGAAGCAATTCAATGGTGCGTGTGAAGTTCCCAATCCGCACTGGGCCCGCGTGGGAACTATGGACCAAGCCCTCTCATTCCGAGAGGAGGCCTGTGCCCAGCAGTGGGACATATTATAGGCTGAGATGATGATGATGAGTGCATAAGCAGATAACAATAGCAATATAACTTAAACATCCATACTAATATTATTGGAGCCGCGGGCAAAAGCTAGTAATTATTATAATAAGGAATTAGCCTGTTGAAGTGGCAATGAGCAGGCCAGAGGTTAGGTATAGCACGGAGAACAGATGGCCGTTGAGTTTTTAGTGACCCTGACTTGAAGCTAGTGGAGCGGTTGCGGGTTTGATTCCTGTGATGGGCAAATATTTGTCAGATGTATATGAATATTTGTACTTGAGTCTTTTATGTTTGTATGTGTATTTAGGAATTTTTTTTAGGAGCAACACAGATATTCCATTTTTTTTATTTGATTGAATGGGAAACAAGCATGTGGGTCTCCTGATACTTACCTGGTATATACCTATTTATCTATATTATGTATATCTGTCCGTCGTCTAGCACCCATAGTACAAGCTTTGCTACATATATATTTGGTACATAGATAGTTTGAGTCCCCAAGAAGGACATAAAATAGTCTTTATCCTGGAAAATTACATAGTTCTGTGGGGTATCAAAAAACTTAGTATTCCACGCAGACAAAGTCGCCGGAAACAGGCTAGTAGTATTATAAATGCGGAAGTATTTGTGTCCGACTTACTTTTCATGCTTACACCGCTGAACAAATTTAGATGAAATTTTGTATGGAAGGAGATAGTTATGATATTATTTTATTAGATTCCTAGTCGCTATTTAGATGACTAATTCTTTATTTTTGTGAGATATTTTTGTATTTCCTTTTTGTACAATAAAGATTATAAACAAACAAACAATAATACAATTGCGAAAGTTTGTATGTGTG
Source organism: Choristoneura rosaceana (assembly GCA_037349165.1). Taxonomy (NCBI): domain Eukaryota; kingdom Metazoa; phylum Arthropoda; class Insecta; order Lepidoptera; family Tortricidae; genus Choristoneura; species Choristoneura rosaceana. The sequence continues at coordinate 2,755,391 of JAZBNJ010000019.1, forward strand.
GCTGTTTGTGTAAGTTTGTTACTCCAACACGCTGAAACGCCTGGACGGAATTGGTTGAAATTTGGTATGTAGGTAGCTGTCTGGGATAAGACATCGGTTACTTTTTATGCCGATATTTCCACGGGATAGGGATAAAATTTTACAATAAAGAGTACAATAAAGAGTATAAACAAACAAACAAAATTTTGAAATTTCAATCGCTGGGCTTAGTCATGAAATTTCAGACAGTTTTTTAGGGTTCCGGAGCCAAAATGGCAAAAACGGAACCCTTATAGTTTCGCCATGTCTGTCTGTCTGTCCGTCCGTCCGTCCGTCCGTCCGTCCGTCCGCGGCTTTGCTCAGGGATTATCAATGCTAGAAAGCTGTAATTTTGTTCTCATCCAACCCTGTAGTGTGGGGTATCGTTGGATAGGAATTTTAAAACCATTAGGGGTTTGCTAAAACGATTTTTCGATTCAGTAATTTGTTTGCGAAATATTCAACTTAAAAGTGCAAATTTTCATTAAAATCGAGGGTCCCCCCCCTCTAAAATCTAAACTGGTAGGTGGAAAAATTTGAAAAAATTCAGGATGTTAGACATTATATCAAACTTCCAAGGAAAACTATAACGGCTAAGTTTGCTTGAGAATTATTAGTAGTTTATGAGTAAATAGCAGCGTAAGGTATAAAATATACCTAAACTTGGAAGTTTCCGTATAAAATACGAAATCCTTAGAAATATTGTAAGCGATTATCGGCGCCCATGGACACCTGGCAAGTCCAGACGAGTCACAAGTATGTTGCCGGCCTTTTACGCTACAGCAGCAGAGCATAGTTGTTCTTAGTGCAGAATGAAGATCATGATATTCATTTTGGAAATTCCCAGAGGAATTTTGTAAAATCCCGGAATTTCAAAGCGTACAAAGCCACGGGTAAAGTCTAGTTTATAATAATATTGAATAATATTAATTATTTCATTTTTTTTTACAGCAAATCCCGGTTTGGCATTAATTGGATAGATATGACTTCGAATATCGACGTGAAATATGATGCAGGTAAATTATTATAAATATACATTTCAGGGCCAGATCTTGGGCAAAACAGGGTAAGAGCCTTGGGCGCCAAATTCATGTTGCCCCTAGCTTCATTTGTTGCAAATCGAAGATCGCAGGAATTATGCTAACAGAGACAAGAGCCTCACCTAGTAAAGCTATAAATGCTCCTTCTCTCTCTCTTTTTCTCTGTCTGACGTCTGTCTGTCTATTATTACCCTTTTAACAACAATATCTGTCTGTCTGTGACGTCGTAGCTCTCAAACAGATGGAACTATTTCGGTGCGGTTTTATCAGGAGAAAGCAAGTTTCTACTACATTTTCGCAAATACATATTCTTATTCATTTGAAACTGTGTAAGGCAAAACTTCGAGGCACGTCTACAGTAGGTATTACGTGAATTACAGTGGATCTTATTATAGTTTCACTCTCTTTTGGCCGTAACTTCGTTCGCGCATAATCTGTTTAAGTGATGCGTACTATGTCCTATTATGAGAACTGCCTTTTTCGGAATAAAAATTTGCCAGCTACGTTAATACTCTTACTACCTACTCCTGTGCTGTAAAAATTAATTATATTATTTAAAATGTTACAGATAAAACTTGCGAGTATCTACTGAAAAGAAAACCAGTTCTGCGGAGAAAGTAAAGCAGAATGAAAATGAAATAAGAAGGCGCTTGAAAGTGAAAAATTAAACTATGCCTTATGGCAAGTTAAGGTGAACGAGCGGAGTAATCTCGAAAAATTGACGCAGTAAATATCGGAATCTGCGAAACTATTTGTGCCGTGGTTCTTATTACAATGTCATTAATGTCTGATTTTGTCCAAATCATGCGTCTTCATGGATGGCACTAGGTATAAATTCTGGGCACACACACTTGCGACATCAGTTAATTAAATCTCATGTCTGTATTTACGGTATGAATGATCCCGTGAGAATATCAGGATAAGAAGTAGCCTATGTGTTATTCAAGATCTACATACCAAAATTTAATCCTAATTCGTCCAACCGTTTTAACGTGAAGTAATAACAAACATACACACACAAGCACGCACGCACGCACACACACACACCCGCGTGGAATTTGGTTATCAAGAGCTGTTCCCTCGGGAACTGCATTTTTCCAAGATAAAAAGTAACTTAAGTAAGTACGTAAAGTAAGTCTCTGGCCCATAAACTATCTCTGTGCCAAAAATTACGTCGATCCCTGGCTCCGTTTCGAAGTGAAAGACGGACAAACATACAAACACACACACACACACAATTTCGCATTTATAATTTTAGTATGGATAGTAGGATTAGAAACAATGGATATGTAATTTTCAAATTAATTTTACCAGTGTTAAGCTTCTGAAAAGTGGTGTTTTGTTCTTTAATCCCTTTGAGCCCCAAGGTATCGCTCTGCTTGACTGCTGAAGGCCATCGGTCAAAGCACTACGTCACCATGCCTTGTTAAAAAAAGGTTACTTAAGTACTTCTAGTTATTTTCTGGCGGGAGACGTGAGACAGCCCACAAAATTTAATTCTCAGCTTCTGGGAATGGAAGAAAGATTGCACTACTATATATCGCTAATCCTGCCGTGAAGCAGCAGTGCTTGCACTGTTGTGTTTCGGCGTGGAGAGTAAGACAACCGGTGAAATTACTGGCACTTGAGGTCATCATCTTAGGCCTCTAGGTTGGCAACGCATCTGCAATACCCCTGGTGTTGCAGATGTTTATGGGCGGTGGCGATCTCTTACCATCATGAGACCCACTTGCTCGTTTGCCATACAGTCGAACAAAAAATTCGTCGAATGTCGAATATTGCAAGAAGGTATATGGACCCCTCATTGGACAGATGTAACTGTGTGAAGTGTGTGCCCAGAACCTACTTGGTAAATGATGCAAAAATCGTTTCAATTGCTTTAAAGACAATTGAAGTGCACTGAATTATATCCTGTGATGATGGCGGACCCGCAAAGTACTGACCATTTTGTAAGATAGCCATAGCCATTTATAGCCATTTTGTAGCCTCCTGACATTTTTTAAGAAACTTAATGCTTAAGGCCTAGACGTGGTTGACCTGCTTTGTTATTTTGGACATTATTCAAATATCTTAGAATTCTTTAATCAGTGAACAATCTGTACTTTATAAAGTACATTCGGCCGTTATTCTTAGTGTTAATTGATAATTTATTAAGTACGCGAGGACTTAGGAGGGTAGAGGTAGGACGCCTCCAAGTGCCGGTTGGCACCACAACGAGGTCGGTTTTTTAACTAACTTTATCTACACCCATATAGTAACACCTCAAATAGGTGACCTGTCGTTTCGCCGACTTTAATTACGTAGATTTTCGTTTCGCAGACAACTATTGGCAGATTTTTCATTTAGCTGAGCAACGTTTGGTATAATTTCGTTACGCCTATTATTCGTTTCACCGAGTAGTCAGAGGAAGAATAGCGATAAGCAGATTTACGTTTTGTAGATTGTTTGTTTCGTACTTGTTTCAGTTAACCGAACAACTGTTCGTCGAAGCACTATAAGCAGAGTCATTACATGGCATTCATATTGTTAATTAGATTTAATGTTCAGTCGATTTTGGATTAGTAATCTGAGTAGATAAAATCGGCCAAGTAAACGACAGGTAGGATTTTACTGAGTTGACAATTACATACTAGCTGTAATCAAAATGTAGTTAGGTGCGACGACGAGCGTCAGCGAGGAGGAGCATTACATTAGGTAGAATTGCGACCAACGACGCACGAGCCGAGCGAGCGAAGCGAGCGTGCCGCGACAGCGGCCGGCGAAGTGCCAGAACCGAACTGCTAGCATCGCGACTTGGCTTGTTTAGACTCCGATATAAAATAAATACAAATGATGGTCAAACATACGTTTAATACTTCCGTTATACGTAACTTTTGAGGGTACATAAGAAAATCATAAAGAATGTGCGATGAGCACGGCGTGTAAAAATGCCAATGAGGCCATAGTGTAATCCACACATATTCGCGGTATTGAATACCATACCCCATGCAAAACGAAGATGCCAAAAGTTGATATGCGCACTGAATAATAATTCAACCGTTGCAAAAACGAAAGGTTGTTCGACCAAACGTGCAAAATGTGACTCATATGCCAAGTAAATAGCCTGCTGAAAGGTTGAGTTACGAAACGTTAGTCTGCGAAACAATACATCTACGTACAAATTCATCGGCGTACCGTGACTCGGTGAAACGTTGTCTGCCAATCAATAATCTGCCTAAAAATAGTCGGCGAATCATTAGGTAACCCCTCCATTATGCGTTCAAAAACCATAGATAATGACCAGCATTACGATATTGGATTCTATTATGATCACGGCTTTATCGTAATGGTCATTACGATACAGAAATCTGTACATCATTACAGCACCGGGGGTACCTGTACGCCGCGCGCCGGGAGCAGCAGCACGTCGCGCGCAGCTCGCGTGCGCGGCGCGCGCGGCAGACAAACCACCTAATTCTCGTTCATGCAGGCCATTTTCAATGGTTCGCGGAATGCATTATAGAGAATTTAATATATGGATGTAGATAAAATATTGTATGCAACTGTACGTAA